>JAREIS010000046.1:1215982-2431964 GCA_030060385.1 Muscicapa striata striata
GCTTGTTCAGCTGCAAACCAAGGGGATAATATGTTGTGAGCTGCTGGTATTGTGTAGCTCAGTGCTGCTTTCAGCATGCAGGGACTGCATGGGCTGGAGAACTGTGCCTGCCTGTGCAATGTCCATCTTGAGACAAGTCACCTAAAAACTGGGATAAGTGTAGTGTGGACTTGGGGAGTTGCTGATGCTTCAGAGCTGCAGTGTTCAGAAAGCCCTGGAGGAGCTGTTTGTCAGAGACTGCTTCTGATGGGAGAGGGAAGTGTCATCTTGGAAATGAGTGGGCAAGGAAAAGGGGGCTGGAAATAGATTTTCAGTTTTGTATTTGTGAAGATAGAAGTTGTCCCAAGACAGGGCAATTGCTTCCTCTGTTTGAGGAAGTGATAAGTGACATCTTTGGAATCACTAGAGTGAAATCTTACAGTTACCAAAGGCAGTGTAAAGAAACTTGCCCTTAGAATCACTGCCAGAACTGGGATTTCTCCTCCCAGGGGCTGGATTTGAAATGGGCATGGGATTCCTGTACAAACCAGAGCTGGGTTTCATGTGTGAAGGACTGCTAGCTGTAAATCATAGTGTAGTTCTGGGCAAAATTCCTTGAAATTAAAATATGTGTCAGGTACTTCAATCAATGCTTGTGAAACTGGGTTTTCAGAAGCAAGAAATGAGGTAATATTTACATGGGGAGTCTCCAGCCTTGGAGATGCTCAGAAGCCATCTGGACATGATCCTGAGGTGTTGGTGGCCCTGCAGGAAGAGGAAGGGTGGATCAGATGACCTCCAGCATCCTTTCCAACCTCAATCAGTCCTTGATTCTGTGATTTTGTGAATATCTGAAGACTTCTTCCACTGAGGTTATTAGGATTCTCCTGGAGTAGGACTGTTGAGTGTTGTAAAGCAGATTGTACCATGAGTGCTTGCCAGACAACATCACTATTTCACAGTGTGTGGTGCTTCACACAACCACTAACAGTCCCACACAGAGCTGGGGGTGAAGTTGTACCACTTATCCAATCCTCGTCACATTTTACCATCAGTGATGGAGCCCCAGTCATGGAGAAACAGAATTCTGGCCCACAAGACCCTCTAAGCAAAGGCCTTTTCTCTCTTGCTCCACTAAAAGGGATTCGATTAAGGAATTTGCAGTGGGTCCATTTATAGCAATTTCAAAACTGATATTCAGAGGTTTCTGCTATATGTACTCACCACTCCTTCCTCTTTTCTACTTCAAATTGTGCCACATGTCCATTCCTATTCTGCAGAAAATTGGAAGCATTGGATAAATATTTCTAGAAAATACCTAAGAGATACTGGTTTGCTGAGTCTGGCTGCTTCCTTGCATGAAAACAGGCAGCATGAAGGAAACCAGTGGTAAATTTCTTGCAAGACACGTTGCAAGCATGACTTCTGCAGGTTTGAAGGCAAAGGAGGAATTTGATGGGAGCCTTTTGTGTAGGAGTCTTTGTGGTCTGGGGTGGACGGTCGTCAGGAGCAAACTCAGGCACTCTCTATAGGCTGTCTTGATGTTGCAGTTTATTGTAAGGGCGTGGTGCACAGAGCCCTGCTGAGAGCTGCTGGGCACAGCTCGGAGCAGGACGGGAAGAGAGTGGGGGTAAACGAGAGAAGTGAGGGAGGGATGAGAGAGAGAGGAAAAAGAGAGAGATTTCCTGTTTACAATACAATAAATCTTCTTCTGTGTTGCATGTTCTAATTACCACTAACCAATCTAACACAAGATACAAATCCTATAGCATTTACATACAGCCTATAAAAATAATTTCATTACTATACTGTGTTACACTTTAAACCCTAAAAACTACTCTTTGGACCCTAAGAGGGTCTTCTGTGACCTTTGTACCTGCTCTCCAGCAGAAGCCATTGTTCAATCACGAGGGGATTATCCTCTGCCTGGCCATCCTATTGTCTTTTGGTTATTTAGTAACTGAGATGGCTTTCATTTCAATCTCAGCCCATGGTTTTTATATTCTCAGAATCCTTTGATAAGCATTCATATTTGCAAGGTTTTCCTGACCCATATTCCCCAACACTTTTGTAAAAGCAGTCACAGGCTGCACCTTCTAGTAAGTCTATAGTGACTGGTGTTGAATCTATAGCACAATCAGATTTCCACTAATGACATTCCAACTGATTATTTTGTTCCAGTTAAAAGACCCACTTTGACAGCGAGATACAGTACTATCCTAGGCACTGTATGGAACCTTCAAAATTATCTGAAATGAAATGGAGAAATCATTGGAGTCAGTAATGATTTCAATACATATTGCCCAGAGCTGCCATCTGTAATGGTAAGAGTTCAAATGTTTGGATTTGGGGTTGATTGTTGATGTCCCAACACCTGGAAGGGAGACTTACACCTTACTTTCATTCACCCATAGTCAGGAGGGGAAGTGAGAAATTCCAAGAGGCTCAGAAAAAGTCATGAAACATGAGACTGAGTGAGAAAAAATGAAAGCCTCATGATGACCCATCTTTATCTGCTTGTTTTCCTTCCCTGAATAATTTTTTTCAGACAGCCCTTTGACTTTTAATGATTTAGTGCTGCTCTGCCTTGTGTGCTAAAGGGCCATGCCTGAAAATGAATCATGAATCATGATAAGGTAGATTCAACCATGTGAAAGGGTTAAGCTCACTGGGTTGAGAAATGAAAGAGTTTCAGATGAGTATTTTTTTCAAGAAAGACAAGGGCTGGGATGGTCAGAGCTCAGCATGGATGGAAACCCAAGGTTTGAAGGTACTGATGCAATGTAAGAACCTTGCTGGCTGAAATCCCTCTTTCTGTCTCAAAAACAAGGACTGTACAAAATGATGGGACAAGATTATGGATGCACACATACCTTGTGACTGTGACAGGGATCTAGTAAGGGGAGTATGTGTGAATTATGGATGCTCTTTTGATTGGTTTTCAACGATCTTTTAATGGCATTAAGACAGTGTGAAGTTACAATGTATTGATTTTCTTTTGCCCATGCAGTAATTTGCAGCGGTGGAGATTTATTTTCCATTTTATGTTTTCCATGAAGCTGGCAGGCAGCAAGGCCAGTGGCAGCTGGCAGTTGGTCTCCCATTCCCATGGATGCTCTTGTGCTCTGAGGGTGTGAGTGCCAGGGAATTCGATGCTTAGGGAGAGCAAAGTTGGCATGGGGGATTTCTGTGGCCTCATTTCCACATTGGCATACAGGGATGCTTTCTGCTGGGCCAAAGCTGCTGCAGTTGCAAACCAGGGAACACTTGCCCTGCTAGCTCTTGGACCAGGGGACCTGTTCTGCCAAGTCTTTCCCTCAAGTGAGCACTGTGAAGGTATTCTACAGTTGCTGATTTATTTTGTTGGTTGTTCTTTTTTCTTTTAATGAATTTTATCCACTTTGGGACCAGCAGCAGCAGCCCTACAGTTATTTTGATTCGGAACATACAGCTATAATATAGGCTCTGGCTTCCACTGCACAGAAAACAGCTTGGAGCAGCAGCTACTTTTCATTAGGTTCATCTGCAGTCTGGGGAAGGAAGAGCTGCCTGTCATAACTATCTTCTATTTTTCTGTACAGCTTTGAGATTTCATGCACATCTCAACCACTCTTCCACCATCAGATTTAGGATCAGACACTGATCTCAGTCTCCCCAACATAACTGTTGTGTGCCTGGCCTGGTTTCATGAAGTTCATGCAATGATCTGGATGCCAGTGTGACATTTTATCAGTTTGAGCACCTGCTGATCACAGAACATAACTAACTGCAACTTAAACTAAGTTATAGCTTTTAAAAATAAAGATCAAACCTGCAACTCTGACTTAAGACCAAGTCCAAGAGTGCTTCATGCTTCCTAGGCTAGTCTATTCTGTCTTGTTCCAAGCAGTTGTTCTTTTTGGGCTACACTTTGTGTTGGTTTAAGCCACATGTTAGATTCCTTCAACATTAATCCTAAAGAAACAAACCCTTTAAAAACTGTGACATGTAGCTGTAAGGAAGAAGGAGGACATGGATGCACAAAGAGGGAAGGGGAAATGTTGCTGAATACAGAAGTCACAGTAAAAGATTCAGGCTGGGTATTTGAACAATGTAGCTGAGACAGCACAGTCTGTGTCTGGGTTAGTAACCCTCCAAATCAGCCCCCAGGGAGCCTCAGGTCTCTTCTAAAGCCAGGCTGCTCCTGCTGCCTGAATTATCTGGGCTATCAGTGCTGCACTTGCAGTGTCTCACTTGGCATTCAGCAGTAGGGGCTTCCAGACCATCTCAGTCACACTAGTAGATTTTGTGGGCAACCAATAGTGAGTTTTAACAAAATTAATTAAAGCAAGGTAGGTTTGTGTGTGAATGGAGTCCTCCTTAAAGCTTTTGGAGCTTCCAACAAAAAATCACTAGGATGTTTGATAAAGCTTACACCAAAGGTTGAGTAGAAGTTGGTGTTAGACACCAGCTAAAAATGAGATTAGGTCTTGCCACCCTAAATGAAAAACTAGAAGCCTTGAAGTACTGCAAAAATTTTGCTTGATAAGATAGAGGAGCCAGAAGAAGGATAGAAAAAGGGCAAAAATATTCAAGATCAGTGCTTACACTGAAACTGAGATCCCACTTACTTCTGTGGTTATACAGCTTCACCCTCCATGCACTGGGTCTTGCTCCATATACAAGACTCCTGAGTCAAGAGGTCCTCAAGATTCAAATCTCTCATCCCAGGAAATGATCCCCATGGTTCTGCTCTTCACCTTTCTCAAAGCATACCCGACTAGAGCAGGACAGTTCTAATGACAGTTTCACTCACAGTATAGACAGTTCCTGGTTCCTAGATTGCCTGAGCATTTTTTCAAGTAACAAATCTCTCTTCCTCTGTCACCAGAGCTCATGAGCAGCTGTTTTTCATTTTGCTGCTAAAGTCTTTTGCACAGTAACTGATTTCCACTTGCAGTTTCCTTCTAGATGTTCCAGCTGAGTGTTTATGAAGCTCTACCAGGATACACTCTGTGTGTTAGTGTGATGTTTACCACGCACTCCTGTGCTTTGTCATTCACAAGAATCCAGATGACCTATGAAAAAGACAAGATAAAACCATATTATCTTGACCAACAGATACAATCCTGTTTTCCTCCTATTTTAGGCTGGAACCTCTGTGACTGAACCAGTTTTCTGTTTGAAGAGGGCCAGCATAACCTACTGGGAGATGCTTATCAGCGGTCCCTCCACATGTTCCTGTCAGAGCCTGTCACAGCCTCCTGGCTGCCAGCTCCAGCTCGGCAGAAGCACTTGCTTTTGATTACAGAGATCTCCAGTGTCAGCCAAGGAGGTGGGTATCAAACCTGAGCACGTTGGGTGCTGCCAGCAACACTTCATAAATAACAGTAATGGAGTGTAATTGCTCATTAAGCCAAATCATAGCCCAGAGCTCTCCATCTGCCAAACTCCCTCCAACAAAGCAGGAGCTTTGCCAGCAGGTGTGCAAGAGGGCAGTGGTCCCAAGCAGTGGCACCACCAATGGGTTCTGTGGCACCACTACTGGGGGCTGATTCAGATCCCCTTGAAATTTTTGTGTGTCTTTGGATTGATTTAGAAGGCTTTAGCCAACCTCCCTTGCTTTGCACTGCTCAGCCAGTATGGCTACATCTGTGCAGCATTATCCCAGATGGAATATGGAGGAGGAGAATTCCTGACACTGAGCTGTGGGATTTTAATTTTAGAGAGGCGATGGAAACTCTTTCCTGTTGGGTCTCAAGTGGTGGTTTGTATGGGCGTGATTTGAGGCTTGAAAATGTCTCAGAAGCCTGCAACTGAAAAACTCCAACATGTAATTGATATTGAAGTGTTGTCCCTGGTGTAAGTATTATAAAAGCCAAACAAGCTGGTGTGCCTTCCTATCAATCACCTATTGCTATCTGACAATCCTTCACTGCAATCCTTTGCAAGTGAAAATAATTTACTGCCTTCCCCCATGAAAATTATTTACCATCCCCATTTCGGTTTGAACATTTACTGTTGTGGTTCAAAGCTGTGATGAATTGGTTAGCTATAAATTGTCTTTCCTCTCCCTTTCTCCTCCCACCTCTTCCTAATGTAACACTGGGATGAAGGTTAAGGCACAGGGTGTTTTCTGAAGCAATGCTCCATTCTCAGTGCCCCATACATCCTCGCTAATGCTTATAGCTCCCCTGTGGCATTGGGAAGTGTAATCGCTATTGTACTGAGGTAGAACAGGAGCTGGAGAGAGATAAATGGCCTAGTTATCAAAACTTCCTAGCCTCCCACAGCCCTCCTTGGGAATACAGCTATAAATGACATTCAAATGATGCTGATAGATGTTAGCTGAGCAGGCAGCAGAGCGTGTGCGGTCCCGGTGCTGCGCCCGGGCCAGATCCTTCTTGCTGATAATGTCAGGAGACCTCAGCATCCCGACACTGGCTGCTGGCACGGGAGGCACGAGCATGAGATGCACTCTGTCTGCTCTCCCCAGCTCATAGACAAATCCTGGGGGCTGCAAAGGTTCAAAATCAGATGGTGACTGAGACAGCTGGAGCTTGCAGAGCTGAAAGAATAAGTGGTTTTTATTATTTGGCACAGAATTTGCTCAGTTTAGACCCTTAGAGGGTGAAATATGGGAGGGAAAACTGCCTTTCTTCCATCCAGCTCTGCAGTGACAGAAGTGTGGCTTTTGAATGACCTGGGACTGTCTGGTCCAAAGTAGTATGGGTTGTGTTGGGTCCAGAAACCTCCAGCAGCTCCCTTTGCATATGTTGTCCTTCCTGGTGAGCGAAACAGAGGAAGGACTGCTCAGATCATAAATCCCTCAGGAATGGAAGAGGAGCAGATAGAGTAGGTGGCAAATCTGGAAGGGTTTTTGGGTGTTTTGGCATCTCTTCAGGAGATACCAGGAAAACTCCCCCATCTGGAAGAGGAGAACCTCCCATGAAAACAACCAGCAGCCTGTAAGGCTTTGCATTTTATTTTATTTTATTTTATTTTATTTTATTTTATTTTATTTTATTTTATTTTATTTTATATTTTATTTTATTTTATTTTTTCTTATTTTTAAAATTTATTTTATCTCATTTAAAAATTTATTTTATTTTTCATTTTATATATAATTTTATAGTCCATTTTATCATTAATTTAATTTTAATGCTCTTTATTTTAGACCCTTTGGACCCTTTCTATCCTGCCAAGGTGTAGCTATGCAAACACTCAGCCCTGAAGGCAGGTTTTATACACGAGAGCAGCGCTCAGAGGGGACGTTTCTAGCGCGTTGTGGAAGAAATCTGAGGGCACCAAAGGTGTAAGGCACACAAAAGCTTGTCTCTTCCCTTCTTCCTTCCAGCCAAGAGACTGAAAGGAAGGGGGTCCGGGGCTGTTAATCACATCCCGTCAGGTTACAGGTCTGAGGACTGGACCAGGGTGCAGGTTCCCACGGCAAAGCGGAGCGAGGGGAGCTCTGGGGTCCCACGGGTCGGGCGGAACCCCCGGGTCTGCACCGGGCTCGGGACCGCCAGCCGGGAGGGGCAGGAACAGCATCTCCCACGAGGGGCCCGCACAAAAAGATGCTTCCCGGAGAGGCTGGGGCTGTACGGAGAGACTGGGGCTGATCGGAGGGGCTGATCGAGGGGGGGGGCCCAGAGTAGCAGGGGGCTGGAGAGACTGGGGCTGATCGGAGGGGCTGGGGGCGGACTGGGGTTCCGGGCCCGGAGGGCTGGGGTGGATGGGAGGGCTGGGGCGGATGAGGCTGGGGCTGGAGAGACTGGGGTTCCCCGGAGGGGCTGGGGTTCCCCGGCCGTGCTGCCCCAGCCCCGGTCCGCGGGCAGAGGCTCGGGCTGGCTCGGAGCGATCCGCAGCGGCTGCCAGCGCCTCCAGCCGCCCACTCGCCGCCTCTCCCGGCATCCTTCATCCCCATCCTCCGCTCCTTCCTGCTTCGGCGGTGGAAGCAGCCCCCCGCCGCGGGCCGGGAATGCCCTCCCCTCCTCTCCCTCCCTGCAGCCGCAGCGGGGGCGGGGGGCTGTGATGCTGCAGGGGATCCCCGGGAGCCGAGCGGGGTCTCCCCTTCCGCCGGCTGCCGGGATCTCCCCGCTCGGCGCCGGCGGCCCCAACGGTGGCTGCTGGGGGGTGGCACTCGGGGTTGGGGGACAAGAGGGGGACGGTACCGTGACCGGGGGCCGGTGTCCCCCACCCCGTGGGTGACAGCCGGGGCTGGGGGAGCGGGGGGCGGGCGCCCGGCTATTTGCTGGCTGCATACAATGGGCCACTCCCTAACGTGAGGGCTGGGGGGAGGCAGGAGCTGGGAGGAGGAGGAGGAAGAGGAGGCGGGGGGGGGGGAAGGGGCTCGGGCATCGCGCTGGTAAATAAACTCGGCGATGATTCCCCTCCCTCGCGCCGGCCCAGGTGCGCGCCGCGCTCCTGCCCGCCCGCTGCCCGCCGGCGGCGGGGACCTGGCGGGGATGTGACCGCCCTGCCCTGCCCTGCCCTGCCCTGCCCGCCGCTGCGCACCCCCTCCCTCCGTGTGTATATACTTATATATATATATATATACACACATCCACCGATGGATATATATATATAAATATATAGAGAAGTCGTTCTGGGGGAGGGGCGCGGAGCTCGGATCATGGCCCTGGGGCTCCCGGGGCTGCCGCCGCCGATCTGCAGCTCGCCTCCGGGGCCCGCCGCCGACCATGGGGCTGAAGGCGCGGCGCGGCGCTGCCGGCGGTAGCGCGGCCGGCGGGGCGGCGGCGGCGGAGGGGCGGCGAGCGGCGGCGGGCGGCGACCCGAGCAGGGCTCGCTGGCCCTGGGCGCCGGCGGCGACCGCGACGGGACGCTGCTGCTGGAGGGCGGCGGGAAGGAGGAGGGCGGCAAGCGGAGCCCGCCGGGACTGGGGCTGCTGGCGAAGACCCCCCTGAGCCGCCCGGTGAAGCGGAACCACGCCAGGTACCGCCGCATCCAAACTTTGATCTACGACGCCCTGGAACGACCCCGCGGCTGGGCGCTGCTCTATCACGCCTTCGTGTGAGTACGCGGGGCGCGGAGCGCGGCTCCGGGGGCGCGTCCGGGGCTGCCCCGGGGCCGCGATTTGCTTTATCATTCTCGGTGTGAGCGCTCCGGGGGCTCGCTCCGCCGCTGCAGCGAGGGTCTGGTACGGGCTGCGCTGCTGAGCGGCTTTATTTCTCTCGTGTCGTCGGGTTTTCCAAAAGGAGCAGCTGCTTTTAACTCCGTGTTTCTGTCTTGCCCGTACCTCCACGTTGCCTTGGAGTGGCATTCCCGAGCCCGAGTGTCTGAGGAAGAGGGATGCCAGAAAGACCAAGCTCTGAGCTGTTTTAAGGCTCGAAGTGCTTCAGGGGAACGCGGCCAGTTCGGCTCAACCTGGAGCGTGAGGTTCAACTCGCAGTTACAGACCGCGAGTGAACCGATCCCTTCCGTAGCTAAAAGCGTCAAATGAAAACCACCGGGTTTCGGTCCGATAGGCATCACCCCGCAGTGCATGAAACCCGAGCATTGCAGCGCTCTCAACCAGAAAGTTACACTGACCGCAAGTGAACCGAGAGTGAATAAACTCGTTTTATGACCTATAGGTGACAAGTCAAGAGAATGACAACTGGTTTGCATTCCTAAAAATTCTGTTGCCTTAAGTTTTCATAAAGAATATCAAAAAGATCAGTCTGCGAACATCACAGAATGGAGTTGGCAGAGTCCGATTAAAATAAATGTTTTAGTGATGTGAATGTGTTTGAAAACCCAGGGATGATGGTAGTACTGTTTTTCTTTGGCACTTTAAGGTGTGCAGAGCTCTATGTGACAGAGGATTTAAGCAGTGATTTTTGAAATTGGTTTATTTGCCAAAGACAAACAAAGCTCTCTAGGCTGCATGGTTTATGAGCCTGGAGCTGGATCTCAGGAAGTCCTGATCATTGGCATAGTCCTTGCACCTGCAAATAAACAGCTTGAATGTGGGGCTGTGATTTTACCTTCAGGCACATTTTTATTGATGTTCACAGTGCTTTAGCCCTGAACAAGAATTAAAAGGCAACCTTCTCTACTAGAGTGCTGTTTGTGTACCACTTAATCATTGCTGCTCCCCTTTTTTCAGTGTTTATTCATAAAGTACATCTTGGGACTTAGGTCCTGTTTTCCAGCTTAAAATCTGAAACTGTAGAAACTGGATGCTGTGACACTTTTTCGGTTCTTTCACCTCTTTTTGCCATAGGAAAACTCATGCTAGTGACAGGGAGTGACAGCACTTGAAGTGTGTTTTGCTGGGAAAGCTCTTTGGTCTGGAGCTTGCTGTTGTGTTCAGTATTGCATAATGCTGCTTGTGCTGGGGAGAGTCACAGCTGGACAGAGGGCACCCCTTTCATCCTTGGCCAACCCACACACATCAGGGAGGCTTTAGCACACAGCAGAGCATTCCAAGCAGTTTACACCCCTCTGTGGCAGCTGGGTCAAACCTGTGTCCAGGCTCCTGTCTGGATATAAGCAATAGGACAGTGGATGTGTCTGGAGAGGCTCAGGTGAGCTGAGAGATTCACAATTATTTGCAGTGGTATAAGAATTTCCAAGTTATAGCATTCATCTTAGATAACTCTCTAGATGTGTGCTTGACCTTAAGATACTTACGCAATATGGATCACAGAATGGGAAAAATTATCATGATGTTTGTAAGGTTTGATCCTTCTGAGGAGTGGACCTGACACTGTGTGGTCAACTTCTCTTTGATGACTACTCAGTCCTGCAAAACTGAAATGTCAGTCTGACTCACAAAAGTCAGTAACAGTCTTGTGAAAACCATCAGTTCCAGATTCAATATTAATGAAAATTAAACAAAACAAAACACTTCTGGAAGTCTTTATCCTTAAAGGAAGTAAAACACACAAGTCTGTCAGCCCAGACACTTCATCCTTTCCCAGGACATCCAGAGGATCTTGCTGTCCAAGTCAGCCCCACTGAGTTTTTGTTCAGTCTCAGCTCCCTCTGAACTCAGTTGAAGCTGTGGGGTCTTACCTCACTGTAGGATCCAACCCTACAAAAGGAATCTGCTGAGAGTGACGGAAGAGTGTGCTGAGATCTGGCTGACAGCTTCAGAGCTTGTTCCTGCCACTGGAGAAGGAAGACCTGCTTGAGAGCAGGAGCTGTGGGGAAGCAGCATCTAAGTTTATACCCAAAGTCTTTATTCTTGCCTTCAAATGAATTGTCTTTTAACCTTTTTTTCCTTCTTTAAAGGAGTCTCTCTCATTTGAGGTGCTGCTGTGGCATGGTGTAGTTCCATCCCAGCAGTTCCCCAATGCTTCTTTTCACATAGAACAGTTTACATTTTTCCTTGGGAAGGTGAGGGATTGCCAATCTTCCCATAAAAATCTACAAATTTGATCCTGTTTTAATTTTCAAGGAAAGTCCCATTTATGCTATCTTAATGGCATGTTACACTTTGTCTCATCTTCTGAGAAACTTCGCAGTAAGTGCCACGCACCCAAAATTAACCAGTAAGATTGTTGCTGTCAAATACAAACAACTAGAGAATAAACAGCTGAGGGCCAAAAGGGATTTCAGGATGGCTGGATGTGATGAATTCCTTATAGATCCAAGCATTCAGAAGAGTTTAACGAAGAGATGATGCAAAGCACTCCAGTATTGTGTATATCCCAGGGCTTGGGAGGCAGATAGCTGCTGATGGAAGAGGGTTGCAACTTTCCAAGGCATGCTGAGGGTGTTGTGTGAGGGGCAGGAAGGGTAGTTGACAAGGTCTTGGTGAAAGCTTTGGATGCCACAACTTTTGAAAGGGTGGCACAGATGGGATCTCGTTAACTCATACAGAGATGCCCATATGGCTGCAGAGGGGTCAGGATCCCGTGTGGATCTCACTGCTGTAATGTGCACATAAATAAGGCTCGAGCGCTGCCTCTCGTAGCGCTCCCTTCAGTTGGCATTGGGTGTTCTGAAATGATTCAGTCTAATGAAGTAATTCAAGGAGAACTCATAAATGGGATCAGGTCCTGCCAAGCTCCAGGGACAGAGATGCAGCTGAGCAAGGGAGTAATTCCTGATGGCAATTTCAGCATTCAGCTTTCACTGGCAGTAATTAAGGGAAAGTGTCGTGAGATACTTTGTGATCCTTCCTTCTTCTTTTTTCTGCACAAGTGAATTTGTCTAAGCCTATCCTTGGGGATTTGGTCCCTAAAGAAGCTGGCTCTGTTTCCTTCACCATCTGAAAACATTTGTTGTCTGGTAGCTCTACTAGACAGAAGATTTATCAGTCACCATGATGTTCCCCTTTGCTGGGTCACCAGGGTTCATGGTGTTCTTTGCAATATGGCAATGTCTTAGTCCTACTTGGTAAGAAAAAACTGTTTTTCCCATGAAAAATTTAGTATCTGTAAAGCTGCACTCTACTGCACATCTTCAGTATAAAATAAAGTAAAATAAAATAAAATAACCTGAGATTCTGAGATATTTCTGAGATATTTCATTTGGAAATGTCTCTTGGGGTTTGCAGGTCAGGCTACAGCCCATCCCTGTTCTTTTCTGAGCTCATGTCACTGTAGGTACTGCTGATGTTCCCATGATGTCCTGTATTTCCCTTTGCATGTAATATGTTGTAGGAAACTCCTGTAGCTGTGCCTCCTGGGATATGTGCTGTGGCCAGGGAGACAGACTCAAGACCTGTCCGCCTCCACAAACCATTCAAATGCTTCATTTATGCACAGAAGCATTAATGAGTAGAATGAAAAATTGAAACAAGTAAGATTTTTATTTTTCCAGTGGTTTTTTGGTTGTAAGCACAAAAAATTTGGTGGATAAAGGACAGCATCCAGAAAGGTAACATAATACCGATTGTTTGGAATTGCAATTTGTGGAAAATTTTAAACCTGATTTAAAGAGAGTATGACGAGAGGTAACTAAGAGATATTCTCATTTTCATATAATCTTCTGAGACAACTACAGCCTTTACTCTCATTGAAAAATAAGACTAGGAAAAGGTTTGGGATTAGATACTTCTTTTTGGGGAAGTGTGCAATATCACCTGCACTCTGCTGGTGTAGATCACCACAATGTACCTGCTGATGTGAGGGGGAAGCCATGGGGAACGTTAGAGAACCCTTCTCTATTTGCCATGCCATGTTCTTTCAGCGCTGCTTAATACCTGGAATGAAAAGAGGAGGCAGAGTCATGCGATCTGTCAAATCAGCAGCATTTCTGGGAAGCACCGGCAAGCACCTCTTGCATGACTGATTGTAGGTGGGTTGTTTGCAGGAAAGAGTGTCATGGGATTTGGGGAACAGGTTGAAGGTCTGGAGGCTTTCCATTATCTTCCTCTTTGCCCTTCAGGAGATGCTCCATAAGATGTGCTCACCCTGCAGTCTCCATGAGCCATCTGGAAGGATATGGGAGAAAGTTTGGGGTAAAAAGAGGGACAAATATGAATCCTCTCTTGGCTTGTTTGGCATGGATTGAATCTAAGTGAGTCTGTAGAGCAGCAGAGTGAGCCTGGTCCATTAGCGAGTGCCCTCTGCTTGTGTGTGTGCCAATATGAGTTCTCCTTTAATTATTTATGCTAATTCATCATAATGCATGGATAAATATTCTGCAGTATACTTTGTAAAAACTAATGAAGTCTTAGTCATTGGAGACCTTACCACACACCTCTGCTCCTGCAGCTCCACTGAGGCTTGTGGAGCCGCCCTGGGATTTTGTGTGGTTTGGGGGGATGAGACTGTACCTCAGCTGCTGGTGTCAGCTGGCACGACAGAGGAAAGCTGGGATTTGCTTGGAAGAATGAGAAGGGGCAGACAGCCTGGGGAAGCCACTGCCTGGGTAATGAGTGGCTGGTGATCCCCAGTTGCTGCTCTGGAGTCCCTTCAGCAGCTCACAGGTGCCCGATGATTGTTTAAGCATCCAAACTTCCTTTGAAATGATGGACCAGGCCCTTTGGTGGAAGCAAGTGTTCACCTGCAGCCTCAAATCTCTGTGCTTGGGCATCAGTGCTGAGAGCAAGACCCACTCCAGGGTGGGAACCCCCAGGCTGGGTGGGTTTGCCCTGCATTCCACGTTGCCATGACTGTGCTGCCACTTGCCAAGTTTTGGTGCTGCTCATGGCTGCTCCATGGCTCGTGGGAGCTGCAGGCACAGGGCTGCACGGTGCACAGGGTGTGCCTCACTTCCCCCAGCCCCTGGGGCTGCAGGTCCCTGAGCACCCTGCTGCAAGTTCAGTCCCCAGCTCAGACCAGCCTCATCTAGACAGGCACCAAAATCCAGGGTGGTGCCCAAGGGAGGGCAGGGGAGCAGCACTGCCAGTGCCAGCAAACACTCAGCTGCTGGAGTTCCAGTGCTGCCAGCTCAGCCAAGGAATAGTCCCTCAAATAGAAATCATAGTTCCTGGTGTTAGGTCTATAAAACTGAACCAAATTTAATCAGTTTGACAAGCAATGCTATAGCAAAGCCACTGCAGCAGCCAGAAAATCACATTTTTCTTCTCTATTGAGAGACTTGGTGTGAGGAGCAGCAGCATCTCAGTGCCACCCCAGCAGCTCTGGAGGCACTGTCAGGGGGAAAGCCCAGGACTGGATTTATCTCAGTATCTCCAGCCTGGACTCTGGGCAGAAGTATCACTTTTCATAAAAGCCATCCAAGTCTCTTCACATGCCTCTGTTTGTTCCTTACTGCAGATAGGGGAGCGTGATGGGGCACAGCAGGGTCTGTGCACTTCTGGGACAGCTCCTGGGTGAAGGGGACATCTGAGCTTTACTTCTTGTTTTAGTTTGAAAGGGAGATTTGGGAAATGGTACAAAAATGAGCAGGGAGAGGCTTTCTATGCTTGTTTTGCCCATTTTGCTGTAAAATGCAGGAGCAATCAAAATAAATTTAATGGAAAAAATAGTAACTAAAGACTATGTATCTTACAGCTGGATTAAAAAAGAAATACATAGATATAATGCCAGTCGTACATCACTGTGTGCTTTTGTGTGTGCAGGTGAACATGAAGGTTCCCTAGCTGTTCCTACTTCTGCCAAAGATCAACTCAGAATCCACTCAACCAGCATATATATATTTTTTTTTTTTGGTAGTCCTTGTTTTCAGATATCACTTGATTGAATAATTTTTATTTATAGCTTACCCAGCATACAAACCTGTGCAAGTATGTAGAACATAATTCTGAATCTCTTGACCGTCCAAAAAGTCCTTTGTGGCATTGAGATGCATGTGGAAGGTCAGACAATGGCATGCTTATTCAAGGACAAAGCCTGAATTTGAGGAATTTGATTTAATAGCTGGAAGAAACTTTCTGATCAAAATTGATGTAGTGGGCATTAAGATAATTTATATGTTGTTTACAAACATAGAAGGCTGGTGACCTTAGACACAGCCAGGGGGTGGGTACTACCATGATCAGCCTTTCATGGTATAAATAAATGATAATGTTCTTGTATTTAAAAACATTATATTCCCTTTTGGTATTTAAGAATGCCATACTCTCTTGTGCATGAAACTTTACAGAAAAAATGGAGCCATGCATCTGCTATTGCTTCTGGCAGAGACTGTATTAAATGGGATAACTTAAATATTAATAGCTTTGCAGGGAATAAGCTCCACAAGAGCTGTTAAGTGTATGCTGCCTTCTGTCTTAGGATGGGAAAGTTAGCATTTTCTGTGGAGAGGGGGACATGCCCTGGGATATTTAGGTTTTGGTAACCTACTTGGAAAAAGGCACTTTTGGAGAACTTCCAGTCTGGAAATCTGTAAATTGCCTTCCTCAGTCTGAAGTGAGCAAATTACATAAATGTGTGTTTAACTTGGAGAAAGTGAAAGGGCCCACTGAAGTCAGAAGGAACCTATCCAAGGTGATACTGAGGTAATCCAAAGCAGAAGAGTGTGTCTGGGATTTGATGGAAAGCAGCATGAGGTATCATCATCTTCCTCTGTACTAGCAGCTCATTGTTCTGCTCAGGCCTGGTGGGATCCTCCTAAGCTTGAGTTCTTCAGAGGATCCATCACACATCTTCAGCCTTTCCATAGCTTAATAACACCTCTGGCTGTAGTCACCAGGATAGCACCTTGTCCTCCTTAGTGCTGCAAACCTTGCAGAAGTGAAGGTGTAATATCTCTAACTCTTTAAATCTCAGTCTGGAGAGATGCTGAACCCGACATGAGACACATCTGGTGTCTCTTGAGATGGCTTTTACTCTCACTCCCCTCTCCCTTGTGATTAATCTTGCCAAAGTCTTCCCCACTTTCATTTTATTAAATAGCTGGTGCATGGTGGTGGAGCCACAGAGATCCATTGTATGGCAGTGACAGAGGAGGAATCCTCCTCCTCTCTGGGTTGTTGTCTTTTACTTCCTTTAACTTTCCACACTTTATTTCATTTCATGGATACTTGGATTTTGCTTGTCCCTGTGTTTTCAGGGCTGTGGCTGAGAGCTGCATGAGTGTGCTTTGCATCTCTTTGGCAACCTGTGGTAGTTTGTGGTTGTCATGTTGACTCTCCAGTGGTGCTTCTTTTAATCTAAATATTTTTTAAAATCTGCTTTTACATTTACTTTATTCTGTCCTCACTGATGTTTTGATCACCTTCTAGATTAGCACCTCGCAATTTTCCTTACATTCAATTTAGTTCTTTTTCTAGATCATTAAGGGAACAGTAAGGCCAGAACCAACAAACATCATTCAGCATTTCACTAAATAACAACTTCCCTGCTTCCTGGCTAATACAATGTAATTTGTTAGGGCTTTATTAATATCTCTGGATCCAGTTTTTAATGTCATACAGTTTCTCCCAGTCATCTGAATTAATACTAAACCAAATATTTTATGATATTGCATCTGTGTCAAAACTGCAAATATTTCCTTCTTTAATTTTTTAAAAATTTTTTCTGTTTGTTTTCTTCTGTTTGTTTCTGTTCAAACCTGAATTTCAGGCTATGTTTATCTGTTTAGTTCTGTGATGTGTATTTGATTGTTACCTTTCTATATCAGATTTTTTTATGCTTTTGACATGGTGTATATCTCAAACAACAAAATAATTAATTGTTCCTGGTGCCATCCACCACTGAAGTAGAGATAAAGCAATGCTGAAAACTTAAATATCCCAAACCACCCAGGTCCTAGTTCTTCTATGTTTACAGGAGCAATTACAGTTGGGCTATACGTAACTTTATGTCAGTGACAGAGATGTTAATCCTTAACCAGAAGACTCTATACAGGACATTACCCATGGACTGTAAATTCAGAGTGTAAAATTTTCTGCTTTCAGTAGGAATGGAGGAGAAGCAAGTGAAGCTGTTGAGGGACTGATAGTGAAATCCCCCAAGCTCCTGGTGGGGAGCTGCCCACCAGTTCTCAGCAGTGCAGCATCAGCTCTGCTTATCTTTGCTCCCCTCATGCCTCTCCATGCAGGCTCAGAGTGTTTGTGAGGAGGGATTACACCCTGAGGAGGGAATGTCAAGAGCAGCTGATTGAAATTGCAGGGGAATTAGTTTAGGAAGGTAATTACACGAGCTGGAATTTGCTCTTGTACCTTTGCTAACACTGCTGCTCCTGTGAGATGTGCTGGGAGAATTTCGATGCACGCAGCTGAGGCTCCCTGGTCACAGCTCAGACACCGTGTGTGCCCTGGCACCAGGTGCAGCCCAGGACCAGCCTTGCTCTGCAGCTTTGACAGAGCTGTGCTCATGCCCAGAGCAGTCATTAGCCATGGCTTGGCTAATTGTCAAAACTGTGCCAGGGATGTTCCCAAGCAGTGGCACACTGACTGACAGCACAGCTCTGCTGGCTGGTGGTTTTGTTCTGAGGGGACTGAGTGATGAGCACAGATCCAGTGCTGCCACAGACCTGGGACCACTCCCGGCAGTGTTGTATTGCACTGTTATGACTCTATATTGTTATTGTTTTATACTGCATTGAGAAAAAGGGTTTGTGCTGTACTCCCCTGAAGTTCTGTTCTTAGCCCCTCCCCACCAGTGTAACCCCACTGGCTGCAGCTTGGTTTCCGCTCCCCTCACCCTTGGTTTGAAATTCCCTGCCACTCCCTCTTTTTTCCCCTGGAAGCCTTCAAGAATAAAGCTTGGGTTTTCCTGGGAAGAAGAGCCTCCTTGATCGTTTGCTTTGTCCATGCACTCCCTCCATCTCTGACCCAGAGCAAGCCGAGGCAGGTGGGAGAGCTGAGAGAGTCACAGCAGTTGGCGCCCAACGTGGGTGGCAGTTGGCGCCCAACGTGGGTCACTCCCAGCAGGAGTCTGAGTGGGGCTCCCTGCTCTGGACCAAGTGAGGCCAGTGAAGTGGACACTGGTCCTGCCAGCTTGCCTCAGGGACACAGAGCTGGGATGAGCATCTTTGGGTTAATAGACATAATCCTGAAATGTGAGATCTTACCACTTGGAGGTTATCCTCCTGGGTCTATGCAAAAAGCCACTTTTTGGGATACAATCTTGGAATAATTTAAGTTGCAAAAGACCTTTAAAGGTCTAGTCCAACCCCACTGCTGTAGGCAGGTACACCTTCAGCTTCAGCAGGTTGCTCAATGCTCTATCCAACCTGGCCTTGAATGTTTCTGGAGATGGGGCATCCACACCTCTCTGAGCAAGCTGTGCCAGTGTTTTAGCACCCTCAAACAAAATTCTTCCTTATATTTGATCTAAGTTAATACTCTTAGTTTCAAACCATTATCCCTGGGATAAGACGTTTCACTTGGACAAAGAACCAAGATATCCTGCCCCACTGAAATAATACAGGTTTCACCCTAGGTGTGTGTTCAATAACATATTTTATATTCTTCATCTTTTCTCCTTCCTGTTCATGGGACTTTGCCATGGTTTTTGCCTTTTCTGTTTCAACACTGCTTGTGCTGATCAAACTCTCATGGAGGTTTCAACACTTCACCCCCACATCTTGGCATATTAACAAAAAATACATTTTTATGGTAGATATCCAGGAGGAAGAGCCCCCTGATCATTCATTACTAAACTTCTTGTGTAAAATATGAAGATATTCCTAGCTGTGTGGCTGCTGGTATTTGGCTATTTCTCCTGGCTGTGTCTCACTCATTATTGTAGATGTTGCTCCATTACCTTGTCAGGTCCTGGGTGCAGAGGTGGGATCTGGCAGAGGCTGGCTCATGACAGCTCCTGCTCTCAGAATATGGTGCTATCACATAGTACAGTGTCAAAAACTGCTCTGTTCAGTATTAAATTACTTCCACAAACTGCATTTCCTTGCTCTTCCTCAGGGCTTGAGTGTCAGTCTTTCCACACTGGGATCCATCCATCTAGCACATTATCTGAGGTAGCTGTCTGGAATTCTTTTATAGCTAGTGAAAAAAAAACAGGAAATGGAACTTTCTGGAGTGCAATTAATCTCATTTTAAAGACAATTTTAAAATGGGAGATTAATCATCTTGCAGCACCTGAAACTCTTCCCTGACTACAAAGGAGACTTCATGGAATTAATTTAAATTTAGCTATTAGCACTGAAAACACCTGATCTGAGGGGCAAGGATCAAAGTCACATTAGGACAGCTAAATGTAAATATGTTCATGTATGGTTCTGTGTGTGCAGTAGGTGTTTAGCTTCTCTTTATAGCCAGTGGAGATTTAGTCAATGCAATCAATAGATTTTAGGGTGGAATTCATCCAACCAGATGTGAAGGTCTGCTTTAATGGAGATAAATCCCAGCTTCAGCTCCACTGAGCAACTCTCCCTTGTCTGTAGCAGGAGCTGATCTTTGGTAAATGTCTGCAGTAAAAGCCATGTTCAGACAAATGAGTTGTACCTCCAAAGGCAAGAGGAATATGATTCTTATTATTACATAGAATTTTATTAATATTAGGCTCAATTCTAATTCTCTTTCCTCAAGAGCTTTATATATGTTACTACTTAGTATCCCAGGCCATGACAAGCCTACAGTCATCCCTGACATTATGCCTAAGAAAATGACATTTCAGTAGTTTTAAAGTCTTTCTGTAGCTGGGATTCTTGAGTTAAATTTTCCACCTTCCTTTTGTTCTCTGTTTTGTCTTGGGCTTTATATCCCCAAGCCCTCACATAAATTTTCTTTTGATTTATGATGGTAATTGCAGTTGATATTGAGATCACATTCAAACCCAGACGTAATATCCTGTTGTACTGGGCTTCAAATCTAAGGCTGTGATTGACTCTGTTTTCCCTTTGTCTTTTGTATTTACCTGGGCACAGGAGCTTCTCTGTTGGGAGTTTGCCAGCATCAGTCCTCCTTCTTCCTATTCCTGAATTTCTGTCTCCATTTGCATTGCTCCTCTTCACTCAAAATTACCCCCAAAATCAATGAACAGGCATCACTGTTTTCTAAGTGTCTTTTAGGGATCAGGAAACATTTTGAGGGTGGCTTGAACATTGTCCTTTTAAAGCCTGTAACAAGTGTAGAAGGTCAATTCGAATGACCTGGTGTGAATGGGGGTGGTCATGAGGGTCATTCATGGGCCCAGACAGTTTTTTAAGTGCTACAATTTTCTGTATAAAATTTGAGGCTTTGCAGAGATGTAAGCACCACTCAGCATTTTCAAGGGCATACTCACTTTCACACACCAGCTGAAGCAGGAAACCAACATAATTGAACCTAATGCTGAAAATCATTGGAAAACTGTATGAAATTTGGATGCATGCAAATGCCCTGACATAAAGAAGTGTATTTGGGTGGTGATGTATTCCTTTACCAGCTGCTAGTTTGTGTTTTGCTTGTTTTTGCAGAAACACTGAGCCAGCAACCTCTTTTAGTCATGTCAGTGCAAATGTAGAGTAAATCTATTATAGTCAGAAGAACAATTGGATTTGGCTGCTGCACCACAAGTTTGTTCTGGACCCAGTACAAAATATTTTTATTTTTATGGATATTCTGCTAGTACCAGAGGCCAGGATCAAGGTCTTGCACTCAACACACTTGTCCTCCCAGTAGTGTAAGACAGCTTGAGGAGTGAGGTAAATGGGAGAGGTGGAGATCCCTGGCAGAATAACAAGTGAGCAACAACCTATCCCTGAGCTGACAGTATTCCTTCATGCTGGGAGCTGGTTTATTCAGTCATGGAGGCTTTCCTTCTTGCTCCTCAAAGATGAGAGAGAATTCTTTTCCTCATTCATAAATTCAGTTAATTGGGTAACAAATCCAGTGCAGATCAGCTGGGGAAGTTGTGCAAGTGAAGGGCTGTCTTTCTGAACACTGCTTGGTGTAGGTAGTGTCTGGTATTGGGGCTGTAGGAGGGAGTTGACAACTGCAACCATAAAACCATTTAATCTGGAAAGTTTAGATGTCTCCAGTCCAGTCCATGGAGCAAGATTAACTTCAAACTCAAATCAGGTTGCTTGGGGCTGTATCCAGTTGAGTTTTGTGCATCTCCAAGATTTGAACTCCATTATATTGTGGGGAACAATAAATTTGGTTGCTTTTCACAGAATATGTTGTTTAATGTGTTACACATAACGTGCCCAGAGTCTTGGAGAGTTTTCTTCCTCCCCACTCCATTTAATCCTCAGTGTGCACGGACAGAAGTGAGGTGTAATATCCAGACAGAGATGCTGGGCAGGTCAGCCCACTGCAGAGCAAGCAATGCTCATATTTAGCTACAAAGGAAGTTGTGTGTCTCTAGGCTAACTCAAACCAGTGCTGTCTGTGTTTGTAGTATGACACTGGGAAATGCTAGGCACAGTTTTCATTAATTCAGTAGAGTTCATTGAAGATAGGAAATCTTTCCCAATGACATTTTTTTCTTTAACAAATATTGTAATTTGCTATTTCCACCAATTTTTCATCATTCAGAAGAATAATTGAGTCTCAACTCTACAATTCCTTCTCACTTTCCCATCTCTTTCTCCCTCTCCTTCACTCAACCCCATCTTCCCTCTTTTCCTTGGTGGCATTCATCACCTCTTCACTACTGAAGAACAGCACCAATCACTGTATTGTCCAGCTCTGCCTTTCCTACATTACATGACTGGGACAGCAGAATTGAGTCTGACTTAAAGTCCATGGACCTCAGTGCTGATAGCAAGTTGATGGAGCTGACATGTCATCTCTTACTCATACACAGCTATATTTACTTTTTTGATTTTTTTCTGTCCCTTTTTTTTAAAATTTATTGGATTTTGACATTGGGTTCACCTATGTCAGGATTAAAACTGTGCCTCTATTCCCCCAGAGTATGGACTCATCAAGAATTACTTTATCCATATGGAGCAAGGTAGTTTAGGTGCAAGAATTATCTCTGACTCACCTTGTGTTCCAACATCCTTGGTGTTTCTGGTTTGGTTGCACAGGGAGCCAGGGGTAAGGTCCTTCCAGTGGGCCCCCTGTGACTTTGGGCAAGGCTTTTTGAGTCCCTGTGCAAACAAATCCTTGTAGGAGAAGCTCACAGAGCTGTTGAGATTCAGGCCCACACACCTGTGAGTCACAGTTCCTGATCACTCTTTGCCCAGGGGTGGTGGTGGTGTTGAGAAAGTGATTTATTGATGACCTGTGGAGGTAACAGCTTCCTTTTGGTGACTCAGCTGCTCTCTCAAGAAGAGGGAATAGGAGGTGGAGGTGGACACCCATTTCTCTTCCCAGAAAGGATACAAATGGAGCCAACATCTGTCCCTGGTCTCAGTGGTAGGAGGAAGTGGTTTAGGAGCACAGCACAAACCATGACCTGCATGGTACTTCATGCACAGCCTATATCACAGCTGCAGCTGTTGCTCCCAGAATCACAATGATAATACCATGTCCTTCTTTGCAGCTCCATTTGCTGTCAATGTTGATAACCAAGAAATTAAAGATGGGAGCTCTTGGTGTGACAGTAAATGGACAGCAACTTTCTGTAGCAATTGAGCACATAGGGCTGAATGCCTGAGTCACCACATTCCCCAGCAAATGGGATGAGAAAGAACATTGCTCCCAGAGACCAGAGAAGGACATTATCACCTCCAAAGCAACATTGTGTTGGACACTATAGGGAAAATCTGCTGTTATAGAATAATATCATAGTTTTCTGGAAACAGTAACTCTAAAGAAAACATTATTAGGATGAGTGAAGAAAAGAGATTTTGAGCAGATGGAAATCTGTCTTCATTGGCAATGCCTGTTTTCACTTACTCTACCACGAGTTAATTTCCCAGCAACTTGAAGTAGATAATGTGTTTATTAGCATTAATCTGAGATTTCCATCAGTGTTTGTTCCAGGCTGTGAAGATGGAATTTCTGTTTTACTAGAGGGCTTTTTAATTGTATAAATGATGATATAGCACGATTGGAAGGTGATGCAAGTTAAATTCAGGCTATACATATGGTCAAATAGCAGATG
Organism: Muscicapa striata striata; assembly: GCA_030060385.1. Taxonomy (NCBI): domain Eukaryota; kingdom Metazoa; phylum Chordata; class Aves; order Passeriformes; family Muscicapidae; genus Muscicapa; species Muscicapa striata. Next base: position 1,239,256 of record JAREIS010000046.1, read on the forward strand.
AGATATCTGCTGAAAGAATCAGCACAAGAAATTACCAATTTTCCACTTGTCATTTTTAAACCAAACTTGGAGAATTTTCTAGAAGACAGCTGTAGACTGTGTCTTAGCTGCAAAATATGGGCTAAATCAATGATTTTGTATATTCTTGGCAGGTGATTAGGCAAGATTGCAAGATACAGCCAGGAATATGTTGGGTTTGGGGTTTATTGTTTCCTTTGTTTCCTTCTTTTTTTTTTTTTTTTTTTTTTTTTTTTTTTTTTTTTTTTAGTTTAGCAACAGATAAGCAAATGAGCAATGAATTAACTCAGGAAAAGGAAATTTACCTGTGTCTTAACTGTATTGCTAACGTCATAATGTAACATAACAAGTAGTTGCAGTTACAGTAATTGTGCTGAGATGCTTAAGACAAAATGTAGATGTCTTCCCTTTAAATGTCTAAATGTGTTATTTCAATCTCCTCAGATGCTGGTATAAACCATGGCTACAGGACTATTGCTGATCTTGAGCTCATCCTGCAGTAAATGAGGCAGTGATTTATCACACCTGATTAGATTGTGCAAATAAATAGATAAATAGATATCCCTCGACTGTAAGAGGAGCTTCAATACATGGCAGAGATGCAGAAATCCACATTACAAACCCTGAAGTGAATCTCATCCTAATCATGCTGTTGAAGGCCTTGTGGGGATAATAACTTTGTGAAACACTCTGGACATGAGGATAAAACAAGCCAACCTTTTTGGCCTCAAGATGCTATGCCAAATGCTAAAATCTCCTACAGTCTAAAGTCTGAAACACCCTTCTCAAAGCATGTAAATGCATGAACCAGGATCACCAACTTCCTACAGTGCTGAATTCTGATTCAGCCTTGTACCTAAATCTTCTTGTGATGCCCTTTAGGCTCAACTTTTGGTCATCTCTGCTGATGTCCCTCCGGTTTCCTGTGCATTCCAAAGGTAAATCTCATTTAACAGGTTTGAAGGACTGGGCTCAGGAATTATTGCTTGTCTTTCTGGTCAAAGTGGTGCCTACATTGATGGCCAAATAATGATTGCCAAAATGTGGTTGTTTTTTTTGGCTTTTTTTTTTTTTTTTCTAATTGGAAAGGGCTCTAAGTCAATGTTATTGTATTCACAACACAAACACCTAGATTTATCTCTTCAGTTATTTTAAAAAGCAACTGCAATATGGTCATTTCTTCAGCTGTCAGCTCTCTTGAATAGTGGGATGTAAGTTTTAGGTGTCCATGCAGTCTCTTTGCCACTGATCCTGTAAGGAGAACAGATGGACCTGTCTGATATCTGCCTTGTCCAGAGGAAAAAAAGAATGATTTTCAGCCCACTTAGTTAAAAAAAAAAAAAAAAAAAAAAAAAAAAGGCAGAGGAAAAAATAAGCAATAAAGCCCATGTTTTTCAGAGTGAGGTAAGACAGAAGACAGCAATAGCTCAGGGAAGAAGCCAGCAGCCTTGAAAGCAATTCCAGTGATGGTGACAAAACAGCAGCTGAGCTGCAGGAGGAGGCAAGAGAGATGTTGGAAACAGACTTGCAGAAATGAGAGGAAAGAGGAGCAACCTCATTGTGAGACATAAAAGGGAAGGAGGAGGGGAAATAAGACTCCTCTTGTAGGTCAGCCTGTTAGAAGCACTTAATGAAGGTGTTGCTTGTATAGAGAAAGTGACTTAATGACTCACATGGTGCTTTGGTGGCTCTTTCAGGCAAGTTTTCATCTAATTGCAAAGGGTCTACAGTGTGAAACCTGATGTTGCTGTTGGTCTGCAGGGAGCCCCTGTGTGCTCTGTGTGTGCTGAGAACAAGCCCAAGACCATGTCAGCAGTGAGGAGCCTTGCCCAGGTAGTGCAGGAAAGCAGCTGCTTCTTGCTTGAGCTATTCCTGCTCTGGTGGGAGCCAGGGGCTGTGATTTCTGAGGTGGATATTTCTCAGGTGGATATTTCTCAGGTGGATTTCTGAGGTCTTTGTACAGGTCATGGCTCTCATCAGCTCTTGGCAGCACAGAGCTGTGAGTTACATCCTGACACCCAAAGAGCAGGAGATTGAAGCTTTGTTTGTGGTCCCAGTGCAGAGCTGAACCCTCAGAGCTGATATCCTAGAATAGTGTGCTTTGTGGCAATTTGGGGCTGTCCTGGAACAGTGAACCTCCCTCTCTCTCTTTCATGCTCCTGGGGCAGCTCCAAACCTGAAGAAAATCTAAATAACCAAGAGAGACACCAGAGAAGCTGCATCTTCTAGGCATGTTAATGTAATAGAAACAAGAAATAGCTTAGAATCAGAGTCATTAAGGTTGGAAAAGACCTTCAAGGTCATAATTCATTGACTGAATACCACCATGCCCACTAAGTGCTATGTCTATGTATTTTTGAACATTTTCAGGATGGTGACTCCACTGTTTCATTCTCAAAGCTAAACTTCATTCTCAAACCTGAGATTTCACAAGACTGGGAGAAGCACATAATGAGATGATGATTTCATCTATTCTCTGTTCTCATGGCCTGACAACACTTTTCTTCAAGAAGTTTCAGTTTTTTTATTTCTATATCTCATAAAATGCCCTACCCTGCAACATGGTATCGAGGTGCAAGACCTTTTGTAGTTCTCTGTTACTGTTTTTATATAATTTACAGGATGTTCCTTGCAGATTGGTGGTATTTTTTTTTTATTTTTGAAAAAATTTATGTTGAGGCAGAGGAAAGTCACTGGCCTCTCTATGAGTCAACAAATCTACCATAAAATCAGGGTTTTAGTCTGAGATTAATCTTCATGTCATGGCACCCTTTTAAAGCTCCCAAATAATTTTTAGTGGCAATAAGGACATTATTAGCAGTGTGCAGTCGTGTGATAAGTCAAAACGAATAGGAGGTGAATGTGATGGAAAGGGTATGTCTGACATACCTATGAATGTGTGTTTGGAACAGTGTGGTACCACACAGTCCCTGCAGCCCCTGTTCCTGTTTGGATGTAGTAAGTGCTGTTTTTACTAACCCAGAAGCACCTTCAGGGACAAGCAGAGATGAAAACCCTTTGGGCTGTGCATCCTTGTACTCCCAGAGTATCCCAGACTTCTTCCAGCACTTCTAGGTCCCACCACAGTGCTTCCATAAAAGCTCCAGCCTTTTCTTGAGAAGCTGATAGGGTGTGGACACACCTGCCCTCCTCAGAGAGATGCTGTTCACCCTACCCAGCCATCCTTGGGCTCTGCACTGCCCAGACAGAGCAAAGAGGATCCTTGTCCCAAGCTGGAGCCAAGTTTGTATATAACAAGACACAGAAAATGACTGTGGTTACAGGCTGCAGTAAGTGTAATTTAACAAAAAGCAGTTGTGCTTACTGTAATAATGTGCTTCAGTATTAATATTGGTGTTTTGCATGTATGGCGTAGAGACAAACCTGCAAGGGAAGACTGGAAGGAACATAGTGCTGCATTTTCTGGTTCCCACAGACTGCTCCTTCCTTGCTCAAGGGACAAAGAGTGAAAAGGACAGCCTGAAAAAAGTGGGCCAGTAAATAGGAGGAGATGGTGTCTCTGGTGGAAAAGAGAGTGGGGTCACTCCAAAACCAGCAGTGGTTCAATACTAATAAATGTTCTTTGATAACTGGGGATTAAGCCCTTCATGGTTATTTTGGGAGGACATTGGGAGTTAAAGATCAGGGACCACTTGAGAGACTGTCCCTTCTAACTGGCCTTTAAATGGTGTTCAAAATGCATCTGCAAGGCTGACATCCTCACTGGCAATATCTTCACTTATGCCACAGATTAAAGGACTTTATTAAGCCACTTCTGCTTTGTCACTGTTCCTGAGAGAGTGTCCCTGTTCTTGAGGAGGGGTCAGTTAGAGTGCAAGTTGTGGACACACAGAATGTTGTTAATTCTGCTATTTTCACTCCCAGGGGGAGAAGACAAACCAACTAAAGGCTGTCATGTTTCAGGGCTAATTCAGCTTCTTTTATATCAATTCAGCTCACCACAGATAAAGGAGCTACCAGCTTTAGGACCTGGAGACTGTTCTGCTCATAGGGCTGAAGAGACAGGAGTAAAAATTTGACAGCATTAATTCAAAAACATGTATTGTTCTGTGGCTGGTGTGTCACACTTGGGTCATTCTACCAGCTGCACTCAAATGCAGCTGGCTGCTCATACACAGCTTGTAATGGGGTGGGATATTTTTGACTAATACTCCTCTTTGATGGGGGTTGTTTGGTTTGTGTTTCTGGAGGTCCCATCCATTTTATTCTCAAGCCATGTTTTTCAGCCACATCTCACTCAGATTCATATACAAGCTCCTGGTAGATTAGGTAGATTCATTTGATTCACTTAACCTGAAATCTGTCGTTCTATCTCATTTTCCTTGGCCTATTGACACTGGGAGACTGGAGGGTTTAAAAATGCAGCCCATGTGCATCCTCTGCCCCCACCTGTGGTCTGTCTTATCTCTGCCCTTCCTGCAGTGGCCCATCTCTGTTGGAAATGCAGAGGATTTAGTGAGGCAGTCAAAAATAGAGAATCGTGTAACACTGAGGTTTCTTCCTTTTCTGAGCCACCCTGAGCTGTTGAGCTATAGCATTTCATGGCAGCTGCTGTTGCATTTTGGAGATATATGGGCTAAATCTGATGCACAAACCTCGAGGTGGGTTGTGATCCTTCAGCTGGCAAGAGCTCATGCCTGTTGTTTTTGTTGCTGATTTATGCAGACAGGCTGAGTTTGGCTTTGTTTCTGGCAACTCTGGAAAGCAAAGCCTGTTTTCGTGTCTCTGGGTCCTGTATGGGGTGCTGCTGCAAGCAGGGAATGGAGGCAGAATTGGCACAGGTGCTGGATGCCACTAGCCCATCCAGCTCTCCCAGTCTGCATTGTCTCAACAAGTGGGTTTTGTTGTGCAGAGTCTGATTTAACTGGGAGGAAAGCAACTGTGAGGAGAGAAGGGCTGGAAGGGCTGGAAAGGGAAATGAGGTTTTGTCATTTAATGCTCAAAACTTGTTACAGTGGGATGGCTCTGATAACTGCAGCTTGGAGGGTCAGTGGCTGAACTGCTAATTTTTTAATTATTAAGGAAGGTGGAGCAAGCAAGGAAAATGCAGGTCTGTTCATGGGAAGTAGGACTTGAAACAAAATATTTGTGCAGCAGCAGCAAGAACCTAGTTATGGTCTATGATGTCATGCAAATGCAGATAAAAAACTGGTCTTTACTCAAAGACCTTACAATTTAATGCAATAGGGGTACTTACAGGTGGATCCAGAAGAAGAGGGGTGAAACAAGAAGCATTAGCAGTACTCAGTTTCCCCTCAGTATAAACTGTCAATAATGTTGTATATACTGCAGGAACAGCTTATTTGAAGAAAAGCTATTAGAAAAGCCAGCAAGGCAGCTTCATGCATCTTTGCCTCTTCAGCTTATGCCAGAGCAACTAATAGATTTGGGGTGAGTGCAATAAAGATCTGACACATGATCAATAAGGGCTGGCACAGACCTGTGAGAAGCTGCTCTTCCCAGCAGGAGCAAGGGAAAGCACAGCAGGAACCATCACTCAGGGCTGAGTTGCTCTGTCAAGGTGGTCTTGTAGTGTTTGGGCTGTGCTCTGGCACCAGGGCTGAAGCCCAGCCCTTGGTGGAAAAGCTTTCCTAAGGATGGTGTACTGTGATTTAAAAAACGTGGTGGGTGCTTCATGTCAGCGCCTCAGCCTTAGCTGGAAATACCAGGAGATAAATCCTGGATGAAGCTTGCAGGGTCCAAAGAGCTTCCTTCAATAGCCAACAAATGGACACTTTCTGCTGGAAGGTGTTTGTGGTGTCTCAGGAAAAAAAGCTACAAGCCCCATTAGCTCTCTCAATTCAGCTGCAGAAGGATTTTCCAGAAGGATCCTTTTCTCATCTAAATACACTGGAGGTTATCCCTGACAACAGGGAAGGAAAGAAAAGTGAGCAGCTCTGAGTAGTGTGCTGGAGGCTCTCAGAGAAACAGTGTGACTTCCTTCTAGCATAAGCTGAACTGAAACTTGGCTGAATATTCTGGTGAAGATGAAGTGAACTAAAAGATAAACTGGCTGAAGAGTGGCCTGTAGTACATAAATGCCCGAAATATGTTTCTGGCAAAGCTGTAAGACATTATGCCTATCTTTATGGTTCAGTTTTGTGTCCTTTGGCTCTGTAGCCTGAATACTCCAGGGAAGAGCAGAGGTGGGAAATCAGAATTATAAGTGTGTAACTAATGTTAGAAATGCCGCTATGGCACATCACTGCTCACTGATTTATTTAAATCTCTGGCTAGAAAATTGCTGGTTGTGGAGGAATGAGCTTATTCTGGAGACAACAATTGGAAAACATGAAAAATGAGACGGATAAAATGTCTTTCGGATTTCCGTCATTTCTCATAGTAGTCAGCTATTAAAAACCCAAACAGCTTCCTTCAAAAAACCCCAAAAGATTTCCAAGGTACAGACAGCTTGTATGCTACAATTCTGAGTTGGAGAACTGAAGAAGTACCAGAAGGAGCTGCTCAGTGTCTACACACAACTTTTTGGAAGTGTAACCATTTCAAATGTCACCATTGATTTCACAAATGACTCTATTGATGTTGAACAATGTGGCTGGATAATACATGTATTGTCAACAAGAAAAGTCTGGTTTTTTCTCCATTTTGGTGTTTTAAGACAATGTCATTAAAGCAGCCATTATCTTCCATTACTCTAAACATGCTGTTGGTAGGATTTTCCAGGATTGTAGCACAATGCTGATATCTTTGAAAGGACAGTAACTATCAAAGTTATCTCCTGGTGTGTAATGCACACACGCAATGGCACTGATAGCAACAGGGGCACTCCTGTAAACTCACAGACCTGCAAGGCACAGGCTGAGCCCTTCACAGCTCAAATGAAGTGTTTCCAAGTTGTAGCTGTTCATATTTCTGCATTTCAGTCACCTCCCAGGCACCTCTCTGGCTGTGCAGGGGAGGGACATGCTATGGCTGAGCCAAAGCAGGGACCTGCTCCTTCTCAGGGGTGCCACATCCTTGGAGTGTCACTGAGGCTCCTGCAGCCCTGGGCCTCCAGGGAAGAGCATCCTTATGAGCCTCTGCTGTGTGCAGGACAGAGAATTTCACGGCATTGCTGCCATGGCAGGAAGAGCTGAATGGGTGGTTACAGGAGTGGTTAGGGTTTGCTACCTCTTTCCACTTTAGGTAATCCTAATCTACAGTGCAAAGAATATTTTACCCAGAATCTTTATTTTCTGCTTAAAGTTGTCAGTGCTTTTTCAAACAGAGCATTTTCGATAAATTGACTTTTTTTTTTTTTTTTTTCTGGATACAATTTGGTTTTTGGACATGAGGAGTTTTGTCTGGGAGGGAGCTTTCCTTATTGTTTTAGACAGCACAAATCCTTTGATATATGAGCATCTAAATTCATTGTAAGGTAGTATATTGTTAGCAGAAGAGACTGATATTCCAAATTTTCTGGACTACCTGGGGAACAGTTGTGAATAAAAAATGTAGTTCCAGAGAAGGAGAGCCTGTAATGGAGCAAATATCTTTCACTGTTGTGAGCTGAATGATAACCAGGGCAGGTAGATGCTGGAAACAATCAAGTGTAATTGGTCTGCTGGCATATAAATAAAACCTTTAAAGCAATAAACATGTTTTTATGAAAACAGGTTTAGGCATATTTTTTACGGAGGTCTTCACTTTAACTGCTGGTTTAAATGTTAATTATGCTTTTGTGAAAGATCTCCTCACAGCAGAGAGGAGGGCTGGTGCAGTCAGCCCTGTGCCTGGGAGATCTCGTCCTTTTGGAGCACATGGCTCCACTGTGGCTTCTCCTTGTTTGTGTCCATGTTCTTCATGAGATTTGGCCAGCTCAGGGAAGATTTATAGACCTCTCCTGCAGCCTTCTTGGGGTATCTGCAGTGTGTAGAGATGTGAGGAATCTGTGGGTTTGCTGTGTCATGTGAGTCAAGGCTATTTATAGCTGGGGAAGCTGAAAAGGTAGGTATTGAAAATAAGCAGATTATGTAAAAAATCAGTCAAATAGTCATTTTCCTTCAGGTTATAAAACAGCCTTTGTTAAAATAGAAAAGCACAATCTTTAAGATTTTTTTCTGGTATTGCTTGTATCTTAGTGTTTGGAGAAAGCACAGGGATCCTTCTACGAAAATAACTTTCATAGATGTTGTTGCTAGCACCTGTTTAGAAGTTAAGAATTGCAAAGCCATTTACAAAGAAATCTTTTTTTTTTATCTGTTCCTACTTAGGAAAAAAAAAAAACCCCAAGCCAACCAACAAAAAAACCTTTAGACCTGTATTGTCTCTATTTTATTACCATTAGGCAAAAACACTATAAAAGCAACTTAGATAAATTTGTTTATCGAATTTTGAATTACAGGTGACCTGGCTATCTCTTAAAAAAGGTTTCTTAGTGGTGGTGGCTTCCAGTTTGAGTACAAATCCCAGGATACTTGCAGAGTTTCTTGCAGTCTTAACCACAAGGGGCCTTTTGTGACAATTATAGCAGCTTTTTACATAAATGTTAATCTTCTTTATTTATTCCTTTTTCTTTGGAAGGTTTACATTACCAGGCAGTCACAGAGATGTAAGTGTATGTATAAGCTTTCCAAAACACTGGGAACTGAATTCTTCCAGCTCTCTCAAATTTGCTTTTTTAAAAGAAAACTTTGATAATACAGAAATCATAAACTTCTAATTTCTCCTGGGGGCTCAGTTCTTATTTTGCCCATGAAAGTCTGCTGCAGTTGTATCTTTCCAGAAGAGCAGAAATGCAGTTTTTTGAAACATAACAGATTCATAGTCTAAAAAAATATAATGGTGTGGGTGAGATTAAGAAGGCAAAAGAAGAAGATACAGTAGAGTGGGAAAAGTGACAAGTCTGTTCAGTAGGTACTGTGTGAGACAATATCCATTTACTTGGGGGTATTACAAGTGTACCTGGTCAGTGGGGACTGCAGTGGGTGCTCATTGCACATCCATGAGGTAAAACTGGTCCTTCCCTCACGTGCTCAGGCATCCCTGCCTGGGCATCAGGAGACACTGTACAGCTCTCAGACTCCCTTGGCAAGCTGATGGCAAGAAGTACTTGGAGGAAGGAGATTTTAATTTGTTTCTCTGCAAAGAAGCAAGCAACTATAAGAAGAATCCAGGACAGGAAGGAAATCTATGCAGGGACTGCGTTCTGTTCTCTTCTATCTGAGGCAGGAATACAGTGTGGTCTTTTCCTTAAGTGAACAAAGCCTTTGTGAAGGCTGATTAGAGTCTGTCCACACTGGGCTCAGAGCAGGGCTGCAGTGCCCTTCTGGACTGGCACTACTTTTACACGGTGAGCTCAGGTGTCAGCAGCAGCTGAGAAGAGAGCTCCACAGGGGCCAGGAAGGAGGCTGAGAAGGAAGCAGAAAGGCTGGAACAGCCAGCAGATCAGCCCAGAGTGAGGCCCCTGTTTCTGTAGCTGCCAAGAGTGAGCAGTGCTGGAGAGCCTGGGCACATCTGCCCATGCTGCCGGTACATGGATCCGCTGCTCTGCTCCCACGGCTGCTATTTGAAGACTCTTCAAGGCTTTTGCTATTTTAGTGGCTCAAAACCTTTCAAATCCATATCTATATTTATGCACAGCCTGTGTATATTCATTTCTGTCTTTTGCCAATGCTGGTTTTCAGTTCAAACAGCTCTTCTGCTTCCCCCATTCCTCACTTTCCCAACATAATTAAAGGGAATAGTCATCTTCTATCTTAACAGCTTAATGAAAAGATAATGTTTGTGGATCTAAGAGGAAAAATACACCAAAAACAACCCTGTGATCCTCTTTTGGAATTTCTTCACAATTTTTGCCACTTTGTTTTATAATATTTTGTAATATTTATAAGCATGAGAGACCTTGATACTGGATATATTTCTCTTAAATGTTTCTTGAAAATATTTGCATTTAAACTTGGGTTCTTTTTGTACCCTTATGATTTATTACAGGAAAAATAACATAGACAAGAAAAGTGCCTTAAAATATACATATTGCTTTTTTTCTTACTTTATATTTTAGAATATTGGAAATGTCAAGGCTAATCTTTGTTATTATGGAGGAGGCTGTGGCGTGTGTTGGAGCCCAGCTGCTGGAAGCTCCTGAGATCTCAGTCTAGCTCTGTTCCCTGATATTGGGAAGCAGAGCCAGTGGCATAGAGTTCCTCGGTGGCCAGTGACCTCCCCTGCATCAGCAGCAAAGCCCACAGGTCTTGGCTCAGCTGCTTTACAAAAACAGGCCACAGGATTGATCCCCTGAGGTGGTGTCAGTGACTTTGCCTCTCTGATTAGCAGCTCCATTTGAGCTCCTTATGAATTCCCATAATTCCCCTCGTTTGAATGAATTTCTCGTTTGAAGAAGCTCTAGGTATAATTCTGGTGACATTTTGCTCTTCGCTTAATCAATTTCTTTTAACATCTCCTCCTTAGATAGGTCTATCCTTGATTTCCACTTTTCCATATTCTTCATAACAGATAAGTATTTCCTCTAAATGATAACCTTAATGGGACAAATTAATTTTTAAATTTTGATTTAACTTCACATATGAAGGATTCAATGCATGGGATTGTTCAGTGAAGCTAAGCCCCAGCATTAGGAAGGGATCAGTCAAACAGATTATCTTTGCACAGATGTCACATTTATAGTCTTCTTTTACCATAAACTGCTAAATTAACTGCAGACACATGCTCAGGTGTGACTGAGCACTCTTGATTCATGGTCAGAGCAATCCAGGTTACAACTGAGCTGCTCTGTCAGTAGAGAAAATGTCAGTGGATGTTTGTGACAAGGCTGGGCACTGGTTTTACAGCACTGGTTTCAGATGGTGCAAATGCATTAATTGCAGCCTCCTCTGTGATTTCGGGTTCAAGGTAGTTGCAGAGGTGGGGAAAATGCATAAATTATTTTGCAGGGATGCTGAAGACTCCCATCAAAGCTTTAACAAGAGCAGTGCCACAGGTGATGGGAGCAGTGCACAAAGGGGAGGTATCTGACACTGTCTCGTGCAGCTTTTGGTTTTACAGCTGTGCAGATAAATGGTGACAAAGACAGCACATAAAAAATGGTTGTGATTGACTGGCCCCTTTGTGTTAAGTTTGGGGCCAATGATTTAATAGAGAAGGAGGAGGAAAAAACCCCAAGTAACTTGTAGGCATCCAGAATATTTTAATTTTTTTTTTTTTTTAATAGCTTCTAAAATTTCATTAGAATCCTGTGGATGATTATCCTGTGTTATTAATGAGCTTCACTAGATGTCATGTGGAGTTTGGGAACATTAAAAAGCCACTGTAGTGATATAGGGCTGGAAAAAAACATATTAAAAGCAACCTTTTCTCTCCTCTGGAGTCCACTTTTATTAAACTAGCTTGGAGGGTAATTTTTCTACTTTGTAAGAAAGGAGGGAGGAAGACTTTTGAGGAAGAATTTTTGAAACCTCTGAGTTTTTACATTTATAAAGCACTTTCTTGAACTCCTCCCATTCTTTTAATTTTCCTCTGAACACCAGGAATAGATATAAAGATAACACCAAACTCAGTATAACCTGAAAATATAAGATTGGGTGGGACCTTAGCTGCTCATCTTGTCCACTGCTAAAATAGAAACCAAAGCACACCAACATATCTCAGCCATTTGTGCAAGGTACTTGAACAATCTCTTTCTGAAAGTCAGAAATCATGTTGAGTGAATAATGCTTTAGACCATCTACCTCTATTTCATTACCTTTTCTGCTGGACAATTTTCCTCCATGTCTATTTGGAACCCATTTTTCTCACATTTGTCTCTCTACTCACTTTTGTTTGATATCCCACCTATAAATCCCCTTTTTATAACTGCAGCTAGAATTCATGTCATGACCATAATCCATGAAAAATTTCCATCTGAATCACCTTTTTTTGGTTCATGGTTGATTTTTTAGCTGTGGTAGATGATGTATTTTGTAGTAGTGACTTATTCTCTTTACTTCCTACCTCCTGTCCTGTGCATCACTTCAGGCTTCCCTGGTAAAAGCAATCTGTCAGTGACCAAAGTGCTGAACCAAGGAGCAGTTTTTGGGAACACCTTCTAAAAGATGTCTCTCATTGACATCTGTCTGCTGAGTCCTGTCAGTGAGCCCATGGTAACCCATCCACTGTGTGTTACTGAAAGATTTTAATGTTCAAATGCTGTGGGGTACAACTTCACAGGTTTTTAAACACAAACACAAGAATTAATTGATCAATTGTTCTTTAACCCCAAAATGGATGGTTTTAAAAACCCACTTTTTCAAGTGACCTCCATGCTGGAGGTTTTGATTACATGTTCTCTTCAATTTTTTGGTAATATAGTCTAGAAATCAGTTTTATATTATTTACCCAGGATTAACATTGGCTTAGTTAGTTTGCAATTCTCTAGTTCATCCCTTCTATGGTTTTGAGTATTCAAATGATGTTCATAATCCTGCAGTCATTTGAAATTTTGTTTTCCAAGTTTTGTTGAAATTAACTTTACCAGGAGTTCCTCATCCCTTAAAGGTTCTTGGTGCAAGATATGTGTCTGTTGTTTTTAAAAAATGTTTAATTTTAGCAAATGCTACCTCACATCCCCTTTTCATCACAGATGGCAATCTTTCTGTTCCACCCTCAGTATAAAATTCCTGCTCAGTTTGATATACAGACAAAAATATCTATCCTCTGAACATTTTTACTTTTTCTACTTGCCTGAGAACAGTTTTTCTCTGTGCCTGTAGCAACAGCTCATGTTGAAAAAAAAATTGCTGTAATTATTTCTATCTGTATTGGTCATTTCATTGTTCTCTTCACTTCCTTATTATCAGTCAAATGTTTTGTAAATTATAATTACCATTTCCTTTCCATTTTCTTCCTGACTCTATAAATATATAAAAATTAATGCCTTACTGCCATTTCCATATCCTCTTTCAATATTTAGGAAGATTTTTTTTTTTCCCCCCTGTAGGGCACTGACATGGCTGAGGATTTCTGGCTTTTGGAACCTCCAACAGAAAATTTGAGAACAGTTCCCACTACAGTCTTCTTTTAGGATTTCTTCCTTTAAATTTCTGTCCCTGTCAGTGATGCTGATAATCTCACTAGTTTGGCCAAAATCAGCCCTTTCAAAAATTCTTATACTGCTGCTCACTGGTGTTTTCTGTTTGCACACAATAAATGTAAACAGATTGTCACCATAATCTTCAGTACCTAAGCAACCACTCATTTTTAGGTCATAATTGATTTTTCTTTGTCCATCAAAATGATGTCTAGTATTAAGTTACACTATGCTAGGTAGAAAATTTGCTCTTCCAAGAAATTACTTGTTATTTTTAGAATGTTTGGGAAAGTTTATTTGTTGCTTGCACTTGTTCAAAAAAGGGATCTCTAATGAGGTCACCTAGAATGAATATGAAGCCTATAGATCAGGTTTCTTAATTCTCCAGTGAGACAGAGAAACTGAAAACAGGCATTATCCAGTTCTCCTGAGTCAGTGAAATTAGGACCCAAAGTGTTTTGTTTGTTTTCACTCAGGAAGTTGATGGCACATTTAGGAGAGTTTACTCCTACCCTGTTACTGTGCTCCCCCTGGGAAATAACAGAGCACTGAAGCAAAGGGCTGTGGCTGATTCTGCACTCATTGGGGTCACAACCTTCACCCACTCCCCCAGGTGAGGCTCAGCAGGCTGAAAGACTTTACCCCAGGTTTCAAGAGATTTGAGGTGCCTATTTCTCTTGGCAGCACATGGCTCTTTAGCTCTTTTCAGTGCCTGGGAAATCCTGAGAGGATGAAGCCCATAAACTTTAAACCTGAAAGTCTTTTTTTTAAGCCTTCTGAACATCAAACACCTCTTTCAGGCATCACATTGTGGTGGTTCTTATTTTCTTTGCTGGATGTTCCTGCAGCAGGAAATTGGAGTTACTGCAAGCTGAGCTATTTCACTCTTGGTAGCTTGTGTGACTCTTCACATTTGATGTAATTTCTCCCATGTTAGGCAAATATTCATTCATTTGAAGATGACACACTTCCTTATGAGGCAACAGCAAACCACTGAAGGATTAAACACCATGAACTTTTGAGGCCTGAAGTCCAAAGATAAAAGCTGGCACATGGCATAAGATTATGCTTCAGACCTGTTTTCTGAAACATCTTGAGGCTTTGGGGAAAATAGGAGAGATGCAGCTCCAGTGTTGGTTTCTTGCTGGCAGGTTCAGGAGCACGGGTCAGGAGAGAGGCTGGCACCTTGGAGCAGCAGCTCATCATGTGCAGGGGATGCTGCCAGAGCACCAGCTCTGCTGTGCTGGGCAACCCCTCTGCTCCTGGGGCTCTCATCAGAATTGTCTGATGACTCCCAGCCTGCAGGCCAGGAGACATGTCCAGGGTCACACAGAAATTCACCCCAGGGCTGCCAGGCACACCTGGGTCTGTTATTCCACATTGGCACTATTTGACCCTGGAGTCTCTGCTCCTGCACAACACTTGCTTTGCCCTGTCTGTGGTACACAGCTCACAACAACTGTATTTATGTGTGTACAGTTCATGCCACTCTGTCTTATCCTTGGCACACCAGGGGTGGAAAAGCAGTTCTGCTCCTGGAGCTCCAAATGAATGTTTAAACACACACATTTATTTGTAGATGCTAATGAATATTATGGATAAGGGATTCTAGGGGATTTGGGGAGGGAAATAATTTCAAATAAGCAAATTATTTAATTTAGAATTACATTTACTATACATAATAATGGACAGCTTTCTTATGGTGCTTTGCAACTTCAAAGTACTTTGCAACTATTAATTAATTAACATGTGTGCTCTTTTGGAGGTAGGAAACTTATTATTAACAGCCCAGTCTTTCACACAGGGAACTAAACAACAAACATTCATGTTATTTAAACTATTTAGTCATTGTATTGCATGCTCAATTTGTCCCTGCAAGTACCACTTCTCCATACATAATGTGGATTAATGTATATGCAAATGAATAACTTAAACAACTGCATTCATACAACATATGATGATCATAATAAATAATGATTTGCCCAGTGTTTTGTATCTTAGGACTCCCTTAAAATGACAATTAGTCATCCTTGTTTGTGTTCTCTGAAGGTCATTTGATATTTGTCCCCAAATGGGAGCTGAAAGATGGCATGGGCCAGGAGTTGTCTGGGAAGTTGGTCCCTGATGTAGAAGGTTCTGCAGAGAATCCTATAATATGGTGGGAATAAAACCCTTAGGCTGAAGCTGGTGTTGCACATAGCTACACACCTTTGTGCCAAAAACCCCAGCCAAAATCCCCCAACTCAGTCCCAGTTAAGACAAAGGGGGGAAGATGAGCAGAAAATCCAGGCTCGTTTTGCTGGTGGCAGAGCAGAGACAGAGTGGCTCAGTCCATGTGCTGTTCCCAAGCTCTCATTGCCTGCACCTTGTGATGCTGGTTCTCTGGGCAGCCTAAGCTACCCTCATTTTATCCTATGTGCAAATCCCAGCAGCCCTATGACAGAGAAATCTCTGAGCAATTTAGGGAGCTGTTGTCTCTGCCAAAATTCAGTCTAGGGACGGTGCTGTAAAGATGGATGGGACAGGTGGTTCTGCTGGGACAGGAGCTGAACACCAGGCTGGTGCCTCAGCCAGGAATGATCCTGTGGATCACTTGGGGAGGGTGAACTTACATCTCATCCTGCAGGAGCACCCAGCAGTGTGTGGGCAGGCAGCAAATCTAGATTAAGGTCCTGCTGCAGAGCAGCACTGGCAAAGCTGCAGAAACAAAGCGACCTCCTCATAGTCCAGCACTTACACACTTTAACAAGTTATTTAAGGCAGGTTGATAATTTTTCTCCCCAATGTCCATTTGGGGTTTGAGATGCTGGTGATGAGAGGTGATTTTCATGCAGGCACAAGCAGACACAGCTTATCCTGCAGTTCTGCCAGGAGCAGAAGGCAACATGGAACCTGTGATGAGCTTCCCACCTCCCGTGATGAGAAGAGAAGCTGTGCCAGGGAGATTTAAGACTCCCTGAAGAAAACAGAAAGGACATAAGGAAAGCTGAGGAAAGCACCCTTGGGAAGGCACAAAAGGAATGTGACAGCTGAGGGAGGAAAAGCAACTGCTAAGTAAGCAGAGGTGTTACCATGCTCAGACACTTGGAGAGCTCAAAAAAGGCAGCAGGAATGAAGCACCTGGGAGTGTGTGAGGGCCTGGGGGATGTGAGCAGCAGTGGGTCTGTGCAGCCCCTCCTCAGGCTCCCAGGACACCTGCTCTGTGGGCTGGTGAGACACTGCCAGCGTGCTCTCTGATCTCTGCATGCCTGTGTGTGCTCCTCAGGGCTTTCTGTGCTGGGACAGGACTGTCCTTATCTCAGCTCCTGACTGTTCCACTAACAGGTTGCTTCAATTTTTCTATTTGCCAGTAATCCTGTTTCCTTTCTCCTAGTCTTTTCTAACTCAGCATTGCCTCTCTATCATTTGGCCTTTCCTTTGCCTTCCCAGTAGCTTCCACACCCTCCATTTAACCTGTCCCATATAGTAACCCAGACACACACAGTTCATGACCCTGGATGACACTTGCATCCCTCCTTGCAGCTCCCCTGCTGCCTGCTGTTCCTTCTCCATATTTTTATGCCTTTTCTGATTTTCTCAGCTTTTTCTGGTGTACACTGCCCTGTCCCCTTTATACAGATCCTGGCATGCTTGTTTCTGTTCCTGCCTGATGTCTCTAGGCATTGCCATCATGCTATTAACAATAATGACCATGTGGCTTTTAAATTTCTTGATGCATTTTTAAGAAAACCTACATTTAGCTCTTAATCCTAGTGTAAACAGAGTGTTCTTATCGATAATTGGCCTATTAGGTTATGGGTACAGCTGAGTAAATTTCATGCTTATAAAACTGCTTGAGCAGGCAATGCATTTAGCTGACTGCAGACTGGTATTTATGTAGTTTCAGGAGGGTAAATAAATCCTATTGGGTGGCCATCATCATAACATTATTTTACCTCCCTCATTCCTTTGCTCTCAATCTCATGCAAAAGCCCAATCTTATGCTCAGTCTCTTTCCTCCAAGAGGGTGTTAAATCACTTGAGCTGCTGCTGAAATGAATGGCATGGGAAGGTTCTCTGCCCTCCAGGACCAGGCTCCAATTCCCAAGGTGTGAGCAGTTAGGAGACTGTTTCTAATGTCCATTCCCACCACAACTGATGATGTTCAGTGTAGGACTGGTCGAGCTCCTGTCGAGCTCCTCCTGTGAATTGTACTGATCCCACTCATCTAATAACTTAATTAACATAAACACAATGTAGGGGAGTGTTTTGGAATGCTGAGAAAAGTTGAGGTTCCACATTCTAATGTTTATGGTTGGAATAGTTTCTCTGCTTTTCTTATCTTGTAATTAATTTGCAAAACAACCTTCTACAGGAGATGTTTATTTTGAATTCATTGAAAAGAAGGCTACAGCCCCCTATATCCCCCAGGAAAAGTCTATGTGCTTGTTGCTGTTAATGTTTGAATGCCACCTTTGTAAAACTCTCAATGTGTGCATTGACTTCTTTCAGTTTTAACAGTTTAGGAGCATCAGATCATGGAATCACAGAATGGTTTAGGTTGGAAAAGATCTTAAAAATCACCTGGTTCCAGCCTCCCTGCCATGGGCAGGGACACCTTCCACTAGACCAGGTTGTTCCAAGCCCCCCCAGCCTGGCTTGGTACACTTCCAGCTTCTCTGGGCAACCTGTGCCTCACCACCCTCACAGGAAAGAATTCCTTCCTAATATCTGTAATCTAAATTCACTTTCTTTCAATTTGAGGCCATTTCCCCTTGTCCTAGCACTACCTGTCCTTTTAAACTGTTCCTCTCCACACAATGTTCCTTGAGAGGATTTCTCTCAAGATGCATGAATGGACCTCTTCAAACATATATGTAGGTTTAAAATTAAGCACAACCTTGTAATCAATGTGTTCTAAGTATGGGTCTCCAAAAAAGTGATAAAGAGGTGGTTCCCAAAATAATGAAACCTATCTGTTCAATAGAAACCCACCATTTTTTTAGCATTTAGGACTTACCTGGCTTGGTACTTAAAATAAACTGATATAGACAGAAATAAAAGCACATACATGTACTAGAATTCATTAAAAGCAGATTAGTAATGGCAGTTAATAGCTTAATTATAAGAGACTGACACAAAGATGTGGAGTGTTTCTGAGGGTAATGAGACCCTGGCAGCTGCTGGCACTTTGGAATGAGCATTTGTATATTCCCAGTGGACACCAGTGACTTACTAGCTGATACCAAAACAATTGCAGTTTAGAGCTGTCAAGCACCAAACTGCAGACACTGCATTTGTTTGGACAAATAAACTGAAATTAGGTTGTTGTGTCACGTAAGATGCTTGTAAAAGAGTGTGTGGAGCCTGAGGTAAAATGAGAGTCAGTCAGTCCCTCTGGAAAGAGAAGCACAGCTGGAAGAAGAGTGAGCCTACAGAAACAGCCAAGAAACCAGATAAATACATGACAGCATGAACAGCATCTTTGCTGTAGATTACAGACACTTGATTTTATAGCCCCAGTATTTCCCAGCCCAGCACATCTTTTTATGAGGATTTTCTCTGTCTTTTACCATGTTGCACTAAAAGTGGAGGCTTTTTTAGGTTTTGTTTGCTTGCTTTTTGTTTTGTTGGCTTTTTGTTTTGTTTTGGTTTGTCTTTGTTTTTGTTTGGTTGGTTTTTTGTTTGTTTATTTTGTTACTGTTTTTTGTTTGGTTTTTCTGGGGTGGGACTTTTTTCTTTGATTGAAGACTTTTCTTCTGCTTTTCAGCAGCAGGTGCCATCTTCCCCAGTCAGGGGAGAAGAACTGTGCTGCAGTAAAACTGGGATAGTTGCAGGCAATGATGCCCTCAAACACAGGGATAAGCAAAGTCATATGAACACAGTTTGGACAGAAGGAAAAGGTTGTGTATGCAAAGTGTGAGTGATTAGCTATAAGGACAGATGAACCAAGGAGGTGTGCCCAAATGCTACCTGCCAGCAAACCTTTTACTGCAAATATCTCTTTTTCTTTCACTCAACAAAAAATTACTGACTGGATTCCAGAAAATTTGTGTGTCAATTTCTGCATTACACCACAAAATCAGAGCAGACAATCTAATAGTCCCCTGCAGATTTGCTTGCACTCTCCCCATTTTGATCAATCAGCCTGGCCTCTCATTTCATGTGAATTGAGGATTTCACTGTGGAGATTTTCCAGCACCAGCCCTGTCCCTTCTGATCTCCAAATGGATGCTTCTCACTCTCCCAGGCTGACACATGGAGACAGTTGGTGCTCAGAACAGAATAATCCAGATCTCCTCACTCCCACAGCCCTGCTGTGGTGCTGCCTTTGCCATCCCTCAGATAGAGCAGAGCCACAGGCAGCAGAGCAAACACACAGATCAGCTCTTCTGGCTCCAGAGAGCTGGTGGTTCCTCTTGGCTGCACAGGCTTAGAAAAGACAGGGAGAATTTTTCACAATGAATTATTTAAAATGAGCCTTTTTGACCTCATTTTCTATATGCATCTCCTAGCAGAAAGTTGAAGCTAAAGTCATTTGTCACAGCTGAGTGTAAATCCAAGGGGAGCAGATGGGGGTTTCCCTGCCACGTAGCCATGCAGGCAATGTGTGCAGGAAAATGGACTGCCTGGGATGAGGCAGGCAAAACCTCCACAAAAGAAAATGGAGCTGCAGCTAAATGTTTAAAGAGCAGCCCCCTAAGTTTACTGATGGGATTTTATTCTCCTGTGAACCTCGTCCAGGTTTTGGTCAGCTTGGAGGCAATGTCTTCATCAATTAATTCAACATCTTCACTGATTTTTTTCATTTCAAAAAAAATTTATGTCAAATAAACTGTTTTCTTTCTGAGATGTGCTGATAATGGCTTTGTAGCATGCTATGGAAAGGGCTGAGGAATTTTCTGGGGCTCAGTAAGAGCATGGAAGATTCTCTGTCATTTGAAATCTTTGCACGCAGTATAGTGCCTTCTTGTGTTGTGATGCATTTACAGACTTGGTGAAGAAATTATTATCATATAATCAGTGTGTTCCTAATGGTGATAGAACAGCTTTCTCTCTTCCAGGGAAGCCCCTTTTAGCTTTCATTTCTGTGCATAACTGCAGAGCCTGCCAAAGAGCAGTATTGATTCCTGGGCTTTGAGCAGACCTGGGCTGGGTTTGTTGTGCAAATAAAACCCAGCAGCAGCACTGCAGACACCAGGATCAAAATGAGACAAGGGTCTGTGTCAGGCATTTGAATTTATTCCTCCTGCCTGGTGTTTGCAGTGCAGCATGACGAGCTGCCTTCGTCTCCATACGTTTTCCACAAGAGCTTGATGCACTGTGGGGACTCCTGGCTGTCAGCTCTCCATGGAGCACGCCCTTGGAAAGGCTGGCACGAGCTCTTAAAGATGAATTATTTAGACAGCTTCAGAAACATCTTTGAGCCAAAGCTAAAGATACATCTGCTTGTCATGGGCAGCCATGGAGCTGTGACGAGAGCAGAGGGGTTTCCCTGTGACACAGCCCAGCCTGTTGCTCGCTGCTGCAGTGCTGCACAGCACAGCACAGAGAGCAGCAGCAGCAGGGCAGGAGATGCAGGGCATGGCTTTTACCAGAGGTTGTACCACAACACGAGCATCAGCTGAATCCAAATGTCACACACTCACACCTGGGGTTTGCTGAGTTTCTGGCTGGTCAAGAGCAGGACTGGTCTGGTGTGGTTGGTACAGGGAGCTGCTGCTTGTGCCACCCCTCAGGCAGTTTGCACGTACAGATGATGTCTTTTAATCCAAAAATAGACTCTAGTGGGGTTTGCAGCAGTTTAAGCCCTGCCTCGAGCCAATGCAGATGACTGCATTATAGATTTTTCACTGATGTGGTCACATTGTAGGGAGTTTCCTCAATGCAAACACAGCCCTAATCCTTAGGCAAATAATTGAGCATCCTGTTCTCCTTTAGCTGTCAGAATGACAAGGTGCTGCCTGTCTACCTTGGGTGATGAGCAGTGCCTTATAATTTTTGCTTTAGCTTCCAAATAACGTGAGGTTAGAACAAGAATTTCCTTTGGGTTAAATTCCTCTGTTCTGGGTAGCTGTGAGATTTCTGATACCTTCCTCTAAACTCTCCTGAGGGAGATGAGATGCTGTAACTGAGGAGACCTAAGGTTGAGCTGAACTGACACATCCTCCCCTCCTGCTGGTCTGGGAATTAATTAATATTTTTATGCTACATGCAATCATGCAGTGGTAAAGCAAAATGTGGCGATTAAGTGATTCATCACTAAGCTTATTTTAAAGATATTTCTTGGTGCAAGACCTCTTTTTAACTGCTCAGTGCTGTATTGTGAACTGCTATGAAGCCTGTCTGGAGGAACTGTAGTAGTACTAGTAATTATAATGATAATAATAATTTCTAGCTCTTGTGTAACCCTCTTTTGCAAGATTTCTGGAAGTGCTTTTACAAGGAGAATAATGTGTTAACAGAAAGAGAAAATTATTTTCCTTGGGTCTTTTGAAGCTCATGTGATGCAGGTGGGAGTGGAAGTGGATTTTTTAGGCTTTGTATGCTGGCAGGCACCACCTCTGAGGACACCAGCTGTTGTAGGTTATTGCTGGAAATTGAAATGAGGTGTCTGAATTGCTGGTACAATGGGTTTGTGCTGTTTGTGCAGGCTGCAGTTGGAAACTGGGAAAAAGAATTAGAGATGCCTCACCTGCAGGTTTTGGGAAAAGAACAACAGCCTCTGCACATCTCAGTCTCTCTGCCCCAGTTTTCTTCTCTTTTAATGGGTTCTTCCATAGCTTCAGTAATTAACATGCTGGGTGGGAGGCATTAAGTAGAACAATGATGACTCTGATGCCTGACTCAGTTTGACATTGAGTGTCAGGAAATGGTATATTCTCATTGGGAAACAATGAAATCTAAGTCAAAATTAGTCTTAGGTGGGAAACTTTAAGACCACATCTGCACCAGTGCAAGAACTCAGGGTTTAGCCCTGCCAATATTCCTGGACTAGAAAGGGCAGTAGATTTCAGGAATATTTGCAGACTAGCAAAATAGCAGAGGAAGAATCAGGCCTCTTCCTCATCCAGGGATAAAAGCTTTGTCCCAGAGACAAGTATTATCGAAGCAGAGACCCTGAGTGAAAACAGCTTGAGGCTGAAAAAGGGGCTTTGCCCAAAAGCATTGGGAGCCATGAAACTACAATTATGAGTGAGCAAAATTCCCGATATTATGTCAAGAAATGCTCGACTGTGGGCTTCCAAAAAGCACTCCATTTTGTTTTGATTTTAATAAAGAAATAATCCAAGTTATTTGGGGACATGTTAGTTTTTCATTCATCATGCCCCAACAGATACATTGTTGATGTGGGTTGCAAGAAAAGAGGGTTCCTTGTAGGTGGGAAGATGGGCATGAGGCAAGGGAAAAGGGGGCACATATGGACAAGCACAGGAGGAGTGCTTGGACCCACCCTGGTGACCCACACCTCTTTGGAACTGCTAAAATGTCTCAGTAGCTGTCCCAAAGAGGGTCACCTGAGCTGATGGCTCCCTGAAGGAGAATTAGGACCTTTTGAACATGAATCAGAGTTAATCCAGGGCTTAATCTCTTGGAGAAATATAATGCTGAAAAGAAAGAGGAAGATTGAATTCCCCATGCTGGGACTAAGATATAGAAATTCTTCTAGGGGATGTTATTCTGGGTACAATTTGAGAAGAATGTCTGAATTCAACTTTCAATAAAATTTTCAATTTTTCAGTGTCATTCAGTGCTTGCTTTGGTACATTGAATGTTGCATATTAAATGCTATCTACAGGCTTCAGTGCACCATGAGTCAGCATTACCAACAGGTGATGTTGCAGAGTTCGTGTGGCATTCTCGTGGTTTTTTAAGAGCTGGTGTCTCTTACAGGAGTAGCACATTCTGGTGAGATACATTTCCTGCCTCTTCACAGAGAAAAAGAGGAGGAGTAGATTTGAGGATTCTAATTTATTGGGAAGATAAACAATTTATGGCTAGTATCTTAGAGCTTCTTACCTATTCAATCACAAAATGCATATGTTTCTCTTGCTATTGAGAACAAAAGATGAAATATCACTGGGAAGATTGAATATGTTATTTTCAAAACCATTTCGGTTTGATGTTTTGAAGAAAAGGGAGTGCAAATTTGAGAACAGTTTAATTTTGTTAGAGAATATTTTTGTTTGTTTGATCTTGCTTTTTTTATTAGGTTATTATCAATCTTTTGTTATGCATTATTAAAACAGATTAGAAGATACAAATCTTGCTCCAGGGTATTTTCTGTCCTTGCAACTAAAGGCTTTACAGCCAAAGAAACTACAATTAGCAAGACAGACAAATAGGGGAAGGAAAACATTATCTTCTCCAGCCCTGAGGTGGGTAGCAAATTACAAGGAGATTAAAGATTTAGGTTTGCAAAACTCTTAAATGCATATACCATGCCTAGATCCAGTCCATAAAGAAAACAAGGATATAATTAAGTCTTCTCAATTTTGGGTGGCTTCTTAAAAAGTCATGGAACCCAAATAGCACAAACAGTCAGACATGAATTTGTTAGTTAAAGATATGCTTTTGGACATTTGAACTTTATTATGCAGCCTGGGGTTAAACACATACTTCAGGTGGGACTGGATTGGGCTAAAGACCTTTGGGCAGAGATTAGATGGAAGTTCATGGAGGATTTCAGGTTCTGATGCTATTTTTGATAGTGACAGTGTTTCTTCTAGGACCTCCAATTTTCTTGTCTCATCTGCCAATATGAACAATTTTCCATCTCAGTAATGTTTTTATTCTGATCTAACACTTCCTGTTACTCCTTTGTCCACAGAAGATGCAGTTTCATGCTTTTGAGATTTGATTCAAGGTGACTTTAAAATCACTATTGATACTCAGATAATTCCCTTTTCAGAATAAAATAATCCCTTGTAGTCTCTTGTCCAAGGAGCCAAAGTGTAGGTCAGGCTTACTGATGTTTTCAGCTGGTCAATCCTAGATATGTGTTCTATCCACTCTCTTCTTTCAATTCCTTTAAATCTCTCTGAACATGGTTTAAAAAAGGGTGGATTATTATTTTTTTTGCATCCATGAAATGACAAAATTTCTTCTGGATGCTTTCTGCTCTTGCAGAGTCTGCATTGAATTCTGCCTTTGTTGTTAGGTCTGCAGAGTCATTTTCTAAGCTTTAACTCCTATGCAAAGAATATATCAGCAGCACAGTCTCTGTTGTGGCACTGGCTGAGTCATTCCTGCATTCACAAATAGTGTCTGTCCTGCTGTGCATTGATAATATCAGTGTTCATTGATGGCCATTGCTGGGGCCCCTGGATCTCTGTGCTATTGGTGCTGTCCCACTTCCCTTTCAGGCCCTGCACAATAAGTCTGAATTTTTCTCTCCTCTGTGCATGTTGGAGGCTGACCTCTGATGAATTTTCTTCTTCAGGGGATGGCACTGCAGTGGTCTCTGGGTGAGACCCATACCTGGACAGGTGATGGGGAGAGGTGTCAGCAGCACCCAGATGTCACTGGGTGGTGTGGCTGAGGTGGCTGCACCTTGGAGGCACCTCCTGGACATTTCACCTCTCCTGGCCCCTGCACAGGAGATCTGTCCCAGCATGGCAATGCCCTGCTGCTGCACAGACCCCTCACAGTCACTTCTGGGCTCAGTTTGAGTGATGCAGCTCTTGCTTCAGTTCCACACTTGTGCACTCCTTGCTGTTGCACCCTCTGCTACTCTCAGTTAAGCTCCTGCTGCCAGTGACAGTTCCCAGATTGCCCTGTCAGCCCAGAAAAATATGCTTCTGAGCATATCCCCTACAATATTGCCTCAGGAGACACAGCCCAGAAATCTTCCTAGCTTTGCCTTTTGAATATCTACCCTTCACCTTGATTTTTTACCCTATTATAGTACTCCAATCACAGTCTGTGGCTTGGGCTTGTGGCCACTCTTTTATGACCATCTATAAGTTTTCACAGCTTTTATCTCCTTTCCAGAGCTATAATCAATTCCTGAAGATGGAGTAAGTGAAGAAAGTTAATTTCGATGTGTCCTTCCCAATAACCTCATTTGCACAAAAATAGCTCAAATATTGTCATTAATCATTCTTTTATGTAATCACTTATCCATCTGACTTTCTTCTGTTTTCCTGGTCAACAATTTTATAGCAGACTGCTCAGCTGAGCAAATGCTGTTTTACTGCAGGCTGCAGCCTGGGGCAGGATGAGGAGGGGAGAGGTGAGGATGGGGTTCCCTTGTTGCTGAATCACAGCTAATTTGTCTTGCTGTATGAAGGGCAGGATGGTGAAGGGGGTGGCTAAAACTTCTCCATCCTATAGTGCTCCAGTGAATGCTGTTTGCTTGATAATAAGCCTGTCCTTCATGCAGATCAGACACCTGAGAAAATATTTTAACAGCCATGGAGGGTTTAGTAAAATCACAGAATAGATTGTGTTGGAAGTGACCTTAAAGATCACCTGGTTCCAACCCTCCTGCCATAGACAGGGACATCTTCCACTGTGGAACACCATGGGTGGGAAGAGACTCAGAAAAGTCATCAAAAATAACTCCTGACTCCACACAGGTGAACATAAAAGTTAAACCAAATATCTAAAAGGGTTGTCCAAATCCTTTTTGAGCACTGGCAGGCTTGGGGCTATGACCACTTGCAAAGGGACCTTGTTCAGTGCTTGTCCATCTTTTCAGTCCAGCTCATGCTTCAGAAGAACTGTGTGAGAATCTAAGCAGATGTTTTGAATTGTACATTGCTAACCACAGTGGTGAAAAGATGTTGTAGGTCTAGGTTGAGAGAAAACACACAGAGAAACATGCAAGCATTGCTGCTTCGTTTTTTCATGTGATCTTTAAATGCCATGCAAGTGCTAACTAAGATTACTAGATGCTGTCTGCTTTTTCATAGTGAAGCTTTTTGGTAATAGGATCTCTTTCCCAGAAATAAAGACCTTTGGTTTGTTAAGGTATCTCTGTTTAGGTAAGTACAGTTGCTAGTGTCACCCACAAATAAATTGTATTTACAGGAGAGCATCTTACAGTTACTCTACAAAGGACAAGACTCTCTCTCCAAATTTGTCCCGGATTTCACTCCTTTACTGTTTGAGGTGCCTTTACTTTCTCAGCCACCTCCTCCCCCTACCAGTGTTTCAACAATGGCCAACCCAAATTCAGGTCAGGTTGCTCTACACCCTATCCATCCTGGCCTTGAACGCTTCCAGGGATGGGATTTGCCTCTCCAGTTGGAGGGACACCATTGCAATTAGGGACTTTAAGCTTGGGTAAACTGGGTGCAAAGTGTGAAGAGATCTCTGTCAGCAGCAGTCCTTGCACAGATCATCTGAGGCCAGGGGAGGTAGCTATAAATAGGAAGCTTTTTTGTTTTTTTGGTTTTTTTTTCCCTGAGTGCAAGCACAGAGGTTTGTTTTCTCTCATTTATTTGCATAATTCCAGCACATATTTTGACAAATGTCTTTCCCTCTTCTCATTTTAATAGGATTATTTGCGGGAAATGCACAAGATTTCCCAGGCTGCTGCCAATGACGTAGGAACGGGATAACCTCTGTATCTCAGTTCTCCTGCTGGCATTTGAAGCTCCTTCCTGGTTTCCATTCAGCCACAGACACAATTAATTTTTATCATCTGGCTGTAAATAGCTTTTTTTCTGGCTGTGACAGAGAGGCAGGGAGCCCAATTAACACAGCCTTGAATATCTGTTAGTTTACTTTCCAGACCCATTTCTATTTTGTGTTAGAAGGTTTAAAGCATAGAGCAAAAGGAGAATAATAAATTCTAGATGCAGTACTGTCTTATTTAATATTAATTTGGTGAATATAATATGATAAATACTGTTGAATTCATTAAACAACTCTTTCCCTCCCAGTTATACAATAGTGGTAATTACATGTGCAGAATGCAGTGAAATCCTTCCTCCAGTGAATTGCTTTCAGAGTCATTTGCTGGGAATTTTTAGCCAATCAATAGATAACAGGGAGAATAGAGCCTGACTATAGGAGTAGGAGAATATTCAGGAGGTAGCTTAATTTGCTGGACACTGTACATCCAACTTTAAAAGAGCTTGTTAAAAAAATAAGAAAGGTTTTAGTATAGTATTACAAGACATATTTGGGTTTTCAGAATGTGTTTTTTTGAGAAACA
The DNA here is from genome assembly GCA_030060385.1 of Muscicapa striata striata. Lineage (NCBI taxonomy): Eukaryota > Metazoa > Chordata > Aves > Passeriformes > Muscicapidae > Muscicapa > Muscicapa striata. The sequence continues at coordinate 1,266,465 of JAREIS010000046.1, forward strand.
CACCTCAAAAAATGGAAATATTTAATTTATCTAGGGAAAGATTTTTGTTAAGCTCTTAAGTTTATTTAAGAGTAGTTTGTGGAAAACTACATGGGAAAGACATTGCTGGGAGTTGATTGATATAGAAGAAAAAGCAAAAGTGAGACAGTGGTTAGAAACTGAGGCAGCTGCTATGAAAAAAGACACGGAGAAGATATCTTGTACTGAAAAAAACTTAGTGGATATGATACTGGTAGATTGTCAACTGGTTTTAAAGTCAGTTTGAAATATGTTTCTTCCACAAGAATATGCAATGCCAGATAAAAAGTGGTGTTTTAAGCAAGGTCTGGGGAGGAACCTCCATAACCTTGAAGTTCCCTCAAGACTTAAAAGCTCCATGTGTCCAAGATAAAATATTGTTTGTCCCAGAATGTATTTAAACATACCAATACAACATTTTTGGATGTGGTGCCCTCAAGAGTATATCTATGAAAACAGGAATTTTCCTTTTCCTACTCTGTATGTTTTCCTGAATGAATCACATGAGTTTTGGACTATAGTGTGTCCACTTCAGCCACTTAAAGCCGTGGGTAATCATCAAAAAGCCTGGAGCTAAAAAGTGCATTGCAAGACCCTGATTTTTCTTCTCCAGCCCCAAAATTTTTCAGGGTCCATGAGAGGAGGACACAAGTTGTCTACTTTTTAGCCTCTCTCAAATATTATGCAAATATTCAAATAGATTCAATTATCAGAAACAACACTGTTACTGCAATAGGCCCACTGACTCTCCTGAGGATGCTTTTAGGATCTGGATCCAAAGGGCTCCAGGAAAATTCCTGCCACTTGAAATGGGATCCCCATACAGTAAATTGTGTCAGGACCATCATAAGGGCTGAAAAGGAACCTGTTAGGCTTTGAGGAGTCAGGCTCCAAGTGGAAAAACATCACAAGACTTCCAAAAGTCAGAAGACAAAAAAATGTGTGGCTGTTCCTTACCAGTGGCTGAGCTGCCAGGCTGCTCTGGCTTTTCAAGAAGCTGTGATGGAACCAGCACAGTGCAGATTAATCTCAGCACAAGGTTCATCCCCTTATGTTTTCATTGCCATCAGAAATTATAAAATGTAATGGAAGGTGCTAAAGTCATCTCTTTGGCAGGGGTAAGAAACTGCCTGTGCTGCTGGATCAGACTCTTTGATTTCAATTTCAAGTCATAAAGACATTTTTTCCATTTTGGACATATATTTGTATTACTTACAGCATGATCCTGAATACTCTCTGTTAAATTTTGTAAAACTGATAGACATAGTGGAGATATTCCTGAAATGAACAACATTCATGCAGCAGAAGGAATGTTTCATGGAGCATTTCATACTGAAGGTCATTCTAGAACTAAAATCTGGTTTGAACCTTTCTCAGCTGTAGGTGAAAACAGCAGCTTTCTGCAAGCTGGTTGCAGAGAAGTGGTTTGTGCAGGAATCAAATAGGCTTACTGCAACATCTGCACCACTTCCCTCCCACTCACTGCTTGAAAGCTTCTAATCAGAGACTGACAGCTGAGTCTTTTCTAGGTGACACTTGTTGGGAGAGACGGGAAATGCATCCTGAAACACAACTGAGTGTCAGCAGTAGTGTTATGAGAGAAATAAAATAATTCAAAAATAAAAAGTATGTTCTGAGATTCTTAAATTCTCCATTACCTACTTCTCTGCCAATTGCTAATTCTTTTTCTGGGCTCATTAACTATTCCTTGGTCAATTAACAAAGTTCATTTACTTGAGCAAAAACCCTGTATTATGCTCATTTGTCTTATACCAAGTGATATCAGTAGCTGAGCTGAGACAAAAAGCAACCCAAAACTTGTTCACTATGACAAGTTTCAATGTTTTTGTGTATTTATCTGTAACTGGAACTTAGAGTTAGAATTATATTCTTGGTGATTCTTGGTTGCACTTTGGGGTTTTGTTTGGTTGTGTAGTTGTCGTTGTTGTTTTTGTTGTTTTTGTTTTAATTTTTGAAAGTGCTCAAGAACATTTTGAATGAGAAGTATCAAAACAATAAGTATCAAATTCTTAGACCAAACCAAAAAATCTTGTTGACTCATCACCGAGCATTTCAGATGCTGATTTGCAAACGACTTTTAACTGAAACTGATGTTCTTGGAATTAAAATTTCTTTGGATGACTTGAGGAAGCACATTTGAGGGAAACCTAAAATGCTACCATATCAGTTTTATTTTGCTTGCATCAGTGTTCCCAAGGCAAAGGGCTGTGTCTCAAATTTCCTCTCAAGACCTTAAAAGCAGTTCATGCAGCATCCCACCAGTCCCCAGCTGAGATGTTCCCAAGATAACCAAACCACAGCTGAAGATAAGTTGCCAGCTGAAATATCACCACTATTACTGGATTTCAAGCTGTGGTCAAACACTAGAACCTGATCTTTGGCTGAAAAAAGCAATTCACAGAAAATAACTGAAACACCTTGACTCTGCATTTTTTTGCTAGTAGGAGGGAAACTTTCCCAGTGTGAGCCAGTTTACTGATGCTGTATTAATTCCATGTGGTTTGGGAGAACCTAACAGATGTGTAGGGTGGAATAATTGCATTTCTGTCTGGTTTTGCCCATGTACACTGTCATATTGATTACCTGTGTCAATCTCTAGTATACAGCACCTAATACCTTATTTTGGCAGCCCAACTTACTGCAACTAAGAAAATTGTATTAAATAAAAGGTTTACAAAATGCAAGATTAAGTCTGGGATGTTGCACAGGTACTAACCTTTCCCCCCTTTCTGTTTAGGTGTCCTACACTTTTTACTCCCTGTGAAAATGTTCTAGTCTAAATAAAAATATAGATAAGAGTAAACAGAAGGTTCTTGCTGATGTCTACTAGAGTACATTGGAGGCACATTGACATCAAATAAACCCCAACTACTCTATTTTAAATGAGTCTCCTTCCACTGCATTATTTATCCCTTAATTTCTAGGGAATGTTCTTCCCCTGAGTGTTCTCCCATCCTTTGCTAGAGCATGCCATCTGCCTCCCCATGTGAAAAACGGATGCACAAGTGGAGAGGAACCGAGACATTAACATTCAGAGAGTTGTGGTGCAAAGGGATGCACATGATAATGATTGAAATCATGAGAGATGAAGGACGTCCTTTGAAGATTGGGCACTGCACAAATTTAGCACAGGATCATTCCTACTGAGATATTCTGTTCAATTGAGTGTTGATGTTTAAGTACTCATACAGAGTAGCCCTTAATGCAAACCCAGAGGTCCTCAGGCTCTTTAACAGTAAACGCCATAGTAAAAATCTGTCCTGGTTTGAAGGACAGGTGTCTGCCAGTAAAGGCAGAAGCTTCTCTCTGAAATGGAGAATGTAAACCCCCTCCCTCCAAATTATTATAATTTTGAAATTAAGGGGCTCTCAGGCAAAGATGTGGGAATTAGGAATAAGAGTTCTTTACTAGGAAAATTAAAATAGAAATACAGTATTACAAAGAACAATCCCAACAATGACAGAGTCAGAATACAACCTGACACCCCGTCAGTCAGTCAGGGTGTTGGTAGCAGTCCCATTAAAGGGTGGCTACAGTCCCCTGCAGTGGCAGGTGTGGTTCAGCTGAAGCAGTGCTCCTGTAGAAGGGTGCACGTTTCCTCTGAAGGTCCAGGGATGATGTGGAAAGGTCTGGTTTTCCTCTGGAATCCAGTTGAAAGAAGGTATCTTGCTGTCCAAAATCTCAGATTTTTATCTAGGTAGGAAAGGCTTGGTTCCTCCCCCTGGCTGGAGCATCTCCCAGTGAGATGATGTAATTTTATCAGTCATGCAGTGGGACTCAATGGCCCAGCAGCAGATGATATCTTCCTGGATGGAGGATGGGTTGTGGAAAAGATAAAGCTGATTGCCCCACCTGGTTTTAAAGCTGGCCCATTAGCAGTTAATAAGTACCATGGAGATAAAGATCCCTGCCCCACCCTTCAACAGATGGTGATAGAATACACATTTCTGGTCACATCCTGTACTGCAACTCAAGACAAAATATTGCCAGCCAAGCACTGCAGATGTACATCACAGTGCAGGGCTCTTGACTCCAGCCTGAGAGAGCAGCTTTCAGTGTTCAGCTCTGCCAGAGCCCTGCCAGCTTGCCCTGGGAGTGTCTTGGCTGCCCCACTGTTGGTCGGAGATTGAGCTTTTGTTTCATGAATGCTTCAGATGTGCTGATGGAAAAGCTCTGTGGGAGCCCCAGGGGAAGCCTTGGCCCACAGCAGGAAGGTGGGAGTTAGCCAGGCTGGCTGTGCAGCAGCCCTTGCTCGTGCTCCCATCCCAGCAGATGCTCAGCTCACGTTGGTGCAGTGCTGCTGTCACTCAGGGTGAGCAGAACAGAGTCACACCTAGCTGGGAAAGTACTGACACACCCACACTGCTTTGGGCCATAGTCCTCTGAATGGTGCCTTTGCTTAGCACAGTAGAATGTACAGCAACCTGCAAACAACCTCACACAGTTTAGATAAACTTTTCACTGAAAAGGTGGCCAAGCATGGGAACAGGCTACCCAGAGAAGGGATGAAATCACCATGCCTGGAGGGGTTCCAAAGACATGTACATGTGGCACTGTAGGAATGTGGTTTAATGGTGGATTTGGATTTGACCTTACAGGTCTTTTCCAACCCTAATGATTCCATGATTCTCAGAGAAGGTAACTTTAGTGGGTTACCTGACACTCCTAAACCCACAAGCAGATAACATTTTTTTCATGTATGTTACTGTTAACTCTTCTGCAGTTCCCTTTTCTAATGGTTTTAAGGTGGTTGAGACCCTGTCCTTCCTAATCCCACTCTGCCAGACTTAGAAGAGATTCATTTTGGCTGAAGTGGCAGCTGGAAGTGATGCTACAGCTCTTAATTAATGAGCTGAGTCCTGACTGCCTGAAGAGGAAGTCACAGAGTGTATTTTGGGGTGATTGCCTCAGCAGGAGCAGCACCAGCCAGCAGTGCACAGGAGCTGGGATGCTGCAAGGCAGAGCTGGCAGTGGGAACACAGAGCTCACACAGCCCTCTCAGTCTTGCTGCAAAATCCTCCTCAAGTTTCTTGAAACATCAGATCTTAGCTATTCTTTTGCTTCTTGGCAGGTAGTAGGAGAAACAAGAGATTAAATGAATAGAGGAATCTGTTTTTTCTAAAGCAGAAATTTAAAAAAAAATGTTGCACTTTTGTAGTCCTTGGTGACAGTAAGTAGGTGGATCCTTCTGCATTGGATATAGGCAAGACTGGTACTGCTGTCTGTCATTAACAATAATTAGACAGGACTGGCAAAATTTTGACCATTGTCCCCATCTGAAAATCTGAAACTAGCCTTTTTTAATTTTCAACAAAAACAGCAAGCTATTTCAGACAGTGAAATCAGGATGTATTTTTTGTTCATGCTAAAAAGGGATGCTACAGTGAAACGTCACATTTTTATGACTGTGGGTTTAGCATTGGTAAGAAGTATTGCTTTTATGTCTGGGATATTTAATTTGATGTTTCTGTAGAAGTTTCCATATCTGAAGAAGCTATGAACTTTGGAAAATTCTGGTCTGTTACAAGAAACTCATTGAAATTTGGCAGGTGACTTCTTCCCAGATTCTTCCAGCTCTGATTCTGCTTAAGGTGGAGGCTCTTGGCTGGACTTTCCCAGAGAAGATTTCTTCCCAAGGAATGTCAGGAGGCTGGAAGAGAAGAGTTTCCTTGCTTTCCTCCTTGATGCCCCAGGGAGGAGGAAGAGGAGGAGGAGTGGGTGTTTATGTGGGAGGAAATGGGACAGCATTTGTGCAAGTCAGAAGTGCTCATCACTTCTAGCTGCAGCAAAGCCAGAGAGAGCTGTGCTGTGGGCTGATAAAAACCTTGAGAATGGAAAAATGAAATATGGTATCCTTATTCTGAGATGTCAAAAATTAAATTGTTCTTTTGATCCAGTCCTCCCGGCCTCGGTTCCTCCCTCAATAAAATAAATCCAGGACTGCTCTGATGTCACAGTAGATTTATGAAAAGGAATTTGTGTGTGTCTGTGAAGTGTGCAGGGGTTTGTCATGTTGAGAGTGAGGAAACCAATGGTCTTATTTCCCAGCAGGGTTTTGAAGTATGAAGCAAGGTTATACTCATTGCAGATACAGGGTGCAGCTAGGAGGAAATTTATTCAGAGGTTTGCCCAGCATGCCTCATTCTCTCTGTGCATTGAGTTGTGGAACCTGTAAAAATAATAATATATATTCACTTATAATTAAAGGCTTCATCATAATGCACGAGCACAGGAGAGGCAAATGAAGGTTTGTGCATGTGCAATTATTGAATAACTTCCTCAATTGCAGCATCTTGCTAAAGCAGCAGAGGTTCAGGCTAATTTAGGGAGTCATGGAAAAGGTCTGTAATACTGTTCTGTGCAGGAGTTACCTCCTGCAACATGATTTTTTTTTTTTTTACTAAGACTTGGTATATTTGCTTCAATTTTTATTTTCTGTATTCAGGAAAGGGAATATGAAAATAATTCTGTGGGTTTTTTATCAGGGCAGAGACCACTTGCTGCTTTGCAACTGTACTTTATATGGCACCAGGCACCATTGTTGGTGGCTGTTTGGTCCTGCACTATGAAACATGAGAAGTAATATTTTGAGTTTCAGATTGCAATGTGATTTTATGTTTAGGCATATATCTAAACTCATGTGCTTTAAAGAGTGCCATACTTTAATTTACTGTAATGTTTTCATTTAATGCCCACGGTTAAATGGATTTTTTTTTCCCTATGGAATTTTCTAACAAACTTTTTCTCAGGATGTATGTACAAAATTTGATAGCAAGACCTTTCCAGAATCTCAAAGCTGAGATGCCTTTAGCTCAAATAAGGACTATTTGGATTTAATTTCTATTTTTGTGTGAAGACATTGGAGAAAAGAAATAGAAGTAAAATCTTGACTACATATAAAATTAATTCCTCCACAGCTTTCAATGAAATTGGAATTTGTTAAGTGTAGGGAAGAGCATTTAGCTGTAAGCATTAGGCCTTTGTTTGCTGCACTGCATTTTTTTGAAAAGGTTAATACAGATATTTCTTAGTCTCATCTGTGTGTATTTATCTTTGGTTTCAGAAGTAGATGCTCTTATGCAAAAGCAGTACCTACCTCCCATTCTTCTTGCACAGAAACCTCTACAAGGCTGAGAGATGCCTGAAAGGATAAACTAAGAAAGGGCATTTGCAGTGGAGGGAGCTGTGCACTTGACTCCCTGTAGCTCTTTGTAATCCCCATCTGCACAGAGCACACCATAAAATCAGTCCCCACATTCCTGGGCTTGCAGTGGACATTGGAGAAGTCAGACTCTCCTTCCAACAGGAGTATGAAACACTACTGTTTTCCTGGACCATTTAAGAGCCCTGGGCAAGGTTGTGGCAGCATGAAATAGTTTTGTATTTGTCTGCAGTGACCTTTCTTGAGCTCTAAGAGGAAATCACTGTGCAGAAGTCTCTGTTTTAGTGCAGGTGAATTGGGTGCAAATGCTGTAACCAAACAAAAACATTTATTTGCTGCTGCAGCAACCCAATGCCCCATCCCTGGAAGTGTTTAAGGCCAGGTTGGATGGGCATTTGAGCAACCTGGTTTAGTGGAAGGCAGGGGCTTGGAACTAGATGGGCTTTAATGTCATTTCCAGACCAACCCATTCTGTGATTCTATTAAATCCATTGTGGGTAACTTCCCAAAAGGATTTTCATCTCTGACACTCACCTTTTCTTTTCCAAAGAGTTCTTTTCCAAATCAGCTGAGACAGAAACCTGAGAAAACCCTTCTGGGAAAGGGTAGTCATGTGGGCAAATTCTGGTGTACCACAAAGATAGCTTGCCATCCCCAATATGGGAACAAGGCCAACATGAAAAAATATAGAAATATGGAATCAGCTTCCTTCAGTCCTTCAAGGCACGTAAGATGTTCCATACAGGCAGTTTTATTACATTACCTTCTGTTCCTATTTTCCAATTAGAGACAGGAAGAGCAGCCTATGGCAGAGAGAGAAAAATTACTTCAGGATGCTTGGCAATGCTGCTTGGATTCATTGCAGTAGTGCCCAGTGACTTTTCTCAAGGATAAAGACCTTATCCACTGGTCAGTGTGCAAACAGTGTTCAACATACAACAGGCTGTGTCCCAGGGAACCTCACAACCAAACAGACCAAGAGTCAAAGCAGGGAGGTGAAAAGAAAATGAGAATTAAAGTTAAGCAGGCCTTTTCCCTCACAGCTGTCCTAGATTGTGGAGGTAGGCAGTTCCACTGAGGTGATTTTAGGAGTCTTTGTGCTATGTAGATGGATACTTTTTCTTTGCTGCAGGACATGTCTAAACATCAAGAGAAGTTTGTTCCAATGTATTCCTTTGCTTGGCTTAATAAACCATTAGAAAGATAAGAAATATAATAATAACATAATTTTATTTTTGAGTTCCAGAGGCCCAAAAATCTAATAAGAGATGAACACTGCATTTCATGTTATTTATTTATGTTGGACCTTTGCTCCAAAATAACTTCAACAAATAAAAGCAGAACAGCATAAAAGCAGAGGAAGCATCCTGCAGAAAAACAAATTGATGATCTGGGCACAAATTATATTTATTAGAATGATTAAGGTTATGGACTTTGAGAAAATACAATACCAAAAGCAAGTTTTCAGTCTGTGCAACTGTGGATGCTGGTCTCATTAGAGAGAGCCTGACCTTAAATTGTGCAAAGGGGCTTGCTAAGATAAGAGTTACTTTTTAGAGCTAATTAAGAGTATTAGTGTTCCAATCATGGGATTATATTATAATGTCAGTTTAGACAGCAGAGTCTTCAAATGCCCACACATAAGGACTGCTATGCTTATTAGGGAATCGTCTGCAAAATTATTAGGACACAAGTGATCTGGAAAAGAAGTGGAATCAAAAAACCTGGTTCTGTCATTGAGTCTTTCATTGATCTGTTGAGTACAACTTATCTTTAACTTCTTTGGGCCCCAGTCAGGATGTGAGGACTCATGAGAGTAATTGTGGTGTGGACAAGATGACATTGTCACTAGAATTTCCTGAGTGGCTCATACTATCCTTGTATGAAAACAAGGATAGTGACTTCTACCAACCAAAATAAACTTTTTTTTTTTCTCCAAACTTGAATTTTAGTCCCAAAGTGACAGAAATTGGGAACAAGAGGGAAGAAATGGCTCCTTGGTAGATTGAAATCCAGTTTGACATCAAAATGAGATTTTGGCAGAAAACTTCCTAGCAGCTGGACCTCAGTCTTTTTGGAAGAAGCAGGTTGTTCTCATGAGCAGATGTTGGTGGCAGAAAACAGTAAGCAGGAGACAATCAGCTGTGGACTTCATGTGCTGTGCTGTCTCAAGGAATTCCTGCCAACCCTGTGCTCTTCTCCTCCTGGCTAGCACAAATATCCTGAGGCATGTGCATGTACACTGATACCAGAGACAAATATTACTTCTGAGCTAGCAGACTTTCAGTGGTTCTGTTGAGTTTACTCTTTGTAGTTTAAAAAAAGATCTGATGAAATTGAAGCATTTGTTATATTAATATATTCTACTCTTTTTCATCAGTAAATGCAAGGAGTTCTTAAGTTATGTGCATGGTTGAGAATGCTTTATTAGTTGCTTTTATTTCCATGAATAAGATCCACTTTAACAGCAGCAAAATGTGTATTTTCTCACAGAGAAAATATAATTTCTCACAGAGAGATTACTATGGCATAATATAGTGCAGGTTTTGCCACATTGCTATATTCATGGCCAACTGTAACCTGATTTGAGATAACATATAGATGTACATCAGGGAACATCTGATTTTATAATATAATATATATAGTGTAATATAAACTCAGCTCTCTTACTGAGAATTAAAGTCATTGCAGGACAGAGGATTTTTGAACAAAGAACAAATCCATTATTTGTTATGCAGATATTCAGACACAGTGTTTTCCTTTAGATTCATTGTCTTTGTGAAATAGTGCCTTTATTTGAGAAACTTTGGATTTTTCTCATAATATGACAGTAACTTCTCTGAGTAGTGATTTTTATCTTGGTTTTTTGGTTTCAAAGAGATTTATTGGCCACGTTGTGTGATACTGAGAAATCAGAAGGAGGAACATGAGGTCTGAGTCCCAAACTCTTTGCATGTTTGAGACAAGTCAGAAATCATGGATGTGATTTCCAGTGTCAAAGGCAGTTCCACTGTTTGTTAGAGAAGCCCTTTATGTTATAAGCAGTCCATTAAGTAAATAGTTCCCAAATAATGGGCAGTAAATACTAATAAACTGTGAACTAACTAATTCCTGAAAGAAGTGGATACGAAACACAATTTAAGCCTGACTAAATACCAGTTTTTCAAAGCACATCAGAAGAACTAAACTTTTAGGAGTCAGTGCTAAGTGCAGTCAGATCAACAAGGCAATTCTTATTTGTGGGATCAAGACTGTGGAGCTTGGGGAAAGAAGTGAACACAGATTCTGGAAACTTCAGCATGAATTAGGTAGAAAACCCTTCTGCAAATGCATTGCTTCTTTTGCTGTCAAGATCTGAATTAAATAATTTTGATAATTATGGTCCCAGTTTTGTTTTCTTTCTGGACCAAGGCCTTGCTAGACCCCAAGAAGAAGCTATGGGCTGTGTTCCCCACTCCTTAACTTAGCAGTAGCCCTGCTGTCAGTGAAGAGATGTTCATTTCTCCCCTTCTAGCCTAATCTAAAATTCTAACCACTTGTTCTTGAATGGAACACAATGTTTTTCAGTCTGCCTCATCATTCATTTTGTTGCAAAGGGAAAACTAATGACTCTGAGGAGAAACCTTTGTGAGTGGATGTGGCATTTTCTGAACTAACAAATAGCCAACAACTTCATTTATACATTTCTTTCTTGGCTTGTGCTTCTTGCTGATGGGATGTAGCATCAGAGTTTGTTTTGCCTTTTGCTGGCACTCCCACATTAATTTTACATTAGGTCCCTATTACTCATACATATTGCCCCTTGTATGCTGCACTGTATATTGAGGTATCTTCCCTTTTATGTGACTAATTCAGTGCATAGTGACCTCTGATCAGATACCTTTGCAGAAAGGCTGGAAACAGAAACCAAGTTTTGAGATCCAGGTTCTGTTATCAGAGATCACTGAGAAACCACAGGATGTGGTAGCAGGTCCTTAACCTCCCTCACATCCATGCTCCCTCAGGAGAGAGCAGACATGCAGTCTGCAATGCAATGGGCATTTGCAGCACAAACACATTGGAGTATGGAAGCTTACCTGTGACAAACTAGATGAAAATTTAGTTTGCAACAAAAATGTGAAAACTCTGCCTTTGGATATGTACACAGTGGCTTGATACTGTTTTGGTATTTGCCAGTTGGTGCAAAGCTTGAAAAATGGCTTTAAATAATTTTCCTTGCTACTATCATTAAGTACTTTGAACAAGTTTCACCTACTGATGTATTTGTGATATATTCAACAACATGTTTTTTCCTTGGAGATACCAAAGGGAGGTAGAGAAGTGTTGGCACTAAGCTGGAGAAGGTAACCTGATACAGCTCTTTGACCATAAAGTCATGAGTGCTTTGTGGACCAGTGGCTGACAACTTATAAAGGGCATCTGTGCTGTCATGACTGTGAAGCTCATTATTTGGGAACTGCCTATTTAATGGGCAGTCCCTGTGTGGTTTGCTGCAATGTCCATAAATAATAGTTGCAACAAAGAGGATTTCTGTAGCAAAAGGTAGAGCTGCCTTTGACACTGGAAATCACATTGAGGTGGTTGGTAGTGATCAGTTTTTCTGAATGTTGTTTTAAATGAGCCTTAAAGTAGCCGAAAGTTTATTGAAAAAATTATTTCCACAAAGCAAGCAGACAGTTGAAGTCACTGCTGTGAATTCAGTGGGCTCTGGAAGGAAACTTTTGTTGTTGTGATTATCTGAAGCGTTTAGAGAAGCATTTGCTTCCCACAGTTTCCCCCCCTCATTTTATCATCAGCTCTGTGCTTTCTCCTGTGATCCCATCATCTGTTTCCTGTTCTTTTTGGTTCCTTTTCATCACTGAAAAAGAAAGAGCAATTCAAAGAAAAGAGATATGATGAGGGAAAAGGGATGTTATTAGTTTAACATATTTTTGGAAACCTTTTTGATTTCTTATGAAGGGTTTTTTTTCTTTATACACCCAAAGGAAATAGTTCATTTTTACCAACCTGTCAAGAGCAGACTCGTGCTTTCAACTTCTCCTGTGGAGAATAAATGAAGTGAGGCTCATCTACCTTCTTTGTATGAGAATACATGTAACTGAATTCACAGTACCTAAAACATGAAAGGGCTCAAATCCCTCAAACTGAAAACTTGGGAATAGCTGTGCAACTGGCATTAGTGTTGCTTCTACTGATCAAACATGCTGGGGGCACCACTCACCTGTCTGAGCCATCAGAGCTACCCTGGAGTATCCAGCCCAGCCTCCAGCTGCCTGTCCAGAAGGATGTGACATGCTCAAAGATCCTCAGACACTTCAGAGCATCTAGATGGCACTAGCAGACTATATTTAGGCACATGAACTGAGCCCCAGGGCTATGATTCAGCTTCAGAAGTAGACATTTGGATGTCTATAGTGTGCTCTTGGTGTCTACACTCCCATACTGAACAGAGACCGAGGTCTGAATCACACACAAACCCCAAAGGTCTGTGAAATGCCTCTGTGTGGCTGGCAGCCCCCAGAGTGGGTGAGCAGAGCCCCTTGCAGCCTCCCTCAGCTGTGCTGGGTTTCTGCACATTGCTGCCAGCCACACACCTCTGCTGGAGGTGTTTCCATGCAGGAATCTCCGTTTGGAGCTGGCAGCCCCAGTGGCACCTGAGCTCTCACACCCTGCCCAGCCAGGAGCAGGTGGGGGAGCTATGCAGAGCAGCCTCTGGCTGTGCCACTGCAGCTCCAGGAAAGGACAGCCTTGTGTGAGTTAAGAGTGAGGTACCAGACACGGGGCACCAATTGTGAGGTTATCGACCCCCGGTGCTCTAGGCACCAGCTACCTCGGGTTATCTTAAATCAGCGAAGCAGCTAATAGCTGCTAAAAGGTTATTTATTGCAGAAGCACATCAGTCTCAAAAGGCACAGTCACAGACATCAAAGTCCATGCTAAGTTTTGGTATAAAGTCCCAAACAGAAGTAGAAGCTGCTCTTGTCAAAGGTCCAGGAAGCTGATGTTGTTGCTGTGGCAGCTCCTGTCTTCTTCTCGGGTGTTGACTGAGGATGGTGAGCAAAAGCAAAAAGAAAAGCAATGACAGGAAAAGCAGAAAAGTGATGGCAAAAAGCACCAACTCTTCCCAATACCTACTCTTATACAGAATCTTTCCAACAAGCTGACACAAACTGAGACCACCACTCCTTAACCTATTAGAATTCTAGTTTTCTTAACACACCAGGTTATGTATAGACTATGCATACAACCTATCTTGCTCTATCTGAAAAATATAAGCAATATTTGTACTATAGCTCTATTGTATTTAAACACTGTCTACAATCATAGTCCTAGAGCCTCTACTGAAAACATTACCATGTTTTTCAACCTTCACTAGAACTCGCACTTCTACTTTGGTATCTAAACCTTTCACTTACTAAAAGCACTAGAGCTCATACTAAATCTTACTGGCTTACTTACTTATCCTAAAACTTAAACTTACACCTCTACCTTATGTGTGAGTGGCTTAATATACTTCAATCCATCCACAGGCTTTAATTCAATCCCTGCACTCTGATTTTTCTCTCAAGAATTCAGAGGCCCCCAACTCACTGACTCCAACAGCCTTGTCCCCTCCTTTCACAGTTTGTCCCCTCCTTTGACAGCCTTGTCCCCTCCTTTGACATTTCTTGGGAAATCCAGGAGGAGAGCAGGATGCCTCAGCGAGGGTTCCCTTTAACCTGGGAGCTGGCAACAGCCATGACCAGGTGACTCCCTCTAGCTCTGAATATCCTCTTCTCTTGCTGATCTGAATTTGGCAGGCAAACTGTTCATAAAATTGATGTATAAGGGAAGAGGTCACAGAAAATCCTTTTACAACATAGTCCATCTTGTATATAACCAGGAGGCCAGGAAAAAAATTTTGACACATGCTCCCAGCCTACTTTTTGGAATGGTGAATGGGTAAATCTGCATGATTCTCTGAATTGGACTGAATATAAACTACACTGAGATACGATCTAATTGTAGAGATTCTTTCCTGGCTTCTTGAACTATATTGAGGCTAATAGTTTCAGGACCAGTTTTCTGAGATATAGGAATCTTTTTAGTTTAAAAATAGAGAAAGTTTGAATTACAGGTATCTCAGAAAGTTATATTTACAAGGTGAAAAAAATTACCTGTATATCCAGGTGACAGAAAACCTTGAGAAGTTATGCAATGAACCCTAGACCATGATTTTTTTCTGTCTTCTCATACAACAGGTAGGGAAACTGAAGCATGGTACAATTGCCGGTTTTCCATGAAATCCCTCAACTAGAAAGGCTGATTGTGAGCCTTACATGTGTATTTTTACATTGATCTCTTCTGCCCAGGACTCATGCTGAAGTTAGGAGTGTTATGGTTCTCTCCTCTAGTAAACCATGAAATGCACCAGGAGAGTGTGTGCAGTTAATTACTGAGTTCCAGTTTAAACTCCTCCAGCTAAATCTCCATAGTGAGAATGCAGGAGCACTCCATACTAGAAGCCCTCATGAAAGGAAATTCATTCTCTTTCTTAGTGAGTGAAATAAAGTTGACACTTTCTCATCTCTCCTCTAAATTCTTGATGAAGAAGACTCAAGACTAATTTTCCAAGTTCCCGACTGTGAAATATTACACACTTAATATTTTAATAACATTGTAACCCTCCCACACAGGGGAGGAATAGATTATGACCCTCCTTTTCACAGTATTCCTGATTTATACCCATCTGAGATGAGAGACTTTGGAGGTTCATCATGAAAGTGATGACCCAGCAACTTGTAGGGCTGTGATAAATATTGCATGCGACATCCATACATGAAAAAATCTTTTATAGAACATTAATCATTGCTTAGTTAATGCTGTGGGATGTTTTACTATTTTGTAAGTACTAAATGATTTATTAAAAAAGCTGATTTACTCTGAACTTTGACCCAAAGCTTTGGAAGGGTGAGAATACAGACATTCAGGAGCAGCCAAACTTCACTTTGCATGTGAGTTTCCTCTCTTTTTTTTTCCTGTCCTTTTCTCCTTCCCATAAGCTTCCTCTGGATTTCCCACTCTAAAGAGTGTGGGTGAGCTCATGTACCACTTACAACTACAAAGTGTGAGCACTCACTCCTTTAATTTCTAATGCTGGACCTCAGACACTCCAGCAGCACTTCTCATTTTCCTTTGCAAATCTTTATTCCTCTTGGTATTTTTTCTTGCCCCAGGCTTAGCCCAAGCTTTAGGCAATATTCATCTGAGGGAATGCAAAGGCAGGATTCAACTCTGCAGAGGCAGGCATCTACTCTGACAAGTGTGGCCTTTCTTCAGCTGGAAGGGGAATGTAGAAAGGAGCCTTCACCTTTACAGCCATCCCTGGCAAATATTGCTCGGATGACATTACGTTCTTGCAGTTGAGAAATTCCAATTTTAGCTAGGCTACCCCACATCTGAGCTTCCCATCTAATCAATGAAGAGAGACAGGTCTTTTGGGGAATATTTCTCTCACTCTAAAATAGGGCAGAGAAGCTGTGAAAGCTGTGATCTACATGCACCTGCTTCTCTTCACAGTCTTAAAAAAAAATAAAAAAGCCAAGGCAATTTGTTCAGATACAGACATTTATAGATAGATGAGGTGATCTCCTCCCTCAGCATCCATTTCAGCCATATGGACAATGTGAGATGCTTTAGGGCATCATACTTTCAATTTCCCCCTTTGGAAGACCCTGATCCTGTCCTGCAGCTCTTTAGAGCATATGATCTCCCCTGGACATCTCTAGTGGCACCTGACACCCATATGTGGGTAAATGAACTGAGTTCTTGGTATCATTTATTTGTACTCCTCCACACACCTTGCATGCTGTCTATTTGAACTAAAAAAATAAACATTCTTTTCTGTATTTTAAGAAAAATCCTATTTTTACAAAAGCCTGCTGCAAATGCAGCAAATTAGAGTCAAAGTTGAAGAGCTGAATTGTCTCCAAAAATAAGACTCCTTTTTACCACTGATGGGCAAGCAGATCAGCAGCTCATGCAGCCAGCTGCAGCCAGTGGTGTCCAGGTTGAAGGGTTTTGGCTGTGGCTGACTGAACAGAGAACACATCCTCAGCATCCTGTGCACCATGGCTGACCTTCATGTGCTTATTTCTTTTCTTGGCTGACCCAGTTTATTTGCTTCACTCAGTTTGATTTCCTTGGCAAATGTGGAAACTTTCTCCTTCCTTTTACTACTGCCCCAGCAAGCAGCCTCTGATGAGCTGTGGGCATGTGCCAGTGCAGCTGCTGGCACAGGTCTGCTCTGTGTGGGTGTCTTATGGCACTCTCATGTTACAGCTGAACACCTGGGTAGCATAGGACAGTCAAGGATTTATGGAAAGCAGGACAGTATCTATATGGAAAAAGGCTTCTGGTTTCAGAATTCTTTTTAATTTTTGATGGGAGAGCTTGAAACAGAGAATTTGGGTGTCTCCTGTAGAGTGTTCAGTGGGGCTTTTCTTTTGTTCCAGAATATCCTTGCTAGCAAACTGCATAACTCAAACAACAGGAGTTTATGACTGTGCCAGAGTAGGAAACACACAGAGAAGCTGGATGAGCAGAGCAGATAGAAAATCTTGTATCTTTTTATAAGATTGCCAGTGTATGCCACAATTTAGACTTTATTCTTCATACTGAATAAAATGTGACTACAGCAAACCTGTAACACAGACCAGAATGCACTGATGTCCTTTTATTTGATTCTGGGTAAACTAAGTTTTAAGACAGCAATCACTCCAGCTAATTCAGGAAAAATACAGAAAACTTTTGCATCATTTTAGCAATGCTGGAAATTCTTTCTATTCCTCTTATTGTAGTCTTTCATTTCCCTGTCAATGTCTGTATTTTTGAATTATTGCAATATCCAACCACACAGAAAAACTCATACATTATGTTGGCTTAAAAGAAAGTTAACCTTGTAAACATTTTGCTGGAGGTTTTAAATGTTAATGAGCCAGAGTGAAGTTCTTGCTGTGGGCAACCCACGCTTCCCTGAGAAGTGCAAACAGCAAGAAGGAAGGGGAATTGCAGAGGATGGTGTAAGGTGATATAATTATCTGTAATGGGCTGGAATCACTGAAGGGGAGATTTAGGCAGGTTTTAGGGAAATGTCTGTGAGCATTGGTATGATGGGGCTGTTCTCTGGTTTGCTTGCACCAGCAGACAACCTGGTTAAAAGGCAAGATACTGTCCCATAAGAAAGAGTTGTGCAGCAGCAAAGTACTGTATTTAAAGAGTGGCTCTCTAGATCCAGCCAGCTTTTTTGGTCCCATCCCTGTCATGTGATAATTTTATATCTGGTAACATGAGAAAAGGAAAGTGAGGAGCTGGGTACCACCACTGAAACTGTTTGCTTCTCTGTCTGCTCTCTGCCTCACTCCAGAATACTCTGAAGGACAAGGTTAACCAATCATTCTTTGCTACTGAGGTCAAAACAGAGCTATTTTTGTATGTCAAATGCTAACAATGTGCATTGAATGTCCAGTAAATTCAGCTTTTCTAGGAAACCTTAGATTTGCTGAAGAGATCCCCTGTGTTGTCCATATACCAGAGATCCAAGCTATTGAAGGAGGAGTTGTAGCTCAGAGCCATTTCATACCACTGCACCTTGATGAGCAGTCCTTCCCAGATAAAAAAAACTCTAACATCATTGGTCAACAGCAGAAGTTTTTTAAAGAAAATTCTTGTTCTTTGTGATGTTTTGCTGTCATGAGGAGAAGATATACTAGAAACTGTTTAAATTTAATGCAATTCATTAAATAAAGAGAAGTTGTGGCTGTTACTAGCATATAACAGGTGGTTATGTTCATGCAAAGTTATAAAATGTTGGAAAGGGCACCGTGATTCTGAAGTCAGACTGGATTGAAATTTAATTGCTGGCATAATTCTAGGAGAAACTAAAGCTATTACAGAAGTGATTTCCCACTTGGAAAAGTCTGTGGAAGCTAGACTTCCCTGCTCTTCTCACAACTAAAGAAGCTTTTTTAGAGAGGGTGTTTTCTCAGATGATGAGACAATGATGGGAGACAGGACCTGAAATTCTCCTTCTTGCTCTGTCTGGGTCAAATCATGGACCTGACCTCGAAGCTTTACTTTCTTAGATGAAAAAAACCACAAAAGGAGGGTGAAAATTATCCTAACCTACATGTGGGAGCAGTGGAATCGTGTCACAGGTGGTGTGACAGCACCTGGAGTTGATGGGGAAGGAAAGAGGCCAAGGCAGCAAATGCACAGCATGGCTCTCCCTCTCTGCTCCAGGCTAGCAATGATCAGGTATGCAAAGTGGAGCAACTCCCACAAAAAGCTGGAGAGGCCAGAGAGATCCTGGCTGCTGGAGGGGGTTTATAATCCAATCTCTTTGTGCTCTCTCTCTGCCTTTTCTATTTTAATCAAATGTTTTGTTTCTGTTGAAATTGGTACAAGCATCCCTTAATAATGGCCTCATTGTGAAAGATTCTCATTTTCCTGCCAAAAGTCATTTTAGTGGGACATGCTGGAAAATCCTTTTGTTTGCTGGCAGTCCCTCCTTGTGGAAGACCAGCTGCTCGTTTCTGGTAGCAGAGCAGGTATTAATTCCTCAAGGGCAATGCATTAGCATGGCCAGTCCTGACCAAAAGCAAGTGCAAAAGCCTAGGGAAGCCACTGGGGAGGATTGCACAAATTTAAAGACAGAGATGATTTTTGGCTGCAGCTGTGTCTGGTTTTGGCTAGGAAATGACTCATGAACTTGTGTTCCAGAGCAACACCTCCTCTTGTAAAGAACATTTTTGGCCATGCTGGGACCCATCACATCAGCCTGTGGTGCTTATTTGGGCTTTTGCCATTCCTCCTCCAAGTCAGGAGCTTCTGACTGATCCCCAGTTCAGCCAGTTCTCTGGAAGAGGCTGTGAGAAACACACCTTGGCAGAGTGGCCTCATGGGACACTGATGGTTGATGTCATCTGTCAGGAAATCAGTCCATAATGTACAAAACTCTCAGTACTGCAGACACTGGCAGGAGTATCAGATACAGACATCATACAGGCACCAGTAAGCCCATGACACCTAATGAGGCAATTTTCTCACCAGGGGCTGTTTCATTCCTTTTATCTACTGTCTCTTTTCCTGACTGCTCTTCACTTCCCTCTTCCCTCCCCTCTCTTTAGTCAAAATAAGCAGAATTAATTTCTTTCCTTTAATATAGATGTTGGTTGTCTTGGGAAAAACCTACTTCATCCATCTAGGTAATGAACCCTCTGTTAAGAGCTATGGTATTTTTAGGACTTGCTTGCATACATAATCATGCTTTGCATTGCCAGGTATTTTATAGCACAACCAGATTTTCCAATGTTGTCAGACTCTGTTTCTTTACTGATAAATAGGCATATATCTCACTGGCAGTGATGATAAGCTTAGCTGCAGGAGGTACAAGAGTAGAAATCAGAAGCCAAACATGACTTTTTTTGTACCAGCAATCCTATTCTCCACCATTGGGCTAATGCTGGTAGAGAGGATCTAGACTTACTCAGGGGAATTGAAGAATATAGGTTTCTGGGAAACTAAATGTGTCACAGACAGTGGCAGCACCTACCCTACACTTAACTCAGTGAATGCTGGACTGCTTTGTCTCTGAGAGGAAATAGCTCAATTAATAAATATCTGTCTGCCTCTCTGAAAATAAGCTCTAATATGCAATTAAAGTGAAAGATTTCCCTTTTGAGGGTGTGGGGAGCTGTTAGATAAAATTATAGGAGGACCAGATGTGAAAAGTACTGTTATTGAATACATTTAAAAATGAGGATTATTAAAATAAGAGAAATATATAGAATCTGCCTTTAAAGGGGATGCATTTGTAAGCTCCCCTGCTAACACCTGTATCACTAGGGAGAGTGTAAGGACTAGCTACACTGCATGGCAGAGAGATGACTAATTACAGAACATACACACACTTGGATTTCCTTAATATAATAATGAGAATTTATTAAGCAGTGACAGGTAACAGCAAGCTGCGTGCTGCAATATTATTGTTATTATTTATTTCTATTACAGTGCTCCACATGGCACAGAATGGAATGGAATGGAATGGAATGGAATGGAATGGAATGGAATGAAAATGGGACTGCCCGTCATGTAGGGTGCTGCATAAGCACAAATTCATCATTTAACTCCTGCAGCTTAAACACTGCTCTCTGTAACTAGTTCCTGTGGGGATTAGAGTCCAGCTCTGAGGATAGGCAGAGCAGGTAACTTTTTCACTTTGGCTTGTGGGAATTAATTTTCCATT
This sequence comes from Muscicapa striata striata, assembly GCA_030060385.1. Taxonomy (NCBI): domain Eukaryota; kingdom Metazoa; phylum Chordata; class Aves; order Passeriformes; family Muscicapidae; genus Muscicapa; species Muscicapa striata. The sequence goes on from JAREIS010000046.1 coordinate 1,286,951, forward strand.
AGGTGTGTCAAAGGTTTGGCCAGTTGAGCACTAGCAGAGGGATCATGTAGATCTGAGGGTGTGCATGAAAGGGTGGAAATGGAAGTTGCACTGGATAAGCAGAGTGGTAGCACAGGCATATAAATTAAACTATTCATAATCCCTGGATGACAAGGTTGGATTATTGCAAGAGTTGCTTATTTCAGGGAAGCTTTGAAATTCAAAATTCCTGTGGCTTTCTATGTGTCCCAGAGACTGAAATACTGAGCAATGTCTCCATGATGTAACCAGTTCCTAATCCTCTCCCTCTTGTTGGGACAGGATTTGTTTGTCCTCCGAGAAGAGAAAGGGATTTGAATAAAATGAGCCCTAGACCAGCCTAATTCCAAGCGATGGGCAGGAGACTCAAATTCTTTTTCCCATCTCTGTCCTGGGCTTTGGGAACACAATGCCATGCTGTCCCTGCTCTGTGGACAGCCCTGCAGCAGGCTGGCAGCAGAAGACATTTCAGAGGAGCCCCACAGCTCAAGGCTCATTCCCAGCTGCAGCCCTGTCCCATAACCCTTCTGCTGTCACCTGTGAAATGAGAAAATGTGTAGAATCTCACCTGTGAGGTCACAAAAATATCAAGAAGTTTGCCTACAACTGAGACGTCTGTCAAGGGAAAAATTTTATTTGGATGCTATTTCCTTACACTAGGAGGTCTTAGGTCTTTTGCAATCCTACTGATTTGCAGCCTGTGATGTAGATAGTATAGAGTAATAATTGAGAAAGGAAATCAGGACACATTTAGGTCATTACTGTCACCAGTATTTCTCTGTTTCCAGAGAACACTGCAGCATTTATTACACTTGCACACTGCTAATGTAAGAATCTTCATTATCAGAAAATATTTCCAAGCTCAAGATCTTCTTCCCAATCCTTGCCTGAAATGGATGCAAAGACAGAGATTAAGGATAACTATAACCTGATCTTTCCCCAGGTTCTTTTCCCTGTTTACCAAGACTTTTGGCTCAGTAATTTCTGGATTTTTTTTTTTTTTTGATAAAGCCCATCTGTTTTCTCTCCCATTATATAATTGTTTCTATCTACAGTCACTTATAAACATGACATGTAATGAATGATCTCATTTTTCTTTATCTTTTTTTAACTTGCTGGTTTTATGTTATTCTTTCTATTTTGTCGGAAAAGGCAGCTGGAAGTAGTTCAGCCCTTCACTGTCTCCCTGCAATTTATGACATCACAGAGCTTCTTCATATCAGTTATTTAATTTCCAGGCAAGTAGATGTAGTAGTTCCTCAGAAGGAGACTCTAAGTGTACTTTGAGAGGTATAACACTATTTTGGAATGAACCATGTTTGCTGGGGATGTTATAGATTTCCTTTGTCACTAATTGGAATGTATATGTAATTGGGTTTACTTTGGAAAGTCTGCAGTAATCAATATCTTTGGTCAGGATCCAATATTGACTCCCTAAGACTCAGGAGTTATCAGCATTGCCTGAGTGTGCAGTGCTGTTCAATGGAAATGATTCAGGTGCAGTGTGGGAAGTCCTGAGACATCCAAGAAAATGGTGCAGGAAAAATGAGATGGGGTCTAAAGAGGACCTAAGATTCTGGAATCTGCTCTGGGCTTTCTCAAGGCCAGTGGGATAACCCAGGACATTTCAGGTGACATATTCTGCCTCCTTTTATCCAAGTGATTCTTCTCTACATGCTACGGAAAGCAAACCCTTCTTTATAAAGGCACACACATAAGGAATTAGGTGTTCCCTTTCAGATAATTCAGTCTAAGATAGTTACTGCCATAATTCTAATTTACAAACAATGATATTTTTTATCCTAATCTGTATGAATAGAGGGAATGTTGCTGTAAGCACCTGTTTACTGAATCCACATTTGGTTAGCATTGCTGTCTTTTCTCTGGGTGCTCTTGTGTGGCTTTCTTTGTATGTTCCAATTAAAAGAACTTAGAAGCTCTTGAATGTCTTCTTTATTTATGCATCTTTTAATTAGAAAATTCAGTAGTTAAGAATTGGGGCATGTGAAGATACAGCCATTTCATCTCCTGCTGTGATCTTGTTATATGTCCCGAATTAATTGATACCAAGCCAAGTTAGAACTCGGATAAAAATGCCATCAGGGATTAATCTTGGGTGAATTTGCAGGTCAGGCTGATGATTTAACATGTGTCAGCTGTACAAGACTGCTGAGTCTTGCACTTGTTCTTGTCTTGTGGTGCCAGACATCCTTGTCCGGGAGATACACACTCACTAAATACCTTGTGATGTGATGCATTTTCCAGAAGAGGAGGTTTTGGGGTGGATGGTCCAGTCCATTTCCAAAGCCCTTGTGACATCCAGAGTTGCTGTCACACCTGTGTCAGTGGGGCACACTCTCTTTTGTCACTGCAAGGCCAGATCCTCTAGGGCTAAGGAAAACTGCCAGCAGAAATGGGCACAGAACCATCTGGTCCAGTTGGGTTCCACAGATCACAGGGACCATACTCTACTCCCTACAGATTAGTAATCACATAAATCAGTGGGATCCTTGAGAAAAGTTCTTTTTAAAGCACACATATGATGATGTCATTTCCTTAGAGAAGATCATTGTGCCCCAATTTGTGGTGGTGGAAAGGAGAAGCTGCTTACAGCAGAGTTTGGACACTTTTATCTTTCTGTTGCCATGGATGAGTGAAAAGAACAGATCTATCCCTGCTACTGTTTGCCTGGAAGGAACAAAGATGTGGACAAAAGACTCAGCTGGTTGAATACCCATTTACTCCTGGAAGTGAAACAGTATTCAGCCAGCTGTTTGGATGGTTGGAAGAGTTAAAAGGGGCAAAGGCTGGGGACTCCCACATGTTCCCAGCCTGTTCAGTTTCTCAACCTTTTCCTTCACTTGCAGCCTGTGAAAAGGAAACACACTGACTGAAATGAAGTTTTTCACCTTTTCTCTTGTGCTAGCTCTGAAAACAAAGGCAAAAGAGCCACTGTTTCTGGCAAAGCTAGGACTTTCCCCTGCATTCTCCTGACAGTGATTCTGTGTAGCACAAATCAGAAATTATGCCAGAAGAATGCTTTGATACTCTGCTATTTATATATATGCAATACTAAATGAATTAGAAGCTATCTTAGATGATTATAATGTGTCAGCATCTTGGAAATGATAGAAGTAAATGACACCCTTGCTCACAGACACAATACTGAGGAAAAGGCTTGAACATGCAAAAATAAGTGGCATCCCCATTTTTCCTGAAGGAGAGAAGGCTCAAAGTAAAGCCCATGGAGGCAAATCCTGCATCATGATTGCTGCTGCTGTGTCTCTGTGTTATAGAGCCATGGAGTTATGGGGAGGAGAACTTGATGGCAAATATTATTTACTGTCAAATCCATTTCCCTGGTATTCTGCTCAGTGTATTCTCCTGAATTCTGCCTTTGGTCAGCTTCTCATACCATTAAATAAACAGTAGATCAAAGTTATCTGTCCCTCTCTCACTCAAACACCTGTAAAAATGACAACTGAAATTGATCAGAAATTCATGGTTGGAGTTTCACCACCAATTTGCACTCACTGATAATCTGATCCTAGTGCTGTTTTCTTTTTCGGGTTTTTTTTTTTGTTGTTTTTTTTCTCCTTTTTTTTTTTTTTTTTTTTTTTTCTTTGTTGCCTACATTTGATTAGAAATCCCTTTCTTAAAGCCTCTGTAAACGTGTGTTCTTCAATTCTATTATAAATTCTCAGTGGACTAAGAATGTGTCTAATTTATCCTCAGATAACGTGTCTGGAAGGATGCTTTTCAGTGCTAAAATGCTTTATAGAGCATTTTTAAAACCCTTTCTGGAGACACTAATGGAATTTTCCTCCTTTCTACCCAGCATTCCCCTTTCTAAAACTTAAAAAATATACCAAACAGCATACCAAACATTAATTGTTTAAAATCAGTCATTTTTCCTCTCTTTCCTTCCCCCATGTAAAGCAATTTTCTTTTTAAATGTTGCAAAATTTGCATCTGTTCAGCTCTAACAGGATGTCCTTAGCTATGGAAAACACACGAGCATCTGTATGGTTTCTGACTCAAATTGTTTTAATTCAATTTTAGTGTGCACTTGATGTGATGAATTCAAGTCATGTAACTATTGAATAAGAAAGGGAAGATGGATGGACATGGGCAAAAGTAATGTGTCATCAAATGACACATTTTCTTCCACCCTATTTTAATGTCAAGGACATGAAAGAGAATGAATTAGTTTGAACAAATATACGTAAAGATTCTATTCTGTTATCTGTTACATTGGTCCTGGTTTGAATTCAAACTGTCAAGGATGCATCTGGGTACTGAACTGAAGATTTTCAGGGAAGAGGCAGCAGCTAGGGGAGAAGTGTGAATAAAGGGGCTCTTGGTGACCTCTCTGTAAGGTTTTATATTCACTGGAGCTGCCAGTGTTGCCTTTGTCCAGGTTTCCTTTGAAATGATGAAGGATGATCCCAAGGCCAGACTGTCACCAGCCAGGGAAGCCCTGCTGCCTCTTCTTTCCCAGGTCACAAAATTTCCATGTGATCTTGGGCTAATCACACAACCAGGCTTGAGGCACTTGGGAGATGTGGGGAGTGAATTAGTGCAGATAAGTGTCTGCTGTGTTGGCTGGTCACCTTTGAGCTTTTGGCTGCCCCAGCTCCTGCCCCAGGAGGGGCTGGCAGAAGCAGAGTCTGTGTTTTGTGCACTGTCACCACTGAAGAGTCATCTGTGATGCCATGGCAAACAATAGCTGTGAGTGATTATCTGACAGTAATATATGGTCAAAATTATTATCCAGTGGTTTCAAAACAAAACTGACAGAAATACAGTTAAATTCATCCTGATTTATTAATTATTCAACAGGACACTTCAGTTCCAGTAAGCAAATGGACAAACTACATATTTCATCTTTTGAGGGACTGGGGTCTAAATTCTGATTCAAGGAAGAGTCTGGTTGTGTAATATTCATCTTTAGAACCCAGTGCTGCTGTAAATCCTTCCTATGCTGGTTAGTTAACTGGTGTTTTGTATTTCTGATGTATTGATTAGGAGATTAAATTAAATAGCTTCTGTAAAATTAGTAATTGGTTAGAGCATGGTGTAAATAATGCCATGGTTGTGGGACTGATCTCTGTGAGAGCTGGGCTTGATGATCCTTGTGGGTCCCTTCCAGCTCAGAATATTCTGTGTTTCTGGGAGCAGTGCAGCAGTGAAGGCTGTGCCCCCTCTTCTGGAGATGCTGGGGACCCCCACAGGTCTGCAAAGGCAGACCTTGTGTTGTGATGGGTGTGCAGTGAATGCAAGGCCATGTCTGCCTCCCAAAGTTTGCAGGGAAATCTTCATAGGAGGGGAAACATGGTAGGGTGGGAGCGTGAATCTTCACAATTTCTGCTTCCAAAGGGTTCAGAAAACCAGTTATGGTATAGCAGAGAACTACTGACTGATGGTAACGTGACCACTGCCAAGAAACTCCTCCATATCTCAACAGCTTTGTCCTCTATGAATTCCACTGATTGTCTTTCTGAATGTGATGGGGCTTCATCTGTGCTTTGCAAAGTGCTTTGCAGGTCTCCTCTGAGATGTACAATAGGCCTGATATTTGCAGGGCACACTGCTGCTCAGTGAGGATCTGACCTTTTGCTGCCAACAGCTTTCATCCAAGGCCTCTGTTCACTGACAGCAGGAGTGACCTGGTTCCAATCCATGCTTGGCTCAAACCACGCCTTCTCAGGGATTTTTTAACATACCATGTTCAGTGATTGTTTCCAATAAGTCACCTGGTGCCTCCCTCAATCTGTTGGGGTTTTTATTTTGTTCTTTTTTGTTTTATCAGCAGTGATGAATGGGAGCTTTGAACAAAGCTGCTCACAGCAAACGTGTCAAGTTTCCTGCTCCTCAACACACAGCCAGGAGACATTGCTGGGACAGCACCTCTGCCAGGGTGCACCTGGACATGCAAACAATATCCAAACAAAGGGGTGGCCCCAAACAGAGATTTCAGTGTAGCCTTCAGGAAGCTATTTTTAAAGCATATGAATAAAGGAGGCTTGGGGGGGGCATTATCATTCTCTACAACTCCCTGACAGGAGGCTGCAGCCAGCTGGTCAGTCCCTTCCCCCAGGTAACAAGTGACAGGACCTGAGGACAAGGCCTCAAATTGTCCCAGTGGATTTTTAGATTTGATATTAGGAAAATTTTCTTCATTGGAAGGGTGGTCACACACTGGAGCAGGCTGTCCAGGGAAGTGGTGCAATCACAGCCCCTGAAGTGTGCAAAACCCTGTGGGTGTGGTGCTTGGAGACAGGGGGGGCTGGGCAGGGTGGGAGTGCAGGGTCAGTGGTTGGACTCCATGATCTTAGAGATCTTTTCCATTCTTAAAGATTCTACAAATCTATGAATTGGGATATTACCTGGACTAAATTTCCCCTCCCTTTCTCTGTACCTCAAGCTATATCCTATAAGCCAAATTTGTCACTCCACATCATTCTTTTAGGTATTCCATAAGTAAACCCAAACCAAATTTGTCTCTCCACATCATTCTTTTAGGTATTCCATAGGTAAACCCAAACCAAATTGCTCCCTGTCCAAAACCAATTGTTTTTTTTTTTTTAAATACAGACACTTCTCAGTGTATCTTGTGTACTAAGGAGATAACCAGTTATAAGAAAAGGTGATTTTTTTTCCAGAAGAGAATTACAGACTTAAACTCATGAAATACCACACTCCTGGTAAAAATGTTGATAATGAGATTTCCAAAGTGGAATCAGATTTTAGATATATACTGTATTCAGTGGACAAGTATCTGATTCCTTGAGATTACTTTGAAAGATAATAATAAAAAAAGCAAAGAGCTCTAAAAAGTTCACCATTAAGGTGCAAATCTGTAGGCAACAGGGCTTGGTTTGTAAATATCTGCCAAGTCAAATAATAGGGACAAAGCATACCTGGGGAAAATTTGGATTAGTTAAAAACCATGTTTTTTCAAGTCAAAATGATTAACATTTTGAATATATTTATATTTTTTCCCAGTGTTTGGAAGGTAAAAATCTGAGAAATGGCATGTATTCACCCAGGAAAACCTTACACTCTGCAAAGACTGCATATAACAGCTCACAAAGTGATTACTGCATTCTCTCTCTTTATCTCTCTGGGCTCCTTGTGCCATCAGATACTTTTCTGTGCCTCCCATGATGGTGTCAGCATCTCTTACACAGGGGAGCAGTTTTGTCAAGATAAAATATGTGGTATTTTAACAGCACTGTTGTGTTCTAAAGAAGTTCTCAGCACTGTCTGGGCTCTCCCCACCATGCACTGCTTCAGCAGCAGCTCTGGAGTAAAATGGATGAATTTGCTGTTGTGGGGAAAACTACTCAAGCAGACAGCTGGGATTGCTGAGGTTCCTTTCCCCTACTTCAGGCTCCCTCCTGCCTTTGCCACCCAGAAATCTGCTCTTGCTGCTTCCCATAGCACTTCTTACATCTCTATGTCCCATTCAACTCACTGCACCTGCAAAAATGCATGTCCTTCTTTTTGCTGAGGTTCACTCTTCAGCCAAAAAGCTCAGCATTTACAAACTTTCATAGATGCCTTTACTGGGGTGAGGTGCACTGAGGGATTCCCTTGTTTGCTCCATTATAAATTTCTGAGGTGGGAGAGGCAATAATTCAAAGTCTGTATTTCAGCATTTTTTTTTTTCTCTCTTGACTTCTGTGTTATTCTGAGGACTGTCCCAAGACATTTGAGAAAGCAATTTACCTGTATGCAGTTTTTATTGTGATGAATTGTCCCAGCTATTGTGTCAGCTATTTTGCCAGATAACTCACTGAGGACTTTGCTGTTCCTGTTTGTGGCAAATGCTGAAAAGTTACCTCAGTGACATAATTGGATTTGCTGAGGAAGCTGGTAAGAATTGGAGTCATGTCTATTACGGAGACCATCCATCCTTTTTAATTTTGTGTAGTAGCATTTTCTTGTTATATAAAAGTTTGCATGCCAAGGAGGTCAGTTTGGTGTGGACTGCAACAGGGGATTTAAAGATCTCTTGAATTTTGTGGAAAGAGAAACCAGACTTTGGGGATGGCATAGAGCTTCAAGTGAAAGCTGGAGACTTTTGAGGTTTTAGCCTTTCAGACCTCTTTCCTTGTAAAGATGTTTTGTTGTTTTTCTGCTGATTAGCAGAGGAAATTAATCATAAAGAAGAGCAGGAAATAATGGGAAAGCCTGCTTTCATGGCATAGCATTAATAAGCATGAAGGTTCATCACACAATGAGTGAAAAATCCCTAGAGGGTGAATTTGAATTTCTAACAGTAACAAAACTCAAAAGAAATTGAAGAGAGCCTCTGGCCAGTGAAGGGGACCCAAATAGTCTCAAAAATGCCTGCCATGCAAAAGTTTTGGGGTTATTCTCACAAGAGAACAGGAGTCTGATGGTCAGAGTTGGGGATCTGAGCTTCTGCCTGGGGCTTTTGGCACCTGCAACTCTTCTGATGGCTGGGCACAGCTTTGAGAATTTTGGAATTGTGCAATACAATTTCAGCAGGTGAATTCCCATCACAGGTTTTACTCACTGGAGAAACTCATTCAGTTCTCTTTCCTCTTTCTGGACACCAGCAATCAGGAATCTTGTAGGAATTTCTGTCTTTAAGGTTTTCTCTCCCATCTCCATAGCGTTACAAGAAGGTTGAAATGCAATAGGAGCAATGGCAGAGGGAATCACACTAAGATGTAGGAATGTGATAATGACAGCAGAGGCTGATTTCAATGTAAAAAAATCTAAATTATAGAAAGATAAATTGTCCAAACAATAGTATGTTTCTCTTTTCAGTCTCGTATATGCTTGCAGACATCACAGCATTTTTTTTACTTACTTATTTTTCTTTTTGCTTTGTTCCTTGCCTCTAGCCCATTTACTTTTTAAGCCTAGCAGGTTCCTGGTGTCTCAGCTTTGCAGCAGATGCATTGTTCCTTTATTTTATTAGAAAATGGGCACGCAACTGCAGAGATGGGAACAAACTTTTTATCAGGGCCTGCTGCAATAGGTCAAGGGGTTTAAAATGAAGGAGGGTGGACTTAGCTTAGATAAAAGGAAGATGTTTTTTACAACGAGGATGATGGAACCCTGGAAGAGGTTGCCCAGAGAAGAGATTAATGCCCCATTCCTGAAAATGTTCAAGGTCAGGTTGGATGGGGCTCTGAGCAGTCTGACATTGGAAGGTGTCCCTGCACTTTGCAGGGGGAAGTTACACTTTTTAAACTGGGGATTTAAATGTCCCTTCCAAGCCACATAATTCTGTGGTTCTAAGATGCTTCAGATGGACAGCACTGGGCTTTGCCATAGACAGGAGTACTTCTGCCTCCCTCATCAAAAGCTACAAGTCTGACTGCAAATACTGCAAATACTGCAAATACTGCAAATACTGCAAAAGGAGGATGCAATGTGAATGCATGATCTAGTGGAAAAAAAACAAAATAAACCCACCCTGCAATTGCATCAATGCAAAACTCTCCTCTAATGCCTTCAAACCAAAGTTAATAAGATTAACATGCTCCAGCTGATGGCTTTGCTTCAACACCCACCAGGGCTACTCAAGGAACCTTCTCCCTGCTGTCCTGGTGAAAGTAAAGCAGAATGTCACCTTCTGCCTTCTCTTGCCTCTCCTCTTCATAGCCCCCCTTTCAGTGCAGGTCTAACCCAATTCTGCTTAGTTTGTAAAGCTTGACAAGATCACTGCTCAAGGTGCTAAGTTTGTAAGGTGCATTCATTTTTCATTTCAAATTCTGCCTCTCAAGCTATCTATAGTTCAGCATTTAGGCAGCAAATAAAGCTGTAGCTGGAGAGCTGAGCAGAAAAAAGAGATGATAAATGAGTTAATACTGAGTTTGTCACAAGGCAATTTGCTGAATGAATTAAAGCACAAATTGGCCCATGGGTTTAGGGTTTACCAGCCCTGCTACAAAATATGTTAATGCAGAAATCTGGTGATAGTGTGTTTGCAGGTCTATTTTTCTTAAAGCTGGGCAACTTGTCTGTCCTCTTCCTCTGGCACAAAGTCAAAAGAATAGAGAAGAGTACTGTGCTCACAGGAGTGATGCTTTAAAAGAGGAGTGTCATACACATGCATTAAATTAATCTCCTCTGGTCAGGGGAGCTGTCTGCTTAGCAGCATCTGCCCATAAAGTATTATGTACTTGTGGTCCCATTTCCTGAGGTCTAATGCATTTTTATGTTAAATGGTGCTCTGAGCTGGCCCTCTCTTCCTTTGGCAGTCACAGTGACCATTGCTGTTAATTGAAGCAGGACCTGACTCCATGCTGGAGGGCAGGACCCCATGCCATAAGAACAGTCCATTCCTACAACTCACAACAGCTCCTATCACAAAAAACTGAGGACAGCCTAGACCTGTAGGAGAAAAGATTAGCATGGAGAAATGCTAAATGCCACATTAACCTCCATTTTAATTTTCATTTGATGTGGTGCAATCATACTGCCCTTGCCTAAGAGGGCAGCTCACCTAGCACTCCCTCTCTTGTAGCCTGAAGACATTAATGAGGTTTGTGCTCCATCACAGTATCCCTCCATCTCAGCCCCTCTCTAGGAAGGGCTGCACTCTTCAGCCATGGTCTGTCTTCACTTGGTGACTAAAAGTCCTTTTTATCCTGTGACAGCCTCTTCAAAACAAATAAACTCCTTTTCACCCATGACAAACTGGAAAGGAAAGGAGCACACAGCTGTGTGTATATTTGGCTAATGCCAACCATAAATGTTCTAATGAATTCTCATAAATCCCAGGCAGTCAAGGAAACTCCATCTCAATGCATGAGAGTTTGTAGTGACATATTCTTCCCTCTTTTACATGTCCCATGGGGCCCATGTGCCTGCAGAGCATCCACCAGCACTGAAGTCTTTTCACCACAGGGCAGCAGTGGTAAAACATTCCCTAGATCCCTGCTGTAAGCTTGGGAAGAGCAGACTGTGGAGGACAGCAAGAACCTTTCCATGAGCTACACCACCCTCTTGTTTTCCTGGGAATTGATAGTTGTTAATTATTATTTTTTTTAAATTTACCCAGCCTTATTGGGCAGTAATGCATACATGTAAAATAAAATTATGTTAAAAATAATATGCAGAACTCCCTCAGTCTCCTGGCTGCCTGTAAGGTTGCCAAGCATGCTACCAGTCATGGTGCATTTATTTTCCCTAACCTGCCTTAAGGCCAGGGAGCACTGCCTTTATCTTTGAGAGGGGAAGCTGAAGCAGAGTGGGTAAAGCCTTGGTCATCAAAGGTGTATAGTGAAATGGGATCCAGAGGAAAGCAGCCTATGAGATTCTTAACTAACTTGAAAGGTTTGGGCCTATGAGACTTCTCAGTGTCATGCAAAGAAGGCTGTGGAAAAGCAGGGAGCTGAGCCCAAGGTTCTGTGTGCTTAAACAAACACTTTGTAGTGATCCAGACTTCACTATGTGTAATTATGCATAGGAAAAGGTAAGTAGCTATTCAAGTGCTAAATATTCTTTTCTCCTGAGTGAGTTTCTGAGAAGCTTTGCCCTTGCCAGCTGCAAATGTGAAGAAGATTAAGCCCACAGAATGAGGGTACTTTTTTGTATGTCACCCTGAGAAGTTTTCTAAGAAGCAGATCACAGAAAGAGGCTTTCCTGCCTTGAAAGGCAGGTGTCAGCTGTAGTTCTTAGCTCCTGTTGGGGTGTTTCATCCCTGAAAAATTGCCTGAATCTGTCAAAGATCTGAAATCTTAATTTCTGTGGCCCTCCTGGAGACTGAGGAGATGAATTCTCCCACAGGTTCTAATTATGTTAGACTTTGTCCTTCCTGCTGTGTTGCAGTGATTTGCATCCAGCCTGTTCCCTGCTACTGAATAAGTGCCAGAGCAGAGTCCCCTTGGTTCCTGATCTTTGACACTGCTATTTGTTTGCAAATACTCAAAAGCAGAATGACAATTTTTAGTGTTCCTAGACCATCTCATTTTATTACCAACACAGTGTAGAGGAAGAGGGGAAGAAGCTCTGTCTCATGCCTGGGAGGCCTGGGTGTTAAGGAAAGTGGTAAAAAAATTAAGTTGTATAACAAGATTACCTAGTTAACCAGAGGGCCACCTGCACAAACCTGATTCTCATTGAGCCTTGAATCATAGTTTTATTTAAGAGTGGCAAATTGTAATTTGACCAAAGTGATCTTCTTTCATGAGGTGTGTAACGCTTGGGGTTCAGAAGAGAGGCCAAGCACTGGCATCTTCAGCTGAAATCTGTGGGAACTGGTGACATGATTCATGGACCTGGAGTTACTGGTGAATTAAATGTATGAAAATCAAGTTTTTTAGTTAGTTATGACTGGCTATGATTCAATGATCCTGGGTGCAATGATAAGGCAGGAGATTCCTGGAAGTGATGAAATGGTGCTTAGATAAGGAACTTGTAAATAGTAAGCAGAAATTATTCTTGCAAGTGCAGAATTGATTATATGGGCCAGTCCTTTTATAATATTTACTTTGGAAGTGCCTTATATAAGGTTATGATATATAAGTAGTGATAAATTATGTTTGCTAGGGTGTTCACATGGAACTACAGGCCAGGTGGAATATAGGAACTGAGCACAAGAGTCTTACCCAATCCAGATGAAGATGTCATTGTAAGGATATTCACAACAGATTACCACCAGCAGTGGCAACAAGAAACTCCATCTGTTTGAGAGATTTGACTCCTCACATGTGCTGTCCTGGACCAAGATCCCAAGAAACTGTTCTTCTCTTCAACAAACACTCTGTCCATGGGTGTCTGTGTGCCAAACTGTGGACAGAGGTGCTACAAAAACCAGTGAAGTATCCAGAAAGATCAATCCATGGGCGGCTCTCAAAGCTGATGGTGTCTTTAACAATATTTCCTCAACCCCAGTTCCTTATATTTAAAATGGAGATATTAATATCCTTGAAGTTTAATGAAAAACAGGTCCCTCTTGAAGCACATAAGGACAATCATGATGCACTCAGAAAAAAGTCAACAATTAATTCAAACTGTGCAGTTTGAATAAGTCATAACAAAAGCGGTGTAGAGTTGCCATAGAACAGGGGCATTGAGCTGCAATTTTTAATGCACACCTGGCCAGTGCCCGTTGTGTCTTATGTGCAATGAATGGGGTAGAGACCCAGTGGAAAAACTCATCTGTGATTAAGTCATCAAAGACTTTCACAGTACCCATGAAGAATTAATAAAAAGGAATGGGAAGTTACGTGGCTGCTCCATTTTTGGTATTTTCTTGACTGCTGAATGCTTTGACTGTAAATCTTTCTATTGTGTCACATACATTTCTGGACATAAGTGGTAATAAATTTCAGTTCATTAGGGCCAAAAAGCTCATTTACCATATTCCCTTAGAACTTCTTGATGGAATAGTTTGTGTCCCATGAGACTGGCTTTTTAAGTGGAACATTTATTTTTCTTTTCATAAAGTTTTACCATGACACATGCAATAACAAACACTGTGCTACACCAGGATGTGTTTGTGTTTACTCTGCTTGAGACTCCCCATCAGCCCTCACCACTGTTAATAATTCTGTCAGCAAAGCTGAGATTTCCATGGGAAGCATATAGGCAAAGTTAAACAAAGAGAAGGACTAAGGAAAAACAAGCAAATTGCATCATGGAAATCTGTGTCCCTGCTGTGTGCTAACAGCATACCAGCATATGGAAGAGCTGCCAAGAAAAGGGATTAGGAACTTCAGAGTTCCTTAGAGAGGAACCAGGGCAGACAGACCTCACTAAAATGTAGATTGGGTTTTCTTGTGGATGCAGATAATTCTTTGCTCTGAGCTCATTTCTATCTTCCTTCATTCAGTGTGACTCAGAATGTGTTGATGTATTTCTGTATTTCTGTCTGGGCTACCCTATGCTTTTAGATTTACTTTGGCAACATTTTATCTGAGCTGATATCTCTGCAACAGCTATGTTAAAAAAAAAAATAGAAATAAATAAAAAATCAACAAACCATCAAAAATCCCTTAAAAAAACCCAAACCACAAAGTGGTGCAAGTGTCAAGTTTGATTTAAGAATTAAATGGACATATCCACCTCGAGCAGGCATAAAGCAGTCCATAGTCTGTAAGTTACTGTTACTCTGAGAAAAAATAGAAACTTCCCAGATATTAATGAGCATCTTGTAGTTGTGGAGTTCAGGATTAACAATGAGTTATTTGTAAGTAATGCTGTATTAGTAATGAGTTACAGCTTGCCTGTGTTTTACAATTAATCCTGAAGGACAGGAAGGGATGTATTGTCCTTGCTGTGTAATTATGTTACAGAGGTTCTTTCATTAAACTCTACAATGGCAGCTGAGCACTTCTTGTGGTGCAGTGGGTGCTTGTGAAACACAGCAGTGCCCCTGCTTTTCATCTGCACTTCAGGGGACCAGCAGGAATGTGCACTCCTGCACATGCAACACATTCAACACTTCTGCCATAGCAGAAGTGAAGAGCATCTCAGAGAGAGACACTTCTGTGCTTCTGGCTTTTCCAACTCTGTTTATCCCAGAGAAGATTAGAGAGAAATTAAAGATCAGACAGGTTGTAAGTGATGTGTCCCTGTACAAGATACCTCTGAGACTGGTGATGTTCTTTGCCCATCATCAATCCCATAATGGGAGTGAGTCGTGCTGGGCAGCAGTCCTGATCAGCTGCTGAGTTTTGGCCCAGCAGCTGGGTGCATTGCATGTGTGCTCATACAGGCTTCCAGAGATGTCTGGCTAGAAGTAGGTTCACTTTTAAAGCTTCATGTCATTGGTTTGATGGATGGAGTGTTCTCCTCCTCCATTCATGCTGAAATGCCAGTCAGCACAGACAAGTACCTTGTCCTCAGTCAGGTTATTTCCTGGTTCTTTCCCCTGCAAATATCAATCACAGAATCACAGAACAGTTTTAGTTGGAAGGGACTTTAAAGATCATCCAATTCCAAACTCCTGCCATGGCAGGGACATCTTCCACTGGACCAGATTGATCAAAGCCTCATCCAGCCTGGCTTTGAACATTTCCAGGGATGGGGCATCCACAGCTTCCCTGGACAACCTGTTCTAGCACCTCACCACCCTCACAGGAAAGAATTTCTTCCTAACATCTAATCTAAACCTGTTCTTTTTTGGTTTGAAGCCATTGCCCCTTGTCCTGTCTCTACATGCCCTTGTAAAGAATCCTTCTCTGGATTTCTTGCATCGCCTGATTAAACTGGTTTTCCCTGATCTGAACTAGGCTGGCTTGCTAGGACAAGTGCCAAGGATCAGGAGGACTGTGCCCTGTGTGAAAAGGGCACAGCTGGGTAGCTACAGACTTTCAGCCCTCCTTTGCAGGTTGGCCCCTGGTGAGTGCAAGAAAAGGAGCAAAGGAGAGGAGTGGGAGCTGTCTGACATTGCATGTTCCCATCACCCTTCATCTAGGCAGGCTGAAGCCTGCCACTTATAGCCAGGAGTCAGAATAAGCTTCCTAGCTGGAGCTGTGCATTTTAATTAGCTGCTGTGCACTTGGTGGTTGAGCAGTGACATAAAGCAGCTTTTCAGCTGGATTTTAAAAAGCTTTGAAAAGATACTTTACAGGGAGGAATTCCTCATTTTATTAATTTTCTTTGGGCAGGTGCAGACTCTCTGTAGGTAAATATTTCTTACAACAGGAATGTTAAATTTTGTACGTGCAGATCTTGAGATACTGCACACCAATACTGTGCTGTTGAAGCCAGGAGTTGTTCTGATTTATTTCAGCAGCAGATATGACCTCCTCAGAAAACAGGGGGAAAAAATAAAACAAAAGAGAGAACAGGCAAAGTGAAAAGCAAAGGACAAATTCTCACAGTTTGTTGTTTTAATTAACTTCACTTTTCAACCCCCAGAACATTATTTTGGCCCCATTTAGCTAGACTGTGATAGCTTACAGGCAGTCACAGCAAAATCTTTGGCTAACCTTGGTGAAGCTGATGGAAAGGTTTGCCTCATTTTAGTGAGTCTGAGAGTAGGCACAGCATCAGTGGATGTTTTCTAAGAAATACAGACCCTTATCAATTTTTTCTCCTGCTGTGCAGGGGAGATGTCTTAGGGCTGTTGTTGCCTTTGTTCCATCACAATGCTCCTCTTCCAGCCTCAGTGCTGTCAGAGGCTTCTTGCAGGGGAGGATTCCAGCTCCGGAAAGTGATTCCCATTTCTTTTATTTTTAGCATCAAGATGTCTTTTATTCTGGCTGAAGGACAAAATCCCTTTTCACAGAGTCTGCTTGAACAGCAGAAATGAGTGGCTATTAAAAGAAGGCTTACTGTAAAATAGGATAATAACCTAGTTATTTTGCATTTCTAAGTCATTCTTGAATTGATATTTCCTTTCCTACAATGTACACCAATTAAAAGCCACTGAGCAGTGAAAAAAAGCAGTCTGTGCAATAATCTGACAGAGAATCAGGAGCTGTGAAATGAAAGAATTATTTTGTTGCATTAATGTGAGAAACCATAGCAAATTCTTACAAAGCAGACTTTGTCCCAGACTATTGCTACAAAGTCTTATAAATGTCTTGTATATTTTAATGCCTTTTATGTACAAATAAACAGAGGTTTCAAGGACAGCTTCTCTTCTTGCCTGTCCCCTCAATGCTCCTTGAATGTCCTTCATACTTGTACTTGTGCACAGGTTCTCTTAACCCTGATGCATTAGATCAGATTATTGACAATACAAAAACATTTCTCCAGAAAAGAGGGGGGGTTTCTTTGGAGGGCAAAACATTGACTAGGAATGAGCATAGCAGGATATTCTCTGTTAATTGTTAATAGTTAAGAATGATGCATTTGAGTGCCCCTGAGGTTAATGGGAAGTTTGGGACAGCCCTCGGTCAAGCTGTTTAGCAAATATCATCAAAACCCAGCCACAACTGCACTGCAGATTTGGATGCAAGAATGGAAGAGGACAGATGAAGCTTGTAAACAGACAAGGCACTCATTATGCTAACTTGATTGTAGCTAATTAAAAAGGGATATTAGCTGATTGGATTACAGGGGATGGAGCAGAATGACCCTTTTTTGTTCATGCCTGTGCTTGCATCAGTAGGATTCTCTGCTCTGTCCAAGAGCGTGTCTGCATTATCCTCATTCTTGTTTCTTGTCTGCTTTCAGGGACAGATGCTCCCACACAGTCTGCTCTGCAGAGCAGCGTGCCAAGCTCCCCAATAGCTGCTGTGCCAGCCTGGCTGGGGCTCTTGCTGCTGTGCTGTCAGGCCGTGGCAGGGAGAAGCTGTGCTGCTCTCTGCTCTCTCCGTGGGTGTGCAGAGCTGCCTGCTCTGATCTGAGCTTGGAACAGAGAATCAGGAAACCACATCCAGCACCTTTCAACACCATGCCAAGCAGGGCCCTTATTTCTTCCATGTTGTTTGACATCCTCAGTTTCCATAACAGAATCTTTTGTCACATCCCTGGCAGTGTTCAAGGCCAGGCTGGATGGGGCTTTCATCAAGCTGGTCTAGTGGAAGGTGTCCCTGCCCATGGCAGGGGTTTGGAACTGGGGGAATTTTAAGGTCTCTTCCAATCCAGAACATTCTTTGATTCTATGAAGTTTATTGTGCAAACTTTATAGAATAATTAGATGGAAGTATTTTGCACCTACAAGATGTGAGACATTACAGACACTGTCATTCAGGTTAGAAAAGCAGAAATAACAGAATATGGATTTTGGAACTAAATATGATCATACCTAAAACAAAGCCTGACATTCCTGTTTTAGTTCTTCATAGAAAATAACAGGATACTATTGCATAATCTTTTTAGTTCTTGACCTGTGAAAACACAGCTCTTAGAAATGCAGTCTTGGCTGTGCATTTATTCTTTTGCCTTTGGTAGGATTGAGGTTGTTATGATTTGCAATGGTTGTCTCCTGTTTTAAATTCAGAGCAGAATGGCAGACAGACAGAACTGCCAGAGCAGGCAGCAATGTTAAGAAGCCTGAAGAGGGGTTTGCATATATACTGGGCAAAGAGAGAAAGGTGTGAAGTCCTTATCTGCAAAGAGATGAGCCAAGTGAGTCTATTTCCAGATTTTCTAGCTGCCCGTGCCCCTCTCATTCTGTTAAGAAGGCAGACATCAAATCACAGTGCTGACACTAGAAGCTGCTCAGTTCAACGATCATTTGAAAATAGGGTGATCACCAGAATTACAAAGAAAAGAGGAATGATAATGAAAATAACTTGGCACAGCTTATTTATTGAGGAACCAGCATATCTTGGAGTTGGTACCACACTGTGGCTGATTCACTGTGCATAACTATTTGTTAAAAGCATTATTTTTACCACATTTGGTGTCTCTGTCCATTAAAGTCACAGAACATCAGTTCAGATCTCATCTCCCCCATGTCTGGCCCTATTGATGGGTAGGTCCCCAGTGTGCACAGCTCATTCAAGCCCGTGGAATAAGCATGGAGAAAGGCCAGTGCTTTTAGAGAGCTGTGGTCTCAGGACAGGTGTCTAACACAGCTGAACACATTCTCTTCTGGAGATGCCTTTCTCCATAAGCTGCAATTAATGCTGTACAAGGAGACTCTTAGATATCCAGGGTTAACTTGCCTGACAGAATCTTTAGGTATTTATGATCCGTTCTGAAGATTTAATTGAGGCTTTTATTATAGCTAAGGCAAGTAGGGTGTGACAATCATCTGAGCTCTTGAGATCATCTCAGCCTCTATGAAGATTATTCCTATAACTCATAGTTTGTATGAATAATAAGAATCATTTACTGAATTTCATTCTAAATTCCATTGAACACGCTGGGGTGAGATCTCTGTTGACTACAAGGAAGCCTTTGGTGACTTGCTCAGATACAGGCATTCCCACTTATAAATATTCTTGTGAAGTAAGAGAAATGCTATTTCACAATTGATCTAAAGTTTCTTACCAGGAAAAATGTTGATCACTGAGTAGTGAAAAAGTTTGGATTGCCATTTTCCCATTGAGAGATGGTTGTCATACAAACATCAAGACCAGAAAACACAAACCCATGATTTTTTTCATTTTTAGATCACAAATAGAGTATTCATTACGCCTTGATTTTAAGGTTACTGGTAGTTATCTAATTTTGCCTGGGAAGTTTAATTTCATTCAGGGGTCTGGCAATGCAGAGATAAAAAAGAATCCCTTTCAATAACAAAGGATCAGGACCTGATACTGAAAGAAAGCCTTTGACACTGTAAGTATTGAAGTATGATCCAAGAGCTGTCAAGGGAATCTCAGTCAGATTGCAGAGGTGCTACTGGCATTGTGGTTAGAGATGAAAGGTGCTGACATTATTCCTTTGAATCACAGTAGATTAGATTGGTAAGAGCAGACCCTCATACCACGAAGTAGGGCAGACACAGCAGGGACCAGGACAACTGAGCAGTGGATTTTTGGCTGCCCTAGGACAGGTGAATAGCAGCAGATTTTGTAGTCAGAAAATAGGGCGCTCCTACTGTGGGGGGCTGTGTGACCTATCAACAGCCACCTTGTTTGAAAGGTAATACTGATGTCAACCCAAACAGCAATGCAGGACAGGGAGACCATGGAAATCTGCATTGAAAGATAGAGATTTCTTTTTAAAATGGTTTGGGTTTTGTTTTTTACCTTTATTATTTCTTTTTTATTTGCTGTGATTTGAAGAAGTCTTTAAGCTTTCTGTTTTGTGTGTGTTGGTGCCTATTTCAGGTTGAAAATACAATTTAGTTGCAAATCTATGAAAGTAAACTCATTTCTTTGTTGCCTGGATAGTTTTTTGTTTCATCTGCAAGGTCCAAATGAGAATTCTTCCACAATTATTGGTCTCTCTTCAGTGAGAAAGTAAAGATAGTGATAAAAGGATTAATATACAAAACCTTGATGCACAGTTCCCTATTCTGCTTAAGTTCTGAGTAGTGTCAATAATGCTGCTTTGGTTTCTCACAGGTCCTTTCCAAGTTTACTGTTTAGAGTTTTTACAGTCTGTCTAAAAAATACATGAGGTTCATGTCCTCTGTTCTGAAATGGGGAAAATTTGACATGTAAAAACATTTCAGTAAGGCATTTTAAATTCAGTAAATGTGTTGATTTTATATTTTAAAGTTCAGCTGAAGGTAAGGACCTTGGGAGGATTGCTTTGGAAAGGTAAAGCAGCCTAGCATGAGCAGCTGACACATCCAAATTATATATTTTACTCTTGAATGCTGTAATTGGAAGAAGTTTGGATAAGAGTGGATTTTGGTGCATGAATGTACACAGCCTGACCCTTTAAAGACCTTTGCTGTCCTATTTTCTGTGATTCCCACTGTAGAATGAATTGGAAAGTATGTAAGGAATTTGACTGAAGACTTTCATAAACCCCCAAACTTTCTAAATGTCATTTTCTTGTCCATGCATATAAATTTGGACCACACTGAAAAACAGATTCCCCAGAATCTGGGATTGAGATAGAATGAATATAAACCAGTTTAGCTACCTAAATTCCAATGCCTGTTTTCCACAACTATAAAAGTCATCAAGTATTTACCCTACATTATCCTTCTAAAACTTGAAAATAAAAATTTCCTACAATTCCCTAAGAACTAAAAGGCAATAATGGGTACCATTTTTTCATAATTTTCTGCATGAGAATAAACCTTTGGTTTAGGTTATTTTTTTTTTTTTTGCTGTTGGGTTTATTTGACTGCTGTTTTATTTGGTGATTCCTTTTTTCTTTAGTTGAAATAGGTGAGATGAGTTGGTGCCATTTATTTTATCCTCCTATTAATGATAATCTAGCTGTCCATCTTTCCCTACATCTCATCCAAACCCTGAGGTTTATTGATTTTGAGAAATGTCCATGTTTTGTTCTGGAAGTGAAGTTATTTTCAAACTGTATTAAAAGGCCAAATATTTGATGGCTCTCAGAATCCTGTCCTTAGGAAGTGCCAGAAACAATTTTTTGTTGGTTTGGGTTTTTTTGTTGTTGTGGTGGTTTTTTGGGGCTTTTTTTGGGCTTTTTTTTTTTTTTTTTTTTTTTTTTTTTAAATTATTATTATTGGTCCATGATTGACAATTTCAGGAAGAATTACAGCTTTCCACCTTCCTTGCAGACATTATCTCACAGAGGTGTCAGTGGCTGTATTTTCCTTTAACTTTCTGTGAGTTATGTGCCTTGCTTCCAATGGCAGCAGAGTCATGCCCCCAGATGTCTGTGGCTATGAATCAAACATAGCTTCTCCACATTAATGGATTATTGACTAAAAGAGCCTGGAGTTGCTGTATGATTCATTTTGCCATTCTTGTGAATACTGAGCTTCAGTGTGTCATTTGACCTACATACTAACCTGGGAAATTGTCTTTGAAAGACATTCAAAGTCAGATTTTGCCTAGTTTATGTTAACAGAATTCCCTAGAGATTTTTATGATGCAGTTGATTAATTTATTACTAGAACACATTATAGGCAGCACTGAGATCATTCTTTTAATTTACTTCTTGTGACCCATTCTGCCCTCCTATTTCAGTAATTTTTTTTTGTCCGTCTCTGATTAGTAGTTTCAACTTAGGTTTGTGGAGTCTGCATTTGAAAAATATGTATTAGGTCATCTAGGACAACTTTTGTCATTACTAAAACTGCTGTGCAGGTAACACATGGAGGCATCATCATAGGCATTTCTGTAGCAAGGATGTGTCAGAGTGTTTGGCAGTGAATTCTCATCACAGGGCAGAGTTAACCAGACTGCTTTCCATCCCCTGCTCTTTGCTAGATGCCTCTGCCTTGAATCAGACACAGAGAGAAAATTCATCTGAGCCTCTGATTTGACCCACAATGGCTTTCTGAGCTACCTTGTTGTAGATTTGAACACAAATCACACAATAAGTGGCTGTAGAAATAAAGGAAGAGCCCAGGGATCTGGGTGAATATAGTATTCTGTGAGTCATTAGATCTGGATTTTCTGTGTGATTCAGGCACATTTCTTGTCTGCCACATTTGAGTCTGAGTTTCACAGAGTGAACTTGTCTCTCAATAAAGGAAGCAATGATATTCAGCCTCATGCATTACTACCAAAAATACCCTTCAAAACAGCTAAATTCTGATCACAAATATCTTTATTCCTGGTGAACAGGAACTAGGCAGAAAGGTCACAATTTGACTTTCAGATCTCCAATTACATTTGAAAGGCTGGCATTTGGTGCATGTGTGTGGGGATCATTTCACTTGCAAATCGAGCATATTTATTGACGGATTCTCCTTATGTCTGCCTCTTTCATACATCTTCTTGTCCATCTCACCCAGAAATTCCCAGAATAAGGACTACATTTGTGGATTGGAGGGACCAAAGAGAGTTACCCAAGGCCAATCCAGTGCTGTCATTTCATACAACCACTTACTTGAAGATATCAACAAGCATATTTGAATATATTTTAAATATTTCACTCTCACAAGTCCAAAATGCATGTTAGTTATGGAAGTACCTGATATTTAATAACCTTTGTCTATATGCTTTTATTCCCCCTAGATTTTTTCAGTGTTGGTTTATGGCTTGAACGCTTCCTCTTGCTCTCTACTATTTACTTTCCTGATGAATTCAAAAACCCTAATTTAGCAAAATCGAGCAGATTTTTACCAAGTTCTCTCTTCTTAGATGAGCCTCCATTCTCTTCTCCATGTCTTTGGTCTGTAACTCACTTTAGCATGGGCTGCTTTCTCTTAAACACCAATGACCCCACCTAGACATAGTTTCAGATACCAGTTACACACCAGCTGGCAACCACAACAAAAATTCAGAACTAATACCTAACATAATATATTGAAACAGCTTCTAGAGCAAGACTCCATCCTTATAAGGGAAGAAAAGAAACAGATAGAAATCCTTTTTGATGACACTCAGGGAAATTTCAGTAATCTGAGGTGTATAGTCTCTTACCAGTGCATGAATAGAATTAAACAGTAATACCAATGTGCCTTGGCACTTCCACCTTCAATAAAATTTGCTATCATTATCTTCTTGTTCCTCACTGCATACCTGAAAAGTAAAGAAAATTGATTTCTTAACAGGGACACCCTAATTATAACATCAATGAAATAATTTGGCTGCTTAAAATAGAAATATTTCAGAAAAATGTGCAGTGACAGAACATAAAGGAAAATTTTATGTTAAAATTATATCCCAAACATAGAATGGTGAACCCCTTCCCTGAATTTTTAATTCTTTTCTTAAAACACTACTAAAATGAACAAACAACTAAAATGAATAAAAAAGCCCCTAAACTATTGTGAGTTTTTTCATAAGAAATGCAGTATTTCTCCTTTATGTTGGTGAAATGCTTTAATACTGAAGCAACATGATGATGAGAGTATGACCCCATGATATCAGAAACCCAGAAACCCACACTTGAGCCCAGTGCACCTTTTGACTCACCAGCTCTATGCCTTAGGAGGGGAATGAGTTTCAGCCATCCTTGCCTGACCATGGGTCCCTCCATCCTTTTCACACTGGTCATGGATTTATTGATCAGTTGGCAGGAGAGACCAGCCTTGCTGGAGATGGAGTTTTTACTGCCTCATGGCCGGGGTCACTTGGTGGCTAAATTCTTGGGGCAGCTTCCAAACCAAAACCCTGCTTTTCTTCTTGTCTCAGAAAATCCAGATCACCTCATTAACCTTGCATCTGAGGATTCTTGGGAAAGGCAAGTTCCTGTGAGATTAATTAAACAGAAGGATATCTAAAAGTCCATCCCTGGCCTCAGCTTGGTTTTGACTTACGATCTGGGTCTGAGAGTCTTCACTCATTGCTAAGGTATGCAAACTATTTCCTATGATGATCATCTCAGAAC
Source organism: Muscicapa striata striata (assembly GCA_030060385.1). Taxonomy (NCBI): domain Eukaryota; kingdom Metazoa; phylum Chordata; class Aves; order Passeriformes; family Muscicapidae; genus Muscicapa; species Muscicapa striata. The sequence goes on from JAREIS010000046.1 coordinate 1,310,750, forward strand.
AGCAAGAAACAAGAGGAATCCAAAGCTGGCTGGGCCAAATGGGTTTTGCCAGAGGAATTATTCAGGGAATAGCACCACAGTGCCATAAATTAGATACCAAAAAGGTCTTACTCAAGCTGATCCTCAAGACTACAGCCAGATTGTAAACTGTCTGCTTCCTGATGAGAACAGATTCTTCTGAAGAGATTTCAGTGTGCTCTTGCTATCCTTTTCTGCTCCCTAACATAATTCCTAGAGCAGGTAGGACTTCTGTATATATCCCAAATTTTCAGATAGAAAATGATACCACAGGATTCAGATGGTTTTGGACCATGGAGGAAAATAGAACAGAATGCTTCTGTAGAGGTCCAGACTTAACATCACCCAAAGTAAATAAAGATTGATCCAGACTGATACCAGAGATTGTTCAAATGTCAGCAAGAGCTAAAGACAGATCATCTATATCCAAATAAAGGGTCTATGGATGCCAATTAAAGACAGTGCTGAGACCCTGTTTTGTAAACAAGAGAAATGTAGGGCTGGAAATCAGCAGATTAAATTGGTGTATTGGGAAGTAGGCCTAACTAACAAAGAAGAAAATGAGTCAATGGGACTTAACACAACGTGTTTTCACAGACTCATGGAATCATAGAATACTTTGGGTTGAATGGAGCCTTTAAGATCATTTAGTTCCAACCCCCCCACCATGAACAAGGATGCTCCCCATGAGATCAGGTTTCCCAGGGCCCCATCCAACCTGGCCTTGAACACTTCTCAGGGCGGGACATTCACAGCATTCCTGGGTAACCTGTTCCAGTGCCTCACCTAACAAGGTTTTTTGGGCTAATTTTTTTTACATTATATGAGTGATAACTGAAGAAGAGGTGGAAAAGATCAGTGTCTTTACTTCTGTCTGCTGAACTCCAAAAATTATTGATGTTGCTGAAGTTTTCATCTATTCACTTTGAGAGATGACTCAGCAAATTGGATGTGAAGAAATGTGTTTAGCATTTTTTCCTTCTTTGTCAATTGGCTTTTGCTAAAGCTTGAACTGTGCAAGGTTATACAATCTCTATCTTATCTTTTCTTTCCCTTTATAAACTTACTTTTTCTCTTTCCCATTTTTTTGTGCCATGTGCTTAAAAATGGATCATGCTCAGAGAACATTTGGCTGTGAACTCATCACCAAAAAGGCAGCTAAATAGCAATGTTCTAAAGAGCACCACAATGACATAAGTTTGCCAGGTCTCCAGGTGGCCTGAAAGTATGTTGTGTCTGTCTGTCTCCTACAGTGAGCATGTTTACAAGAGTTAGCACCAAAATCAGAAATGGCAGGTTTTATCTTTGCTGTTCTTTTCTCTTCCCTATGTGCATCCTGTTCTTACTCTGTCCAAGGAAACTGCTTACAACTCAAATAAGAGCAACAGAGATAATTCTTATCTTATTTTTACTTCCCTAAAGGCAGTTGTATTTGAGGTCAAAGGCTCTCTCTAGCTATTACCTGCGGGAGAAAAAATGGGGGATGCTGTTTTTCCAGAGAGGAAATTTCAAAATCTAGCAATATTTTACTATTGAATACTTGCACTGCTTTCCCCCTCCCATTTATTCACTCCTTTCTCATTCTCCTTAGGGTCAACATAGCTCTGAACCAAGCTATCAGTCCTGTAAATTTTAGTAATCTGGTGATTATAGTCGGTTATGAATGCACCACTGGAATTAAAGAGTAATACTGATGTGCCTTGGCACTTCCATCTTCAATCTTCCCAAACCTGAGATTGTCCTTCAATACCAGATTTCACAAGGAAACAAGCTGCAGGCAGAATCCAACCACATGAATAAATAAGAATGATTCACAATGTGAAATCTGCTGCTGACTTAGAAGTAACAAGATTTCAGACTTCCTGAGCCATCCTCCTGCTTTTTGTGCTGATAGAGTTAATACTTGTGAGTAATGCAACATTGCCTAAGGCTGGCATGTCCTACTCAGACTGTGCATAAGGGCGTCTCTGTCTCCCAGTTTTTGAGGTGAAAGCATAATTTTAGAAATTAGATTGAAAAAACTTGTTCAACTACCTCTAAATTCAGAAAAGTAAAAGCCATGTGTTTTCCATTCAGGGGTAGGCACCTGTACAGGATCTTCTCTCCCATGGCAAGTCTGAGTTTCAAAAACCTGATCCAATGCCACAGGAAAGAAAGAAAAGTCTGTCACTGGCTTCACTGCACTTTTCACCAGGGTCTGAGTGGGTCAGATGTTAATGGTTTGTGACACTGCAAACATCCACAGCCCCATCTGGCTGATGTCCTTTGGGAAGATCAAAATCAACAGCCATAAAACACAGACCTGGGAAGGGGCACAAATATGTCTAGATATAAAGTGATTTCATGGTGTTGTTTTTACCTTGTAGCTTTACCTAGTGCATAAATCTGAGGCACAGCACGCTGGGCTGTTCCTGAGCAGTGAATTATGGTGGTTCTTGAGGAGGAGTGTGAAACAGATGTACCTGTCTGACTGCTCTGCTCCAACTCCACGTGGGAATAAAAACCTGATCTGACATCAGAGCTAAGGATGGAGCATTTCCCCTGGTTAAGTGAGAAAGAACCTCTTTCCTACTGCTTACTCTCATCTTTTTATTACATGTTTTTATTATTGGTTGTCTTCAGCATTTTTTGCAAGCATATGCTGGGAACCTGATCCTCTGACATGAATAAGCCTATAGTAAATTGACTTAAACCTATAATATTGACTCTGTCACTCTCACTGCTGTTTTGAAGTCTTGAATATAGTGCCTCATCTCATTATCTGCCTATGGCCATGTGATGTTTCCTTTGCCTTAATGAGATCCAAGTACAATATAAAACCCTTGTTCACTATTTGCACACATGCTCTGAGCCAGTATGGCTGGTCTCTTATTGCCTATTACATGGAGAACTTGCTTGGCAATATCAGCCTGACCAAAGCTTGTCTGTATTTGTGTGCCTGACAGTTGACTTGCAATGAAATTGTTGTTATTTTGGATGCACTCAGTGCATCAGCACCAGTTACAGCAAGGGGGATTTTCAGTAAGAAGCTGTTGATTTGAGAAATGTCCCTTCAGAGAATGGGAGATCTCTCTCTCTCTTGCACACAAATTTCTTATCTCACCTGAAGCAGTTAGTGGTAATGCTCATGTTTTCACTAAGAGTATTGCAAGTGTACAGAAGGCAAATTAATCTTGAATATTCAGAAAAATATTCTACTGTTTTGTCAAATTTTATCAAAGAGAAATGGAGAAATAACTTTCTCTACTTTACTGACACACAGAATTAAGTTTTCAAATACTGATATGTCAGCATTTGAAAAACTTGAAAAAATTAAAAAATAACGTTGCTGGACATTTGTTCTGAAATGGAAATACAAGAGAGCATTTTACAGCTTTCTGCTGTATTCACTTGCACATCCCATGGTTATTCTTGTGATCATATCCACATGCAGACTTATCTGTGATGAAGGAATGCAGACATATCGAAAGCTTATGGTAAGCAAAAATGTGTTTACATCTTATCCTAGACACTAAGTCTGGAGAAACTTGCCCTCAACATCTTCAGCTGGAATAAGTGATAACATCTGAACTAATAAACTAAACAAGGGTATGGGTGCAAGAACTGTCCAGACAATACAGTGTTACCATGCTCCTTGTGACCAGGGCAGGTTCCTCAATACACACACCTTCAGGAGCAGTGCAGCAAGCATGAGTGCCAGTAAGGAGCAGGGATGAGGCCAGCCTGTGGCAGGGCAGGAAAGAAGTGACCACATGGGGCACAGAATCCCAGAATCCCAAAATGGGTGCAGCTGGAAGGAACCGCAGTGGGTCACCTGGTCCAGCCCAGACTACATGGCATGGGATTGTTCAGACAGTTCTGGAATGTCTCCAGTGAGGGAGCCACTCCACACCCTGTCTGAGCAGCCTGTGATGCACTGCTGGAACCACCAGTGCCATGCCAAGGTCCAGTTAGCCAGAGATGCCTCTGCCCCAGTTCAGGTGCAAACAAGACCATATGCTAAAGACAATAATATAGATCTTATTTAACTATGAATGTGAGGTAAAGAGATAGATAGATAGAGATAGAAAAGAGAACAAGGGAGAGATCAGGCAGAATACTGTCACCATCCATGGATCCAGAAGTATCCCATTGGTCCTTCTTCACCCTGGGCTTCCTAGGGCTGGTCCCAGAGTCATCCTTCTGAGGCTACCACCATAATACAGTTCAAGTTATGGCTATTGCTGGGGTGGCTGTAGAAGCTGTTCCCATAACTTGGGTGATATGTGTAGGAGCTTCCCTTCCCACACTTTGCCACAATGGGAATTTACATCTGGATGTGTTAACCAGGATGCACTCACTAGATCTCAGCTTCCCCAGGCCTGGAATTTGCACCTCACTGTCAGAAATTCCTCCCTTCTGTGCTTATCTCAGGTTCCTGCCATGGTGGCTTATCTTCTGGCAAGTTCCTTCTGTGGCCTTGATGGTGTTTGAGACAATCAGCTGTGCTCTTGAAGTCCTTACACGAGGGGCAGCCAGGAGTCCTGGTCCTTCTGTAGACTCATATAGATGCAGCTAGTGGCTGCTCAGGAACTGTCAGGAGAAAACAGATGTCTAATGGCTACTACTAATGAAAACCCTGAGAGAGTATCAAAAGGACAAACTGGAGGAGCAACCCAAGCACAGAGTACAGAGAGGAGCTGCAAGGTGGCTCCTGCTGAGCTGAAGACATGAGTTAATGCCTCCTTGATCACCAATTAATGTCTCCTTGATCACTGAGGGACTTTGCCCTGTGGCTGGCAGACAGAAGACTTTCAAATCCCACAACATTGTTGGTTTTATTCTCTTGAACAGCAAGGTATTTTTTTCATCCATTCTTTTGGACCATGTCTTATTTCAGAGCAACTTTACAACCTCTTGCTAGAGTTGAGAGAAGGTGAGGTGGCTTGGAGCTCAGTGCCCAGAGCTGAGGAGCCAGGAGGCTCAGCCAGTGCCACAAAAAGGGCTGGGTGAGGATGAGAGCTAGAGGTCATGGTACTGTGCACTGGAAACTTGTCAGAGTGCTTCAGAAGTCTCACTCTACCAGTGGGCAGGGTAGATGTGAGAGGTGTTAAAAGTGTTGCAGTGATTGAGGGTTGACTGGTTGGACTATGCCTGAATCCCTTGAAGAGGTCCTGAATGGAGTGCAGAAAAACAAGACAGGGTGTGAAAGAACACTTCCTAGCCAAAAAAAAAAAAAAAAAGAATGATCAGCATTTCCTAATTAATTTTGGCCTGTTCTTCCCTCTCAGAGACTTCAAACAGCATGAGAAGGCAAGAAGTTTAAAAATTTGTGTTTCCACCTGCTGTCAGGGTAGGCAAGTTCCTCTGTGGAGCCCATCTGGGGGTGGCTGTTTGTGGGGTGCAGCTCTGAGCAAGGTTTGGTGCACTGCTCACAGGGCTGTTTTCTTTTTGGTGTGCTGCTCTCAGAGATAAACAACCTTATTCTCCCCTCAGCTAGACATTATCAGGAGCATTATTCTTATTGTTCCCTCATATTGTCTCTTGGTTTTCCATCTTGAAACCAGCAGCTCTGCTATGCTCCAGGACAGCAAATGCTCAAGCTTTAGAGCCCTGGTTTTAGGGGAAGGCACTGAGTGTCCATCCCTGAGTGCTCTTAGCTGGGACACTCCTTGGACAGCACTGTGGTTGTCTGTCTGAGCCAAGGCAAGGCTCCTCTCTGGGCAGCTGGGATGTCACACACCAGCTGCACAGAGGCTGAACCAGCCCAGAGAGAATCAGTGCCCAGCCAGGGCTGAGCAGCACACAGTGAAGATAAGGAAACCAAACACAACAAAGAACAGCTCAAACATCTTCCTTAACTTGCCTTCCTTCCTCAATCCAGGCTATTCTGGGCACACTTGTGGGCATTGCAGATCTCAGAAGTAACGACATTTCAGAATGTGGACAAGTTTAGGATGTTTTTCTGTCCAAGCTTTATTGCATTTGGCAGAAGACAGTAGCACACTGGTCCATGTTCTTGGCTTAGGACTTGATTTGCTTTTCTAGTACTCAGGCATTAAATTTTAGTCCTCATTGGATCCCTCAGGAACTTCTTCTTTTCCTATTTATTCAAAGCACAAAACACAAGCACTATCCCTGCAAAAATGTAACTCATTCTAAATCTGTGTTAATTGGTAAGACACCAGTTTTACTAATTGCTACCTTGAATAATCAAAGTGGAAATAATTTAGGATGCCATCTGCTTCCACATAGACAGGTCATTCAAATTTGTTAACTGAGTTTGAAGTACAAAATTTGACCAACGTCCCTTTATTAATCAAGCTCATATTGTATATTATGATTTTGCCTTCCTGATTACCTCTTCAGTAGGATCATATGGTTGTATTCATGATTTCAGCAATGATGGGGACTGTTACCTAAGGTCTATTGTCCTTTCTAGAGGATCCATTAAACTGAAATTATTATTCTGCATATCAGTGTAGGCTTTTAAAAGACCCCATTTTCTTTAGTCCCTGAGTACAGCTCCAATGTGTTCAGATTAAAAAAACCAAACCACTTCCAAAAAACCCAGTTTAGTTGGGGAGCTGAGAAGATTTGTTACCATCACATTGGGCATATATCCACTCAGTGATGGGAACAGCAATTTAGAAGTCTTTGGAAGTTCATCTGTCCTGCAACTCAGGTCTGAAAAATGCAGTCAATCCCTGGGAGTGCTGGTACAGCTCAACACCATTGATTGGTGACACAATCTGCTGCTCTCAAAGTGAGTGTAGGCACTTCACTATGCCAGGACAGATCTGTTCTTATTGATGGGACTAGAGACACGCTCCTTCCTTATAAAAATTTTAAATGAAAGGTCAAATCAGGCCATAAGCAATCTATCAGTGCCCTGATACCAGCTGGTCAGACTTCTAGTGCTCTTTGTGGGGTTTTGGGGTGTGTTTCTTCACAAGAGGCTGCTGTTTGAAAGAAACAAGTGCTTCAGTAATTTCTCCAGTGTGCACTGTGAGAGCTTTAGGGTAGAAGCTTCATTTTGACAGCAAAATTTTTCTATTGAAGTATATTTTATGTACTTTGATCACAGTGCTCAAAGGATATGTTGGCTTTGGTCTTATCTCTTACTCTCTTCCACACAGGCATTAAGTGAAGGATTTAAAGCAGTCACCAGTGTATGCTTAACAGGAATATTTTCTGAACTGACTTTTACAGGATTTTAAAAATTATTATTAAACACTAGGAATATAATATTTGACAGGTCAACAGATTATTGGGTTTCGGCTTAAATATCAAAAGGTACAATCCTTGGCATATTTCAGCACGCTGAGGAAATGCTTGAAATTCACAGCAAATAAAATATTTAAAAGCTGATTACCTAATCTTGTGCAGGGAGACTGATGGGGAGGCATGCTACAACCTGGCCCCATGTTTAGCTGAATTTTTATCTTCTTACTTACTGATCCACTTTTCCAAAATATCTGTGTGTATAATGTATAATGTCTTGGAGACTTCAGCAAATGTGAGGGTTTCTCAGACCTCTCTAGCTCTCTGTCCTCTTGCTTCTGTTGGAAGGGACCTTAAAGATCACCTAGTGGCATTTCCACTTCCATTTTCATTGGAATGTGTTGTGATGAGGAAAAGGCACAAAGAGTACTCCACCAATCTCACTCTTCCCAGGAACAGTCCAACAGAGCACCGCTGTGGTCTCTGCCAGCAGACTCCTGTTAAAAAACATGAGAGGCAACTCATAAAACAATGAGAGGAATGGGATGAGAACCTGCTAGTTTCAGATGTACAAGATCCATTGACTTATACGAGCCTGGAACAATTTAATTCATCTGAGGAGTTACCTTAACATTAGATATTAACAGTGACAGTCTCTTGAAGCCTGTTCCACTGATCTTTGTGGGAAGTTTGCCATTGCCTCTGGTTCTTGGCTGCTGGACTGCATTTCAGGCACATTGGCCAAGATTTACAAAGCACCATTGTTCTGGTCTCCCATGAATTTCAATGGGATTCAGGCAGTGAAATGACTTTATGAATCTGGGCCTTCATTCTAAGAAATTTGAAAATTTGAGGAAGCTTATTTAGCACACACTGTCCTCAGAGACTGTGGGCCATTCTATTTGTTTGTCAAAGCCAATCATTCTTTCACACAGCTAATGCACAAATTAATGGGCACATGCCTTCTCCCTGGTATCAGGGGTCTTTAGATACCATTGCTCCCTCTCCTGTTAACAGCACAGAACGTGGCTTTTGAAATAAAATATAGGTCAGATCTCAGAAGCAGAAGGTCAAAGCAAGACAAGGTGGCAGGTGAAGAGCTGTGCTGCCAGGAGATGTGGTGTCACGGTGTGACTGGGGTTGCCAATTTTAATATATTTAATTTCTCTTGGGGATCGAGTTTAGGAGTAAAGACAAAGCAGGCTTAAAGCTTAAAAAGGGTACAAGAAATTTATTAACAACACAAAACAATTCAGAATGAGATTTCCAGATTATTCCCTCCTCCCCCTTTCCTCATACCAGCAACATACAGAAAAACACTTCGGTCAGTTATTCACTTAAATAATCATTTCAGTTCACTCAAGAGAGAAAAGTCCCTCTTTTTGTTTAGGCTTAGAGGGTGTCTCACCCTCATAACTTGCATCTGCCCGGAAACTACAAATTATGATTTTTCCTCCCATTTTCACAGTCCTTCCAGAGCTGTATATGGGTTGCTGAAAACACATGGGGTGTCATTTTACAGGCAGGCTCCTGAGAACACAAAAAGTCCCTTTATTTCACTCTTCACCAAATATCTCTGTCCAATATTCCAGTCCCAAAGACAGAGAGCTCCATTTCTCAAGGCAAAAAAGGTCTTCTTCTCAGGCACTTTAACCTCCCCAAGTATATTCTACAGTTTAAAGGAGTTTTAAGTAAAGTCACGATCCTCTAAAGCCCACAAAAAAAAAAAAAAAGGTTTTAAGCTACTTATCAGTGGCGAACTTTTCCATCTCTCCTTCTATGACTCTGGTCTTCCTTCTACTGACCTCTGTAATTCCTCTTGCTTCATGCTTTTCGTTCTGGGGAGCACAGGAAATCCAAAGTCTCATTCAGGCACTAAAAGTCAAACTTGTATCCAAAACGGTAAAGAGCCAGGCTGAAGCCATGCTGGAAAAAACGCAGCCACACGTGGTGATGAGCTGGCTGGACTTCTTTCTGCCGCCACGCACCAAGCCAAGCCGAGCCGAGCGAGCTGGAGCCGGGCCGAGCCGAGCCGAGCCGAGCCGAGCCGAGCCGAGCCGAGCCAGGGACGCGCTGCCCCCGCCCCTCCCCGGGGCCATCCCGGGTCCGGGGCCAGAGCCGGGCTGGGCCAGGTCCACCCCAGGCCTTCCCGGGGCCGGGCCCTCCCGCCCCATGCCGGGGCCGGGGCCGGGGCCGGGGCCGGGGCCGGGGCCGGGCCCAAGATCTGCTCACCTCCACGACTGGAAAGCAGAAAGATCAAACTAACCTTATTTCCCTGTGATTCGTAAAAGCGAAACAGCGTTCTAATTGGTTTCCTGGGCTGTCAATCACCAACCCAGGTCTCCGATTGGTCCCTGCAGCCTCAGGGGAGGCTCCCAGAGAAGACACTGCTCCCTTTGTCTCAAGCCCATGTGCGCGGCATGGGGCTGCCATGGGGGATGGGCCCCCCGCGCTCCATGTGTCCTCTAGCAGTACATGTAGTTCTGGAAGTTCTTTTTGAGCTTCTGGTAAGTCATTTAGGTGAAGTGATCAGCAGAGTGAGGCTGAAACCCAGGACTCCTCAAATTCCTACACAGCATCATTAGTTACCTTATGCTTCCAAGGCTGGTGACCCTCACTGAGTGCAGCTTGCCTTATGGTGGGAGAGAAGGGTCCCTGTGACTGACATATTCCTCAGACACTCCTTCATATTAAATTGTATTATTTTTGCTGATGCATGACACATACACAAGGTTTCCCTGTGCAGTTGTTCTCACTGTAGTGAATCAAGACCAGTACAGAGCAGGGATATCTTAAGGGATACATCAAAGAAGGAAGCAGTGGGGAAAACTTCTGAGCAAGGAGTCTGGGACCTGGCTGTAAGCCAGGGCTTTTCTCCAACCTTGTTACAGCCATTATAACAGGGACAGGTGTTAACAGGACAGACATCCCATGTTCATCTCTGCATCAGCTCTGCCTGGCTTTCTATCCCTGAGTCAGTGTAGAAATGTGACATATATCCTAGAGAAGGGCTGCCAGAAATAAGATTTTCTCTTTGTGGTTCAGCTGGCTCAACTTAGGTCCTTCAGACTAAGGGAAGAGTGGAGAGCTTTTACCTATATAGGGCAGCATGAAGAGAAATGATGCAGTGGCTTACTGCTCTGTGAGACACTCCAAGGAGAAGCAAAGGAAAGATACCCTGCATCATCCCAAATGACACTGGATAAAGTGGACTTTATCCACTTTATGTCCACCACATGGACTACTGAAATGAACCCATTGTGCCTCAGGATCCCTGTAGTCCCTGGATGTGCAGTCAGTGAAGCTGATGCAGCCCAGACAGTAATTCAGCTCACCAGGAGTGGGCAGCTGGTGTCTGCATGGCTGGGTCAGGCCCTATCAGCTGCATTGACTAAAGGTCTTTGCTGCAAATAGAGTTAAAAATAGCCAGCATTTAGATAGGTACCTATGAGGACAAATGTGTTTCTTTACTCTTGAACTGTCTTCCACGCAAGACAGCATTGGTTTTTTTCCAGGGTAAATGGTTGAGTTCAAATCATGGGCAAAATTTCAGCTATGGGCTCAAAGTGAAAAAAATGCCAAGAACATAATTTTCTGTATAGACAGGTATTTATACTGCTTTATCCCACCTATAACAAAAAAAAGGAACAATAGTTCCCTCAATCAACACATTTTTGTGCTGAATTCTTATTTGATTTTAGTGTATGCACCTTATTTGGGAGCATAATTCCTCTTTTGGAAGTGTTAAGTCAAGGAATAAGGACTTTCTTGTTAACTAGGTGAGACAGTAACACCAACCCAAAGATGCACTCAAAAGACTTAACAGCCCACAAACAACAGAAGGAAAGGAAAGATGGTGTTGGGAAGTCAGTCTGGCAAATTTGGAAACTAAAGGCTAAACTAATCTACTTTTAAGTAGGGTCTAGGCATGGTATGGATTGACAAAAGATCCTTAGATGAACCTGGAGGAAAAGAAAATTTTGATTTTCAAAACATGGCATGGCACCTCTCTCAGGTTATTGGTTTAACAAAATAATGCAAGATCTAGAGATAATTGATTTGAGGAAAACTGCTTGAACACCTCTGCATAACAGCCTGGAGAAACCTACAAAAAAGGTATATTATGAATGGACTAGTCTGCACTAACCTGTCTGGCCTATTACTATTTTCACTAGAGGATGGAATAGGAAACCTACTTAGGCAGTTTGCAGGTACCACCAAGTGGGGTTTGGTTAAACATGCTCATGGCTGGGAGTCATTCAGTAGAAGTTATCTGAGAACTTTTTAAGAAAACAGAAAAATTACAGTGCAGCAAAGGTTTCAGACATAGCCCTTAGGCAGAGAGTCTCAATTATACAAATAAAAGTGGGAGAAAACAGATCTGCAGGAGAAGTTCTGGAAATTGCAGTGGATGAGAAGTTGGCCTTGACTAAGTAACCAAATTTGTGCTCCTGCACCAAAAGCGGACACAGGAGAACCATAATCATCACTATGAGTAAGAGCTCAGTCACATTTTGTGAGCACCACATGGAAACAGAATTTGGGCTAGCTGGGGAAAACCCAGGGAAGAGTTATGTGTCAGTTAGAGACATTGTGCTAATGACAGGACTGGGGTTGCTTAATCTGGGTAAGACTGACAGGTGTCAAGAAACAGGGGTCAATATACAACAGATTGCTGCAAAACTCATCTGTTCTCCATGTTCATTCCATGTGGGACATGGTGCAGTGAGGAAATATCTCAAAGAGAACACTTAATTTGGAAATTAGAAGCATGTTTTTAGCAGTGGATCTAGATAAATAAGCAAAAAGAATGTGGGAGGCAAGGAAATGCCTCTTCCAGGTGGTATAGCATTTGGCAGCTATCTATCTATCCAGAATAGATTCCAGTCTGGGACTGCCAGCTGGGTGCCCCCTCCAGCCTCATTTCACTGTGATTCCCCAGAGCTGTAACACAGGGATGGCAGAACAGCCTGATGCATGTTCATCAGTAGAACATGACAGCCCAGGAATGTGGCACAATATCACAGGCAGCCCAAGGATTTGCCTGTATATGGGAAGTTCAGCAGATAATTCCAAAAAGAGCTTAAAGCCTTAACAATTGTGCATTTGTTTTCCCTTAAATTTAATTTTCTGTTTTCTTTCAGTTTATTTGTGAGCAGGATGCTCCATGAGGTGCAGTTCTGTTGTGTCCCACAGGCTGGTTTCCCACTGGTTATTCACCCTTTGGGTTCTTGTGATTATCAAGTTAGTCCTTTCCAAAAGATTTGAGGGCATACAGCTGCAGGTGTTGCTGCACTCTGCCTGACTGAGGAAAACCTTGTTATCAGTGGGGGCAGCACTGAATGAGGCTGTGTAGGGAACCAGTCTGTGCTGAAGTTTTTGGTGTCTCACCCAACACTGGCTGTGCTGGGCATTGCCATGGGATGGCTGACAGCACAAGCCAGGCACCCACTCCCAGCCAGGCTTCTACCTACATTTAATTTAATGTACCTTAACTAACACAAGTTTGAGTATTGGCCAAATTAACGACCTGAGGAACAGGTTCTAGTTCCATGGAATTTAATTATCTTGCTGTCTGTTGTCACTTCTGCAGTTTCATTAGAAGCTGTGTACATGGATCTGCCTCTTACCTCCTAATGGGAAGAAAGGCTGAAAAACCAAATAAGTATATAAAACAAAACAAAACAAAACAAACTTAATAATTTCCCCAGATCTGCTTTATCTTCAGTTTTGACTGTGTTGAACAGACAATCTCTGACTGCCAAGAATAATACAGCCATAATCTTGAGCTCAGGTAATAGAGCTTTTCAGTAATAAAGCTTTGGTGAAATAATTTCCAGCTGTTTGCATTACCTTTCAGGGGTCCTTGCCTGGGCCACATTCAGCTCTCATTTAAAAAACACAGGGTGGGTAAGGCTCTCATGGGTCAGGAACTGAACTTGGACAGGTGTTTATGAGGTCCTGCCATGTGCCCTAAGCCTAAATCTCCCCAACTGAAGCACTTGAGAGCTGTCTGAGAGTCCATCTATGTTTTCTTTGTGGTCTTTGCCAGAATATGAAGGGTGCCCTTGAAGCTAAAACCAAGCCAAATGGATGGTGCAGGCTGATAGGAGAGCCTAAAGAGACAAGATGCTTATTTCACATTATGTGGGTGGGTGCTTAAAGCTGCCCAGGCTGAGTTCTGGCCCAGATCTGTTCCCTTCTGCTGTGCTGGTTTGAGCCTTTCCCTCCCCAGGGTGACTGAGTCCTGCAGTGGCCACCCACACCCAGCATGTCAAACACTGCTGGGAATGCACTCAGGCTTTGGATCTCAGGACAGATTGAGTGGAATCCCAAGTGGGATCCTAAGGGAAATCAAGTCCTTGAGGAGGAGCTGAGGACATCAGAGTCCTGGGAGCAGAGATCTCCTCCACAACAGGGAGATGGAGTCAGAAGCAGGGAATGCCTGCCCAGATCTTCTCAACAATAACCCAGGAGATGGAAAATATTTCACCTCAAAGGGAGACTTTCCTCTGTGGGTAGAAAACTGCCTCTGACATGCATGCAGAGGAGGGTTGCTGAAGCCTGGATTGCTGTAGGACTGATCCCTGTCTCCTGCCCATGAGCAGGACAGGCACTGGAGGCATGGCTGTTTTTCTCTCAGCCTCAGCTTTCATTTTTGGCTTTCCTGTACACAGCAGATAACACCAGACAATGCATTTCTTGAGCACCATGTAAGGAGAATCATGCACTAGAACATGAAATTATTACTTTTTCTGACTTATGGTCAGTCATTTGTGGAATTTTTCATTCCAACAAATTAACACAGAGTCTTTAACAAAGGAAGATAGGTAACGTGTCTCAATTTGTCTGCAAATAGTTTGGAAACTGTCAGGTCCTGCCTGTGACCTGAAAGAATAAAAAAACAGATTATGTGCTTTAAAATTCATATAGTTTGTCATTCAGACAGGAGCTAAACAAAATTTACTTCTGTCCTAGTCTTGTAGGGCTGTCCCCGTGTTTACTGGGTAAATTTGGAGTCATGCCAGGCTGTTTATGCAGCTCCATCAGTGACTAGAGCAGAGGAAATAAACACCTATGGTAGGCAACTAAGGAGAAGGGCTGGCAACTGCATGATTTTTTGACTGACTTTTGTTAATCAGTGTGTTCTGTGCTCTGCTAAAAATGGAATCTTCCTCACAATATCTTTTCTTTTCTCAATTAGTTTATGTTACAAGTGGTCCTGCTGCCAAAAAAAAACTAACAAAAACCAAAACAAACAAACAAACAAACAGACCCCAGAAAAATACTGTTAAAAATCTTTGCTTCAGTGTTTACAAGGGCTCTGCATGTCTGACACACTTGCTCAGTGCAGAGCTCATGAAATGGCAGCATTTTATACAGCAGTGGGAGATTAAAGCTCAGAAGTCAACACAACCTTTCTGAGCAAGCTGAAATTGCAGAGGGAAGTCTCACTTTTCTTCCACTGATAGTAAACAAGAGTGAAATTCACTTGAGTAAGGTGGTTATCTACGACAGGCATAGCTGAGCAAATGTGTCTGCTCCCCATTCTATCCAGGGAAAGAGCTGGTCAGTGACATCAGTGACATCAGCAGAGTTTAGGATGCAATTTGCCTTGTCCTAAGCCTCCTACACTTGGTCCCTGTTGGCTCCATTGGCTTGGGTTCTGGCTCAGTGCTGGAGATCTGGGCAATAGCTCAGGTGTAACAAAGCTGGGAGATCTGGTGTCTGAATTTGCTGTGCTTGTATTTCCCAGCAGTGGGGCAGTAGGAATTTTGAACATATTATGTGGAGAGATGGCACCTGCATTTACCTGACCTCAGGAATAAACCTGCATTGTCAGCCTATTCCAGAACAGCCTGTAGCTCTCACAGATGTGGGGAGTAACTTTTGTGTGTCAGCTGCATTGCACAGTGACCCCTCCCCAAATCTGCTGTAAGAGCAAAGACATTTCTGATATAATTAGAAAGTCCTGCAATGGGCTAAGGCAGGTTTATTTCCCTTTGCACCAAGACTTTATTGGCTTCAGGGTGAGCTGTGGGTGTAATTCTGAAAAGGTCAGCAGCATAGCAGAGAGAGTGAATCACTTTTATAGCTAAATAAAGGCTGACATGACCATGGAATGGTGCTTCCCAGCCATGAAGGAGTGTGGTGGCCCTGGATGTATTGCTTTGGTGGGGATTGATTGTGAATCCATCCTTGCAATCGTGGAGGGTGGCTGTGACTTGCCTTGCAAGGAAGGAAGGTGGAATGTGCAGGGAGGAGAAGGTGAGTTGTAGAGGACCACAATGCTGCAGAGGCAGGCAGAAATGTGTCTTGGACAATCCTCGAGGGACCATAGATGTAAACAGGCAAAGGAAACTGAAAAGTTCATCAGAGAGTGAATAACCAGTGTCTGCTTCAGCTGATCTTCTTGACACACCAGACCAGTACATCACTGGTGTGACTCTGGCCTCTGGACTTTGTCTGTGGCTAGAAGTGAATGGCAGGAATTCAAAAACACTGTACCTTTACAGTAGATCCAACAGAATCTCATAGTTCATTTTTTTTTTCTTAATTAATATTCTGTCTGTCTCTATAAATGATTGGAAAAGGTTAAGTAAAAATCAAAAGGTGTTAAAAGCATATTGGTAACAGAAGTAGCCATGTTTTATACACAGTACATTAACAAACCTGTGGACCTCTTAGATTCTTAACTGTCATAACCACTGACCAACCATTTATTGACAGTCATTAAGCATTTATTATCTCTGCTTGAATTGTTTCTAAATGTTTCAGTAATATAATTTTTTCTTTCAAAATACAGTAATGCAGCTGAACCTTACCTGCAGTGCTCTCTTTGCCCACCATTTAATATGTTTAAATCCCCTCAGAGTAAAAATTTCAGTAGAAAGTCATTAGAAGGAGAGTGTTCTTTACCACAATAATCCCCCATGCATGTATCTCTGTTAATTGATCTACTTTTCTAGACAATGTGGTAATTATAGCTCATTGAAGAGCATCAAAGAGCTTCACTGTTATTTTACCCTGACATTTTCCCCATCAGTGTGATGTCTCACCAGCATAATAGGGAGCTTCTCCCTGGAATCACAGGGCACAGGTAGGAACTGTGTTGTTTTGTCAGCAATGCTGCCATAGGCACAGGCATTTTTTGCACAAGATCATTTTGCTCAGTCCCTTCCATCCATGCAGGCACAGCCCAGACAGACCACACTGAGCTCTGTGGTTGTGAGGCACCTGCCTTGGACAGCAATTCTGTGTATCAAAATATCCAAATAGATGAAAAATAAAATCCTTACTGTTTTTATCTTATGGTATTTTAAGATTGGAGATCTGTAACTATATTTACAGACAGGGATTTCTTGCATTGTGAGGCTGACTGTGGTAGTGTGGGTTTGATTTTCATGTAAGACAAATCCAATCAGGATGGCTTTGCTCCTGCTGAAGGCAGTGGTTGGACCCCCATTGTTTTGGCCAATGACTGTACAGGGAATCAGATTTAGCAAGTGCAGCATGTATGGCTTCCTGAGCTTGGAGGTGTTCTGCTTCACAGCTCAGAGATACCACAGATGAACATTAGCAAAACATGAAAATCAGCTTAGTCAGAGTACAGAAACAGAAACAAGACTTCATGTTGGGTTTTCTGAAATGTTTAACAAATGAGTTAGCTTTTATGGTGAATAGTTTTTCCACTTCTAATAATTTACTTGATCATTAAATCTGCTTCTCTTCCAAAGTTATTTAATTCTGGATCTAACTTCTGGAAAAAACCATCTGTTATTAATCAATAGTCACCTCTTAACTTACCAATATTGAGTACTTTTTAAAACTTATTTGAGTAATGTACATGCATGGAGGAAGGTTTGTTAAATATATATTGGCTAAATATATATTGGATGAGAGGGAGAGAATAGATAAAGTCAAGAAATAATAAAATAATTTTCAAAATTAATTAGGTAGGGGCCACAAAAGTAATCACTATTTATCAGCATCACTTCAAAGCACACCTCCACTAACTCATGCTTCTCCCATTACTACAAAGAAAAGAATCCAGGGAAGAACTCCAAACTCCAGCAGGGAATTGAAGCCTGATTAAGGATGTGGTGGTTAAAAGTTGTTGTGTTCTAATGGACTGTATGGCACACACTGAGCTGGATTCAAAATGCTGGTACTAAGCACAAGGTGTTGTGTTGGTGAGCCATAAATCCAGATGCACATAAAGAATGATTTTTGGATCTGGATGTTGGCCTGAGCAATTGTGAATGTCTGGCAAAGCTCTCTGGAGCCTGGCAATCCCCTCAGCAAAGTGAGGGACTGAGCAAGCTCCCCATTAGGGCTGATCATTCTGACACCAGGTTTTTCCTAGTGTGAAGAGCCTGTGCTGTGCTTTTTAACTGCTCCCTACACACCCTGCTAGTGCCCATCCTGTGTTTTCACAGTGCCTTTCAGTGTTTGTTTTGCCAGCTCCTTGTCCTTGGAGAAATGCTGCAGTTCTGCAGTCACAGCTGGGCCCCAGATCCATAGAGCCCAAATGAATTGTTTTGTGATCCAGTGGGTGAGCTTGCAAAGGAGGCTGGTGGAGCTTGCAGAGCTCCCATCCTGTTAGATGAGCCAGAACTCACACAGCTGCTATTGCTTTGGAAACTGGGAGCTTTCAGCCCCACACTAATTATATATTGCTTTAAATTACTTTGGAGTGGCTCTCAAGATGTTGTCATCAAGGCTGTCATCTTAAGGGACAAGCTCAGACACAAGAGAAATAATCTAAAGTGAATCAGACAATGGTGGTGGCTGAGTTCATTTCATTGAGCTTGTGCAGTCATCTTGACCTCCATAAAAAATTCTCCATTTCAATTTCTGTCTGCTGAGGAAAAAGCTGCAGCCTTTCCCTTCTGAACTTCCTTAAATGGAGGAAAAGTAGGGAAGACTCATTTTTCTTTTACCCAGAAACAAGACAAGCCCATCAGTGCTTTGACAATAAAACCCCACTTAGAATTTTTTTGTTGTTACCCGCCAGGTCATAAATCAAATCTCAGCTTGGCACTCATTTCATCACAGAACTGACAACTTTTACCCATTCCTCTATTGCACATGTGAAGAGCAGTGTAGAGATCTGAAATTTACTGCTGAAATTTTTAATGTGGAATAGTAAACATGATTTAATTTATTGCTCTGGCTACTGCCCTTTTAAGCTGTGTCTTGTACAGGATGCTGTTCAAATGCCCTTCTGTGTTCTATTTTGTAGCCCTTCATCTCTAAACAATAATGTGCTTAGAAGTGAGATCTGTCAGGAAAGTAGTAATGGTGCATAGCAATGGTAAGCACTCTTTTAAAAATGTATTTTCTAATGAGATACTAAGAGAAGGAACAAAAATAGTATTCTGAATCTCTGATGGTCTTGTAATTGTAACATTTTAGTTCAGAAATGAGACAAAACCAAAATAATTTTGCTCTGTTATACTTGGTAATTTGGCCTTTGCAATTAGAAAAATCTGGAGTAGTGTATTTTGTTCCTTTCTGTCATGAAAGAGTATAAAGGCTTCATGAACATGCATGAAAGGAACACAACAGTGAGTGAGTTTCTGCTGCTGAACATCTCCCTGTATTCAATCTGACAACTGAAAATATAAGGGGCTCTGAGGCTGCCATTATGCTCCATCATATCAATGACCCATGGAAAAGGAACTGGTATGAGCACACTGAAGAGCTCTAAAGGAGCTGTAATAGCCTATCTTGTCAGCAGCCAGGGGCTGTGGATTAAAGTAGGAGAGCACTGAACCACATAGACTCCCATCCTTGTCCATGCTGGTCACCTCTTAAGATGGGAAGCTTGTCCACTTTTGGAAACATGGTGACAACTCTTGGTGAAAAGTGGGTGCCCTTTTGTCAAAAAACAACTTCTGTGGGTCAGCTAAGGAGATAACTGCTGCTAAGAGTGATGGTGGTGGTGGTTTGTCCATTGCAAATGAGTTTGTGAGAACAAGACAATCTCCAGTGCTCGATCCAGGCTGGGTTTGTATAGAGGCAGGTCAAATGCTGAGCAGCATTGGTCCTTCTTCACTGCCCTCCCAGGGCTTCTTCCTCTGGGAAACATTGCAAAGGAACAGGCTCTGTGCATTTGTACAGTGGTACATACCCCCCTTCACCATTCTTTGGGACTGCAGGGGGCTGGAGTGACCAGTGGCTCTACAAGGAATAATCCAAATCTTGCAGAGCTGCAGCTGAGAGCTAATTAGTCCTGCAGGACCCAGACTGACTCTGTACAAAGCCAGATGGATTCCTTTGCAACTTTCATCCATACCACCAGTTCCTTCTGTTAATGCAGTTATTCAAACCCACCACTACCCTGGATAAATGAGGATTGGTCTTTAAGATAATAACCTCTGTGTCATGGCATTTTCAAGACATTTTAGACTTTTAGGTGAAATAGTAACTGCTCATTTACAGTTTTATTGGGATCCACTTTAGATTTTTGTAATGAAACAACATTTACCTTTGGCCACTACTGACCTGGAGCAGATCCAACTCAATGACCTACATGGGAAAACATCTGTATCTATTGCTAAGCATGAGCCAAATATCTCCTACTGCAGTGGATTTACAGTCCTTAATCCTGGAAATAAATTCAGAGAAGCAGAGCTTTGTGACAAGGCTAAGACTTGTTGAAGATTGTGAGGTTTCTCTGAGCAGAAGCAGGGACCACAGCCAGGGCTTTTAGGAAGAGTAGCATATCAGTGCCAGGTAAATTCAGGATTGTACAGAACACTGTAAGATCCAAATCTCAGGGTTTTCAGGCACACAAAGTCAGAACTATTCACTGCTGTATCAGTGCTACTATCACTGCTGATCTTTGCCATTTATATCATAGTAAAGGCTTGGATCTGCCCAAGTTCACAAGCTAATTTTAGTTTCTGGTCACATCTACTTGCTTAATCTGTCCTTATGGATCAAGTAACTGAGCCATGATCCTTCCCCTCCCCTCCTCTTTTTTACTTTCTCCTCTTTTTCTCAAGTTTAGTGGGAAAACAATTTCATTCCAGATTCATACCAATTACATTTTTATCTCTTCTATTTTTTTAAAATTTTCTAATTTATGAGACATTGTTAAATTAATGTCCATTAATCTACCATCACTTAGAAACCTACTACAGAGGGAGAAAGAGATTGGTCTTTCTGCAGAGGGAAATCCAGCCCACCTATGTTAGTGATCTGTGCCATTCCTTCATGTTAAGATGTTTGTATATTATTTTCAGTCAAAAATTTCTGCCCAGCTTTAGAACTCCTTTTGCATTTTTCTGATTATTAACATTTCCTGTTTCTTTTTTTCTTTCTTTCTTTCTTATGGCCCTCAGTTAGTTCCACTATGCCTTGGAAACCAATGCACATTTACTCCCCTTCACTCCTCTCAATCACACTGCAGTTACATAAGAGACGTAACTATGGTTATAAAATGTCCTTTATTCTGAAAGAAGGAGTTTCAATACAATGGGACTGGGAGACCTTGTTTTTTATATCAAATAATTTGATGCTGCACTTTTTGAACTCCAAATCATAGGCATGCCCCGTTTTTTTGTCTCCATCACCCCTTTTGTAAGACTGTGTGAGAGCTGCTGCCATATCATTGTTAGCTATTCTGTAGCCTAAAATTTTCATGGTCAAAATTTACTTTATTTTTTTTTTCTCAGTCATTTGGAGAGGATGATCTCTTACCCCAAAGAGCTTCTTTTTCTTATCATTGTTTCTACCTGAATCATTGCTGTCATCTCTTCAGGGGGGTGGCTGGTTTCTTTTATCCAACAATGCAGGTTCCATCATGTTGGCATTTGTGAAATGCCAGAACTGCAGTGTCAGTGCAAGGAAATAGTTCTGATATATGGTGGTTTCATGTGTTAGGTACACACTCCTGCCTCTGTGCAGCCCAAAAAATTCACTGTCTGTAAATGACTTCAGCCCTTCTGTCCCCACAGGAGGTGACTGAGTGCATTGTCCACTCTGCAGTGGGAAGGGAAGGTGAAGTCTGGAGTCACAGAGGGAGTTCCCCATGGACCAGGCAGCCTCAGCACACAAAGTTGGGAATATCCTCCCTCCCTTTTGAAGTTTTCCTAGTCACTTTAGGGATTTGATTCTCAGTCCTCATTAATTTGAATGGGATGAGAGCATTCAGACATCTGAAGTTTGCTCTGAAAATCTCAGCTGTAAAAGACAGCTTATTAGGCCATTTCCCCCATATCTTACAAGCAGAAAAAGATGATCCATTCTGAGTGAGAGAGACCAGTGCTCATAATAAATAAGAGAAATATCTACTATTTTGTAATTCAATTGTAACTTCCTAGTAAATTTAATAATGCATACACTTTAACTTCATTTTGTTCTTATTAAGAGAAAAGAAATTGGTCCAGGCAGGCAAGCAAATAATTAAATAGAAATATTTTAAAAATGCATGAACACTACAGAGCTTAAACATGTATCACTTTTACAGCAGCAGACATGATTTAGAATCTGAGTCCCTAAAAATGAAATATTCTTCAAGCTTCTGGAAGCTCTCTAGGAATTCTACCATCAGAAATGAGTTTTCACAATGCCAGTACCTCTAGAGACATAAGGTTGCTTGTTTTTCCCATGCCCTGCATGAGCTTTACTAAACACAGGAACACCAAGGCAAGTCCACACCAAGTGGTAGGAAATACTACAGCATAGCACTGGAAATACCTGAGCTGCCTTTGAATTACCTGGGATATTGGCACTCTGCTTCCTGGTAGGCTGGTGGAAGACACACTGTTTTCCAGCTGAAGTAGCAACTTTTAAGCGCAACAAAAATCACCACAGTGCCCTGCAGTGATTGCCTGATGGACCAGCCCTACCCAAGCAGATCACAACATTTACAGTCTGAAAATAGAGACATCCAAAAAGTCACTAAGCAAAATTCCAGGACTCTCTAAGGGCCTTCATGCTATGAGAAATTTGCCTGAAGAGCTTGAAGTGAAGCCAATGAAGCTGATTTCAGCCAATTTTATCTTTATAAATGACCTTTTTTAGGCCTACTTACATTCACTGTCAAAGGATTTTCCAAACGTCATAGATCTCTTTTTCACATGTATTTCTTCTTCAGGCAGAAAGCTTTCTGTCCCCACACCTGACAGAAGGAACAGACACAAAAAGTACAGGAACATTTAAATATACAGGCAAAAATATCTCTTAATGTGACTGACCTCTCACTTATATGCCTGTTGAAAACTTTCTTATTCTTTCAAAAAAATCCCTTTGTGGTAGATAAACATTATCTGGATGTTCCAGATCAAATCACTGCCAAAAAAATTAAGTCTTGACATTGAAATTACCAGATTTATCCTGTTAAGGAGAATTGAATATTAATTCTTTAATAGGCCTAAATCATCTTTTATACACAGAGTAAAAGAAATGCTGTTGCAAGGCCAGACAGAGAGGTAATCTTTGATTCTTCAGTGCTATCTCTGCAATAACTCTTCACCTTGACAGTTGAAATAAACTTTACAGTATCAATATTCATCTTTATTTCTTTTCCTCTGCTGGGGAACATTACACTACATCTCCATTCTACAGGCTGATTTCAAGTCCCTGTGGGAAAGGACAAAAACTTATGATTCTTTCTGCTTTAAAATAATTTTTATTCTGCTGCCAGTGGCCCTGGATGGTATGCAAGCACTTGGCCTGAGCTGGGTAAGCTTTGCCTCTGAGTCTTGTTTTCCTAAGGAGTTTGTGGTTAGGTGGGGGTCAGCCTCTTTTCTCAGGCTACTGGGAATAGGATAAAGGGAAATGACCTCAAATTGCACCAGGAGAGGTTCAGGCTGGGTATTAGGGAGAATTTCTTCACTGTAAGAGTGGTTAAGCATTGGAACAGGCTGCCCAGCCATCAGGTCACCATCCCTGGAATTGCTCTGAGAATGAGCACACGTGGCACTTGGCAGTGTGGGTTGGTGGTGTTGGTCAAAGGTTGGATGGAGAGATCTTGGAGGTCTTTCCTAATCTTAGTGGTTCTATGACTGTTTGTAGCCATGGCTGTGCTAATTTGGGGCTGGAGGCTCTGCAGTATAGAAAGTCTAGGAGGTTTTATTTTAAATGCCAGGGAATGGAAGCACCAGAAATTAGTGACTACTACTGGCCTTTAGTGTTGCTACTAATTTGGGTAAGATGGAGTGATTAAAGGCAGCTAATACAAGTATCATAAGTAGGTCAGGCAAAACAAACATCCAAAAAAGCCAAACTAACTTGATGCTTTTTAGGGAACCTCCACAGCAGACAGGGAAGAGTGGAAGTATTGATCAAACACAATGCTGCACAAGAGGGAAGAAAGGTGGTGTGAGGTCAGGGCATGGAGAGTCACTGTGAAAGACTTGCTCAGCAGTGGAGTAAGGGGGCTGGAAGTGCTGTAGGTGTCTTTTAACAGGGAAGGATCTGAGGATCTGCACAGGCAGAGCCAGTACTGTACATTGTACTGTACAGCTGGAAGACAGATTTGGTTTCAATAGAAAATAAGTGTAATTGCAATATTTGCTAAAGACAGCAAGAGCAGCAGGCTGACCACTGACAAAGGGGAGAGTCTAATTTCGAGGCAGAAGCGACAGGGCAGAAAAATTATCTGTGAGATTGTTTTGACTAGGGGTGAAGTTAAAAGCCTTCCCATCCTTTTGTTCTGCTGTGTTAATTCCCTCGGTGACACTGTGCTTTAATTCTGTAGGATTCCCAGTTTTTTCTGGTTATTTCCTAGTGAGCACAGAGGTTCTGGGAATAAAAAATAGTCCTTGATTTAGTGCCAAAATCGAAAAATCACTTTGAATTTCCAAACAGGTGAACATTATTCATGGCAATACATGGCCTGAGCCTGAAATAGAGCATGACATGACTTCCTGTCTCAGCCTTGGAGTGGGGACAAACCACATGAGAATGACACAATCAGAGGTGAAAGAATAAAAACATAAAGCCATGGCTCCAGCATTTCATAGTCTGGAAAGCAGATCACAGGGAAATCCTTTTTAACCATCACAGCAGGAACAATATTTCCCTGTATTTTATCAGCCCAGTGAGAAAATCAGGACAACCCCTTTGCATTGGCAACATGCCTTGCCACCACCTAGGGCTGTGGTTGGCTCAGAATATCAGCATGTTTGGAGCACTCTGCAGAAAAGCCAATTTTTAAATGACATAGGGTCATTTAAAAATTCAAACTACCCTAGAATAAATGGAACTCTTACCATATATTTAAGTGAGTTTTAGATTAAGACAAAGGGAGCTGATTAATTTATCCCAGAGCCTTTGTAAACCTCCATTTTGAGAAAGTTTATCAATGAAAGTTCATTGATAAAAAAGACCCAGAGAACTGGACTGTTGGTTGAATATATTTCCTTATATACTGTGAGGATGCTGGTAGAACAATGTCTGGTCTTTTGAGCCCACATTCAGGTGTTTATTTACTAAAGAAACTGGCAGTTTTATTATTTTTTTTTTTTTTCCATGTAGTTTGTGTCATTATGAATCCAATGTTCTCCCTTAATGTTGCAACATAGATTTTAAAATAGAGCAATATTTGAAAATATTAGCTCATTAACAATGAAGAATGTATTAGTAAAAGACACAAACATATTTCTATGGGAGAATTAAAATTACAATCATATGCCATTTTTGCTACATATTTTAGAGTCAGAATGAAGAACAGAATGGTTGCAGTTTCAGGTGCAAAACTAATGCATCAGCATGTTAACTTACTGCACCCTGAAAAATGCACTCATATTAAAAAATAAACTGGAAACAAAATTTGTGGGTTATTTTAGAAGGCATTTGTTCTAATTTTAATAAGAAGAACTTAAGATTGAGCCTTTTTAAGACAGAAGTATCAATAATCACTTATGACTTAAAAAAAGATATTTCTTTTCCATTATGCAGAGAAGCCTGTGATGACGTTTGTTGCCTCTGCAGTTCTGGAAGCAGCAAGATCTGGAGTCAGAATGTCTGGTAGCTATGCCAGTTCATAGGGACATAAATCAACAGCTTGCTGACTTCAGAATTGTCTGTCCTTTAGCTGTTTCTATGCTCTTCTCACATTTATTCCTTACCATATTTTATCTAGTCCAGACTAACTACCTGTTCTGAGTGCACTGGTTAAATATGAGTCTGATTCACAGCCCAGCAGATCTTTGTTTTCCTGATTTTCATTCCATATTTTTTGCCTCATATATATTGTTTTCTTTGGCTTTTCCTTCACTCACCATGCTGTTTGTTTTCTCTGATGCACTTTTATAAGGTGCAGCTTTATATTTTATAGATATTATATAAATCCAGTCTGGATTTACACTGGATTTTGTCAGCACAAGCCAGAAGCAGGACTGAGATTCTGACCAATTCAGGGGTTTAATAATTTTTCCCACTGAATCCCTGCCACACTGGAGCAAGACAGAAAACAAGAGTGTTTTAACAGGGTGTTCTGATTCTCCTCTTCTCTTAGTTTGTGCTTATCCAACAACTACAGACTGATTTCCCAAGTGAGAGGATGGGGCAGCCTCTTTCATCCCTACTAACTCACGGGACTGCCACAGTCCTGTCTGTTTCTCTGCAATGAGTGCTGAAGGTGATAGTTTTCGTTTTTTCAGCTGTTTTAGTAACTTCCTTGATTCAAGACTTAGTTCATGCTGGGCCTAACAGAAGAGACAGATTTGGAGGTCTTAGGTTGTGCTATAACTTGTCTCCTTTCTATAAGAAGGGGTGAGAAAAGACAGCAGTGCAGAGTCCTTAAATAATAGAAATAATTATTATAATTTCTGATTTAGATGTTAAAGGAAAATACCATCAGTGAACTAACTGTGCTTTTGAAAGAATAATTTGGTATTGTAGTTTTTAAAAGACTGAGATTGCAGCATTTACAGTTGTGATTTTTAGATAAACACTTTATCTTCCTCCTCACACCCTTTTCACACCCATAATACAGGCTCAGCTTTGTTAATCCGTATCATTGCTTCCAAATAAGACTCCATTGAAAACTACCTGGCATTTTGGTATTTAGGAAAAGCAATTAAAGAATTAAATATATACAAAAGTCTGCAAGAATTGTATTTAAATGAGGGATTTTATTAGGAAAGCTTGGTGATTGCAGAAATTGCAAACTCTGCTGCCAGCAATTATTAAATCTTCCATTGCTTTGCTCTATTCAGGGCAGACTCAGACAAGGAATTATTCTAGTTATGAGTAGATGGATATTGCCTCATCCCTTCATCAGAATGGGGTTACCCAGACAAAGCAAAACAGAGGGATCCTGATGGGGATGAGAAATACTGAGAATTAGCATCTGTGAAGCTTCAAGAAAGTGAAAAGGATTTCAGGTTCAAATGTGAAAAGAGTAAAGGATGATCTAAAAATTGCAAATATCAATGTTATAGTTTTCATTTTCCATAAAGTAGGAAAAACATTTTGCATTCAACTCTGTTAAATAGGTTTCACCACTTTCAGTTTTTGACAGCTTATGTTCCAATGTAATGTAGTTTAGATTAAAACCGAAATGTTTGACAGATTCATTCCAGTACTCAGATGTACAGTGAAAAGTCACTAGTGCCTTTGCATATGGTGGGGTTTGGAAGAAATGATTTATACAGAAAGCAATTGAAACTAGAAATATCCCCATTAAACTGGTAGATGAAATAAGGTCATGATGCTGCCATCCAAAAGCAAGTCCTGACTGGCTGTGGGGATAATATTTCAGGATGACATAAAGAGCAGGTTTTTTGTGTTTCATTTCTGTTACATGGTTGTATGTTGCTGTGGGAACTGGACTAAGTGCCCTGATGGATATTGTGCCTTCCATGCAGACCAGTGGGTGCTCAGATCCTACAGCTGTTGAGAAAAAGATTGGATTTTACCAGGGATATAGGATCTGCTCCAACTTGTTTTTCACTGATTAAATGCACTGATCAATTAAACCAAAGTGTCAATTTAAATTTGCCATTTTATGGGAGTTTGAGGGAGATTTAGTCTGTAAATGAGCACACAAACAAATGCACAAAAAACCCCCCACAGTGATAGTTGCAAAAATCTACCCATGCTCCAACAATCATCCCAGTGGAAATCAAGGCTCTTAGAGAAGGCAATGGAGTCCTTTACCATGATATGATGTAAAATCCCAGCTGTTCACATGAAGAGCTTTCTAAGACAGATGTTATGATTCTGATTCTTGACAAGTGTTCTGGAGTTCGCCATTTGAATGGCAACAGATTTGTGCTTTAAAAATCCATTAGCATGAGCTAACTTAGAATTAAAAGCATGTTCTTTCAAAACATATTTATTATGGAAAAGAAAAATAATAGGCAAAGAAGAGAAGGCAGAGGTGGTATGGAATTGCATGGAAATGTATTTCAATAAGTAGTAATCTAAAGGTGAAATATGACAGTCTTGCATCTGTAATTCAAATGACCTTACAGTCACATTGGCATCCTGCCAAGTTAGTTCTAAAACTAAAATTTCAAAGGCAACATTGACTAAAGAAGATAAGCTATTTGTCATTACCTCATGGATTTATTTATAACTTAATTCAGATTGCCAAAAATATGGCAGGCAGAAGGGCAGATCCCACCCTGGGCTCATCAGACCCAGCAGGAGCAGAGAGCAGAGGTGATTCCTTCGCTGTGCTCAGCCCTGGAGCCCTGTGTGCAGGGCTGGGCCCCCAGTTCAGAAGGATGTGAAGGTCCTTGAATGTGTCCCAAGGGGGATAACAAAGCCAGTGAGAGGGCTGGAAGTCATGTCCTGTGAGGACTAGCTGAGGGCTCTGGGCTTGTCTGGTTTGGAGAAGAGGAGGCTGAGGGGTGACCTCGTGGTTCTCTACAGGGAATGAGTGGTTCTGGGGGCTTCTCTCTGGTGTTCAGTGATGGGACATGTGGGAATGATGCAAAGCTGCATCAACAGAGGCTCAGTGTTGATATTGGAAAGCATTTCTTTACTGAGAGGGTGGTCTCTCTTCCTAGAGAGGTGGTCAATACCTCAAGCCCATCACTCTTTAAGAGAAATTGAGACAATAGAATTAATGATATGCTTTAGTTTTTGGTCAGCACTGCAGTGGTCAGGCAGTTGGACTAAATGGTTATTGCAAGTCCCCTTTCAACTGTACCATTCTATTCTACCCCATTCCATTCCATTCCATTCCATTCCATTCCATTCCATTCCATTCCATTCCATTCCATTCCGTCACAAAGAATTTCAACTACACAAAAAGGACTCCCTAACTGGACAGCCAAAGTGAACACTTTTCTTAAATTTCCAAGTTTGCTTCTTCTTTTGGCTGCTTTTCATATGAATGACTTTCCACCTGGGAAGTGCTAACTTAAGGTTTGCAAGCTCCAAACCTGCAGCAGGAAAGAATGTTTCTTTTAAGGTGGACCAGCATTTGAATTTAAAATGCTCACAGTCCCTGGAGTTAATAGCCTCATTCACCCTGTAACCATTTTGGCTGTGGTATCAGAGGCATTACAATGTGACACATAACACTGAGTCTGCAATACTAATGGACACCAATATACTGCCCAAGTCATATTTCTCTCTTGCAGCAGTGTTAATAAAGCAACTATGGAAACTATAAACTGCAAGGGGGGAGAGTTATAACTGTGCAATGTTTCAGTGAGGAATTTGAGATCAGTTCCACAATCCATCAGTCATTTCTGTAAACAGGAAAAAAAAAATCAAAATCGTGATGATATGTTCTGAAGATTAAAAAAACCTCTCAGTCTTTGCAGCGAGCAGGAACCTTTGAGTTACTGCTAATTTGTCAACTGGCAAATTTATCAACCTGCTGAGGCTGAAGACTGAGACAAGCAGATCTTTAAGGAAAGGTTTTAACATATTTTGAGTGTTCATTGCTTTATTGACAGAAAGTTCCTACCTTTCTAGGGCAGAGAGAGACAAGGCTGAGACTCAGGTTGTGCTCTAGAGCTGCTGAGCTCTGGCTGGGGCTGGCTCTGCCTTGTGAGTTACTGCATCCAGATAACCTGCAGCTCTGCAGTAGTGTTGCTAGGCAATTGCTAAGGCTGTTTTTGCTCCAGGCTAGATGATCTACCTGTTTACTGCACTAAACTGTGGGATTTAGGGATGGATTATCCCAAGCCTGGGTGGTGAGCCCTGGCTGTTCCTCGTGGATGTGCAGAAGGATACCTGGTTGCTGTGCCCTGGCAAGGGTCTGCATAGCTCTCACACCTCTCACCTTGGGTAGGAGCCAGGCTGCAGCAGGAGACCCCCAGGGCCACAGGGAGGGATTTTCCTTGTGGATTTAGCTCCTCAGGATGAAGACTGGGATTTCTTCCTCTGGGAGTAGCTGTCACAGGTCAGCACCCAGGTGCAAACGCTGGCGTCACATAACAAGGACCAATTGTTCTGAGTTTTCCTGGGAGTTATGGCTGATTTTGTTGCTCTAATGTTTTAACCAGTTGTTCTAGTCATATCCAAAGCAGTTTTCACTTAAATGACCAGAGGCCTTTTATGCCATAGAGAGTAGCTTATATTCCTTTAGTGATTAACAGCATTTTCTGCAAAGAAATTTAAAGCAGGGCCAGGTTGGTCAGATCTACATTCAACCACTGATGGCAGTACTCATTTTTCTATTGCCAAGGCATTGCCCTGGCCTTGCATCTGCCTTACAGATAGATAAATGGGATGTGACTATCTCTCAGTCCTGAAGTCCCAGCAGAAGTTTTGATAAAATTTAATCTGATAAATTGGATTCAAGACATCTGGGATTAATTCTCAGTTCAGGTTTTGCTGGATATCTATCAAATCAGCCTATCAGGCAATGCACTCTGCACTCTCAGGTAGCTCACTTAATCCACTTTATGGTTTGGTTCCTCTGTGAAATAAGGCTAATACCTTTTAACTACCTTAGCAGAGGAGTCAAAAAGCATTACTGAATATGAACTGTTCAGATGTTTGGAGAGCTGTGAGACAGAGGGGAGAGTATCAGGACTTTTTTCTTATTTAGTAAGGTGATATTTTCTAAGGGACTGTTCGGTTATCAAATTTCACTCTGGAAGAAATATTTCACATGGTCAAATCATTCTTTATCAAATCAGCTCTTTATAGTCCCTTTCTAGGAAGGCTTATTTTACAGAGCTTTCACTTAATGTAGTTGACGTCCCACTTGGTGCTTCATCACTTCTCCCCACTCCAAGTTTTCAAATAGTTTTCATTTCCCTTTGTGAATTATCATGATCAGTGGTGATAGCTGAGAAGATGCAACAAGGCAGAGATGCTTCCTCTTTCCCTCTAGCCATAAGTTTGCATTTTTTCCCTTTCTAGGTCATTGCTACAAAAGTTGATTCAATTAGAAGTAGAGGGAAAGATCAGGCATCTGTGTGAAAGGAAGTGAAATAAATGTTCACAAAAGTAGTACTTTGGGGGCTTTTGACAGATTTATGTAGGCTCTTTGCATCTGGGCATTGTCTACTTCAGTTTCAAAATGTTTCTTTTACAGAACCCATTGCAGTTGCTTTACTGAGTTTTTTATAGGCTTGTGAAAAGAGCTGGCTGTCAGAGCTCTGGCTTGCATCCTCCTGTTCCAAAAACAGGTATAAGATCAGCCCAGGGGGGATGCAGAGATGTTGCCTTGGCAGTGTTTTGCCTTAAGGAAAGCTTAGCATCACAGAAACTATTTTTGACTTGTCCTTAGCAGGCTTCAAGTGATGGGGATGGTCACTGGCTGTGAAAGAGATTGGTGCCAGTATATTCCTGGTATTGGACATCTCTGTTGATGGGCAGATGTTGTTTGCTGTCATTCTCTCTGTCGTAACACCATCCACATATCTCTACCAAACTAATTTTTTGGATTATGCAGGCAAGAAATTACTCTTTTGGGGATCAGGCCAAGGGCCTTTGTGGTCTGACCACTAAAAATAACACTAGTTAGTTTCAAAGAGGACAGCAGTATTCTTAATTAAAGGATTATTAACCAGTAACAGCACTTTGGCATTTGCTGCTCTTGGTGGTGCCAAGCAATCGGAGAAGAGGGAATGGACAGAAACTGATGCACAAAAATTCCACTTGAATGTGAGTAAGAACATGTTTATTGTGTGGATGACCACGCACTGAAACAGATTGTCCAGAGAGGGTGTGGAGTTCCCCTCACTGGAGATATTCCAGAACTGTATGGACACAATCTTGTGCCATGTGCTCTGAGCAGGGAGGCTGGACCAGATGGACCACTGTGGTCCCTTCCAACCTGACCCATTCTGTGATTCTGTGAAACATCAAAGAAACATCAACCTTTGGGACTTCTTGTATTGCTGGACACACAGCAGATAAGCCTAATGTAGAACTGTTCCTGTTGTTGGATCACCAGATATGACACAAGTTTCTTTTCTTGTGGCTTGCAGGTGATAATTATTCCTCCTGCCAACTCCTTTTCTTCTGAAATGCTCTCCACAGATCTTACAAAGCTTTTTCTCAAGTAGAAGTTTTCTCTACTTGGGTTTGTTCCCCCATCCCAGTCACATCTCTCTCAAAATGTACACTGATTGTTCCTGTACCAGATTCCACATTCATCCTACAGATGCATTCTTTCCTAAGTTATTTCAGTGGGGTTTTGTCTTTGGAGTAAATTACTTGTGTTAGAATTGCTTTTGCACATTACAGAAGTTGGTCTGAAAAAGAGTTCCTGTTTTACTCAGTTGTGAAATTACGGGTAAATGAGGAGAAAGCTATAAAAATGCACACACGTATGGGAAGCTTGAAGAAAGGGAATGATTTGGTGGGCGGGAGAGGGGGGAAATTAGGGAGTAATCAAGTGCCACTGAGAAATAAGGAATTTAAACTGTTGATTATACCAGAGTAGTTCAACAAAAGAAGCAATAGAAAGTCTGCTCATCACAAGCAGATAATATCTGACAAAATGAGAGATAGTGAATAATTTTTTTTATCTCCTTGCCTGTTCAGCCAGAATTTATTCTCTCTAAATTAAAGCATAGAAGGTGGGTATGGCAACAACTATTTTGCTTTGAGCTCCTTATATTAGACAGAGGTGAGATAAAGACACCTCTAGAGTCTGCAAGAATGAGCAAAAAGTGGGCAGGTTCCCCAGAAAATGGGCAGAATATACCCCACCTAGCACTTCTTGTCTCTTCATTCACTGTTAGAAGAGCCTTGGAAAATTAGTCATTAGGGTCAGATTAGGGTCAGTTTACTGGTATGACCCAGCACCACTGTACCTCAAATCCTTACCCATCAGATGTGCCTCTTCCTCATGAGCGTGAAAAATTTTGTTAAAACTCTTTTCTGGCAAGGTCATTTGAACGTGTTAAGGATGATTCAGCAAAGCACTTAATTGCATGTCTCAGCCTATCCCTAATTAGCAGAGATCTTAAATTCTTGTACAATCCTAAGTATATCCTTGCAATTAACTCAGGCACATATCCAGACTGCTGAGTATGCCTGAGGGAAAGCAGGTAAGTTGAGCCAGAGTTTCAGTAGCAGGGCATGTAACTGGCCAAAGGTACATGATATCTTTGGTAAAAACCACAGCTGAACCTACAGCAGCAGAATTTCTTCTTTATTCTATACTCACAAAATTACCATTCCTAAATACTTCCTGAAACTTCACCCCCTTTCACTCTTCTACTGTATGGACATGACTTTTCTCCATCTTCCTAATACTGGAGCAATATCTGGGTGTTTTGTGCTCAAGAATGTTTTGAAATACATATGTTTGAAATATCTTTGAGAATCTGTTTCTTTTCACTGCACTATATCAAACTTGACTGCCTTGTGTTGCACTCTGAGAACAACTGACTCTCTTTTTCCCAGGCTTCTGGAGTTCACTTTTCCATGGTTGGGAGGTCACTAGCTTTTTCCACCTGAGAGTTCCTGAATTTCAGCAGGAGAGAACACAAAGTGTTAATAGTGAAAATTGCTCAATATTATCTGGTGTTCTGATGGATGACAGTATCCTTGCTCTGTGTCTCTTGGTACAGCAAAACACTTCAGCTGAAGAGGTTTTAGAAACCTATTTTGTCTGCTTGAATACACGAGTTCTGTGGTAATGAACAGCTTTCTTACCAAGGTCAAATCAGACTAATTGCCACTAAGCAGATTTGTTAGTGAAAACAAGGCTGTATTATTTGATAAAAGAGTAAGGATTGGGGTTATCCTGCATCTTGCTTGTTTTGGTATACATTGAGAATTTGCAGGAAACTGGGAGGTCTATTCCTTTTCCTTTGCCTTCCCATTGCCCAGTGTGGGCACAGTCTTCACCTTGTACTGGCAAAGGTCCTGCCATCCCCAGTATCCACTTATGCAAATCACAGTCAGGATGCAGCCCAGTGATATGAATGGTCCTCAGACACCTGAGCCTCAGCCAGCTTTTATTTTATTTATGACATTTATTTGTTCCATACTCATACTCTGGCTTGTTGCCCGTGACAAATACTACAGATATCCTCCACCCTTTTTCTCCAAAACCTGACGTGTCACTTGCCTTCATAAAAAAAAAAAAAAATTAATTGTCACCTTTATGTGAAACTGCAGAGATTGGCTATGGAAAGAGATGGGATGGTGGCCAGAACCACACTGCTGTTCCTACAGGTGTTAGATGTCTTGTTTTTCAGAGTTTTATTCATTCAACGTGGGCTAAAAATTACTATCAGATATATGGTTTAGAGGATTTATTTTTCCATTTGGGATGATTAAAACCTGGGTTGTTGTTTGTTTTTTCTTTTTTGTTGTTTCTGTAGCTTAGAGTGTAGTCCACACCCTGGAAGGAGAGGGTATTTTCACTTGAGTGCTTTTGAAATTGAAGGAATGATCTCCTCAACCTCTCCTGTTCTCTTCCCCTCCATTGTGTAGTTCTGGTCATTTTTGATCCTTTGTACATTTGCATTGCTGTTGTCTGCAAAGATGACTTGAACTGAGGTTTTGTGGGCACTTCCAGATGAAATATTTCCAGAATTGCCTGCAATTGCAAAGACTGAGTACAGGTGCAGCTGATCTCATCCATCCTGTGTTCTCAGTATCTACATACCCACCCTACAAGCAAAGAATCAGAGTAATTTTCTGAAGTCCCTTTGAGCATCCTTGCTTAAACTCAGCCAGTGCAGCCTCAACCTTCATTTCTGGCTGGGGATGTCATTCTGGCACTGGGTAGTATTGCCTTTTGTTATGTATTGTACTAGGGAATTCCTTACACATTTTTGAACAGTGCAGCCCTTTGACTGGGACAGAGAAATGACTGTAGCTCAATTCTTGGAGCATTTGTAGCAAATCAGTAAATAATTGTCACGGCTTTAGTTGCCCAGCCAAGCCATCTCAGGTGAGTTGTTTTAACAACAGGGCTGTAAGCCTGGCATGTTTCTGAAAGATTTTTGTTTAATGAATGAGACAATCTGCTCAGAAGACAAAAGGCACCACTCCACTGCTCCTGAGATCCATGTGGCAGGAGTGAGTTTACTTCTGAAATAGGTCCTCATCAGCTGGCATGACCAGAAAATATTTATAACTGGTTTTCATAGATGACAGCATGAGGCTGCATGTGTTGGCACCTTTGTGCAGATCTAACACAATGGAACACTCTGGTGATAATCTCTGGTGGTTTCACTCCTTGGACTGTAGAAAGACTCATGGCAAGAAAAGCTCTCTCAATATATTCCTGTCTTTCCTGCCTCTCCTCCCAGCTGGGAAAGTGATTTTTACATAAGAAAGAATGTCTGTCTTGCAGAAATCTGTGCTGCAGGCCTATTCTCCCTTTTTGATTTTTTCCTTTTTATTTTTTGGGTTTTTTTTTTTTTTTTTTTTGGTTTTTTTTTAGTAAAGACAATTCACAATTGATTCAAAGCAGAACCAAACTCACAAGGGTAGCATAGGGGGTTAGAAAGCCACAGTAAGAATTTACCCAGAGCAAATTAATTTGAGGATCTACCTCAAATTAAGTAAATGAACCTCAGAAATACTATGGAATTAAATTACTGCAAAATTTCTTCAGGCTTAATCATTAAAGGTCTAATTAAAAGAACATTATTTGGCAGTATAGTGTTCCACTACTGTGTTAGGCTGAGAAGCTGGGAATTCCTTCCTTCCTTCCTTCCTTCCTTCCTTCCTTCCTTCCTTCCTTCCTTCCTTCCTTCCTTCCTTCCCTTCCTTCCTTCCTTCCTTCCTTCCTTCCTTCCTTCCTTCCTTCCTTCCTTCCTTCCTTCCTTCCTTCCTTCCTTCCTTCCTTCCTTCCTTCCTTCCTTCCTTCCTTCCTTCCTTCCTTCCTTCCTTCCTTCCTTCCTTCCTTCCTTCCTTCCTTCCTTCCTTCCTTCCTTCCTTCCTTCCTTCCTTCCTTCCTTCCTTCCTTCCTTCCTTCCTTCCTTCCTTCCTTCCTTCCTTCCTTCCTTCCTTCCTTCCTCCCTCCCTCCCTCCCATCTTTTCTTGCCTTCTCTTTTTCCTCCCTTTCCCTTCTCCTCTTCATCTCTTTCCTCCTGTTTCTCGTTCCGAGTGTCCTTCCCTCTCTTGGTGTCTCTCAGCAACCTGTGCAGAAAGAAAAATTGTTTTATTTTGAATGCAGAACTGCAGTTTCCAACCTGGGGTTTGCAGACCCTCAGGTCTTTGTAAGACCTTCTTTTGTAAGAAGGGGAAAGTATGAAAAGGAACTAGGAAAAGCAAATTGAGGTACTAAATCCCTGTATGCTAGCTATGCCCCTGAAAATAAAATTGGACCTTCAAAAAATAAAATAGTTGGAAGCTACCAGAAAAGAAAGAATTATTACAAGAAAAAACATCAGGAGGTTTGGAAGGTCATTATGGTCAAATATATAGTGTAGGTAAAATTCAGAGAAAATCTGTTCAGCATTAAAACAATTTTAAGATCAAAGGAATAACATAGTACCTGAGCTGCAGACAGTTAGTGGAATTAAACTTGTGAGCCTCTCTAAGATTTTCCTGTCATTTTATATAGCCAGTTAAAAAAAAAAAAAAAAAAAAAGGTCCTAGTTCCTTCCCTGCAGTAAATTGACAGAAGTTCATTAATGAATTTGAACTCAAATATTAAAGCTCTGAAACAACGTGTTTTTGCTTATGTAGGAACTTTCATTCCAGTGGAGCTTGAAATGATTTATGGACATGCATTTCATAGGGCACAGGTGGCATCAGAAGCCACATTTCACACAGCTGTATCTGGTGCAGCCATAAATAATTTAGCAAAAATATTTTTGTTGAATTTTTTAAGAGCTTTACAAACAAGTGATTTGTTTACAAAACACGGAAAAACTGCATGAATATGTCAGCTCTGAAAGTGTCAAATCCTTCATCAGGTAAAGGCACAAGGATGCAGAATAAAAATTATTTACAATTCAAACACAGAAGCATTATATAATGACAGCACACAGGGTTTTTTTCAGGGGAATTTTTGTATGCCTGTGCATGCAAAACTGTCCAGCACTTCTTGGATGAGACCACCAGTGTCCCAACTGTTTGTCTAAGACCCTGCTATTTAATAGTATTTGCTCTTGAGAAAAAATCTCAGGTTCTTTGCATAGACAGGTTTAAAGGAACACCACCTCCCCAAAAAAGAAAAAAAGAAAAAATTTTCCAGAACAAAACCCCAGATCATTTCATTGGAGATGTTTGCCACAGCAGGGGATGGCAGAATCATTGCTTACCTCCTTCCTACCCTTACCCCTAGGAGTGGGTAAAATGCTGGCTTGCTTTAGGGCTACAGATTCTAAATCCTTTTGGATTTGAAAGCTAAACCCAAGCAAAGTTACCAGCTTTCTGAAGTTGGAGCCTTCGTGTCTGATTCCCTCAGACTTTTCTGTATAGCTGTCACATTAACAGATCTTTTTTTTTTTCCTTTATTTTGCCCAAAGCAGAGATTCTTGTGTAATCATATAACTCAAGGAGCTGAGGCTTTAGAAAAATGCTGAATATTATGTTGTACTGTTGCAATTTGTCAGAAGAATTGCTTTTCCCTTCTCAAGCTATTGAGATCTACAAGGTTCAGTTTAGATTATCCAGAATAAATTGTCCCTTGACTGACAATCCGAAAGAATAGCTCCATGATTAGTGTTTTGGGACAACCTTAAAGTAGGATTTCTCTTCCTTTGCCCTTGCCCCTGCATGCAGCCTCACTCAGCCCTATCCAGCAATCAGTTAATTTCTGTACAGAGATGCTCCCCAGCCACGAGCTGGGTTTCACAGGGGTTGTGGGTGCACAGTTGCCTGCAGCAATGGAAATGTGTACAATGAAATAAATGCTGTGTTTTCTGAAGCACAGGCTCAGTAGCTGTACAGAGTGAACACCTTTGGCTCTTTTCTATACCCTCAATATCCGTGTTAGGCAGAGCCTAAATTTGGAACTGGGGAGCAGTTGCAGAGGGGTGTATTGAAGCCAAAGCTCTGACACTGCAGTGTCAGGGAACATTACACAGGGCCACTTCCACTCTGTGTTAACCATCTTTTATCCTGTCAGAGCAACAGAAAAACCCTTCCTGTAATGGAAAACCAGCCTCTTTGTGTGCAGTCCCAGCACTGTCTCCAGACAGTGGTCCACCCTCCCCACCCAGATCCCCACTGGTCAGACAGAGAGAGCCCAGTGAGTCCCTAATGCCATCATGGGGAGCCTCACCAATCTGCAGACACTCATTTAATTGCCTGCCAGGACCTTTGTGTTTCCCAAGGGGAGGATTTATACCCAAAGAGTGCTCACGTCACTGCAGTGGGGAGCCAGGACTCATCAAATCCGCCACCAGCTGCTGGTGACTCACGAGATGTCCAAGACAAGCAGCTTAACTTTCTTTTTCCTCTGTTTCTGTTTTCAAAGAAACCACTTCTCAGCTGCACACCAGGGGGCTGTTGTGAGTTTGAATTAATTTGAGGCTTCTAAATTAAAATTTCTGCAGTACAGCAATTCATTTCACCCTGTGAGGAACATCTCAGATCCGCTGACTCTTCCTGTGGAGGCACCTGCTTCTCTCCAAAGCCAGCTCAGCTAACAAGCTTAGGCATTTCACTGACTCTGATGAGCTCTCTCTGAGTG
This sequence comes from Muscicapa striata striata, assembly GCA_030060385.1. Lineage (NCBI taxonomy): Eukaryota > Metazoa > Chordata > Aves > Passeriformes > Muscicapidae > Muscicapa > Muscicapa striata. The sequence goes on from JAREIS010000046.1 coordinate 1,348,968, forward strand.
TTAACTCTTCTCTTTGCAGGTCTTAGGGCCCCATGGGCAGGAAACAGAATCCTAACCTGCATCACATGGAAAGTTAACTGAATATTGTGAGCAAACCCTATTTACAGCAAGCACAGGCCTGCTGCTGTTGTATTTATGCTCTGGCTTAAAAACGTTCAATTGAGGATGTCATTAGGGGGTTAATGGAAGCATTGTACTTAGAAAGTCTCTCTGTAAGCTGGGCTAGCCTCCTTACCTTACTATGTGATCAAACTCATTATTTTCCAGCTCCTGCTGGCATTGTAAACAGTCAGATTTGAGCAAATGAGCTGCAGATGTATTTATATCAGGACAATAACATGAGGAGGGTTCAGAATGGCATGCTATGGCCTGCTCAAGAAATAATGCAATTAAATTATTGTTTACAGAAAGAAAACCAGGCAATTAAATTATTGTTTACAGAAAGAAAACCAGCACTTCTGGCTAGATGATATTTTTAAGTTTTCTTGAATAGAAACTTGAGTCTGGAGCATCCTTTATAAACAGAATTTAGAGGCCAAACACTGCATGAGAAAGCAAGAATAGAGAAATGTCATCTCCAGAACTTGATTACACATTGCACATACACATCACACACATGCAATTATACCTTGTGTTTGTGCAGATCTTAGGCAGAATGAGACCATCTCCATTTTCAAGGCATCCATCACTTAAAGCTGTGTGAGCAACTACTAAACACATGATTTCCCAACCTTCAGGAGACTGACTTTGCCTGAACTGGACGTAAAAAAATATGGGCATAAGATGACAAAATAGTGTCTTCATTTCATGAATGAGGGAATGCATAGCTCAGGGCTTTTTTGGTTTTGTTTTTCTTTCATTTGGGGAGGACTGGAGTGGGGCAGGGGGACACAAGAGTTTGGGGGTTGGGGGAGAGAATTTTATTTCAATTTATTGTCTATGTGTAAACAGCTGGTGACATTTGAGATAACCCAAAGTATCAGTATGGGCTGCTAAGTAGGACACAGAGAAAATCTCTCATTACAGCACCATGTCTGTGCAAATAAACCAAGCCCTAGATCTCCAGTAATGATAAGGGAAAATGTGACACCTTGCCTACACATAGGTGTATACACATGAGCACCACCTGTGTTAAGTCTCTGAGTTAACCCTGCCTTGATATTTGTATTTTGTTTGGGATTATTATTTCAAAGAAAGATTGATCATTTTCATACTCACAACTCTCATAACAGCTGGGTTACTACTGTGAACAGGTAAATAGTGCTGAGTGACTTTCATGGGCTCCTCCTCACTGCCAGTTCTCCTGTTTTAGTGCTGTCACGACACAGGAGAGGTGTGCTGTGACCATGATTAAACACTGTGCAACTGTTCCATTTTCCTGTTTTAGCTTCTGTACAACATCCTAGACAGTCTCTCCAACTGTGGAGGCCAACCCCCAAACACTTGACAACTTTATCCACTGGCATTTAGACTGAATTGAAACACGTGCAAAGCTTGGCCTCTCTCCAGAGGCAAAGTGGAGAGCCACCTCCACCACCATAGGCTGTTTGCATCTTGTTCCTGTTTCAGGAGAAACTTGGAGGCCAGGAAAAACATGTAGTCTAGTATTCAATCTCTATGCCACAGCTTATGCAGCCCAAACCACTTATCCCTGTTGTGCCTGTAGCAGCTGGGATTGTAAACCCTTGTTTCTCCAGCAGACTTCATGACAAGAATCTCTACTGTAGATCAACTCCTATCCCCACTGACATTGCAACAGCACCACTGTTATCTATTGGCCTTTTAATCTTCTCAGAAAACATTTGGATGTGCCACTTTTTTCCTTCCCAATCTCACTTTGATCAACCCTCCAGTTTTCATGCTCAGATTGTGTTTTACTCCTCAGAATGGAGGGATCCAACACTGCTGGTGCAGCAGTTGTGTATGTTGGAAGAGTGCAGACTGGAAAACATGTTACATACACTCTTAGTATTGCTCCTAACAGCTCCTACTGTATTTCTGGGAAAAGAACACCTTGATGGACCATGAGTTTGAGCTAGCAGGACACTTCTGTGATATCTCTTTTCCAGACTGTTGTGTATTCAGATAGGTCATACAGCTTACCTGAAAAATGGTAAGGGAAAATGTTTCTGGCTTCTCAAGTTGCAGACAACATGCATCGTAAGCAGATGTAGCAGATAAAGTGGTTAATGGCTTTTCCTCCACCACAACTGAATTCCTAATTCCCTCCTTGACCTGGAAATGCTTGCAGGGCTGGTGGAAAAGATGTGGGATAAACTCATGTCCTGTTTCTGTCAAAATGACCCACACTAGAAAAGACATTCCAGTTATCCTGAGCAATCTAACACCTTTCAGCTTTCCTTCCCAAAATGAAAGCAGATATTATCAATTGGATCACAGCAGCAATTGAGAATACTGTGGGCAGGTTCAAAAGTGTTGTTTGATCCCCAAGTCTGCACAGAAGTCTGTTCCCATTAAGGAAAGAGGTGGGAAGAAGACTGAGAAGTTGTTGTGGTTTAACCCCAGCCAACAGCCCAGCCCCACGCAGCCTCTCACCAGCAGGACTGGGGAGAGAGTCAGAGTGGTAAAAGCTGGAAAACACGTGGGTTTGATAAAGACAGTCTAAAAGGGGAAGCAAAGACAAGAACACAAGCAAAATAAAACCCAAGGAATGAATTCTCTCCTTCTCATGGGTATTCTGCCATCTCCAGGACAGCAGGACCCCATCACATGTAGTGGTGATTTGGGAAGACAAATGTCATCACTGCAAATGTCCTCCCTTCCTCCTTGTTTCCCCCACTTTATACACTGAGCAGGATGTCACATCTGGAATATCCCTTTGGTCAGTTTGGGTCACCTGTTGTGGCTGTTTCTCTTCCCAACCTCCCCTGCTCCCCCAGTTTCCTCCCCAGCATGGCAATACAAAAAGCAGAAAAGGCCTTGGCTCTGTGCATGCCCTGCTCAGCAATAACAAAAACATCTCTGTATTATCAAGACAAATCCAGAACACAGCCCCATACCAGCCACTGGGAAGAAAATTAACTCCACCCCAGCCAAAACCAGCACAGAAGGCAAAATGGGAGAATCTCCCAGTGAAATGCTCCTACCTCTGGAAGGTGTGTACACTACATTTCGAATGTATGTCAACAAATACAAAATATTTTAGTTTAACAGAGAGCTAGTTCTAGTTCTTAAACTAGAACAGAGCTGCTCGTCTTTATGTACTGGGGAAGATGTGTGAAAATCAACTTTTAGGTTTTTGCTCTGTTTGAACACTACTAAAGAGGTTTAACAGAATGACACTGAATGTGTAAATATGGAGCAATATGTTCCATTTCTGGTTCACCCTTCAAATGGAAAATCACATGTTCTCGTACTTTAATTCCTTCATTTTTAAGTGAAGAGAGGATCCTTCAGACCATTAGTATAATCAATTCCTAAATGACAAGAAGGCTCACAATGTCATTCTGTATCCATGGAAGAATTCTGTGAATTTTGGTTTTTTCAGAGCATCTTTTTTAGAAAGAATCATATTTTATTTTCCCCTAAATTCTGTGAAGGGATATCCAGCATAGTACTCTCTCAGTATAAAAGAAGCAAGCAGGAAATAAATCTATCTTGTCCTTTATAACCAAAATGCATTTAATAATTTGAACACCTTAGATAATTGATTTTGCTTCTAAATTGATTCTTTGGGCTCACTAAGTTTTCTGATAATCCTTGATTCACTATCAGAAACTGAAACAGGGACCACAAGTCCTAACTCTTAACCCCATCTTAGATCCAAGGGAACCAGAACTGTCCCTGAGGAAAAGTTAAATTAAAATTAATTTCAAATGCACTCCAAAGGCCATAGTTCTGTAGCTCTCTTCATTACTGGATTATTACTGATTATATATTCCAATTTGGAACAGAGACAAGATGACAATTATGCTTCCTAACAAGTCTTGAAATAACCCATCAGCTTTGAGGTACTACAAGAAAATTCTCTTTTCACATATTATTGTTGGCTGAGAATACAGGGTTCTAATCTCATTTCTCTGCAAGTATCTCTTTGCACCAAATTCCAATTTCTTACTTAATTATGGAACACAGAGCCACAAAAAGCCAAAACAAAATACAAAATAAATACATGACACAATACATAAATAGAGGAAGCTATCAGATCCAAGATGGAAACAAAATTTAAAGAATGCTGAGAGACATCTAGGAGAACATCACACTCTTTGCCCCATAATCCTGAAAAACTGGCATATTGATTTTAATATGTTTTCAGTAAATCTGTCAAACTGACAGAGGAATAGCCAGCATGTTCCCTATAGTCAAATGGTGAGAAATGGTCAAATGGTCTGTGCAGACACCAGCTGGCACCCCTGCCAGAGCTGCCAGAGCTGTAAGAGTCTTTTTCTTTTAAAAAACAGAAGTAAACAGAAAATGTAATGTGACTTTGAAAGAGTAAATGCACATGTAGGGTTCATCAGAAGTTTTTATCCAGGAGAGGGGAAGTATTGCTAAGATACTAAGATCTAAATCACTGCAAATGTGTGAGGTTTTTATTTGAGTCCATGGAGAACTTGTAGAAATTGAACAAAAGGCAGATCAGAAAATCAGTTTTGCTTTCCAGAGGCCTGCAGGCATTTGGAAAAGATGCCCAACTTCATTCAAAAATTTCCAGAAAGACAGAGACTGGGAAAGCTACAGTCCATATCTATGTAAGAATCTGGCCATATCCAGAGCAGAGAAGTTCAAACTTGACCAGGTGCATAGTTGGACCACAGGATAATGACAAAACTGAGAGATAATTTTTTTATGAGGAGAGACACACTGAGTCAGTTGTTGAACTTCAGCAGGGCTGCAGAAATACATGTTGTCTGTCAATACATCAGTGTGTGATCACTGGGGAGGCAAACACAATTGTTAGCAGACAGGACAGTGCTGGCAGAACCAAATATGAATATATTGCTCATGATTATTTTAGGCTGAAAGCAAGAAGGGTTATAACTAATTGAGGAGTAAGATTATGTGACGCTCTTGTATCAGAAGCACCAGAGGAGAGATGATCACAGCAGTGGAGATGCAGTCTGACCTGCTTTTGCACAGGATTATGTGACATCCTATGGTACAAGGGGTGCAATGACCCAAAGGATTTATTTCCCTCAGTTGTTTTATTTTTCTGTAATTTGCCTCACTGCTCACTGGTCTTCTAATCCCATAACCTGTCAGACTAAAAAATCCCAGAGCCATCAAGGTTAAATTTCCTAATCACTTTAGAAGCAGGAAGACAGCACTAAACAGTGTCACTCCAGAATGCCTTGGACATTGGTGGGTGTCACAGATTCTGTAGGTGAGGCCTCCCAAGTCTGTTAGACCTGGTATACATTCAAGCCACCAGAAATCCTAAAAAGATATAATTATTCAGCCAGAACCCCCAGATTTCTAGATTCCATCCTAGAAAAGGAGTTATGTTTGATGCAGGGCCAGAATAAACAGCAAACTAGATAATGGGCAGGTCACCAGTCTCCTTCCTTGCATTTTTTTAATATTGCTGACAACATCAAAGATCTCTTGTCATGGATATAGCAGAATCATAATATTCAATCAAGTGTTCATTAATACAGTGGGAAAAATTAATGCTAGAAAGATAACAATGACAGAACATACAACCTAGTTGAATATGTGCTTTTAAGATCTCTTCAGCATCTCTTCACTTGAGATTAATTCATTAAAACTGTCAAATTTTGAAGCATTAGGGAAAACAGCAAGAATTTTACAAGCTTTCAGGAGACAAACAACAAGCTTTATTTGCCATGTTGTGACCGAATCTGTTAATGAATCAAGTGTTTCTGTGGGGCTCCCCACATTGTTCTTTCATTGTAATAAATGAAAGAATATTCTGCAGTCCCTCACACTCCTCCTTTGTGTGGAATGTTTGTGTTTAGGGGTCTGATTTTGCAAAACAGCTATATGGTGACATATCAGTTTGTTCACAAGATACATTCCCTCCTTATCAACATAAATTCTGGGAATTTTTCTGGAGTAAAAATAGGGATTGGTCTTGCTTCACAAGATCCTCTAGAACCATACAGAGTCAGGTAACTCTGGGTGAATGCTCTGCAGGTTTCCTCTCTCTAGGGGTCAGCAGCAGAATTTATAACTGGGTTTTAATTTGAAGCCATTCATTATTTCAGCTCTCTTTCAATTGCCTCTTTTCATATTTTGTTGCTTTGTCCTTTCCTAATGCAGCATAACACCGTGCTTGTGGCTGCCCAGCACAGAGCACTGAACAGATGTTTTCTTTGAGCTGTGCTCAGCCATATCTAGGCCCTTTCCCTCAGTAATTACAGTTAATTCTAGGAATCCTTAATGAATATTAATAGTGGAAATGGTTCCATGAAATATCCATAACATTGCACTGAATGCTTTTTCACAATGCAGTGCTCAGTTACGCAGATGCATTACATCATCCTGAAGTTGCTTGCACTTTTCTTTATGCTGAATTAAATTGAAAAACAGTGCCTGGAGGAATGGGGGAATGGGCTCTAGGTTCCCATAAATCCCTAAAGCACATTACACCCCACACTCACAAATGTCTTTCTCCCTAGTGTTCCCTTCTAATTTTTCTGTAATTTTCAACATTTATCATCTAACATGATATAAAGGAGCTGGTTGCCTTAAAATACATAAAGGTTTTCCCTCCTGTACCCTGCTCAGTTTCTCCTGTTTGATCCTGCAGTACAAATGCAGATCTGCCATCATTAGTCAGACCAAAATACTGCCTGTAACTATGTCATTGACTGTCATCATCACAGGCTTAGCCTGTGACTTCATCCCCAAGCCAGAGAGGGGAGTGGAATGGGAAGCAAAGGAGAATGGCTGTGATTAAATACAAATCACCAGAGCAATTGGAGAATGTGACCAGACTGTAAAAAGTACATGGAGACATCTCTCATTCTGATGAGTTCACAGGTTTTTTTTCCTACTTACAAAAGCCTGTTTTTGATGTTTGCCACCTTCTTTGCTCCTAGTTTGTTTAAGGAAGGTTGGCTGGGCATAAAGGAAAGCAGCAAAGGCAAATAGCCTGGTCTTTGTACCTAGGAGCTGTAGTACTGCACCCATGGTGGAGGCAGAGAGACAATTCTCCAAAGCACATCACGCTCCCTGAAGCCAACAGGAGCACAGCCCTGTCTGCCCTGTGACTCAGGCAAGCAGCTCTTACAGAACTCTCTTTATTGACTGATTTATTGAAAGAAATCTCTCATACATTCCTGTTGGCTTCTGTTACCAAAAGAGGCATTTAAGAAGACATGGTTCTCTTGCAGTCATGCAGAAATTTGCCCTATAAAGTTGGAATCATAATGTACATAATTAGCCGTCTAGATAATTGTCCATACCTTGCAGTCAGTCATTAAGCAGGACTGCATACTGCACAAAGTCTTATGAAAATAGGACTATTCCTAACAAAATAAAAATTTGACTAATGGTGTTTCAGATCAAAGAAGGAATGACTTACTGTAGAGGACAGGAAAGAAGATAAGGAATTATACATTGCAGGGATGTCAAGCTGTTCAGGTGCCTCTGCAAGATGTTGCATGCAACAATTTGGGCAACATTTGGGGTACCATGAATATCAAGGTAATAATTTCTTTTTGTGGAAAATGCAACCAGTGCCAAGTATAGTCCTTGTTAAATGACATAACCACTCAAGGATGCTGTTGCAATCATGCTCCTGTAAAAAGAGAAATAAGCCCAGTGGCCCAGTGCTGTCCAGCAAAGTGCATGCAGCTGTATTCAACTTGCATGCATTATGTTATAGGTTTGGCTTTCTCATAAATATTCATATTGGTCCATTAGCTCCTTTTGTCTAAGGATCCCAAAGCAGTGGACAAGTAGGAATTACCAAAGCTTTGCAACACCCAGAAGAGGAGGGTAACTGCTGCATTCTTTTAACACTCAGGCATAAAATGGCAAAGTGAGGTTAACTGGCTTGTCTGGGATCAGGCAGTGAGTCAGAATGGGAGTTGGAAAGTGGTACCCAGGGGTTACTGTCTGCTGCTGCTGCTGAAAATACATGAGAAGAGGAACTGGGGAGTTGCCTGAACAGTGTTTGCTACAGCTGGTGCTGTCTCACCTGCCCTTATCTCTGAGCATGGTGCCCTCAGGAGCTGAAGCACAAACACACTCTCAGCCCATATGCTTAGATGCTGGGAATACCCCAGAGGGCTCCTACAGGTGCTGTGAAGAGGATTCCTCCGGGCTGATCAATGTAGAGAATAATTTTAAACAGTGTGTGAGTTCAGTATTTTCCAGCAATTTTTTAAATTATGTTACCACAGTCCTCCAGTTAGGAAAAGGTGTAAGGACTTTTTGTTTGTTTTGTTGTTTCGTTTTTGTTTTATCCTGCATTGCTAACAACAATAATATTGTTATGTTTCTTGATTTCAGATTGCTGAAATTGCAATTATTTAACTGGTCTGAAATGCAGTTAAATCACAGAATTTCCATTTCAGAGATGAGTAAATGGAGGCTAAGGAAGTGCATCTGTAGTAGAATTAAGAACCAGAAATCCATTACTGACACTGGGCAGCTTTCCTTTGGTGGCTACAGGGAAGTTTTATATAAATGCATGTTAAAAATTTAGATTAATCTGCTGAGATATTACCCTGTAGACTGACATTAAAGACACTAACCCAGAGTACAATAAAGGCCATTACCATAATTTCCAGCTAGGCAAAGCTATTACCAAAGCCAAAGCTATGGCTAAAATCACGAATGGTACCATGGTTCCTGCTCTAAGCTGGAATGGTTTATTTCACCACTGCAGAGGGCTGTGGATGCATGGCCACTCACCATGCCCAGCTGAGACCTGTTATTCAATGATGCTTTGGCTTAAGCAGTTTTTTAGACCTCTGCTCTGCATTTTGGCTACATTAAAATAACCTTAATCTACCAGTTTTTTCTCAGTGTAAATGGAGTTTTTCCTGTCCCACATAAGCACTAGGCACTGGCTGCTTTCCTGCTCCTGTCAGATGGCCACAGGCAATGGATCTTCCACTCTGTGTCATCCCAAAATAAATTCTGCCTGTGTGAGCTATAAATCATAGATGGTCTCTGAGGCACAGTGGCTCTGTGTTGCTCAGCCTGTGCTGATACAATAGAGGGCAGAGTGCCACAATCCAGCTGTTGAGATATGAATAAACGACAAGGAATTATGTACAGACAAATTTAAATACTGCTGACTGAGGGGAAATAAAATCACTGAAGCACTGAATGATGCTGGCAGGCTTGAAGCCAAAATCACATTTGCTTTTGTTCTGCTCTGACATGGGGTGTAATTGGGTTACAGTGACAACATTGAAATAATCTTTTTTTTAAGGTGAAGAACACAGAAGCACTTCTGACAGTGGTCAGTAGCATGTGAAAGAAAGAAGTTGTTCATGAAGAATCAGATAGAATCACAGAATCATTGAATATGCTCAGTTGGAAGGGACCATCAGCATCACAGAATACAGCTCCTGGCCCTTCAGAGTCACACCAGGGGTCTGGAAGCATTGTCCAAACATTTATTGGACTCTCTCAGGCTTGGTGCTGTGACCACCACCCTGGGGAGTTGTTCCAGTGCCCAGCCACCCTCTGGGTGAAGAATCTTTTCCTGATATCCAACCTAAAACTCTTCTGACACAGCTTCAGGCCATTCCCTGGGGTCCTGTAACTGGTGACCAGAGAGAAGGAATCAATGCCTGCCTCTCTTCCCCTCATGAGGAAGTTTTAACTGCAGTAAAGTCTTCCCTCAGCCTCCTCTCTTGCAGGTGGAACAATCCAAGTGACCTCAGCTGCTCCTCATACATCTTCCCCTCCATGTATTTCATGTGGTCCCTCCATCATCTCCATAGCTCCCCTTTTGGGTTCTCTCTAATAGTTCAATATCTCCATATTGTGGTGCCCAATACCCAAGGGGAGGCAGCCCAGCCCAGAGCAGAGCAGGACAATCCCTGCCTTGCCTGGCTGTGATGCTGTCCCTGATGTCCCCAGGACAGGGCTGGCCCTCCTGGCTGCCAGGGCACTGCTGGCTCGTGTTCAGCTCACCACTGACCAGGAGCCCCAGGTGCCTTTCACAGCTCTGCTCTCCAGCCTCTCATTCCCCAGTCTGCCCCACAGCCATGGGTGCCCCTGGCTCTGACTGTGACTCTGACTGGCCTTCCAACCACTCAGATAGCCACTGGTTATTACAGTCAAGGTCATTGCAGTTTACTCCAGTAAAATATTAAAACAACAACAAAAAAAAATCCTTTAGAATGGGTGTCCAAATAATATTTTTCTTTTTATTTTCCTTTTTAATCTATTTTTAATTTTGGATTGAGCAACAAAGAAAACAGTGAGGCATCCAGAATGTATAAATTAGTTTACAAGTGGTGGCTGCCCCAAACTTTCTAAGGGGAAATATGAACTGAAAGCATCTCCCCCCACGTTGAGGATGGGTCTGTGGTTGGTCCCCTCTGGGCTGCTCCTTCCTTCTCCCTTCTCCCTTCTCCCTTCTCCCTTCTCCCTTCTCCCTTCTCCCTCCTCCCTTCTCCCTTCTCCCTTCTCCCTTCTCCCTTCTCCCTTCTCCCTGCCCCAGCACAGCCCATTCCCTGGGCTGCAGCCCTCCAGTGGGGAGCTGTGCAGCACAGGCAGCTGGCACAGCTCCCTGGGATAAGCAGGAGAGCAACAGATGGCTGACACATAAAATAGAGCTGAGACTGGAAAGGAATTTCTTCATTTCAAAGCCTTTGGCCTTTACAGTGCTAGGAATGGATTTGGAGAATAGCTGCAATTCTATTTTTGGTGGTCTGGTTTGGGGACTCTTGGTTTTGCCAATCTCACATAGCACCAGGCACTGTCTGCAGGAGCCAAGGCAGGTCCAGCTGTATCATCTCTTGGAGCCAATCCACTCCTGCAAGTGACAACTTCCAAGTATTTCACTTTGGCATTTACTTGGCTCATGCTGTCTTACCATTAACACACTTCTGGAGCTTCCTTGAGAGATACACAGGGCAACAAAAATGCCTTTTAGACACCTGTTTCAGCCATAAAACTTCATTAGCTAAGGATGAGTTTCTGTCATTGGGCAGCACTGGTCATTTCCCTGTGCCTACCCCGTGCCCTTGGCTCTCCAGCCTGTCAGACTGAGTGGCTCACCCTGGGCTGCCTGGTGGCACTGCTTTTACCCTTGTGAGCACTTGCAGAAGGTGTTGAATTCCTACCTTCCTCTGCACAGCTATTATTTATTAATGTATTAGACCTGCAGTCACTATATATTCTTGGATTTAGCTTTCAGTGAGATACACAGATATTCAGCCTGTTCAGCTAACCACCAAAAGTCAATAAAATGCTGCAACCTAAGGAGAGAGGGAAGTTGCACATTCAAGGGTCTGAATCAGTCCACCTGAAACCACAGTGGTGTATCTTTCCCAGTAGGGTTGGAATGGTGATTGTCCCAAGGGAACTGGTAGGAGAGGGCAGACTTCATCCTTATAATCTTTCAGGCTGTATATTAAAATGAAAGGTAAATGGATGAATATTTAAAGAAGACTAGGAAGGATTCATTTAGATGCTTTGAAAGTGGTAGCAATGTTTTGCTAAGATGAGAAAGGAATTGCTGGAGAGATATCTTGTTGGTTTGGGTTCTTTTTCCCCAGCAAAATGTTTTCTTTTGGATTTTTGGTTTTTGTTTTCTTTTTTTTCTGGGACAAACTCTGTATCTCTTTGTAGTGTACAGTGTGTCCTCAGGGTGGGATGACACAAGAAGGAGATTAAAAAAAAAAAAAAAAAAAAAAAAAAAAAAGCAGTGGGCAGTTACAAGATAAATTTCAAGGTCTTTTGGCACTGAAAAGCCTTAGAGGAAAAAAAAACCAAACATTAAACTGTCTTTTGTGTACGTCCCAGGAGAATTTTTTCTCCTTTGGTGTGTTGAATCTATGTTTACTCATGTATTAAAATTGCTGCTTGGTCTGCAGTGTAAAGATAACATAAAATGAATTTTAAATGCCAGATATAGGTTTACAGGCTGAGATGCTCTCTAGAGCTGTCATCACATCTGAGTTGTGGTTGTGATGGGATGTAATGTTTTATGCTCTGCAGCTTCTGGACAAAGCCAAGGCTAAAGGGATTTAGAGGAACAGACCAAGAGATTCAGGCTAGGAGACTGCTAGAGGAACACACAGCAAGTAATGAGGAATTGCCAAGAAGAGAAAACATCCAGAGGAACAAGGTTGTCACCTTGGGAAGTTCATCCTGCCTCGCTGTGTTCAGACCTTGGCTATGGGCTGGAGCTCATGGGGACCTGGGGACTGACAGGAGTGTGTTCCAGACTCCCTCTCAGGGAGGCAGAAGCTGGTCTCATTCCTTCAGCAAGGTCACAGCAGCCACTGTACACTAGATGTTGTTTTACCTCTGTGTTCACAGTGCCAAAATCACTCTGGTGGGGTGGAGAAAGGTCAATCTCAGAACACAATGGCACCCAAGGGTAGCTGTCCTTGATGTGGCCCTGCATAGCCAAAAGTAACTCAGCATTCCTTGTGATGAAGTTACCTGTGATGTTGTTGCCAGTGTCCCCCTGTGCAGACTCACAGCCTGGGAGTCTGCAAAGCTGGAGAAATGAACTTCTCCCCAAGGAGATCCTTCTGCTTTGTCTGACAGGCCATGTCACATGTCCCAGAGATGATTTTTACCCCATTTCTTGGGAGGATAAGTACTCCTGGAAGTGGGACAGGAGCTGTGGTCACCAAAATGGGCTGTGTTGGTGAACACCATTTGGGGAGGGAGCAGGAGGGGGGAGAGGGCTGATTTTCCTTACTGTGCATACACTTCCCCCTTGTGCTATGAGCCAGTGACTGCTTTATGGCAGGGTTTCATTTGTGATTAATGAGCTATTATCAGCATCTTTAGAAAATCCACCATGGTTGTCACCAAATAACACTGATTTCCTACTCAATTCCTGCTTTTGGTGTCAGGCTTTGGCTGAAATCAGACACTAAGGTGGAAACATGGGAAAGCAATGGATGGCTTGAGTTTAGGTTGCATAAAGCGACCATGGGTGAAAGCCCCACCAGTCTGTGTTTGGTATTGACAGCATTAGTGCAAGGTAATTAATATTCCAAGATTGCAAAACTGCTCCAGATTCAATAATAAACCCTGCAAAGGAAATTACCAAGACATTGTTTCTTAATAACACTGAACAAGCATTTATTTTCTTAATGAATTTTTAGTACCAGCCTCACAGTTCAGCACTGTCTCAACAAGCCTCCCTTAATTAAAGTTTTGTTAGTACAAGGGGTCCTTGAAATTCCCAGAAAATACTGGCCTGTAACCTTAGTAAATTTGTACTTCCAGAAGTGTCCTTCAGCCAAACTCTGAGTTTGTGCTGCATGCTGTGGTTACCTGTGTAACTCAAGGCAGGGCAGCTCCAGGTGTGGTCTGACAGCACACAGGAGAATTGTGAAGATAGCAGAGTTAATTTACTGGGTTACCATTAACACAGCTCCAGTACAAACCTCAAAATAGAAATGTTACCTCCCTTCTCTTGGATCCTGCCTCTGTGGAGTATTTCAGAATTATGGGAATGACAAGACCACTGCCAGACTGCACTGAGGCTGTACATGAAGTTACCCCTCAGCTCTCTGTCTGCTAGAATAAATTACTGAGGCACAGTGCTTTAAGTGTGCTTGCAGTCAGAAATCAGACTCATGCCAAAAAAAAAAATAAATCATAATTTTAAGATATGTTATTAGAGTCAAGCACTTCTTTCAATTATTTTATATTCAGTTGTATGGACAATATCTCATAAGATAGAGCTGTAAAGCTTCTGGCCTGCATTTGTGTGGGATGACAATTTCAGTTCCTGCTTGAGGTCTCTTCCTTGTCATCAGTGAGCAAACATCAGGTGGAGTAACCTTCTGTCAGTCTGTGGAAAGCAGCAGGGCATGCAGCACACAGAGTTTAGGTTTGTCTTCATCAGCAGTAGGGTTTAGATGTTTTGGACATGTTGAATAAATGTAGTTGTTTCATTTTGGCACCAGGTTCTATAGAAGCCAGGAGCTCACTTCTGTCCTGTTCTTCCTTTCTTCCATCATTACCTGCAAGACAGTAGAGATCTTACTCAGCTGGGGACTTCTCACCACAAATATTTGCACTAAAGAGGATTGCAGAGACAGCATAGCACTGAGCTTGCATAATGATGCCTGCCACTTTCTGGCTTTAAATTGTTTTCAGGTCCCCTTAGCAACTGGGTTTTGCATGTGCAACGAAGGCTTTTCATGAGTGCTGATCATCAGACACCAATGCCCATGCTGGAGAGTTAACACTGATGCCCTCTTCATGCTGCAGCTGTTTTTCAGAGATTTGCTCACATTATATAATTAGATCAAATGATCCTCTCTTTAACATTTCCTTGATGGTGAATGGAAGGTTTTATTTAAGAAATAATTTTATTGTTTATTTTTCCCTTAGTTTGCTCTAGCTTTGAAAACAGACACAATTTAGCACTGATACTGATGGAAAACTTTACTCAGTTTGTGGTGGGATGCCATCCCACAAACCCATGAAATTATGATCCCCATTGTTTATTGAATCACTGCATTTTAAATTAAATGTTTATTGAATTACCACATTTTAAATTAACATAAAGCTTCATCCACTTACAAGCAGCTCTCTTCAGCAGCTAGTGGCCACCTTCATTGTTACTTGATGGTAACACCACTGTGTTGCCAGACAATTTATTCCAGAGCTTGATTTTACCAAAAATAGCCTGAAAACTCTTATTTGTCTAACACTCTTCTCTCTCCAGTTTAAGATAAAATATTATTTCTAGTCTTTAACTGTCAGTTGCCACCTAGAACAACAACTGCTGATTTTTTTAGATAATTAGTTAATGGAGGCAGGGAGGAAAGCATACAATGTCATTTCATTTTCTCCTGCAGAGGGGAAATGAAACATCTCAGGTTTTTAACCTCTACTTTGAAATGGCTTTGTAATTATGCCTTCTTAAGACAGTAGGTTTTAAAGTCTGCTCATCCGTGGCTGAGTGGGAGAAGGAATCTTGTCATTCATGATAGCTGATAACTCGCTTGCCAGATCAAAATTAAGAATAACCTTTCACCAGCAGCTCTAGCACAGACATCATCCTCTCTGACTTCTCAGTGGGTACCAATGAGATTCCAGCCAGATTGCACATGACAAACCAAAAATATCCCCAGCAGTCTGTTAAAATTTAACTCCCCCAAAAGATTACATCCTCACAAGCTCTGCAGCTTGGTGTGGTTCAGCTGATCAATGGGAGCTGAATCATATGCTTTATTTTTTTCGAAGTGTTCAGAAATCTCAATCGGAAAATAATTTCTGCTGCAAACAGGGAATGATGTATCATGGTGCAACATCCAGCACAGATTGCATGGTAAAGTCTTTGCAGGATTAAAGCCCCAGGCCTTCAGAACTGACACCGTAAAATTCAAAACTAATTCTTCTAATAAAACCTTAGCTAAATCCTGTCTGCTTCCCTTCCCTGAGCCTTTAATTGCTCTAGTGGGTTTCTCCTGTTCTGTTGGAAAACACATCAAACTACAGCATTAGCTAAAGGCACCTCAATTTATCACCTATATTCCAAGCCATTACAAAGAAAAGGATTTTTTTACAGTTGTAAGATCTGTCTTTAAGACTTCCCCCAGTCACCAGAGACATAGGTACTCAGAATTGGTGGGGTAAAAATTCCTGAGCTGACAGCAGATAGGCTGGAAAAACAAAAAACAAACAAACCCCCCCCCCCCCCAAACAAAGAAACAAACAAACAAACAAACAAAAAACTTCAAAGAAGAATAATCAGCAACTTTGAACATCTTGAGTTCAATGCACAGTGACAGTAGGTTTGGGGCCATTTTCCCCAAAGAGGGAAATTACCAGACATCAGAAGTGCTTTGGTCATTGAAGTGTGGAGATTTTCACATGAAAGAGTTTGGCTTTGGGTTTTGCTCTCTGACTGTCACCATTTCTCTGTGCATCCTGTCTTTCATCATTGCCCTGTTCCCTTCTTCCCTTCTTGGGCTCATGCTTTGAGCTCTGGTCTTTTCACAATTAAAGTCACCAAGAGTTTTGCCAATAATTTCTATAAGCATAAGATCAAGCTCTTAATTTTTTTTCATGCTCTTTCTTAAGTTTCCCAAATGTTTCTTTCTAGGCTTTGTTCCCCAAAGCACAAGTGTTCAGTCTGTCTCTCTTTCTTTTTTTTTTTTTTTTTTTTTTTTTTTTTTTTTTGGCTAAATAGTAAAAACACTTCCAAAAATCAATTAATAATTTTATTTGCCAGATTTCCTCAAGCATTCTAGGAAATTCTCTTTAGGATAGGGGTAAGGATCAAGGTAGTTTAGATTTCATTTTTCCTTGAAATAGCAAGCCAGTGTCTGTAGGATGTTTAGTTGCCAGAAAATAAATTCAGAATACACATGCACATGCTCACTCCCACATACAAACTTTCCCAAAAGTAATTTAGTATTCATGTTTAAAAATAATTAAATAATTTCTGGTTGCTTGCATCTAAGCCCTTTGAACAATGTATGCAGTTAAAGCTGCTAAATTAAACCTTCCTGACTCCATCATGCTGGTATATCAAGCAGATGTGTTCTGGAGTACTGCCTTGATATCTCCTGAATAGCTGCACATAAAGAGAGAACATTCATATAATGCTGTCTATAAATATAGCAACCAGAAAACACTCCAGAGATGTTGTGAGGGCTCCAAAGTTAAGTTTAGTTTGAGGTTTTGAGCTCAAATCAGGACTAAAACTGATGTTATAATGATTGAATATACTTTCCAGATTTAACATCTTCACAACCCTACTTAATTTCCTGTAATATTTTTAGCTCACATGAAAAGATGTTCTCCCTATTCATCAAAAATTATTTTAAAACTGACAGGAGGAAAATGAAGTTACTAATGTCTGCTTCCTTTATTTAGTACTTTTCACTTACATCCTGTGCTCTCACATCAGTTTCTTACATCAATTCCAGGAACCAGGGAGAAGAGCTGGTCAGTAAAATTGTAGGAAGTGTGGGAAGATAGAATAGGGAGACAGATGTGCATCTTGGACCTGGAGTTATACTAAGTTTGGTGATGATACTAAATTGGAAGGAGCTATTGATTCCCTTGAGGGCAGAGAGACCTCAACAAATCAGAGACATGGGCAATCACCAACCATATGAAGTTTAGCAAGGGCAGGTTCTGGATTCTGCACCTGGGACAAGGCACCTCTGGTTGTGTGGACCAGCTGGGGAATGAGAGGCTGGAGAGCAGAGCTATGGGAAGGGACCTGGGGGTTCTGGATGACAGAAAGCTGAACACGGGCCAGCAGTGCCCTGGCAGCCAGGAGAGACATCCCTGTCCTGGGGACATCAGGGACAGCATCACAGCCAGGCAAGGCAGGGATTGTCCTGCTCTGCTCTGGGCTGGGGCAGCTTCACCTCCTGTGAAGTCCTGTGTGCTGTTTTGGGTGACACAATAAAAATAAAAAAAACACATTAAGCTATTAGAGATCATCCAGAGAAGACCATGAGGTGGTGAAGGGCCTTGAGGTGAAGCCATAAAAGATGTAGCTGAGGTCACTTGGACTTTTCAGCCTGGAGGAGAGGAGGCTGAGGGGAGACCTCATTGCAGTTACAGCTTCCTCAGGAGGGGAAAAGGAGAGGCAGACACCAAGTACTCCTCTCTGGTGACCAGTGACAAGACCCAAGGGAATGGCCTGAAGCTATGTCAGAAGAGGTTTAGGTTGGATATCAGGAAAAGATTCTTCACCCAGAGGGTGGCTGGGCACTGGCTCCACAGGGACATGAGCACAGCACCAAGCCTGACAGAGTTCAAGAAGCACTTGGACAATTCTCTCAGGTACATGCCATGATTCTCATGGTGCTCTGTGCAAGGCCAGCAGCTGGATTTGATGATGCTCATGGGTCCCTTCCAGCTCAGCATATTCTAAGATTCTCTGATCTTTCTGAGTTTATTTCAATTGTCTTCCACTGCATGTACAGGACTTACAACCCCTTTGGCACCTCTGACCCTTCATAATCAGGCTCCAGGATATGAAGATGGGTCCTCTGTTTCATTGCAAAGGACCAACACCTTCAGTCACATGTAGTTACATAAAATTAAATATTTTCTGCAGATGATATCAGAGGCAATCTACTTATGCACTGCATTCACCAGAACAATGACAGTTACCTCTACAATGAGCCTGAAGCATTGAAAAAAGAAGAAGGCCTGTACTGAAGACCAAGCATTTCAAGAGTGAGACATTAATTATTTCCTGCTATAATAAAATAACTCCCAGATTAGCCTAAGAAAGAGATGATGCCTTATGTTCTAGGGAAAAGAACAGAAAATATCCAGGCCTGAGCCAGTGCTTGATGCCAGAGTGAAATGCAGAAATATCCCTCCTTGATGCCAAATCTGGTGCTTGCCTTAAATCAGACTGTGGAAGTAAGATTTAAGTAGTGTGTCACCCTGTGCATCAAAGACTTCCTGGATTTTACTGCACTTCTGCTCAAGCTGTCATTATTTTCCTTAAATAGTGGCCTTTGTATATGCACTGCTTCTAAGAAACAAAAAATGCAAATATGGAACAGGTTTCAGTGGGATGTAGAAATACCTGAGCCTTCTTTAACCAGGCTGCAATGATAATGGGAGCAGATTAACTGTGAAAACGTGGGATTTCATCCCATCATATCAATTAATTGCTTCTTAGTATGAAAAATTAACCCATTCCACTTCAGCTACATTTGTCTTAATGCCCTTGATAGACTCATTCATTCTGACACTCTCATACCAAAACACTTTACAATTAAGTTAGAGGTATTAACAAGTACCTGTAATAGGTTGCTTGCTGTTTCACCAGATCTAGTTTTTCAGCTTTAAGGTAAGGTTTTAAGAGTCTGTGTACACAACCTTGTTCTCAGGGACCAAGTTAATTTATTTTTTACTCACTGGGATTGAAATCCCATAGCAGAGTAACTAGAGGGATGTCAATGTAAATTTCACAGCTTAGTGAAGACTGGTTCAGTGATTCACCTGGCCTGAACCCCCCCAAACCCAGTATTGCCAAGGTGATGGCATCCAGCCCACAAGGATGAGGGAAGGGTAGATTTCAATATTTCAAGTTCCCACTGGGCACCAAACAGTGACAGAGAAGAATTTGTCATCTTGCAGGTGGAGTGGATGAAGGGGAGATGAGAACCTGAGGGGGCAGGCAGAAACATGTAAACCATACCAATGCATGCTGACAATAAAACAGGAACTGATAGCTCCCAAAAGCATAGTGAAAGGTTTTGTGTATCCCTAATCCACATAAAAATGTGGATTTTTATGTCTGAATCCTAGAAAATTAATCTGTACTTTATTTGTTCCCAGCTGAATGGAGGCAATTATGGAAATTCATGCATGTAAAAAATGTCTGATCTGATGCACTGCTACCTTATCAATTAAGAGCATTTTGTGACTGATCTAGCTAACTTGCTGTACCATAAAAGCAAGTGGAGAGGAGCAAATAACTCCTGAATTCAATCTGGTTTTAGCTGTTTTTTCTTGTTTCTTCTTTTATGATCTGACTCATGAAGTTTGGATCTGTGGGCCATCAACTGACTGATTGGGATTGCTGCTAAATTAGCTGATGAAGTCACTGCTGGATCTAATGGTTGCCATTTAAACCCTGCTTTTGAGCAGATAATGGAAAGGTTAATGCTGTAATAAAGGATGAAGAGACAGACATGTGCAGTTTATTCTCTGCTCTGTAAATTAGGGCACTAATAAAAAACTGTGCTGGAAATAAATAAACAGATTGAAATAGATAAATAAATAAACAGAACAGAAAAATGAAACTACTTCTGGACGTGAGAAAACATTTCTATGACTCTGTCCTCCAACATAAAGAACTTTCACATATTAAATAATTCTAGAAAGAACAAAACTGACGTGAGTTTAAGCAGTGGAGCAAGGTTGAAAGATGCAACAGAATGCATAAAGTGACAATTGCATTATTAATTTCTACTGTGCAGGCTCAAGGGAAAAGCTGCTCTTGCTTTTGTGCACAGTGTGACATTTCTTGCATAAAGACAATGACTCAAAATTCCTGGCAAAACAATATTTATGTTTGAAACATTTCACACACTTTTGTATTCTTCTGTCCTGTGAAGGAAAGAACATAATGATCCATGCTGGAAGAAGGAGCACAAGTTCCCTCAAGACTGAAGAGTGAAATATTTCTTAGCCTACCCCATAACTCCAGTAATGGTGTGTGCAGAACTTAATTACATGCTTTCTATTGTGGGCATGTTGAATCACTTGTGTTAGATAAACAGCATCCACAGCCACATTACATCTGTTTAGTGTGCACCTAAAGCAGGCACCTTGAGATGTATCTAATAGCCTTACAAGCAAGCTGAGTACAACCATGTGCTTGTTTTTAAAATGTCACAGTGACCAAAATAGTGCCAGTAATTTAATATGAAGCATTCACCATAAAACCCTTTCAAATTTTGTTCTTGTGAGTAATTAGCTTTATCATTAAACTTACCACAGCATCCCCAGAATTCAGATGACTTGAAAAGTAGTAGTTACCAGGTCTTATCATTTTACTGGCATTTCAGTACTTGGGTTTGTTTTTGTTTTCTAGCTATAACTCTCCTTCACAGAAGAAAATAAGCTTTTCTTCTTTGGAAAATCTTGTCTGTGGAAAAACAATATAAGTCATCCACACCTGAGTGTAAAAATGGTATGGGGAGGTATTTCTAAGAACAGATCATTATTAATTTTGGCTCCCCAGATGAACTGCCTGGGACTGGCTCCTTAATTTCCTGTTTAAAAAGAATATGGACTACTTTGAGTATAGACCAGAATCTGGAGCTATTTGTGACTACTGCTGCTGGTAAGCAACAGAACAGTCAATGTACAATCAGTAGTGAGCATCTTGATCAAGACTAATCAGAAAACACCTCTGGAACAGTTAGAGCCCATGAGATAAATAGTGTTGAGAACAACTTCAAGCCACATTACACCAAATACAAAGTATAGTCAGTGCTGTAGATAGCCAGGGCTAAGATCCCTATTTAATCACAGAATTGAGGTACTGGAAGGATTGTCTGAGTCAGTAGGTCTTTCACCCAGGAAAGAGTCACAGCCTAGTGCTCACTTAATCATGTTTTCTGTAGCCACATGGCAAGTGTAGCTCCCTATCCCTGGACATGTCCTGGTGGAACATAAAGGGAAAAAAAACCTGACTTTTCACATCCTCTAGATGACAACCATCATGGTTGTCTGGGAGGTCAATAAAAACCTAGGCCTGAAATTCATCCCTTTGCAACAATCCTAATTTTACAGATAAAGGGAAAAGCTCTACGTGTCTGATGCAATCCCCATCACCCCAGTGTTCAGAACTGGCAGAGGAACTGCAAGCTGAGAGCAGAGCACCAGTATTGGTTGGTACCTTCTGCTCCAGACCTTCTGTTTCTGTTCACCTGCATGAGATGAGATTCAAGGCATGATCTGGATACTCAAATCAGGCACCCAAATATCTGTGTGTGTACAGGTGATTTAAGTGTCTGCTGTCCCATTAATGTAGCTGGCAGTACCTGTGAAGCTGAGGGCTGCTCAGCTCAGAGTGAGCTTTACTGGCTGGTCAGATCTGTCTGCTATACCTGAAAATGGATTTAACTCTCCACCCTTATTGATTCTTTATTATGCTGAAATTACAGCTACTCTCTGCATTGATTCCATAACAGAAGTGGCAAAGCTTGAATTAAGAATATAAATTCCTGTTCCCAAGGATGTCAAATGAGAATAGGAAAGTTATGTCAAGACTATGTCTCACTGTGCTCAGTATTTCTCTGCTGCAGATAACTTTCCTTCTGTAAAACCAGCTGTTCTATCTAGGAGACACACAAAGATTCATGGTTTTTTAGGATATGAACGTGTTAGTCCTAACAGGGTTTCTTAGCACAGATTTAACTGTTTTGCTAGATTGTGTTCTGCATGCAGGACTTCTCATTACTGCATTTTTTTTCTGTTTTTCTAAATGTACTTTACATATGCTGAAATCTCTGCCATTTCAATTTACTTATCCAACTCAATAGATTTCTTTCTTCAAATAAAACCAAAAATATCTCCTTCCATATTGCCATTTTTTCCCTGAGAGTTTGATACAATTGTCATTGTTTGAACCTGTCAGGTTAAACAGGGATAATGCAATCTGAGACATTTACAAGCCAGTTAAGCAAAAAGGCCATCATACATTGTGTTGAGAAGCATTGTTGCAGATGCTGGTGAAACATTTCAGGAAAAAAATTGGACAGGTCTGGAAAAGACTGATAACCTCCTCCAAAGCTCTCAACTTCAGACATCAAATGAAATGTTACATGCTTACAGATGATCATTCTGAATTTTGAATGCTGATTAATCGTTTATGGTAATGCAAACCAGCAGAAATACTTTAAAACAGCATCAGATGTACATAGGTACAAATACTGTGTGCCAATGATACTGTTCCATTGCATAAATCTGAGTCCTGATGATACAATGACTCCAAAGCTTACCCAAAGTTCATCTCCAGTGAGGTTGTGATTCATTTGCCACACTGACACAACTCATCATTTGCTAATGAATGTGAACTGGAGATGGGAAAGGAGCACAAATAACTTATCTGCACCCCACACTTCAGCTGTTGCTGTGTTGGCCTCAGTGCTCCATCAGCACCATGGGTCTGCAGCTGAGACCCTCCAATGCCCTGTCCTATGGAGATGCAGATCTTACAGGAATTCCACATAACACAGCCTCTGTAAGCACCTTTGCTGAAACACTTAGAAGTTATTGACATATTCTCATCAGTTTAAAGGCAAGATGTTGAAAAAAAACAGTATAATAAACGGGTTTTATCTTTAAACAACTGATCATTCTCCTCACATTTCCATCCAGACCACGTAGATCATCATGTGTTAAACCATCAAGGCAGCAGCTGACATTTTAAGGTCAAAATCCACTTTTTGTCCCTCTTTTATCTTCCCAACAAAACAGATATAAAAAAAGAATTCCTAGTGTTCATATAGAACTATCAGAGAAGAGAAGCCTTCAAATGTATATTGAAAGGCAGGTATTAAAAGACAAACGACCTGTTACAGTGGTTTGATTGGTGTGAGGCTGAGTTACAGGGAGTGGTTTCATTTCTGCACTGAGAGAAAGGGCATGGCATCAAGCATTTGGCCATCTGGGGAAGGTGTGACTGGGAGACCATGCTCAAGTTCCCATCCAAAAGAGATTTTCATCCGTGTCACACTGTGTGACACACATCCGTGTGACAGGCCAGAAACCACTGACACCACTCTTGGCTGGTACGATGGAACCGTCTCCTTCAAAAACACAAAATATTTGGGCTTGGTTCATGTGCACCAAGTGCCCTGTGAGACTCCATGCAGGGCTGGAGGTATGGAACAGAACCTAGGGGAGGAGCCTCTGTTTCCCCATGGAGCAGCAGCATGAGAGTGGGTTTACATTGTGGTGTCCATCGTTACTGGATAAAAGCCCATCCCTTGGATCAGACTGGGATAAGGCTCCTACACTGATATGCTTTAAAATGGTTATTTTATCTGAGATAATCTAGAGCCTCTGAGACATTCCCAGTTCTGTTCTAGCGAGATACTTAAGAATATTCTGCATTCAGTTGCCTTCCCCTGGCTTCCAGCTAATGCCATTCTCTGGGGTATTATTCTGAAGTGAGGCAGAGATGTGAATCCTTGTCTGACTGATCACCAATGCCAAGCTACTGCTATGGAGCACAAAGCAGAGGGGAAGAGTCTGGTGTAAGAAAAGGTTTATAGGAACAGCATCAAGTCAAACTGGATTAAAACTCTGGTTTAATTTCCAGTGAATTTTGGTGTATTAACACAGTATTTTGCCTGTGTCAATTTGTGTATTCCAAGCAAAAGTATTCCTCTATACCACCACTGCACTTTTTATCTACAGTTCCTGTAAAATAAAGTTTAGCCCTTGCATCTTTTAGCACAGATCCTTTCTCTTCTTCTTCTCTCCCTGGGGATGAAGTGAGGCAGCTCCTCCTCTTTGCATTCTGCACAATAAGAAATCCTTCCCTGACTGATTGATGAGTTTGTTTTGCAGCACCACTGGATCTGTGAATGGGTTATAGTCTACAGACCAGATTGTTAAGAAAAGCTGATGTGCAGTGTTGTCAAATAACCTAAGTTGCACTAATGACTCTGAACTCTTCTTTTATAAATAAATTTCAGAAAGTCTTTCTGGATTTAAAAAACCACAACAACTGGATTGTTCAAAGCAAAGATCTGAGACCTTTGTCTGATTTTCTCCAGGTCAGGCAGTGATTAGACACTATGTGGAAAAGATCTGTCTTCCATTCTAGCTGCAATACTTCATGCTTTTAGCTGGAAAAGCCCTGCGTGAAGTGCCCTGTGTCACAGGCACAACTGTGACCACCTCAGGTGCAAAATGATAGAGCTCACTTGGAGTTAATTCCAGAAAATCCAGAGAGGCTGCTTAACCTGAGAGAACTGAGCCATATGTCTGGCTCCACAGAAGCTGCATTACCAAGACACCCTTCATTGCCCATGCTGGAAAACCCCCTGAGCAGCAGGACACCTGGACTGCACTGGCAGTGGTGTTGTGGAGTGCAGGTCATGTGCAGCCATGCACCTCTTCCTCACACAGCTGCAAATCTTTGGCCAGGCTAGAAAATCCATCAGGAATGGCACCCTGCAGCTTTTCTTCTCAATGTCCCACTCCAGGTGAGAGCTGAGATCCTTGCAGAAAGGATCATGTTCTCATGTAAGGGTGACTGTGATGAGTTTGAGAAGGCACAGGCAAAGAAGATACAGTCCCAGCTGAATTTTTTTTTTTTTTTCCAATTGGCAATCCCACATGTTTGAAGTGCTACATTGGATTAGAATTATTGGCATTTTTGAAGGTATGGGGTTTGCAATGTGTGGTCAAAAATAGAAAAAACCCCAACTATCAATACTTCCAAATGGGTTTAGGTCTTGCATAAAGAGCAAAGATTCTCTTTTCAGTTCATTGTCAGAATCTGTCTGACCACCAAATTATTATTATCAATTTCCTACCTAGTAACTCTGTATTAGAGACTTACAGAAGCTTTTTCTGGACAGTGCTGCTTTCATATTAGAAATTCACCTTCAGCTATGCCACCTTTGAAGGACCTAATATTTGATGTGGGTGACTACAAGAGAAGGGAGTTTGGTGGAAGAAAGGGTGGGTGGGCTCTTGGTTTTTCTATTAGTTTTCTCTGTCTGTTACAGTCTTTTGGTCTTTATTGATTTCAATTGGGAAGATAGAAAATACCACAACGCTGTGTTCAGTCAAGGCAGAAGTCACAACTGTGGGCTCAGAAGTTATTCTCTTTTGCATTTTTTTGAGATTTCTAAAACTTTATGCAGAGGGTATAACTCATTCCTCTCCTTTCTAAAGAAAGAAGGAAGGTTTTGTGGGGAGATCAATGTATGTCCCTGTGAGACATCCTGAATCTTGTGTACCCCTGAGATTTTGTCATGTCTGGAAGTAGACTCCTAGATCTTGTGTCCCTCTGGACACAGCAGTCTTGATGACATTTAAAAAGGTATCTTCCTAGAAATTTTTCTCCAGATGTTTAAGCATTGATATGGATGATTGCTTGTCTTACCTTAGGTTCTTTCTATAATTTAAATTCACTTCTTTACAGACTTTGCTGAAGTCTGGGCACTTGACTACTCAATTACAGGCTGGCTTTCAAAGCTCCAGCACTTTTATTTTGCAAAGTCTAGCAGAAACCAATGTTGGAATCTTAAGGTTTCCCTTTAAATGGCTTCACATAAGTTTTTTAATGTCTTTTGGAGAATGTCCTGTCAGAAGCATTTCTGCAACTCATTTGATTTGTGTTTTTGCAGCTGGGGCTGCTGGGTGAAGTGGTTTGGCTCTGTGCTCTCCCTGCCCTGCTGCACTGGATGGCTCACCGTGTTCTGCAGTCTGGGTGTCTCAGCTCAATTAGCAGCTTGCTGCCAGCCAGAGATAAGCCCATGGATAGGCATTCTGGTCATGGCAGATAAAAGCCCCAAACAATTGCTCAGTCCAATGTCCTTCACCTAATGTAAAAATAGAATTTAAAACCACTAATGAAGCTATTCAGGATATTTAATTGCAAGTCAGAAGCTTTTCCATCCTTATTCAAGCTGCAGGGGAATAGGAGACATCTCACCCCTTGGTAGCTAATGCTGTCATTGCCTCTCCCTTGCTGTGCCCTCTGTCCCCACTCAGTCACCCATGTGAGAAGATGCCTTGGTCCCTCCCAGTAACTTACATGTGCCAGGAATTTCAGAGCACTTCTAACACTTGTCCCAGGAGGAAAATAGGATCTTGGTATATGACTCTTGTCTTCTAGGCTGAGAAAACACAGGCAGGGAAATGTAGTGCCCTGGGCTGTTCTGCAGTCTCATACCAGCAAACCTGGAAATGTGTCAGGCCATTCCTCTGAAATGTCCCCCTAAGCAGGAAATACAGATTGATGGTGTCTGTGCTGTCTGACAGTGCTGACCCAAAATGTACCAGCATGCCAGAACCCCTGAGAAAGATGGCAATGGTGGTCAACAGGGCTCAGGAGAACAAGGTTTTCAGGACTGGGCCTGAAAAAATAGCAAGACAAGGGAGCTTTAACCTGGCTAGTACATGGAGGAGAGAGGAAAGGAACCATCTGATATAAATGCTAAATGCTGTGTGAAACACAGATTTCCTCTCCCAGGTCTTGATTTTAAAAGCTTTCCAAACTCATGGAAACAGCAGTGGATCTCATTCAGAGACATTCCTCCCAATGAGAGCCCAAGGTCATCAAAAACCTGGCATGAGTAAGGGTTTGGGCTTTTCTGCCTCAGCTTCCTGCTGTGCCAGGGACAATGTCTGTCACTTCTGTCACCAATGGACAAGTGTCATTCTGGGCTACCACCTCATCACCTGCCAGGTCAGCTTGTATGCCAGCTAGGGTTCTTCTGGGGATCTCTCCTTATTCCCTAGGGTCTCCTTCAGCATCATATGGGGGACTTTTTTCTGCCTCTGCCATTGCAGCCGAGCAGGAGTGCAATACAGCTTGCTGAGTGTGGCATTTCTGCCCTGCCCTTGCTGTCTAATGGCACTGGGACAGGGATTTCTACATGGAGCTGTGTGTGTGCACTCAGGGAAATCCATGGATGCAAAGAGAGGAACCTTAGAACATCCCTTCTGCAGGACTTGTTACGTTTGCTCTTCCAGGACCTCCTACCTAAATTTCTCAGTGCTTTTGCCTGCATGCCCTGCCCTTTTGTAGCTTCACAAAATGTTTGGATTTATCCTGTCACTCTTATCTCAGTACTGGTCTCTGGCCTGTTACTTGGAAGTGCAGAGATTCAAGAATCTAAATATTAAACTGTGAGTATTCCTGAGTCTGTGGAAATCAGGCATGCACTGCCTTCTCTCTGAAAAGCTGTTCTCAAATATTTGGTAATGTCATTTTTTTAGCGTTAAAAACCCTGACTCAAGCTTCTCATTAGCAACCATAAAGCGATCAGTGCAAGATACTGCAGATGTTCTGTGAAAAATGAAGTTTGGAAGAAGAGAAAAAGATGGTGGGTAGGAATATAGAGCAACTGAAAGAACTGTGAGAAAAGATGCATTTTTAATCCTTATGGGTAAAAGCCAATAGCTGAAGAAAATGAGGTTTTTCCAATATGAAATTTGGGAAACTGTGTGGGAATCATGGTTTAGAACCATATTGCTTTGGATACCCTAAACCAGAAATTTAGCAGAACACTGTCAGATTTTCCTTACATATCACAATCTTAGAGAATTCCATTAGCATTTACCAGGTGGCAGAGCATAATGAAACCAGAGCACAAGAGTTAAGGGAAGAAAATAAAATACCAAATTAAGCAAAGCAGAAAAATCTAAGATTCGTAAGAAAATTTGGAGACAGAAAAGTCCCAATGTCTTGCAAGAAGTGGCATTGAAGATAAGAGAGCAAAAAGAAATCTTTGCATTGTTGGACTGGGGTGATTTCTTGCTATAACTGCTCAGTTAGAGGCTAGAGGCTTTCTTACCCAAAGCTTGGACTATAATTTTGTAACCAGGATCCTTGACCACGTGCAGACACAATACCTAAATTTACAGCAAGGGATTTCAGAAAAACCTGGTCATGTAGGACTGCTGTGGCTGGCTGGCTAATTATTTCAGTAGCAAAAATACATAAACATTATGAAGAGGTGGTGTTTATTATTATATCCAAACCAGGGGTAAACATAAGGGGTGGCATTCAGGTAATTTACACAGTAAACCTCTCCATAGGAGCTCATCATCAGTCTGTCCTTACAGTTAAAGAGAAGAAATATCCTCTGTAGGTGCTCCTGACCACCTTGAGCTATTTGCTTTAAATCAACCTGAGCTTTGCACTGGAAACACACATTCCTCTCTATTAACTAAACCTCACTGAGACATAAGATTTTGTCCCACAGAACAAAAATTTGTGGAAAATGTAGTTTGGCCTGCCTATGGCAGATCTAGTGCTCAAAACAGCTTCATAGGGAAGCTGTTTTGGAATAGATTACAGGCAAATTCCTACAGGATCTGCTCCTACAATTTTGAAGGAAGGGATGGTGAACCGAAAGCATGGTGAGCAGATATATTTATAAAATACATAAATATTCTCAGCTAGATCTGCTTTCTATTGGCTTAAAAAGAAAATATATAGAAGAAAAACTCAAAGAATGGGGAATATTAAAATAAGTAAAAATTTACCAAACAAAACAGTCTCTGATGTTCATACAAGAAACATTAGATTCATGATCATGCATAGTCATAAATTAATTTTTTTCTGGGAAAGAAATTTTTTTATTTGAATACTCTTTTTAACACATCAAAATAGTGCAGTTGGAATATATGAGTATTAAACATGTAATTTCTAAAACTAAGAAAATATATTGACATGAATAATATATTATTTGTGACAGTGACAAACAAGCAATGCCATTTGGTGGTCCAGAAATTATGTATACAACAAACTAATCAGATTTTTAAGGCATAATGCTGCAAATAGGAACTATGTAATGTGCTGCAAAAAATTATGTAAAATAATGGCAGGATGATTCTAAAAAGCTGAAGAACACCTTCAGATCCTCATTTGGCATATGTGATATGCATTCTTGAAGTCTGGACTGCCACCTGCTGAAACACAGTTTAATAAGAAGTTTTGACTTAATGGGACTCAGTTTTAATTTTAAACCTTGATTTTCACCCTATTTCATTCTTCTAATCCTTAGTGCTCTATGTCCTATAAATCATTATAACTGTGAGTAAATTTCAGATTTCCTCCCCTTCTGTCCCTTGATTCCCAAGGTCAGTGTCAGTCTTCCTCCTGCTCATCCTCTGTGATTTCAGCAGTTTCTTACCCTGTGATTTTCCTGTTACAATTTCACAGCCAGACTCAACTGCTCAGCCCACAGTGCTGTCTCTACAAAATGAAATTAGGCAGTGCAGACTCTGTGTAGATTCTCCTGTTGCCAGCTGTCTGTATGTGTGCATGGCCACCACATGGGCACAGGTGTGCCCACAATAAAGGCAGCAGCAGCAAGGGGAGAATGAACCTTCTTGTCATCTTTGCTGAGCAGGAGGGACTGATGTAAGAAGGGTGGAATCTGAGTGACATCTTCCATAGAAAGAGGACACAAGGAGACTTGCAGCCTTCAAAACCACCAAGATCCAGACCAGAAGAGGCTGGGTTGCATAGTATCAGTGAAGATTAAAATTGATGGTGTGGTCTGAGCTGCAGTGATAATTATTGCAGATGCTGAGGAGACTGCTGAGATGTGAGCTGATTAATTGTGGGTGCTTGCAGTTGGTGTTTATCCTTCAGATATGGTGCAGCAGGAGGAAAGCCATCCCTTCTAAAAGGGGTTGTGGTTATGGGAGTACAAACACAGGCTTTTCATCCCTTCATACCCCAGTGTCCTGCAGGAAGGACAATAAGAGTGTGGCTCTGTGGGCACCCCAACAGCACTGAGCAGGTGTCCTTTGGTGTCAACATCTGGGATTTTTATTGACCAAACTCTTTCATCACTGTAAGACCCCTTTCCTTTTATCAAATCCGTGGCTGTGATCCCCTGAGCATGCCCTGCTTTGAGGGGATGCTGTCTGTAACCCTCGCTCTGTGGAGCACAGCTACCCTCTAGTGGTAAAACCGAAGGCATTTTTAGGCAAAAAAGATTATGATTTCACTACTAACTTAACTTCTGTCTTCCTTTTGGACAAAAATCTGTGCATCATCTTTAATTGACAGCGGCAGTTTTTAAAATAATATCTTAAATTCATGCCTTTAGTTTAAGTAGCCTATGATGTCATGTGATGATGTCATTTCCTTGGACTGCTTTCAGTGTGTCTCACCTTTTATTAAATCATTAAAATGATACTTGTGAGCTGATGGGTGACCGAATTTTCACGTGGTATAAAGAAGTGGCTGCAATGGAAAGTACCAAGCAGCAGCTGCTCAAAGCTTTAAATGGGGTGTGGGTGATGGTACCACTCCAAAGGCAGAGCAGAGGTGGCTGTTAGTTAATCAAAGGAATAGTGTTGTCTTTGTTTAGTTTTCACCAGTTTGCTCTTGGAGGTTCAGGACAGCTGGATTTTAGGTCTTGGGAAGCCAAGGAACAAGCCACTGGCTTTATAACTGCAAGGTGGGGACAAGACATGGTGTGACAAAGCTCAAGGGCATGGCAGGAGCACCACAAAATTACTGAGTGAACTGCCAAATGTCTTGAGTAGCAGGAGTGTGGTTATAGGTAGAAGGCAAAAGACACATTTTGGTCTGTTTCCTACCAACTGCATAACCCATGGTCTAGAGCAGAGCTAGGGAGTGGGAAAAGGTGAAACTTGCCAAAGAAATCCAAAATTATTTAGCTTGAGCAAACACGTTTACTTCTGTTCTAGCCTTGCTCGAAATGGCTGATCTGAAAGTTTCCTGGCATAAGAACAGTGTATTTCAGCAAAGTAATCCTTCAGGTTTGCTGTGAAGTTTGAGACACTGTTGTATTTTCCTGGCATATAGGGTGCTGGTGGACTCTTCTGGGAGAAGATTCCTCCCAAAAGCAAGCAGGAGGTATCTGTAGCTCACCTCTGTCCTTTCACTCTGGCTGCAAATAATTGTCACATTCTCAGAATAGCATTCTTTAGCCCTTGGTTTCCTCAGATGTGAAGGAAATGAAAACCCAGTGCAGGTTAGAAGACACATGTGTCTGAGCTGAGCTGTCCCTTGTCACTGCCTCCTCTGCAGGCTCTGGCTCTGCTCATTTCACCCAGTGAAACAGATTTGGAGTTTTACTCAGCAAGAGATGAAATCACACTACAGGAACCAGATTGAAATTCAAAACAGGTAGTACACATAAACACAACTTGATTCTTCACAAGCTTTTTTTCCCTGGATGATTTCAGTACCTAATGCTTATCATTTCTTTGATGTACCCTAGCTATGAAAGCAGGGGATCCAGAGCTTTTACAAAGACATCTTTCTAATTTATTCATTAAACTCTAAATATTTCCATGGCCACCTGCCCCTCTGTTCCTGTGGATCAAGTTTTGGAAACACATTAAAATGCCCATGATCTGGGTACATGAAGTACCAGAATATGAGCTTGCCCCTCTTTGCTTCACAGCAATAATTTCTATAAAAGATTTTGAATAGCTGGAACCTGGGAATAGTTTTGCAAAGCAGATCAATTAGACTGAATTGGATTTGCCAGCAGTGGGAGTTAAATTTTTAGTTGAATCTCTGTGTTCTGGAGCCTCACAGACAGAAAATAACAGGGGCAGTGATTTATCACACACTTTGTTTACTGGAGGGCAGAAATTTACCCTCTCTTGTTACTCTTTCAAACCTTTTCATCTTTTCATCTGCATAGAAATGAGTGCAAAAAGAGAAGAAATAAAAAGAAATTCAATGCAGTTTTCAAGGGAGGGTTTGTCCTGGTGCTGCCTTGAAGCATTTACTGTTTCCCAGGCCCAGGATGTGCCAGGGAGATCATTGCACTGTACCTGCAATGCCATTCTGGGCAGCACACAGTTTGGAACAGACCTCCTGAGCAATACAATCCTCTGCCATATCGTGCAATCCCTTCTGAAAATGCACTATCACCCACTTCATTCCTGGAGAATGTGAGCTGATTAAAGCATGTCTGTCCCAGGAACATTCTGACTCTGGATCTTGCCATGACTGCTCCAACCTGGTTGAAAACTTCTGACCTTCATAAAACCCACCTCATTCTCACCAACAGGGTACAGCCATCCCATGGAGGTCTCTGCTCGTGATTTTACAGGCAATATTTCCAGTGCAAATACAGAGAGGGTTAAAAATGCTGTGCTTTTTATTTTTTTATTTTTTATTTTTTATTTCATTCCAGGTTTCTCATTGTCTTGGGGTGTTTGATTTTAGCTGTCCTGACAACTTTCAAGGAATATGAGACAGTTTCTGGAGACTGGCTCCTCTTGCTGGTGAGTAAACTGTGGCTGCTGCATCACTTTGGAAATGCCCTGGAATTGAGATCAGCCCCATCAGCAGGGATGGAAACTTACTCCCAGCCCTGCATGCAGTGAGGTTTCTGCTCTTGCTCCTGGAGCAGTGACTGCACATTTACATATTGGAGAGTTCCCAGTCCATTGTCAACACCAATTGAGTAAAAAGTAAGTGAGGTTCCTGAGCAAAAAGAAAATGAGAGGAAAGACCTTAGTCTGAGGCTTTTAAATTATATTTTTTTAGCATTTGTCTAACAGTCTTTCCATCAGATTATCAGTAGACTTCCTATTAATCATGCCAGACCTAAGTGCACTTGAAAAGTATTTTTGAGGGAATCTTTCAACAGTTTTGATTCATTCTATAGTATTCTACTAATCCTAGTATTTCTTTCAAGGGAGGTCATCAGAGTTGGACTCCTGCTTGTGTCCAATAGCTGAAATTGCTGCAGGCAGTGCCTTTGAGAGAAAATGTATTCACAGCAAATACATTCCAGATTGCTTGTTCTATGAATGCTGAAGTTCATGCTCAAGACTTTATTTCAGTAAGGCCTCCCATTCAGCAGAAGAATTAAAAAACAGAAAAAAACCTCACTAAATAGAAAATGGCAAATTCAACATTTTTTGAAAATTACTCTAAAATGAACTTACTTTGTTCCCATAGCTGTCATAAAATACAGGGCACAAGGTCTCGCTTAACCTGGGCTTGTTTAAAGTATCCCTAGAGAAACTGCACAGCAAAATTAGTTCCAGGATCTCAATTTCCATTTCCCCTTGTACCTCCAGAGACATATAGATCCAAGAAAGAGCTAAATGCCAAAAGGAATGAAAGGTGAATTCCCCTTGCATGTTCTTTCTCAAGAAGTGCCTGTATGAAAACACCTTCATCCCTCAGAGAATGTGAAATTTGCTTTTGGTCACTGTTATCCTGCTTAGGCCCATCTTTCACATTTGAAAAAGCCTGAGGTTATCTTTCCTTCTCCTCTGCTTGTTTTTGTGTGGTTCTCCGCAGTTTTTAGAAGCTGTGGGCAATGAGCATGAGGAAAAGTCCCCTTTCCCCTTTTCCCTCTTGCCAGCAATCCACAGAGAGGAAAAGAAACCACATGCCCCAGGCTGCCCTTGGCTACCTCTGCTGAGCACCTCAAAGAAGTTCTTTGCTCCCCATTCCCTCCCCATGCTTAGAAAGGTTCTAGAGCAAGGTGGAAAATCCCATTCTTTTGTGCACCAGAAATTTAAGGGAACAATATATGCCTTAAATTTGTCTTGTATATGTCTGCCATTGCTTTAAACTCTCGACTGTGTGAGTATCCTGTGTCCTGCCCCAGCCTGGACAGATGTGGCTGCATGAACGAGCTGCTCTGGGTGCCCTGGGGTGGTACAGAGTGCCCTGGGGACTTTGCAGTCACCCCTCACATGTATCTTGTCATTTTGTAGGGAGCAAGAGGTCTTTCTGTGAAGTACTTGTCCTTCCACTAAGGCAGGACATTCACCTTCACATTTACCCAATAGCAAGGGCAAATCCTTCCTGCAGGGTGCTTAGCAGGCTGCAAAACTGTCCCACTTTGCCTCTGTCATCAGTCTCGATTCTCCTCCACTTTTTCCCTCTCTCTTACACATATCCTAACACTTGCACCTTATCTGTTTCCTTCAGCTGTATCCTGTGTCCAGAATTACTGCAAAACTTGTTGTGAGACTAACAATGTCACTTGTGTCTTGACACAGGAAACTTTTGCCATTTTCATCTTTGGAGCAGAGTTTGCCTTAAGAATCTGGGCTGCTGGCTGTTGCTGTCGCTACAAAGGATGGAGGGGGAGACTCAAATTTGCCAGGAAGCCTTTGTGCATGCTGGGTAGGCACATGCTCTCTACTACTTTCTTTTACTCAGTAATGTCCTTTTGCCTTTTAAGCCACTTTGGGGGTTGTCAAAGGACTGATGATGGACAGTGCAGAGAACCCTGACATCAGATCTGCCCTTTATGTCAGGACCTGTGTCCTGCTTGGAGTATTTCTTTGAAGTAGCCAGCATTAACTTATAATTAAGAGACATTTGGCTACCTATCAGTGAGAAAAAAATTAATCCTTCTACTCTTTAAATACATTTTCCTTGTCCTGAGCCCCACTGCACTTTTCTTAAGCTCATCCTCAGGACGACTCTCTCTGCCTTCAGTTTCAAACCCTTTGAGAACCCAACTCTTCTCCAGCTCCCTTTCATATTTGTGTTTTGTTTTACAATTGTATTGTTGATCTCTATTTGCAAACAAGCATCTTTGTGATTTCACCCATGCTGTCTTTCAGGATTGGAAGGCACTGCCTATAATTATCCATAAAATTACTCATTATTCATGTTTGAATGCCCTCCTGCAACTACTCATTATACCCACAAACCAACCAGCTGACATTTAGGAGCTCACTCTGCCCTCAGCACCTGCCATCCCCATTCGTTCACTGATCTTAGGATATCCTCACTTGTTTCAATTCTCTTCAGGCCAAGCACTGTTGGTTTTTTTGTTTTCTTTTTAATTTGTACAACACAAAACACTCTAGGAGCCGTGGTTCTGCATGAATACAAGCCTCTCTATCCTCTCCCTCCTTTTGTTTTTCTCATGGATCTAAATGGTAGACAAAATTGTGACAAATTTTCTTTGTGCATCTGTGCTATCCTTAATTTAGTAAGGCTCCTTTGAGTGCTACTGTTGTACAGATACTTCTTATACTTCTAGGAGTTTTGTGAAGGCAGCAGAGTGTGAGCAAGTGGGATTGATACTGTCTCATTCCTTCTCAGTAGGAGTGTCATCTCACTTCTGAGTATAAATCTTCATTGATATCTGGGCAAAAAAAACAGAAGATATTCTGGATTTATTAAAATCTTCTCTCATTTGTCACTGGTACAAGTTTGTTTTGAGAATGATTGGAAGTGAATAAATCTGAAATCTACTCTTTTTGGCTGGAAAGAGAATATAAAGACAACTCAAAGACTGAGTGCCCAGAAAATGTTTGAAGCTGTTTGATACCACTTTCTTTTTCTATGTGTATATAAGATCACAAATCAGGGGGAAACAAGGAAAAGAAAGAAAACAAAAATAACGTATTCACATTTCAAACCTCTTCAGTTATCAGCAAATTGATTCTGTGGGCACTTACAAAAAAATAGTAGTACTGAGTTTAAGATTTTAGTGGGAAAACTCAGCCTAAAGAATAAAATGGTAAGTGTACCATCAAACTTGAATTTCTTATCTGCTGACCTGTGGTGTCCCAGTGGTACAGATGAAGATAAGGCTGATTTTCTGTCAGCATTAGGACACTGTTTCTGTGCATCCCTAAGCGAGCTCTGTGTCTCAAGTCCAGTGCATTGATCTGTGAATAGATCCCAAGGCTTTCCAGGAGGTTCTGTGCCTGATGCTGGCTGTGTGGCAGGTGCAGATGTCTGATTAATTGGCAAGAAAAGGCATTTTCAGGCAGCTTCAAACTCGCCTGGGGAAATTTGCAGCACAACCAGATGAGATTAAGGAGCAGGTGATGGGGCCACTTGTGTTGGCAGGCTTTGTTCTTCTCTCCTTGCAGATATCTTTGTGCTGATTGCTTCAGTGCCAGTGGTTGCTGTTGGGAACCAGGGCAATGTTCTGGCCACGTCCCTCCGAAGCCTGCGCTTCCTGCAGATCCTGCGGATGCTGCGCATGGACCGGCGCGGCGGCACCTGGAAACTGCTGGGCTCAGCCATTTGTGCCCACAGCAAAGTGAGTGAGGAGCAGGGCTCAGCTGCGGCCTGGGGACAAAGATTAAAGGAAAGAGAGGGGCTGCACATGTACAGCAGTGTCTTGGGGTTATGTTTAGCAGTTTTTTTCTTTCAGTACCTGGAAGCTGTTGGGATCAGCCATTTGTGCCCACAGCAAAGTGAGTGAGGAGCAGGGCTCAGCTGGGGCCTGGGGACAAAGATTAAAGGAAAAGAGATTACAAGGTTATGTTTAGCAGTTTTTTTCTTTCAGTACCTGGAAGCTGTTGGGATCAGCCATTTGTGCCCACAGCAGTGAGTGAGGAGCAGGGCTCAGCTGCGGCCTGGGGACAAAGATTAAAGGAAAGAGAGGGGCTGCACATGTACAGCAGTGTCTTGGGGTTATGTTTAGCAGTTTTTTTCTTTCAGCTTTATTCCCTTTTTCATTCTCTGA
Source organism: Muscicapa striata striata (assembly GCA_030060385.1). Lineage (NCBI taxonomy): Eukaryota > Metazoa > Chordata > Aves > Passeriformes > Muscicapidae > Muscicapa > Muscicapa striata. The sequence goes on from JAREIS010000046.1 coordinate 1,385,726, forward strand.
ACCATTTCTGCCCCTTGTTTTACCTTTCTGTGCTCAACAGTGGTGCTGGGAAGTGAGAGCATGTTCATTCCCACACATTGCAACAAGAATGTTGCCTTTACTGTGAGTGGAAGCAGAGACATTCCTTTTATAGTGAAGGATGCTGAAATCCTTGACAAAAATGCCTGGGAGCAGCATGTTTGTAGTGGCTTCTCAGACTTGTCTGATCAACACGTGGGGCAGGACTCTGAAGGGATGGAAAGAGGCTGATTAGCCTGAGAAATGTGCACAGAAATGTGGCTTCCAAGGGAGCTACTGGTAAAATTCTCATTGAAAGCTTAGGTCAGACAATGCAGAGATGGACACAGTGGGAACTCAGACAGCAAAAATTTCTAAAGTCATCTTTGCTTGGTCCAACTTCATGCTGTAATCAGACACATCCTGTCCTGCACCAGACAGGAACTTGTTCTTGCATTTTCACAAGACATTATTGCAAGTTAAAAACTATTTGCTTAAAATCCTGTAGATGAGATTTCTCATCTGTACAGGATGTAGACAAATCACATATACTCCACTACATACTGCTTTTTCTTGCCCATGAATGACATTCCTGAAATTTTAGGGGTTTTGAAAGTTAAAATATCAGCTGGCATAGCATGTTTAGACTTTGCTTCTGTGTAGGGACTCATGGGGATGCCCACTATGCTTCATTTTTTAATGAAATTCTGCTTCTTCATATACACTTGCTACAAGACAGGTGGCAGATAAACATTTAGGTCAAAAATGTTTCTCAGGAAACAGATCATGGAAGAAATCTATGTACCAAAATAATTGTTTAGAAATTGTTAAAGGCTTCATTGTGTGGGATTTCATTCAAATATTACTCTGTGCTTCTCTCTCCTGATGTTTAGTCTGCCACCGTGGATATGGAGGCTCTTTTCAGCCCTCCCATGTTCTTCTGTTTCTTTTGCAGGAACTCATCACTGCTTGGTACATTGGGTTCCTGACACTCATCTTATCCTCATTTCTTGTTTATCTGGTTGAAAAAGATGTTCCTGAGAAAGATGCTAATGGGGTGGAGATGAAAGAGGAATTTGAAACCTATGCAGATGCACTGTGGTGGGGGCTGGTAAGTGACTCCAAAAATACCTTATACCCTTCTTCAAAACTTCATATCCAAGAAGAGATAAAGTTTTAGGGATTTCAGTACAAGTGCTGCTATATTTGGGTGAAAGACACATTACACCATAACAGTACCAATGTAGGGGTGCCCCTACAACCAATTTACTGAACCTACAACCCGGTTTATTTTCAGGTTGATTTTCAGACAAAGGCCTTAGGTGCTTAAACCTCCTTCAGAAATCAATCTGTGTTCCTGGTGTCTGGGAATTCTCTCTTTTAGAGGAGCATCTCTTCAGATGTAACTGCACTGTGGGAGACTGAGCTCCCAAGCCAGCCATGTCCTGCTTGTGAGACCTTGCTCCTCAGAAAATGGCAGAACCAGAGCTGGCCAGTGGATGTTGGGCTGTCAAAGAGCACCAAACTTTTGGGCAGTTGAGGAAGACACTCATGGGAAGTTTGGTTCTTATGGAGCCAGTGACTGAAGATGTCTCTGGGTTCAGATGGAAGAAGTAAAAAAAATGTTTCTGGAAAGGTTAACTTAGCAATTCTAGTCTCTTACATGCATTTACCAAAGATCAGAGAATGCCATTGGTGGTATGATGCTGAACAAGAGGGACCTTTGACACATCTGTTCTTGTCTCTTCTGATTAAGAGAGGAGCATTGGTTTGCACCAGTACTCATTCAATCACAGATATTCCTGCCATTCCAGAACTCATGTTGCTTTATTACTCATAGTCAAGGAAGTCTATGTCATGCTGTGACCTAAATTCAGCAGCATATTTTTTATTTAATGTAGTTCACTTGTAAACATAAGATGCTACCCTCCCCCCATTATTAGGCAAAAGGTACCAAGTTGTGGGGGTTATTTCTGACCCCTGGGTGCTCTAAGGCACCAAACTCCAGAGCTCTGTAGGCTCCTGCTCTGAGCTCTTAGGCTCCTACTTGTTGGGTAATCTTAAATAAGCAAAGCAGCTAATAGTTAAAAAGGTTATTTATTACAAAGCACATCTTATTACAAAGCACAGTCTCAACAGGCAATAGTAAAAGCAATGGCAAGCAATGCCAAAAGCAGCAGCAATAAGCAAATGGCTAGAAGCCAGAATGGCTAAAAGCAACAATGGCTAAAACTGAATAGCAAAAAGCAAGAGCTCTCCTAATACATACTGTTATATAGGATTTTTCTAACAAGCTATGATGCAAACTCAGACCACCACTCATTAACCTACTAGAATTCTAGTTTCTTAGCTCACCAGGTTACGTATAGAACTATGCATACAATTTATCTTGTTCTAAGAAAATGTAAGCAATATTCTTACTATAGCTCTATTATGTCTTAAGTCCTGTCTACAGCTGTGGGCCTGGAGCCTCTACTGAAGATATCAGCATGTTTCAACCTTCACTAGAACACTCACTGCTACTGTGGCATTTGAAACCTTTCACTTACTAAAAACATTATAACTCACTCTAAACCTTATTCAATCCCTGCACTCTGATTTCTCTCTGAAGAATTCAGAGAGACCCCTGACTCACTGACTCCAACACCAAGTGTTGCATAGAACCCTGTCCTTTTACATCCAGGACATTTAGATAGAGTCTCAGGGGTGAGAAAATGTACACAGCTGGAAATTAACAATTGTGCCAGAAAGGAGAAAGTTTTTGCCAAGACATCCTTGTTTTACAAAGACCAGGACTTCAGGTAGAGCTAGTTCTGACTAGGTTGTTAAGGGTCTGCAAGATATTAACTGGCAAATCTCTTTTCTGACTGTGTACTGATGGTGGGGAGGAGATTCATGTAGAGTTCACTTGCAGCAAATGCATCTGAAAGAGGTAGCTGCTTTGAGACTAAAGCCTCGAGGAGTGCCTTGGGACAGTGATGCCACCAAAAAATTGCTTGCCCCACCCTCAAGATGCTATTTCACAAAGCTATGCATGAGCACCCACAGGGCTAAGTGAGTTGCACAGCTTTCATGGTGACATTTACACAGAGCTGTTGGCTTTGCCTGTCTTACATCAAGTCCTGGTCCTTGTGCCCACAGATCACCCTTGCTACGATTGGATACGGTGACAAGACCCCCAAAACATGGGAGGGACGGCTGATTGCAGCCACCTTCTCTCTCATTGGAGTGTCCTTCTTTGCTCTTCCTGCAGTAAGTACCTTCCCCTCCTCTGTTAGGCACAGCCCAGAGTTGTGCACTTGCAAAAAAAAAAAGGTAAAATTAGTAAAATCACCAGTGGAACCAAATCCCTTTTAAAGAAGGGATTGAAGAGACTTGAGCAGGTCTGTATCAGTAAATGGAACTTATTTCTTCCCAATTTTGCACAGAGCCTATTGGGAATAATAGATCACCCCAATACTCCTCAAATCACTATGTGGGCATTGTATGACAGTGCTAGTTGGCACAGGACAAAATTAATCCAGCAAATGAACAATTTGGGAAACCACAAGGCAGCTCATGAGACTGTACACTGGCATGTGGTAATTTACTGGTATTAGCATAACCCCACAAAACATGTTTTTAAAGGATTTGGGGTCCATTATGGTAATAATTAGAATTTGACCCATCTTACCAAGCCCTTTGCTTCCTTTGTCTGCAATGTCCTCAGATAAGAATGAGACAAAATCTGACTGAGCTGGGCTGAATAGCAACAGAAACTGTCCCAAGCCCAGATTTTAGGATATTTTTTCTCTAGATCCAGACTCGGAAATAATTTCACAGAGGGTGACAAGTGCTGCACTCCCAGATCCACAGTATGGTTTAACACAGCCCTTGTATCATGCAAGCAGAGTTTCAGTGGAAATGGAAAGTAGCACAGCACATGGACACCTCCAGCTTGGAAAGGCAGTAGACATTCAAGAAGCCTGTTGAGGACCTTGAAATGATTTGGTGTGGCCTGTGGTCCTTGAGAGGATCATGACAACCTCCTGTCCCATGAGTGGAGCAGCAGGAAAGGCATGGGAACTGCACAAAGATTCCATGCAGCCATCTCCACCCACACACCTGCATCCTCTCACCATTTATCCCTTTGGTTCTGAGTAAGAAATGTCTAAAATCTTGCATCACTCTGTGCTTTCAGGGCATTTTGGGGTCAGGGCTGGCACTGAAGGTCCAGGAGCAGCATCGTCAAAAACATTTTGAGAAAAGAAGAAAGCCAGCAGCTGAGCTCATTCAGGTTTGCAGCCACTTTCCTGTTCCTTGAAAAAGTGTTGTGCATGAAGACTGCTGCATCATGTTAACAAGGGCCACCACTCCTCCCCTGCCCAAATTCTCACTTCCCACTGCAGGAGGTGAGAATTTGTGTCAGCTTTTCACACTGAGCTAGATAATCCAGAGGCCCTTGTAGTTCTGAGGAATCTAACAATTCCCAGAATATCTTTCAGAAGAACAGTGTCTTTCAAAGAAAGGATCTCATCTGCTAGCTTCTGTAAACCAACTGGCTTCTGCATCACTGCCACAAAATCACAGAAAACAAGCTGTTGGAAACACATTCTTTACAAAATACAGATTTTTTTTTTTTCAGTTCCCTTGAGAAAATGCTTTTCTGTGCAAACAGTTATGTTTTAATTGATGTGAAAACAGCAATAGAAGTAACACAATGACAGTGACAATTTCAATCAAGGCAAATAACAGAATTGGTATATATGTGTTTTAGAAACTAAAACACACCCTGTATTCTCTGTTAAGTTGCTGGATGATCCAAAAATTCAATGGAAAGAGAGCCCTTACCTCATTTGGATATCAGGTGTGGCCTTTGTTATGAATTCAGAATATTAAGCTTAAAATCATTAGTCTGTGTGCTGAAAATTTGAAATGATTTATTCTTACTAGGTATGGAGCACATCCTGATAGCAGTTAAGTAAATGACAGCATTTTCACAGAGGGACAGAGAAAGTTTCTGTGATAACAAATTGAAGTGTTGGTGATCAGGATCAAACCAGTCCTCAGGAGAAAAAGGCTGAGTGGCATTAAAATTCATGGCTGTTCTCATTAAAAATATGCTTTAGCAAACAGAAGAAGCTGCAGGCACGAGTTGTGAATGGAATTTAATGGGATTTAATTTTTAGTTAATGTATCTCCACTGGTCAGGTAGCTTGTTTAACTAGTGGGGTTTAGGTTGAATAATTTTTTTGAGAATTTTATTTCGCACTAAATGCTGAAGTAGAAAATTTCTCAGCAAAATTTCTTCTGATGATACATTAGGAGAAAAACTGTCTTAAGTACTTCCAGAATTGCTGGACAAGTCCAGCAGTGCTTAAAGCTCTTTTAGATGTATCAGACAGGACAATAAAATTAGTTTAGTCTAATGTAAAGTCATGTTCTGTTAGTGGCTCTCTCCATGTCCTTTCTCCTTTAACAGCCCTCCCAGATCAAAATTCAGTGTCAATAGCTTTCCATATGGTGACAATCATTTGGTATGGCTGATTAGTAATTAATTTCCAGACAGTCACTCAGGTGCATTGTTATGTTCTTTGAAAGAGCCTGGCTGTAGTCAGCTGGGAAATAACTTCACATAACACTAATTATTTTCTCTCCCTTGTAATTTAGGCTGCCTGGAGATACTATGCTACTAACCCCAACAGGATTGATTTAGTTGCTACCTGGAGGTTTTATGAATCAATTGTATCATTTCCATTTTTCAGGTAAGTGCATTGTCCACCTCTCCATCATAATTTTCTGTGAAGTATCAGCCAGGACAGGGAACACAGACTTCATAATGTATATATATATATGAGGCTTTTTTTAGGTAACATATGGTTTCCAGAAAACTCTTCTGAAGAAGAAAATTTTTTCTGAGGTAGTGGTTTAATTTCAGTCACTACTTCTGAGTTCAGTGGAAGTATTCTATACATAAAGACAAATAAAATGGATGCTTCTATGTTTATGGCTATTAGATTGATCCTCACTCTCCTTGCCTGTCAAACAGGCATCTTTCTCATTTTTAGAACTTAGCATCTTAAAATGTTTTTTTAAAAACCTATATAGCCCTATGAAAAGCCAAGACTTTTAGCTGCAGATTACCAGCTGCTAATAATGGGCATTATGTTACCAAGTTAGTGCTTTAAACTTTCCTCCTGGTCTTGCTGTTGTGCCTTATTCTGAAAAAAGTGCCCTTAGCTACTGTAGTTGTGCTCCCTGCACTGGTACTGGAGCTCCAGCTGTCACTCAAGACTTGAAATGTTCCAGACTCCTGCTTTCACAACAGGCAAATTACAAACACTCAGCCTTTCTTTGTTTTAGTCACAGTACATTTTTAGAATCAACTTCACGTGCTTCAAAAAGGAAACCTCTACAAAAAAAACCAAAAAAACAAAACCCTAACACCAAAAGTGTTTAATTAAAGCTCAGTACATTTTTTCCCTTTTCTTTATCTCTTCTCACTCTCTATCTATTCCCACATTTTCCATTACAGAGTAATTTCTTCAGGATTTCTTGACTGCAGGGTTTTTCAGAGAATAATTCTCAGACTCATAAGGAGTCTGGACTCATTACTGTGACTTCAAGCTTGCTCATTGTGTGTAGGTTCTTCTGTGATTCAAATGCAACCTGAAATTTAATAAGTGTTTTGCAAATAAGATGCTGGGAGAGAGGACAGAGGAGATCACTTCTCACCAAAGAATGGATTGTCAATCTAAGCAGCACGGACAGATTGGTTTCAGGAATCTATATAATTTTTTTTTTTTTAGCTTTATGGATAGTTGAAAATGTAGCTTTTATTCTGCTTTCTCTGCCAGTTATGGTCACAGAACAAAAGAGGTATAAGCAGTAGATTAGCAATTAATATTTTAAAAATACACTGAATTTATTATGTGATTCTTCTCTCCTTGCTTTCTTGTAATGCATCCTCTCTTCTATAAAAGGAAAGAGCAGTTGGATGGTACTGCCAGGTATGTAGCTGTCATTATTATATATATATGTTTTAATACAGCTGTTGGAGGATGCAAGCTAAATAGTTCTTTGTGGATTCATGAGCTGTTAACTAAATCATGCTACTAACACTACAGGTAATCATTAAAATTTATTAACAAATCCATTTCCTAACTGCTTGCTTTTTTCCTAGTTTAACAACACAGCTAAAATGCTAATTGTACAAAGGCAGTGTTGCTTGCTGATTGTCTGTAAAGAGCTTTCTTGTTTGTTATGACTAACCATGGTCTAGATTTCTCCTGATCCATGCTGCAGAGCCAGGGTTTAGCACCCAGGCTGCTCTGGGAGGAACTTAAGGCTCTGTTTGCTGTTGTTGCTCCACAGTCTTGCACAAAGCACTGTTGTGGTGTGAGCCAGTGACAGTTCACCATGTGCAAAGATTTGTTGGCAATAAATACAGAGATGGGTGTCTAGGATGGAACAGCAGGATAGTCAGTCTCTCTGGCAGTACTGTAAAAGCTACACTGGGTTTGAGGGCCTGGTGCCTCCTGTGATGAAATAAAACAGGAAAGCTCCCCATCACACCAGGGTGTTTCCAAGCAAAGAGAATGAAGGAGCCATCAATCCCAACACTGGTCAGTCACTGAAGACTACAGCAGAGCAGCCACTGTCAGTCAGCCTGCAGAGTCTCAAATGGAAATGACATATTTATAACCCTCCTCAGAAAAGTAGAGGAGTCAAATGCACATACAATAATCTAAAGTCAAAACTTCATGTTAAACCACTATCAGTGGGTCACCCACAATGAAATTTAATAGCAATTAAAGGATAAATATTTCCACAGACTCAAGAGGAAGCTACTTCAATTTGCATCCCCATTTACAGCGCAGAGAAAAGGAACAAGAATTGCAGCTATATTTGAAAACTGTAAGCCAGAGGTCGGGTCTGAGTTCCAGTCCTTGGCCCAATGAATAATTATGTTTTTCTTTTTGTTTTTTGAACATTTGGTGCAACACATGACAACTTCAATAAAGGAAGTTGACCAAAAACAAACAAAAAGATTAACACTTGCTGTTCTCCTAGGAATTTTGGGGGTTCAAGCCTCATTTAGCAGAGAAGGAAAAAAACTTACAATACAGACAAGTGGTCTTGTGACAATTATTGGGAAAGGATGTCTTCCTCCTCTTGCCACCAAAATCATGGGATCACCTGCCCCTCCTTGAAGATGGCTGGGTGGGAGGTACCCAGTTTGTAACCCCCAGGGACCTTAAGTACTTTACAACCATGGCACTCCCCAGGCTAAGCAGTCATGAGCAAGCTCAGTTGCATTAATGCAGATGTCTGGAGATTTTAGCCATCTCCAGTGTTGATAATAGCTGAATTTTGGTCTTTAATATGTAGGGAAGAGCTTAGGAGATTAAATCCTTTTGAGTGTGTAATTCCATACCTTGAGTCAGAATGTTCTGGCTGAGAAGCAGCAGCAGATTAAAATTAGGTAAGAGAATGACTGCTGCAGTTCACTCTTGGTCACAGCCCCCCTAGAGAAGCTCCTGCACCTGCAGCAGTTCTGAGTTGTGGCTTTCAGGGCAGTAGAAATCATTTTATGTTGGAACACTGAATTAAAAATGGAAAAGTATGACTCACAGCTCAAAATCTTTAAAACTATAATCCCAAGGCCCCTCATTCTAGCTGGATATAATTTGAGTTTATTTTATTATATATATATATAATAACCATTAGCAAAATCATCAGTACACCTGCATGGGAGCGTTTCTGCTAGCAGAAATGTGTTTATGGAATGAAGTATTCAATTAAAGGATTGGAAACACTCCAGGTAAACAGACATATGATGGTACTTGTGGGAACATCCACTGACTTCAGTAGAAATGGGATTGAGCTATTAAATCTGATTATTTTGACAGTACCACATCCCATCTCTCATAAAACTCTTATTTATGAACCAGATAATTAAAAAAATCTTCCTCCTCCTGCAGTGATTTAGTAGAGAAATTATTACTCATCCTCTACTGAAGTTTGTTCTTTGACTGTATTGAAATAAATGAGAAATAAGGGAATGTGGTCCTAATGGGGAGAGCAACCCATAACTGTCCTCAGTCTCCAGGTTCTTCCATCAGTTAAGTACTTAATGAGAAAGTAAGTAAACAGTAATGCTGCTGTAGTGATCAATTGCATTGTCTGATCCATGGTTGACAAAGCAGAGAGAGGAATTGGTCCAAGGTTTTCACAGAAGCTTTAAATAAACTAGAAATGAGGCCTGGCTGTATCAAAATTTGAGGACAGGAAATTTGCCACTTTAAGTGGCAGAGTTTCTAATGAATAGTGTGAAAGCTCTTTAGGAACTCCACAGCTCTGGAGTTGAACTCTGGGACAGATCCTTCTAGGATGTCTCCTAGATTAGGAGAGAAGCAGGAGCTGGCATCATGATGAAATCACAGAAAGATACAGGACCTTGTTTTCAGACCATCTGGGAATTACACAGGGGTCAAAATGAGTGCAAAAGTCCATTTCAGAAGTTGGATTCCAAGGCAAAGCTGCAGGGAAGGACTTTTTAAGGTGGAAAACCAAGTAAATTTTGGCATCAATTCAAGGCTTTAATGAAGCTCCCTTTAAAATAAAGCTGGAGATATGGTGAAGAGGACATTGGGCTGGAGCTCACTCTGTCCTGTACACAGTGAAGGGAAGTGGTAGCTCTGATGCTGCTCTTTAAGAACAGCATCTTCCCTAAAGATGCCCTGTATAGTCCCCCTGCCCAGGAGGAGCTGGGGCTGTGCTCTCTGTTCTCACTGATGGTGAGTTTACTGATTTCATGCCAGAGGTGCCACTAGCTTTCTTTTTTCCTTAATCAATGCCTAAACCTCACAGCTCCATGATATCTCAGACAGCAATTGTTTCTCTCCCTGTACTGCAGTCTTTTCATCTATTCAGCTCCCAAGAAGGGAGATTTATGAGGAAGAGATACCAATGCTCATTTCTGCTGGTTGCAGTGAATTATTCAGCAAACATTTGGGAGCCTGACCTACATTTAGGATGGGCCTTTGCTTGCCTGACATATTTTTATTCTGAACCAACTTTTATGTCTGTGTTTTGGGAATGAATACTGGGGCCTGATTTTTCAGTGCTGTCATTACCAGCTGTTCCACTGAGTTTGACCAGTGTTGAAACTTGCATGTACAGACACTTTAGTGAAGAATTTTTGAACTTTCTCCTAGGCTCTTGTTCCTGATCCTCATTGTCCAGCTTTAGAATTAGACATCAGGAGAGCATGTTAATTCCTAGACCTATTATTATTGTGATTGCAGAAAATTATTTTTTCCTGTTTCCTTATCTCTACAAGATAAATAATATTTATGTGCCTTTGGAAAGTTCATTTGATTTTTTAAAGTGGCATAATCAGTACCCATCCTTCCTATTACATGACTATGAAAGAATTAATGAAATGTGGTGCATTTTTGTATTGCCAGTGCTGACAACAAAATGAAAATAAAACCCTACTTTGCAAGGTGTAAAATATCACTGGAAGCATTTCATCCTAATGCATCTGCCCAAAACAGGAAGGAGAAAAAAGCCACCCTGATCTTCACACTACATTAACTACAAATGAAAGGCTCCCATTCTTTTTCATAGAGCTTTTCATGGGTAATCATTAATGTCTCATCTTAATAACTTTTCTTCACTTTACAGTAATGTCATGTTTAGTAGGGAGTCATTCTTTGGATCAAGCCTCACAAGAAAACTTAGGTATATATGTTCAAGTAACAGTTGAGCCTTACTCTTTTCATATTTCTTGCATGCCATTCTCTGCCTGCACTTTCTGTTTTTACTACAGTAGTTCACCTAACCACCATCAAAATTAAGGGACAATAAGAATGAATAGTCATTAAGCATAAAAAGAAAGTTGCATGACCTTGCAAATAATTAATTGCTCTGCTGTTCAGAAAACATGGGATATTACCCTGGCTCTCTCAATCATCTGCTTAGAAACAGGTGCTTTTCTCTGTTTCCATAGAATGGAAAGGAAACAAGCCTAGTCTGCAAATAATTTTGAAATTTACTGTGAGAAAAATATACTATAAGACCTAAACACTCTCCCTTATGTGGTCTCAATCCTGCCAACACAATTCACACAAGTTACTTTGAATTTGAGTTCAGTGGAACAACATCTTTGCATGTGTGTTTGCAGGTTCTGGTTCAGCAAATGGAAAACAAGTTGATGCTTTTGACCATCTGAATAATGTTAGTGACATATTTAAATATCTTGCTTAACTGTGACCTAAGATGTGGGGCAAGAACTTCACCTTCCTGCAAAGAGACATAGAAATAGTATGTGGCATTTCAGGAATATGAAAGGCACATCACTAGAAGTAATATTTTGACTGAATTTCCATGTATTTTATTCTATCCTACACCTTGCTGTCATTCAACTTTAGCTGGTTGTTCTCATTCCAGCTTCATTCCACAAACATGAACTCATCAACATGCAACTCAGCTTTTCTAGCTGGAGCTCTTCAGCTTTTGGAGAACAGCAAGTAAAGCACTCCATTTTTTTCATTTGATATTGGCCCATGCAAAATAGTCAAGAGACTTTGATTTTGCAGCTTGATTTGTTTTCTAGTGCTTGATCCATGATATGCTCACTTTGAAGCAAAACATGGGTCAGCATCCATATGGTTTCTACCTACAATGGCTGCATCCATTGGTGAAAAATATCCATCCTGTTTCCAAAATGAACTGGATTTGGATTATTCTTCCCATAGATTTATGTGACATTGTTTATTTTCATCCATCTCCAATCCCTTTAGAAAGTGTGGATGAGAGAAGGGGCTAAGCAAAGGCCTTTAGTGTATGCAAAGGCTCTTTCTTTTTCTGAAGGGCATCAAAATTCAGCTGAAATTTTGACTTGTGCTCATGTTTGTGGGCAGATAATCTGGATGGTAAGTGAGTCTGGATTTTGATTCATACCCACCCTTAAATACCAGTGAGGATGTACACGACCAAGGAGTGTGGAAATTTGTTGACTTAGGAGGGATGTTTCCTCCTCACACATTAGAAACTTGAAAATTTAGACCTCAAGATTCAGGGTGCAAAGTGAAGTCTTTAGTTTTTAGGGAGCTGTTGTCATCTATTTTAAGACAGAACATTTTTGTGAGATCAACTCTGAAGGAAAGAATGCTACTCAATAAGAGGAAAAGTTAATTGGATAAAGTTTAGAACTACCTTGGTAGTGTGGAATGGTCTTTGTTTTATCTTAAAAAATCTGATGGACTGTCTGAGATCAGTTGAACAGGTTCACTGTAGAATTCATGTCTGTCATAACATTAGTATGGTGTTAATTTCTATTAGGAAGGGTTCAAAGGAGAACACAGAATACTTCTGGAAACCTCATTCAGAATGTTTGATTTTCCAAAGCTGAGCTCACCCATATAAGTTCAGCTGATAAGGTACAAAAATGCTGAAGTAAACATTACTTCCTTCTGCTTCCAGTTACCTGAGACTAATTACATCTAGTGATTCTAAATGGTGAAAATATGGAAAATTTTCCTGATTGTCATTTGTTCTTGTTAGGTGAAAATGGTAAATCCATGGCAGAGGGCTGATTGATTCACTCTTAGAATGAATTCACTATTTTTCTCCTCATATATGTACCATTTGTTTATGAAATTCCAATACTGGAAAAGGATAGAGAGGAGAGTATCTGGCTTGCATGATGGGATGTAAATGCATTATTTATTTGCATGACTGTTTCTGGAAAGTATTTCTAGTTCAGTGGTTCCCACTCTTTATTCTGAGCAAGGGTAAAACGTGCTGCAGAAGCCAGCCATGTCTTGTATATCAAGCCACCAAAATAATTTCTCAGGTGGTCCAAAATAATTCCCACTGCTCTTAAGAAACAAAAATTTAAGAGCTGAATTTTTCTTTAGGTAGAAATAAACTGCACTGCTTTCACCTTCTTCCCTTTCTGGTGATCTGTGTCTAGCACAGAGTAAAGGAATTCTCATCCTGGGTCCCATTTCAAAGACACAGTGTGTGGAACCCATGAGAGACAGGATGCAATAGCATGCAAGAGAAGAAGTGGTGATGTATCCAAGCTGGTCAGAGAAACTACCCTGCATTTTTGTCAGCATGTTTGGGATGGATTTGTATCTCCCCAGTTTCTGGAACTGTGCTGGAAGTTGAGAATCATATTTTACTGAATGTAAGGAAGCCAAATGAAGCAGGACCACAGTTCCCAGGGGAGGAAGAGTAGCTAACACCAGAAGGGAGTCTGAAGGACCATGAGCAGTAGCTGAGCCTGTGTGGGAACCACTGTCCTAGCCCCTCTCATCAAGGCTGACCTGCGCATGCTTCGTGCCCTGGGACTGAGCCGTGCGCATGCTGCTGTGAGCAGGGAGAGCGTGCCACGACAACAAACAGCTCCTCAGTGCTTTAAAAACATCCCTGGAAACTGAAACCCCACCAGATCCAGATTTCATTCCGTGGAAATGAGAACAAAGTCCATTTTTTTTCCTGATGACAGATAGTTGTTATCTGGAAAGAAGCTTGGGTTTTGTTTTGGGTTCTTTTGTATGCAACACACGGTTGTATATTTTGATGTGACACTGATGAATTATTTTCTGATGATTTTACTGCTCTGGCTGCCGGATACAAACACAATTGTTTATGTTTATTGCATAAACATACTGTTGTGAATCTGAATGTTACTTCAAGGGTTAATCTTCAGGACTCAGTTAATGAGGAAGGCTTCAGCTCAGTTAACTTTAACTTAGACTAGAGACCTGCATTTTAGATGACTTCTCATCTAGATCTTTCTGTAATCAATAACAAGAGCCAAGTTATCCAAGTGTAAAGTAATCCCAAACTGAACCACACTCTCCCCACTCTGGTTACAGTTGCTGACTTCCCACTGAATATAGAAATGGGTCTAAAGAGTAGTCTTAGACAGGAGGTTTAACTTTTTTCACAACTTCAACAGATCAGATCAGATAAGATCAGTTGTGTTCTAGCTCATAAACCTAAGATGCTCAAGCAACAGTCTTTAGTGAATAGTTTCTTCCTAAACTGTCACTTATCAGCAGGGATAGCTGCAAAACTCCCTGAAAAGAAGATCTGGGAATGCTTCCAGTTTGTATTATCTACCTGAAGTCCCAACCCACTAAAAAAGTCACCAGAAAAACCCACCCCACAAATAAGAGTGCCAACATATGCAGTGGAAAGTGTCACTGCAAATAAGTAGGTTTTTGTGATGAATGCCAAGGAATATTTTGTTCTGATTGTATCTGTGAGGAGGATATTAAATCTTGTTCAGTCCCAGTCTTGCATAGCTCCATGACAGATTTCTGCATATCTTCTTTATATTGCTGTCCTATACTTAAAAAAAATAAATAAAAATCACTTGATTAACATTTTGGATACTTTGCATCATCTACTGACCCTCTTCCTTCTGGTCTGATCCCTACAGATCCTCACCTCACTTTATGCCTCCTTTTTTTTCTGGTATGCAAGGCAGTTATCACAGGAGTTTTAAGGGGCAAGCTTTGGGACAACTGGATATGTATTTTGAAGAACAAAGCAAGTTTCTGGAGAGAGAGTCAGAGATGCAATAACAATTATTTTAATGCTGTACTAAATGTCTTTTTATAAACAACAGCAGTCTTTTGCCTCACCTATTTTTCTGCTTCTTTGCCTTTCAGGTTCTGTTCCTTAAAGATATTTTTCTCTTGAGAGCTTCTCCGTAGTGTTACAAACTCAGATCTTGTGACATTTAATACGTTGCTCAAAGCCAGTGTAGTATGTGACCACTGGACTCTTCCTTTCATTTGAGATTCATCTATCAATCATCTATTGTCAGTGACCTGTAATCCCCCCACTTGGAGAAAGCTGATCTCCACAACAAGCCTATTGCACAATTTTTTCAGACCCAGAAGCAAACTTTGTCATTTTATTATCACAGAACAGATCTCCACATTCTAAAACTGCTTTGGTTTCTCCCTTTTTGAATCTTATTCCACAGTTTCCTTCAGTCTGCAAATATCACCACCAGGGTGTCCATACCTCATGCTCTTTTTTTTTATATTAATTAAATTCTCACTCTCACAAGCTCACTCTCTCTAGTACCTTCAGGCCCATCAGTTTATGATGGGTTGACTCTCTTATCACTTAACTAGATTTTTGTGCCATGCTCAAATCAAATAATATGCCATCATTCTAGACTCTTCTTGACTGTACTTCTCAAAATGAATTCCTTCTTCAAACTTTGATTTTATTATTAATGGTAGATGAGAATTTATTTTCCCTACTTTACCCACCCAAAATTCCAACATGTAAATCATTCAATTGACTATTACTTCCTCACCTTTACATTTCATGCCCTTTTCAAACTTGCTCATTAGTTATGTTCTCCTGTATATATTTGCTCTTCGTATGGCAGATGAGTGCTTGAAGAATCCAAATTTCACAGAGAATTGAAACATCTGTCTTGTAAAGCATACTGCTCTGAGATGTGGTCAAACAGTGTGGACAGAACCTTGGCGGGCAAAGCAGATCAAGATTCCACCCCAAAAGCAAGAACTATGGAAAACATTTTTAAAATGAGTTCTTAAGCCCAAATGTGAGATTGCCCAAAACATATTTTGTCCCAGATGTCAACAAGCAACATCTCATATTTTACTACAAAGAAGGAAGTAATCCCCAATTTTTTACCCCATACATTTGTCTGCACTTTGTGCATCTTTTCCCCATGCCATGAATTCTTCAGGAAATTACATTAGTGCAAAGTTTGAGTAATATAGATATCATTCATTTAGACTGCTCTAATTCTTCTCTCAAATCCATGCTTTTATCTCCTGGAAATGCTGGCATATTAGGACTAAATCTGTGTCTCCATTCCAAACTCCTCCTTAGCTGCCACTTCACTACTCACACACACATGCACTTCATACATGCACTGACAGGGCAAGTGTCTGGACTTCCTAGAAGCATTTCATATCACAAAATATTCAGAAGTATTTTCATATCAAAAAGAAAAATCAGAAGGGTTGGAAAAACTTCCTACACCCAAAGGTTTACTGCTTGTGACTTTTCTGATAGGGAAACCCATATTTCATTTCTCCCTGGGTTAAAGATGTATTAATCAGAAATAGACAGTAGAGATGAGAACCCTAGTAATTCATGTTTTTAAAAAAAAAAAAAAAAAAAAAAAAAAGCTGTCACAAGAACTTGGAACAGATGTGTTTCTCAATGCTCAGGTAACATCCATTGTGGTGGGATACTGCAACAGACAGAGCCCTGAGATAGAAATAGGTTCTTCTTTCACACGTGCAAGGTGTGCACACACATCTCCATCTTTGTCCTCCATGTCCTTGCACAGTGGACCCTCCCCACACTGCCTCTCCTGCCAGCAGGTTTAGTGGCTGCAGCTGAGCCTTCTGCAATGATACCTCACTGAGCACCTGTTAGCTCTTTCTGCTGGTCCCATGGCTGTTCATCCTTCAGCTCTGCTCTCGTCTATGGCTCTCAGAAACCTGCCTGTTAGAGCTATAACAGCTTCTTCCCTCCCCACACTCAACTTTCCTGATCTGGTGTCCCACACAGAACTGCCTCTTGTTCATGTGTGCACAGATCACCTGTCCTTAGAGCTGTCCCAGGAATGTGTTAAAAATTCCTTTTTAAGGCTTTCTTCCCACAGCTTACCCCTGCTTTGTTTTATTTTTTAATTTTTTTTAACAAATGTGCAATCAACATATATTTGAGCAAAGTGAAAAGCAAATAAAATATTTATACCATCTATCACCTACAAAGTGTTCAGAACATGTATAACCTGATAAACTCACTAGCAAATTCCTATTCCTCTTGCAGTTTTAGTGGTATTAGTGATTACCTTTAAGATCATTACAGTCACCAGGCTGTCAGGAGCGTTAGTGATGCTGGTAAAATGGCAGGTAAATGAAATTATATCTCTGTGTTGTCACTGAAGGACAAATGTATTTGGACAGTAAATCTCTAAGAGAACAGGCAGTGCAAGGAATCATCAGAGGAATTAAATTTGTCACTTCACTGCAACTCCTGTAGGTCATGGTGGAGAGACAACAGGGTATCCTGCCCTACCATTTCCCTAATCAGTGCTTAGCAAATTTAGAGTTTTGCTGGTGACTTATTTGGTTCACAGCACATCTGAATTTATTTTATTCCTGGCTGAGAGAGTTGAGATTGTTACATTTGGGTAAGAGAAGGCTCCGAGGAGACTTCAGAGAACCTTCTAGTACCTAAAGGAAGACTGCAAGAAAATGGGAGAAGTACTTTTAGCAAAGGTGCGTAGTGCAGGATGAGGAGGAGTGGCCTCAAACTGAAAGAGTGCAGGTCTAGGTTAGACACTAGGAAGAAATTCCTCACTGGAACCACTGGAACAGGTTGCCCAGAGATGTGTATGCTCCATCCTTGGAAGTGTTTGAAGGCCAAGCTGAACGGAGCTCTGAGCAGCTTAGTCTAGTGAATGACATCCCTGCCCATGGCAGTAGTGCTGTTTCATGTCTTAATAATAAAACTGCTGCTTCAAGTGTGCTACATGAGCTGAAGCACTGTGATGCCTTTCATGGAGAGGATAGCATGACCCTCTGGTAACATTTCCAACATTGATACCAAAAAATGCTCATAAAAGGCAGTTAATTATCTGTGGAGCTCAAATATTGCTTACCAAGACATTGACTGATTATGGTAGCCCCAGCAGTGTCCTTGTATACAAAACAATTTTTTTAGCCCATTATATACTTAAAGCATCATGAAAACAAGTTAATAGTGTACAAAGGAGGAAAATGATTACTTTTGCTTATTTTGTAGCCAAAAGCTGGGTCTCTTGGATCGGGTTCGTGGTACCAATACTAAAGGAAAGCTATTTACCCCTCTGAATGTAGATGCCATTGAAGAAAGTCCTTCAAAAGAGCCTAAGAATGTTGTCTTGAATAACAAGGAGCGTTTTCGCACTGCATTCCGAATGAAAGCATACGCTTTTTGGCAAAGCTCAGAAGGTAGCCCATCTGTGTTGATTTCTTTCTATGCATCCCCTGTTCCCCCCATTTTACTTTGTTCTGCATATTCTGCTGAAAGTTTGTGACTTTCTGGGACAAGCATGTCTGTACCTGGTTTTAGGAAGTATGTTTGGGGAAGCCCAAGAAAAAGAGCTCTGGAGTCCAAGCAACACGGTGCGTGAAATCAAACCGCCCTTCTCAAAAACAGCAACTGATATGGGATAAGGCCAGTGCTGGATTCAGCCTATCTGACCAGGAAGAAGTGGGCACACTGGGCAGTTAATCTAAATCCCCCCCAAAAGCACATGCCATCATGGCTTGGTTTATGAGCAAGGATGCTATGCTAAGGTAGCTACCCCCTACCTGCATCCAGCCCTGCAACAGCCTGTATCCTGGCATCTCAAATACACCCTCACTGCCACCCTAAACCTTGTTTATAGAGTCAATGTCTCCTTCCCTCCCCTCTCTCCTCAAACCTGCTTCCCCCCAGAGGTTTTCACTGGGTATCCTTGCAACATTATAGGTCAGCAGCCCTGAGCACACATTTTCCTCTTCTTGTCCATAGCATCTAAACGGCCTTTAAATTACACTTTCCCCTTTCTTGTGCAAGTGCATGCTGGACATGTTACCATGGATGTAGCCTGGGTATCCACACCAGGAACTTGATTTTCTCCTTCATGAAGGTACATAAGCTCCTGGTGGTGTCAGTGAGAGGAGAATGTGGCCTGTGGCTTCTACAACCTGTTTTAGCCCTTATGTAAAATAATTTGGACAAAGATCCATTGGAAAGGAAGAAAAGTTCCCAGTGTTTCAGAAATGCTGGGATCTGAGAGGAGATCCTTCAATAATGTGTCTTACAGCTGTCCCAAAATAATTAAATCTCTTTAAAGACCTGCCCATTGAAAGAAGCTGTAAGAGATTTTTCTTTGTTAAATTGCACTTACTTTATGTAGTGCTTTATTCACCCAGACATCCCTCTAAATATGGTGTGGTGAGATGTTCACACATCTGATTTTTTGACCTGCTTTGCAGATGCAGGAACAGGGGAACCCATGGCAGAAGACAGAGGTGACAGTAGTGATTTCCCTATGGAAGATATGATCCCCACATTCAAGACAGCCATCCGAGCTGTCAGGTAAATGTCTTTTGGAAGGATTATGCTTCAGGAAATAGCATTACCATGTTGCTACATGTTGATTCACTGTTTCTGTTTTTGCTATTTTTTAGATGCAATAGATGAGATAATTCTAATATTTTCAAAACATGAGACAGACCCTATTCAGTCTGTTGAAAGTATGCAGAAGGGAGAAAGTTTTTTAGTAACGTTGACCATGTCATTTTGCAAGATACTCCAGTGTTTTTATTATAAAATAATATTGTGTTCTGTTCCTTGTTAAAATGTTATAGAAATATATCTCTCAATTTAGTGACTAATATTTATATGAAACTGGAACTTTTGCTTAACAAAAAACTCTGAGCTGACTCAACTTTTATTCACAATTATATGAGTATGCAACCTACTTTTCAGCTGTCATATTTTAATAGATGCTGAGGTCTCCATTTCTGCAGTTTTTGGCTTGTGGCACATGCCACCTCTATTTTCACATAACAAGAGAAATTCCCTAGGTTAGAAAACTCATAGTAAACCTTGGTCATGTGTTTAGAACATCAAGCAGAGAGAATTGATTCACTGATGCTTTGTTACTCATTGATGCAGTACTTTTTATTCTTTTCCCTTGAAAAATGCCCCCATGGGAAAATACTCCACTTTACTTGCAACTGCTGTTTATTCTAGAAGTTGGTAATTTTTGGCCCAGGGACTTACCACCTTCCAGGTGAAATACTGCAAGTCTGGAGTATCTCACATTTATCTATCAGGGTAGTAATGGTAATAAAAATAATGGTAATAAAAATATAACCATATATTTATATGTATATAACCATGGTATGCATCCTCCTGGTTCTTTTCTAATTGAGAATCAGTTTCTGAAAATTCCAGGTTTTCTTAAGGTTGCTGAAAGCCAAGTGACACAGGCTTTGCTCATGTTACCCATGACTTCTTCCCTCTCATTGGAAGCTTCTTCATCCCTGTCCTCCATAGCTTTCCCTTTCTTTCCCTGATACCTGCTTGCTTTCAAACACATTATTGTTACTTTTGAAAATCTTCTTCCCCACATCCTGTCCAAATCTAATTGATTCATGCAATTTCCATTTAAACTCAATCAGGAGCCAAGATTTTTTTTTTTTCTTGTGTAGTGTACCCATATCCTGAACAATAATTGGGAGTAATTCTTTCAGACAAAACCACTTAATGGATTTCAGGGTCATGATCAAGGAGATTTTAAATTAGAATTGCTAACATTGTGATCTCTATTTTTCATTTAAGTCTTTGAATGTGTAGTTTTGCTGTTATCATATATAATTTCTCTACTGAGAAAGCAAACACCCAGAACCCAAATCTAAACCAGATGAAGATAGAGATTTCATTATTTAAGTATATTTCTTCTATTTGTTTAATCTACCAAGATATAGATATTTATGTACAAACAGAAAAGGAGGAAAAAAAGAATGCTAAACATTTTTCAAGTATTCTGGCCAGCAGAGTTCTTTGTTATAAAAATTCTGTTACTAATTAATAGGTCATTGTATAACCATAGCAATAGTAACAGCAATCAAATCATTATCATTACAACAACAACAATAATGTGATACTGCTGTTTTCTTCAAGGGCACCTCAGGCAGTTCTAAAAAGTCTTCACTTTTTCACAACCTGAACTGCTGCTAACTTCTTAACTTCCACATTTATATCTAATTAGCATTTCCTATCCAAAACTTTCCCAGGTGCAAAATTAAAACCAAGATGAAAATGATTCAGCATTTCATATACTATAAATTAGCTTTATAATAGGCTGAAGCATAAAAGATGCAGCTTCAACTTCACAGCTTCAAAATCTCCTGTGACTTGTGTTGTTCAAAGTCAAGCTCCAACTGTGATTCTGAAGCTTTAAACCATTTGTTTTAGACTATTAATTATGCAAAGCCAACTATTATAAATTTTCAAATATGCAGAGATGTTATGGATTCTTTGTTTATATTTTATTGCCTTGTTTAGAAATACCACACTCAATTTATGAACACCCAGAGAATTAATCCAGATTTTGATAAAACTGGAAACTTTCATCATGGAATTTCTATAAGAATTTTTTTTTTTTTTTTTTTGTTTAATATGCAGAATACTACAGTTTCGTCTCTATAAAAAAAAATTCAAGGAGACTTTGAGGCCTTATGATGTAAAGGATGTGATAGAGCAATACTCAGCAGGGCATCTTGATATGCTTTCCAGAATAAAGTACCTTCAGGCAAGGTAAGAATCTTCTGGTAAATAGGGGAAATGTATAACTGCTGGCAAAATAAGAACTTTGGCCTATTTGTGTACAGGGCCACTCAGAAACTATGCCTTTGCACAATGTACCTGGTCCATGAGAAAACCTTTTCCCAAAAATAAAAGGCAAGAGAGTAGCTAGCAGGGATAACTGCAAGGAGAGACCACTGGCTCAGAACAAGAACATGAGAGTTTAAAAATCCTGTGAATTTCCTTGACTGTTGCTTTATTTGATCAGGATCAGATTTCTCTCTTTCTCCCCATTTTACAGATGATAAATAAAAGACAAGTTTCTCCCCATGAACTTTTCTTTTAGCTGTATTCTCTGATGACCTGTACCTAGAGAAACACCCCATAAAATTCAAAAATACATCAGCACAGAATGTTTCACTCAGGTGTAATAGACCTATCTGAAATAAAGTTGGAATTTCAGACCTCTGTGGTGGTTCAGGTGCAATCTGCATCCTCAGCTGTATCCTCACAGAAGTGGTTCATTGCAATGTGCTTTGAGGCACACCTACAAAACCTGCTGCTGACCATGAGCCCAGGTGAGAGCTTGGAGCTGTAAATTTGTGTGGGTCTGAGTGCACACCTGTGCAGATGTGTGTGCAGATGTGTGGAGCTGTGTGTGCTCAGTGTGCACAGCACATTCCCTGAGACCCTCAGTGACTCTCAGCAGCAAAATGCCACACAAACACCTTAATTCTCTCCAGAATGGGTTGAGGGAGTGCAACCCTTGCTGCACATCTGGACTCACCCTGGCTTTGAAAGGCTGCTCTGATCTTTCTGCTGAACTTGGTAATTTCCTATTTCAAAGTGATTTCCCTTGCACTGGGGTACCTCTTTTTCAAGTATGTAACATGTCTGTCAGCAATGCCTGGGGATCAAGCCAGTATCTGGCTAGCTTTGTGAGGCTTGCCTGGAGCTTTTTCAAGTTCCATTTTCAAACTCCAAGAGGCACTGTGAAACCATGCAAGGGATCTGCATGGACTGTCCAGTAACACAGATAACTGGTCTGTGGACTAGTGCTGGTTGATTTTGGGGGGTGGGCTGAATAAACAGAGACTTACTTGCACCTAAGCAATTGGATATGACAAATGAAAGAATATTTAACATAGTAAGAGTATAATTACATGTTTTGTAGTATTCCAAACAATCTTTCTGCTTTTGGGCCAAATAAAAAATCAAGTAGACTTCCTTTTGCAACTTCATTTAAAGTTATGCTTTTCAAGCCAAAAGAATAATTAGTAAAGAGTAAAATATTGCTGACAATTAGAGACAACAACTGACAGAATGTTACTGGTTTATTAGGAATGTCAGAAATTCTGCCTTTTGCCAAATTCTGATTTTCATTACCCTGCACAAAATCTGATGAATCTCCTGACATTTTTAAGAGCAGCTGCTATTGGATATTTTTTGACAATCATGTTGTTTGGTTCCTTTGAAGGAAAAAAAGTTGTGTTTCAAAAGCTGAAGTTTGGAAACAGTGAGCTTTAGTTACCATTAAATTACCAGGTAATTGCAATTCAGTGCACTGATTGTGACCCTAAAGAGAGCTGGCACACCACCCTCAATTTATTACCAAATCAACATGTGCTTCCTTTTTAAATGTTTGCTTCAGAGATGCTCAGCGTATTCTGTCGTGTGTTAGCATTTGGAGATGGACTTACACAGTTGCACTTTTCTTTTTTTCAGAGTAGATATGATTTTTACACCTGGACCTCCATCTACTCCCAAGCATAAGAAATCCCAAAAGGGAGGAGCTTTTTCTTACCCTTCACAACAGTCTCCCAGGTGAATTCTTTTATACCTAGAATTTAGCACAGCCCAACACAGAAATAAAAAGTTAATTCACTCCAATAATCATGATCTCTGTTCTTCCACTGTTATAGTAATGATACTGAGAGGATATGTTGCTATGAGATACATGTGGATAAACATTGAGCCAGAAAGTCACTAGCTTCCCTAAGAGCAATGTGTGGTGGAAATCTAAACAATGGTTTCTTAATTGTCCAGCTCAGCTTTTCCACAGTTTGAGAATAGTTTGAGAATATGCATTTGGCTGCTGATGTGCTAATTATAACATTTAACTTGTAAACCCACTTAAAAGCTCAATAAAAGTCATTAACAGTTTGAAAGTAAATCAGTTATCTTCCTGAAGTGTCCACCAAATGGCAAGCAAAGATTTTTAATGCTGCTGCTTTTAAACCAGTGATTGGTGAGAGATACTCAAAATAAATTGTAATAACAGATTTCTGGGTGTGAAAGTTGCACTGTATTATTGTATTGCTGCATTCTACATAGAAAAAAAATCAATAATAAATGACATTTCTTCTGTTGTTTACAACTATCAATCTGTCAATAAATATCCATCAAGAACCACCACGACCATCAACAATCTGTCCCCAAAGCTGTTGTGGTTACTCAGAACAAAAGCAATCTTACAGAAAATAAATTATCCCACACAGGGAAAAACTGAAACCACATAAATGTGAAGACAGAAATGTGAGACCTAAGCATATGGGAGAGGCAATGATCATTGGGGAGAAAGGCAGGTTGCAAAAACTGCATGAGCCCATATCACCAGCAACTCAATGTGGAAAATCTGACATGTTTTAGGTATAGATTTTGCTCTAGTACGATTTATTCTCAGCTACATTTTGGATTTTGTCACGAAAGACAAGAACTGGCCATGTTAAAAGTTTTAGAGTATATTTGTTCCAAATCATGTTAAAGAGCAAGTGCTCAGAAATTGTTTTTCTAGACTTTGGCATAGATTATGGGAAGATATTGATTTCTTTGACATCAGTTTGGAAACCATTGGATAAATGTTTAACTTGATCATAAGCATCCAAGATCCCATGAAGTTATAAATCAAGCTCTTAGTTAGAGATCATCTTCTTACCTAGTGAATCACCTGACGGACAGGCAAGAGGAAATTGCATAGATGAAAACCTATTCTGGAATCAGCTTTAAATCTCCAGACCAGACTGTGTCTTTCCAGCATTTCCAATCTCTGACACTTACTATTTGATATAATGAAATTGAGGAAAAAAACACACTCATCCTTGAAACTCAGATTCAGTCTCCAAAGACACTAATTATAAAGAATTAGATTTACAAACAAATGGCCATCTGCAGACCCAGTAACTGCACTATCTCAATAATTTTCACAAAATTGAAATTATTCCAACAAGCTGGAGATTATTTTAATTTTATTTTGAACTTCTGGGGCTTTAAAATCTTTATCTTAAACTTGAAAAACAAAACAAAACAAAATTAAAAATCAAGATTCCATTTTTTATAAATGCATTAACATAATACACAATAGACTTTCACTCCTATTAATATAAACAGCTAAAAGGGCTCCAAGAATCTATATGAATAAATCAACAAGATAGCAGTTCTGTTTTGTGATATAAACTGCTTATTGTGATGCAAAAAATATTGAACTCTAATAGAGTTATTAATTCTTTATAGAAATGAACCATATGTAGCCAAAGCATCTACAGCTGATACTGAAGACCAAAGTATGATGGGAAAATTTGTTAAAGTTGAGAGGCAGGTAAGTAATTTCATGACAATGACAGAGGCTGAGGTGCTTGTTCAGAAATGACAGAGCTGACATAAGTTCTGCATGGCTCTGGCTGACCCAGGCAGAATTGTGCTGGTGGTGGTGAAGACTCACAGAGATGTTGTTCTAATAATCACAAAACTATGCTGCTGGTTTTTCAGGAAAGAATTTACTTACCTGGGAAGTGTGCCTTTTGAAACTTGGTGAATCAATGTCACTGTGTATGGCAGAAGATCCTAACCATGATGTTTAAGTGGGACTTTTTTCATCACATCTGGTGTTTGGTGTGAGCAAGCCCTTTTCCTGCAGGGTCTGGACTTAAAATGATTGTCTGCTCTTAGGCCCTATTCAAAAGAGAAAGGAAACGAGTCCTGATATGTAACCCTGATGTTGTGGGACTATTAGGTGATGTTAGGTTGGACTCAATGATCTCAAAGGTCTTTTCCAACCTAGATGATTCTGTGATTAACAGAGAACAGGTCTGTATGCAAAGGTAATCCCATATATTTATTTTGCTAATAGCTCTTTACCACAGGTATCAAGACTTTGTCATTACAATATTGAGTCCTGTTGGATACTGTACTGTTAAATATCCAGCAAGACTAATATTTTTTTTGTCACAGTTCATAGGGATAGATCTTCTTATTCTGAGGCATTAGAGGATAAGCTGTCATCCATTTCAGCCCAGCTTCTGAGGGAAGGTGATGGTTATGGTGTGTACCTCCCTGAGCAATAAACATGGCAGCACACCATTGCCAGGGGCAGGGCATGTATGGAATCATGAACTCTTTTTGAACAATTGATTTGAGGCAATATCATGACATTGGTATTTTTCAGGTAAATGACATGGGAAAGAAACTGGATTTTCTTGTTGATATGCATATGCACCACATGGAACAGCTGCAGATACAAGTTGCTGAGATAAGTCCATTGAAAGAAACCGCTTCTCCTGCAAGGGAGAAGAGAGAAGAAAACAAATATTCTGAATTAAAAACAATAATATACAAATACACTGAGCAGTGTTCTCGTGAAACTCCTTACAACTTCCAGCAGGTTCCAGTCAACAAAGTCAGCCCCTATGGTTTCTCAGCACGGGGTCACTCACAACCTTTATCAATAGGCGGGCAAAACTCTGGCAAACTGCAAGCCACACCTTGCTCAACTTCATATGCAGAAAGGCCAACAGTTCTGCCTATATTTACATTAATGGACTCCCAGGTTAGCCACCACTGCCAAGGAGACCTGCAGAGCCCTTACTCAGACAAGGTGTCTCCGAGGCAGAGGAGGAGCCTGACCAGGGACAGCGATACCCCCTGTCCCTGCTCTCCGTCAACCACGAGGAGCTCGAGCGCTCCCCGAGCGGCTTCAGCATCTCCCAGGAGAGAGACGATTTCCCCTTCGGGCCCAGCGGGGGCTCGGCCTGGATGAGGGAGAAACGCTACCTGGCAGAGGGGGAGACCGACACAGACACCGACCCCTTCACTCCCAGCGGCTCCATGCCCCTGTCCTCCACGGGAGACGGCATTTCAGACTCCATATGGACCCCGTCCAACAAGCCAGGCTGAGCGTGGGGCAGGCACTGGTGGGCTTCTCCTTGTAATGTAAGCATACTTTGTATATCTCACTTACTCTACACCCAAAGCTTACTAGTTCAAAAACACCAATGGCTGCATAAGATGCATGTGATATTAGTGGTAGTCATTCTGCACCATTTCATACAATTTACTGAAGCAGTTTTTTTCATGCTACCAAAACTAAGGAGCTTAGTTTTGAGCATGGTTTGCATGACTTTGCCCTATATAAATGGTACAGCTGATTTCTTCCATGATACATATCTATCTGGTACTCTTCGATACAAAAATGGTGAATTGATAAGAGACAAGATACAGTGGTCCTTGCTATGTTTTGTAAACAGAGCAGCAAAATAAAAAGATTTTCAGGAACAATATCCCTTTGTGGAAACATAATGTGTGAATCATTTTACAATATAAGCAAATCAATCTCTAATCTACCAAGCCAAGAATTTCCAATATCAAAAGCAGGGAAAAACCTGAGCTGAAGTATGACCTTATTGAAATATCTTTGTGAACTAAATGTTTCTCTTGTGATCTCTTATACAATTACCCCTGAAATATGATGTTGAAATGAAATTAAGGGTAGGATTTTAAATCATCAAAACCACCTCCTGGGATCGATCATAGGTATTTATTTATTGTAAAATGTAAATAGAAATCCCTCAAACTATTTTGCAAATCTTCACTTTATAAAATTTCTCAAACTAGGATTATAATGCTTTTTTTTAGAAAATCTTTTGCTAAGTCTCTTTGCTACTTATGGGGCCAAATTTTCTTTGTTACAAAAATAAGGTTGTTCAGTGTAGGGAACTCCAGGTTTATACACTCCACTCTTCTATTGACTTAGGTGCTGCTAAGTAAGATGCATAATGTAACTCAGCCTCAGTTTCCCAAGCTGTTAATTGGGAGTTACACTTCCACACATGCTCACAGGTTGAAAGACTCAATTCTCTAATATTTGCCAAGTGCTTTGAGCTCTTCAGATGTGCAGAAAATTGCTGTTCTCATCCCTGCAAGTCCTACAGTGTGAGATGCTGCCAGGATCTGTTTCTCTCTGTTTGCCTTTCTCTTGGAAATGGAATGCTTCAAGCCCATGAATGTATGCTATATTTAAGATTAATATATAAATAATCACCATTTTTGTCATGTGTCCCTGAGCAACAGAGAGATAAGTATGCTCCCTTAGCCAAATATTTTTAAATGGAAGTTGGAAATTATTGAGAAAGGGGAAATCAGGAAAATCACTTGACCACTGGAAAGAAATAAATCAAAGATCTCACCACTATAGTGGGAATGTAGTACCTTTGAAGCTGGTGAAACTAGCCTATCCAAATATCCTATACAGGTCTTACCTGGTGTCAGTCAGTGTGTCCATGAAGTAGCATCCATGTGATGTCCAGCTTGATGGCTGAACACTCTTTACAGCTGATGGGAAATGAAGGAGTACAATCAGTGAGCACAGGGGACAGAACCAAGGCACACATCAACTTTAGGATGAGATAAATCTCTAACTCAGTCATCCACAATGACCAAATGTCTTCTAACTTCAAAGAGAGCAGAAGGTGACTTAGATGTCAGATGATCAGAGACCACACACTCAGTGTTAAGGCTCTCACCTCTTCCCCACTGATCAGTGTACAGCCTCTCTGCCATGGCTCATCCCCCCACCTCATGTCCAGAACAACCCCTGTCACTCCACTGTGGCCAGGTCACTGACCAAAAGGAAGCAAAGATTTGGCCCAAATAAGATGTTAGAAAAGGGACTTTCTGTAGAGACTGCTTGTATTACACTGCATCTGCACAGCTGAGCATCCTTGGTACATCCAGCCAGAGCCAAGAACACTTTACTGGGCTTCCCAGGATCTATCCAGGGTCTACTGGGTATTGCACAGCCCTGGATAGAAAGTGCTCCAATGGACAATATTTTGTTGGGTTTTTTCAACCATAGTAAACTTTTGGTTTCATTCTTCAGTATTCTTGACATCTCATAATAATCATTCCATCCAGGGAGCTTCTGTTCTTTCCCAGATGTGGGCATTGCCTTTATCTTCATTGCTTGTTCTCTATTGGAAGAGACATCTAAAGGATTAGGATCTTCTTACTTCATCTGATTCTTCAGCTAAATCATGATTCATCCTTCTGGAATGGATCTTCAGGGAGAACAAATTGCTGTTGTTACTGGATTAAATACTGCAGACCAGTTACACCAGCCTTTGAAGACTGGGCTGGGACCATGGAGCTGTCCTAAAGCCAGTAACTATGATGGCATGAGGCACAATTTTGGTAATTTCTTAATCGACAAAATAGCATTGACCTGAAAGATCATCTGTATTTGGCACAGTCTCGTGGCTAAATTTGCAAAGAATAAAAGCAAATGACCGAAGTGTCATTTGTTATAATTTGGCATATTGAGAAGAATTCTTTGGCCTTTGCAATTCTTGGAAATACCTGGGTTGTACCTGTTACAGGCTTTCTGAAACAGTAATAGATGTCTGTGGCAACTTGTGAGATTTAACCTTCCCATGACAATAGAATGGAAAAGAATGAGAAATTATTTTAACATTGCTACAGTTCTAAAGCTGATGTAAGTATGTGCTAGACAAGCCTACTTCAGTTTTCTTGTATGTCAAGGGCCTGTCATTCCTACTGATTTCATCTGAGTTTGGTCCTTCTTTAAATGCTTTCTAGGTCTAAGCAATCAAAAATCAAGGCAGCCAAAAAGCAGGTGCAGTCTGACTGTCTTTGACAGTGGCTATGCCATGCAATGCCCTGTCCAATTCCCATTGAAATTCTTCAGTTCAGGTTTCTGTTCTCTTTCATCACAGGTCATTTAAAAGTAATCTTTTCCCAGTATTCAACCCAGTTGAAAATCCATACATAGCCTTCTTAAAAAGGTATGTTCTTTCCAAGAGAAAATCCACAGGCAGAGACTTGTATGAATATTCACCTGCACACAGAGTACAGCCCCAGAGAAAGCAGGATTTGGGCTGCCCTGCACTCTGCACTCTTTGCAGCTGAACTGTCTTGAAGTCAGTATTTTCTCTGGCCTGCAATCACCAATTTGCAACATGCATCTTAAAGGGGTCAGGTCAGATATTTATAGCCACATCATGAAATCTTCTTAAAAAGCACTGGGGATAAACTCAGCAAGGTCCTCTGCAGTAGACATCTGTGGATCCTGTGAAGGAGATCCAAGAAATGAGACAGGCAGATCTTATTAGCTTATTTTAATAGTTTTTTTCCTTCTTAGCACTGAAACCTGTCACTGCTCTGTTCATAAGGGTGCTGTTCTTAGCAGCTCTCTGCCCTTTTCATCATCAGGATTAAAAACAGAGCATCCACCAGTTCTGCTCTCTGTGCTGACAACAAATACGTGTCAAGGTGTCACCAGCAAGGTGATATCTGGAGACCATCCCTGGTCTCAGATGTGCACACAAACCTCATCAGACTCCAGTCAGGGTGGGTCCAGGGACTGCATCCACCTTGGAACTGTGGTTTATGTGCCAGCCAGAGATACTGGACAAAGCAAAATAAACTAGTGGTGATACCAGCAACATTGAGAAGGTCAAGACCTGTTTCCACACACAAGGAATCTCTATTCACAATTTCATTTGAGGAAGGAATTTGGTCAACTATAGTCTTCAGAATAGGAATTAATTAGATTTATACCTTCTTCTGCATGATGTTTCAGTTTAAGAGTTATCAGTTCTCTTTGGGTCAGATCTTTACAGCATCTTGATGGACACCAACACTTTTTTTTTTGCATGTACTTAACATTAAAAAGTGTTAATGACTTTGATGACTCTCATTTCAGGCCTTGAGATATTTTTCATAATTTGAAACTGTGAAGCTTTTATCTGCTCTCCTTGAAGTAAGTTAGAAACCCTCTCACAGTGATGTACTGGGAGCAGGGCTGAGTTCTAATCTGCCTTTTTTTATAAATTTCCTTGTGAAGGACAGCACTGATCTGGAGACATTTTTCTTGGCTACATTTTGAGTGTGAATTTCAGTCCCTAACAAATGCCACATGTCTGGAAGTTTTCAAAAAGGTCAATCTGTGTTTACATTGTGTGTCTCTCTGCAGCATTATTATCAATTAAATGTCCTCATTTTAGATGCAAACTGGGACTATTTGATTAAGGCAGAAGTTAATTCTTAGTTGAAGTATAAAGGTATGATAAATGTGGTTTATGCTCTGCTTCAGGAGTTGGCATTTAAAAAAAAAAAAATCTAGTCAGGTAATGTCTGTTGTCCTTGCCTTGGCTTTTCCCTGCCCTGAATTTATCAATCTGGCTCCTATTAAAATAAAAGAGAATTCAACCCATGGAGAGATTGATTTAAAAGTCCCTAAATTGACTTTGGCTATATTTGCTCTGTTTTTATCTGTAACATTGCTGCATTATTACAGTCCAGAGTGGAAATAGTTTAAAATTTTCTGCTTCAAATGGTGGCCCATGAGTGCTGCAGACTAAAGCCCAGCTGATCCCAGGGCAGGGGGCACTGCCTTGTGGCACCATGCTCCAACCAGCTTGCAAGATCACAGCCTAAAGCAATCAGAAAATGCAGAGTAAGGAGCACCCTCATCCCTGCTGGGAGCCCAGCTGCTGCACAGGTGCCACATCTGCCTAGGTCAGAACTAAATCCATCCTGCTCACTGCAGAGCATGAGAGCAAAGAGCTGGATCTGGTTCCTTGCACCCCACAGCCCCCACCTCTAAGCTCTAGATGCCCAAGAGTTGCAAACCTTAATTTCCTACAGCACCTCATGAATTTGGTGGGATGTCACTATTTCAGGAGCCCAGCTGGATGTGAGTGTTCAATTTGAGGATTATTTTTAAGAGGTGCAGAGGAAAAAGGGGCATTTTCAAGGATTTTTTAGCTGGGCACTCTGGCAATGACGATCCTGGGTATCACTTTTCCTTCTGGATTTTTAGGCTGTAAGATTTGATCCTTCCCAATTCAGCTTTGAGTAGCTGCCCTCTAAAGTTAACTGAAGCAAAATACTGAAAGTGGGATCCTATTTCCATCATGAGGAACACGCTGAGACTGAAGGTTACATAGCCAACTGCATTTTGTTTTCTAGTTATGGCATCTTATTATTACTAGTATTTGTGCCTTGCTCACTGAAATCTTCTCCATGCTACAAAGATGCTTTTCAGATTCTGGCTGACAAGGGAACACAACTTTTATACAAGTGGCCTTTAGTGCTCTTTATAATATTATTTATTGTAATTTTTAAACTGTATGTGTAATTTCTATTCTGGCACTGTCCAATATTTGAACAAATTTAATATGTTTATTTCAATATATTATGCAAACAATACTTCTTAACTGATTTTTTTTATGTTCTGTCTTTAAAAACTGCACCACTTATTAATAAATAGAAATTTCAATTATGATGTGGATGCATTTATTTTAATTGAAATCTTTATACCTTCGCACATATTCAAAGAATACATTGTCAAATGTACCTGCAGCAGAGACATTGGCAAAGACCCTTTTGACTTCACCTAGGCAGGACTAAACTCAGCTACAAGCAGGTTTTATGTGGCTTCCACAGCCAGCCCTGTCAATACACAGTACATCCCATTATTTGAGGCATTTTTGATTTACTGGCCATGTAATTTATATGGCTTTGAGCATAGGTTTGGGTGAAAATGAAAAGTGGGGGAATGCATTCATACTGGAGATATTAATGTGCTAAGATATTATGGAATTGCAAACAAAATCTGGAGAGAACACAGTAATGACATGAGCATGATCAGAATATCTCCTGCAGGGAATTTGCTTGAATTCTGCCCCTAGTTCTGTTGCTGCATTTCTATGTGGTCCTGTGTCTGAATGAGTCAGAAAAGAAACACATGAAACATCAATTCTTCCCAAAAATTTAGCTGGACACAGAGAGGTATTTTTAAGGTATTCTCTGAGGCTTCACTTTCATGCTTGTCACCAAGGAATCACCTCTGCTGAGCACTTGAAATACAACCTTAAAAAAGGATTTTAATTTTTTGTGGTAGGTAAAAAATATTCAACATTTATGCCATGTCTTATCCCACTTCTAAATCACTGTAAAGTGGGAATAATTAAAAGATCCTGTAGTACTGCAATATTCAGTTCTAGTGCTTTTGAGTCTGACTGTTTTAAATTAATCAATTTAAATAAAAGTAATAACTAAATAAGAAATAGGGTTAATGTCAGGCTCTTACAGCCAAGTTCTACTTTTTCCAAAGATTGACAAAATTAGTGGGTTTTAAAATTAATGCCACCAGAGTGTGTAATTCTGAACTTTTGGGGTTCAGAGGTTGTTCAAGTGTCTTCACTTTTACAAACAGCTTTGCCCTGCATTATCATTGCTGCCTTAGCAGAGCTGTCCCAGCTTGACCTGAAGGGCTTGAGCTGAGCCCTGCAGCTGCCAGGCCCAGCAATGACATTTTCCTGAGGATTCCACAGACACAACAGGTGAAGCACAGGGTTTTTGTTCACCTGCACTGAAAGGAATTGCATTAAAATTTCCCCTTTTCTGTCACACAAATACTGGGGTCTGACAAATCACAGGATTTCAGTAAGGCACTGGGTCTGATTTTTAAGAAATGGACTCTAAAATGGGAGGAAGATGTGATAACTGTTCCCAGGCAAAGCCCTGCTTATACCCAGGGTTGCAGCCTATGCTTACCACTCTATGGGACTTTGGGGATCCTATACAATTGTCCCCCACCTAAGCAGAATAACATTTAGGGTCAGCAGTTTAGAAAGGGTAAAAATTGAGTCCAGTATGGCTCAAGCAACAGTGTCAGGAGTGGAATTTTCTCAATGTATCCTGTTTCTTTGCAGAATGCTTTGATTTTTTTAAGACTCACCAGGGTAAAATGGTTGTTTGATTAACACAGAGCATCCTCCTGGGCTACAGGGAAGGGATGGAATCAGGAAAGCCAAGTCCCATGGCAGAAAACAGCAGGAGAGCTGGACATTATTTAAAGAAATTGCCCTCTAAGATAATGGCTGGCAGCCCAGTGGGTTTGGGACAGCACCACAGCTTTTGCCCTACTCCTTGGTGTCAGGTGCAGATAGACAGTAGAATACAGACCAGAGATCTTGAAATAAGGGGCAATATGTGCTATGAGTGTTTTGGCAGATTTGATGGGATCAGTTACATCTGTGACAGATATCCTATCAGAAATAAAATCATTGGGTAAGTAATTAAATATTTTTTCTAAGTAAGTTCTGGACTGCTAAAATTTCTTGGTGTCTAATCAAGGCTTTATGAGGATCTATGTTTAAAAATGCCAAGTGCTTGATCACAAACTTACATCTTTGGAAACCTCCAAGGAGCATTGCATAGTGTTGTGTAAGAAACCTCATGTATTGTAACTCCCACACAGATAAGAAAACCACTAGGACTTCATGCCTCTCACCACTAGACATTTTCATGATCTCCATGGCTCCTTTTTTTTTTACTTTCTCTCCTTTTACACCCTCAAGAGCATACATGAATTCAAAAAAAGTTTCACAATATCAGACACTTCAAAAGAAAGCGTTCCCTATTTTAGACGAGTAAATATATAAAACATTCTTATGGAAAACAGTTTGTAGAGTTTAATGCACATTCTGTTCAGGAAGTTTTGTGGTGTTAGTACCAATCTTAGCAAAGCATTGATAAGACAAATTAAAGAGAAAATTATATAAAGGACAGAAACTATTTGCAGTTCTAAGTACATGTTCTGAAATGGGAAAGGAGTTCTATGAATGGGAATAAATACATGTTTACATATATATTTGGGGTTTTACAAAGCAAAGTGCTTGGTTCTGCACTTGAGCCAAAACCCCCTGCAGTGCTCCAGGCTGGGGTTTGAGTGACTGAGAAGCTCCCAGTGGGAAAGGCCCTGGGGTGGGTTGAGAGCAGCTGAACAGGAGCCAGAGAGTGCCCAGGTGGGCAAGGAGGCAAAGGCACCTGCCTGTGTCAGCAATAGTGTGGCCAGCAGGGCCAGGCAGGGATTGTCCCCCTGTGCTGGGCACTGGTGAGGTCACACCTCAAATCCTGGGCCCAGTTTTGGGCCCCTCACTCACATGGAGGGGTTGGGGAGTGTCCAGGGAAGGGCAATGGAGCTGGGGAAGGGACTGGAGCACAGTTCTGATGAGGAGCACTGAGGGAGCTGGGGGTGTTCAGCCTGGAGAAAAGGAGGCTCAGGGAGAACCTCATCACTCTGTACAACTCCTGAAAGAAGACTGTACTCAGGTGGGGGTCAGTCTCTTCTCCCAGGTAACAAGAGACAGGAAAAGAGGAAATGGCCTCAAGTTGTGCTAGGGGAGGTTTAGATTGGTTATTATGAAAATTTCTTCAATGGAAGGGTTGCCAAGCACTGGGACAAGCTGTCCAGGAAGTGTCCAGGGAATCACCATCCCTAGAGGTATGTAAAAATGTGTAAATGTGGCACTTGGGGATGTGGTTTAGGGGCGGACATGGCACTGCTGGGTTAATGGTTGGACTCAATGATCTTAGAGGTTTTTTCCAAATGTAATAATTCTCTATTTCTTTATACAATTTTTCTTTTAGGAGATGAAATGTTATTCTTCTGAAAAAAGCTTGACAAAGAAACAGTAATACATTTAGAGAACTGTCCTTAATAAAACTTGTTCCAAAAATAAATATAATAGAAAGATATTGGTAAAATCTGAAATGAAAACTTTATAGAGCTAGTACATTTCTTAATAAAATAAACTAAATATCTTGTAAAATTGTAATGGTAGAGGACTAACAGAGAAGTGTTGAAGTGCAATCAGGTTTTTTCAGAATAAATGAAATTTACTCGATACTTTTCTAAACAAAATTTTTCAAAAACCACTCAAAGATGCTTTCATGGAAACATTTGCCACAGTAAAATGAAGTGTAACTGAAAATAAAACTTCAATGCTCTGGAGTAAATTTGGGTTAACTTTGCTTCTTTGTACTCTACTTAAAAGCAACATTTCCTTCTCTCTGCATGTCAGCATCTGGTGAGAGAGAGGCACAGCTGGATTTGTGTTTTCTAACAAGGTGAATCAGACAGGTTTGCGAGGTGCTTTAGGTACCACAGTGCTCCAGGTGCCACAGCTCATCCTTTAGGGCAGGGATGGTTCCTACCTCAGCCAGGGAGCAGGGTGGTTATACCTGGGGACACTGCCACAGCAGCACAGAGCACCTGACACATCTGGTCACAGCTGCACAGGGCACCTGACACACCTGGTCACAGCTGCACAGGGCACCTGACACATCTGGTCACAGCTGGACAGAGCACCTGACACGCCTGGTCACAGCTGCACAGGGCACCTGACACATCTGGTCACAGCTGGACAGAGCACCTGACATGCCTGGTCACAGCAGCACAGGACACCTGACACATCTGGTCACAGCTGGACAGAGCACCTGACACGCCTGGCCACAGCAGGACAGAGCACCTGACACATCTGGTCACAGCTGCACAGAGCACCTGACACACCTGGTCACAGCAGCACAGAGCACCTGACACATCTGGTCACAGCAGGACAGAGCACCTGACACACCTGGTCACAACAGCACAGGGCACCTGACACATCTGGTCACAGCTGCACAGGGCACCTGACACATCTGATCACAGCAGCACAGAGCACCTGACACATCTGGTCACAGCTGCACAGGGCACCTGACACACCTGGTCACAGCAGCACAGAGCACCTGACACATCTGGTCACAGCTGCACAGGGCACCTGACACACCTGGTCACAGCTGCTTTGTGCCACTGGCTGAGGCCACAGGAATGTATGGCTGGAGCTCCTGCAGCAATGACACATATTGCAGTTTCTGTAGAGAATTGTGTGCTTTTAATCATGCCTAAAGGCCCGAGAAAAAGCCAGAAGGAAGAAGTAGTGCATTGCTTTCACCCTGTGCTTTCAGCCCACAGAGGGATAGAGCCCCAACAGCCAGACTTCATTTTCTCCCCCTTTACCAGAATGTCACACCACACTGTGTCTTACAGATAATTTCTTACAGGCAAATTCCTTGAATTTGTGTTTATTTAAATTGCATTAGCAGGGCCTTACCCTGTGTAACCTTCAGCAAATGGATGCATTTACTAGATAATTTATATAAATTGTGTGTCAATACTCTGTTACTAAGAGACGTTAAAAATGTATTTTCCTCTTCTGGATTTTGGGATGCTAGTTATGGACACAGTGCTGCCACACAAAGGGATGCTGGAAAAAGGAGGCATGTAAAGACTATACTCCTGAGAAAGCTACTTGCTCAGAGGGATGTTCTGAGTGAGAAGACTGCATTGTCCCCAAGAGTCAAAGTGGGGGCTGAACAAAAGCCCCCTCCCAGGTCACCTGAGCATTGCTCAGCAGCTGAGGAAAGTTAAAATTACAGAGTCCCAGGGTAAAACACAGCATGAGGCAAAACCTGCTGAAAGTCTAATTATCCTCACAGGCAAACATCAAACGGCTGGAACTGATCCCAGCACACATTTTCCTGGCTATACCTGGTTTTGTCAGCTGTTACAGAGAGGACTTTCATCCCAGCCTTCTTGATGTGACATTGAGCAACTGGTAATTAAGTCAGTAAAAGTAAGTCTTGTTAAAGAAAAGGTGCTTCCATATTCCTCCAGCTGCAGCATTCAGTCACGAGTCCCAAAAATTTTCCTTTTTTCACAACAGTAAATTCCATATAGAATTCAATAACATTAGATGCAGCAACAACTCACCACATAATGTTTTTTTAGTGAGAGGCAGAGTGAATAAATACAAGGAAAAATTGTGTATCCAAGTGCACAGATGTGTGGGCACTTTATTGACCAGCTACAGCTCTGTTAAATGTGGCTGCAGTTGCCTTGCAGCATCTGAAGTTCCTGCTGAAGGCAGGATTGTTAGACAGACAGAGACACAGCTCAACCACACACAAAAATGGTCACAAAAGCATTTTTTGTTTCATAAACCAACTGTGAACCCACTTAGATTTTCTTTATTAATTGCTACAACATTTTGAGTGATTTCACAAGTGGAAATGTTCGGTGGATTGTGATAGAATTACTGAATGGATGATCATTGGCTTTTAACTGTGCTGCATCTAAACTCACTGATTTCAGAGGAATTATTTCCAGCCTGCTGGAGTGAATGGGAGCAGAATTTTGCTGACTGTTTCTAACAGTGATCTTCCCTTGGATACTACTAAATATCACCCAGCATCACTGAAATTGCCTTATGTCATTGCCCTGACCAGACCTCTCTTCCTTCCTCACCACTTAACCATTATTTCAGGCATTTTTTCCTGTTTTAACTCACATTTTATTCCTTTTGAGGTTCCACACTTAAGACACACTTCAGGTGTCATCTCTGCCCTCTTGACAATGTCCCTTGTTTCAGCTGAAGGATGGCAAAGCTTTACCAGAGGGGCTCACCCTTGCCTACCTCTCACCCTCAAAGGTGGCATTGGTCTAATTGCACTAAGCAGAGCTGTTCCTTTAAAAGGGGAAAAAAAATCCTCCACAATTCATTTCTACTGCCAAAAGGAGCTTCCATTCCCCACCTGACCTGCCACAGAGCCTTTCCTTGCAGGACTCAACAGGCACTTTGTGTGCTTACGATTGTGTTACCTCTAGTCAGTACTTCAGGGATTAGGATAACAATTTTCACAGGATTTTAAGGGAAGATTATCAAACCTGTCTACTCAGAGTTTTTCACAAAGTGTTTATTAAGACCTGGCAATAACTTGCAGTTTTATATAGGCTCTGAAGAGAATTTTTGTCATGAGAAATCAGGTAAGTTGATATTAACTATTCCAGATCTTGGTGGTTTTGCCTGTACTTGGAGGAAACCATTTCAGCTGTGCTATTAGTGCTCAGTGGAAATGTAATGAATCATTTTTTTTTTTATTACATTTATATTTATTACATTTTATTGCACCCTCACACAAATAAATCCTAACTTAAAAAGTAATTGTATCAGTGTAATGAAGCGTGCAGTTGTAACACGGGTATATTTTCACATTTGAAATATTTCTTTAGACTTGGTGGATGATGGTGTGCTTAAAATGAGACATGACCTTTAGATGTTGCAACTGAATGAAGGTAAGGAAATTCATACTCAAGGACTGTCCTCTTTTATTTCTTTATTCTCTTAATTTCTGTTCTGCTCTGCTAAGCGTGAAGACACGAGAAAACTGCTTGATATTGGAGTGCACTACATTTGTACAGGAAAAATGAAAACAATTCAAACTTCATGGTTACCTGCCACATTAAAAGGAGTTCTACTGAAGCATAGCTAATAAACACATTGGTTTAAGATTGCTATTAACCCAGAGTAACAGAGAGGGATTTAATAAGAGGTCTTCATGTGTGTATGAAAGTAATTTGAACTGAATTAAAATCTCCAATGCAGCAGTTCAAGGAACTCTGGATCAACAGTTCTAAATAAAATAGCTTCTACTAATCTCATTCAACTTATAATAAACAGAGGAGGATTTTTATATCCAGCAGAGGTGAAGGAGAATTTGTAACCAAAGGCTTGACCCTTAGCCTTTATCAGAGAAACGTTTGGAAGGAAAACCTTCTCTGAGTCAGGTTTTGGGATTTGTGTGCCTGCTTGGGGCTGTGAGGCACCCGTGCCTTCAGTGCCTGTGACTCTCAGCATAGCCTGGAATGGAAATGGAGATTTTGATCTGGAGGACAATGAGAGTTTCATATTTGCAATCTGGACATGTATTTCAGTCATCACAGTGGAGTCACTTCAAGAGAGATACGATTGCAAAGTAATAAAGACTTGCTCCTGATAAATAAAATCTTGATATTAAATAACCAGAGTAACACAAATGTGACGTGTATTGCAAGAGTTAATATTACTAATATCCACATTGCTGAGAGATAAGATATTTCAGGGAACAGTTCTAGGAATAGTTGTCACACATGGTTTTGAAATTTAGTTAGCATAAATTTCAGAGTTAATACTGGGAAAAAAATTTGGGAAGTAGCTTAAAGCTGATGCTTCAAATTTAAATCAAAGTCTCTACCAAATAAGGAGCAAGGGTGGTCCATTTTGGAGTGATATCCCTAGTATTAAGATTTATCTGCAATTTCTTTTTAAGCATTTTGTGCTGGTCAGGGAACCCACCAGTGCTAAATCTGGCATCCAGGCAAAACAAGAACTCTCATGAATGGAGGATTTTCCATCATTTTATACCACAGCACTCAACATTTCTTTGCTAGAACAGGATTTGTCTTACTGTGATCCATCCTTCCAGGTTATGTTTGCCTGTTGTCCCTATCGTTAGATGTTTTGCTTGGTTGAGTCTGTAGTTTGATATGGCCAGGTTAATGCCTTCTCTGAATTCCTGCTGGAAATCAGGCTGGAAATCTGTGTGTGGAGAAAAGAGCGTGTTGATTAGCACAGAGGAGCAGCTCAGTGGGGAGGACAGCAGAGAATTGACAATTCAGGTGAGCAAGAAAGCTTCACCCAGTGTGTGGGGAATGCTTCCAAGCACAATTTATCTTGCTCTGCTTTGTTTTGTACTTTTACAGCTTTTCTCTCTCTCCTAAAATAGATGATCCCTTCATGTGTCAATCTTCTTGCCTCTTTGTCTTTTAGGAATGTGGTCTCTCTAGAACCCTGCTCTTACTTGCTACACCAAGCCCTCTGTCAAATGATTTTCCCCTGTCCTGCTGCCATGAACAACTCTGGCCAGTTTAAATAAATCAGTACTAAGTTAGATCTCTAATAGGAAATTATCTGCTATCCATCCTTTTCCTTAAGAACCCTTGTAAAACAGTTGTGCTTTCACATCAGTCTGTGAAATGCTCTGACCAAGGATTTCAGTGTTAGTGTGATTCACTGGTGACCCAGGAGAGCCCAGATTCCTCAAAGCAGGTGCTGGAAATCAAGTTTCCTCACAGTGGAAGAACACTGGCCATTGAACTGTAGGGACAGATTGAAAATGGGGCAGGATATGTTCTCCTCTCCCACCTCCTAGGGCTGGGTCTTTCACCACACAGCCAAAATCCTGGTGAAGGGCAGAGGAGCGGGGGTCTTTCACCAGCCAGGGCTGCAGAGACCCTGCAGCTGACCAGCCTTGCACCTCAGGGACAGCTCAGTGGCAGCTGAGTGTCTCAGTGTCTCCTGCTGATGTCCCTTGGGTGGGTGTGCACAGGGACAGGGCTGGCTGTGCAGCCTGGTCATCCTGAGTGCATGGAACAGCTCATGGGGAACGTGCCCATGAACCCTGCTCCATCATCACAATGCACAACTCAACCTAATGCAGATTGTGCAGAGCTAAGGTGGCACTTCTCATAGTGCAATCAACAGTCATAAAGTTCTATTAAAAAAGCAGCAAATCACCCCACTTCTCATCTCAAACAAAGACACAAGCCAATGGTTCCCCTTTAATAGGAGACTTGATTACCTGGATGCACCTGTCACCACAGTCCCCTGCTCCAAATCACATGTAGTTACAAACCTCCCTTTACATGATCACCCAACTCTCCACCTCAGCCACCTCCCTACAGCTCTGCAAAGCACCAGCTCCTCATACTCAGCTCTAATGAGGAGCATCTTTCACTAACTCCTCTCTATTTCATTGAACCAAACTAAAGACAACAAAAAAATGATCAGAATCCAGAGATGGGGATTGGTTTTATACCTATCTCCATGCAGACTACACCTCTACTGCTTCCAGCAGTGTGAGCAGGTTTGAGCTATCACTCTGATCTCCTCTAACTACAGTTACAAAGAAACATTAAAAAAAAAAAAAAAAAAAGCTTTTGCAATTCTCAGGAGGCTCCATAACACCAGACAGTGGAAGAGGAGATAGCCTTGCCAGGGAGACAGGCCCTGTATTTTCATGACAGCAACATTTTCATGGTCTGTAGTCTAGCAGTTTGCCAGATCCCAAATGTTGTTCAAGAAAAGCCAGGTTTAGGATTTTTGGTGCTAGACTAGTCCATGGGACACTGGACTCTGTCCATGCATAATTACTCCATAGAAAGGTGATGGAGAATGAAGGCTGGGATTGAGATTTGGCCAACACTTTCTGCCTCAGTTCTTTTCTTCTGCCCATGCTGTGCAGACACTGTGGATGAGCCAGGCTTGGGACTGAGTAAAAAGGATTGGGCAGATGGACTGAATAGGTGGGATGAACTGCTTGAAAGCTCTCAGAGCTTTGCTTGAATTAGCAGAGCTGGCACTTACACACTTCTCATCATCAGACCAGCAAACACAGACATTTCCAATGCAGAAATATTTAGTATTGTTTCACCATCCCAAGGAAGAGTCTCTTTAGAGCCACTAAATACAAATAAGCCATTTTTCAAATGTATTAATTCTTCAGTGACTTCAATACGAAAAATATTTTAAATATGACGATAATAGTTTTCTAATCAAACAATATTATTTTCAAGATAATCATTTGCTGCATACTTGCAAGATTAGTTACTCCAGGAGGATATTAAAAATTTTTGGACTTTTTTTTTGCTGATTTTCATATCATCCCTCATTTTCTGACAACTACAGAGTTATTTGACATGTTCTGATAATGCAAAAATGATAAACACGAAAATAAACCTTTTTTTTTTTTTTTTTTTTTTTCCCCTCTCCCTAACCATGCTTGATTAAAACTTTGAAAACTAGAAAGCAGCTCATGATCTAAAAGACAGAACACTTAATCCTTACAAAGCAGGTAGGCAAGGCAGCACAGGACACAACCTGGTGACAGTAACTACAGGAATACAAGATCAGGAATGATCAGAAAAGCAACATTTCTATGGAAGAGAACCTCAGTTGACATTTCTGGTTTGAAACTAAACATAAGCAAATTTTATCTTGTTTTAACAGAAAGGCTTTAGGCCCTTGATGTGTCAGGTGCCTTTTAGGCAGAGCTCATCCTGCCAGAGAAGAGGGTTGTGTTGACAGCCTTACCAAGTCCCTAGAAAGGCAGGTAGGTAGGATTCAAAACTTGAGAGGCACAGAGGAAATACTGATTGTGGGATCTCTTTTCTTTGTCATTTCCAACACCAATCTTTCTCTGTATCACAGAAATCTGATATTTCTCCTGTGGTCAAATCATTCTGGGACAAGGGCTGGACAAAATTGCTCAATGTTAACGTTAAAAATTTTAGCAACACCAAAGGAGCATTTCTCTCTCCTAGAACAACCAAACCTGGAAGTCAGCATCCATAATGCAGGGGTTCTGCTGGCATGTGGCAGTGAAGATGAGCCTGGGGTTTCTATGTCTCTCTCTGGTTTTCAGCACAGGTAAGGACAATGGTCTGGTGCTCCCCAGGGAATAACCCAGGTGCCTCTTTCCCAGCTGCTCCCATAGCCCCATTCCCACATCTGTGGCAGGCTTGGTTCTTTCCCCTTCTGTGGGCAAGGCTGGAGCTCCAGGTGACATTCAGCAGAGCAGACCAGGTGATGCCTATTCCTGGGTCCCATGCCAGGAATCTGGAATCAGGAAGGTTTATAAGAAAAGAGAGAGAAGGGTTAGAAGAGCTCCTGCCACCTAGATTGCTGATCCAAATTTAGCTCTGACTAATTGAGGGTTGTTAATACAGCTGATTAACACTGCAGCACAATTTATAAGCCCTGGATTATACTCTGTCTACTGGGTATTTCTCCTTTATAAACACATATAATGGGGAACTTGGATGGGCTGAAGCTGAAGCTTCATAGGAACATGGCAGATTGGCATTTTCTGGCACTGACTCCCTTGGAGAGCCTTTTGGATTACTCTTAACAGGCACTCAGCTCTCCTCTGGTGGGATAGGAAACCTAAATCTCAAACACATATCTTCAGTCCTGAAAACCTCTCATTTACTGCTGTGCACCTCAGCTGGTCACTGAGCAAATCCCAGAAACCAAGTCCAATCTCCTGAGGCCAGTTTCAGCCCATTCCTCCTGCACACAGCTCTTGAGGACAGTCCTCAGTTGCAGGACTGCTCTGAATAACAAATGTGCACAGAGAAAGGGAAGAATTGTTTGGATTTGGCCTTATTTTACTCTGTACCTTGCAGCAAATTCTCTGTGCAAGCCTACTGAAGATCTCTACAAATATTTACTATTTTATTTTTATTTTGATTATTGAGGGGCAAACTCAACAGGCAAAACTGTTTCTCAGTCTCTCTCTTCACTTTTCAGCTTCGTGCATAAGAAAAGAAAGTAAGAAAGAGAAGCAAGTGGCAGTGCTGGCTACTGCAGGTAAGAGGCAGCACATCAGGAGCCCAGAGTTGGTGTCAGTGGGAATGAGAGGTGCTGAGCTGGGCATGGGGGTGGCTCCTGCAGAGCCTGTGAGCCCCAGCCCACCCCTGCTGTAAGGCCACCCCACCCAACCCAGTCCCTGGCAGGTTAACAACAGTCCTTCCCAAAATCTGCTCTTCTCTTTTTCCTTCCGCTCCTTCCCAGCTCTTAATTCCCTTTACTCTTTTCTATGCTGTGGGCAAGCACTGCTTTCAACTCTAGGGTGCAGCTTGGCTTCAAATTGGTTATAAATAATACTGATGTCACTGGAAAATTGCATTTCTCTCCAAATTCAATTTTGTTCTCATCTCAG
Source organism: Muscicapa striata striata (assembly GCA_030060385.1). NCBI lineage: Eukaryota > Metazoa > Chordata > Aves > Passeriformes > Muscicapidae > Muscicapa > Muscicapa striata. The sequence continues at coordinate 1,429,799 of JAREIS010000046.1, forward strand.
CTTTTTGTGTTTCTTTTTCTGTCCTGCTCTGTTCTTCCTCTCTCTGTCATGCTCACACACACCTTCCTCCCTCACACAGACACTGTGCTGCCCTGCTTCAGCATGACTTTGTGGGAGGGGAGCAAAAAATATCTTTGAAAATTTTGACTTGGGAAAAACAAATAAGCAACATCAACAGAAATAAAACATGTTAAGATAAAAAGTGTGATTCGGCTACAGCAAAATTATTCTCTTGTAGCAAGCAGTATAGCCATCGATGTAGCTGAAAAACAAAAATCTGTATTTTCATGTAGGTTTGGGGAGGGGGAAACATTTCCTAGGCAATTTCTTGCCTTTTGTGATGTGCAGGGTGAGATCTGCTGCTGTGCTGGCAGCAAACACCCATCACCCAGCAGGAAAGGGCACCAGCAGCCAGGGGTGGCTGGGCCTGCAGCTGCTCAAGGGCATGGCCAAGGGCACAGCTGGCAGACCTGAATTTTGGCCCACCATTCTACTGCTGCTGTATCTTGCTATTTTCTAGACTCATCTCTGTGTCTTGGAATTTTATTTTTCCATCAGTGCTTTTTGGTGCACCCCAGTACGTAATCTGCTCATTTTGGCTTTCCCATCCTGGCAGATTTCTAGCACACATAAACAGTGGATGCACAGCTGTTTCCTTGTGCCCTCATGCACCCCTTTTCTTTCAGAGCTGCCTGCAAAGTCCCTGGACCTGGCTGCTATTAACCTGACAGAGCTGGTGAATGGGATGCTGAGCACTGCACTCAGAGGTAATGGGACCTGGCTGGGCAGGTCACAGCTGCCAGCCCAGCACTGCAGGAGAAAAGGGTTAAGAGAAAAGGTAACAAGTGTTAGCAGGAGAAGCTGTAAACATGGCTGTTGGCCTCCAGAATTGCTTCTAGGAGCATATTACCTTCATCCATTTGTAATACAGATGGCTGTTTACCCCAGAGAACTTGGAAATTAGTGTGGGTTTATATATAGATACAATATAATTACTTGTGGGACGCCTTTTGAAAACACTTTCTAATCCAGTGTACGTTTCAATTAAAATAAAAATAAAATAAAAAGGAAGGAGCAATACAAATGCTCTTTCCTTCAGTGGAAGTGAGAAGGGGCTGAGTGTTGAGGCAGCTGTGTCATACTGGCACCTCGGGAATCCTTCAGGCACTAAATGAGCAGAGACAAAACACGCTGTTCTCACAGTTTGTTCCAAGCACTAATAGCATGGACCTGTGTTTCTGCAGGCACCAAGAAACTCTTCTCTTTGCTGAGTGTCACCTCTTACAGCTCGTTTGCCTTCCACAAAGTGTCAGTCACCATTTATAACCGTGAGTGTTGGTGCTTTGCTTGGCTCAGGAGCAGTTTCTCTCCCACAGCCTGTGCAACAAGACACTGATTTTTTTTTCTCTGTCTCTCCCTCCAGTCTCTAATGCAAAAAATATTGACCCTGGCAAGTTCCCTATGCACTACTGTTACTGTTTGAATAATGTGACAAATGACTTGACAGGTGGGTACACAAAAAAGGCTGGCAATTGCATGTGCTTAAACTGAATAATTTCCTTTGGAGCTGAAGGCTGTAGTCTGAATTCTGCAGACTTCATCCTCATGATTACCACCACCACACTGAGGTCAACAGCCATAACTCACAGTAAGTGGCTGCTCTGACTCCAGGACCTCAGTCTCAGCTGGCTGCCCCCAGCCAGCCAGTCTGGGATGGAGCCATCAGTCAAGTCACTGGCGTGGTTTGACTGGCAAAAGGCCTCCCTTTCCTCCTTGGAATACAAATTGCAGCACAGGAGAGATGACCAGCAATATATAATACATCACCTTGGCTACTTTTTCTCTCCTGAGATAACCCACAGGAGATGGACAGATGGACAACACCAACAGACTCAACAGACTCCAGCAACTTCAATGAGTCCAAAAGAAGTGAAAAGCGAGGACTAACATCTGCATAGAACTGTTGAATGGACTACAAAATACTGCCAGGCAAAGCCTTCACCCGAAATCCTCCTTCACACCCTGATTTCACAGGAGTTAACATTGAGGATACATGAGTGTTTGGATTCTATGACTGATTAATGCAGGGCATCCAGGGTAGATCAGCAGCTGCAGACCAGACTCCAAACCCTCTATGCCACACCTGGTGACCCTGCACAAGCCACAGTGGCTCTAATGGCTTTCTCTGGACCCACACATCTCACAAGCCTTTATGGATAATTACCCAGTTTGCCTTGGAGAATAACAGAGAAACTTTAATCTTTCTGAGGCAATTCCAGAATATCCTGGGGATTAGAGCATTCTCCAAAGCAGCAAAAATTCAGGGCTCAGGTCCATCACTCCCTAAGTGAGAAGAGTGACCTGATACTGATAGAAAGTACCACCACACCACCACCAGCCATTTCTTGGGCTGACATCTGAATCATCACTATGTCTGAAGGAGACCCCAGAGGAAAAAAATCCAGTGCCTATTGAAAGGTCCTGCACAGGAAACAGGAAATTACAGCAGGCAAAGCCTGCAGGCTTTAGATCTCCTTCTCCATTTAAGCAGACTAAGTAGAGAATTACTTTAAAATGTTCTCTTGAACAGAGAAATTCTCTTGAAGTTTGCTTTTAGGCACACTGATGTCATTTTGGACCAATCTTTGAAATATACTTCTGAAAGGATTCTCGTGGTTTCTTCAGTGCACTCCAGCAAAATGTTTTAACCCTTAAAATATTCTAAATGTTGTCATTTAGCAGCATATAGCTAAAATATTATCACATATAAAAGTGAATTTTTGACTTGGCATACATGATAGAGTATGTGTTTGCAATAATAAACTTTCTCTACTTGTTGTCTAGATTTTACAGCGCTACTTGTTGATATCATTGGAAACTCCACCAGTTATCTCACAGAAATTTTCAAATCCACTTCTATTCTCTCAGGTTTGTATTTCCTTTGAACATTTATCATTGTCTTATCTGTCTCATTTACTCCTGGCATGAAAACAACCATACAAATATGGATAAAAACCTATTACTCTTACTCAACAGAATTTTTCTTGCAACAAATGGAACAAGACACACATATAATGTGTATGTGTGTAACATAGAGATGTACATGTTTCTGTGAGCAGTTATGTTGCTTGAATGTTTTATAATTAATTACTAAAAATTGGTGGGTTTGAGAATTATTATTGCATACTGATATTTTGAGCAATTCTGATTGACAGAGAATAAGTATGGGCTATTTAATCTGAAGAACTTTTTTCCATATAAAAATATTTGCAATTTAGAATTTTAATTAGATATAAACTTCTTTCCCTGAAGATACTAACATTTGGATTTGATGGTGGCTTGAGGTTTTTGTCAAAAATTAGATCAGAAGGAATATATTTGGTCAGCTGCCATAGCCACATGCCATTTTTTGTTTGTGTTTTCAACTGTTTAATAATAATTCCATGTAAGGAAAACTGGTAACCATAATCTCTTTTATGTTTTTTTTTGCTTTTCAGTGCGACAGAGCAATGACTCTGATTGTATCTACATCTGTGTGATGGCAGGCCAGACAGGTAAAAGTTAAAATCATTCCACCCAAAAATATTGCCCTAGTTTTCCTCAGTGAGGATTTATACTGGAAAAAATTCTTTCTTGATATTTGTAAGCATTTCTATTTGCAGGGAAAAATCTGTCTGATTTTTTGGAATTACTAGAAAAGTCTCCTGTTATTAATTACACATTTTCCAGCAACACATCATCTGACCTGGGTAAGTACATCCTGGGGAATAAAAAGAAACAGGAACCAGAATGAAAATCGTGTCCAGATAGCTCTTGCAATGAGTATTCCAACCTCATTACTACTACTATAAATATTATTTTATTTTTATTATTGCTTATACATTTGCAAAGTATTATGTATTTGATTACAGATAAAATATTTTATATTGTTGAAAATTTATGACAATAATTATACCATAAATGTAAGTAACTTTTACAAACTTTTAGATTACTGAGGTCTTCCGGTGAAGGAACAAACAAAACCTGCTGGGATGAGAGCTTTTAAGATTTCAGCATTAGGCTGGGGAGGGTCTCTGATGCTCTTAAATCTTGCTGGGTGCCTTCCACCTGGGGGCTCTCAGCAAAAATGACTTCCTACCTTTTCATGAGTTACCTTCAGAGTGGAGGTGAACACATTCAGTCATTGTCCTGGGTGGTTCCTCCACCCAAAACTGCTTTGCCAGTTTGAGCTGCACTTCAGGTGATCAGCTTTCACTGAGCCCATCAGTGTCTCCCATTTTCAATGATAGATTACTGCAGGCAGACTGAAATCAGTAGCAGGTGTGTGCTGAAAGCTGGGGGATGTTTCTCTCCTTTTAAAAGCAAACAAGGAAAAAAAGATGACACTTGGCCAAACCCCCCCTTAAATTAGAAACAACAGCTGCTTCTATGGTAGCAGAATCTGTTTTCTTTCCTTTTTCTCACACAATATGCAGTGGATAGTGAGTGCTCTAACCTTGTCTTCTCATACCTCAAAGACCTAGATTCGGTTTTCTCAAGTTTTGTGAAATTGCAAGAAGACCCAAACAAGACCCTGGATTCATCAGCAGAATATGTGTGGACATTTAAATGTGAGCAAATATTGTCAGATCTAAATTTGTGTTCCCCTTTGATTAATCTCTTGACAAGTGATCATGTATGTTTGCTGCACAATTAACTGTGATTCCAAATGAAGGGCAACATAAAATTTCTCTGAGTCAGCAGATGATGTCAGTAATGCAATGAAGAGTTGGAAGACAGAAAAACCCTTGTGAAAAGCCATTTTACCAGAAAAAATATGTTTTCTAAAGAGATAGAGAAGAAGAGAAAAACTGGTTGTTGGTTTCAAACCAAAAAATAAGATTATTTAAACTGTTTTCTCTTATTTTCTATGGTCATTTTTTTTCCTGTATTATTCTCTATCATTTCTTTATATGACATTCAGTTGTACTTGAGCATTTCATAAACTTTAGTGCATTTAACTTTGCTATGGGGCTACAAGAGAAAAAAGTGCTGCTCTGCCCCATTTTGGAAGCCAAAAAGCAAGGCTTTGCACCTGCTCACTTGTAGTAGAAATCAATAGAAATGCTGACTTTGACTCCTTGTCTTTGCAGCTGCATCTGTTTTCTACAAAATGCCTGCATTTCCCATAGCCAGTCTGCTGTCTTGTATAAATTTCTAGAATTTCCTTAACCACATGCCATCCTTGTTATCCCTTGTAGCCACGAGTGTCCGTTCTCAAACTGCAGCATCTGCCCTCCAATACCTGCCTGCTCACCTTCAAACAGACAAGACCTCTCTCTCTTTCTACTGCAGTGAAGCAGTTCAGGAAATTAAGCACAAATTATATGAAGAAAAAACCAAAAGCCTGCAGCAAAATTTCAGTTTCTTTTAATTTTTTTTATTTATGAAAACACACACATTCAAATGTTCTCAGTTAAAATTTCAAACACTATTGGAGCTCCCTGTGTTTTTGATATTTTAAACTAAATGGAGAAGTGGCCACTCAAGTGCCAGAGAAGCACTCAAGGGGTAGATGGGATTTTTTGGGGTGTATTTTAGATATTATTCTCCCCCAGTGTGTTGCAGTTGCTGGTGCCCTCTCTCTGCCCTCTTGCTTCTCCAGCTACCAGGATCCCTCTCGCACAGAAAGGGGGGGAAATCCCCACCACGAAGCTCCCACCGTGGCCAAAGACAGCTGGAGGCAAAGGATGGTGGTTTCCATCACCCCACGTGGATGCTCCCGGGCCCCAAGGCACGGGCAGAGCCCCTCTGAGCCCTGGGGGGAGCCTGGCCCCATCGCCAGCCCTGCAGCCCAGCCCCAGTGAGTATGGCCAGGAGCCCTGGAACCTGCCCTGCCCACTGCTGTGTCCTTGCAGGGCCCTTCAGGGACACCCACTCTGAGTTACCACTGAGTTGATTATTGCAGAAATGTCAAAACCAGCTATAGGTTCCATCCTGTAGTTTCTTATCTTTAGGGAAAAAACTTAGTCTTGCTTCCTACAAACACGTCTGCCACTTGGATCTTCCCTCACATTTTGCTCCAAATTTGGTGAGCAGACCTGTGAAAAAGCAATGTAGAGATGCTTCTTTTGGTGTCCCCTAAAGATGCCTTCTTGAAATCCTGCCCTTCCCTAGTCCACAGGTATCATTGGATACTGTTGGGAAAAAGTTGTCTTGAAGCCCTGGGTTTCTCAGCAGTATCCAACAACAAATTATGCACCTGCAGGGTGTGTGAGAGCCATGTGAGTGTCTCATAGTGTTTTACAGAAAGCATGTTTTCAAAGTGGTGTTGCCTTGTTGGACCAATGAGTCTTTTCTCTTTTGTTTTGCACAAACTACCCTATATATGTGCAGCATTCCTTTAAATAAAGCTCTCTCTCTTTTGCTTCTCCATTACACAAAGAACTATGTTGCATTATCCTTTCCACTGCTCCTATAGCCAAAATGCAACACACAGGCTTTCCAAGTTCTATTCAAGTGCAGTTTTTGTTCTTTCTATTTCATCCTGGCATTTTTGTGTCACTGTCAGTACTGGCTGAGGGACTCTGGCTGTTGGGCTGTCTCATACGTGGCAATTCTTCTCAGTAGACAGATGAATAATGAATAACAGGAAGTGTCTCTCTGTTCCCACAGCTGACATGTCCATGTTTTGGATGCAGACAGTGTCCCCACAAGGAGCCAGCAAACTGATGCAAACAGAGCCAGGTAAGACTGATCTGGGATAGCAACAAAGTGTGTCAGTTGCACACTTATGAGCTAGAAAGTTATATATAGAAATAGATGACTGGTAATGTATTTATACATCACTGTCTATGTAAGTGTTTATTAATGAACTCTGAGTTTAGGGTTAATTTTTTATTCTTTTCTGTTGCTCCTTCAATAAACCTGTCTTTTTGTTTTAAGGTGTCAAAGCAAGTTCTATTCTTTTCCCTCCCACCAGATTTGCCTTCCACAGTACTGTCTATGCCACCTTCCTACCGACCTGGTGTGACACTGAAACTTTACTCAGCTGCCAGTAAGTAAAAGCACCTCATGCAGCAGAAATAGCAGTATGTTTGAAAGTAATGCAAGGTAGAAACATTCCCATGCAGAAAAAACATACATGGTTCATTTGCTTGTGATAGTTTATGTATGTAAGCCACCCAAAATATACAAGAGACTGCTTCCCATTTGTTTGTGAACTGTACACAACTGCAAATTTAAAACATAGATGATATTGTGGTGATAGAATTAATGTAGGTACTCTGTACAGTGATTTTAGCATTGACTGGTTATCAGAGAATTCATTCTTTAAAGTCATTTCAAAAGAAAACATCATGTTTTAAATCTCATAATAAATAAAATGATGAAACCAGCTCATGCCCCATTAAATCCCCAGAACTGTTCTGAATTTACAATACTGCAAACTACCTCCTCAGCTAAAGAAGGATCATCAACAACTAGATTTTCATGAAAGCTCAGTTCTCATCTGCTTGTGTTTCTGTGTGGTGACTGTCTAAGAGAAATATAGATCCTGGGTAAAGATAACATACCAGCCTAAGCTGGTCTTTAATATCCTTTAGGCTTGATATTTTAGATAAAAACAGAGGAGTCTAAGGAACTAAAATGCTGGGCAAATAACTTTGGTTTTCACGGTCATCTTTTTAGCTCTTATAATGCTATTTAGTTCTGAAATCAGATTTAGTTTTCTCTCACCTTATTTCTGTTTAAAGAGCTCCAAATACCAGAGCCCTCCTCTGGTGTGCAGCACTATAGACCCTGGAGAACCTAGGATGTTTGGAAAAGGCTGGGAAACATGGATTGCAGTGAGATGGGCAAACTGGAGTCACCAAATGCCTCCCTGTGAGAAACCATGGTGGCAGAGGCTGCCTGCCTGATTCTAACAATCACACATTTGGGGAAATAAATCCAACAGTGGAATCCCAAAGTAAGAAAGGGCACCCACATTGTTCTGAGGGATGACTCACTATTCCAATAATTCATTTCTTAAATCACAGAAGTGGGTGCCAGCTAATAAGACATGCAAACGTGCATGTTAGAGCGTGCAGGGAGGGATATTTTGAGTCTGAGTCATTCACAGGAACCATAACATTGCTCTTCACTGGCAGCAAAATTTAATCTCAGTGTCACAGGGATGTGATATTGAATTAATAAAAGAACTGTCTGTTTACTGGTCACTTCACTGCCCCTGACAGTAATGTAGCAATTTGAAACACACAGGAGGACATCTCTGCACAGGAGCTATGGTTCTTGCCTTTTCTGGTCTCATGACTAATTCACTTTCTTAAGAAAGAGAATTCTTAGAAAAGAAAGTTCTGAAATCAATTCCTACTTTTAATTATCTTTGTGAACTTATGTACTGAGCACAAAAAATACATTTCACAGTAGAAATTAATTACAGAAGAGGTAGAAAGCATTACTATGATTAGGTAAAAATTTAAGTTTCAATGATGTGATGTGCATATACTATGCAATCAAAAAAATTAAATAGAAAATTAATTGAATAAGAATTTCATCCTTAAACAAATACAGTGTTATGCAAATACAGTGGTAATTTAAAGTGATTGTCAAAAACGAAAACCAAATCAATTTCCTTAGCTTTCAGCATTTTTGTTTGACTTCTCTTTCCCACATAGATGACTCCGATTGAAATTGCCATAGTTAAAACTAAATAGATAAAACTGAATTTCTGCTGGCAAAACACAGAGCTTGAATAAAACATTTAACACATGGTTGGCAGGATAGGAGGGCCCACTTCTGTGGAGGCTGAAATCTGCAGGAGGGTGGCCTTCAGCAAGTTTTAATTATTCATCAACTTTATTATTTCTCATCAATTTTAACATTACTTTTCGGGCACAACTTATATTGAAACCTCATTGCCCCATGCTCTGATATTTGGTTATTAACATGAAGTGTGTTTATTTAAGCAAGGAATCATTAATTTTAATTTACTCCATGTAGGAAAATACCAAGGTGTGTCAAATGCTATTGAGCAGACAAAGTCTAATGACATTTAGGTGAAATTGCTGGGGTGAAGAGAAATGGGTCTCCCTCTTGCCCATGTCTGGCTAATTACACCTGATATTTGTGTAGTGCCTGTGACACACAATGGGTTTTCAGAGCAGCCTTTGTGTTTGGGAGCTGCCAGTGTCTGAGCCTTACTCCTCACATACTCCTGCTATCTTGGTCAAGTGCTGCCAGGAGAGAAATAGTTTCATAGCAATCTCTTTCAGGTTGGCAGAACCTTGATTTTCCTCCTGCCCAAGAATGCCATTTTATATTAAATTTCTTGTCAGCACAGATGACTCAAGCTTATTTCAACAGAACTTCATTAGTCCAAATTTAACCTTCATAACCTCTGCTATCACATAACATAGCTTTGCTCAGAGCTATAAAGTGTGTGAGACATGTGAACCTGGAAATGCAATTACACTGTCTAAAGGGATTATACTCAGCAGGTAAGGCAGTTTATCCACACATGGCCAAAGCCTGCTGCTAGTTACACAAATGGAACAAATGGTTGACCATCACACCACAGCTGCCCTCGATTTCTTTTTCCTTTCCTTTCCTTTCCTTTCCTTTCCTTTCCTTTCCTTTCCTTTCCTTTCCTTTCCTTTCCTTTCCTTTCCTTTCCTTTCCTTTCCTTTCCTTTCCTTTCCTTTCCTTTCCTTTCCTTTCCCTTTCCTTTTCCTTTCCTTTCCCTTTCCTTTCCTTTCCTTTCCTTTCCTTTCCTTTCCTTTCCTTTCCTTTCCCTTTCCTTTCCTTTCCTTTCCTTTCCTTTCCTTTCCTTTCCTTTCCCTTTCCTTTCCTTTCCTTTCCTTTCCTTTCCTTTCCTTTCCTTTCCTTTCCCTTTCCCTTTCCTTTCCTTTCCTTTCCTCCTTTCCACTTCCACTTCCACTTCCACTTCCCTCTTTCTCTCTCTCTCTCTCGCTTTCCTTTCTTTCCCTTCCCAAAGCCCCAGGATGGCATTTGCAGGGGTATTTCTTGGAGAAGGGAAGACACTGTTTTGGAGATCATAGCCCAGACAGAGCAAGAAATTCAGTGTGCCAAGTATCCGGGCTAGTGGAGAGTTGTGTTTTCTCTGCAGGGTGCCCCCAGGCGCTGCTCAGAGAGCCCCGTGTCACCTCCCCTCCTGTCACTCTCATAGTGCAGAAGATCAACCCCTGTGTGATGGAGCTCTGTAGGTTCTTTCAGCTGTGCCTCTGTGTCGGTCACAGAAGGTATTCCAGGAAGGAAGCCATGAGGTAAAACCTGGCTTTAGCTTTTCTCCCTCTGTCTGCTTGAGATACTGCTTCAGGCTTTTTTTCCCCCAAATTTTCAATCACCAATGATTATTTTGGAGGGTCTGTGGCCACCAGCTGAGACCTTAATGTGTCCCAGTGCACTGATCAGAACCTGATCTGGCTTCACTATTCCAGCTAAGTAAAAAAAACCCACCTGCATTTTTCCAAACACCTAATGGTGTCATTGAGGTTGGAATCTAGCTTTTTATTTCAGTATTTAGTAAAAGCAGAATGATATCCTGTGCTTATTGCAGAATCATAGACAGGTTTGAGTTGGAAGGGGTCTAAAGACCATTTGGCTCCCACATGGGCAGGGCCACCTTCCACTGGAGCAGGCTGCTCCAAGCCCCATCCCACCTGACCTCAAACACTTCAGGGATGGGGCATCCACAGCTTCTCTGTGCCAGTGTCTCACCACCCTCACAGGAAAGAATCTCTGTCGAATATTTAATCTAAACCTGCCCTCTTTCAGCCTGAAGCCATTCCTCCTCATCTTATCACTGCATGCCCTTGTCCAAAGTCCCTCTCCTTACAAAGATAACAAGCCTCTTATCTTTAACTGCATCTCCTGTCTGTAACTACATCTTCAGGTACTGTGTTGAATACTATTCCTGGTTTGTGAAAAATGCAAGTTATGTCTGCGAAAAAGTCAAAAGAGTTGCTTACTCCCACAGTAAGTACATTTTCACTTTATATCTCTATATCTCTACGCACCTTATTATGAAGATATAACAAAGGTTTTTGTACATCCACAGAGTATTTGCTGTCTTTCATCAGATAGCTATTTTTTAATAATGATTTTTAAAGGATTAAAAAAGTATTATTTTATCTTCATGCATGTTTTACTATTTCCATGTAAAACCTCTTCTAACTAATATTTTCTTGTGTTCTTTCAGCATTAAAGCAAAAATGCCTTAAAAACATCTGTACCTCAGTTTAGAGCACTGAGAAATTTTACTGCAAGCTGGAAGACTGGTGGCAGTTTTAGTTTTCTTTTTGATTTCTCAGTGTAAAAATCAGAAAGCAGCATGTTATTTGCAAATACTTGAAATCAGACAAACTATCAACCAGATTTTAACCTAGAAATGTCTCCTTCTCCAAGGCATTGTAAAAATAATGTGTAAAAAAAGAGATATTTTATACAAGTGATGTAACTGCAATAAAAGCATTGAAAGGCTTTAAAAAAATCTTATTTTTTAAAGGATATTTACATGGTTGGCTAGTGAATGCAAATAGCTTCTATTTATTTTATTGACATTTGAGACATAGTAATTAGAACTAACAAATGCAAAGTAATTTAAAAGCAACCTGAAATACTGAAGACAAGAAGGACTCTCTGGTGTTAAAATGCAGATTATCTTCTAAATCAAAAACTTCCATTTCTTTAGCAATGCCTGTTGTGCAGTGTCAACCCAGGAAGTGGCAGGATCTCTTGTAATTTGTGATATATACGTGTGAGCTCCCAAGATTCATAGAAACATGGAATTATAGAATCTTTCGGGTTGGAGGGGACCTTAAAGATTATCTACTTCCAACCCCACTAGATCAGGTTGCTAAGGGTCCCTTCCAGCCCAGCTTTAATGACCTTCATGTGCAAGTCTGGTGAACTAAAAACCAGGTTGAAAAAAATGAAATCAATTGCATGATCCCATATTTTTCTATGCTGCAGCAACGTTATGCTGCTGTCATCAAGCCATTAATATTGTTTTAAAATAAGAAGTTTATTTGCACTACAGCTGCTGCACATTGATGTTTCACTGAAGAAAGATGTGTTCAAAGACAAAGTCAAGGAGAAAGGTGGCAATATAAGCAATGCTGACCCCTGGGAGAGGTGGGATGCAGTAGTTCTCTTCCAAAATGCATTTCACTGTTGTGCTCAATATTATGAGAGAACTTCTGTCATGTCAAAAAGCAGGATAGATTGGAGTAGTACCAATTACAGCAGATATTGAAAGGCCAATGGAATAAATAGGAATGTTGGCACAGTGAGTATATACTGGAAATAAGACACACTACTATCCAGAAGGATCTCAACAGGCTGAAGAAATAGGCCAACAGGAACTTCATGAATTCAAGAAGTGCCATGACATGGCCATGGTACTGCCATAGACAGAGGTCTCCCCCTGTTGCAGCAGCTCTCAGTCTGTGCCCTTTGCCTCTTGTCGTGTCCCTGGGCACCACTGTGCAGAGACTGGCTCTGCCCCTTTCACCTCCCTCAGGGGTTTTCTGGATTGATGAGATCCCCCAAGGCTCCTCTAGTGAAGAGTCCCATCCCTTGTCCCCTCCTAATGAGAGATGTTCTAGTCCCTTTATCATCTCTGTGCCTCTTCTCTGAACTGTCTCAGGTTTTTCTATGGCTGTCCTTTACTGGGGAGTACCAGTGCAGAGCAGAGGGGCAGGACCCCCTCCTTCAATCTGCAGCACTTTGCCCAGTGCAGCCAAGGACATCCTGAGCCTTCTCTGCTGCAAGGACACCTCTTACTCCTGTTTGAGCCCGTGTCCAGCAGGACCTCAGGTCCTTTCCTACTGAGCTGCTTCCCAGCTGGGTGGCCCCCAGCACATTGGTGTATGAGGCTGCACCTCTCCAGGTGCAGACCTGGCACTTCTTGTTGAACTTCATGGAGCTCCTGTTGAGGTCCTGGATGGCAGAGTGACCCTTTGAAATGCCAGTCACTCATCCCAGTTCAGGGTCACCTGCCATCCTGCTGAAGGTCCATTCTGCCCCATCATCCAGACCATTAATGGGCACCCAGCACTGACTGCTGGAATGACCCACCAGTCACTGGCTTCCAGACAGACTTTGTGTCACTGGCCACTGCCCTTGGGATCCCACCAGTCCATTTTCAACCCACCTCCCTAGGCACATCCAGCTCAGATATCAACAGCTTCTCCATGAGGATCTTACAGGTGACCACGTCAAAATCTTCCTAAAACCTCGTAGGTCACAGAGTCAAAGGGGCTCATGTAAGTATTTTCACAATTCCCAATTGTCAGACTTCTCACTTCTTCATGCTACAACTCAGTGGACAGTTTGTCTCTGTTGATGGACTCTTTGAAGGGTAGCTGTGCCTGGCTCTGGCAGGAAGCACACCTTCCTGATGAAAAGCAGCCTTCCCAAAGCTCACTGAATCAACCTTCTCCTGGATTTCACTCAGCCTTGGATCAGAGCCACCATGGATAGATTAAAGAAGACTTCCCAGCCCTGAGGAATGCCAGTGTTTAAAGCTGTGTAAACCTCTCACTCATCTTTCATCACCAAACACTACCTCTTGCTAAGCTATTAAAGCCATATTCACATGCCTGAGATTTTGTGAGTGATTAATGACAATGGGATGACTGTTATTTAATTACAGCCAAGAGTATTAGGGAAAGTTATTATATGGTGAAGGCACCTGCAGAACAGACTTCTCAGTATAGATCCTTTACATGGCTGGAGCCATATTACCAGATACACTGTGGGCATAATGACTCTAAGGAATCTCATGGAAGAATTAATTAATAAATGTTGAAGTGGGTTTGATAAAGGAAGTGATCACATGGGTGAGGTCTATATCCAAGTGGGTATAAATAACTTAGTACTGGCATTGCTGATATTCATTTGTCTTCCATCCAGCTGCTTTGGGATAATATCCCTTAAGGTAAGTCTTTCTGGATGTTCTCTATAACAAGGGAAGCAGGAAGAAAACAATATAGAATAAGCTATTTGTGACTTGGGAATAATAGACAAAAATAGAGGCAAGAGATTTGGGGAAATAGACTATAAATACTTAGAGCTGTTAGATTTATAACCTCACTTCCTGATGAAATATTAGAAGATTTTTTAATAGAAATTAATTCCATATTTGATTCAGAAAAGCAGATAATAATCAGTAGGTACATATTTGAAAACTAATATATATGTATGTTCATTTATTTGGCTGTAAAAAGCTCTATGCCTGACTTACTTGGAAAATTGTTCTAAATTTAACATAATTTGTGACTGTAGTTAAAAACCAATCTGTCATCTTCCATTTAATGAATACTAGTACAGCACATTTAGAAGAATTTTTTACACATGTTTCTTAAAGATCTCCAAATATGATCATATTTCTCATTAGGAAAATTTATTATATATCAGATCAGTCTCAACACAGATTAGAATAAATGTTTGATTAAAAATTGTTGGGATATGAAACAAATATAATGTATTGCAGATAAACTGGATTCCATAGATGTAATATCAGAATAACTCCTCATTTAAACATAAGATTAATTAATTAATTAATTAAGTATCTTCATTTAAACATAAGAATTATTTTGAACATTCTGTGAGATGAAGGAAGATGTGAAAACTGTTTGCAAAACAAAAGAAACTGCAAGTCCACCATTTTACTGCTATGTGGCAATTTCCCAGAGTCTATTGACTCAAAGCAATGCCGAAAAAATATTGTTAGTCAGACTTGTAGAGAACATTGGTAAAATAAAGATTTATAAGGCTCATCATTCCTGTAATAAGTGCATTTACTTAAGGGTAAAAACTGAATTTTATCAAGCAGAAATATATCCAGGCTACAAAAGAATGATTTCCCAAGATGGTGCCTTCCCACTCCCAGACTGAAGAGATGACATTCTGTCTAATATTTTACTTAACTCACCAGGCATACCAGTCTGCTGTGTGACTTTTTTCTTGTTCTAGGATTAAACAAAAAATGATTGTAATTTTGCTGCTGTCTTTGTCCATGGTGGTGTACAGTGGTAAGTGGCAATGTATTTTTATGATTATTTGACATTCTGTCAAAATACTGTTTTAAGTATGAGCATTTGGAAACAATCCCTTAGAAACACACCGCCTCTCCTCACATTTTAGTATTCAACACACAAATGCACTTGAAAATATTTCTTTATGAAGTACTTATATTTTTCTCAGGACTTGTATTGAATCAACAAAACATGAAGTGTGGTTAAAAATACAACAAAAAATTCAACTTATTTTTGCTAGCATTTTGTCTTTATTTAAGTAATTAAGACTCCAAATTTATAAGTTTCATATAAAGAGATTCTACGTATTAAATGCATTTGTATTGTCTTAATTCTCCAAACCATTCAGTGTATCCTGAATTATAATCCACGTCCAGCTAAAGCTCCCCTTTCGAATTTTAGAATGAATAGGGATCTTTCTTCATATAACTCTTTAGATTTTATTGTCATGAGTGAATGAACTTCCCAGAGTCAGGGATGGGCAAACATCTCAAATTTCTGCAGTCGCTGCCCTGCATAGGAATGTCAGTAAGAGTTATGATGTGCAAGTGAAGAGAAGGACTCTTAGAAAGTCTATCACCATTTCTGGTCAATCCATGGGGATATTTCTAAAGGGAGAGAAAACTCAGTATACATAAATTCTGCACTGATCTTCATCAATTTCACCAGTTGCTTCTCTTCTGAGGGGTTGCTTACCTTGCAATTCAAAAAAGAAACAGGTCTAACACAAAACATATAGGCTAAAATGATGAAGCTGAACCTTAAGGCTCCTACTATGTAGAAAGAAATAAGAGAGAATGTTCACATTTCCCGCTGCAGTAACTGCAGAATGCCAAAATACCTGAAATATTTGTTTATTTTTAAAAATACTTTTTTATATTGATAATGCACTCAAAAATATCTGGGCATTTGTACATTTTTCTGACAAAACATTTGAAGACAAATTCCTCCAAACCTTAAAAGGCTGTGCAACAGTGTTTAGATTCTTTCCCCCTAGCTAAATGCAATCAGAACATGAAGATTTAAAGAATTACCATGTTTAGATTTGGGGAGGGTTATTGATTAATATATCTGTGGGATTTGTTCTGCTGATCTCTGCTTTGAGACTGAAGCAAATATCTATGCATGAAATAGCATCTTTGAGAGGAATTATGTGATTTACCTCGAATAAATCAAATAGTTTGGGTTTGCTGCACCCTGACTTTTTCTGGAATAGTCGAGGTTTTTGCTTCCCAAGGATTATAATGAGTGCATCCATGCCCTGTATTAGAACATTTTAGTGAGCCATGGCTGAAAAAGACAACTGGAAGTGCAATGATGTTTTTTGATGGGATTTTTTTGGGCAACATTTCAGAAAACTGTTGTCGGGTGAGAAAATCACATATGCAGTCCAGCAACAACTTTATATGTAACTGAACATCAAAAGAAATTCCATGGATAAGGTGCACAATGGGAAAGCCCATGGGAGAGCTGATGTATCATACAAGCCTCCTCAAAATGCACTGAATTTTTTAACAGGTTTTAGAGAGAGATAAGACAAGCTGACATCCCCAGGGTCTTCTGGAGGATTGATTTTTGTAGTGAAAACTTTCACTGCCTCTATAGGGAATGACATAGGACCAGTAGTTCCAAATACATGATACCAAAAGAGGAAAAGAGAATAATTACTCCAGAAATTATTTTCTCCTTGTTCCTCCCATTCCCAATTTAAACAAAAGGAAGCAATCTTGTTAGCAAACATTGGTTCATTGATCTTGACTTGGAGACAATTAAAAAAGTTTTTGTCTGTAATGAGAGGATTAGAAAAGCCAATGATTTACCAAACTGCTGAGCAGACATTCCACTCCAGAGGGACTTCAAACATTTATGTGTTAATTGGGTGTACACAGTTCAGTTTGCTCAGAAGAACTAATTGCAAGTGAAGGATAGTGGAGCAATCACAGCTTCCAACCCCCCTGGAACATGGTGTCAATTTTCTCCTCTGATGCATTTCAGCTCTATGGGATTTTCATGTGTTCCTAACATTTTGCTGAAAGGACCAAATGATAAATGGCTGTTCATCAACACTTAGTTTGAGTCGTGGTGTTCTGCAGTGTGGCAAACCTGGCTACAGCTGCACTTGACAGAACCTGGCCCAGTCATTGCAGAGGAAATACAGGCTTTAAGCCAGAAAATAAGGGTTAGTTTTCCTTTAGCAAGCACGTATATCTATATATATGTATCTATCTATATCGATATCTATATCTAATCTATATCTATATCTATATCTATATCTATATCTATATCTATATCTATATCTATATCTATATCTATATCTATATCTATATCTATATATATCTACGTATCTATATCTATATATCTATATCTATTTGTATATAGCATTCAATGCTGGTTTTTGCAAGCCATGCCATTATTTCACCTGAAGCTGAATTCCTCATGGCCATGAAGCTTTCAAAAGACTTGTTCTATGAAAAGATCAGCCTTTATTGTGAGACTTTTTCTGGTTTGTGGAAAGCAATTTGCTCCTGTTAGTGCTCTGCAGAGAGGGACACTTTTGATGGATTACTCTTTATCTAAAAGCTTTTCATTGTGACCAAGAATTTCAGGAAGAAGAATAAAACTAGAGGAAGCACCTTTTCCTGACTCACTCAATCCTCAATCCTATATCCATATTCTGCAACTGACCTTGAAAAATTAATTGCTGGGAGCATATGAGTGTTACCGTGAAAATCTTGTTCACACCACAAAAGTTGTGGACATCCTGAGAAGGCACTTATATATGATCTTAAAAAAAATAAATAAATTTTAAAAATCCTATTTTCCTGATCCTTTGCTAAACATAGAGTTAAGCCTCCTATCTAAAAACCTCACTACCCTGCTTTACTCTTTTACACCTATATTTATTGCAGAAAAATGTAACAGATGAGCAAGACAACTGTCAGCTCTTTCCCAGAATTTTTATAAAGAAAAAAGGACAGCTTTCCTAATGCCAGTTATTCTGAGACATAAGTTATGCCATGAATTTGACATTATGGACTTTTTAGATTTTAAATATTTAGATTCTTGAGACAGTAAATACCCTTTACTTACTACATTTTTTTAAAAAAGCCAAGGTTAAATAAATCCAAAGTAATACACTGTCTTCTGAAATCATACAGAGGTAAACAACAGATCGAAAAATGGGAAGTGAGAGAACAAATACTGGATTTTACTCTAATTCAGGACTTGGCCAACAGAAAAAAAAATTGAAGAGTTGAAAATACACCAAATTTACCATGTCATCTTCAAAAGGAAGAGGAGATAATTTAAAATATAAAGAGTTATAGGAAGTGAGACCATGAACCAATAAGGCAATAGCCAAGATGGACTCAGAAAAAAACCCAATCACTTCAAATAACCCTGCTTCCCATTATAGCACAGGTTACAGAGTATTTGGGACATAGGTGGACACTAAACCAATTTTATATAATTCTACTAATTTGTTCCAGTAAGGGCTACTGTTCAGATGAGAACGGGAAGACAAGGGTTAGCTCATCCTCAGCAGCAATAGCTGTTTAACAGAGACTGGGTTTTGAGCTGAAGTGGATGTGGACTACCAGTCCACACCAGTACAATTGTGGCCTTCCCAGGGCGGGGGTGGAGCTGAGCAAGTACTTCTGGTCTTTGATAAATCAGCTTACCAGTATAGGAAGATATTCATAATGCCTGCAGAGTGTCATAATGAAATATATGTTGCTGGTTTATGGTGATATTTTGGGATTTGGTTTCTTGGCGCTTTTTTTTTTTTTTTACTTTTAAATCTTTCTCTTCTCAAATTTATTTGCTGAGGTAGGTGGCCAAGAACTGGAGCCGCCAGCATTCCTGCCAGAGCTGCTTAACACACCTGAAAGAATCTTGAGTAAGAAAGGTTTAAGCTTTACTTTCTGCAATATTGCATGGCAGTGGGAATCCTTGTACTCCAGAAGCATCACAGGGAAGTGTGAGCAAATAGCTAGGAACTCACCTCAAAGTGGCTTAATAACTGAAGTGAGACCAGGGGAAGTCTGGGGACAGTTATTGTCATTTTTTTTTTCTTTTTTTCTGCTGAGTAAGCATGGTCTGTTTGTTTATTTTTTCATTTAGACAATGCCACACTCTTCAACGGAGTCTTTCAGAATGTAGAAAGTGTTGCATTATTTTTTGGTACGTACCTGCTCCAGCTGTACTAGAGCACTGAACAGAAGTCCTGTGGGGTTTGTTTTTATATATTTACTAAGATGAAACAGGGATTTTTGTGGAGGCAGATCTCCCCAAAGACCACTGTAACACTAAACACTGCTGAGTGTCAAGCACTGCCCAATGTCCTGCCTGGTTTGGGCTCTGTGTTCATGCAAACATCATCTGTGTGTGACCCACACCTGCTTCACCTCCCCTTACCAGGGGTTTTATGGCTGCTCTCTTTCCAGACTGCCTGGGTTCTCACTTCACCTGGATACAGTCCATCTTCACTAACTTCCCTGCCCTTCTCAACTTTGTGAACAAAATGAAGTGTGTTACTGGGTTTTGCCCCAGGGATTTTGAAGACTATGGCTGCTCTTGCCGGTTTGAGATGGAAGGGCTCCCTGTGGATGAAGCTGATGAGTAAGTCATATCCATGAGAGGTCCTTTTCTGCCCTGACTGGCAATAAATGCCCTCATTATATGATTATCCAAAGCATAACATCTGAATAAATAATTTAAAAACAGTAATAAAAAGATTTATTTGGGGGTAAGTAAGACCCACACCATCTGGCTCTAGTGACAGAAAATGTAACCTCAGACCAGGACAATCAAATAGTTGTTCAATTTTATCATCAGGAGATGTGAAAGGAAATTCAAAAAGAATCAAGATACATCCATGTCTGTGAAGAAAATGGGTTTTCCAACAATGTAATGTATTAATTCCCTGAGTGAAGACGGCAGTGGCTCAGAAAGGGCTATGCCTATAGATAGGTGGAAATTAATCCATCCACTCTGCAGCATGGGATGGCTGGGAAAATGGAGATCTAACCCTGCTACTGGAAAAAAGCCATGGGACTTCTCTGTGAAAGGTTTTCTGAACAATTGTGATGACATCTTGAAACAGGAGCTTGAGTCAGTTCAATGGATTGATACCCAAGAGCTGAGCACCTGGGCTTTTGCTTCACTCAGCTTCATTTTAATGCAGAGCCACACAAACCCAGAAACTGCAGAAACATCCATCAGCAGGTTTGTCCTGAGAATCACCCACACAGCCAGTTTGTATTTACAAATTGTTTTGCAGCCCTGGGGTGAGGTTTCCCTATCAGCACAGAATTCCTACTGCTATGTGCAGCAAACAGAGACTGATTATTGTTTTGGCACTGACAGAGATGAGCTCTTGGTTCAAGGGAGCCTCCAAACCAGTGGCTTGCATGTCTTTCCCAGGGACAGTTCTCACAGTGTTGCAATTTTTTTCACTGATTTTATTCCTTAGAAACTAGTTTTACAAATCTTGGGGCTTCTCTGTTCCATTTCTGTTTAATAGAAAAGGGCTCAGTGCCTCACAGCAGGTTTTTAAGGCATTGGAAAGTACTAGTGCCTGTAAGACCAACCTTTTCCCATTTCCCAGAGTAGCTCATTGTCATACCTAAACTAGGAGCCAAGTGTACCTCCACAGACCTTGTGAAAGAGAAGCAGGCCCAGAAGGTAATCCATGTCTTAAAATGTCCTGCTTGCAAAGGGAAATTAAGCAAATTTTTTTTATTACTGTTGCAGTAAATGTTGGTGTAATTGTGAATCTCTAAACTAACTAGAAGTGCAGAGAGTTTGTGTTAGACTTTATGCAGTTAGAGGAGCTTTGAGATGCTAATACCTTACTAGACCTCAGGTAGAGTCAGGAAAGTGTTGAGACATCACCAGTTAGGTGTTCAAAACCCTGTTCCTGATGGAGCTCACAGATTTCAGCCTCATCTCAGGAACTAGGCACAGTAGAATTTCTGGTGCAGAAGAGCCAACAGGCCTTTCTGCTGAATGCTATTTGCCCTCACTTTTTTTACATGCATTCCTTGGACTCCTTCTGTGGTTGTGAAGACAAATTAAATATTGTGATCATTATTTATTAAGACAGTCAGTGATTTTTTTTTAATATTAATTAATTATTATTATTTTGTAGATATTAAATGCTTTCTAAATGTAGGAGGTGAAAAAGTGCATGTGTAGCCCAGAAGGGGTCCCTAAAAGGGAGCCTGGCAAGGAGTAGGTGTCAACCTTCCTGGCAGCAGATGCTGGGTTTGGATGTTTGTGTTGTCCTTGCCTTCAGCATTGTCCTATATTGATGCAAGTCAATAACAGAGCTGTGTTTTGAGTCCATTTCTCTGAAATGAGGGTATTTCAATCTGAATCTAAGAGCAAGACCCTTTAATCTATGTAACAGTTTTACCTGGGGTAAATGATGACTATTTCACTGATGTTTCATTTACAGCTCATGTCAGTGCACAGAGATGTTGTGTAGATGATTTATCTGTACAAAGAGCAGAAGAGAGGAGAGAACTGAAGAAAATCTTGTTGTTTCAGTTGATTTTTTTATTCCTGTTCAAAGCTTAAGTGGCCCTGTAGGCAATTTGATGTTGGTAGGACAGCAGAGGTACAGAAAAACACAAGGTTTCTGACTGCCTATGTTGTATAGTGGCAGGAGAAAGCTGTTTTATGCCAGTGTGAAAAAAATATTTTGTGGCCCTTCCCCATGGCTAAATGGTGCATTTCAGTTGTGATTGTTGCAAAGAAGTACAAAAACTAGAGGATAAAATTGTATGTATTTATAGAGTCTCAGTGAGACACAGGAATTCACATTGCAGAGCCATTAACCCTCCATGAGTGCTAGGTTCAGTGTAGATCTCCAAACCCACAGTGAGAAAGGTTGGAGCAGGACTGGATCCAAGTTAAGAGAGCTCTTTGACCTCTGTGTTATTTCCTTTTTAAGATGCTGTTTTCAGCACCGCAAATGCTATGAGGAAGCACTGGAGATGGAGTGCACGTGGGACCCATCAAAGATTTCTGCAGATGTCAGCTGCTCTACTGAAAACCTGACCTGTGGTGAGACTGATCTGTCAAAAGAGCTTAACACTGGAGCCTCACTGTGACCAGAAGTTCATTCTGGCCTACCTGCCAAAAGTCATACACAAATCAATCAGAAACCACCTTCCCTTCCCAGAGCTCCTCCAACAGGCAGCCTCTTCCTGGGGTTTCCCTTACTTTGCAGGACCACTAAGAATTGCTTGAGATATGTCCACACATCAGAAATACAACAGATGTTGAGGAAAGACCTGAAAAACAATCTTCTTCTGAGGCATAAAGGCCTGATTTTTCTGCACTTTGAGGGATCAAATTCATTGTTCAGAGGGTCACACACACTCCTCAGTTCCAGCACTATCACCAGTGAGGGCAGAGATCATGTATTGTAACAGGAGCTATTCCATGCAATGCTGCTAGAGGCCTGACAAGAGTGCAGTGGGGTTCTTTAATGCCTAATAACGTGTAATATAATTTTTCATAAGTATTGAGTCTCAGAAAACACTATGCTAGGACATGGTTTGAGGATACCAACAAAAAGAGCAGAATCCCCAAACTAATACCCTTACATCCTATTTAAGCAACAACCTGATCCAATTTCCATTTCTTGTTTCAAATTAAAACCATTTTTGCACAGTATAATAGGTTTGCACTAACAAAATATAGACACAAACCTTCCAGGGAGGAAAAAGCAGAAGGTGGAACAGATTTTTCAATAGGGCCTTGTTTGGAATTTTCTTTCCAGAGTCTGTGGATCCCTGTGAATTGTTCCTCTGCACCTGTGACAAAGATGCCATTGAATGCTTCATGAATGCACAGATTAACTCCTCCTTGAATGGGATGGATGTCTCCTCCTGCCCATCTCCAGTTACAGGTAACAACAGGGATCTGATCAACTGCCCCTTCCTGCCAAATTTTCTGCTGGCATCAAATGTGACCCAATGAGAATGAAGCAGGAGCTGGGTGCTTTCCTGCCATAAATCTGGTCTCTGTTTCATGTGTCCTGTCCATTTACTCCTACTGGGCAGATACCAGGAGAGAAGGTGGTGGCAGACTGATTGCTGTCCTGGAGCAAGGCCAGGAAAGATGGGGAAGGGGCCTGGGGCCCATGAGGAACGAGGAGAAGGCTTGGTTGGTGGAGATCTTTTTGCTGTTCTCAGCACCAGGTGGGGTGTGGAGAGAAGATGGAGCCAGACTCTTCCTGGAGGTACACAGGGACAGGGCAAGAGGCAAGGAACACAACTGCAAGAGGGAAATTCCAGTTAGATGTAAATTTTTTTTCTTCAGGAAGTTCTGTCGCCTGGAATGAATGAGTGATGCTTGTGATGAGGTCACTAGCAGGAAATGCTGAAAATATTGCTATCGTAAATGTTCCCTTAAACCATTCAAAAACTGTCTGGAAAAACAAAAATAGGCTTACTCTGCTCACTTACTTGGTTTCTATTCTGGAAGGAAAAAATCCCTGCTAAGGATGAAGGAGATGTTTATCCCCATGGTCACACACTGATCCATGCTCTGTAGCTGAAGTTACAGCCTTGCAAGAGAAAATGCCTGACCTGGGAGCAGGCCTGGATTAAAAACTTCATTCCTATGGACTGCAATCAGAGCATGGCAGGGGCAGGACCTCTGGGCTCCCAGGCTGAGGGAGATGTGAAAAAGCAGCTTTAGTTTTTCTAATACTGTGGCTCCCAGTCACAGCCTACAGTGCTAAGGACAGACAGACACACACCTGCACCACACCCTGGATGTGTGCATACCCTCTGAATGCATCAAGGGAAAAGAAAATGCCCCAGGAAGGTTTGCACCAAAGCCAGGTCGTTGTCTTTGTTTAAGACAGTAATCTTTCACTGGGATCAGATGTCCCTAATGTACAGTCTGGTAGATCAAACACACTAAAAATAAAGAGGAAATTGTTCAGTGCTAACAGGAAGATCATGCTGATTTTGTCACTACTGATAAAGATAGATTGAAGTTTAGTTCACTGGATGCCTCTGCTAATTTTAGGTGCCTGATTATATTTCTTGATGGGGGAAAAAAAAAGCAACTTTGAATGAACATTTTCACTTAATGTTCAATTATGTTATGAAGCTTCTGTGTAGCTGCTGTGTCCAGTTCTGAGTCTGGGAAAAAAAAAATAAATAACCCTATCTGATGAATCCATAGGCAAAGAATTTTGGTAGATTGTTTATTACAGAGACAAAAGTGAGTGAAATGGGCATGTATTTGACTAAATCTTTGATTTAGTAGGAATACATTCAATGGACTCCTGATTTGTACTATTCAGCTCAAACAATGAAAAAATATCCTCACACTTT
Source organism: Muscicapa striata striata (assembly GCA_030060385.1). Lineage (NCBI taxonomy): Eukaryota > Metazoa > Chordata > Aves > Passeriformes > Muscicapidae > Muscicapa > Muscicapa striata. Next base: position 1,454,202 of record JAREIS010000046.1, read on the forward strand.
ATTAGAGATTTTTCTCTTTCAGAAACAACCAGCAAAAGAGAGCTGACAATACGTCATATGGAGGGTAGGTCACTTCTGTAATTCCTTGTCTGGAATGTATTAAATTGAGACCAACCTATACTCAGAAAAATAAGCTGCAGAAATGGGAATTTAAAGAATGCTGACTGCTAGCCAATTCCTCTTATTTGGGTTGAAACTCTTTGGGTTTATTTTTTTATTATTATACTGCATGTAGCTCAATAGAATTTAGTATCAGCAGGGTATAAATAGCAAAGCAGTATTTTAATACTGCTGCTGTAATCATATTACTATTTAGAAATAAGTTCCCTTTTGATGACTCTGATCATGTTATTCCATGATACAGCCTAAGGAGCACCTAAGCCATGAGTTTCTGGAGTAAAAACTTATTTTTTTTGCAGATTTGGTTCATCAAGGGACTGATGAAACACAGGCTGTGACTGCATCTGTGGAAGAAGGTTTGTAACTTAGAGTGATAAAAGCCCTGCTTTCACCTCCCAAAAGCTGGATGTATGCTTTCTTTCTGCCCTTCTAAAAGGACTGATGCAAAATTAGGTGTAATGTTTTGGTGATGGAGTTCAAGATGGAATGGGAAAATGCAATTTTTCAATTTGTGCATGTAATGTGTTTAACCAGTGTTTACAGTACAAGGGCTGAGAATGAACACTACCACAAAAGCTACTTTCATCAAAACAGCCTTTTTTCCCTGGGAATACAGGTTGGAGCAGGCGAGCTGTTTGGCAGAGATGCCCTCTGTGGTGCCAACCACTGGACCCACAGCCAATTGCATATTTCTTGTCTTTAAAAGATACTGAATTAACTAAGATCAAGCAGTAGCAGAGGAAATTCTGAGAATGGTTTGTGTGAAGGAGCCACCAGTTTGGTGATTTATTTTCTTGTAACTAAGAGATCCAGGCTGAAACCTCTTCACTCTGGAGCCTCCTTGGTGAGTCTCTAAACCACAAGACCAAGTGGGTCTCACAACAGTCTCTTTTTTTTTTTTTTTTTTTTTTTTGTTTGTTTTTTTTTTTTTTTTTGTTTTTTTTTTGCTATAATCAGTGGTTGTCTTATGAGGAATGAGTACTTGCAAAACCTCACTGCTGCAGAAGCACCCAAAGGATTTGGTAGCTCTGGGAGGGGACACCTTGTCTGAGAGGGCCAAGATACGAAGTAGAGAGGGAGACCAGTCTTGGACTATTACCCAGTGTAGCTGCTGCACTCTTTTTTTGTGGCTCCGTCACAAGCAAAGGCACACTGCTGTTATGGGAGGAGTGGCATCAGAGCTGTTTGGAAAATGGACTGGGGGTGCTGGTCCACAGTTGCCTCAATAGGAGCCAGTGTGTGCCCAGGTGGCCCAGAAGGCCAATGGCATCTTGGCCTGCATCAGCAACAGTGTGACCAGCAGGAGCAGGCAGTGATCACCCCTCTGCATCATGAGGCTGCACTTCAAGTACTGTGCTCTGTTCTAGGTCCCTCATTTTAAAAAGGACATTGAGGGGCTGGAGTGTGTCCAGAGAAGGGCAATAAGGCTTGTGAGAGGACTGAGAACATTTCTTATGAGGAGTGGCTCATAAGATGGGTTTATTTAGTCTCAAGGAGAGCAGGATCAGGAAGGACCTCACTGCTCTCTACAACCACCTGACAGGAGGGTGCAGTGAGGTGGGGGTTGGTCTCTTCTACTGTTCCTGCAGGGAAACAATCAGAGGAAATGTCCTTAAGATGAGACAGGGAAGGTTCAGATTAGATATTAGAAAGATTTTTTTTAACTGTTTAGGTGCTCAGACATTGGAATTGGCTGCCCAGGGAGGTGGTGGTCACCACCCTTGGAGATGTTGAAGAGATGTCTGAATCTGGTGCTGGGTGATGTGGTTCAGTGGTTCAGGGGTTAAAGGGATAGTGCTGGGCTCACAGCTGGATGGGGTGATCTGAAGGTCTCTTCCTCTCTTAACAGTTCCAGGATTTGCAGTTCACAGACCCCATATCTGCCAAGCACACAAGCAACATGCATTGGATGTGTGCAACCAGGCCACAGCTTAAAGCAGAAAATCCCAGAGTGGATTGTTTTAGAAGGGGTCTTAAAAATAATCTCATTCCAAACCCCCTGCTGTGGGCAGGGACACTGTCCACTAGACCAGCTTTCATGGGGAGAGGTGGAAAGTTGGATTTTTTTGAGAACCTAAGAATGTGATTTCAAGCTTTAGTATGCCCCTCTGTGTGTGCCATTGCCCTAAGTATGAATCTGGAATAATGAAAACTACATAGAAATTTTTTCTTTTTAAAAAACTATTTTTCTGACATTTAAAGATTTGTGAGTTTATTTGCTGTTTTTTTTTAATTTTTATTTTTAAATAGCAGAATATGCACAAGTGTAGGTCCCTGAAAAGGCTTTATCCTGAATAGAAGTGCTGGCTGTTCCTTCATATCTCTCCTGTATTATCAAAGTAGGTTTTTACCATATTTTTCATTCTCGTCTAGCAGCAGCTCCAGTGTTGGTTCACGTTTTTCTATCTGCTTCTGGGACACTTTGTAATAGAAAACAGAATTCCTGAAGAAATGAGAGCATCTGTATTTGCACTTCTGTAGCAATCTTTTACTTCCTGAAGAAACAACTACTCCTGCTCCCTAATGAGGCACAGTCCATCATATGGCTCCAAGTATTGCCAAGGAATAAAAACCTGTATTAGGAATCTTAGGAAGCTAAAAAGAATACAGAAAACATTTCTAATCAGTCTTTGACGGAAACATTTGGAGAACCACTTACTATTTAACTAGTTGTCTCCCTGTTTAAGCCCAAAGAAGCTTCAACATTGACAACCATGGAAGCTCCATTAACCAAAACTATTACTGAGAAACCCATTCAAAGGCAAACAATTCTTCACATCACAACATCCTAACACAGAAAAATGTGGAGATGATTTTTTACATCATTTGATGTTATGTTTATAATTTATCAAAAGGCAGCTGAGAAAATAAGAAATTTTATCAGATAAAAAAATAAGTTAGAGGTTAGGGAGCTATTAGGACTTATGGCTGCCCATCCATACCTGACTTTCAGTGCAGATAAACACAGGTATTCATAAGGAATGTGGTATCCTTCTGTGCACAACACTGGGATACCAGACCTAATCCTGTTTAGTCTATTTGTCTGTCAAATGGACTTAATATTGAATTTCCCAATTCAGTCATATTTATGCTGCTTCTTTCATGGAATCACAGAATCCCATGTTGGCACTATGTACATTATTCGCATGCAATGAAATTAATTTATCAGTATCACTTTGACTATAACCAGTGAGGAAAATAGGCAAATGTCTATCCATGATATATCTGGATTTTCCTGTTTTCAGAAAAAGTTCTCAGCAGCCTGACTGTTCATAACTGTGCTGGGAATGCGTTTCCTGAGTTTATATTTTCTGTTTTCAACAGTGGTTTCTTTTAAGTCCCGTGACATAGTCTTGGCAACTTCCAAAGCCAGAGGTAAGAGTCATTAAACATTTGTTGACAAATTTGGTACTCTTGACTCCAGGTGAAGATAGATTTTCATTTATGAAGCTCTGTGGTGTCACAGTCAAAAATCTTTAGCACAGGATTTCTGGATAATATTTCTTTTGCTGACTTGCACATCTGTCAGCAAAACACTTAGCTTCTCCTAATTACCATATTTATAAATCCAGGCTGTTTGGTTAAGCTTTATATTGCTTTAAGTAAAAGTGATTCCAGAAATTCATGGCAGAAATTCAGCTGGCAGTTCACTACCATGATGCCTCTGTTTTTTGTACAGTTACCTCAAGGGACCACAGAGGCACAGATCCTGTTCCCCCCATCCTCTCGATAAAAGGTCAGTGACCCTCAGTTTTCCTCTTTCTTTGACTGACACAATAATTCATCATCTAAAAGTGTCACAGTTAAAGTTCTGTGCATGGTAGCAACAGGGCTGCTGCAGAATCAAATTTAGATCAGGGCCAGATAGCAGATACACAAACAATAAAACCTGGCTGAGAAGCACTAGCTGTTCCTTGCCTCCAGCCACTCATTTGCACTCCTCATCCAAGTATTTCTGAAAGCCTCTTCACATAAGGTTTTATGACATAATGGTTGTTTCCGTAAATTACATTCTCAGCATCTGCTGCCACAAGGGTTCATTTTGATTTTGCCTCCTCCTTCATTATAGACAATTTAATGGAACTCTCTCCCAATCTAAAATTTGTTCCAGCTTTCACAGGCATCCATGCTTTGAGCACAGCCTCAGTAGTTACAGCTGAAAATGGAGCACCTTGGTAGATCTGGAAGTTTCCTGTGACCCCCTTTTATGTAGAAAGGAGTATCCAGGCAGTCTGAAATCCACCAGAAAAATGTCAGAGAAAACTGCATAGAGTAGAAAGCAGTCATTTTTTGATTATGACTACACCATCTGAACAATATCCCTATCTCCCACCTCAATGAATTCAGCATTACTGGACTAAGCACTAGTCAAAATCACTAAATGCTCTCTTACATTAACTTGAATGTATCAGAAAATCTGTGTATTGTGTTGCAGGTCTGCATGGCCCCCAGGAGATTATTTGTGATATCTATTCTTAGTTAAGTGCAGAATTTTCCAAACTCTGGTTTTATTTTTTACATTCAGCAGGAATCACTTCCATTTCAACATTCCACTGCCAAACAAAGTGGCATAAAATGTGCACCTTGCTGAGCTATCAAAACCAGTGTGTGACTATTGATCCCTTTCTGACATCTTTCATGGGCTTTACTGTGTTATTAGCAGTACTTTTATTTATTTTAATTTATTTTTTTATCCTGTGACAGGTTATTTCCAACACATACTAAAACCAGAACATCAGAGGGACAAGCTTAATGAATTTGAGTTTAGTCAAATTAATAAGAATTCAAAAGGAAAGCTTTAAAAATATGACAATACATGCTCATTAGTATTTTCAAAGTATTTATTTTGTGAAATGCCACATTATTCATATTGACATTTAGAAAAAAATGAAACCACTTGATAATAGTGTTTTCATTTACAAATTATTTTATATATAAGAAGGTTTAAAAAGTAAGAAAAGTATTTTAAGTACCTCCAAATTCAACAAAACATTCCTGATCAACAGTAAAGTGTCAGATAAGCTGAAAACAAAATTTAATTTTAGGGATAAAGAATCTCCTGAAAACAATTATTTGTCAATTTATTTTCCTGTCAATATTTCCTTGTGTCTACAACCCAGTAAACCCTTCAGTCACCCAGCTCTGCATCAGTCAAATAATTTCCTCCTTTCACTGATGTTTCCTCCTTTCACTGATGTTACTCTCAGCTTTAGAAACTTCAGGTGGACACTAAAGCAATTTACTCAGCAAATGACATCTCATGACATCTCACCTGTATTTTATCTCTCAGTGCAGCTGACTAAGCAGCAAACAATATGATTTTCAGCACCTGGCACAGCTTTGTCTCAGTACATAAAGAACTAAAAAAAAAACAAAACAAAAAACAATCAGCAGTTAAACTGTTCATAGTTAACCACAGGCCTTTCTTCTGAAAGGCAAGAGATGTGATTAAATGACCAGTGTGGACACTCTGCTTTTCCAGTTTTCCTCTTAGATATTCCTTCTCTACGACCATCAATTCACACTCGTTCTGCCTGAGGATATTACTCTCACCAGCTATCTAAAATTAAAATCTTACTGTTTATTTTCTATTTCTTCTTCTGCTTTCTTTTTTCTGCTTATTCAGAAAAAGATGGATTTATGGAAGCTTTAGGCCCAGTGGAAGAGATAACCACCTCCCCAGCCTCATTCCCAGGAGACAGCAATTCAATGCAAGTCAAAATTGTCCCCACCAACAAGAGTCCTGCAGGGACACCTGCAAGGACAAAAGGAAAAGGCAAGTGAAAAATGAATTACACCTTTTCTAATTTAGAGAACTTCCTATTACTGTTCACAGCTATCTGAGGAGTCAGCACTTTTCATGGATATGTAGAATGAAACTATTTTGTTTTTCAAATCTGGAGTTCACATACAGCATGTATAACACTGACTGCCCTGGAAAGGTCAGCTCACTGCCACCTGACCAGGAAACCTTAACTATCCATTAATAAACAGCCTCCCACTAAGAATTAACGAATTTTAGAAGACTGCAGTTGATAATAGTTTAGAATATGCACTTTTGTAGACACTCCTGAAAGAAGAGTTTGTTCTACCTTCACAAGTGTAATCTATGCATTTGTCTTCTCCAGAGACAGGCCCTGCAAGGGATGGCCTGAGCACAGCTTCCTCTGGAATAGCTCTGGACCTGGGACTGTCTGAGAAGGGACCTGCAGGAAAAGGTAAATAAAGAGGTATTTCCCCATTACATCTGACGGAATATTCAGCAACCTCTATATTAAAAGCAGGTATGTATTACAGATAAAGATTATAGTTATTTTAAATGAATTAGATAAGCATACATGTATTGGTATTTAGAGGAACAGGAGGTGGAGATATCTGCAAAAGCTTCCATCACTTTAACCACTTCTGCCAATATGCTGTCAGTCACACTTTAAAAACTACTTATTATTAGCTTGTAAGTTCATTTTTCATATAGTGCATTGACTAAAATGAGCTCAGGGAATGTTTCTCCCTGGTTTTGTTTGCTGGAAGTAATTTAATCACATATTTAAGTTACTTTGTTTTACAAGCAGCAGCAGCAATAGGAATTTTCCTGCTCTTTATTCTGACCTTTTGTCACAGTCTTGTCAGTCAGACTTTCTCTCACCATTTCTGAATCTGTTCCAATTCCTGCTCAGAGATCCTAAGACATTTCAGACCTGCCACAACTATAAATCCACACTCAAGGACTGTCCCATCCATCTTTTTAGGCTTCCTAATGGAGACAAGCAGCCATGTAACTGGAAAAGAGCAGAAGAATCAACCCCACGTTTCACCAAACTGGAAAATTTGATTTTAAAATACCAGCTTTTAGAGAGCAGAGATCAATTCTCTGAACCTGTGGTTAATTCTGTGAATTAGCATGAATGAGTCAAGACCCAAGAAGGCACGTGGGCAGAATTTCCTGTTGGAGACAGTAACCCAGGATTGACCCTGACAGGAGCAGGGAAACAGTCTAGAGCTGCAGAGGGGAAGATGGGATTACTCATGGGAGAAAGGAGGATGCAGAGGGAACAGAAGCCCTCCCTCCATCCTTCCCTCCCTCCTTCTCCTGCAGTCCAGCCATCATCCCCTTCCATCCTTTCCCCAGCAAAGTCCCAAAAGAGGCCCCATTGATATGGAACACTGCGTCCTTTCAAATCTTATGAATAATTCCCACAATATCAGTTCTTCCTGAGTAGAGGGAGCCACAGAGACATTAGGATTGGGATTTGGTGACACCAAAACCTCAGCAGCACAATAGACATTACAATAGATCACTCCTGCAAATGCAGGTCTAGGGGCACCATAGCTCAAATTGGACTATATTTCAAATGAGAACAACAACAAAAAAAATTGTTTCCTTCAGCAAAACATGGTCATGGTCACAGCTATCACTGTGGAAGAACGAGAGGTTAGGATTGTATCTTCTACATAACCAAGACAGAAAACACTGAATACTCAGCTGAGTTTGAATATTCCAAAAGAAAAAATTACTTATGAAAGATTACAAAGGACTGCTAAGTATTCTCACTGCAGTCCAGTTTGACTTGTATGTTCTACCTTCATAGGGATCTTTCTCCCCTTTAAATATCACCTTGCCCTTTTGCCATCTTGCTCATTCAGCAGTATTCTAAGAGCCATAATTCATGGAATGAAGCAATAATTTAGAGAAGGTAAAATGTTGTCCTTCAAAGTTACTGATAGCTCTGAAAACACTTGTATCTTCTCAAGAGAGCCCTCAACCAGTGGAAACATGATGTGTCAAATAACAACTTTGCTTTGCAGTGTGTGAGCGATTGACCTTTCTGCAAGAGAGAGGACGTGGAAGAGGGCAGAGGGAGCTGCCCCAGCTTGGAGAAATGCTGTTCTGTTTAACTGAGCGATGCCCAGAGGAATTTGAGTCTTATGGCTGCTATTGTGGCCAAGAGGGGAGAGGTGATCCCATCGATGCACTGGACAGGTGTGGCCTCCTCTGTATGTGCCATTAACTGTGGGTTACTGTGGTGCTCATGGACTAAGGAAGATCAGTACATTATTTTTGGGGCATTGTATAGCTATGTATCAGTAGTCAAGTCACATTTTGGGGGAAAAAAATCCACCTAAATAAATGAACCACGAAATACTCTAATGTGACTAAACCACATTCTAGTGTTGCTTCCATGTTTTGGAGAGGACTAACTACCTCAAAATAAGAAAGGAGAATGATGGGAGGTAAGCAGAGCAGAAGGAGTACATCAAATAGATGAGGGTAAGGGTCACAGTGAAACTTGGCTAAGAAAGTGGCTTGGAAAGTGACTTATGAAGAGGAGAATTAACAGGGCACAGTGTCCTTCAGAAGGGAGCAGAGCTGGAGCAAATTTCTGTCAGAGCTGCAGCCAGGAGCCAGCGTGGCTGACGATGAGGGGCAATGCAGAGAATTCCACAAATAAAAGTGTCTCTGGGATTGTTGTATGTACAGCTAAAAATCTCTTTCTCTGTGGAAGTTCTTAACAGTTGGGGCACATCAGTCTAAGTAGAGAACACACACACCTTTTTCCTGCAGTCACACACAAACAAGACAGCCCATGTATGAAAAATTGGATTAAAGGATGGCATGATCTGGGTATCATGATGCAGTTTTCTGATTTCCAGCCAAGATTTGTGCACTGGAACACACTTCTTATGGCAAAATAGGTCATGGTTACAATTGTAATTATGTGTCTGTCTTAAAGACACACCCCTGTTAAACATATGACATGAAAGGAACTAGGAAGAGGGAAGTGAAAGTAGGAACAAGTATAGGAAGAAAGTAGGAACAGCTTGGGTTGCTTTTTGTTCTTCACAGAAAAAATAATTCCAGGGTATGAAAACTAGAATTTTTTAGTTTTAATGGGCATTGAAAATAAAGAAAGACACATAATTGTGAGCATTTGGGGATTCAGGAAGAGTAAGTACTTTCCATTGACTTCTACTGTTCATTTTAGATGCTGCTTCTCTCATCACTGCTGTATGGAGCAAGTTAAGAAACTTGGATGTAATACAGAAAGAAATTTGAGATCTGAAGTTGTATGTTTTGATCACACGCCAAAATGTAAGCTTGTGTGAGAGGAAATTCTCATGTCCTGATAACAGAGTATCAGCACCATAGACCGAATGACACTATGACAGAGCTGCTAGAGCTGAGTACAGAGATAGAAATATTTAGCTTACAAAAAATTAGCAATGTTTACTACAAAGCTGAATTTTTCCTAGTTCAGACAGAGGTTATTATACTGTAGTGTATGTGATCAGGTCAGGCTGAGAAAATTTCATTCAGATATTTTATAATTGCAGACAGAAGTCAGCTATTTGTGTATTTACATTCACAAATTTAACTAAAGCCAGCAGAACCTTCCACTGCCCAGCACCCTGGTGTCAGGCTTTTGTTTACGTAATTAATGGTGAATTTGGAGACTAAAATTCATGGCAGATTTAAAAAATTTATTTTTAAAAGATCATCTACCTGTGGTAAATTATACATGAAGTAAGGTTAAGAGCTTTCAAACATTAATTGTGAAACTTCTCTTCCAGGCCTTGGCTGGAGCACGTGTGAGAAGCTCCTCTGTGCCTGCGACAAGGCTGCGGCCGAGTGCATGGCTTCTGCCTTCTTCAACGAGAGCCTGAAGCTTCCCCAAGGGCAGGAGTGCCGAAAGGAGAAGCTCTCCTGCCCAGGTGGCCCTGCTGAAAGGCCTCCAACAGGCACAGAAATAGGCACAGGGGGCTCCAGCTCCGAGGAGAGCAGTGAGGAGGAAGGAGCCCCGCAGAGCGGATTCCGAAGAGCCAAGAGAGAGACACAGCATCACATCGGGAACTCCAGAACTGTGGGACACGAGGGCAGATAAACACCCACCTCCAGGGGCTTGGGAAGGGGCATGGCAGCTGCCAGCCACTGAGTACCTGCTTCTTATCCTCTACACACTGCCTCACACTCTCCAGCACACAAGTGACATAATCATAGACTAGGATTAGGTGTTAGGCTGCATTAACTTCTTACTGTAGGGAGGTCAGCACTATGGACCATCTATCTAGGTCAGGTACTACCTTAAATAATTATTTGACAGTGTTCTATATAATTTCACTTGATTTTTTTAATGTAAAAACTGTTATGATCAGACTGACTTCTGTTAACTGTGCACTTGGTTCAGACTGGATCTTGCTGATGGTGGCCAAGTATTCCAGGTTTTTAATTAAACCAACCTGCAACTACTCCAACTTCTGCAAACATTCTTCCTTTACTGAGCTTAGCAAGATACACCCAGAAGCAAAGTAATTACATGAAAATTAGTTCCTTTTTTATTCCTGTCTATAGCTATGTGTGACTCCCTTCTGAAGGCAACAGAAGGTCCAAAATGCTGGACAGACCTTCCTCTTAGGGAAGCCTCTTCCCTCCCTGGGCCCCAAGTTAAGGACATGAGCAGAAAACTTCCCAGCCTGGTACAGCCCTTGGACGTTACTTGTTGTCGCTCTTCCATGTTGGGGTGAAGAAGTCACAACATGCAGTCCAAGGGTGATCAAGAGACTTCAGTGCCTTGGAATGGCTGGTCAGGGAATGTGGAGCACAGGTCATTTTTTCCCCTATCCTTGTAGGAACAGACAGACTCAGTCTAGCAAAACTTGGCTTCATGGTTGGGGTCACAGCCAGAATTTGGGTTTTCTTCATAATGGGATGATCAGCACAACACCAGACCTGTTTGTGTCACATGGGATTCATATTTCTCACACAGGCAAGAGGGTCTTTGCTAATGAGCTATCAGGGCATACTGACAGGCTTTAAAACAGACTTGAAGAGGTGTAATATCAGGCCATGACAAACCTCTAAAGATCCCTCCTAACGTATTCTACGACTCACCAACACTTCCTAGAACAAAAAATACTGCTACCAACCTCCCAGTGATTCAGCTGCTCTAAAAGGTCTGGATTTCTTCTCCATCATCTTGTTCTAGGGCTGAACTTAGTCACAATGTATTCCTACAGACCTATGACTGTATCCTCATGCTGGGTGCAGAGATGCTGCCCTTGTTCTTCCAGATCCTGCAGCAGTTCACTAAACCCCAGCATCTGATCCTGTGTGAACAGAACAGTGTGAAAAGAGCAGGTGAAAATGCCTGTGAATGCTCTTGGATGAGCAGTTTATAGAATATAAACTTCTGGGTGGTGATATGTCCCCTTCCTACATTAAAAGTGCAAAGGATTATTACAGTGCAAAAACACCCCAAACAAACAAAACCCTAAACAAACAAATAAAAAACCAAACATGGCCACCCCCCTGCAAAGTGCAAACAAACAAACAAACAACAAAAAAAAAAAATCTCACCACACAAACTCCCAAAATAAACCCCAAAGGTATTCGGTCATGTGAATCCTGCCAGATCCCAGCAGCTACACCATCAGCACTTAGTGAAAACTAGAACAAAAATACTTTATTTGAGGGAAGGCAGAGAGGTCAGATAAGCAATGTGAGAAATTCTATTTGCAGACATCTCAGCACCGAAGCAAAACACTAAAACTGCAAAATGCCCATTTTTATCCTCTGCTGAGGATGAGATCTGCATTACACTGCAACTTTTATCAACTTTTATTATAGGGATGAAAAATTATTTTACATTTCACAGAATTTATAAATAAATATTGCAATGAGAAAGTGAGAGGAATAATGAGATGAAATATGGAAAACTGGCCTGTAAACAGGTGAATGAATTGCACTGCAGATTAACAATAACATCAGTTCATCTCTGACAAGAGTGGTGCTGCTGCTCTGAACACTGCACCTTAAAATAAACTTCCATTCCTTTCTGCTAATTATTACTACCTTCATGGTTATGCAAACATTCACTCAATGATGCTGAATTTTCTGACTGCAGAGATAGGGATAGATCACTTAATGAATCAATCACATAAAAGAGAAATTACAAAATAAATATGCTGTTGTTCAGGCAGTGTTATTAACTCCTTTGAGCTTTTTTCCTTGGTATCTTTTATTTCAGGATGAGTTTAACACCCAAATTGTGCTCTAATTACTACCACATGAATTGTGTTGATCAAGTGAAGTCCTCAATAATCTAGTCATGATTAGCTACATTTATTCGTAATCAGAGATAAGTGCTAAAATAATATAAAAGACAAGCAGATCAAAATGAAAAATTTAGCATAACTTTTTTCTTTCTTCTCTCATTCTCAGTCACTTTACACCATATTTTTCATAGATGTGGGGCACAGCTGGCCAAAACTTGTTTCCCAGAAGCAAACAACTAATGTTATAACTACTAATCTACAAATATTTCCTACTTCAATATTTTAACTTTTTAAGTATTGAATTCTTTGCTTGTCCCATGGACAGGAACACCCTTCACTAGGCCACGCTGCTCAAAGCCCTGTCCAGCCTGGCCATGAACTTCCAGGGATGGGGCATCCACAGCTTCTGTGGGCAGCCTGTTCCAGTGTCTCACCACCCTCACAGGAAACAAATTCTTCCTAATATCTAATCTAAACCTACTCCTTCAGTGTGTAGCCATTCCTCCTTGTCTTATCACTGCATGCCCTTGCCCAAAGTCCTTCTTCAGCTCTCCTGAATCCCCTTTAGTTACTACAAAGTGCTATAAGGTCTCACCAGAGCCAGAGGAAATTATATTCCCCCAGGATGAACAGCCCCAACTTCGTTTGTCTCCATAGCAGAGATGCTCCAGCCCTTTGGTCAACTTTGTGGCCTCCTCTGGACAAGTCAACATCTTTCTTGTTTTGGGGGCTCCAGAGCTGGATGCAGGACCTCAGGTGGGGTTTCACAAGGGCACAGCAGAGGGGGACAATTCCTTCCCTTGCTCTGCTGCCCATGGGGCATTGGGTGCAGCCCAGAACACATTTGGTTCCTGGGCTGCCAGAGCTCACTGCTGGGACACGTTGAGCTTCTCACCCACCAACACCCCCAAGTCTTCCCCAGGGCTGCTCTCAATCCATTTTTCTCCCAGTCTGTGTATGTGCTTGGGATTGCAGGACCTGCAAGGGCAAGACCTTGCACTTGCCCTTGTTGAATCTCATGAGATTCTCTCAGCCTCACCTCTCAAGCCTGTCCAGGTTTAATGGCAAATAAATGTAGTAGTTTAATAACAATACAATGCTGTAATATCTGCAAAAAAAAAAAAAAAAAAAGGGTGTGTAAACTAAGGGCTATTTTAAGTGCTAAAAAATTAGTAATTGACAAATTATGAGCAATAAAAATTGACTGACACCTTAGAAAATATTAATTTTTAAATTTTAGTTTATTTTATTGCTTAAATATAGATTGCACAGTGTCTTCTTACATTTATTGAAACTGCTTCATTACGTACAGTACAGAATATATGACCATTTGGAACAACAGACAAATTAGCCCTACTCTGATTTTGGACAACAGGCCATTTCTACCTTTTAAAATTACCATGAATTTAATTTATCTTAAAGTGACTCACTACCAAAAGCTATATTTTTTTCAAGATGACATAATAGGAAAGAGAACCCCAAGCAAGAGCTGGAATACATTTAAACTGGGTACCAATTATAGCCATTAAGACAGTGCTCAGTGTGTTGCAGATAACACAGGGCCAGTTTGCATAAGGAGCTTTTAAGTTCTGCAGCTTGTCTGAAGAACATAAAGAGATAAGTGAAACAAAGCAGCTTTATACTGTACAATAAACAGCATTCTTAATTCTTTTGGTTTCATTCATTGGCTCATATAACAACTACCAAAACAATACACTTTACAGTCACGCCCATCTCCCATGTGTCTAGAAAGGCCAGAGTAAACCAATTATCAACTTACAGACTCCCTGAATTTCCATAAAGGAAGAGATTAAATATCATGTGAACACAGAGTGTTACAAACTCTTCACTCCCTGCACTACACCTGCACAACACCTGCATTTCCCAAACTGAACGTTGGAAACATGGAAACCTACCATCACCATAAAGGAAAAATACTCCATCAACAGAACAGAAAACGAAATGCTGAATCTAGTTTTTTCACATGCAGCATTCATGCAACAGAATTCAATCACAGAAACAATCCTGTATTTACAGCACAGCCTCCATACTGCACAAGTGCAAACAGAAGTACATTCTTTATTACTTAGACTCCTTCTTTTTGTACAAAAGTGCTGAGTGATATTCTTAAAAAAAGACAGAGTGGGTAGGTGTTTTACATTGTATCCCTATGCTGGATTGACTTTTTAAAAAATTACACTCTTTATACAGGCCAAAAAACTATTATCTTACCTTAAAAAAAAAAGAAAACAAAAGAGTGAAAACTAAAAGCTAGAGTCCTATTTATGTGTAGACTGTGGTCTGATCAGGCTGATACGCTGCAGCAGTAAAAATCACAACGGAATGCTGTAGATAAGGGGCTGTTTCGTCATCCACTAACAGCTGTGATTGCACTGTTAAACTGAAAAGAAGGTCTCAATTACCTTTTGAGCTTTGTGAATGCCTTCTGAAAGTCTCAGCATGTCATCTCATAGGTTTAAGTAGCTGATATTTCTCTGATGTCATGACACATCAGGCTTTTAAACGTAGTCCCAGTAGAATACTGGACTACCGTTCAAAAAACTTAAAATCCTTTTTAGAGTAGATTTGCAAATGCTCCAAACAGTCAGCAAATTAGCAGGGCTTCATAATCCTTCAGATCTTGAGTTACACAATCAAAGATTAATTTTCTCAAAGTCATATAAACCATGCTCCTGCTCAAAACAGGGCTAACTGATATTAGATTACTTTGTTCATGTTAACTGTTCATCCAAAACACTAAATTAAATGTCTACACTTATTATAGATATTTCAGAGCATTCATTCATGTTTGCATTGCGCCAGCCAGATCTAGATAAATTAAGGGACTTAAACTTAGTATTCATGGCATCAATGAATGCTGTTTTTCTTTTTTTGCCTGCAAGATTTAGTGAGTCATAAAGACTGCCTTGACAATGATCATCAAATGTCCATGATTTACTCTATCAGTTTTACTTTATTTACATTTGAATAGTATATGCTCAGATACATAAACCTATGAAAGTTACCTTAAAGGTTTGAGAAATGAAACAAAAACAAACACAGAGATGCATCTCTAAAAATGCTTTTGCTTGAAAATGTATGTAATAAATTCTTGATTTTTAAATGGTTTCGAGTTTTCTTTCAATTTCTAAAATATCACTAAAAAGCTGTTATAAACTACAGAGAAATCTCATAGAATATAGTTTCAGTATTTATGATTTAAAATGCCCTCAGTTTATTTTCTGCTATACTAAATATATCTCTCCTGTATTTATACTAAAGCAGACAGTAAAATACTACAGTGTTTTCAAAAGTACAGTCTGTAAACCATCCATCTTAAGACATGAAATATATTGCACAATTCCGTGCTTCAAGAGGAGATTTCTCCTCTCTTATGCAAACCTTAAGAGTTAACTTTTAGCAAGAAACACAGGACATATACTGGATGTATCTATCTAAAAAGCACGTTATGTGATGCATCAAAATACAGTTAACAAGTGTCCATTAATTCATTCACATATTTGAACACGTGTAAGGTTTTGGTTTTTTCAATCTATTCCAAACCAAACAAGTTGAGTAGCTATGACAGCATGAACAAGAGGGAGCTCAGCTAGTGCTCCACTGGTTACATTGAACGAGATGAAGCAAGTCAAAAGCATTCTAGGTCGACAGAGAATTGAGGTGGAGAGGAATAAAAAAAAGCAAAAACCAACCAACAAATCAACCAACCAAAAAAAAAACCAAACTAAAACAAAAAAAGGCTTTAATAGGTTTTTCAGTTACAATATCTCAAATTAAAGGAATTTGAAGCAATACAAATTCCTAGAGTAACTGAAATATTTACCTATATGGTAAGACAAGTTTTAAATCTGATTTTCACATGTACTCAAATATGAAAATGAAAAAAACATGGTATGTGAAAAACCTAACTCAAAATATATTACAGAATAAAACAATTCAAGACTGTTTTATGAATTTGGCTAAAATAATCTGGTTTTGGCTCATGTCCATCATTATATTAAAATTAGATACAATAAACAATAAAATTTGAAAACTCATCTTGTTCTTTCTATTGTACTCTACTCTAAATAATGTCCAGCAGACTTCAGAAGACACTTAATACACACAAAGATCTGGAAACTTCATCTCATAGACTGGAACAGAATGGTAATGAGCATGTCCAGCAGTAATGGTCATCGTTCCTGAGGGGCTGGGCGGAGGACTGTGTGAGAAGCACAACCAATACACAGAATTTATAGTTATATGGATTGCTTTTTATAAATTTACATACTTACAGGCAAGAAACAAGAGTAAACTACCCCCCCATATATATACCAACAGTATATCATAAAATAATAAAATATTAACAGCATTTTATCCTAGCCTTGAAATACTTATGAAATTATCATGTCCTGAGGATTTTTACATTCTCATCTATATCATCAATTTCGCTGATGTTACAGAACTATCAAAATGCATCTTATTGCTAATAAATACTTTTTATCCTGCATAATGATGTGCACAACTCTCCATGATAATACCATGTACTACTTGGGGTGCTCAATGTTTAATTACTTTCTCAACCAGATGCAGCAATGGGAAAACATCAGCATCTTGCAATACTACGGATAGACACAGAGATACTGTAAGACACAATGACATGATATCTGAATATTCTCCACCATCAGGAAGATTCAAAGTACTAAGAAAATCAAACTGATGAAAAGTACTCTTTTTCAGTGTACTGGTTTTGGTTTGCATAATTTTTTTTACAGTAGCTGGTATGGGGCTGATATTCTGGATTTGTGCTGGAAACAGTGTTGATAACACAGAGATATTTTTGTTACTGCTGAGCAGAGCTTACACAGAGCAGAGTGCTCCTCACACTGCTGTGCCAGGGTGTAGGCTGCAGGTGGGCAGGAAGGTGGGAGGGGACACAGATGGGACAGCTGACCCTGGCTGATGCATGGGATAGCCCATATCATAGAGTGTCATGCTCAGCTGTAATAGCTTTAAGAAAAGAAGTAGGAAAAAAGGACAGAGTGATGGCTTTTGCCTTCCCAAAGAGCCCTGCTTGGCTGGAGATGGCTGAACACCTGCCTGCTCACGGGAAGTGAATGAGTTTCTTACTTTGCTTTGTTAGCATCTGTGACTTTTGTTATTAAATTGTTCTTATCTCAAACCATGATTTTTCTCTTTTACCCTTCCAGTTCTCTTTCTCATCCTGCTGAGGAGGGTCAAGCCAGTGGCTACATGAAGCTACATGAGGCCTATCAGGGTTAAACCACAGCATTCAATAATTGATAGGCAATTATTTTCTCCCTATTACATGTGTTTGAGAACACTATGACTTAACCATGTGAAAATAGCCACAATTGCTTTAAAAGTAATTTGTCAGTTATGATATTCTTCTTGCATAAAGCCTTACCGGATGGTGAGTTCCAATATCTGTGCCAGTCTATCGTGAAGCAAGTTTGCCTAGAGAAAAAAAAAAAAAAAAATTGAATTATTAATTCCTAGCTACAGAACTGAGCTACAATGGGTGTGCCAGGCCATACTCAGGTGAGTGTGTCCTACACTGCCACATGTAAATCTAGGCCACATTTCTTAATTTCCTTTGCCACTGCTGCAAGGATTCTGAGCCTAAAGATGCATTTGAGATTGAGTGAGCCTGTCCTGGAGTGCCAAGAATTATATAGCAAATTCTGCTGTTGCAGACAGGAGTTTAACAAATCCGGAATACATTTAGTTATTTAAAATACATAGTGGGTTAAATGCTGCTCCAGCTATCCCAGAATGAAATAGGAATGGACTGTGAACCTGGATTTCAAGGATAGCAAGGAAAATACTAAGGTGAAGAATGTAGAAGTTACCCAGTACCTTCCAAATGGTCTAGGAAGAAACAAAAACACACTTCAAATTACTGGAATCTCCCAAGATTGATAGCAGTGGAGACAAAGAACTGAACTTCTAAAGAAGTAACAGCTGCAGTGACATGACAATTTAAATCACCTTCAGCCAGCACATGCCCACTAATGCACTGATATCCTCAGTGCTAACACTTTGAAGAAACTCACTTTGGTTTCACATTGAGCTGCGATTTCTTCAAATGGTGCTTTTTGGAACTTTTCAATCACAAGCCGCCTTTTTTCCTTTTCCTGTTCTTCAAGTCCATTGTTTTCTTAAAAGAACAATGAAAACAAAATAAAGACAAATGCAATTTGCCTATGAAGCACAAGATATATCAAATGCACACTGCAGAAGTGAACAAGGCTTGTTCTTGAAGTGACGCAACCATTCTCAAGTGAGATGTCATTGGGCATTGCTCCTAAAGCAAAATGCAGATAAAATTTCAGGGAGATGGTTTGAGGACCCAATTTTCCCCCTTTCTTACTAAGTCTTTAATTATAAGTAGCATGCAAGCTCGTTTTTGCTTTACTGCCTGCACTTCTCATTTACTGCACACAGGTTCTGACTAAAGAGGAAACAAGAATCTCCCAGTATCATGCTGACAGGTGGCCAGAGTTTTCTATCAGAATCTGGGAAGCTCAGTTAGCTCCATAAGGTAACTGAACCTACAAGCAGCTGGAACTTTTCAGCATCTAATGAATTTAAGTACCTCAGGGATTAGGCACACTTGGAATACTGTCAGATTAAACTGCTATTTAGAATGTGTCTACTGTTCTAAACTTCAATGTTTAATCCATATTTTAAACAGAATTTTGTTAGACTGAAAAGCATTAATTAGCAATTACTAATAGTAATATGAAATAAGGAATCTGGATAATTCTGTGTTCTCGTAGCCAGGTGACTTGTCAGAAAAATATTCTTTTAAAATATCTTGGTACTTTAAAATCCTCGATGTGTAATTCCCAACCTACTTTTGAATGCACTGAAGACCCGAAAAATCTTAATACACAAAAAATACTCAAGTTGCTTCATAAGCAATCACTCAATGTAACTTGAATATCTCACATTTATAGCTTTGTCTGTACAACAAATGTAATAAATGGCAGGCATTTGCAGATGCTTTTCATTCAGTCCTATTAGCTTCAGAAAATGAATTCATTAACATTATCAAGATATGATTTCAGAGATTTAGAAATAAATAACAGGAGTTCTAAATAAATTTACTAGCTGAAAAGAAATAAAAGTAATGTTTTATGTTATTCTGGCCTCTCCTTTTTCTTCACCAATTCCATAGTAATTGAGAACTACGCTGCACAAACACAACTGTAATAAATCTTACCAATGGCTTTCTTCAAAGCTTCAAAGGTGATTTCTTCAGTATTATCAACCTAAACACAGAGAAACAAAACTCCTTAATCATCACATAAAACATATAAGATTCTAAAAAATAAGGAATATGATAAACACAGAAGGCCAAAACAGCCAGAACTTTTCTGCCTTACAAGTCTCTAATAACTTTATTTGGATTTCTGTGACAGCCAACAGATCACAAATTCCCATTTTTAAGCCACTGAAGTTAGTGAGGAAATTTTTATCAAATGAGATCAATGAAAACCTTCCAAATTGTAGTCAAGATTCTCTATGGCAATAATATTTTATAAATGGATTTTGATCTTGGCAGAAGAGTCCTTTAGGTCAGGAACAAGCTGTAGTGTTTCTATACCATAAAATCTCAGTACTGGTTCTTAGCCAGTTGTTGATAATAATGTCAATGGACAGTGGAGTGCAGAGAAGAAAATGGTTACTGCTTTAGGCTAACTTTATACCATCCAAAGTATGGATGGTACAAATAATTTGGTGGATCCAAATAATTTGGTGCTTACATCATAAGCACTGGATGTAACAAGTGTCTTCATGTAACAAGTCCTGTGTGATGAGAAAATTTGTTAATCTACTGATAGGAATATCCATTTGCTGCTGCAGATGTTCTTCACCAGGAATTATCAAAGTGTTTCAATTCATTATAGATGTAGTTTCTATAGCAGTAAATATATTAATAGTGAAGCCACCTTCATGGCATTAGGGGAGAATATTTAGATGGCAGAACAGTCTTCACCTGAACATAACATGGTTTCTTGGCTTGAACTTCTGCACTTCAAACCTTCCAACGTGTAAACCTTCCAACGTGTAAAGACAGCATTTTTATTTTTCCTGATAAACACTAACTCTTTAGAATGGTCCAATATGATTTAAAATAAAGAGGTAAGGTAGCAAAAAATTCCTTTATTCCATTCAGAAGATTATGAATTCTTTCAATTTTTTAATTCACTGGCTTGAACTACTATTAAGGAAAAAGGAAGCAGCTGTTTTCTTTTTACATGAAAATTATTTCATGAGCTTCAGCTGTAAATTATATTTTTCTAACAGGTTTTACTTAATAAGCATGTATTCTCTACCTCTGAATAAATAAAAGTTAATAAATAGTGAAACACCGTTTTTGACAAATATTCATGGATATGGCTACAGATCAAGAATATTCAGGTTCTGAAATCACCTTTAACACAACTCACATTTGGTAAATGTTAGTTGTTTGTGGCTGCCTTTCATAGTGCTAGATAACCTCCACATTAGTTGCTGATATTACCCAGCATAATAGTTGGTTATTAATACCACAGAAGCACAACCTGTATTTACAAATGGAGATAACTATGGAATAACTCACCTCCCTGTTAGTGAACAGGATTCACTAACAGACTTGGCAACACAAAAAACTTTGCATCCACTGGCAGAAGAATTGCATTTGTATTGTATACAATAACAGCTATTTTATGGATAAACAATCTCCTATCTCCATGCAGAAATTATAACATACATCATTATGTCCTAAAACTTCCATCAATTAACTAGGTAATCCTCTCAATCATAAAGATTTATGCTTGTTTTCTTGCAGTTCTTTTCTGCTAATGGTTATGGATTGTTATACTGACTAATCTATACAGCAAGAAAATCAGATTTCATATGTAGGTATGAAGGTGCAGTCAGCTAACTGGAAAATACTGTTTTCTCCTCTGCCTTGTAAAGAAACCTCATAAAGCAAGTAAACAAGGAATATTCTACTTCCTGTGTTCCTAATTAATAAATTCTTGTTTTTAAGAGATAAAAATTAATTAATTATCTGAGACACTGGACTACATTAAGACCTCATTAAGCTGAGAACCCATAAAAAGATTTTACCTATGATCACTATATCCACTTCAAAAAGATCTATGTATTAATGTGTGACATAACAGCAGCAAAACTTGAAATCTGAAATGGAAACTTCTTTCATTTAATTCTACTTTCAAGGGAGCTGTTCAATTACATGTAACCACATATAATGCATGATTTTAAAACAGTATATTAATGTCAAACAGCCTCAGTCTTATGAGGAGCATTTACTTGCTCCAGAAAGCTAGAGACTCTTATTTTTCAAACATTTTTTATTCTTTCTCATGAACTTTTATCTGTTTCCTTGCTAAAGCAAGGAGTAAACACAAAAGACCAACTGAGATATCATAAGCACAAAGCAAAAAGGAAATAATAACAGTAATAATAATGAAAATAATACAGAACATATCACTTCTGTCTAAAGTAAAGCTTGCTCCTTTGCTATAGCTTAATACTGAATTTATAACTAACACTCAGCTTGACTCAGTCCACACATTTTTCTTCATGTCTCCAGGCAGTTTGTGCTTGAGAATGATAGAAGTAGGAATCATCTGTACCTCATCTGAGGCACAAACACCTCAATTTTAACAGCTAATCTCCAGCTAGCAGAAATCTAGTTAATAAAAATCAGCAGAACCTTGAAAAATATTCAGTAAAATTAGAAATTTAAGAAATACTTCAAATGAAGTGTCAAGCGATGTGGTATAATTTTAATTATAATGCGGTCTTCCTAAGGAATAATTAGCATCAGCTCCTGTACCCTTCATATAAACTTTTGTTGCTACTTTATCCCTCCTGTGACTTTTACGTGCTGCATGCCAAACTCTTCTGGAGGGGAACAGTGACACTGGTGCACACAGCCTGTCCCACTCAGAGACTGCAGGTCTCCCACCAGGCTTCTCTTTCTCTAGGCTTGTATCTTCAGCCCCAGGCCATTGAACAAGTCTCTCAAATACTTCGAATGATACAGGGATACAGATGCTGAAATTTATTATATCCCTCAAAACTCAAACAAAGCATTTTAGAATGTTTACTCATAAATATCAGTTGTTCAGCATGTAAATAAATTTATTGCTACACCATAATCTGCAGTACTATCTGTAAAAACTGTACTGACAAAACACTTTACTCTTTTATACAATAAGATCAGCGGAGTGTCTTTGACAACATTGCAAACACACAACTTAAAAAAACCAAGCCCCCGAAGTATTTAACATTGCTAGAATAATCAGATATTTGACTTTCTGGGAAAACTTCCCTTGCATTCCCCCCTCCCTCCACTCATGATGCTTCTTTAAAATAATCTGTGATTTTCATACCTTATCCTCTGTGTTGGTGCCAGACAGGATGTCCACCTGAAGAGACACTGTGTCCACAATACTCTTCCTCCTGGAGAGTCTGTCCTCATCTAGCACAAGAAGAAATTCTCACTTTTTGCATAACACTCTTGAAATAATCAGTCAAATTCCTACCCATCAGATGCATATTTATTTCCATATGCCTGTTTAACCCAAGATCTTCTACTTTATCATTCAAATTGTGAAAAATGATACATTTAGAGTTACTGCTCTAAATTACTAAATATCTTTTCATAGTTCTTCTCTCCTCTCATTACGGATTTTTTCAACATCCCCTTGAAAGTCCAGAATTTTAAAAATTGAGGTCTTATTCAAATGCAGAATAAATACCGTAGCACATAGCTGTAAAATCATTTACAAAAGCCTGAATGTTTTGGGTTTTTTTTTCTGGTTGTGATACTGAAATATTAAGGTCTTAATTCTAAGGTACTCTGAAACAGAAAAGGATTTCTTGGAAGATGATTCACTGACAGAAGAAACAAAGATTTCTGAATGGAAATGAACAACAATCCTTCCTTATTCTTGTTGCTACAAGTACCATATTCAGCAAGTCTAAAAATCTACTGGGTGAAAAGAATTCTCTCCCTTTCTCACTTCCTACAAATATTTCAGCAGGTCCAGCTGGTCTAAAAAGTTGTCAGAATAAAACCAACTGTGCTGATACTAAAAGCAGCAGCACAATTTAATTAATGCATAAGGAGATTATGATTAATTGATCCATCAGTTGATGGAATCTCCTTTTGTGACTGCAGTCTTTGGACAATGCACCACTAGTGTTTTCTCATTTCTGACATTCAATATATTAACAAAAGATTTTAATGAACAGTAAAAATACATTTTAAGACTTGTCACATGGATCCTCTGACAAACAGACACTTGAGTGGCCTGACTTTTCTGTGTTTCATTTAAAAAAACATGAATTGCAATGTCACATTTTAGATTTTAGCCAAGATCAAGCCATTTGATTGATCAAATTATTGCTAATATTATTTGATGACTTCCACTACACAGTTACAAGCAGCTACAGGCACTTGATAATAAAAAAGGAGACGGACTGTAAAACTCCCCCATGATAAGGTAATTTATGCTGGTTCTTCTGCAACCTTTGTTTAAACCATTTCTAGTCAAGCAAACTGCTTTTGCAGTGCAAATATTGAGCATGAACAAACAAAATTCATTCCAGCAGAGCTGAACATGCTCAGCTTTTAAAAACCAAGAAATAACTTTCAGAAGCTGCATAAATGAAATGCCATTTTAAGACTGAGAGGCAGTGAAGAACAAGATTAGTGAAAAACACCTGAATTCTACTAATATTTGCCAAGTTCTGAGAGGCCCTGAACATTTGAAATGGCATTCTGAAGGATTTACTGAATTTTTAATCCCTGATGGCTCACTGGTACATGACCCAATACATTCCAAATCTGAGGAAAGCACCTCAGCTCCCAAGAGAAAACACTGGACAAAACCACATCTCTGCTGCCATCTTGCTGCTCTCTCTATAATTGACACACAAACAAAAAGATACATTTTAGGGACTACTTTGGATAAAACTCATTTTTGTAATGGATGCCTCACTAAACTTGAATATGATATATGCCCATTCATCTCTAATTTCAACATATTAAGTGGGTAAAAAAATTGTGAGAATTACCATTTTTCTCTTATAGGATACAGTGTTCATCCACACACATGAAGGAGCCCAGGGGCTTGGGGACAGTGATGGAGCCACAACACCCATTGCCCCAGCCCCTGCCAAGGCTGTCCCAGAAGCCTTGGCCCCACTGCCCAGGGGCAATGGGAGCAGCTCTGTGTGTCACCTCACTGACCCAGGTGGGATCCATCACTTTTGAAAAGGGACAATGGCTTTAAATTAGAGGAGGGTAGATTTAGATTAGATACTAGGAAGAAATTCTTTCCCATGAGGGTGGTGAGGCACTGGCACAGGTTGACCAAAGAAGGTGTGGCTGTCCCATCCCTGCCAGTGTTCAAAGCCAGGCTGGATGGGGCTTTGAACAATCTGGGATGGTGGAAGGGGTCCCTGCCCATCATCAGGGGGCTTGGAACAAGATGACCTTTAGAATGCCTCTTCTCATGGGTAATAGACTCTATTCCTTATGCAGTCACTATCCTGAATGGCCAGTGACTAAGATGAATCATCATTCTTTAAACAACTGAGAGCTTCTTCTAATTTTCTACAGGTTTTTATAACACCACTCAAAGAGGTAATCAGTACCATCACAAAAATGATACCTATGGCTCTACTACCTGCTCAGGAAAACAAAACAGGAAGCTACTATTTGGAAGAGTACCAAATCATGAGTAAACACAACAGCAAACTGCCACAGCAGTTAACATTGCTACAGGCATGTCAAGGAGAGAAATTAAAAAAAAAAAAAAAAAAAGCATAAGGAAACACTAAGTCCACTAAGTACAACACAATTTCTGGCCTAAATGTCTTTAGGCCTTCTAAAAGCATTTTTTGACTGCACATCCTAAAGGGACACACTACAGGCAGGACAGCAGGCTGACCTACAGCTCATTTTTACCTTTTGACTTGTGTCTGCATTTATGAGGTTTTTTGCCTGATGGAAATAGAGTTGAATTTTATATATATGTATATATATATATACATATATATAATGAATAGACAAAAAAAGATTGAAAGTCTTTTAAATTATTAGTTTTCTCCCTCCCTCAAGTAAGAAAGAGAAACAGATATAAATATTTGCAAATACAAATGTCTTTCTAGTTGTTAAGAAGTATCAAGACATGAAACAAAGACAAGATAATAAAATTATGTCTAGAAATCATTGTTAAGCATCGTATCACTGATATTTGGAAATACCATAAATAAATAGGATTAAATATTTATTGGTGTTTTGGGTTCAACCCTAGGTTTCACAGGAATATACAAAAAATGGATCTTTTTTTATTGAGATTAATGATCTCTTTTGAAACACTACATTTTCTAGCATTATAATATTAATCGCAGAAATGTAACATTTCATTACAGTAAAAAAATGAAAAGCTTAGGAATTCCAAAATATTCCAAAATATTGGTCCTGATTTAGTTAAATTAAAAGCTTGGGAAACTCATTATTCCACAGGATCAGAGATTAGTGAACTTAACTAGCTATGGCAACAATCAAGGAACAAGTTTTGGTTGCTGCTCTTTATAAAGAAATTACAAAATCCCCAAACTCATCTGATTCACATATGCTAAGACTTAGGATTAAATATGGCAAATTCTCATCACCTGCAGAGGCAGCTGATCACACACTTTCAGCTAAACTCAATTAATGTTGATGTAAGAACTTACGTCCCTTCCTGTGTGGGAATGCATTTTTAGCAAAGTATACAAGAAAACCTTAGTGAGGTCATTTGGGTACAAATATATCTGAATTTCTAGAAGAGGCTTAATATAAATTTCAAACCAGGCTATGTTCCTCACTCCATTCTCATTCACTCAAAGCCTGTAACATTTCCTCACTTGCTGCCCACCTCTTCTGCCAATACTAAAATATAACATTAACTGGTTTTTTAGATGCCAGAAGAAATGAGTACAGGAACATTATCCTTTTTAGAAGAAGACAACCAGCAATAGAAAACAGACACTGGCTGTGCTGTGATATGTCAGGCACATATCACTAATGTGCTTGCTTGCATTTGGGACATAACCACAGCTGCTGTCTGGAGAACTCAATTCCTCCCACAATAACTATCCAAAACAGATATTCAAGAGCAGACAGCAATGTCACTGAATCAGACTGCAAGAGCAACACATCTGGTATTCACTGCTTGGATGTACTTTGGTTCTTTCTATGTGTGAGCTTCAGAATATAGAAATCACATTTTACTGGTAGGTACTTTAAAAAGGCCATGTTTTGGGCTCGGGTATCCCCTAGTCTATTACAATAGCAACCAGTTATATAAAGCCACAAAACACACATGGTTAAGAACAAATTCTTCAATCAGTTTCTTCAGTCAGTTGTTTAATTGGCTGTTGAAAATATGTTAAAAGTCAAAAGCATACTAGCCCTTCTCACATTTCTCACTCAGCCTGTGTAGCATGAACTCTCACAACCCTTCCTCAGGCAACACTTCATTTCCACTGTTACCTGACACTAAGCTTGCATACGTATCTGATGGAGGAAAACATCTCATTTTTGCTTAAATTAATATC
This sequence comes from Muscicapa striata striata, assembly GCA_030060385.1. Classification (NCBI taxonomy): domain Eukaryota; kingdom Metazoa; phylum Chordata; class Aves; order Passeriformes; family Muscicapidae; genus Muscicapa; species Muscicapa striata. The sequence goes on from JAREIS010000046.1 coordinate 1,481,031, forward strand.
TGCTCATTGAGAATTTAACTAAGGCAAATAAATCAGCACAAGATCATATGGCAAAAGGACAGAGTATCTTTCATCCAATGTTTACATGAAAAGGATAAAGTAAGCTGACTTGTATATTCCATCCTCATTTTCTAGATCAAGCTAGCACAGGTATTCTTTTGAAGCAAAGACATCATTAAAAAGAGTCAAAGTGGGTCCTAGGACTTTCTGCCTCACTTCCATTCTTCAAGGAAAAAAATCTTAAAAGGACAAATAGTTGAAACTTCTTAGCAATAATACAGTAGCTAATGAGAGAAAGAAAAAACACCTTGAGAAGACAAAATGCTCTGATTAAGTTTTGCTGCCAAGCAGTCACATTACATTTCACTGGCACACAACACATCAGGAAAACATTCTTAATAACTGGTACTAACTGGTATTGCTACTGATCGCCACTTACCTGTTACCTGGGGCACATATGGAACTGACAATCTTTCCACATTGTATCCACTGCCTCCCAATGATTCTGCAATCTTGTTTGTCAGGAAAAATAAATCTCTTTCATCCTTCTCCAAGGATGTTGGAAGACTGTCAAAACATACATTTGAAGTTACTGTTTACCAATAGATATTTGGTTAAGATAGATAGGTAACCAATAGATATTAGATTACCAATAGATTTTGGTTAAGTGAAATATTTTTATAATGTCTTTGAGCAACCCAGAAGGGTGAATGGTAATGATTTGATGGAAATAAGGCTTGGTCAATTTTTTAGGAATGAACACACACCTAAAATCAATCCATTGAAAACTTCTGCAGTATTTTAGATTATTTTAACACTTCTCGTATATCTGAAATATCTTCTTCACCTATTCTGCTACATCTTGAGAGAATATGATCTCTGCTAAATAAAACAAAACAAACTTGCACAGCAACAGTAATACTAATAGTAATTAATGAATTGTAATGTTTGTCATTTGCCAGCAGCGTGCCCTTGTGGCAAATAAGACAGAGTATCCTGGGCTGCATCAGGAGGAGCACATCAGGAGGTCAAGGGAGGAGATCCTTGCCCTTGATTCAGCTCTGCTAAGGCCACACCTGGAGTGCTGATTCAGAAGCTGGCCTAGCCAGGACATGTAGGGAGCCCACCAAGGGTCACTAAAGGTGGATTACAGGGCTGGAGCATCTCTCCAATGAAGACTGAGAGGGCTGGGCCCATTCAGCATGGAGAGGAGAAGGTGGATCTCATCAGTGTGTACAGCTCCCGTAAGGGAGGGAAGGTTAAAAGGCCTCAGAACCAGGCACCACTCAGTGCTGCTCTGTGACAGAACCAGAGGCAATGGGCACAAACTGACACACAGAGGGTTCTGTCTGAACATCAGGAAACAATTTTTGTGCCAACGGGAACACAACCAAGCACTGGTGCAGGTTACCCAGAGAGGCTGTGGAGTCTCCAGCCCTGGAGATATTCCAAAGCATCTGGATGGTGTCCTGTGGTACAGTCTGCTCTACATGACTCTGCTTAAGCAGGAGGCTTGAACCAGATGCCCTTGAGATCCCTTCCAGCCTCATCCACTCTGCGATTCAGTGAAAATATGTTTTGCTGTGTTAGCACACTGAGCATCCTATTGTTCACAAATGCCTGTGACTACAATAAAAATGTCTGAAACCCACTTTTTTTACCCTGTAAGTGTACATACTTTTAATGCTTGGGTTTCTTTTGCCTGTCCAGAACACCATAAAACCTCTGGTTTTTTTTTCACTTATGGAACATTTTTCAATGATGCATGATTTTTAATAGCAAAATAGGGACTTCACTGTCCACTAATTCCCATTTTGTATCTACTTACTCGCATTTGTCTTTGAAAATTGTTTCGGGTAGAAAATAAGCTGCTTCTACACTCCTTGTTTCAATGACCTGAAAAAAAAAAAAAAAAACCCAAGTCAAATAGTACAAATGTAGTAGTTCCATAGTTGTTTTCTTCAATAACTAACCTTAACTAACATCCACCTCAACACAAATGAGACACTTGGGATTTCTTTTAACTGGGAAAGAGACTGTGGCTCTCACCCTTTAGATTAAAAATCTGGTTCTCATGGTCTTGTACATGTCAATACTGTTTTATCAAAGACAGTGGTGCCATAAAGTCTTACACCAGATGGAGATTTGGCCCTTTATATATAGTACCATAAACAAAATAAAAATGCTATACCTTGAAAGAAGATTATTTTGTTTATAATTTTAAGAGTCAGCAAGTAATGCCATGAGAGATCGAAGATCAAGAATAAAGTCAGTGGAGACAAATACAGGAGATCAACATCACAGGCAAGTACCTGACACAAGTTATTTACTGATTTCACAGTAAAATGTGCACTGCTCTAAATGACCTGAATTATTTAACTATGTGTTACCTTGCTGACATGCTGACAAAAGGCAGGAACTGCAATCATCTGACTCAGGAAGTTCAGATATGCTGCAACTAATGCCATGACACCACAACGATTAAACATTGGCAGATTATCCTCATTGATGATGGCAACGTCCTGGAAAAAAAGGGGTAGCATTGTTTTCCAAAGTCAGCAGGCTGTCCTGAATATATGGAAGTCAAAATTATCATTGGTAACACTACCTGACATATGATGTTTATCTGCTATTACTTAAACTTTGATATCTCTTAACTTAAAATTCCAGTCTATTAGCTTACTCCTTCCTACTGAAGCTTCATTCCTACTAGCTTAATTCCTACTGAAGTAGGAATGTATTTATTTGAAGTTAGAGAGCTTAAATGATTCAACAATTATGAAGAGAAATAAATTTACTCAACTCAAAACTGTTTTTCAGACAGAAAGTACGGATTAATGACTGGGAGTCTCTTGTCCTGGCCAGCTGTTGATCATAACATTTTCTCAGGTATATAAGAAACAGCAGCTTGATAATAAAGACTGCCAGTGTGAATCACAGGTAGAGCACAATAGAGGGAACTATTTAATGCATATTAGCACTTCTATGTTTATTCAGATTATTTTTGCTCTAGTAAAACTTCTAATATCATTTCCATCAAGTAAGGATTTGGTTCATATTTTAAAATTAAGGATGCACGCTGCATTTCAGATGTTTTATAATGCAGCTGCACATTTGGGAATAAGCTTAATGACAGAGTAAACTGGGAATACAGGGCCTGATTTCATCAAATTTCCAGGGCACGTGTTAGCAATACTTTATTTTTGATTTCAACACAGATAAACTTATTAAGTTATCCAGTTTCCCTGAAGACTGTATGCAAGTATGAGTTAATATTTAAACCTATTAATGAAATGTTAAGGAATAAAGCCTAAGACACTGACAGAATTTTGCTCGAAGGTAAGATTAAATAGCCTGGTTTAGTAACTTTTCCCAACTAATCAATTATACAGAAGTTTTCATCTTGGGTGCAGACAGTCCATACATTTCATACAGAACACAAGATCATAGGCTGAGAGAACGCCCTGTCACTCTGCTAATGAGTATCAGTAATTCTAAGAAATGCTTCAACAAATTTCCACATCTGCTGTTTTTCCTGAACAGCACATGCTGTGGCAATTTGCTACAAAACTGATTAGATGAAGTTTCCCCATTAGTAAGTGTACATACAAAGTGCACTTCCTTAGTGATCAATCAAGTTCAGACCAAATTACGAGATTTCATCTCCAATCACACATATAAATTGTCAGTCAATGAACCCAGCACAGACTCATACCTGCAAGGCAATAGCTAATCGAATGAGGTCAATAACCACTTCTTCATTGGCCAGTTCAATTGTGGTAAGTGCTAGAGATGTAAACAGGAGTTCAAAGTTTTTTTGGACGTTGTCTTCTTCTTTGCAGCCTAAATAGATGTGTCTGTACAACTGCTGACCATGCTATAAAAGACATAAAAGGGAAAATGGGTATTAAATAATAGAATAATTTACGCTAGAAAGGATATCTGAAGGTCTTCTAGTCCAACTCTCTACTCCAAACAGGGCCAACTCTGATGTTAGATTAAATTAGATAGAATTAAAAAAATAAAAAGGATAAAATACATATGTACACATACACACACAAACAGGCACAAGATTAATCAAACAGACCTCAAATTTCTAACAACAGTTTCTTTATAAACACACACTGTTCTATTTTATGCACAAATGTACAGATAGGGAAGATGATACAGAGAATTGCACAATTACTTCACAATATCAGATGCTGGAATTCATTTCCTGTTGAAATATTAGAAAAAAATATTTGCCCATTTATGAAAAGGAGAAACCAAAAAGTAATCTTGAAATATTCACAAGAACATTTGAGTAACTGATGAGCTCCAAGTGTTATCCTTGTGAAGACATCAAATTTGCTCATTAGGCAACTCCCCTCAAACAGCAAAGCAAGAAAAAATTCTGCTAGAAGGTGTTTCAGAAGGTGAGCAGGCCTTGTTTACTGACTTGTGTAAGGAGGCTGCAGCTCTAGTGAAGAGGTCATTTACTGAAAGACTCTCCACTTCTAAAGTGACTTTCTTCTTGTAACACTGTGCCTAACCAAATCTCTGTAAAGAAGCTATTAACACAGAAGAAAAATGCAAAACATAAGAAACACAGGATAAGTACGGATAGTTATCACAGGATAGTTGTATGGAACACAGAGCTCAGTTCCACCCCAGCATTCTCAGTCTGTGGGGGGCTACAAGTCTGTATCAGGTGACGCAATTAATTTTCAAGATCTAGAACATAAGCTCTAGACATATTAATTCAGCTCTAGAAGAAGAAAAGTGATTTTCAACCCCTCTTTTTCAAACAGGACACATTTATTTAAGAAATAATGATGACATTGCTGGTCTTTTTATTACTTCTAAAATCAAACAGTTGTTCAAATACACACTGTATTTAAAGAAGAGAGAAACAGATCTATTAGCAAAGCACAGAAGCTACTACAAAATAAAGGTTAGCTGTTTAAAGACCCAGGCTATTTGGAAAATAAAAGTAATAAAACTTTTTATCCCACTGATAAAGAATTGCACTCAAATAGGAAAACAAATTATTATGTGGTTTTTCTCAATATGTATCTTTCTAGAAGACTGGAAAATGCAAGAACTTAAATATTTCCCTTCAAAGAAAGGATAGATATAAACTGAGCAAGTGGTCTGAGATGAAGATTTTTGTGCCTATGTTCAGTTCAATTTCACCTGGGTGTGATACACAATTGTCTCAGGATCACCATGTAACATCAAACAAGCCTAACTGGTCAAACAGACATTAATGAAATTCTGGAGATGCCTCATCCCTCTCCTTTGATTATGCAGAGCATCTGGGAAGAGCAGGCTGCTAACATGCAGTGAGTAACATCACACCAATGATATGCACATGAAACAGTATCACATAGATAATCATTGACTGACTCCATTTCCCAGGGAAATATATTTCAAATATATTTTTTAGAAGCCTGTATGATCTTTTCTTGACCTGTGAAGAATCTCTTTTCCTCTTCTGCCCTTTTCTTCAGATCAATATTAACAACTCAAATATTTAGTTTGACAGCTACAACTTTAATCTAGCAAAATACCTCCTATCCAAACTGCTTTAAAGCATAGATATTAAATTAATGAATTAAAATTTAATTCACTTTTTTAAAGACATATTACGAATAATTGCCAATGTTGCAGTATTTTTTATATTTGTATTATTTCAGTTGTACATGTACTGGAAAGACTATTAACTGGACTAACTTTGAAAGAACATTTATCTTGCAATGCTGCTTGAATGCTGTACAACTCTATTTTGCATATTATTACATATCCAGTACTTGGCTGTGCTGGGGACACGTGAAGCAGGGAGGGGAGCCCAGCCCCCAAGAGAGCCTCTTGAAAAGCACATGGCTTGAAACAAGAGAACAGTCTCCTCTCTGGGAGCCTCCCCTGAGGCTGCAGGGACCAATCAGAGACCTGGGTTGGTGACTGACAGCCCAGGAAACCAATTAGAATGCTGTTTTGCTTTCACAAATCACAGAAGAAAAGGGTTGGTTGGGTCTTTTAGCCTTCCGGTCAGGGAGGTGAGCAGATCTGGGGGCTCTGGCCCCGGCATGGGGCCCGGCCCAAGCCCTGGCAGGGGGGAGGACCCGGCCCCGGGGTGGACCTGGCCCAGCCTTGGCTCCAGCCCCGGCAGGCCCGGTCCCAGGTGGCCCCGGGAAGAGCCCAGCACAGTCGGCTCGTCTCAGCCCTGGGCCCTGTGCGGCCCCGGCGGGCTCGGCTCCGCCCCCAGCCTCGCGCAGCAGGGCTGGGCTGCGCTCGGCTCGGGCTTGGCTCGGCTCGGCTTTCCTGCTCTGTCCGGCATGGCCGAGCATTTTGAGAAGAGGCCCCCAGATGGCCACGTGATTTCTTCCTGTCTGGATACAGGCCCCAGCTGAGCACGCGGCTGAGGGAGGCCCAGCCATCTCCACCTGGTCCCCATGGTGGCCACGTGTTTTTCCCAGCATGGCTCCAGCCTGGCTCCTTACCTTTTGGATACAAATTTAACTATTAGTGCCTGGATGAGACTCTATATCTCCTGAGCTTCCCAAAATGAAAGGAATAAAGCAAGAAGAATTACAGAAGTCAGCAGAATGAAGACAAAGTTCTCATGGAAGGAGAGATTGAAAAGTCACCACTGATAAGTAGCTTAAAACCTTTTTTTTGTGGGCTTTAGGGGATTGTGACTTTACTTAAATTCCTTTAAACTGTGGAATATACTTGGGGAGGTTAAATGCTTGAGATGAAGACCTTTTTGCCTCGGGAAATGAAGCTCTCTGTCTTTGGGACTGGAATATTGGACAGAGATATTTGGTGAAGAATGAGATAAAGAGACTTTTGTGTTCTCAGCTGCCTGTCTTTAAAATGACACCCCATGTGTTTCAGCAACCCATAATACAGCTCTGGAAGGACTGTGAAAATGGGAGGAAGAAAAATCATAATTTGTAGTTTCCAGGCGGATGCAAGTTATGAGACTGAGACACCCTCTAAGCCTAAATTAAAAGAAGGGACTTTTCTCTCTAGAGTGAACTGAAATGATTATTTAAGTAGATAACTGACTGAAGTGTTCTCTGTATGTTGCTGGTATGACGAAAGGGGGAGGAGGGAATAATCTAGAAGTCTCATGCTGACTTGTTTTGTGTTATTAATAAATTTCTTCTTATACCCTTTTAAGTTTTAATCCTGCTTTGTCTTTACTCCTAAATTCAATCCCCAAGAGAAATTAAATATATTAAAATTGGCAAACCCCAGTCACACTGTGACATTGGTCTACTTCAGTATTTTCTGTTTTTTATTTACATACCTACACAGATAAAGCACAGTCAGGAATGACAGCTTTGTGAATTTTTCCCTCATAAAATCCAAGGTGTCTACTATAAGCAATTTCACTCCATATAAGTACCATCTACAAAACCCCTGTTTTTCTTTAGAACCAAATATACTGAGATCACCTGGTACAAAGTCCCGTGAAAATAATCTTTTAAAAGATAACTGTTTTATGCAAAGTTACCTTTCTTTGACAACTTTATCTAAAATGTAAGACACAAGTCCCTGTACCACAGCTATAATAAGATTTCTAAATACAAAATTGTGTAAAAATACGGCAAAAATAAAAGCCATACCAGTGTTATACTGCTACTGAGCAAAATTTAGATGCTTTGCAGGGATCTAATAACAGGGAGATCTTTTCAGAATCATGGTTTTGACACATGGTGTTCTGATTTCACGCATATAAAGGTTTTAACTGAAGACATAAATTAAAATTTTATTGCATGGAATTATTTTTCAAGTACCTAGAGCACCTCAACATTGAAATCACTGTAACTTGATTACAATAATTCGAAAATAATCTTTGTGACTAGCTGCAAAATCACAGCTGTAGAAGAAAAGCAAAACCACTGTTTCAGTTACTTATTTCTATATAGAAAAATGATGTTTCATTCTATTACCTTTTTCATGAAGCTTACATCTTGCCTTGAAATCTTGTCTCGTTTTATCTTTAGATCAGAAACATCTGGTATTATTCTACAAATGAAAGAAATGTGTTTTAAAAAAAAAAAAAAAAGGAAAAAAAAAAAGTTGGAACTGAAGAGGATGTGGAGTACAGGAATTATTCAAACAGATCTTGACCCAATTCCCATTTTAATTATATCCATGCTTAACAAGGTTATTCAAATTTCAGTTGAAGAGGGAGAACCAGAAAGAGAATCATGACAATCATGTATTTTTTACCTACATCAAATAAAAATAAAATTCTGTCTTCTACACAGCTAAACTATGATATTTGTAATGGTTACTTAAGGTACTGTCCTCTGAGGCTTATCTGTAAAACACTTGACATGAATAAATGACACTGAGCACTGTGCATTTACCAAAACAGTACACTAGTAATTCATATTAGGAAAAACATTTAAAAATCAACAGTACTTGTAATTCAGGTAATGAACTGGAATTTCAAGTAGGTAATAAATAGAAAGCACCACCTTATCCCTCTCAGCTTGGCTCTGTTGTCGTGCCGATCAATGAGGTTGTGCAGGATTTCCAGGACCAGCTGCCTCAGCTCAGAGTCTTCCATGAGTGAAGGAGACAGCAATGGGTCCAGAAAGGGGGGAGGAAGTGCATTACTTATTGTTGTGGCTTTGTATCCTGAAGTCACCTGTTCATTGTTGGAAATAAAATTAATGTGTCATTACTACATCATAAGAATTAATTGCAGCTGTCATTCACTTTTGAGTGGGTTTGCTTTGGCATCTGCAAGGCAGATTCAAATTGAAATATTGTATTAATTATGAAAATTCCTGACCTCAGTAGGAATTTGGAAGGACTTTAGCACACATTTTCAGATTGTTTCACATTAAAAGGATTTTTTAGGATCCTTTCTTTACAAACATACCCAAATAAAGAAATCAAAGAGGTATGATTGATGATTTTTTTTATATGGCCTATGAAAAGTTGCAGGGCATAAACTGAAGATGATAGCAATTCCAGTTGATAATTACAATCGAGACTTTTCCATTTCAGGTTATGAGTTGTTCACACATGGTAGAGTACGCTCTTGTGAAATAAAATATGAGAAATCTGGGCCTATTTGTACACCTTAAAGATTTACAGATACTACTTTATTGCAAAACATGAAGTAAGCAAGTATCACTTTCTTAGAAATCTGGTACCATAGTGTTATTTTAAAAATTAATACTGCCTCTGACTTGTCTCACTCAATTACTTTTAATTAAAGCAAACTCTGCAGGTACATAAAGAAAAATAAAGTTCTACCTAACTACTAATTCAAATTTGAATTAGCTGAACATCTACAGTAGTTGGAAATATTTAAAATTTACCAGCCCTTAAAATGGAGGTTACCAGAATATTACATTCTCAAAATATATTAAAAGTACATATAACCTCTTGAGGATGAGGGGAGCAAACTTATTCCAAATCTAGTTATAACAAGTGCAATAGTATTTTCATCTAGGACTTACATAATAACTGTATCTTCTTTATATATATTCTGTACCTTTACAGCTTTTACATATGAACTGTGCTGCACTGGTTTTGGTTGGGATACATAATTTTCTTAATAGTAGCACATGTGCTACGGTGCTCTAGATTTGTGACTGAACCAGAGCTGGTAACACAGAGATGATTTGGCTACTGCTGAGCAGGGCTTACACACCCCCAGAAGGATATCCCATACTAAAATGTGTTATGCTCAGCAGCAGAACAGGAGGAACTTTGTGAGGGCTGCCCCTGCTCAGGGACTGACTGGCTGTTACTTGGCTTGTGGTAAACAATTGGGGTTTTTTAGGTGGGGGTTTTGTTTTATTATTTCTTTTTCTCATTTCTTGGTTTTGTTTTTCTTGGTTACCTTTGTTGTTACTAAACTCTCTTTGTCTCAACCCACTTTTCTCACTGGACCTGTCCTGGTTCTCTGCCCATCCCCCTGGGGGAGAGTGAGTGACTGGGTGGTCCCTGGTGCCTCTGAGTGAGCCCGGTGCCCACAGCTTCACTGAGGGGCTCACAGGGACATGGCTGACAGGAGCAGGGGCCAGGAAGGTATCTGATCAATCATTCTGAAAATGGAAAATTACTGATATTACAAGCAGCAAGGCTGCAAATCTAAGTGCACACTTTTAATGAAGTGCCAGATTTCAACTGCCTATGCAGCATTAACTTTTCTGCCTGTGTATGCATGACAACAAACTAATTATGTTATGAAATATTATTCTTTTATGATGTACAATACTGGATATTTTCCCACAATATTTATCAATGACTAATTTATTAAGCATCAGAACAATGACTTTCATGCCTTTGTGCCATTATGGGATTTTACTTCCATATTCTAAAAGACATGCAAACCAAAATTGAGTGTCCAAAATGTTAAATCCCTTCTGCATGTACACTCTGATTCCCTTAAAGCATACTTACAAGCTATGAAGCACCCAAAATCATTAGTACAATGCTTACCTGTTTTAATAGAATTCTGATACTGGTGAGATGAATATTGTCAGGAACAGCTTAGACATGCCTGAGTCTATGTTTCATGAAGACAATGTGGAAAATGACCACCTGAGGTCCTTCCTAACAAGTTTTCTATCCTTAAATTGCAACTCTGAATGCCCAGCTCTTTTGCAAACCAGAATCTAAGATTTCACATTTGGATAAGCCAAGAATGGTTTAACCTATTTGCCTAACACCGTACATGTGTTTCATGTCAAAGCAGGGATAGAAACTCATTTTCCAGGAGGACGTTCTTCTGCTTTAGTTTGTGAAATCATTCCCCTATTTTAGTCACTAAACAGTTTTCAGCTTCTGCAACAAAGCAGGCCAGGATTCTACTGGCAAGAACCTCCTTTACTACCCACTTTCTGATTTTTACCATCTGGGTCTATTTCCAGAAATACTCTTTGAAGATTTAGAGTTGAAAAATGTATTTGTGATAAATTCAATCACACCTTACAAGAAACTTGGGAAACATTAGGAAAGAAAGAACAACAGTGTCTGAGGTATCCATTCCTCTGGTTTCAAAAATATTTGCCATTCTACTAATTACCATTTTTCCAGGCTCAGAGATAAAAGTGATTTCACTTTGATGTTACCAGTATTGCTGGCAGATCTCAACCTACTCTAGGATGTTCTTTTGGATCTGCAGATCCAATTATAACTGACATTCACTGAAGTGCTCTAAGAGGTGGAGGCGTATTTCTTGTGCTGTTTGCAATGTAAGCTGGAAAAATGCTTTCACAATTTTACACAACAGAATTACAGGTCCATGCAACATGAATTTATGTTTATTTTCATAATCCAGAGTTGTTATACTTCACTTTTATATGCAAATATATACATAAAGTGAAACACTGTGTGTTTATAACATAGTATACTGATCACAGAAGGCTTACCATAAGTAAAGATCTCAATAACATGATTTGAATCCTCCTGGTTCCCAGATCTCTACAATCAGAAAAAAAAATTCAAATTAGGTTTTCTTGCATATCTTTGAAATACTATTCTACTCTAGACACTATTCTCATTTTTGACAAGAGAATACAGCAGTCTTGGAAGGGATGCTGGATGACTGTAAATAAAGGAAAACATCTCCAACTGAGTTGCAATAACTAAATGTTTAAGAAAGACAAATTTACAGGAAGGCTTAAAAATGGAGAACGTGCAGTTGAAGAAAAAAAATAAATTGTAGATGTGAAGCAGATATAAATGTTTTACTCAGAAATCTCTAAATCTGACTACTACAGGCTTGATCTTATTTTCACAAGCATCAGCACTGAAAATTTCTTCTGGATTAAAATGTAATTGAGTCTTTTAAGAAATACAGACACTTCTTCTTTAAGTCAGACCCCAAAACTTTGAGACTGGAAAAAAATTATTGGCAAAATCATTAAGAAAAACTGAAAGACTCCTCAGCTTTTATATCACAGGAAGGTACATGAAACACTGCATGACCTGTTCTTCATCTGTTTTCATTTCCCTCCTGCAGATACTGAAAGCAGCCTAACAGCTAAAGTTATACAGTCACTATTCTGGCAAGATCTTAGAAGATAAAAGTGCACTTGGAATAAATTGCTCCATTCAACAAGATTCTTTCAGGAAAGTAAAAAAAGGTACAAGCCATTTTGTCCATTAAATAGTGTAAAGGAAGATCAACCCTCTTCACAAAATTTGGCCTGTACATAACAGTGGAAACTTGTACCTTAATGGGCTATAGTCGTGGCTGTTTGTATAATTCAAATGTCTTGGGCAGCTAAAACAAAAATTCTAAGTGATGCAAGACTTTATTAGCAATCAGAAAGCCTTCTTTGCTCAGAGTGACATATGCACATCATACTAACACACTGCTCAGGCACATGTTTACACACAATCTCATATTTGGAAAACAATACAGTTAAGAAACAACCAACCGCCACCCCCAACAGTTAATCCAAGCAAGGAATTCCATATGCATTTTTTTCTTAAAATACCTCCATAATGAGTGACAACTGCCTGGCACAGATTTGTATCTTCCATGGAATAGCATCCCATGCTGCATGGATACTGTATGAAAAGCTATCAAGAAGCTGGAAAATGACAATGACTTCCTACTTAATCTAGTAGGGAACCACTTATGTGGTGCAAAGTGTCTGTGCACATCTGGAAAGAACAGCTGCAGCCTTTTCAGTGACCTCCCCATACTGAGGAAATGCAGTCTTTTAAGCAAAATTATTTCTGTTACAGGGACAAGTATTCAGTGTAGGGCAGCTTTTAAACTGTGGGTTTATTAAGCCTGCCCACTTATAGCTTTTTCCTCTTTCTAAATAGACAGGGAAAATCCAAAATTCTCTGGAATTTCTGCAGTTGTTTCTTTATTTGAAGTCAACTTGTATAGAATTAAAAAAATAAATAACTTGAGAAATAGTTTGTGAATTATGCAGCTATTTGAAAATATGTATTTATAATTGAATTCCTCTCATTCTCAAAACTTACATATAAAATATTTATGGAATTAACAACCATAAAGTACATAATTTCAGAAAATTCAGAAAAAAATTAACAGACGCAGAAAGAGTGTTTTAGTGAAAAATAAACTGCCTTCCAATCAGGTAATTTTTATCAGTAACATGTCTGTAAGTTGATTTCATATTGCTGACATTGAGCTTGTCTTGGTTCTGCATAGTATTTAATACAGCCCCGAAGGAGTTAGAATTTGCCTTTCACTTATGTTTTTCAGTTCTTTGTTTATTAGAATTCTAAAATCTAGATTTTTAATTTGAAATTTAAAAATGTAGGATATACAAACCCAAGGTTACTGGGATCCAGTGATTGTGAAGCTGTCCCCAAAACAGGTACTTTGCTCATAATGAACATCATAATCTCTGATCTCTGGTAATCTGGGAGATTGCTTCCAAAAAATCCTAAATAAAAACAAAACGGAATCAAAGAAGAATAAGAGCTATATAAGCTCCACATAAGAAAAGCCTTTAGAATACAAGGAATATATTAACAGGTCAAAATAGATGAAGAATAAATGCATGACTTGTTCTAGGGCATAATCTCATAGTTACTTTTACTGAATTATTTTAGTCAATCTTTTTCATGATACTCACTTTCATCTTCGAATATCTTTGAAAACCTTCTAATTTTATCCTTCTCTAAATATATAATTTTAAAATTAAATATCTGGAGTCTATTAACTTGTACCTACTGAGGAACTGAAAGCGTTTCTCATGGCACACAGTATTGTTACTTTTAAGTCTCCAATAAATATTACAAGTGAGGGGACAGAAATCTCAGAGACATACAAGTATTTTATGACTGTTGCTGTTCTTGGGGAGTGATGAAGTGAGCAGCTTCCATGCCAGAACCATGGGAAGAGGAGCAATCCAGCACAGGGTACAGGGAGGGTTCCTGGACCAGGGGAACCTCATGGCACCAGAAAGAGCCACAATGGCTGAGGGAACCTGGGCAGGGCCAAGAGAAATGCCAGGTGCACACACACCGCCCCTGCCTCAGAAGTATCTCTCAGGGAGTGCTAGCACCAGCTAGCAGGAAGGGCACTGCAGTTCCGCCAGCTCAACCAGGAAGAAATGGTTTCCACTTGCAGAAGACCCTGTCCTCTCCCAGCTCTGCACCCACCACAACTGAAGCAGCTGCCCAGACACAGCTCCAATGGGAACAGCTGCCATGCCAGTTCCAGCTGCAGGCTGGGTCCTGCTCTTACAGCAGCACAGCCCCAGCAGTGGGCACAGCTGTGGCAGTGCACTCAGGGAACTGAGATAACACTGTTATTGCCAACATTCCCCATGGAAAGAGATGGGGGGTTGGGTTAATAGCAAGTCAGGTGTGAATCAAGTGTGCCCTGGCAGCCATAAGAGCCAACTGTGCCCTGTGGTGCAGCAAGCACAGCATCACCAGCTGGCTGAGGATGTGACTGTCCCATCTATACTGCACTGCTGCAGCCCCTCCCCAAGTCCATGCTTTGGGTGCCTCGATCTAAGAACTTCAAACACCTTCAAGGAGGGCAGTGAAGCAGGAGGTGCTGATCTCTCTCTGGTGACCAGTGACAGGACATGAGGAAATGGGATGGAATTGCATCTGGGGAAGTTCAGATGGGACATTAGGAAAAGGTTCCTCACTGAAAAGAAGGTTGGCCACTACATCAGGCTCCCCAAAGAAGTGGTCACAGCACCAAGCCTGACAGAGCTCAAGCAGTATCTGGACAATGCTCCCAGGCACATGGTGCAGTCCTGGGAGGAGCAGAGAGTTGGACTCAATGATCCTTATGTGTCCCTTCCAACTCCAGATATTCTGTTTGATTACTGTGCAATAGTATAACGTTGACTTGAGTAGAAAGAAGCTTCTACTTTCTTTCTACTTTAAAAGGTTGGTTTGTGGGGATTCTGTGTTTTTTTTTTTTTTTTTTTTTTTTTTTGTTGGGGTTTACCATTTTAACTTGGGAGATTTACTGAAATGGTGAGAAATAATCTACCACATACTTGTTACTGCTCTAGAAAGCTTCAAGGCAAGCGAAGGTACAGATCAGTAAACAACATTTAAGTTACATCCTCCTTGTTCTTTAAGGAAAGGAATACTTATCATAAAAGCACCCCAATATATAACACCACTGTCATAAAGGGAAAATCTGAGAAAGGAGGAGACACTGTTAAGGAAATAATTTCAGTGCTGCACATTAAAGTACTTCAGTGAAGTCATGGTAGCACAACTGGCCATTAGGTGTCATTGTTGCTACTATGCTTAACATTCATTTCTATAAATTTTAAAGTCGTACCTACTAAAATATGTATTATTGTACACAATTGTTTGCAGTGATTTTCATAAAAGGACTAACTGTAGCTCTGTACCAAAGGTAGAGATTTCTACATTTCAAAGGCCACATAATAATACAATTAAGTCCACCAGCATTTTTAATTTTCATAAGCTTCTTGGCTATGTGCTCAGTTAACATTTAAAAGAAAAACCTTTCAGAAATCAAACACATAAAGCAAGCCTGAGAATGAGAGACAAACACAATCAGAAACCACACTTGGTAGTATTCCTTCATGATTCAAGCTCACTGGGGAAGAGGGAAAAGGGGAGGAATTTTAAGTGAGCCTGTATCAATTGCATTACTCACCAATTGTTTGAATAATTGCATTCTGGACAATCCTCTCATCATTCTCCTTGGAGCTTGTGCTTAAAGTGACACTTTCTGCTGAACTGTGCCTGTCACTCAGCTCAAAGTCAACGCTGATGCGCAAGTGCTTCAATAAGGTATTAAAAACCTCCAGAACAGTTGGGCCTGGAAACGACAAATAACAGTGATTGCACCTGTCAAGGGGGAAATGTCTGAAGAAAATTAAAACTGGGCTTTTCAATGCATTTTCACAAGTAATGAGAGTAGGATTATGAAGAAAACCAAGTGAAATAGTGTTTGAGGCATCACAACTAGAAATAAACTTTTGAGGTGTCCCTACACTTTGATAATTTAGAAATTAACTTGGAATCAGAAAATACAATGAGGTAGGTATGCATAATCCATTACAATCCACTACTGGGCCTAGCCAGGATAGAGGTAACGTGATTTTCCTTGATTTCCGTGATTTCGTGCATGAAGTTTTTGCTGCACCCACCAAACTGTCTTTATCTTGATCCAAGAAACTTCTCACCTTCTTTCTACATTGCCCCTGTCCTGGGGGAAAGGTGAATGCAAACACCCTAGAGTCAACTCACCATGCACGTTTCAGATACAAAATAGGAGTGGTCCTTCAAATTAAGCATCAATACTGGAATAAAGTGCAGGCACTTGCCCCTGAACTTTAGTTATTTCAAAACCTGCTACTAAAATCCAGTTCAATACATTGGATCAAATAATGAACTCTTTTCATCATATGATAAAATATTTCAAAAGCATGCCAAGTGGATCTCATGTAAAGAGGAAGGACAGGTTCAGGGTCATGCTAAAGAAGCAAAACAATAATATTTCAACAGGACACCAAAGAACATCAGGAACAGAGCATTTGAGTGTATATCTGTTCATAACCACTCTTACTTCAAGGAACTATCCTAATTTTAAATGACATATTTTGCCTTATTCCAGCTGCTTCACAATCAGTAAGGTAAAATTTCTCAAAGATCATTCTACTCCTGCAATACTCAGGTCACAGCTGTATCACAAAGCAACAATGTTCTTGACATTTTGTAGTGACACACAGATCTCCAACTTTATGTTTTCTTTCCAAACAGAAATACCTGCCTTTCACAATTTTTCACTCGTTTTTTCAATGCAAAGGATTATATGAGTCAACCAACCAACCCAGTACATATGCTTTGAGTAAACCAAATAAGATTTCGAGCATTTTATTAGCACAAAGAAAAAAAATTAATATACAAAACCTTCTCAAAATGTTTCCAATCAGTCTGAAACCAAAATGAAAATGAGCACCACCCTGCAAATTTATCCTTTTACCTGATGCCTTTAATTTAATACAACTTACCTATTGATCCTTTAGCTGCTATTGCAACTGCCTCCAGAAGAACCTGAATAATGCCAGCACGAACTCGTGGTGAATCCCTTTTGCGGATATCAAGGTGTCCAAGGATTTCTTGTATTACATGATGGGAATATTGTGCCTATTAAAAAAACAGGCAGAAAATATTCATCTGTGACTTTAACAAGTTCACACAACACTCACCTATGGTCATGACCATGTTCCCATTTTAATTCAGAAATATTTTAAATCAGAAATTTATCAAAATTACAATCAATTCATGACTAAATATGGATTTAAAAAACTGCCATGAGAGATGAAGCTATACAGGTTCATTCAGCCAGCCCAGTGTACAAAAGTTTAGAGTCTTAAAATATCCAGGAATGCTTACAAGCACAGAGTGTCCTTACAAGCATAAAGGTGTCCTTCACTCAGCTAAGTGCAGTTCAAAGAATTCAGTACTACTGATATAAATGCTGGGAAAACTCAGCTTTCTCCCACAAACCTGAAATTTTAGTCTTATCTTCTGGGCATCTGTGTTTGATGCAATCAAAGAATAATACTTTGACAACAGACAGTCATAGAGTTATAGAATGGCTTGAGTTGTGAGAGACCTTAAAGACCATCTCATTCCCAGCCCCCTGCCATGGGCAGGGACACCTTCCACTAGACCAGATTGCTCAAAGCTCTGTCCAACCTGGCCTTGAACACTTCCAGGGATGGGGCAGCCACAGCTTTCTTGTACAACCTGTGCCTCACTACTCTTCTGGTAAAGAATTTCTTCCTAATATCCTAATCTCTACCTTCCCTCCTTCAGCTTAAGGCCACAATACAGGCTGTCCACCATGAAAAATCTTCAGCACAACAGTTGCATGTGAAGGTTGTTTCCTGGACTGGAAAAGCAGCACAGCTGTATTGGCACAGAGAAATAACCAACCTGAGAGATTTCTTTGTCAAGTGCAGTGTCACACCAGCATGGTTACCTTGCTCCTTGTTCTGGAGAAGGACCATCCCACTACCTTCCCTTGGATCTTTTGGATTCTTTGACTTCATCTACTGTCTACCACTAGCATGGTGAGATGAGCATTAAAACCACTCTCATGTGCTTGAAACATGTATTCAAGGAAAACAATCCAGGAGAAAATCCTACCTGTATAGAATACATGATAATTTTAAAGCAGGAAACAGCAAATTCATTAGGATCCCATAGTCTATGATGGTCTAAATGCCTGTAAGCAAAAATTAAGACATAATGAAATAATTACATTCTGCAGCTATAATAAAAGGCATCTTAAGAATTTTCTCAAAATTCACCTCAAAGGGATTATTGACTTACATAAAACTTCAATACAATAACTTATGAACTAGGTGAGAAATTTAGAACTTCAGAAAAGCATTTGTTTTCTAGGTTTAGGCTGTGATCACAAAACATTTGGCTGAACAGAAATTCCTGTTCCAGAAATTTAAGGAACCAAATATATATAGTCAAGATTATACTGTTTCCACATGGAATACTGTGACATTAGATACTTATTTACATGAAAGGAATCTGCTGAAGCTTGTAACACCTTGAAAATTTATACTCTACAGAAGATAAATAAGCTGTTTTGAATTACAAGCTGCAAAATAATTAGGCTGAATGCTCCATCCAGAATAGAAACTCCAAGAAATATTTTTGTTTTCATGGTGGTTTCCTAAACAAAATATATGGAAAATAAAAACCAGCTGCTCTTCATATGTATATGGCCTTTACACTCTGAAGCATTTGGACACTTGCTGCAAGAAATATCAAAATACAAAGAAATAAATGCATCATTTTATCTTTAAATGGAACAGGAACCACAAATGAAAAAACAAAATTATCAGTTTCAAGTAAATACAAAAAATTCTGCTTAAGCAGAAATGTTGAAAGCTATGAATAGGGCATTGAGGTTTTTGCAAAAAAGAGATCTGAGTAGCTGAAAAATCATGAAACAAATAATTTTTTTTTTTTCAGTCTAGAAGACTGAAGAAAAGGTAATTTTGGATGCATTTTAATTGGAATGATTTAAGTTTTTAAAAAATCAAAACAAGTCCACAAACAAATTTGCCAATGAACAGCAAACACACCAAATCAACAAAAAAACTTTGTAACAGAAACTGAATTTAAGTTGCATTCCTAAGCAGGTATCTCAGCTATAGAATCATTACTGCTCTCCCTTTTCTCAAAGAACTTAGGAAACATATAAAGTTGCTTGAAACAACAAACTTGAAAGCCCTAGAGGTGAAAGAAGTCAGAAGTGAAAGAAGTGAACACAGGAGGACTGGCTGGATGCTGTAACTTACTCTGCCTAGAATCTGGAGACCTCAATTCCCTCCCTGGGCAGCTGCTCCCAGCCCAGTCACCCATGTACACAGGTCTCCTTCAAGGCTGATTAAGCCAGATAAAACAAAGCATCTCCTGTGCCCTAAATTATCTTGCACTCCGTTGCAGAGATTAAAAAAGTTCTGCCATTTTGATACATCACATACCTTTAACAGAAATCCCTAGTGGAAAAAATGTCAGGAATTTTAAAGGTATTTGCCTGCCAAGATAACAGCAGATTTGCATTACTAAATATTCAACTTGAGTACCTGTTGGGAATAATGGCCTTTCTTGTGCACAGGTGCATTTAATCCTGACTTGGGATAGAAAACTAAACAAAATTACTTCTGTAATTCTTCAAGGCTTAGTGGTTCAAAATGTCTTCTTCTCTTAATACCATTCCAGTACAGTCCATCATATCTTGTACATAGTAGCTAATGCATTTTATTTGTCTCATCAAATAGAAAATCATACTCTCCACTATCTTCTGACTGGAACTGATCTTTTAATCTTTTAGGGCAGGATGTGTTCTCTGTTATCCCTGACAGTTCCTATTCATCTGCCTCAAAGATCCATTCAGGCAGATTATGGTCAACTGCAGCCCGTATCATGTTAACAAAAAAAAAAATATTCCTCTCTAAACAAGACATATAGTTTAATTTTGCCAGAAAGGCCAAGTATTAGCTGCTCCAGGTAAATGAACTGCTGGGAAGAGAGTAGGGGGAAGATGACAGACTTGGTTAAAGCTCTGTGTTATAGCTCAATGGGCAGCATACTTTGTACTCCTAAGGACAGCAGGATTAGATTCTTATAGGTGATGTATTTTACTGATCATAACAAGTGTATTCAATATAGTTTTGTTTTTGCAAGACAGTAAAGAGTATTTTTAGTATGGTGCATTTACTTCAGTTAAAATCAAGTCACACCTTAACTCCTCTTCTTTCTTTTTTGTTTTCCCAAATTACATTTCTTTCAATAAAGGTTAAAGATTGCAAAACATTCTATTGCTGGATTAACAAATGCCAAACTGCCTTCCATTGAGATCTACTGCAGGTACATAGCAAATGTGCAACATTAGATCTCTCAATTTCAAAGGAACAGGAGAACCAATAATCCAAGTTTCTGGGGAGAGAGCCACTAATGATCCCTGAATTCTTTCTCAGAGCCACACATGCAAGTAATCCTTAAAGTAATAGATGATAAATTGATACCAAGGAGCACGCATATATGGAAATGTATAAAATACCCTGTTCATGCATCATTCATACATCTTTCATGTTAATATTCCAAACCCCTGCACACGTGATGTGATAATTGAAAAGACTGGAATGTAGTCATTACACTTGGGAAGTTTCATCAGATTTCTGGATCTCCTAAATCTTCTAATCTATTCTCCATTGCAAATCCATGCTAAGTATGTCTCAATAGCTTCTGACTGTTGACACAACATAAAAACTTTTTTCAGGTAATGTTAATGTAACATTTTTTTGACTTTCATTAAGCAATTAGTGAGATTGATGGGTAGGATCTTATTACAAATTATTATTTGAGAGTTTCTAGCTACTGCTAGAAATAGACACATAACCATGGAGATTTTCTGCCTAAAACAAGGAGAATTAATGTCAATCCAAACCTCTAACAGCAGATTTCTACGATCTTCATTATATTTAAACCCATCAGTCATTGGAAAAAACCTTGCCTCATGATGCAAGTAGCACTGCTCTCTCAGTTTTGCAAAGAAGTGGCAGCATGTTGCCTGATACTGCAGTGCCACACAAAGCAAGCCTTCAGGTGGGGAACTGAACCTGCACCTCCATGTTAGCATTGTAATAAGAGGCCTTATCTATATTTGCAGTTTCCTTAAAAGCTATGAAATAGCTGAACATTGTTAGAAGAAACTGTTTCCTAATCAGAAGCTAAGTCAGGTTTTTCAATCTGAATAAATGAAATAGACTATCTCAAACTTTCATTTTAACTGTTCTGTCATTCACAAAGTGAAGCTGATTAGATAGAGCACTCCCTTTTTGTTTAGGAAAAACAGCTTGAAATTGCATTTTCTGCATCTCTTGTTCTTCAAAAATACTAAACCTTTACAGCAGTTGTTTCTAAATAGACCCATTTGGCAATTTGTCCTCAAAGTGCAACACAAAAATGGTGATTACAAAGACTGTCTATTCACAGAAGAGATAACATATTCTGAGTAACCAATTATTATCTACTCATTTTGGTGCATAAATGCAGCAGGTGGCACACTGAGGTGCACACAGAGTCAACTGGCTCCTTAGAGCCATAGCATGTAAGAAATGAAAATAGGCTGGAAATAATACTTTAGAGACATAGGCTTTAGATTAGCCACAGGAAAAGCAACTATGGCACCTTCCCAAATCCCAAACCAAGCACTACCTCTAGTCTGTGGAATCAGGAATTATTTGTAGGAAACTTCCCTGATGCTAAAATGATTCAAAAGGCTGTAATAACTCTAAATGATGATGAAGTTTTGAGATAAACATGCAAAAAGAATTGATAAGTGGTAAGAAAGCAGCTGCAGTATAGTACAAACAGTCCATCCAGACTGTTTAGTACCCAGGTGTTCACTGCAATCACAGGTACTTTGGTGGAATGCAAATTTTAAATCTAGGAAAGAATTAGTGTTTTTAATATAAACACTCAACTTTGCAACAGAAACTCCTACCAGGTTTGTATAACAGACACATACAGAAAGTAAGGAAATGGTATAGTTCTTTGTAGTCAATGCTTTTTCAGATAAACAAGGAGTTACAAAAGTTTTCTGCCTTCAATACCAGCCCTATCTTTGTTTGCAATTTCTGTTCTTAACACTGGTAACTTGAAAATGGCTTTTGGCAGCTTGAAAGTCTTAGTGAATAAATAAAATACTTAATCTTGGTGGGAAAAACTAGGTCATCTAAGATAATGTATTCCTGTACCTGAGATGCACCTTGAAAAATCTGCAAGAAGAAGCAAGCAGGTCTCCTCATCACCAGGGTTTTAAAGTGGTAACACTGAGTTAATATATCAGGTATAATTTTTACTGTGTGCTTTTGTGCATAATGTGCATACTGTGTGCCTATCTGCCACACCCTCCTAAATGAGCTGCTAAAGATATTCCTCAAAATATATTGAAACAGGTCTTGGAAGAAAATGACAGGAAAATATAAATTATAGCTTTATGGGGCACAATATTCCTTTGTGCTACTTGTATTTTACTTGGTTTGTCTCTCCACTGATTGTGACACATCTATGGGACATTATTAATTTGGATAAAGTTTCACACTAGAAAAAAAAAAGCCAGCTGAAGTAACAACTCATGTAAATTATTGTATTTCACTTCTAAAAATCATCAGTAGGACATGCTTTCCTCCATAATTGCCTTCAATTCTCAAGACAAGCAGAAAAGAGGAGAGATTAAAAGAGGGCAAATTTTTTTAAGAAATGTGAATGGAAACTTTTGAGATGAAAAGTAGAAACAAATTTAATGCAACCAAATTGAAGATGAAATAAAGAAAACCTTTTAAGATCTTCTACAAATTTTCAACTTACACAAAAACTGGTCTGACAGCATTATTCATGTTTCCATAGGTTGCTCGTCCCAGTAGTTCCCTGAAACAATTCTCAGCCAGCACAGAAGGATTTTCTTCTTTCACTCCTGCTGAAGGAGAGGATGGGGGGCCTATTCTGCTAAAGTAAGACAAAATACATTGATTATATTACTCACTAATATTCACCTTTTTTTTACTGTATCCACTCTTGGTATTGAAACATTCATGAGTCACACTCTTGAACTAGACAAGAACTGCATTTCCAATATGAATAAAATCAGAATTCTGAATAAAACATTTTATTCTTTTATAGCAGGACCATGGATCATCATCTGTTCACTCAGTACTGACCACTGTATTAGTAAATATTTATATGGCAAACACCAAAGCTGCTAATATTCAGTTAACTTGTTACCTATCACATTTTGACAAAACACTATGTGTTACTAAAAATTAATGAAGCCTGTGAAACCACAAGAAAAATTTAGACAGAATCTTAGTAATATTGTTCAGATTAATGATCTCATTCACCTGCCCACTACCGAGTCCATACTGTGTGGGTGAGCATTAAATAAAACTCCAATACTTCTGCACAAACAGATGGCTTGTGAGTTGAAAAAAAAAGTCTGAGTGAACTAATTAGAACATTATCACCCACACAGTTACCTCTGAATAGACAGTGCAGAAGCTGGTCACCTTCTACCTGTCTTCCATCATTACTTGGACAGGGCACTGCTGAGCCCCTTGCTGTGAGCACTGTGTGAACACAGGTTTCAGAAAGAGAACAAACAGCTCCCCCTGGGGTACCTCCATTACTTACCAAGAGTCTCTGGACCTACAAGTGGCAACTTTTTTATTCCTCTCCAAAACACATTACAGGAACTCAAGTGAGGATTCATTCACTTACATTTACATGATGTATCTTTAATTTTAGACTGCAGAGAGCAGTATCCTAAACCCTTAAATTTTAAGTAATTTCAGTTCTGCAGTGCAAGCATGTGTGCTAAATACGTTTAGAAGTCTCAACCAAGAGCATTCAGTTTAGTGAAGCATCATAAAAGCTTTAGAGCATTCTAGAAAGTTGAAAATTGAAGTATCACTAGTCAAATGAACATGTTAACATCACAGCTGTAATACGTCTTTTGATAGAAAAGGATTTTCTAACGTTTCAATACTACTGAAATCTAAAATTTGCCATATGAAAATCCTGTTGCCTCTGGAAACATCAGTGCTTCAGGAGTTACCACAACAGGGCTAGCTTGTAAGATTTTAATAACAAAAGAGCCTCAGGAACCCTGTTAGATAAGGAGAAACAGTTTTACAAGTGCTGCATGATTAGAATTTTAAAAGGTATGACAATTTGTATATAATCCACTATGAGTACCACAAAACTCCAGCTTTATAAAACTGCTGTGCCACCCAACCTCCCTTTTTTTCCTTGCCCTGTACTGCCTGGACTCTGATCCAGGGAGATGGGCACCCTTTTCAGCACAAAGAAGGTAGAAAGAGATAGTGTAGGACTGCCATTTCCATTGCTGTTTTGACACAGATTTCCTAAAATACAACAGCATTGCAAAGTTGGGTGTGTGGAGAGGAAAGAAGAAAGCATAGCACTCAGAGCTAAGTCTGCCTGAAAGAATTCCAGTTAAAATGAAGTAAAATAAGCTATGTTTTAAGTGCTTGTATATGCAAACCTGTAGAAGGTGACTTCGCAGCACTGCTTGGGAGTCTTTTTTTAGGTGAATCTTCCTAGTATAAAATGTTATTCTTTGACTACATCAGAATGTCTAAAATTATCTTGTGTTGTCTGTAGGAATAACATTTTATTTGAACTTTAACAGCACCTACTTCAAAGTATTTCTCAGTAAGTGTTCCTTGGCATAGTCAGATAATAGACAATGAATATTGAATACTCTCTTTACTTTTATAGGAAAGCTCTGTACAGCCTCTTAAGTTTCTAGATTTAAATGAGTAACTCATTGTCATTTGTTTCACTGACTTGGTTTTTACACAAATATCAGAATCTGAGATAAAAATCAGAAATCTGAGAAATCCAGCTTTTGTACTACCACAAGAGGGCTGAAAATGTGATTTACAATGAAATGGGCAAGGATAACTCCCTTTAGCTGCTCTACTGGCTTTTTTGTGGGCAATCTCTATCAGAAGTGGCAACAAGGAACCAGAAGGAGGATGTGTTCAAGTACAGCAGTTTCCATAGCAAACACCCAATCACAGACTTAAACTAGCCCACAGCAACTTAGCAACTTAAGCATGAGACTTCTTAAATGCCACAAAATCAGGACTGGCCAAAGATATGACAGGACATGTGAAGTAAGACTTAACCACCACTTTTGAGCAGAGTACATATGGGAATGTTTGACTATGATTCACTCACCCTGAGAAAGAAAGAAATTCTAACCTTCCTCTAAAACAGAATTTGTATGAACATTACAGATGTATCAGAAGGATTTGAAGTCAAGTTTACATTAAGTGCTAGAGTGTACCTCTGCTTGAAATAAGGCTGGCAGGTTTAGCTCCACAGTTACGAAGAAGACATCACAAAGTAAAGGAATTACCAATTTCATATATCCCTTCCCTATTCTGGAAATGTGTATAAATAGATATATTCATAACATAATATCTGATAGGCACCTAACTAGAATGTGCACTCAGATATACAAACAAATAGTGAAATTCACAAATACAATTATGCTTTTTAAATGTTATTTAAAGAGGAAATTCTTAACTCCAAGAAGTGTCTTATCTGGTATGTACTCAAAAGAATCTTGAATTAAGCTGTAAAGTTCCACAAGCTAAAATTACATTGACTTTCAAGGTAAGTACCTACATGTACTTCAGCTTTAACCAAAAATGGTTTTTCTTCTATGGATTTAAGTTGGGAGTATTTTCTGGAATTTCTGCTCTTTCTCAAATAATGTTTTAACTCCATCTGCCAGAACAATATGCTTCTTACTCCTACTCTTCAAGATGTCTCTGTGCTCCACAAATATGAAGTCACACTTAAAACAAAATGAGAAATTGTCTGTAACATCATTTAAGACCAGCAGGTAACAATTTATGAACACTGTTTGCAGTTTTTCTATCATATGCACATCATAAAAGGCTCCTACTCATCACTTGGAAAATCATTTGTCTTTTTTTTCATGTTCAATGGGGATTATAGGACAAGTGTCAAGCACAACAATTCAGAAATTTAGGTTGCTTTTTGACAGATTTGTTTTTCTACCACAATTGCCTTGCTCCATAGGTGACAAAAGTCACTCCTGCAGTACATATAAACTGATCCACTTTAAGTGGTTAACCCAAATCCCACTTCAGTCAGTTTTTCCACCAATAGTTAATTTACTTCTGCTATAAAAGGAAAGTGTGTGCCCCTGGGCACTGTAAGAGTACCAAAGGAAAGGGCCCACCTGCAGCTAGAAGTCCTGTAAAAGCAAGCAAAGGCAAACCAGGCTCTCCTTGCTCCAACAGCAGCTTCAGAAACCTTTCTTACTTAGATCACTCTTCAGATGTAAAACTCAAGTGGATATTTCTGTAGGTATTGTGTGGGCCCCAGTTATATGCAGTAAATAGATAAGGCATGGACAGACAGTAAGTATTAATTTTAGTTATTTAGTCTGAAAATTTAGAGATGACACAGGTACTGGCAGTCAGAAATAACAGAACAAATATGAAGATGAGGAATTGAAAAATAAATGCCAAGACTCAAACCAAAAAAGAGAAACTAACAGATCTAGAAAGCTGAGTGAAAGCATGAAAAGCTTTCATGGAAGGCTGCTGAGCCTCTTAGCAGGCAAGTTTTGAAGCTGCCAGAATTGGACATGGAATGAATATTTAATTTGCTTGCACTGCTGAAGCTGGTTCTATGGAAATTTCCCAGTGCTACTAATAAACACTTTTTACACCCACATAGTGTTTAATCAGGGGCCAAAAAAAAAAAAAAAAAGTTACTTTTGAACTGTAAGGTGACTGGCATCTCCTCAACCTTAATTGTCACAGAGATTTTTTTGAGTATCTTTTTACAAACGTGGCAAGTAATATGCCTAAGAGTCACTCAAAGTAAAAAAGAAGGAGGTCTATACATAAATAAAACTTTAATTCCTTACTCCAAGTACTGTTTCAGCCAGGACAAGCAGTTCTTACTAATGGCTAAAGGAGTTAAACCCTCAATTGTTAACAAATCTAAGTAGCAAAATCATTTGAATCACCTAAAAGCCTTTGCTTACTCATCTCTGCATCTGATCCAATAAAACACAGAGTTTACAATTTTTATCAAGTCAAAATATGGATATATAATTTCCAGAATAACTTTTAGACCAACAGAACCTTGAACAAGTGAAAAAAAGTGGTTGAAAAGTTCTTAACACAAGAAACAAAAAGAACCATTATGCAGACCTATACTATCAATTTCAAGGAGCCTCAGCTAGTAGAGGTGAGTTGTTGCTTCCACTAAAAAGAAAAGAAGTCCATCATAAAAACTTCACCTAGAGATTGCTTAAAAAACCACATCAGTGACAAGGAATACAATTACCTGTCAATATCTTCTATTTTCTGCATGTTGAACAGCAAAGATGGCACTATCTTGTCCATGTGCTGAGGTTCCCATATAGTTGCTCGAAGCTCATCATTAACTGTTTTTCGAACCACTCCCTGAATGCCCCTGATTCCAGCAATTCGGATCCTGAGGAAGGAAAAGAGGAATTACTGAAGCTGAGAAACACAGCACCTCCCCGTAGGGCTCCATACCTACTGGGCAGCTGTAATTCAGGAGTGTGGAATTCCAGTAGGTTCTCACAAGCAGCAACTGGGAAAACTGGCCAATCATTAGGGTTGCCCACATTTTCTCTGAACACCTTTAAAGCCAGTAAGGAAGCTGACAAAACAAACAACTGAACAGAAGATGGCCTGTAAGGGTAAAGCTGACACTACTCAATGAGGATTCAAACTTTGCACATCACCTCTGACGAAGTCCTATGGATAAAATCCACCAACTCTGCCCAATCTACCACCTATCAGTTGAAACTTTGCAAAATCTCAGCCTATTCCAGAACTGAAGAAAAATGGGAAGTTAGCACAACACAGCTGCAGTAATATCTAGCGCAGCCATGCGCCATTAGAAGTTGTAACTAAGACTGAGGATGAGTTAGAAAAGATCTTTGAAGATTTCTGAAAGATTCACAAGATGGAAAGCAAAGGAAAATTCTGTCAACTTATGCCTAATGGATGAAAGGAAACACCACTTTAATTCTAAAACCATTTGAACAAAATCAACTGAGAACTAATCAACAAAAATGAAATAATAAAAAGAAAAAATAACTTAAGTTCAAAAAAGACTTGGTCTAGCTATTGTAATTATTTTATAAAACAAAAATAGCATGCAGGAGAATCTGTGCAATGACATGAATAGCAAAATATTATTTTTTGAAGTAATAATAGCAAATTATCCATTATAATAAATGGTAGGAAGAGAACTCACTTCCTGAAAAGAAGTAGAAGCTGGTACAGCTATCAAATGAAATAAGTACAAGCCTCACTAAAATTTTTAATTATTCCTATTACTTCTATTCTAAGTTTTAACTATTTCTACTATTTGAATTATTTCTATCCATCCCTCATTTTTAAAATCTGGATTCAAGTATGAACAACACTTAACTAGTCCTTGATCAGTCAAATTCGCTGAATTAAAACATTTCTAAAATGTACTACAGAAGTAACCATGTTCTGTAATTATTTTTGTTTAGATTTTAATTTGTAAACACCTAAATCTGTAGCTGCATATTTTTTAGCTATTTCTGAACAAAGTCTTGTGCATTCAAGATGAGATAGTTTCAATAAGACTACAGACAAAGCAGGAAGAAGAGGGAGGTACAAACATCTGGAAAACATCTAGAAAAGCTGCTCCTGGGAAGGACACAGCCTCAGGGGGGGAGCCACATGAAAACAAAACTGCAACACTTATGTAAGAATGGGAAAAAATAGAATTCATGAAGGCTCTTGAGTTTCACACACATGAGCATACTTCAGACATCTAAGAAAATGCAGCCTTAATGAGTCATTCTCAAAGAGCAGACTTAATATATGCTTTTGCTTTTCATATGAGTAGCCTCATTAATATCTCAGGTAAGTTATGAACTCGTGCATTTACAGTAATATGTGCCCTTTCTGGAGAGAATCCACACAATCTAACATGCATTATTAAGGTAAAATTACACCTAAATATCCTGGGAGTTCTAGCTACCTAAGATTTGAATATTAGGTGTTACTCAAAGTCAGACTGTCATTTTTTTTTTTCATATGGAATTAACTACTTCACTAAACACCTTAATAAAAGCTGTCTTACAGACAATATTAATGTGTCAACAGTTTTCAGAAATTCCTGCAGAATGACACTTACTCATTTTGTATTTCTGGATCAGGGTCACAGGAATGACACATGGCACTGAACCGGGACACAAAGAAGTCATAGCGTCTGTGATATGAAGGTGTGTCTTCTTCAATGTTGGCAAATTTGACAAACTGGAAAATGAAATACATTTTAAAAAGCCTTTAATACCAATTTCCTAAAATAGAATAATGCTTCATTTAACAAGTAACCTAAATAACTGCACTAAGGTAAGAATCCAATTTTGACAACACTTTAGAGCTCCAGAGAAGAAAAACCTGAATAGGACAGTTTTCTTTTTAAAGTCTTTCCACAAGAACTTCCTTTAGATAGCTATGGAAGGGTGAATTTGTGTGAAATACAACAAACTATGCAATACAGAAACATCTAACACTTGAACAGAGTAATCAACTGGCAGAATCATTTAGGTTGGGACAGACCTTTAGGATTGTCAGGTCCAACCATTTCCCTAACACCATCAAGTCCACCATTAAATCCCATTTTACATAACTGCAGGGATGGTGACTCAGCCACTTCCCCAAGCAGCCTGTTCCAGTGCTGATAACTCCTTCAGAGAATAAATTTTCCCTGATATCCAGTGAAAACAACCCTTGACACAACTTGAGGTCGTTTCCTCTTGTCCTGGCTCTTTCACCCTGCTACACCCTCTCTCAGGCAGCTGTAGAGAGCAGTCCAATAAATCAAACACAACCCTGTCACTACCAGGTTACCTAGCAACATTCTGATGCACCAAAATTCAAGGGAAATAAACTTGGAGGCATTCTGTCAATTCTGTCTTGACAGAAGGGAAAAAGAAGTCAGGGAATTATAATCTAGGCAATTCTAGTCCACTCAGAGAAAAACACTGGGAAAAAAATGCCAATTTGCCAACATGGACAAAGTCTCGAAGGGATAAGTAACAGTCAACACAGGTTTGTCAAGAACAAATTACATCAATCCATCTTATTCCTATGACAAGTAAATAACTTCTGTGAATCCAGATGAAGCAGCATCTGTCAAAACTTCAGTGATGCTGTTGACAAAAAAATACACAAAATTCTCACAGGGAAGTCAGAAAAACACTGTCAAAAGAATACTCCCCATAAAAGAGATGTACAAGAGTTTGGAAAAATTAAGGAAACACTTATAAATCATCACAGTACAAAAATATGATTTGAGCTTCACTAGAGATTTAGATGAGCAGACTGGGCTCATCAAATTTGTAAAGAACACTAAGCTGGCCAGAGTTGTAGGCACACTTGATGTCTGCTTTTTGAGCAACTGGAAATAGGACCTGAAAAACCAAGGAAGCAATTTGGGAATGGTGATTGCAAAACAGCGTTTTAAGCCAGAAGCAGCTGAATGAAGAAAGGGAGCTTAGTCAATGCCAATAAGATGGCATGGAAAACAGAACAATATGCTGCAATACATCTGCTTTACCCATGACCCCCATGAATAAACTTTTGCCATCTAATTGGGCCAAATAAGCCTTTAAATGAAGTGGTGCATCCAGCTTTAGGCATCACAGCCTAAGATGGTGAATAACTGATACAGTTCTCAAATTATTCAGGAGATGGACAAAGCTTTAGCTTAACATCTGTAAAAGAAGAATGAAATAGACTAAATTACCCAGACTACATCTGCCTAAAAAGTATCAGTCTTAAAAGCTACAGAAGACAGCTATAAAAAGAGAATAAATAAATAGTTTTCTTTGTCCAATGGTAATAGGAAAACAATAATAGGCTTACATTGAAGCAAAGCCTAAGTTAGACATTAAAACCCCTCCTTTCTAAAGTGAGCAGACTGCCTAAAGACCTTTTGGATTCTCCATAACTGACAGTTACAAGAACAGAGTACAGAGGGAAATAAAAAGCAAAACAAAACACTGCCAGGAAAGGTTGAACACCGTGCTGGTTCTGCCCTGAAGCAGGGTGATGTCCTATTAAGACCGTTCTGCTTTTACTCGCAAGATTTTTATCAATTCCTATGCACAGGCTGAGGCATTTCCTTTGTATTTTTCATGATGCAAAACCTGTTTTCATCAGCACATTACCCACAGACATCCAGACTAGCCCAAAGCACCTTAGCATAATCTACAGCACACTCATTTGTGGAGGGTTTGAGGTTTTTAAGCTGTAAGTGAAAGCTGGGCATTTCAGAAAAATAAAAAAAACTATCATTTTTTTCTACTCTTTTGTTTATTCTTTTTTTCTGTTTTATCTAGAACAATTATCCTTTTCAGCTGCACTAACAGTTACCCTCTAAAAGCTAACAGAACAGCAGAAAATGATACAGTTCATAAAACTACATTCTCAGCTGTTACTGAAAATGGAGCAAAATTGTATAGTACAAGTCAATTTTACAAGTCCTTCTGTTAGAAATATCCTGTATTTCAGGTGGTAAAAAAGTGACAGAAGTAAAAATCTAATTCTGTATTAACACTGCCACAGACTGAAAGACAATCTACAAACAGCACCCATATGTTTTCTCCAAAAGAATTGTAAAAATTATAATTTCCTTCTCAAGAGACCCTGGCAAATGCTTCTATGGCTCCCTAGTTTGTTTCATGGAATTGCTGCTAGCAAAACAGAAATAGATTTTTTTTTTTTAAATTTTGCAGACAAGAATTTCATTAGTCATTAGTCATTCATCTCAATAAGGCACTAAGACCAAGGATTTAATAAGGACCCAAACAGTATTATCTTAGTATTTTCCAGACATTCAAATACTTAAGCCTACAAAAAATTCACCCAGAAAACTTCCATAAAAGAATGGAAACAAAAAGTCTGAAGAACACAGAGCACTGTGGGAATGGCTGTGAGAATGAGAATATTAATTCACATTGCATTTAGTATCAGCCTTTAATATTATTATTATTATCTGAAGTACTAATTGTTTGATTGACAGCATCTCCCAACAGGAAAGCTTAATATACTCTAGTAACTGCTTTGCTAGCAAAAAGATTTATTGTACCAAGAAACTGCTTTGTAAGAATAAATGAAGAATTTAGGCCAAGCAAGTGTCAGGGACTCCCTCTAAGTACTTCTCCTGTATCAGGGTGCAGCTTTGCAGCAGGGACACAAACACATGAAAGTCACAGCTTTCTAAACAGCATGCACAGTAAGAGATCCAGAAAGGGCAAAGGTTGTTTATGTCCTCATGTATATAACAAAACAGTTTCACCCACTGAACATACAGCATTTCTGAAGCACAATCCAGGATTAGCATTCAGATGACTGAGCATTTAGGCCAGAGGAGAGCTGTCTGTGGTAACTGTTTTGAATTGTGTACTGTCATCCAGTAAAGTGTAAAATTCCATTCCATCATGGAAATTTTAAATTTTTGCAGTAAACATCAGTCTATACTTTGCAGTGGTGGTCTTGCTATTGTTGTTAAAGAATATTTTACTCCTAAGCACTTCAAACAAACTTCAAATATAAGAATTATTCAACCTAAAAATGGATTAAACTCCTATGAAAGTCCAAGCACTTGCCTAGGAGGTATTTACAAAGTTTTTATAGATATAAACATGTCATTCAGTCACAGTAAATGCTTGTAAGCATACAGTGATAACTTACAGAAGTTTTACTAGTACAAGCATCTTCTATATTTTATAATACAGAAGGTACAGAAAGGAATTTACATTAGTAGTACCTTATTTCCTTTTATTTTGAAATCAATATTATGCAATCAGTATGAAAACATAAATCTATCACATAGTAAAGAAGAAACGTATTATTTATTAAGAAGATGTTTGTTCCAGACTGAGTTGAGAAATTTGAATCATATTACCAGGGAGAGAGAAATTTTGCAAGCCCTGCAAGTAAATCATACAAGTTCTTAAGGACAGAATTTCTTCTATATATTTATGTTATTTTATCATTGTTATGTAGCAAGCACATTAGGAGAAAAACTGTAACTTTTAATGGTCCCTGAATGTCTTTAAAAAAGATCAGTTTTATTCAAGAATTATCACCATCATATTTGAGTTTTTTTACTTCAAGTATTTCCCTGTAAGAACACCAGGCTTGACTTGAGCATTACTTTTTTCATATCTGAGCTCCCCAATCTGCCTTCTGCAGCCTGCAATTTTCTCTTGTTTTGAACAGGGAAAGAGGGTGCTGATATTGGCAGTTATCACCTTTTATAGGCCAAGGTAGTGTATTTCATTATTATAAAACTGTCACATGGGGAGTCATGATCTCCTATAAACATAAGACTCTTACAAACCACACAGTACAGCCTTGATGTTATGCATGCACTTAACAAACAAATGCCAGAAGAACAACCACTTCAACTTTCCCAATGAAAAAAGCTTCAGACAGCGGATACATTAACTTCACATGGAATACATTAACTTTACAAAGACAGTATGAAAATGACTACAAGGTTCTCAGCAATGAAAGCTGATGATTCAGTTTATTTATTAATACTTAGGGTCACCAGGCACTCTCAGTTTTATTGGAATAGGATGGATAATTTCAAATTCTATTTTACTTTGAGCCCCTTGGATAAAAATACTTCCAGCCACCACATGCACAATTGTGTAACAAAATTAGCAATGGAATGTTGGCTTACAGGGCCACTGTACTGTGTCCATGGAACTGCAAAACCAGAGAACAAAAGCACAAGTGGGGGAAGCAATACTTAACTCTGAGTGACCCTAAAAGACTTACTCAAATTCTAGCAGATGCAGACACACAATTTCTAAGAAAATTTAATAGTCCACAGGATGAGAAAGAGTGCTGTATGTTAATCTGCCTCCCTGAGATTTAAGTCCTATTAAACAGACAGAGGAGGCATCCTACAGATGGAATTGTTCCATTGTGTATTAAATCACTACCAGCACATAATTCTGTATTGGTACATGGAATGGAAGAAGCATTTTGCAATACAGGTTAAGTTTCCATTGCCTACTTCCAGATTAGCAAACTGCAGACAAGGCAAACAGGTAAGTACCCTGCTGGGAATATTAATTCTAACATAGCTTTATTTTAAAGAGTTGACATTTTGTACTATTTTTAAATATATATGCAATTAATTCTGCTCAAACCAACCGCTTTTATAAGCCATCACTAACAAATATGAAAGTCTTGTCTCAGGCACTGGTTGATCACTTTTCCTCCTGGGACTCTTCTTATCTTCCTTTAAATAACAAATGATGACAACTAGCAGTAACAGCCACCTCCTCATGCACAGGAAGCTCAACACTGTCACTGATGGGATCATTATTTCACTGCTCCTACAAAGAAACTGCCTTTACAAAAGGAAGCACCCTATCAACTAAAGAAGCATTTGTGGTACATAATTAAATGTGGGGATACTGAGTTCCACATATCTGCTATTTTTCACATGAAACCCCAATATCTTACTGACAAAATACAAAGAATTTACCCCATCAACATTCCAAATTAGCTTAAAATGTTTTGTATTTAAGAGAGTCTTGAAAATATGAATTAAGATGAAAGTTTTACTAAATGATGTATCCGATTGTTCTTGGCAAGCTACCAAGAACAGCCACTAATTTGCCACAGAACAATTTGCCACTAAAGCAAATTTCTGAACGTTCTTTAAAAAACTTTAGAAATGGACATAAATTGGATATAGATTAATAAATATAAATTGTATCTCTGATTCCAAAAAATTTGGACCACAAGGTCAAAATTTTAAAGCTTGTCATTTCTATCCTAGTAACAAACACTATGGACCTAAACAATACATTAAATTCTTTGTACATGAGCAATGGAGATACATTACAGGACACTCAGTTCCTGAAATTCTGCAAAGATATTAGAGAGAGAAATAAAGTATTGTCATAAATTTCTAAGGAAAAGCTTATTGCATCAGCCTTAAGATCCTCTAACATATAAGCCAAGGAGATATCACTTTTTCCCACCACATTTTCTCAGTTTCCTCACCAGCATATGCTATCCTAGCACATGGCCTATAAAAATATCTTCTATGCTAGAAAAAGCAACTTTGAACCACACAGACATTATCAATTTGAAATTTGGTCTACATAAAAAAAAATCCCAACACCTATTCATTATATCCACCATTGAATTCTACCATTTTTAAGTATCTATCTTAGAAGTAGATTTACAATTATGTTATAAAAAAAATAAAAAAACAGTGCTGATGTAGGAAATAAGTTAACAAAATTTATAAATGCAACATATAAAAATGTCTCAGGAATTAATTATACGTAACCGGAAGATCAGGGTTAAAAAGTACATAAATAAAACTCAAACAATTATTTATCTAAAATACTCATCATCAGGTTTGCTTCTCAAAAATAAATAGACTTTTTATTATAAATTAAATGAAATTTAAATTCCTAAATTAATTTAGGATGACAAACAGCTAAATAAAAGTTTCATTTTTTTCCTTAAAATATAGAGTATCAAGTAGAATAAGTTCTGCATCCAAAACGAAACACCTGAAGCCAGCAAAACACATTCAGAACACAGTGGGAGCTCCCAAATCTTTCCAAGCCTTTAAACTACTCTAAGATGCTCTGTACAGAGATTTGCTTCATTTGAAACCCTTTTAACCAATCATAAGAGTCCCCACAGCTGAAGCAAAATCTCTGAGGCTGAAAAACCCTATAGCTCAAGCAATGAGGTTTGAATTTTACTTCAAAGACATCACTGCCTTTCTATCTCAATGAAGCTTTGAGTAGAAAGTAATCAAAATCTACTTACAGCCACAATCATACTCCATACATTTTAGGGGCCTTAAACTGAGTTTCCTAAAAATACTATGTAATTTTTTCCAGCCTAACTTTTCACCAGTTTATAGACATTTACTTCATATACAACCCATTCTTCTCTTCTAGACAATACCAGTTTGCACTCCAGAGTGGTACATCAGCTAAAGGACATGAAGCATTATTCAGTCACCATACCATCTCCTCTTGTTTTTTGGTTTTCATTTGTTTATTTCCTTCTAGAGTAGAGAAAAAGGAAGAATATGGCAGTAAACTTTACTTGTTACTCTAACAAAATTTATTTAAGAACACAGTAAGGCAGTGCCCTTGGTAACAGACAAGCTGTTACCCTTTGTTCCTTCTAAGTCAATACAAGTAGACTTGTATCCTTTTTCTTCATTAACTCTGGCAGGCACCTAGGGAAATTAGCAGAGTTAGGCTAAAATATGGTTTTGGAATACTGTTCAAGAGCCATAAAAATTCTTTCTCCTCACAGTTTCTTCTCTTATATAGGGAAACTTTTTTTCTGAGTTTTATAGAAGACAAACACAAATTATCTCCTTATTCAGGAAGTCCATTAACTTCCTTTACTCACAAAAGACTTAAGAACCATCAGGAATATCAAACAGATTACCCTAAGGTAGAGTCCTGTTCAGTAACATGCATTTTGAAGTGACACAAGCCTTGTACATTAGAGTAGAGGTTGGCAGTAACCAAATTTAATATGTTTAATGAGATATAGGTCTCATTATCCTCAGTAAAGCTGCCCTGCTAGTGGGGGAACAAGGGGACACTTCTACCCTACATTACAGCAAAACTCTCCACCATAACAAGAAATCCTGCTCTGGGGTAAGATCACTTTACTACACCCTCCTATCTTCCTGAACTTCAACTCCATTAAATTTCATCAGCCAGGAACCAAACCCAAAATCCCAACAGCTTTACTGATTCCACAAAGAAACCCCCCACTGTTAACAACAGCAATAATTTACAGGAAAAGCAAGTACTCTATACTCAGGTAAAAGCAATCACTCCAAGTGAAAACAGTCCACATAACAGTCCTAGAATTTACAAGATTTCAATTTTACCAGCTGGAAAATACAGTGGTTGGAAGGCAACTATGACAGAGCTATACCTTTGATTTTAGCCACACTTTAACTGGAAAACTAGATCTCTAAATCTTCATTTTGACACTTCCAGTTATGCCCTTTAGGAGTGGTTCTGAATCCTGTCATATTTAAGCTGATAAGATGGGGAGGTTGCAATACTCAGCTTTTCAGCTAACAGGAATCTTTCTGTGTAGCTTAAGCTGCCAGAAAACAAAACACTGTGTTACCTGTATATTGGTTCCAGGAGCCTGCTTAAAGACTCAAAACATGAACTCACAGCACAGCTTTTCTGGTCCTTCCAGCAGTTATTTTTGGAGGGAATGAGCCCATACATCAAAAGAATTTGGGACACTGAAGGCAAACTGTTTATCTGCCTCCAGCTGGTATCTGCTCTGTGTTTAGGCCCAAATGATACACTCTGATACAGAGAGGATCTTTCAATTAATGTCAACTGGCAGATCCTTTAAGACTTCTAAAATTACTTTCCCAAGCAAAGATTTGATCTGAGCTTACTCACAGAATTAGTCCCAAGGACTTGCAGCTTTGGTTCGCCTGATTCCAGAAGCTTGGCCACCATATGAAGGAAACTTTCCACAAATGGTTTTATGCTTTGAGAATGACAAGCCATTAGAAGTTGGTCCAGTGCCTCCATGGCAATTAAAACATAACTGAAAATTAATCAGAGAGACTCACATAAAGATGTATTGCATTTATCAGTAACTCAATTAGTTCAATTTAGAATCTTACTATGAAAAAAAGAAAAGAAACAATGGAAGGTGCATATTTCCCACTGTATAAAAATGACACTTAGAGCGATTTTCTCCATCCATATTTTCTCTCACTTTTTTTGGCGGGAGACAGGGTGGTGTAGTAGAGAAGGAAGTACAGAATTGAGTGTTGGCCATTTACCCTTTCTGTAAAGTTAAAAAACAGCTTTGGATGTCACGAAGGCCAAAAAAATGGATGTCTGTGATGGATATTGCTTTCCTGCCACTTTTTAAACTTTACATTTCTCACTTAAATATTTGATTTATCCAATAGGGCTGAAAAGAAAGATAATTCTGTTTCCCTGTATTCTGACTGACATCCAAGGGTGTATTGCACTTACATACACCAGGGTTTGTCAGCAAGGGGCTGCAGAGGCGGTTTCTGTCAGGAACCAGGAGCTGCCCCCATGACAGACACATCCAGCTTCAGCCAGCTCCAAGACAGACCCAAATCTGAGCCCCTCAAGGACACTGGAGGTGCTCACAGGTAAGCAGACATCCACAGAGCAGACTATAGAGGACCCCCTGCTGCAGCAGGTGGATGTACCTTGAAGGAAACCACTGCCCACAGAAAGGTCCTGCTGGAAGAGGTTTCTGGCAGGCCCTATGGAGAGAAGCCCATGCAGGAGCTTTTCTGGCAGGATCTGGGATCCCATGGGGGACCCATGCTGGAACAGCCTGTTCCTGAAGGATTGCACCTTGAGGAAAGAAGCTATGCTAGAGCAGTTCTTGAAGGACTGCCTACAAGGACAGACACAAGGCCAGAGCAGGGTAAGAGTTTGGGTAAGAGGAAGAAGGAACAGGAGACACGAGATGAAACGAGCTGACCACAGTCCCCCAGTCCTAATCTGCACTTCTTGGTGGGGGTGGAGGTAATGGACTTGGGAATGAAGTCCACTACCTCCAGTGGAGTGGAGCTTTGCAAGAAAGATGGCTGAAGGAAAGATGATTTTAAGCTCTGCTTTAATTTCTTACTATCTTATTCTGTCATTAATTGGCAATAATTAAATCAACACTCCCCAAAGTAAGTCTCTTTTTCCCCGTGATGGAACTGAGTAAACTCCCTGTCCTTATCTCAACCCACAAGCTTTTCATTTTATTTCCTTCTCCATCTGGCAGAGCAGGAGGAGTGAGAGCAGCTGGATGGGCACCTGGCAGCCAGACAAGGTTAACTGTCCACAAAGGGACTGGGTCTTGCTTTCCAGACACGATCAGAACAAACATGATGAAATTCCATGACTTGTCAGCATCTATTTTTAATGACTTCTCTCCTTACCCATAGCGATGTCTGACCACATCCCTGGTCAGTCTCTCTGCCAGGTAAGCCCCAATTCGATCCAGCTTCTCTGGGGCAGAAACTGCATAGAAAGTCAGTTTCTCCATGTCAGCTTTAACAAGACCATCCTAGAAAATACAAAACAGAAAATTAGAGCTCATAAGAAAGATAAAAGCTTTCCAAGTGTTTTTCCTTTTTTTTCTAGTTACCATTTAAAGATCAGAGCCTTACAAACAGAAATAAGCTACCGAAAGAAAACCCCAAACTATTGAGCAAAACTGCCACAACCTTAGCTGCAAAAATCAGTAACACAAAACTAAATATTTTTAAAGGAAATGAAGAAACTAGTTTGCTCCATTTTTTTTTTTTTTGTAAGAGAATGTGTATTCTAAGAAAAGGTATGTAGTGAGATATGTGACCAGTTTTAAGACACCCTTCTTTCCTAATAGGACAAGGTAATTTTTTTCTCTACCCATACCCCCACCAAGTATATTCGATGCATAATTTAGATAAAATAGAAAACAAGATTGTAGCTTAAATATTTAATATTGTTGTTTAAATATTTTATTTCTTCAGTGTCAGATCTTGAACAAGGCTGACCACCAGGCATTTGAGGGCTAATTGTCAGAATAAGATCAAAGATTAACATATTAGTTCCAACATGAACTGTAACATGGATCTGCTCAGATGAGGTTATAATCATAATGATCTGGTAAGCAGGATAAGGCTTTTTGTCTTTTTATCTTTTTTTTCCCCTGTAAAACATAAAAACACTTATTTTTCAAATAAATTACTTAGAAGCCTTTAAGACATTCATTATTGTTTAATGAATTTTATCAAGCAAATCTTCTAATACTTTAGACAAGGTCTGCAACTCAAGGGAAACATCATGAACTGGCCTGTGTACTCCACTGACCCAGTGAATACTAACCAAAGCAGAGACTAAGAAGTGCCAACTCAAAGCTACTGAGTCAGATTTAAACTAAAACACTACAGTTGTAGCATCTCCAGGTGTTTTTACATCCGTATCAAAAACTAGATTAGAACAAATAAACTTATAAAACCATACTGTTCCATGCATTCAATATATTGTGTAGATAGAACACATTTCCTTTAAAGCCAGTAATATGCACTTACATAATCCCTGGCACTCAGCAACAACACAATTTAAAAAGAAGCCGACATACTTTGTAACATATAAGCCAAATATTATGCAAATACTGACTGTGCTGCTTACTTCTACTGTAACAAAAGATATAAAAATTTGGTAACACACTTAAAAAAATAAGAGCAGCAGAAACATAAGCTCCATATTGGTCTGAACTGCCAAATGATTATGTGCAGACATATGTATTCTTCAGCGATACACAGAAGTCATTTATTTTCACAGCAAGTAAGAGTTAGGCTTTAATAGCTCCAAGATGTTACAGTGAAATGAAGAAATAAAATTGTAGATGAGTACCTGGAAAAATTAAAAAAAACCACCAGAAAAACCTTTTATGGTCACAACAGTCTACCAGAACTATACAAATGTTCACAGTCAGTAAGCTGAGAGTTAAAAAATTAAAATCCTGTAGAAAACCACAAAATGTCCACACCTGCAACCACAAGAAAGTGTTTGTGGTTCTAAAAAGTGATGAAATTAAGTGCTACCTCTGCAGCAGAATACCTTGTTTAATGAAATCTCTGTTTCTCTGAGTAAAACATACTAGTTTTATTCTTCAGTGTACAGCACTGCTTTGGAAACGGAATTAGACTAGATGACCTCTATGGATCCCTCTCCAGATAAATTATTCTACTAACTTCTCTCAAAGCTATTAAGTGCTAAAGCAGATTTTATCGTAAAATGTTAAAAGAGAAAAGAAAAAAGGAAATTTTAAAAAATTCCTGAAGCACAAGCTATAACCACAGATTTTCAAACACCAATCCCTTAAAATTCTAAAGTCATTACTCACTTTTGGATCTTCAGGAAATATGTTGTCTACCAGACGCTTGTAGCGAGGTCGCAGCGCAGCACAGCAGCAGCAAACTCCTGCAGAGAGATTTACCCAAAGGGATTTAGGATGCAGTTCTAGGGACTCATTTGAAGGGACAAGCTGACAAGCATGGAGGAAGAAGATAACACTGAATTCAGCTTGCTATCAGTAGCAGTAGCAGAACCAAGGGAATTGAAAGTAAGTACAAGTAAGTAAAATAAGCAAAATGACTATCACACTACAACACATGAGAAAATATGCAAGGATCTCAGGTACTAGAAATGCACCTGTCATCCATACTTAAATGCATGCAGAAAACTCAAGGCATTTTAAAATTGAGTCATATTAACACCAAAGCTACTTTATTTGCAGGTTTATCTTCATTCTGAATGACTGCTTCAAAACACCCAAATGTGCATTATGCACACTATTCTAAAAAAAAAAAAAAAAAAGAAATCTGTTTTAAGGGCACCCATATAAACCAATACAAACCATAATATACAAAACAAGCTCTGACTTCCTTATCCCTTATCCTTCCTTTTACTGGGCACCAGTGAAATGACAGCCACTTCAAGCAGAGAAATGAATTTTTTTAATCTCATTTTTACTCTGCGACTAATCCATATAATCAGAACAACGCATGTAACTTCAATTTTATTAATTTTAAAAGTCATACTTCCTGCTCTAAAAAGGTAACAAACCTGCAAAATATTATTTGGTCTTTTTTGGAGCACTAAAAACTACTAGAACTTTGGAGTTAGGTTAAAACTCAGCACAAAAAACCAAACCAAACCAAATTAAAAAAAAAAAAAAAAAAAAAAAAAGGGGGAAAAAAACAACCCAAAAATAAACTTTCTAGGTAACAGTCCAACTGTTCATCAAGGTAGACCTAGTCCCTTGTTTTTAAAACTTTTTGACAAATCAGGTTTTAAATGTTTTAGTGGGCATATTATCAGAATAATTTTTTGGTCAAGCCTCAGATCAACCAACACCAAAGCAACTCTATCGCACAACAGCATTGAGTAACAATAAAACACTCAATAATAATGTATCAAGGACACATGCAGCTCATGTCTTTCAAGTCTCAACAGCTGAAGGATTCAGAGTAGCTAAATACCTTCCAAATGTTTTATTAAAGATATCCATTTACACAATCAAAAAAATCTTATAAAACTTTGCTAAAAATAGTAAAAAATGCAAACAAATGAAGGGTATCTT
This sequence comes from Muscicapa striata striata, assembly GCA_030060385.1. Classification (NCBI taxonomy): domain Eukaryota; kingdom Metazoa; phylum Chordata; class Aves; order Passeriformes; family Muscicapidae; genus Muscicapa; species Muscicapa striata. The sequence continues at coordinate 1,523,360 of JAREIS010000046.1, forward strand.
GGCAGAAAATTTTGATGATTACAGCTTCTCTGCAAAAGCACCAAGACTTGTATTTCTTTACTTAAGATATCTAAGTAACCTTAGTGGTTTCTAACCATACTGATCAGAACATCTGGGAGATTCATGACAAAAATTTCACCTGCTGTACTTAGCTTTAATTACAAGACTACAGGAGTAGACATTATCCATTACATCTGTTTTCTGATACTACTGTCTCTTGGACAAAAAATACATCCTACTCATACTTTGAAAACTTAATTCTTGCAATTTATTTAATCAAAAACAATTACTGAAGACAGATCTATGATTTTAAAATGGTGCATTAACTCCCCAATGGACTTGAATTCTGCCCAGCTCATGAATGAGATTCCTGTATCACCAGTAACATCAACACTGACTTAATGCATAATTATGAAAACAAAAAGCACTCAAGGAATAAACAACTGGAATAATGAGAAATTTTTTGTTAAATAGTACTTTGTTATTACTGTCAAGCTCTTCATACCACTTCTGCTGATGTCATGCTCATGGAGGTCTAACAAATGTAAAAATTTACATTTACATAAAAGCTGCAGGTATGAAGTAGATAAAATCAAAGTTCTTTAATATGCCACTGGAAAATGTAGGTATGAAAAGAGATTAAAATCTTACTTGACTAAAATTAGAAATAATTTAGACAATTCTACAAAAATATTCTATTGAAAGCAATGCTGTGCAACATCTTTAAGTAAAATCACAAAAACAAAGGAGTACTGTATTAGTGTCTTGTATATCATTCCATACTGGCAAATTCAAGTAAGACCATCAAACTGCACCAAAATACACATAATATTGCTAAATATTTCTTTAGTTAGGTATGCAAGTCTGCAGCACTGTTTGTTTGGCTCAGCACTCTTTGTACTTGGTTTTCTACCTTATAGTTGATCATTTACTTTGGTCCATTGTAAACAAATTGTTTGATTACTACTAAATATAACAAAATATTGCAAAAACTGTAGCAAAATATTTTGATACAACTATCTAAAATGTAACAAGAGCAGGAAAACATTCTAAAATACTGTAAGAAGGCAATTAAAAATACTTTTTAGAATTACTTTCTCCCTCTTTAAGTGACAGAAGAAGAAAATCTTTGCAAAGAACTGCAATTTAAATCTTAAAATGCTGTTTCAAACCTGTGTTAATTACATAAACTTAACATAAAATCTGAATACAGTTACTTCTTTGAGATGGATAACAACGATCAGATAACAGTACCAACTCATTCTGGCAGCCTTACCAGATGGTTTCACTTAATGGAAACATAATATTGCTGTGTTGAAATACTGCTCTTCAAATTTGTAGAACATAGTGAATTTTGACACAAAAAAAAGTAAATATGCATAAGATTTGAAATTTTCTCTTGGATTTTGGTAGTATGTTTACATTGCTATGCATTTAATTATGAAACTGTTTACATGGAAAAAAAAACCCCATAAATTTGTCAAAAATTCTTTATTGTCAAAGTATAAAGCTAAAATAATATGATGTTAGTACCACCAAAAGAACTTCCTACATTAAACAGAACATCCAAGCATCAGAAAGTGAGATTTAATCTGTCAAAGTTTTCAGCCTCCAAGGAGAACACTATCAGAAATAAAACTGACAGGTATTCCAAACAACACAGAAATTACAACCAAAAGCATTCACCAGAAGAGTTAACAGTCATGACACAGATTTTGTGGAAAAAAACTACTAATCATAGCTCAGTTATATCATTTTGATACAGCCATGAAAGATTAAAAAAATGTAGGAATAGGTTTAAAGAACGTATGAATAAAAAAATATACAACAAAACAAAATCATATATACATTAAAAGTAACCAATAAAATTTAGGAACATTTTACTACATAGACCAGAAAGATGAATCTTATCAAAGATGGTTAGAAGCTGGGTAATTGAAAACAGATTCCCTACTTCTTTGATACCAATTTAACACAGATAAAAATTTATGCAAATAAACACATGTGTTTCACATAAATAGTTTCCTAAGTTGACAGAACACAGGTTTAAAAAAAAAAAACTGTTCCAATTTATGCAGGTTTATTGAGGAAAATTCCTATGATAATTCCTTTTTAGTGTCAGACAAAATTTGTATTTTAATGGCCTTCCCCCTGCACACCTCTTTACATCATTTTATGCAAGTAAATATTAGAGTTAAAGCAATATCCACTGAGAATTCCGCACTGTAACAATGTAAAAGGCTTAAAAAATATTGTTTGTTTCTCCAATAGAGCGATTTTTATCAAGATCAAACATGCACATTCTCTTCTGCTAAAGCAGTCCTATAATCTGCATTTTACATGATATAACTGCACACATTTACCAGCTGCACAGCTACTTCTTTTTACACGTATTTATTCTACACAACAGCAGCAAGACACAGCCCCCGCCATCGGAAAATGTAATTTCACCTACCCAAACACATACATGGTCTCGGTTCAAAAGCAGAATTATAATCATAGGCTTTTTCTTGCTCAACAGTTGGAACTTGCACATACTGCCTCATCCTGGATATGAATTCACTCTCAGGGAACTGTCTCCTTTCCCAGAAATTTGCTCTCACACTGGCATAGCTGTGGTTACTTCCCGGGAGGGCTCTGCAACACTGTAAGCTTATCTGCTCAGCTCAGTGACATCTGCATAAAGCCATCAAACACGTGAAAAACTTTGGTATCAAATTCTGTTAACAAGGCCAGGCACAAGAAAAGATAAAAGAATAAAAGATATATTGTCAATGTGTGACTCACAGCTTCTCCAATGAAACTGCACAGACAGTTTCATTACTTCAACTTGCCTGGAACACACAGTTCATTACTTCTCTGACTAGAAGTAAAAAAATCCACAAAGTTTCAGGAAAAACTATCCTCAGACAGCTGCCACATATCACTGTAGAGTGATAAATATTTTAGCAAAACTTACTCATTTGGCCTTCCTGGAGAACGGATAGAGAGAAATGTATTTAAGGCAGACAAATGAGCAAAAATACTTTTTTAAACAGAAAGGTTTACATCTAAGATTAAAGAAACAGTCTAAAAATAACAAAATTAACATTATTTCTAATAATACTTCCTAATTTAGGAAGTATTACAGAATTTAAGAAGGATTATAGAATGTAGATCATTAACATGATTATGATACGTCAGGTGGAAAATCAATTTTGAGTTAAGAAATTCTGAAGTTACCTTCCAGCTTCCAGCATTAATTCTCAGCATTTTACTGTTTCACTTCCTACATTACATCCACTTGGGATATAAAAATGCATGATTTACATACAGACACTTTTATAAGCCCTGGAAATTATAAGTACTGTTTTTAACAAAAACACAGCTAATAATTTCCACTACATAAAAATTCCGTACCAATTCAACACTTAAGAGATCAGCACTAATAAACTCAGAGAAAACACTGAGCTGCACAGAAAATATCCCCATATAGTTTACTAGAGGAAACCCTGTGTTGTAAATTAGAAAAACCACATTACAATAAAGCTGTATTTCAAAATAGTGTGTCTGAATATTTGTGCTATATCTTACACAAAATTGCAGGAAAACAAAAGCTTCAAGATGGGTTTAAATATAAAAGACTAAGTTCTGCCAATTAAGTTTAAAACTGCCACATTTTCTGCCCTATCAAAACCTAGGAAATAATCTGTTTTATCTAATGCTGGAATTCCTTCCAAAGTTTTGTTGTCTAATATTGTTGTCAACTGTTTACAGAGCATTAATAACTTGAAGCAAGATTTCATGTCCAGTCACTGAATATTTTTGTTGTGTCCCAAGCTTGGATCTGATCATCCTGAAATTGATTTGTAATTGTCCAAGCTTTTTTAAAAAAAAAATCTTATTCCATCAAAAAATGATATAATTAACATAAAATTTTCAATATACAGAAAAATGCATATTTTGCTAATATCAAGAAACAGAGCAATATTAAAATTACATTTGGTTGCTCAATGTACTTAAACATAACTATGTAAAAATTTAAGACTGTAAGACGTTAAAATTTAATTTTACTTATTTTTCTGTATCTGAGATGAGAAATATAAGTAAATTTCTTTCAAATATCCTGATGAAAGTGCATAAAATAACACTTTAACCATACCTTAGTATACCTGGTTATTTTTGAACTGTTAGTATCCGTTAGATGCATTTAATTCAGAACTAAAATTACTTTCAAGGGCATTTGCATTCCACTACGAAAAAGAGATCAGACATTTTATAATAAGGAAATTATTCCAGCCATATAAGGGAGTTAATTAAAAATATTCTTCAACCTGCTATAAAAAGAGCAACTGCTGTAAGGACAGACTGATCAGCCATTGCAATGTCCCTGGAATGCACTCCCAGAGGGCACAATGGACTCATCATTTAGACAGGATGAAGTCTCATCTCCCAGATGAGCCTCTCCTCCCCTCTCCCCCATATTAGCTGACTTCTATGGGGCTGGTTTCCAGCCTCTCTCCACAAAAATGCACCAAAGAAAATGTCCAACATGCAAACAAAATTTTTGTCTTGAGAACAGGATATTAATCTTGTGATGTGAACTTTTGACCCCCATGACAGCAAACCCTCAGTAACACCTAACTGGGGAAATTCCATCCACACCTAGGTTTGACAATTTTTACATTTATTTTTTAAAAATATTTTGATGTTCAGTTTTTTGAAACAAATTAAAACAACATCCAAAAAACCTCAGCTTTCTCCTTAGAACTTCTCACAGTAAGCTAAAAAGTTAAAGGTAATTCTGGTGTGATTCAACTTCAAGAAGAGTTCTTCTGAACTGGAATCATTTAATCATTAAGGTTGGAATAGACCTCTAAGATTATGAAATTCAACCATCAACCCAACACCAGCACATGGTTTACCATCAAACCATGTCCTGGAGTGCCATATCCACATGCTTTTTAAACACTTCCAGGGATGGTGACTCCACCACTCCCCTGGGCAGCCTATCCCAGTGCCTAACCACCTTTTCTGTTAAGATTACTTTCTTAATATCCAATTTAAACTGACCTGATGCAACTTGTGAAGTTACTAATAAGAAATAGGAAAAATCTCTAAGCTAGCCAAATAACACTCACCACCAAGCTTCTAAAATGAAGTATTCTTTTCAGAACAAGTAGCAATTAGAACAAATCTCCCAGGAAGATATCTTTGGGACAGTATGCTTTAAAGACTTCTAATCCATTAAAAGAAAGTTTTCCATTACATCAGGTTCTCCAGTTGCATTCCTTAAGTTCCACCATTGGCAGTATTTCCATACCGTCTCTTTTTTCTCCCACCTTTGTTGTTTTCACATAGTAACTTTGCTTTACTTGCTCATTCCTGTTCTCCTGAACACGGCCTCCTCCTTTCCTGCTTTGAGATAGTAGTCACTCTCTATTTTTAATACAGCATCAAAATTACCTAAAACTAATCTGGTTCCTGTGAAAAAAGCTCTATAATACCTGTCCTTACTTATATTCCTATTAGGCTAGCCAAAGTAATTTACTTTTCTGATTACTATCACTGAAGCAATACAAAAAAGAGACTTTAGAAGACTAGAAAGACACATTTACATAAATCTCCTTGACCCCTCTTCATCACAGCTGGCACTGATAATCTGTTCAGGGAAAAAAAATGAACAGGCAAAGTCCAACTTTCATTCCTGCTCTCAGTATTTGGTTTGCAGTTAGGAAATGAGATCTAGGTGATAAATCCAGTAGACAGAAAAAAACCACTAAGCTTGTGTTTCATCTTACCCTTATTTCTAAGTAAATACTGATTTCATAAATCAGTGAAAAACGTGATTTAAATAAACTACTGGACTAAAGGAGACAGTGTAAGAGAGGCTCATAGTGCTTTGTGTATTCTCTGAAACACATGACCTGCTACCATTCCTCCGTCCAGGCAAAGAGCAGAGCATGGAGCAGATTCCTAACACTGACAAAACACCCACTGTGCACCTCCAGCAACACACTGAATCAGGAGGACATTCTTCAGCTACTATTTAATTCTGAATAAAAGAAGTAAAGAAGGATAGGCATTACTCCTGCTGTTTAACACCTCTTGTCCAAATGCCTGGCTCCTCCCAACATCCATGGGTATCAAAGAATGCAATGTCCCCAGCACAGTGACATGGCATAGAAGTAGCCTCAGAGCTCCAGACAATCCTGATCAAAGCCTGCCTTCACCTTGGCCCTAGGCTCTTCTCTTACCCAGATGAGCCATTATCAGAATGCTGCATCCTTAAACACTTTCCAGGTGCAGAAGACAGTTGCAGGCGACAGAGAAGCATACTGTAAATGCCATGTGTGCTCAAAGGCCAAGCTACCTAACTTAACACTCCACTGAGAAGAGGGCCTGCAACACCTGCACCTCTCCTACCACCTCATTCTCACTTTGTGGCAGGTTAAGAAGCAACATCTAACATGGGAGACCAGAAGAGGCTGGTGCACCTCTGGATTGAGACAGACACTGCAGGAAAGACACTACACAAGGCATGGTTGAAAGGTAACAGGCAAAGCAGCAACACTTAGCCTATATCCAAGGTGGACAGAGGTGAGTAAGAAGCAGTTCTAGAGGGTTGCCAGAGGCAAAATTATTCCAAAAGGGTCACTGTCTGCCTCTGGAGCCTTCAGACCATACTTCTGATCAGCAAGTTGGCCAACTGCTGGTAATATATATATGTACTTGTCTAAAAGGCTCAGTACTTTGGTGATTAAGTCCAGGCTACAGAATGCTTGAGCTGTTATACATTTTCTTCCCAGTCCCAACCTCAGGCAGCACAGCAGTCTGCTGACAGGGACTTTCTTTGTGCCACTGCCTGTGCCCAGTTAGTTTAAAAATTTCTACTCTAGATGTTCCACAGTTCTCCTTCCATTTAATTTCCTCATACTACTGGACACAGCCCTCTTTCTCAGCAAGGAAAATAATTATTTTAACACTTGCTGCTCGCTTTTGTTTTGCTACAGGAACTCATGTGGATTAAGCAGCTGCCCTTAGAGGAACACCCCCTTGTATACCTGAGGATGAGAGGGGAATCAACGGGAAGCTGGACAAGAGCACAGGTCTGGATACAAATCTAGGAGTTACAATTAACAGAAGCTTTTAGTTCTCAAGCTCAGGGCAGCAACACATTGGGATTACCTGGCATCTCAGAACACAAACAGCTATTCAAACACCATCAACAGTGCTGTTATTCAGATGTTTTAATTCCAGGGTCAGCATCACAAACAAAACTGAAATGGCCCCTGACACAGAGGAAAGCTGTCAAGATATCTAAAGTTTTATCTTCTTGGTCAACTGAAATTGTATTACAGAGTATTGTCTTCTGCTTTGGAAGCTGTTGCTTCCCTACACCAAGAAACTAATGGAAGACTGTCAAACACTCTCCACTTTTAAAATGTTATGAAGATTTTGTCAATACTTTATTATTTGAAGAGAGCTATAAGGATGGCACTGATAAACTTTCACCTGTCCTACAGACAATAAGCCCATTTTAAACCAATGAGTAACTGGTCAGCAACTGCCCAGGGTTTCAAGTCTTCTTAGAAGGAAAGAACCTGAAGCTTTGTGCATTGAAAAACCTGCATTAAAACCACATGAAGAATTTTTCTGACAACTGCTACTTTTTCCATTTCCTTAAGATGATGCAGTTTGCTTTCTTAATCCAATCCACAGGGAAGGAATACAGGTGTAGTGGTAAGAACTCCCAGAATCTTATGCTGCTGTCCATCTTTTTCCTTGGAAAAAGGGATGCTCAGAACCATTGCATCATCCCCTCATCACAGGTATCCTAGGACTGCAGTATGTAGGCTGTGAGGATTTAATTTTCCACTCCTGCCAAATGGTGCCTTGCAGCTCACCTGCCCAAACACACAGGGCTGTAACAGACCAGGGGAGTAGGTACCAGACTGCTACTTGAAAAACAAGGCATGAGAAGGTTTTCCTGAGTGAAACATGCATAAAAGTCCTGATGATGAGGAAGCAAATGTTCACAGGCTGCCTCTCTGGAACCCTCAAAGCTAATGGAGAAGGCAAGCTTAGCTCAGCAAACTAGATTTTAACTAGCCCACCATAAACCACTGACCTGTCCATAGGACATGTAAGAGAGTATTGCTCTAAAGAACCCTTCTTCTATTAAAACATCCCAAATACCAACATAAGCATAGCCAGAGCTTCAAAAACAAGTTTTACTTTCATTTGAGTAAACCCAGCTACATTTGCACAGACTTTGAAAAGCATTTCCTAATTTAATGAAAAAGTTCTGTTCACAATTAATTCAAGACCACATTACATATATTTTATTTCCTGCACACATACACAATGGACACAGAAAGTAACATAACAGTGGATGAAAGTGTTTCTGTGAATCTATAACCATACTGTGATATTTACACTGAGAAAACGAGTGCAGCAATTCTGCTGAGGCACATACACAGAGCTCAAAACATGACAAAACAACAGTTTCTGTTCAGTAACAAAAGTGTTTAAACTGTATTGACATTAATGAAAAATAAAATGCTAAATAAAAATGTTGTGTTACTTCAAAAAACAGTCACAGAGGATACTTTGGCTTCACAATTCTTGTTTAAATATCATCAATCTTCAATTAAATGCTCTGCTTGTGTCTATTCCAGCTGTTTGATTTTCCTGGAAAGCATTTACAAAATCAGATCTTGCCATTTGGACAAGGAAACTTGAAATAAATCTCTTTACGTATTATCAAGAACAGGTCCTTGGAGCTGCCAATACACTCCATTTCACGTTTTCCTTTCTCTGCAAACAGCTTTACCTAGGTCACCCTGCACTTATGCAAGAGCAGCTTTTGAACAAACCAGCAGACAGAAGTATATGCAACACACTTTTAAACACAGACAAAAAGAAAAACAACCTCCTTCTAGGTCAGTACAAATTATAAAATATCCTCATGGTTGTTATCTTTCCCATTAGTTTTAAAGAGTACTTCACCTTGAATTCAGGTTTCCCCGAAGAGCTGAAAAGCAGCTCTTCTCCCAAAGAGAGGGGTATAAGGTTAGAACATATCCCTATCTAGAACCACATATCCCAGCTGATTAAAAAGCAATTTCTCCCCTCCTGTAATGTCTAATGAGTTAGAGAGCAACATAAACACAGCAGATTTGTTCTTCTGGGCACCCTTTTCTACCACAACTTCTGTTTCCTACCAAACTGAACTGGCCAATCTAGAAGATGGACAGTGTAGGAGACAGATGCTTTGTATCTATACACAAAGAAGTCGTTTTATAAATACATCTTGTTAACCAGTAAATCGTGAGTGTCTCAGCTTTCTGTAGAAACCACACAGGGTATCTGTGGGCACACAAGCTCACTGGTTTCTGCAGCAATCCAGCAGTTCTTGCTCACAACCGGTACTGCTAACCATACCACAATTCCAACACCAGACTCAATTTTCAAAAATTATGTTTTGTCAGTTCTGAGGAACTTAAAGCACATGTCTAAACCAGTAGCAGTAACAAATCACAAACTCATTTCATAAAAAAAAGTCACAAGCACACAGAAAGTCTTGAAAACAGCTTGCACTGCATTTATTATGAGACAAGAGAACTCTGTTAGCTCGTGTCAGATCAATTATATCTATTCATATTTTATTACATATATAGTTCATAAATGGGGTATCATCATCCTAAAGTCCTTTTCTAATCATTATACAATTACATTCTAGTTTAATGAACACAGAAAAATTTGTTTTAATCACATAAATTATTGGGTATTTGTTGGTGCACTTCTAACTAAATATCCATGAAGCTTTATCTTCACCAATTTCCTTACTTACTAACAGCTTTACACAAGTATCAGGAAGGAGCACCGACTTAGCATAATTATATAGCTTACTGTAAGATTGGAATTCCTTTCTCGTTCTCTAACTAAGGAATGAGTAAGCATTCTTAAACCACAATTAAAGACTCAGAGTGCCCATTTCTAGCCAAAGTACAGACTGTTATCAACAAAACACCATAACAGGTCTAAGTACAATTTAGAATCACAACTGTGCTCTTCTTCTTGAAAAATGAAAGGACTGAGACCTTTAACAGAACTCAAGCTGGACACGACTTATACAGGCATCAACTATTTTTGAAGTCTTGGGGTCCACAGGTTGCTGGATGAGGCAACACAGAATTGTAGAAGATTCTCACTACAAAGGGCTGCAACAAAGATCATAAAATCCAAATCCTGGCCCTGCACAGGACAGCCCCAGAATCACATTGTGTGCCTGAGAGCATTATCCAAATGTTTCCTGAACTCTCAGCAGACTTGGAAGAGCTTTGTTCATCTACTTACCCCACCTTTTATTAATTTCTGTCTAATTCCTGCATGAATTAGTCTTGAATAATGTAACTTTCTGGAAATTAAATAGCATTCTTCAAAAGCCAAGTGGTGTACACAGCTAACTTTCATCTTCAGCAATCCACAAGAAACGTAATTCCCTAGAGAGCCACTGAGGTTCACTGGGGCCAATGGTGGGAAGGGAAGTCTTTATATCAAGGAAAGGGAAAGCCAAAATACTTTTAAAAGGAGTCCACCATGGCTTTTCCAGAGACATGCACTTAATGACATAATGGAAATCTTAACCCCGCTCCCCAAAATCAATTTTGCTTTGTAGTCATGCACAAAAAAGAGGACACTTGCATGCACAATCAGCATGAGCCTTCTTACCCTTTCGTCCCATGATTCAGAAATCAATAGCAAACAAGGCTGCACATGAAGATTAATCGACTGATAGTTGCAAAGCGATTTCTGTAAATAACAATGACACCCATATTTTAATAATGCCCCAGAAAATTACTAAGCTACATTTTAATATTTGGGGAAATATCCAGTTTAAAAGCACAAAAAGGCTTTGATGGGCACCGAATGAAGTTCATCTCTAAAGCATTTCATTTTTTATGTTAGATGCTGAGATTGTGCATACATAAGTAACAACTGAAAAAATAAATTCTTCAGGTTTTAACAAGGAATGGATGAAACACAATTGTTCATTTCTTGGCTATAATGAAGTTTCTTCCAAAATAAATGGAAGAAACAGAAGGATGACAGTTGATAATTATATCATTTATCATGTCATGTCTTAGTATGAATGTTTTTGACTCTCTGTGGAACTGTCCCTAAACATTAACTTTCCCTAATGGGGCTAGGATGATGTGCACATAGGAACGACAGCTAACAGAAAACAACAAAAAGAACAATTGCTCCAAATTAACAAGTCTTAAAGAAATCCATGCATATTCATTAAATAAGGAAGCACCAATTTTGTGGCACACAAAGTTGCTTAAGGTACCATGAATTAAATAAACAGATGCACAAAGAGTTACAGTTTTCCAGCTGTAATTCAGGTTTTGTTTCTTTTCTTAGCTTAATCAAGGAAAAATCTGGAGAAGTTACTACATTTTATTTTTAATTTACTGAAAGCATTTCTTGCATATTATTATGCAAAGAATCCATTATATATTCTGCAACCATAGTATTATAATAGTTACAGACATTCTGACATACAGTTATTTCCCTTTCTGGTCTGGTCCTAGCAAGTGGCAAGTTGCCAAAGAAAGCCCAAAACCATGACCATGACCTTCCCCTGGCAGCTGTTTTCCAAGTTTCCATGGATCCTTAGGTTACCAGTTGAAAAGGACATGATACAGGCGTTCTGATGTTTCTCATCCTAAGATACCAGAATCAAGCAGCAAACAATTTCAGACACCCCTGATGTAACTCTTCTGTAATAGCTGAAATATGAAAATGTTACAGAATTATAACCTATTTAACACTGTTTTAAGTAGTCAACAATGCTGTCATAAAATTAAGAGGGTTTCTCCCGCCTATAAAAAAAACTAAACAATTACAAAAAGTGCTTTATTAAGTAGCGGGTCCTACTGTAAAGTGTGAAGGCTACATGAGAAACATATTCCAGATAAGGGAAAATGTATGCTGGATGAAGAGTAGAGACAGTAATTAATAAAACTATGGCTTGATTTTCACTAAAAACATTAGAAATCTTTGTCCTTGAACTATTTATATCAACACATTTAGGAACACATTTCCAGCCACTGGTATTTCAGAATTTTATTTCACAAGGTGATAAATCTTCCCTTCCCATCACCAATCTTGTAGATACTTATACACAATAAAAACTAAAATCACAAAACACAAATAAATTAATTTCCCAAAACTGTTGGGAAAGGAGAAACCAAAATGAGGAAGTTATCTGCCTTTTAAAATGTGTTAAAAACGTTAAATGCCATGTAAGAATTCACCCATTTCAAATTCCATTTCAAGTGCTGTTTTTCCTCCTACACTTGGCAAGAAAATTCTATGCACATAGCAAATGATAATTTGAAAAGTTTGATGGGTATTTTTGGGTTTGAGGGAGGGATGGGTCATTCATTTGCTTAAAGACTCTGAAGAAACACAAGGAAATCAGTACCATGCATGAATACAGAAACTAACAAGCACGACTCAATTGTTCCGTTTTCTGTTTGTTTTCACCTTGCACAAAGCAGGGAAGCCACCAGCACGCTCCACCTGCTGTCAGAGGAGCTGCCTCTGCACACACAAATGGCAAAAAGCCACACAGTGTTTGAGAGACCAAGGAAACAAAATGTTATGTAGTTTAATGAGCATGCTTGGAGCCATTCTGAAGTCACCAAAACTGCTTCTTCACTGCAACCAAGAACATGCCAAATCATGAGATATTTTCCACATAACTAATATATGTACCTCTTAAATCAGAATGGTCCCTTTCCTACCAGCGAATATTTGACAGAAGAGTGTGGGAAGTGTTCAGATTACTAAATTTCACAGTCATAATTCAAAGGAAGAATGTGGGAAAAATACATTTGGCAAAATCCTTATTTTTATTTATTTGTTCCTTAATTTATATGTTACAGTCAGTCATAAGGACCTGCTAACCAGCAGCTAAAAACAATTTAACTAACAACTATATTTAACAAAACCTTGAAAACCAAAGATTCAATTATGTTCATGGCATAAGCCAACAGAGAAAAGAATAAGCTAAGAAAAAGCTAAAAAAAGTCACACACAGAGCTACTACAAGTAAAATATATTTTTATACTCAACAGGTGCTCTCACCTGTGGCACAAATAATTATTTGAGTTCAAGCAATTTCATTTTAGCATAAAAGCTGACTTTAGGTTAAACATTTATTTGAAGTCAGGGAATACATCAGTAAGTAGGTGAGCTGTTTCTAGAAAAGAAAAATCTCATTATCTACCTGTGTCTCAAACATCTGATTAAGTGTGAATATCCAGAACATAATGTTCAAAAAGACAGTCTTTAACAAATATTTTGATATGACTTAGCTATCACTTCTTCTCCTTAGCAGAAGCATTTATAACATTTCAATCTGAACGCAGCCAGCAAAGAAATCTACCATGTTCCATAAAAAAGTATGCTAAATGAATGAAATTACCTGCACAAATTATTCAACAGGGAAACTGAGAACACACAAGGCAAGTGAGAAACATACTGTCTGTACTGCAGAGTTTATCTGGTTATAAGTTCTTTGGGTTTGCTTTGATATAAAAGCACTATATATGTATCTTACATATATCTATATGTATCTTTTACTCCAAAGTTTCTTTGTGACAAAGCACAGCTTAGACAATTACTAAAACATGTAGTTCAAACCTACTCCTACTGTAATCTAACAGAAATGAGAAAACACATTTGCTTTCTCAACATCTCAGAATTTGCATTTTAACTTCAGCTGAAGACACCATCCATGTCTGAAACCATTTGCATCAACCCTCCTGTTTTGTGCACCAGACAAACCCACAACATAAAGTTAAACATAAAAATTACAGGAAAAAGCTACACCTTGGCAAGGTTGATCCAAGTGCTGCAGCAATGATAGAGCATCACACCTTCACTGCAGACATCAACACAACTGCCATGTCATGGCTGGTCAAAGCCAAGCACTTTTACATCTCAAGGTTGAGAGAGCAGATTGAACATTTTCTATTTAGGCTATTACAACTGCATTGAGACTAAAATATTAACCTTTTTTAGGACTCTATGTAGCACTAAATCCCCACATTCCTAAGTGCAATTGCTAAGCAGAAACATGAATAGAAAATGTGATAATCTGAATACGCAATGAACAACTCGTGCAGAGCCCAGCAGCCATGGCTGAGCTGAGGCTCAGTGAGAAGAGCATCCATCACCTCAGGCTAATGACATTTGTTCATCTCTCCCCCTCTCAGCACCACAGTCCAGCTCTGACTAATGCCTATTTTTCCACAGTTAATATTGAAGGAGTTCTAAAGCATATTGTCCTGTCAATGTTTCACACACAGTAACTTCAATACCGACTTCTAAAGTGTCACCAGGTACAGCTGAATTCCTCAGAAAGGTTAAATAAGCTTTTACTCAGTCTTTATGTAATGCCAGTTATCTGAATCTCTCATTATATTCCAGAACACTGCTGTTAGACCTACACATTCATTCAACTACTGTATTTTAAAAAAAAAAGGGGGGGTGGGGGGTGGAAACTGCTGCACAGACAGAGCAGGACAATAGTGGATAAAGGAGTTGGACTCAAGTTGGACCCAGTATGACCCAAGAACATAATCAAAATTTCCTGTTAACTAGATATTATTTTTCTACTTCATTTGTAAAGAGTTCACTGCAACACAACAGAAAATATTATTGAAAAAGAACTCACTGTAACAGCCTTTTCTAAGTTTTAATCCTAAAGACAATCAATGCACTTCTTGATATGTGGGATGAGAGAGTTCCAGTAAAGTAAAATAAAAAAAACATACAAAACCCCCCAGCCCTTAGAAACAACTGAGTTTTGCAGATTTCAAGGACAAATACTTTAAGATTTCAAAGCAACACTGTAGCAGCAGCCTATTTCATCAATATGCTTTGAAAAGAACCCTACGGAACCTTTAGAGAAGCCTAAATTAGCAGGCAGATTTCTTTTCCACATGCAACAGAGTTGAATTCCTGAAGTCTCTACTATTGATTAGAAGTACAACCAACCACAAAAGGATGCTTGCCTGTGTTAAAATAAATTCATATTCTTCAATGCCATAACTTTTGGAAGTAAAATATTATAAAATACTGTTATTTCACAAGAATTGCAGTGCACACTAATGTCTGTTAGGTTCCCTTCCCTTCACCCATGCACTTACAGACACCCATGTCTTACAGACAAAGACAAACAAATGGCTGTGTAGTTCTGAGTGTCTCGCTGCAGATAAATGCTGCAATCAGTTCTTTTGGTCTCCTTTAATTCCCATCTGACTGCAGTAATGCAAATTTTACATGCATTGATATTAATGACCCCAAGCATAAATACATCTGGTTTAAACAACAAAAAAATCTTACTTTTCCAGTTTAATTGGTAAAAAAATTCCACACACTCCTTCACATGACAGGTGTGACATATCTCATTTACAATAAGGTATTTTACATGACCAGGGTTCAAACGACACAACACAACACAGAACTACTGTAAAGCATTTCTAATACCCACAGCTCATTGCAAATCACAGCAAAGAATAAATGCTCCAAGACTTCCTCTTGAAATTCAGCATCCATGAAATTCACTACAAATCTATATTAGAATGTACTCAGTATGACTGGTACTGTAACTTTATGAATACTTCTTAATCCTCTGGATAAAGCAGATTGCTTTATCCAAAGAATGGTGTTAGCAATGTTACTACAGATGATACAGAATTTTTTCCAAACAGAAAAACTAATTATAGGGATAGTTCAATTTATACTTTTGTAACACATATAACTTGATCCTTTGAGTTAGAGAAATTTGCTACTCTTTAAAGTAAATAATTTGATTCTTAGAAATATTTGCTTCAAAAACCTCATTTAACTTTGAATTTTAAGTCCTTCAAAAATTTTAAGTCTTATCACGTTTTCTCCTAAATAGTGATGCTATCTTCTAGAAACTCTAGTTGTCATTTTCCAAAGATAGGATTATAGCTATAGCAAAATATAGCTTTTTTATATCAAAAATATCTTCCTTAGTTTTTGAATCCAACTATTTCAGAACATATTCTAAATCTCAAAACTCAGTGTTATACTGTGAAGCTGTATTTTAAAAGGCAAATGCAGAGCCCCTATTATTATTTGAAAAATATATGGAGATTTTCAAAGGCAGAGATCACATAACATTAACATCTTAAAATACTTATAAATGACAGCAAGTATAATGTTTCTTTTTCCATTTAATTTTTTAAAAATTTTTAAACCCCAAAGAAAATATCTTAACACTAAACACTCCTAAATATTGTCTTAATGTACTTAAGATAAGAATACTTACTGCCAGGCATTGTTAATCAGGGATCTGTCCTCAATTTTGCAAAAACATAAGAAACTATGAAGAAAACAAACAAAAAAACAAACAAAGTCAAAATTATAGCTTTAGACAATCTATACCCAAATATCTTCAGTTAACTCACACAGAATGAGCCAAAGTCATTTTTCAGCTCCAATACCAAAGGGGCTGTTACCACAGAAATCCAGGTATCCTCTTAGCTGACCAGATTAGATGTAGATTTTGCCAGGTCCTGAAATGCAGTCATTCTGTTCTTGCCTTTGATGCTGGAGTAAATATTTTTCTGTTGTGTATTGTGACATTCCCAAGTGCCACTGTTTGAGATGCTAAATCCTGCACAGTCTCACAGGATGCTCCCACTTCAGATCTAAACCACAGCACTTCCCTGTTAAAATGCCTGAGAGGTTTCTGTTCAACCCTATGAAAAACAACTGAAAAACCTGTGTGGCAATTTCTAGGGCATTTTTCTCTCAGGATCAAAAACGCTGCTCAAAGATTTTTGATGCAATTAAATATATTCATAAAATGAACTCCTCTGAAGTTACAACAATCTATTTGGGACATAAAAGTAGCTAAATCTACCATTCAATTAATTAGCACTAACATGCAAATTATTTGAAGATTTTTCTGTATTACGGTAGTGCATTTGGATTTTACTAATTGCCAAATGTAAACTCACCACAAATGTATCTTTCCACAAATAAGAACAAAATCTCAGTTAGACAAAGTGTCGCTCTCTTCAAAAATAAAATAACATTTTAAATAAAAAATATTCAGCTAATAATTGTATGTATACATGCATCCAAAAAATTGATAATGTGAGAATAAACATTTCATTCAGTCAACATATGTTTTAATGACCACATATTAAAGCAACACTCATAGTTGCTAAAAATAAACTTTATTATCGTATATGCATTTCAAACAAAGGTTCCAATTTGCTGACAGCAACTGGGATTAAAAATAGTACTTCAAAGTAAGTTATTTAAAATATCCCATCTATTAGAAAGCTACTCCAAGGGCAGCATGAGAAGTATTGTAATTTTATAAAAGGAAATGTGCTGTGCGTCATCATGTTCAAGAGACACATGGAAAGGCAAAATCTCTGGTTCAGAATGTAGTTATGGACCCAGCTGAAACATTACAGAACACAGATTTACTGACAGATAAGAAAATAAAAATGCAGAGAACCTGGTGATAGTTTCAGGGAGTCAAGTGCCAGGGACTCAAGAGTGTTTTACTGACCATCTCTGGCAATCAGGAATTCAATACATTTTCCTAAAACATAACCACTGCTGTTGTCAGCAAAGTCAACTGACTTCTAGAAGATTTTTAGAGGAGTTTTCTGCAGAATTATTAGAAAAGTTGCATAATCAACTAAGACATGTAGAAAATATCTGTTTTTAAATAATTCACTGGGTTTTTAGTAATTTTATAACCTGTAAGAGGACTAAAAATTCCATATGGAGGTGGCCTGGCCTCTACATGCAGAACAGACCACATAATTTCCTCTCCATAAAGTTTTCAACCACCATCTCACCTGGCCTAGGACAAAGTTTAATCCACAGATTCTGTCACCTGTTACACTAGAACAGAACTAAACTAAACCAAAAAGCTTCTCACTATGAGTATGCTCACCTATTTGTCATTAAAATTTTACATAACAAAAGAGGGGACCCCCCCAGAATTTGATGAAGCAGATTTTAGCTAATTAAAAGAGAGCTATGGAAAATCATGTGATACCATTTAGTTTCCTAGTCTAACACTTACTGGTTAACATATCCCATGTCAATTTGTGACATCTGACAGATCACAAGATGCAATGTATGGATATTAAATACTACACAATGTTTTCTTCACCAAAGCAACTGACTCCTGGATATTGAGGTAAACAAAATCGTAGCTACTTTTCTACGGAGGATTAAAAGTTACTGTGCTTTTCCTAGGATATAATAATAATTCTAAATATAATTAGAATCAAAGTGCAAAGACAGTGAATGTACCTTAAAAGACAGAGGAATACTTGCATGACTCATAAAATCGTTCTTCTAAAGAAAAACTTTCAGTTTTGTTTCAAGATTTTACACCATTTGGCTAGGAAACCAAATGTCAATTCATTGTTCATTCAGAACAAGGATAAAAATACAGTTTGACCTTTTTTTTTCATTAACTAACTGGGATCTGAACTTAAAGGATAGTTTATAAACACAAATATTTCTTATTATCACAAGATTCCATAAACGGCATTGAAAGCCAAACAGAAAAGCAGAGATCATTTTCCTGTATGCCCTAATACAATGGACCTCTTTAAAAAAGACCTAAAATGGAGAAATTTATATAACCTTGTGCTACAGGTAAAGAAACAGAAGTCAGCATACCTGAGATCTTGTATTTTTTTCCAATAAGCCTTCTGCTATGCTATTATGTAATACCATAAATTTTTAACATGATTTTGAGTCTTCAAAATGAAATTGCCAGCTGGGCTCCTGTTCATTCCTCCAACTTAAGCCAAATAAGGGCAGAGGTTTAAGCACCACTCACAGCCACTCACTTTGAACTGAAAAATTAAAAATCCACTGTACATTTACTTTTTAGATCACTTGGCTCCCCATTAATATTTCCAATTTGAAAAATTAATCAACGCCTTTAGCTTTGAAAGTAGGCAAATGGCCAATGCAATACAAGATTAATAAATCACATGCTTGTTCCTAAATATAGACAGTTAAGCTCCAACTACAATTCCCAGAACTCAAAAAATGCAATATAAAATGGATTTACATACCACAGTGTAATTCTGGGAAAGTACCTGACTTTAGTCTGAATTACCCTTTTCAGGTGGAGAGACAATGCCATGTATGAAGCTGGCTGAATTGAGGAGACTACCCTGAGAATACAACTACTGAAAACGTGATTTGCTTTCACTTCAAAAATTTTGTATCTTCAAAATGGTTTAAAAACCATTGTGTGGCAATGTTACAAGGATTACTTCCTTACAGAGTTAGGTGGGGCAGTTAAAAGTCACTGACATCAACAAAAGCTCTTTCTAACCCATACTCCTTATAATTTAGATTTTATAATTAGAAGAGTGGTCACTTTTCATTAGACTTGAATTGCCAACTCTGGTGAGTATTCTCACACCTCCTTCAACTTACATGCAATATAAAATTTGTTCATTCTTTTCTATTGCACAAGTCTGGATCAGAAGTAGAGAGGTTACTGTCCATCATGAACCACAAACATCTGCAATATCTAAACCAGTGGTTTAATCATAAAATGTATTTTAATTAATTTTTTTGAGGTTTTTTCCTGAATCAGAAATTAATCTCATTCTAGCAGCCTTTTTTAGACAAACAATAAAATTGTTATTAAAAGGCTTAAATAAAACCTATGGATAAGCCTTTGGGCCTATCAGAGCACTACAATCAAGATTTCAACTCCAAACAACCAATTTCTCAAAGAAATTTTACAATATCTTTAAGAGCATTAACACCAAGTCTTCCAGCAAGATGTCCTGAAGTTACTTGAGAAAATATTTCACATTATTTAGAATTAATTACAAATGCTTTAGGGAGTAATTACCTATAAAATCCCAAAGCCTTGACTGTTAACTCTGGGTTTTGCTCACCTACGCAGTTTGCACAGCAAACACTGATATAGCTTAGCAAAGTGTAACACCTGGGCTAGCAAACCGAAATCTGATGTAGCAACTACAACCCTGGTTTAAAGTTATAGGCTTTCCCACAAGTCCTACAACAGCACAGACACAATCCACACCTCAACCTTTTCTTCCTTGTATCTCAGCTGAAAAGACCACGGGATACCTTTCTAGATGTATCCAAAAAGAGACTTGTACTATAGTTTTCAGTAACAGGATTTGTGAACCCACACCTCAATTCTCTACAGCATGGCTGCGTGATGCACAATTAACTTTAAAGACGAAGCCGAGAAAGCTAACAGTGTCGCTCCTCCTGTCAATTTGCATTGCGTTCGGTTAATATCTCGCTGCGCATTTCAGGAAAACCTGCTGAGGGAACTCCCAAAGCCCCAGCCCTGTCCGGTAAAAGCAGAAGGATCCGCTCGCTGTCCCCAGCCCCGCTGTCCCCACAGCTCCGGTGGCGAGCAGACCCTGCCGGAGGCGGAGAGCCAGCCTGGCAGCCCCTGTGCCGGGAGCCAGCGCGCACAGGGACACCCCGAGGCGCTGCCAGGCGGGAGCGGGCTCAGGCGATGTCCTGAGGCTTCTGCTCCCGCGCCAGCCGGGCGGCCCGAGCCTCCCGCCACTCCCTCAGCGCCCACCCCTCCGGCGCGTCCTCCTCGTTCCCAACCCCGAAGCAGGGGAAAGAAGCGGGAGATCGCGACGAGGAAGGGACTGCGAGGGTGAACACGAGTACCGGGACCACTGCCCGGCTGCCCCATACTCACCTCAGCCTCCCCTCCAGCTCAGTTTAGCAGCCGCCATCTTCACCCTCCCCACCCCCCACGCCGTCGAGTGCGCCGTAGCGCAGTGCACGCCGGGAGCTGTAGTTCTATCAGGAATAATTCCGTGCCCTTTTCCACCCTCCCTCCCGCACGGAGAGGATGCCGAGGGGTCTCGACGGATGAAGAAGCGCCCCGACACGATACGGAGGTACAGCCCCGGGGCATGGGGGCGGCTGAGCCCCGCCAGGGGACGGGCTGGGCGGGCGGAAGCCGACGAGATGGACCACAACTCCCAGAGGTTCTTGCTGCGGGGGCTCGCCGGCTCCTGGGGGCGGCGCTCCCCGTGTCCCGTGCCCGGCCCCGCCGTGGGGGCGGCTCGGTGTCACCGGCGGGGGTCGGTGCCGGTGCCGGTGGGTCCGGCCCGGGCACGGGTCCGTGCTGGGCTGCTGTCGGCCATGGACTGAAGGAAGGGGCAGGGGTGGGCGAGCGGTGCTGAACACTCCCCTGAAACCGGAGTTACCATGCCGCATCTCCACAGACCATGCCGCACCTCCGCAGTGATGCCAAACTCCGGTGAAAATCAGTGAAACCCAAGACAGCGCAATCTCTTAGTCCGTTTTCCTTGAAATAATTCTGCCAGCTTCCAAATCTGATACCTTTGACGCCAGATTTTCCAGACAGGCAAGGGGAAAATGGGAAGTCTTTCGCAGAATCGTTAAGGTTGGAAAAGACCTCGAAGATGATTGAACCCAAGCTATAACCCGACACCACCTTGTCAAGCAGGCGCTGAGTGCCGCATTCAGTGGTTGAACACCTCCACCTCCCTGGGCACCCTTTTCCCATGCTTAACCACCCTTTCAGTGAAGAAAATTTTCCTAATGTCCAACCTAAACCTGCCCTGGTGCAACTTGAGGCCACTTCCTCTTGTCCTGTTGCTTTTTGCCTGGAAAAAGTGACTGACCCCCACCCAGGTAGGATAGAACCTACCTTCAGATGGTTGTTGAGAACACGATGATCCCCCTGAGCATCTCTTTCTCCAGACTAAAAACTCCGAGCTCCCTCAGCTGCTCCTTATCAGGCTTGTGCTCCAGCCTCTTCCCCAGCACTGTTGTCCAGTTTTCTGGACACACTCCAGCCCCTCAGTATCATTTTTGTCATGAAGTGCCCAAAACTGAACATAGGAATTGTGGTGTGGCTTCACCGGTGCTGAGTACAGGGAGATAGTCAATGTTCTCACATTATTGCTGATACAAGCCAGATGCCATTGACCTCCTTGGCCACCTGGGCACACGCTGGCTCATGGTCAGCCACTGCTACCAGCACCCCGAGGGCCTTTTCCACCAGCATCTTTCCAGCCACTCTTCCCAAGCCTGCAGTGCTCAATGGAGCTGTTGTGACCTAAGTGCAGGAGCTGGCACTTTGCCTTTTTGAACCTCATACAATTGGTTTTGAGCTATCGATCCAGACTATAGACTAAAAACCCATTTCCTGTTGTTGTAGTTCCTTCTGTCAATCCATTTGAGTTTACATGTCAATCCATTTGATTTAATGTCTTTCACTGACTTCAGTTCTGCTTGTGTTGCATCTGTTAAAAATTAGCATTTTTTTTCACATTTTTGAAACTACTTGAAACTTTGTTTTCACCAATAGTAGAAACAAGATCAGTGTTTCAGTTGTGTTCCTTGAAAATAACCTCTAAAAATGTGAAACTGAGGAAGTGAGATGTTTACACTCTCACAGTTTTCAGCAGTATCCAAAACATGTTAATTCACGAAAATTGGACAGACTCTCACATGTGGGTGCAACTGAGCAAGTTAAAGGAATAAACTCTAGTCCTTCTTATTCATTTATATGATTTCTGAAATACAGCTCATGACTTTGAACTCTTGGGGCTAAACATGATTAAAGTGATAAGACACAGCGAACAGTCAGCCTTCCATAGATATGTGTATTGAGTCACTGCCTGCAAAGCAGAACATGTTGGCATTAGCGGCCAATTTATTAAGGTTTCTGCCAACAACAGTCAGAACTACATTGATCTACATTTGCCCTTTATTCTTTACAGCTGGTGATAATAATACTCCTCATTTTCTGAAACCTAGACAAAAGTTTTATTTTTTTCCAGTGGCCAAAAATTCAAATGCATTTATATGGTCTTAAGTCATGTCAGATGCAGCTTTAGTTCAAAGATCATCCTTCTAACCATCAGCTACAGGCAGTCTGCTCTCCCTACTGAAATGTTTCATTCCAGCTATTTGTCTTATTTTTCTTTTGTCTGTGCATAAGCGTGTGCAGTCTCGGATGTTCTCATCATGCCATATGGTTTCAGCAAAATGCTGGCAAGTAGTGCAATTGCTAGATCTTACTAGTTGTCTAAACAAAACAAGCAGCAAGCCAGGTCGGAGCCTCTGCTCACAGATATTAAATGTAACACTATGAGTAACATTCTGATTTCTCTAAAATGGTTTAAAAGCAGTTTCAGTTGCCTGACATTATAGTTCCTGTTTCTGTAATGAATATTCTTTATTCCCTGAGGCTTTTCTAAGTGTTTTCCCCCATTTTCATTGTTTTAAACACATCAGTGTATATGGAGTAGCCTTACAAAGTTCAGATAACAGAATAAATACAGTGTTGGTATTGAGGTTTGTTGAAGACAGCTAATATGTTTTAAAGCAGGTCTCTTTTATTACATTATTACATAAACCATGTGGTGTGTTATACTCAATAATATACTTAGCATAATTGTAGTGCTGTTGTTTAAAACAGCTGTTTTCTTAATTCAGTTTCAAAACAGAGGAAACAGCTGTAGTCTATGAATATGTATGTGTTGATCTCTTTTAGCTTCCTTCTGTGTTATGTAATGGGTAACAAATTTAGTTGTGAATTACAAGAATTTTTTATTTTAGTGAGAACATCAGAAGAATATCTGGACACCTTTTTGTCCAATACCAATTTTTCATTTACTGTCAATGAAACATGGACCTGATCTTTTGACCCATCTAGGCTGATAATCCAACTAGCCAGTAAGATTAAGAAAAAGTTGAATTGCATGCATAAGACATTGCTGCATGGCTAATTGGCAGCCAAACCATCTGGTTTTACACCCTGTCATCCCAAGCCCATATAAGTGGACTGGCCAGTTTTGCTTGAACATTTCCTAAATCTCCTGGAGCAACAGTTTGTACACATGCTGGTCCACATATGCACAAAACTCCACGGCCCAAGTGATCTGATTTACAGTTCTTTAAAAAGTGATGGTCATTTTGGAGCAGTGGATATCAACAGAGGTAATTGAAGGGAGCTGGGCCTGTTCAGCCTTGAGAAGAGACAACTGAGAGGGGACTTCATCAATGTCTGTCAGTGTCAGAGGTTGGACCAGACTGCTCAGTGGTGCCCAGCAATAGGAGAAGAGGCAATGGGCAGAAACTGATGCCCAGAAAGTTCTACCTGAATATGAGGAAGAACTTTACTGTGTAGGTGACTGAGTACTTGAACAGATTGTCCAGAGAGTTTGTGGAGTCTCCCTTACTGGAGATATTCAAGAACCATCTGAATACAATCCTGTTCCATGTGCTATGGGATGACCCTGCCTAAGCAGGGAAGTTGGACCAGACAACCCACAGTGATCCTTTCCTGCCTTATCCATTCTGTGATTCTATGATTATTATATTAGCAGAGCTTTCAAACTTTCACTTTAGTAGAATCTAAAGTGTGAGATAGAAACCTCTTGTTCAGCAGCCAATAATAAAATGTGAATTGCGCAAGTAATTTGGCAGCAGCAGTTCTACATTTTCTGATTGGATTACTAAGACACCTAAGACTGCAATCAAATGTGCAGCATTTGCAGCAAGTAGCAAAACGTACTTCAGTTTGAAATGCTCATGGATGTTCAAAGAGTTTCAGGAATGATTAGTTAGCCTTAGATGGTCTAGGAGAATGAGCCCTTCAAGGAATTAAAAAAAAAAAAAAAAAAAAAGAAAAATTTAAAAATCCCAAAGAAATTAATGTTCCCCAGCAACAATATAATGCAGGAATAATAGAGGGTTGATAATGCTTTTACACCTGTGTTAGTAGGATACTGTGAAGTTAAAAATGTTGCAGATAAAGAAAAAGAGAAAATAAAGAATTCAGTATTTATTAACAGAAATGAGTAATGGCTGGATTAGTGAACATTATTACTCCAGTTGCTGAACAGTTATAATCCATTCTAACAGTAATTTCAGCTTTCAGTCGTGATAAAACAGGAGTTTTCATAGCAACTACTCCATTGCTTGCTCAGCCACCACAGGCATTTCATGAGATGAAAATGAAATGTTATACATACAATACAGCATATACACATACACATATATACACATACTATACGATAAGACACCACATAATAATTTTTGTTAATATTTGTTAATATTTTGTTTGTTGGCATGTTTTTCCAACCTTGCATTTTTATGGTTGAGTCTATAAATGAGTGGCAACTATAACATATTATTACTATACAAATGTAATTGATGATAGAAGATGTTTCTACTAGCCCCATGTAGCCAGTGCAGAATCTAATGGGGAATAGAGGCTGACAGGAGACTATCACGGCCTAAATGAAGTGATGCTGCCTCTAAGTGCCACAGTGCTGGAATTCCAATATGAGCTGGAGTCAAAAGCAGCCAAATGGTGCCACAGTTGATATCACTAATGCATTTTTCTCAGTCCCTCTGGCAGCAGAGTGCAGACCACAGTTTGCTTTTGCTTGTAGGGGTGTCCAGTATACCTGGAATTGACTGCTCCAGGGGTGGAAACACAGCCCAACCATCTGCCATGGACTGATCCAGACTGCAAAAGGAAAAGGGTGGAGCTCCAGAACACCTGCAATACATCAATGATATCATTGTTTGGGGCAATACAGCAGAAGAAATACATTTTTGAGAAACAAAATAATCCAAATGTGTCTGAAAGCTGGTCTTGCCATAAAACAAAGTAAGCTAAAGGGACCTGCACAGGTGTGGCAGGACTCTCTCCCCTACCACAGAAGATCTTATCTGTTCTATCAGCTGGTGTGACAGCTCTGGGAATTCTCCCCCTCACATGAATTGGTGAGATAACCCAGGCTGGACATTTTCCTCTAGGGAGTTCTCTGGTGGCAGAGGTATAATTCCCAGCTGATAATAAACACCTGGCCTTGAGAACAAGATGTAGGCAGATAAGCTGGAATTTCTCACTGACAGACATTTCACTTTATAGAAGCTACACAAAACTTTCACAAAATCAGAGGTCTCCTATACACACCCTGGAAACAGGTAGGATTGTCCCTGAAGTTTGGATGCAAACTCTGTGGCTTCCCTGGGAATTGAATGAAAGGGTTTTATTTCTACTCCATCATCAATTCAAGTTACATTGACTCCTAATCCATACTATTTCTTCATTACCTGTAATGTAAATGCGTTTTTATCATGCACTGTATTTTTTAAATCTACTCATAGTTCTTTTTGTTTACTGCATGGTAAGTAGTCTGTTTAAAATCAGGAATGACGTGAACTGATCAGAATGAATTTTGTGAGGAACAAGGACAATGATGACCTGATCCAGACTGCTTTCGGTGCCCAGTGATCAACTGTGCTGCTTCTCCTGTCCTGACCACCCATCCTGATGAAATGGAGCCCAAGTTATGGCTCTGGAGGGATGAAAGAAGCCCATGAAATGGCAAAATAATATTTATCTGTGGAAAGATGGGGGATACAGATTAATGAAAATCTGTGTTGGGTATGAAGATGACTTAGGGATGTACTTTAAGTTGTTAGTGTAGGTAAGTATGGGTTCCAGTAATGGCTACCCCTGAGCAGTGCTGGCACAGCATCTGTGCTGTCTTTAACATTTCTCCCCTGCTCCCCTCTCAAGGGGCTGGGAGTGGGCAAGATCCTGGGAGGGGACACAAGCAGGCTAGCTGACCCAAATTATCCAAAGGGATATTCCATACCATGTGACATCACTTCAGATATAAAAGCTAAGGGAGGGAGGAGGAATGGGGGAGACATTTGTTATTTAACACTGTTTGCCTTCCAGAGCAATCCTGTTGAAGCCCTGCTTCCAAGGAGGTGGATGAACATTGATCACCAATGGGAAGTAGAGATCAATTTTTTTCCCTTTGCTTATGCACTCTCGGACCCTAAACTGCCTTATCTCAAGATAGTAGCTGTTTTCCATCTTATTTTTCTCTCCCCTGCCCTAATGGGCAGTGATAAAGCAGCCTGGTGAGCACCTGGCATCCAGCCAAGGTCAACCCATTACAGCATTGTTGAACTGCAGAAATAAAATCTCCAGGGCCTGTGTTAAGACTTGTCATTGTTAATTTTGTCAGGAGCCATGGTGGATGCAAACTGACGATGTTAACCAGCCGTGAAAAGCAAAGCAGAGAGTTCATGCCAATTCTGCACCCCAGACCATCCAGCAGTTCCTGGTTGATATCAGCTTTTTTCCCCAGTTTCATCTCAAGCGAGAGTTCTCCGTGACAGCACTGCTCATTGAGATGACAGCTGTCAGAAGGACAGCAAAAATAGATTGGAATGGCTACATTTTTTAGAAATTCCCAGGAAATGCTGAGCAACCACTGACAGAGAAGTCTTGCAGATGTCTCAGAGCAAAAGTCTTAAAATGGCAGCCCAAATCCCCACATTCCTTTCAAAACCATGGCCATATACTTGGACAGTTAATTCCATATCATGTCAGTATTACAGAATCCTCAAGGGAATAAGAAATATATATATTACACACATATATATTTGGTAACAAATAATAGTTTATGATTCACAGAGGTTTTATTCTTAAATCAGTAACTTCCTTAAAGATGCTTGGCAACAAAATTATTCAGTGGAAACATTCTGATTCTATTGGATTACATGTTTTCCATCCTTTCTGTTATCAGGAGTGTCTATAATTGTGATTTTTCTGGCAGATTGAAGCAATCTTGATAGATTTTATTTTTAGAATAGGCAGTGTTTCTATAAAGTAAATGGGGTTATAGCACCATATTCAAGTGAGGTCTGTGTGATTAAAATTTAACTTGTCCAACTGAAGGCAGAAGGAGAATGAAGTACAGAGGTTTCACCAAAGGAGTGGATGGCAATGGCATGCCTCATTCCATGTGAAACTCAGATTTTCTGAAATGCTGTCTGTAAGGAGAGCTAGCCACGTGCACAGATGGTCACACTGCAGTATTTTATGCTCCAAAATCAGTGATTTTATGTATTAGTCAAGTTCCCACTCTGTTCTACTGAGCTGCTGATGTACCTTGGCATATTCTGTGGATCTTCACTTGAAATGTTCTCTTGCCTTTACTGTAAAACAGGAAAATAGTGTCAAAATTTTTGATTACCATAACATTCAAAAATAGAATCTAATTATTCTCTTCCATTTTCAGTCTTGGCTAGATTATATTTTTTTGGGAACAAATTAATACCCACTATAAAATAATGAATGTGCTCCAAGAATCTTTGCTTTTGCTGCAAAACTATTTATTCTGTGTCATTTAAAGTACTGACAACAAATAATGCACATTATGTCCCATAACATTTTTTTTTTTCCTTTTTCTTGGTTTCTAAGGCTATTGCAATCACACTGACCAGTCTCTAGTAAATTGGGAGCCAACAGGTCAATTTTTTAATCACATTAGACAATGATGGAAGTCTCACAGGTAAAATGGTTCTGGAGGTTTTGTGAAAATCTGTAAAATGATAGGCAGAAGTGAACTGGATTAATGACCTCACTGAGGAAAAAAAAGCTTCGCATGAACTCAGTATATTTTGCAGAGAGCTCGGCTACAGCACCAGGCCTGACTGTGCTTCTTTCTTCCCAGATGGCAGTGGGGGAATGTAGGGGGGCTACTAAAATATCATGGAATGAGATCATGATGAAAACAAGAGAAAAATTTGAATTATCACAGCTCAGGTACAGCTACAGGTATGCAAACCCATGCAAAATCAAGACTTACTAATTCCACTGTTGACAGGGAAAAAAAAAACCAAAACAAAAAACAAAAAACACCTTTTGGATAAAAATGTCACATCCATAAAAATAACCAAATACTAAAATTCTAAACAGCCTGTGGGTGACAGCCTCTACTGAGGAAAAAAAGACCTAATTTCCTATCACAGTGGGCCAGATTCTCAGCCTATGTGAACTGGCAGGATTAAAAAGAAATTAATTGAGTTGTGCTGACCTAATGCAAATTTGCCCACTGATTTAGGATGTCGAAAATACCTCCTAGGACATGCGTAAAATAAAAAAATTAGGCAGGAATAAGTCTTGGGAAAATCAACATAAAATTATGCTAGGGAAGTAAAATACTGACTATTGTAAGAGTATCAAAATTAAGTAGGATATTCACCCCTTTCTATGCCAAAACATTTCTCAGGTTTCTTTACCCTGTGTCAGGAAGTGGGGTCTGTTTGAGAGAAGACCTGGGCTGGGGCAAAAGCCAGAATCATGGACTCCAGGAGGAGACTGGGACTGTGCAGAGAGGGCAGTGATACCAAGAAACACAGAGTGGCACTGGGAGAGCAGAACCTGGGAACCCCTCTTGGCTGAAATGCACAGGTGGAAATGCATAATCTCTGCTCACCACAACATGCTCCCTCCTGTGCTAGGAACAGACACCAAGGCACAGGAATCCCACTGCCTCTCTGCTGATAACTCATCTTTGCAGGAAATGCTGGCTAACTTGAAATACTCGGGTTAAGGGTAGCTAACAAATGTCTTGGATCAACTCCATTCACAATTTCACATTTTAAATTTCACATATTTTAAAAAATAAAGTCCTCCCTGTTCCACCTGCAGGTGATCCAGAAGATTTTTTTCAGCTGTATTATAATGTTTAACCCACTCTGTCTTTTTAGATAAATTTTGAAATAGTGCTACATGGAGCAAAACCTGCAAGAGATTTTGTTTTGAAAATAACACTGCAGATGTATGTTTTTTTCTATTTTTTTTCAATCCTTATTATTTGGCACACACATCAGATTTGGATTTTCCTGCAAAGTTACAGTGTGAGCAATAGATAAATAAGCCACAAGCTCTATTTAAGAAATGCCAGGAGGTGGCGTGTGCCTACCTAATTTCCTCCCTCAGACTCAAGCACAGAGTTTTGCACTGCACGTACATACCTGATCATATATATGCATTTGCTTCCACTTGGACTTCTGCCACATTTTAGGTACAAAACGATTAGTGTTTACCAAATGAGAAACTCTTCCCTAATTTGTTTGCTCATTGCTGTTCAGTGTGTGCCCCAGTGGAACATTTGTTACCTCTTCAGATTTTGCTTTTGTAACTTAATTTCCTGGTGGACTTTTGCCTTAGTGCTCATCAATACCTATTTTCTCTCTAAATGTATATGTTAATTTGCTTTTTACAGCACCTTTTTCAGATTAGTAGATAAGACACTTTTACCTCATTTGAATTGAGGCACAGGCGTATTAAGTTTTGGGACATAGAGTTGGCAAATGCAGAGAACTTGGGTTTTCTCTCTGGAATTTTGTCTAGAAGGGCAATTGTGACTGCTCAACCAAGTGGCCCCTTGCAGAAAAGCAGTCACTGTCAATACCTATCCACTGTTTTCCAGTGCCTCCAGAGGTTTCCCCTCTTGTCCTGCCTCCTAGATCTAAGGTTTATTTTGTCTGTTAATCTCTCTGCACCACTCTGATAGGAGAGGATTGAGTGTTGTTGCTTCTTTCCTTGAAAAATTTGTAAAAATGTAAATAGTTGCCAAGGACAAAATAGGGTTTTTGTGTTATGGGAGAGGTGGGGACACCCATAGTTCAGGGGAGCTAAGGAAGAGGAGAGTGGGTGGAGGCAGAGCCCCTGTGGCCAAGTGTGTCTCAAAGCCTTCAGGTCATACTGGCATCACTCAGCATTCCTTGCCAAAGCCCACAAAAAAAGCCCCCCAAAAATTCCCCTGCATGCCTCACGGCCCCTTGGTCTTCTCAGCCCCTTCAGGAATTTCTCATGGTTTTCTCCAGGCATCCACTCCTTTCCTTTTCCCTGCTTCCTGCCCACATTGCCACTGCCATACAGCTGAATTTTGCCTATGGAGCTGAAATACTGATTAAAAGCTGCTGATATCAAAGGCATGAAAAGTATTTCCCAATCCTCTCCTCTCCTCTCCTCTCCTCTCCTCTCCTCTCCCTCTCCCTCCTCCTCCCTCTCCCTCTCCTCTCCTCTCCCTCCCTCCTCTCCTCTCCTCTCCTCTCTCCTCTCCTCTCCCTCTCCCTCTCCTCTCCCTCTCCTCTCCTCCTCCTCCCCTCCCTCTCCCTCCCCTCCCTCTCTCCCTCTCCCTCTCCTCTCCTCTCCTCCCTCTCCTCTCCTCTCTCCCTCTCCTCTCCCTCTCCTCTCCTCTCCTCTCCCTCTCCCTCCCTCCCTCTCCCTCTCCCTCCTCCTCTCCCTCTCCTCTCCTCTCCTCTCCTCTCCTCTCCTCTCCTCTCCTCTTTTTCATGGATTTAGTTCCATGAATATGACAAGTTATAAACAGAAAACTGTGGTAAGGGTGTTGCTTTATCTAGTTTGTGTTGGAGGCAGCAGCCTGGGAGGAGGTCATGCCCTGACATGACATCTGTGACTGCCAAATCTGGGACTGGTTTCAGCTTTGCTCTCAGGTGTGCCAGCTGCTCCTGCCTGCTTGCAGCCTGATTCTGTGAGCCGTGTGTCCTTCATTAAGGGTTCACAATAGGTGCCACCCTGAAGACAACATTTCTTAGGGCCAAAACAGATGAAAAAGCTGCCAGCCAGGAATGCCAGCATTTCCACAGCTAGGTTACTGCTGTCTGTAAAGTAGCCTGATGCTGTCTATCATTCGCATTTAAGCACAGAAATTTATTAATTTTGCCTGGAGTGATCTAGAACTTGCCTAGCCAAGTGCCATATTTCTGCTGTGTATATCTTAGTCCTCTGAAACTTATTCCTGCTCTCTGGCAGTAAATCCATCTGACTTTCCCAAGCTGATTGAGATGCTCAATGAAAGAGTGAAGGACTGAGCATGTATTTAAATACTATTGAATCTGACTGGAGAACCCAAACCACACGAAAAATAGAGAGGATATAGTTTTAAAACAGCTTCTTCATGTTCCTGAACTCTAAAACCACTTCAAGAAATGCTGTTCAGAAAATCACTGACAGGATTGCTTTCTGACATAATTTTGCCTGACAGAAGGAAATTCAGTGAAGTAAGCAAGATTTTTATACATGTGAATAGACAAAATTTAGCTCTGAGTTGTTCATCTGCTGTGACTGCAGCAGAAAATATTATCTGACCATATTCTATTCTTTATCTTGATATTATTTTGACAGAGGAGAGATGTCAGTTATCCTGTATTTAACACGTCTCGGAAAATTCTTTTAAGTTTTAAATAGAAAAATATCTGTAGCCCTGTCTAACCAACCCTGCTTTGTGAATAGGTAATTACTGAGATTGAACAAGTGTCTCTAAATTGCTTATATATTCCAATTGCTTCTATTTTCTGCTGGCTTTATGATTTGCCTTCTAAAGAAAGCATGAAAGAGATATTTGCTTTGCTTTTGAAATAGCCTGCAGAAGCTATGACTTTCATTTCAGGAATAACAACAATTTGTGTTTCTAAGGAATAAAATCTTTATTTTGCGATCTTGAACTGGTTTTTACTTCAAAGTTTCTGAAGCAAGAGAGGTTGTATGTATTTTTAATCTTCTAAACTGAAAATCTCATAGTACTGAAGAAAATAAAAGCAACAAACAAAAAATTCTATTTGAGTTAAAATAATAATGTGACTTCTTTCTCTAAGAAAAGTGTCATTGATGAAAGAAATTACTGTGCCTGATCATCAACCCTAGTTCTCAGCACTTGCAGCAATAATAGAACTTAAATTTTTTAGTCCTTTAGATTCTACTGTTGGAGATATTCTGTCCTTAATCTGAGATTGTAAATGTGAATAAACCATGATCCCACTGATAGATATTCCTTTGACTTTAGCAGAACAGTGATTACATTCACAGTCTCTGCAGCCCAAACATGAACAGGACTAAGCACAAACCTTAGGTTTGCTTATTTCAGTTTCTGAATTTTACTGAATTCTAATTAGTGAATTTGCCAAGAAGAAACTGCTCGTTTTCTTTGTGCCCTTTGTGAAAATCTTTCTTTGTTTCATTCATGAACCACAAAAAAACATGAAAAATGCTGCACAGTACTTGTAGTACTTTTGCCTAAATTTTCATTAGTAAATTTAACATACCTGAATATAGAAATTTAATATACCTGTGCCTGAAGGGAACTTAAACAAAGGATGAGGCAAAACATTTACAAGAGCATGTAGTGACAGGACGAGGGGAAATGAGTTCAAATTGAAAGAGAGTAGATTTAGCTTAGATATGAAGAAAAAGGTCTTTACTGTCAGGGTGGTGAGGCACTGGAACAGGTTGTGCAGGGAAATGTCCATCCCAGGAAGTGTCAGGCCAGGCTGGGTAGGGCGTCAAGCAACCTGGTCTAGTGGAAGGTGTCCTTGCCCATGGCAAGGGTTGGAATAGGGTGATCTTAAAAGTCCCTTCCAACTCAAGGACTCATAGACCTCCATTCTATTGAAACACTAATTTTAGAAAATTAGGATTTTAGTTACCTTGTTGAAAATAATTAAAAGTTAGAAGTTAGAAGGGAGTAGTTATCTGAAACTTAAATATTTGATTGTCTGTCAATGGGAAGAGACGAAACTAGTGAGCAGACCTGAACGAACATAGACAATGCAACCAGAAACCCATTCTTTGAGAAATTGGACTATCCCCAGAAATCATTTGTATTGTCGTTGATAGAAAAGGTCTAGAGCTTAGGGTGAGGAAAACTTGCCTTACTTCCTCCTGTTAAGACCCCTCCCCATGAAAACGACCCCAGACTTAATTTAAGAAGTCAATCACGCATGCTTAATAGCTATTCCAGCTAATTACCATGGGAAGCAGGGATGGGAGGGGCTGTTATTATGAATATGTATTTGTTTGAATCCTTTGCTAATAAATAGACTCTGTGATCACTGTGATTTTGCAGTGTGTTAGAGGATTACCTCACACTGCTGCCCAGCACTGAATAAACATTCACTTTCTAACTTTAAACTGTTAGAGAGTCTTTTGTCCGTCACAGTTGAGTATCGGTATTAGACCAGTACTCATATTTTGGTAAATCACTATGATCCTATGATAATGCCTTTTATTCAAAGAAGCCAGACAGATTTTACAAGTATAGACTCTGCAAGGATCTCCTCACTACTACTTTGTGTTCCAAACATTTGTCAGGTGTCTTGTGCATGATAATAGCCATTTAAGCTGAAAATGGGTCAGTGACTAAAAGGCAGTTGCATGATGCTCCTTAAGTATCTGAATTTTTATTTGGAAGTTATACTTGTGTTTCTGTATGGAGACTGGAAAAAGGTGAATAGCTCTTTGCTTCCTTGAGAGAGTGTTGTTCACAACTTGTTGATAGATGGAAAGAAAATAGGTTTGACCATTGGAAGCACCACTCCTTGTTTGACACTTTTTTTTTTTTAAAGTGTAGACTTTAATCCCTATGTAATGTTTTGAATCTTCAGAAGAACAAAATGAAGTAAACTAAATATCTACTTTTATCTTAAAGGACTCCTAGAAGCAGTATACCCTGTTGTAACTATAGCAATATCTGTAGGCTTCTTACTTTTAATTTATGGAAGTATAACTGGTTACTTTAATAGCAGTCATCTCTTTCCTCCCACTAACATTGATTTGTTTTTCAGATAAGTGCATAGAATCAGCTGACAAAAATGGTGTGTAACTTTTACTGTGTGTTGCATTTTTACTCTGGTGTGCAGTGGTTTGTATGCATCACTAAAATATGTGGTTCAAAGACAAAATATACTTTATACTTTTATATACTATATATACTTTTATATATAATATAAAATTTATACTTTAATACCAGGAATATTACATGGCAAAAAATTCTGAAGACAAATGTAGATCATCTGGAACTAAAAGTTTCCTTTTCAGGAACTTGTTAAAATTTTTTATAATGTTACAGAAAGGCCTGTTCAAAATGCT
Source organism: Muscicapa striata striata (assembly GCA_030060385.1). NCBI lineage: Eukaryota > Metazoa > Chordata > Aves > Passeriformes > Muscicapidae > Muscicapa > Muscicapa striata. Next base: position 1,558,218 of record JAREIS010000046.1, read on the forward strand.
TCCATATCCAAGACACAGGAGTGGGATTCTAATTTACCACATAATCACTCGCTTGGTTATTGTGCACAATATGGTCCAAGTGAGATACATCTGATTTTTCACTTGTTAGCCTTTTACTAATATTAATCAAATCTTCAGGACTTCAAAATAGTGCTGAAGGCAGATCTATCAGATTTGCCTCTTTCCCTCCCTCATTCCTTCCCTCCTTCTCTTTTCTATGACGACATTCAATTTGAAGTTGGAAAGTATTCCATCGTGTGGAATTGGTATGACTAATCTTAGATGACAGTACTATATCCTTATGGTTTTTGAAAACAGAAAAGCTGATTTCACAAGGAATAAAGATTGACAAAATGGAAGCTCTGTCTTACACTCATCTGGTCTTTCATGTTATGTTTAATGGATCTTGTTATGTATATTCTAGTGTAAAAGAACATTGCTGATAGGAATTGTTTCTCACTTAGACCTAACCTAAAATTTGTTTTGCTTGTAACATGGAAATAATTATTAGAAATCAGTTATTTAAAATAAACCACAACTATCAACATATATTGGAGAGTAACTCACAGCTACAACCAAAAAATACTGAGCCCTGGTGTAATTCTCAGTCACATCAGTCATTTCCTGACCACCTCCAAATGTCTTGCAACTACAAATACACTTGCAAATAAATCTAACCAGGTTTAGCCTCTACAGGCATAGGATAAAATGTTTGCTTGTCATTGCTTATAGTTGATGTGTGTCACCCACCAGATGTATTAACAGCATTTGCAGTCTAATCCATCTTCAGTATGATTTACACTGGCAATTCTATTATCTCCAAATGCAGGAGCTCATTTTTGGATAGTGTCCAAAGAATTCGTTTGAATGTTTGATCTGACTTCTGTCAGGGAATCTAAACATATCCTGGTCCCACACAAATGGGCTGTGGTCTCAGGCATCATCCTACAGCTGCAGCATTGCTCTTTTTGTATTTTAGAAAGCTACAGAGAACAGGCCCTACTTTACAACTAGTGCTTGCACACTTGATTCTTAGGTGAAACTGAATGAAACATACCTTTATTGTGTTAACAATAAAATTTTTAATGATAATATTAAAAGCAAACTGTACATTTTTCCCTGGTATTGTGTAAAATGCAAAAGAGTAACATATTCTCCTACCACTTTTAGACAGATATTGGTCATTAATTGCAAACTTCTGATGCAATTACTCAGTCACTTTCATCTTGCCTCTACTTATTATTGGCTCAGAAGGTACTTCAATATTCCCTGTACTCTTGTACTCTTTCAAAGGGTAGATGGAAAGCATTGCTGTCACATAATCAAAGCCTTTTTGAAGGGAAGGTTTTGTCTCCCTATTTGATCTTTTTTTAAGGGAACAGTTTTGCATAAATCCGTCTTCCCTCCCAGATACAGTGCTATAGAAGCCATGTGCTGTAAGAGACTTGGTATTTCCTACCTCATCCATCCCATTCCACAGAGAAGTGGTCCATAAAATTACACCTTTCCACTTGACTGACAGCAAACTAACATTTTGCTTCCTCTCATGGAGCAAAACTTCATAAAGTGGAAGAAGGAATAAAAATAAATGATGGAACAGGTTTTGATTTTTTTCCAGGAACACTGTAGTGACAAGAAGCAACTTTACTTACAAGTCAGAAGAATTATAGAATCACAGAATGATTTGGGTTAGATTGGACTTTAAAGATCCTCTTGTTCCAGCACCCTGCTATTAGAGGCAATATCGTGAATTTGAAGCAAGTTGAAATTGAAAAAAAACCCTCAACAATTGTTTGGTATCTATCCTTGACTTCAACCTTCATTTTACTTCTCAAAAAAGACAAAGAAATTGAATGACTCCAGCAACCTTTCACCTTCAGTCTCTTAGGCTTGTGTTGGGGAGTTCTATAATGTCTGTTAAAAGCTGATGGAAATGGTGGGGTTTGTGGTTCCCTAATCTGAGGTTGCTTTTATTCTCCCATAGCATTCATTAGAAATGTATTTATGTGATTACCTGTCCAACCTGATGAGTATTTTCCCAGAGCTCTCTATGTATTTGAAATTCTTGATAGATAACAATTTTGATCAGCAGAGCTTGAACAGGCCCTTTCTTTAATTATGAGAATAGATTACCATGATATCATTAACTTAACTGTAGTGGGGTGAAGCTATGGCAGGGACAAGGTAGGGGGCAGGAGGTGAGGTAAAGGTTAGTGGAGAACTTGAGGACTAGGAATAATTTCTCTGTGCTGCTCCCTGAATGTTATCTCATGCACAGCATTTCCTCCCAGCTATGTCTCCAGCTGTGATGGCTGTCTGCAAAGGTGACCTACTTACATTCCCATCCCATGCCTTGCTGAGGAATAACACCCAACAGATCAGGAAACTGCTACAAGAAATGAAAATCTTAGCTGAACACTCATGCTGTTTAGGTGATGGGGTGGTAGATTTCCTGTGGTGAGAAAAGAATTGAGAGCAGTAACTGAGGTCACCCAGACTGTTCTACTGTGACTTTTAATTCAAAATGACAAGCAGCTCAAAAAGGCCACCCATTACAGCTTTTCCCCTAATGTGTGAAATCTCCTTAAATTTTAAGCTAATTCAGCATACTATGGGATGTGCTAACAAATCTGTATTATAGACTTCTATGTTTATAAAATAAACTTTTATGGGTGCATTGTTAGGCTTGCATAAGTGAATGGAGCATATTGATGATAACAGGTAGACAATTGCTCATTTGTAACACACTGACTCATCCTTCAGTGTTACAGTGAGTGTTAGAGCACTTCAGATTATTCGGATAACTTCTGTCCCTGGAGAGAATCTAGGAAAGATGAAGCTGTGGTGAGAGAAACCTAAAGGATGAAGGGAACATCAGTACTCTTCCTAAATTACCCATTTCCACTGATCCTGCACGAGCATGGTTTTGGCCCCATCAGCAGGTCTCAGGCACCAGGGAGGCTTGAGACCATTCTTCACAGTACTTCTTGCAGCCTTCAGGGACTGCTGTTTGACAGGAGTAAAGGAAGGGGATAGACAGGACACTGTGCCTGCAAGCTGTGAGGTACATTTAGAACTGGGAGATCAAAAGCAGGAAAGAGTCACCAGGCTTTGAATATTTGCATTTCACAGAGTAAATCCCCAGTGTTTTGCCCACAAGGAAGGACTGAAATTTCAGAAATATTTAAGGAATAACAGTAGCCCTCTTCCAGGCATAAATTCTGCCTTTGCTAGGGATGACCCAGTTCTGTTCCTTCTTTAGTGAGACAGTATCTCGCTAGAATAGCAACATGTTTCAGTTTATACACAACGTCCCTTGCCATTGCTAAGATTCAGAATATAATTCAGTTATAAATATAGCTATTAATTTCAGGATCTCTAGGGATATGCTGAGACACTGATGCCTAGTTTCTGCATTACTCTATGATGTATTTTACAGAGTCAGATTGCAGAAGCATTTTTTTTATATATTCTGTAGTTTAGATTAATAAGTATATTTGCAGGGAATAAACTTTATATCAGAACATTTTGCCACAAATTTACCCTTCCCTTAAACTTGTTGGGTGGCTAAAAAAATATCATTTATATAAAGTACTCTTGTCATAAATAAACATTTTCTCCATGAGCAGGGACTCAGGGCTCTGCCCCTTCCCTTCTGTATTCTTAGGGGCATCAGTTCCTAGGTTCCTCTTATTTGGGGCAGGACCAGTAATTGCAACATCATGTTTAAAGAACATTTTCTCCCTCCAAAGACTTGTACCAGAGAAAGACATTCTGATAATATTGCAAATTGGCCGTCATTCTACTTACTGTCTTGGCTGTTATGGTGCACGTAGTGTCACTGATCCAAGCCCTGAAAATGTATTAATCTGCTGTGCTTGTTCTCCTGCTTCTGCAAAACCATGAGGCTGCCTTAACTATCATCACATCTAAGCAATAACAGGAAGAATTACATTCTTCTTATTTCCTTCAGATATCTGAGACTTATTTTTACACCTATGTCTTATTTCAAGCTTTTATTCATGCCAATCAGCAACAGCTTCTTATGTGTAACTTTATTTCTAAAATCCAGTAGTAAGGGCTTTGCCACATAAGTAAAACTGTAGAATCACAGAATGGTTTGGGTTGGAAGGGAACCTTGAAGGTCATCTGCTTCCAGCTCCACTGCTGTGGGCAAGGGACACCTTGCACTAGACCAGGTTGTTCAATCAACTGTCCAGCCTGGCCTTGAATTCTTTCAGGGATGAAACAGCCACAACTTCTCTGAGCAACCTGTTCTGATGTCTCACCATCCTTACAGTAAAGAATTTCTTCCTAATATCCAATCTAAACCTACTTTCTTTCAATTTGAACCTATTCCCCCTTATCCTTACATGCTCTTGTAAATAGTCTCTCTCTGTCTTTCATGTAGGCTCTCTTTAGGTACTGGAAGGCTGTTGGGGCTCTGGCTGTGTTATATGATTATGAGAGACTTTGACTTTGAAAGGGGAACTAAGAGAAAAATGCACAACCCTGTATCTTGCTGGGACAGTGGTGACATTGAGCTATTCATGAATGTGATAAGAAAGAACCATGAAGTAACAACAGTAAGCAGATGGGAAAGAATCAGAGTAGCAACAGCAAGCGGATGAGAAGGTGCATTAAAGTAGCAAGTAAGTAGGGGAAAGTATAGTAAAGTAGCAAATAGGTAGAAAGGATGTGACTGAATAAGGTTGCTAGACTGCTTGAGCCAAGAGGCGGAGAATATGCTGTAAAAGTGTGTGAAACCAATCAATAAGTAACAAGTAATATGTGGACAATGCTTACTAACCAATGCTATGCTTGCTAGACTTGCGTGTTGCAATGATGTTTAAGTATAAAAGGAGCACTGTGCAACTAATAAAGGGATTAGACTTGCATCACATTGGTGTGTGTGTCTTTTCTCATCTTGCCATGAAGACCTTGTCCTAGTGAAGACTCTGGCATCTGGTGACGCTCAATGTGATCCCAGCACAGGGTCGGATGGAGTGGACAAGGGTGAGGCATCCTGCACAGTGTGGCGGGGACAGACGACCGGGGCGACCGAGAGAGGCGTGGCGTGGCCACAGCTGACCGGTGAGTCGGAGGAGCAGGATGGGAATTGCTGCATCTGCAGTGGAGTGCTCTGCACTGGACAGCCTAATTAGGCTTGCAGAAAAGACTGATAAACAGCTGGATCGAGCCGTAGTTGCAAGCTTGCTTTTATTGTGCAGGCGAAAAGGACTATTGTTGAACACAACTCAGATCTATAGTGTCAGCACCTGGGAGAAGGTGGGGAATGAACTATGGGAGCAGCTGCAGAGTGGGGCCCCCGAAGCTAGGAAGTTAGCTAAAGTATAACGGGAGGTGCGCCTGGTAATTGGGAACTTGCAAGGGAAGGCACAAGTTGCAGTGGCATTACGGGGTGTATTCCGACGAGGGGGGCGAGAAGCTGAAAAACCACAAGACGAGAATTCTGAGACTGCTGAGAGTTCCTTCTGGAATATTTTGTCTCCCTCTGAAAGAGACGCACTGGAGCAATATGAGGAAGTGGACGATAAAGGAGTGGGAGCAGGGAAGGGGGTCTTTCCGATTTCAATAGCAGATAAAGAAGCTTAGAGAGCTGTAGATGAGGATTTGCCCCCTTGGACAGAAGAAGATATACCTCGTCCGTTAGAACCCACTGCTCCCCCCATGGAGGTCGACCCGGTAAACATGCCATTCCCTGAAGAGCAAGGATTGAACCTGGGGGAACACACTAAGTTTATGACACAGCTGTTAGCTGAAATGAAAAGGCTCGATGCTGTTTCTAAGAAGGGCGATGTAAAAGCGGCATATAAGAAAGCTCACTATGCGATTGCGACAAGATTGAAGAATGTTAAGGAACAGCTGAATGAGATAGAGAACAGCGGGACTAGTGATAGAAAGTGATAGAAAGATTCCTGCTGAGTCAACTAGACTCCAGTGTGGCAGGAACTGGGTCCTAGAAAGGGTAAGGACCCTAGAAGAAGCTGATAATTACATACGGTCAAAATATGGACAAAGTGCAGCAATCACCAAAGAAGAGTGGCTCTGGCTTAATGATGGGAGAGACCCAGATGAGAGCACCAGAGACGGGCTGCTTGGTACGATTCTAGGCACGTGGCGGAAAACCGAGCAGAAAAGAAATGAGGAGCCTGCGCTGCCGCCTGAGCAGAAAAGAATGAGGAACATGCTGCCGCCCAAGGATCCATCATTTAATAACCGCAAACAATGGAAGGGAATAATAGAAAATGCTCAGTTAACAGGACACTACACCTTAATGCCCCTTACTATGCTGGTGGTGCAAGACACACAAGGGGACCAATGGGAGGGCTTAGATTGGAAGACAGTCACCCAACTGCAAAAAACAGTCATGCAGTATGGCATTGACAATAAATTAGTGAGGAATCAGGTAACAGCCTTATTTAAATATACATCAGTAATGCCAACAGACATTAAGGCAATAATGGAACTTGTGCTTACACCTACAGCATACATGCTGTGGTTAAATAAATGGCAGGAGCGCTTGGAGGACAAGATGTTAAATAATCTCAGTTGACCTGCTGGGGACCCACTAAAATTTGCCAGCTTGGAGATGATGATGGGAACAGGAGCTTACTGTGATCCCCAAAGACAAGCTACTCTTCACAATCGCATATTGACTCAAACCCAAAATGCAGCGTTAGCAGCATTTCTCGCGCTGCCACAAATTGGAACTCCACAGCTTCCTTACACGAAAATTATTCAGGAACCAGAAGAACCCTTCATAAAACTTGTGGATTGCCTTTGAGACACCATAAAGAATGCCCCAAATGTGCCTGCCGAATTGAAGCCAACATTGATGAAAGAATTGGCAACACAAAACACCAATGACACATGCAAATGACTAATAGCCACTCTTCAACCTAGTGCATCTATTGCTCAGATGGTTGAATCATGCAACCGGGCTCCGTTGCTATGGGAGGCTGAAAAAGCGAAGATCCATGCCTCTGATATGGCTGTTGCTCTCAAACAAGTTCCAAGTCAAGGAAAGGGTAACCGAGGGCTGAAAGGGGCCTGTTACTCCTGTGGGCAGGTAGGACATCTAAAAAAGAACTGTCCCCGAAGAAAGAAACAAAATCAATCAACAGAAACCCAAGGTCAAAATGCTTTCCCCAGAGAATGCATGCAGTGTAATAAATGGGGACACCAAGCGAGTGAATGTTGTTCAAGATTCAAGAAAGATGGAACCCCCCTATCAGGAAACTTGACAGCCCGCGGGCTGTCTCCATAAGCTTGCCACCACAACCAGAGGAAGTGCAGGAGTCAATTTGGCCGTGGCAGCAACCACAGTCTTATCTAATGACAAGGTCCATGTCCTACCATCCACAAGTTCCGGACCCCTCGGAGACAGTCTCTCAGCACTGTTATTAGGAAGATCATCTGCATCCAAACAAGGCATATTCATGTTGCCTGGTTGCATTGACACTGATTATCAGGGCCCCATAGCTATCGTGGTTAAAATATTTGCCCCTCCTGTGACTATCCCGGCTGGATCTAAAATAGCATGACTTATTCCTTTTCGCAACCAGGTTCCCTCTCATAGCACCATTGAGAGAAAGGGAGGATTTGGATCAACTGGCCCACCACAAGTTGCCTTCTACTGCCTGAGTTAAACCTTATGTGATCCATATGCCCTTATGAATCATAGGCCGAGATGTGCTGAGTCAGTGGGGAATTTCCCTCTCATCACATTTTTGATTGTGGTCGCTGATGGCAGCTCTCGCCCAACTTTATCAACAAAATTGGTCATTCAATTTCTGCTGTAGGTATGACCGAACCTGTTTGGGTTGATCAGTGGCTGCTTCCTCAAGAGAAGCTGCAACATGTGGAAGCATTAGTTCAAGAACAACTGGACACAGAACATATTCAGCCTTCAACTAGTCCCTGGAATACACCAACCTTTACAAATCAGAAAAAAATCTGATAAATGGCAATTGTTACATGACCTGCGTGCTGTCAATGACATGGGAACTCTCCAACCAGGGTTACCTTCGCCAGTCATGCTGCCCAAATATTGGGAATTGCTAATTATTGATCTGAAAGACTGCTTCTTTACCATCCCATTACACCCTTCTGACTGTGTGAAATTTGCTTTCACTGTTTCAACAGTCAATCGTCAAGGTCCAGCCAAGAGGTATGAGTGGACCGTGCTTCCACAAGGAATGAAGAATTCACCAACAGTTTGCCAATAGTATGTTGACTTGGCACTGGAACCTTGGTGAAAACAATACCCACAGTTCCACACTTACCATTATATGGATGACATTTTAGTTACCAGTCCTACCTCTCTCTTACCAAATAACAAGAAGAATTTTTGAGAAAATGCTTAGAGGCTTATGGCTTGATTATTGCCACTGAGAAGGTGCAGAGTGCCGCCCCATGGAATTATTTAGGCATGATCATTACAGAGTCTAGAGTACGACCTCAAAAAACTCGACTGTCTGTCAACATACAGACACTGAACGATGTGCAGAAGCTAGTAGGCGACCTGCAGTGGATCAGGACATTCTGTGGCATCACAAATGAGGATCTAGAACCACTACATGCACTACTGGAGGGAGGAACAAATCCAACAGAACCTTGTAAACTGACTGACAAAGCAAAGGAGGCTATTAAGCAAATTGAAAGGGAAATTGGACTGACAGCAGCATACCGCTATGAACCGAGTTTGTCCATCACACTAGTGGTATACAATCGGATCAAGGAAGTTTCATTAATTATCAGTCAAATAGACAAGAAAAGAAGTATAAGAATTCTAGAATAGGTTTTCGCCTCAAGCAACCCGCATAAAACCATTACCACTTGACATGAGGTGATTGGAGCGCTGCTGCTCAAAGGCAGAAAGAGGGGAACACACCATAGCTGGGACAGAACCAACACGGTGCATTTTACCACTTGAGCCTCTGATGCTTTTGCCTTAGTGGTGATAGGATTGGAGGTCGATCCAAAACATTCATTGTTCCATACTGCATTAATATTGGAAACACGCTCAGTGATAGTAAATGGGCCACTAGCGAAAGGCTAAACAGTTTTCATGGATGCCAGTAAAAGAACAAATAAATATGGCTATGCAATACAAGCCTCAGGAGAACAGAAAGTGCAAGTCAAGCAAGGAACTGGGTCTGCGCAAGCGTTAGAGATGAGAGTGGTTGTATGGGCCCTGCAGGATTTTGAAAACACGCTACTGAATTTGGTTGTTAATTTGCTTTATACAGTGGGAGTGGTGAACAGGATGTCCAGAGTGTTAATTGGTCAGATGCACAACAAACAACTGCAAGCTTTATTTGTCCAACTGTGGAATTTATTAGAAAAAAGAAGTCAACCCTTGTTTTGTATGCATATTCGCAGCCATACAAGTATCCCCGGATTCCTTACAGAAGGAAACAGCGTAATCGATCAAGCAGTGTTGGCACCAGTTCAAACTCACCACAATAACCTTCAAGATGCCTCAGAGTCACACTCCTTTTTTCACCAGTCTGCCTGGATACTGAAAAGACAATTTGGCCTTACTCGAGCAGATGCGAGAGCGATTGTTGCGGCCTGCCCCAACTGTGCCAAATTAATACCAATCCAACACAATGTAGTAAATCCCCAAGGCCTACAACAACTGCAAATTTGGCAAATGGACACCACAAAATTTCAACCATTTGGGCAATTGAAGACGCTCCCATGTCACTATCGACACTTGTTCTAAGATGATATGGGCTACAGCAGCCACATCAACAAACGCTGGGGGCTCTCGGTCCCACTGGATGCAAGCCATTGCAGTTCTAGGTAAACCTGATGTGATCAAAACGGACAATGTACCCGCCTATATCAGCCATAGTATCAAACAATTCTCTGAAAAATGGAAGATCAAGCATGTTACTGGCATTCCCCATAATTCCACAGGTCAAGTGATTATCGAGAGAATCCATAAAGACTTGATTAGACTGTTGAGTACATTGAAAAAAGAGGGGGAGCTTGGCCCCCACGACTTAATAGCAAAAGCCTGCTATGTTTTAAACTGGTTGAATCCTAGAGAAGATGATAAGAAGCCCATTGAACACCATTTTGTTGAAAATTTGAAAGATCTCACAACACGTCCTGCCCCTGTAGATGGTATACCTCACAGGATTAATGGGTCAGGCAAAATCTGTTTCACAGGGTCAGGTTATGCTTGTAGTCCCGGCCAAATGTCGGACCGATAGGCTACCCCAAATGGGCAGAACCAAAATCCTGACCTCTTGGAGAGGGAACACAGATAGACCTATGCGCTGACCTAAGAAGAGGCATGAGGAGGACAAACCTGGCTGTTCTTACTACAAAATAAGAATAAGGTAGAATTGATATTTTGCTAGGAACATTAAGAATAAGGCTATAGAGTTGGGATTATATTTCCCGCAGGAACCTTTACAACAATTTCAAGATTTACTAAGTGAGGCTTCTACCTTGGGAAAAGGTCAATATAAGCTTAGACAGGTGAGATGCTTGCAATGTTGGAATTGTAAACCATGGGTTTCTTTTGAATGTGAGTTTAAGATTCTGGGCTATAGGACAAAGATCTGCGGTTTGACCACTGCAAAGAGAACTATCAACCAATTGCAGCATAGCCAGGAGAATTTCAGAATTGGGTCAAAAATCAGAGTTGTTTAAATTTAACCTATGTTAACACAACAATTACAACCCCCAGATTGAATGATGCCCAAAGAGATGGAGGTTGGCACTGTGAAATAATTAAGAATCTGTTTGATAACAGAACTGCCCCACCAGAGGAGCTAGGCATATGGGGATGCTTGAGCGCCACTAACGCCACACGAAATGGAGGATGGGTCTCATTTAAGCCCCCTTCATTGAGTCTGTCAGTGAGAAGCAAAGCATGGGTAATGGTAGCCTCTGATTTGACACCCACTGAGGTCCATGAGCAGACATTTACACAGTGCAATCTTACAAGGAGTAAGCCCAAACATCTGCCCCCAGGTATATTTTTAATCTGTGGAAATCGTGCCTGGGCGGGCATACCTGCTAGTCCCATGGGAGGACCATGTTTCTTAGGCAAGCTCTCTTTGTTTCACCAGAATGTGTCTCAAATAACGCAGTTGTCAGCAGCTCACCCAAAAAGAGATGTTGATGAGCTAGATTGTGGAGAAATAGGTAACCCTGTATTTTAGTCAGAATTGCACACTGTTATCACCTAGGTATTTTTGCCTAGATGCTACAGATGCAGAACAATGAAAACCCTAAAACAAGTAGCTTGCTGGGCCAAGGCTGAGCTAAACTTGACCTCGGGAATTTTGCAAGAATTAGCAGCAGATGTAGCTAGCATTAATCATGGTGTGCTGCAAGATCCGGCTGCAATAGATTATTTGCTTTTAGCTCGTGGTCATGATGTGAAGAATTTAAAGACGTGTTGTATGAATTTATCACACCATTCGGTATCAATTCAGTCAAAAATCAAGGACTTAAGGCAGGGACTACATAAGTTGCAAGAATCCTCATGGTCGTTTGAAGAATGGTTACAATCATAAGGACTGGGACCATGGTTAGCTACAATTGTACATCAAGTGATAATTATAGTTTTATTAGTTATCTTGCTTTTTGCCCCATGCATTTTGCAATGCTTGTGGAATCAAATGCAGAAAATTGCTCATGTTGTTTTTGAAAAAAGAGGGGGAAGTGTCGGGGTTCTGGCTGTGTTACATGATTATGAGAGACTTTGAAAGGGGAGCTAAGAGAAAAATGCACAACCCTGTATCTTGCTGGGAGAACGGTGACATTGAGCTATTCATGAATGTGATAAGAAAGAACCATGAAGTAACAACAGTAAGCAGATGGGAAAGAATCAGAGTAGCAACAGCAAGCGGATGGGAAGGTGCATTAAAGTAGCAAGTAAGTAGGTAGACGTGCAGGGAAAATATAGTAAAGTAGCAAATAGGTAGAAAGGACGTGACTGAATCAGGGTGTTAGACAGCTTGAGCCAAGACGTGGGGAATATGCTGTAAAAGTGTGTGAAACCAATCAATAAGTAACAAGTAATATGTGGACAATGCTTACTAACCAATGCTATGCTTGCTAGACTGGCGTGTTGCAACAATGTTTAAGTATAAAAGGAGCACTGTGCAACTAATAAAGGGATTAGACTTGCATCACATTGGTGTGTGCGTCTTTTCTCATCTTGCCATGAAGACCTTGTCCTAGCTAAGACTCTGGCAGAAAGCCACAGTTAGATCCTCCCTAAGCCTCCTCTTTTCCAGATTGAAAAATCCCAATTCTCTCAGCCTTTCCTCATAGAATAGGTGTTCCAGCCCTCTGATCATCTTGCTGGCCTCCTCTGGACTCACTCCAACAGGCTGGAGTCCTCCCTTTGCTGGACACTGTAATGCAGGTGGGCTCTTACCAGAGCAGAGCAGAGCAGAGCAGAGCAGAGCAGAGCAGGGGATGAATCCCCTTCCTCACCTGCTGCCCATTGTGCTCTGAATGCAGCCCAGGACATGTTGGGTTCCAGTGCATGTGTCTGGGTCATGTCCATTCTCTCATCCCCCAGCACCCCCAAGCCCTTCTTGACAGGGATGCTCAATCTGTCCACTCATGAAATCGTCTCTCTCCAGTTTAGAGAGAGGGAAGTTGTGGGGGTCTGTTGTGTCAAAGCCTTTACAGAAATCCAGATAAATTACATCTATAGTCCTTCCCTTGTGTCATCTTGTCCACCAATGTAGTCACTCCATCATAGAAGGCTACTGGGTTGGTCAGGCAGGACAGCCTTGGTGACAATGTGCTGGCCATCCCAAATCACCTCCTTGTTTTCCATATGCATTAGCATGGCTTCCAGGAGTATCTGTTCATGATATCCCCAGGCAGAGAGGTGAGGCTAAAAGGTCAGTGGTTCCCAGGGATGTTTTTAAAGATGGGGATGATGTTATCCTTCCTCCAGTCACCCGGGACTTCACCTGACTGCCATGACTTTTCAAATATCATGAAGAGGAACTTGGCAACCACATCAGCCAGTTCCCACCGGACTTATTTATGGTTTCACTTTCTCAGTGATGTCCATTGGCTGCTGGTTGGTCTTCAGCGTCCCATTGGACCTCACAAATGCTTTGGTACCCTAAAAAGTCTCTTCATATTTTTCCAGTATTTACCTTTTTATATTTGGCCCATATCTAGGCCATCATGGCTGCGAGAAGCATTGGGTCAGTCACTGGGAGTTTCATGTCCAAATGGATCTGACTGAGATCATGGCTATTCAGGATAGGTTCCTGAATACAATTCATCAAGTTCTAGCAGTGTTTTTAGCTTGCTACTAGGTCTTCAGCCTCACTCATGATCCAGTGCCTGAAGGGGCTCACCTTGAGCTTCACCCCAGATCCACCTTGAGCAGCAGGTTAGCTCTCCTGAAGCCCATGGTTGCAAAGTTATTCACTGCCCTGCTTTTACCTCCCCTGTTACTGAACTCTACAATCTTATGGTCACTGCAGCCAAGGCTGTCCCCAACCCTCACATCTCCAGCAAGTCTTTCCTGATGGTTAGTGTGAGGGAGCAGCACACCATTCCTTACAGGATCCACTATCTTTTAAGTATATCCTCCATTTTTCTTGTGTAATAAAGAGACTTAAATACCTAAAATCTAACCTTCTATCTCTGAGTGTTGTAGTTGAAGTTCTGCCTATAATGATTAACTATGCCAAGATGCTTATGGAGTATCATTTCATTAACAGAAGTTAAAATTTGCATCACTGGCAGCAAAAACATGTACTGCTGAAGCTGTGGAAGACTGCAATTCAAAGTGTTCAGAAGTCATTTTGGATTTGCAACTGATATGAAGTACAAATGAAAATCAGATGATGCACACTTTATGCTGCACAGATCTCTCAGAGAGTGGGTATAAATTCTGTTGGCCGTAGTAGGGAAAACTGATACTGTACTGCTCTTGTAAAGAAGTGGTTTGGATGTAACAACTGTGTTGTAGGGAGACAGCACTTGCCTCCCACCCTCTCTCCTAATGTAGCAGGAGATAGAACTTCCCTCTAAAGTGGACGTACAGCACCACCTCTCGTTGGGATTGCTCTCTGCAATGCCATCCTTGCAGTTTCCCTCCCTCCTTCCTGCCCTCTTGATAAATGTAACAACAAACTGGGACACATAGGACAGTATTTTGCTTTTATGAATCTGCAAAAGTACAATTATACTGTCTTCCTTGAAGGCTATTGCATCAATGTGCTCACACATCTCCTGTAGGGTGTTACCACTTCCACCCCTCAGATTAGATAGAATGGTCCACTGGGGCAAATTGCCTGTCAGAAACCTTTCCATGCTGGCATCCCAAGAGTACTCTAGATATGCCAAGGTGTGTGCCATATACCCTCTGCCATGGTTTAACCCTTGGCTAGCAACTAAGCCCCACACAGCCACCTGCTCTCTCCCCCAGCTGGATGGTGGACAGAATTGGAAGAGTGGAAGTGAGAACACTCATGAGTTGAGATAAAGACAGTTTTATAGGTAAAGCAAAAACTGAGCACACCAGCAAAGTGAAACAAGGAATTAATTCACTGCTTCCCATGGGCAGGCAGGGGTCAGCTGTCCCTAGGAAAGTAGGGCTCTCTTGTGAATATCAGTGACTTGAGAAGACAAACACCACCTCTCTGAACGCCTCCCCTCCTCCTTCTTCCCCAGCTTTCTGTGCTGAGGACAGCACATACTGCCTGGAATACACCTGTGCTCAGTTGGGGTCACCTGTCCTGGCTGTGTTCCCAACTCCTTCTGCAATTGTTTCTGTGAGGGGCAGAAAAGGCCTTGGCTCTGTGTAAGCCTTGCTCAGCAATAATTGAAATATCCCTGTGTTGTCAATGCTGTTTCCAACACAAATCAAAACTCAGCCCTATACCATCTGTGACCTTTACCCCAGCTGAAGCAGTACCATATCTTAAATGAAACTAGGACTGGAAAACTGAGCCATTTCCTCTATTGAGAGGTAGGAATGCACATTTAGCTGCTTTGCCAAGGAGGCTGATGTAGCAGGGAAAGGAACCTCTTAAATTTCATCTGCTAATGTCAAAAAAGGGATATGGGTAGCAGGCTAGTGTGGAACTGTATTTTTCATACAATTCAGCCATCCTGATGATGTTAACTCACTGTAATTTTAATTTTTTTTTTTCCTTGAAAGTCACTGTTTTTGTATAAAGATAGATCCTTGTTTTTGGGCTGGACTTTTCCTCAACAAACATTAAAGGAATAAAAACTCTCTCAATAAAGAGGATTTGTTCTTAGAAAACACTTAAAGCCAGTTAGTATATAAACAATAAAAAATGTCAACATGGAACCATGGTAATCCAGGCACCTACAAATATAAATAATCAAAGAAACCTAGAAAAATTTAGAAGTTTCTAGAGACTATGTAAGAATATCTTTTAAATTTTGTCTATTTTTGTGTAATATTGTCAAGAACTAGTTCTGTTTTAGCAGCAAAGGTTAACAGGTATCATCACAGACTACAATAAATTGGTATTTTTAGACAATTTCTTCTCTCACTTTCAAATTATTTAGTGGTCTTTAACAAAATTTTAAAAACCCTCAGTGATGAAGCAGTATCTATAAATAATCCAAAATGACAGATTCAGAAGAAAATTGTCTATATGGCTCATTTGTTTCACAAAGAAACATGAGCTCAGAACTTTGATGACTTAACTACTCAATCTCCTGGCTGACTAGATCCTCATTATAGCATTATTTTTCTGAGGAAGTCCTGGTGGCAAAGATTTTTAGAGCACTGAACTCCATGCTGACTTTCACTCACAGAACAGAATAAAAGAATATTTTCTCTTAGTACAGAATCTGCTGTGGGAAGAGGTAAAAAGGTGCTTTTAGGTAGCATGAATGGTAATTTATAATGATATAATAATAATAATTTTATTCTGCTAACAAAACATATGACACTGTAGGAATTCAAAATTCTTTGCATGTTATCTGTTGCAGTCCAGTCTTGTGCAGATAACATACTAAAGTGCCACAGACTGATTTACACTTTAGAGGAAAAGAGTGGTTTAGGGGATATGTACCAAACTTTTGGTTGCAGGCTTAGGAAAATAAATCACTTGTCATTTTTATTTTGTAGGCTATTAAAACTGTGATGACTAATTAGAATGAAAAAAAGAAGTTTCAATATTGATTGAACTGAGCTGCATAATAATGAACTACTAAAAGGACTTGGGAAGAAAAGATGCATTAAATTAGTAACACCAAACTTGAAAGTCTCTAAAAAGTGCTTATAAATAATTAATCTTAGAGACTATAAAAAATTCAAAATAACTCAAATCTTGTGAACATGTGCAGTCCTTATGCAATCAAAAATCCCACAGAAACAAGAAGTTTGCCTATGAAAGGGAAGACTTCAGGACTTAAGAAATGAAATCAGATGGGGGAAGGATTAGCATTTTATTAAAAATTATCTGATCTGAAAAACTATTTCTCAGGTTGAAGCTGTAGTCTAATTCTTCCTAATAGACATTATTATTTTCTAATCCTGTTTTTTTGCACCTTACACTTTGAAATGATAACAGAGCTTTAAAAAGGAAGATTATGCCATAAAAGCTTGGCATTCTACCTCCTCTAAATTTGTCTCCTGTAGAATGGGTCCATTCCCATGACTCCACAATCTGTGTTTTGTTTTCATGAAGCAAAGAGGAGGGAAGTACACACTGTTTAGTGGCTTTGCCTCCACTGCCCAGCCCCAGGGAAGATAGAAATTCTCACCTGTCCAAAGGTGATGGGCTGAGGCACTGCTCACTTGGGTGTTTGCAGGGCTGGTAAGTGCAGATGATTTATGTTCTTGGGACACAACACAGACCCCTACAAATCAGTTATTTCCAACTATGTTCTGTGCTGTGGTTCATGCCTTTCAGCACTTAGCTTAAGAGACAACTGTCTTCTATTTTCCCAGAACTAGCAAGACCAGCAGGAGAAAAAGTTCAATTGAAAGAAGAAAGCCTTAAGTGCTGAAGATGAACCTGGTTAGCAGAGAAAAAGAACTACAAGACCTGTGATTCTCTCCATCAGTAGCAGCTTGCAGCAGGGCTTATAACAGAGAAATCTGTCAGCTGTTATGTGAGCTTCAGACAAGTGTTGAATTGTTCAGCTCCTCTTGAATCCCCTGCCACTGCTGTAATCTTCCTCAGTCATTCTCCTGCTTATTTATTTATTTATTTATTTATTTATTTATTTATTTATTTATTTATTTATTTAAAATTTCCTGGTGGCCCTCTTGCTGAAATGCCCATGTAATGAGATTCTGCCAGCTCTGCTCTGTTCCTTGTCCCTAGGATGAGGAAAATGCCATCTTCTGGAGGAGCCAGGTCTCCCATCAGTCACTAGAAAACACTGAAATTAAGGAAATAATTTTGAAAAAGAAACCCTAACACTCTCATACATAAATAGGAGTGGACTGGGAGAAACTATAACTTTTAATTGCATTGCACATGCTCAATGGTTTTCAAAAAAAAAAAAAAAATCATCATGTCCAGCTGTTGCAGACCTATGAACTCACCCTTAGTGCCAGTTTGCTGAGAGAAGCAGGAGGATGGAGTGTAAATGGTGTGTAACAAGCCTATGCCCAGATGTGCACAGAGGAAAAACTGCTTCATCACTCCTATAGCTCTACCTTTCTCTTGGATCTTTTCCAGGTTGTTGTTTTTTTTTTTTTTTTGTTTGCCATAGAGGTAGAGGAGCACATTCTCACTGACCCTTCTGAAACCCTCCAGATCTAAGGCAGAAACAATAGGATTCACAAAAGAACACAAGTAAGGTTCAGTTCAAGCAAAAATAACAACCATTTAAAAAGAGGAATTATAAAATTATTTCTTTTTACTGTTTTAGGTGATGATATAGAAATCTATGCAGATACAGCCTTAAAAATCAGTAGAAGCACCATCTAGTTATTGTCTTGTAAAACATGCTGTTCTTCATTACTACTTGAGATTTTAGAAATACCTGTGAAGACTTTTCTGCTTCTAAGTACAAAATAAATTGGATTGTATACAGCATCAGCAGTCTTAGGCAAAATTAAGCTTTCAGGGAGGCTTAATGGCAGAAAACATAATGGTATTTAAGTTACAGGGCCATAAAGGATAGAACTATCAACAAGTGAACAAAAAACAGAGCCCATGAAGAAAACTCCCAGAGCAAAGTACAGTTATTTCATCCCATTAAGGGATTCAGCTTCTTCTTTAATTTTTGAAACAGATGGTATGACAAGATTGGCAGTGCTTTGCAGCATGAGCATCATCTAACTCATTCAGAGCTGAGCTGAAAATAACAAAATGAATCTCAGCATGGAAAAAGACTCAAGCTAGCCCAGGCATGGCAAAAGAAATTCAAAACAAAGATATGGAAACAGGAGGAGACCTGGAAAGCAAGTGTGCTAAAGAAGGCTGAGGAATGGGTGCCCCACAAATGCTCCACTCAATCAGGCAAGAGGTTTCAGCTGTGCAGACTGGAATTATTCAAATTGGAACATGACTGGAACATTATGACTTGAAATTTCACATTTAGCTAATAAATTAGTTATTGCACAGCTTTTAATGATGAGAACTCATGGAGCTTAAATTTCTGTGCCTTTGCTAAAATTTTTCATGCAGTCCTGACCTTCTCCAAGGCAGACATGAAGCACCATATTTTATGGCTCAGAAAGTCTGTAAATTCTGTCAGAGTTGCAGATTGCTCTTTTTCCTTTCCTTCCCCCCAGAAGGTCTGATCCAGTTCCACAGTGCTGCCTTTGGAAACACCAGTACTGAGCACTGAGTGTTTGTGTGTTTATCATGAACAAATAAATATTCATCTGGTCCATCTGTGTGATCAGACAATGTGACAGAACCCTGCTTTTCTGTACAAAGGATTTGGAGGAATTTGGGTATTTCCTGATTAATTTTTAAAAAGTTTTTAGCAATACATCATCACTTACTATATGTTACATTCCTCTGATACATTTGGGTATAATTGGTTATGTGTAGTAGTTGAATATATCCTTTACTAATTTTCATGTGGGTGAAAAACAGAGATAATTATAACTTATGCAGAGATTTGATGGCTGTGAGTAATTCCAATTTAGTTTCAGGACTTATGGTTTTTGTCCTTTTACTATTTGCTTCCTTAACATGTGAGCTTCATATTGAGACCAGACAAAGTAAAATCAACGATGAAATGAAGGAAAAGTTTTTAAACCAAAAAGCATCAGGCAATGGGAACTGTCAACCTTTAGGAAATTTGTTCTGGATATTTAGTAGATTTAATTTTGCTTTGAAAGAAGGATTATAAACATACACAATAAAGAATCTGAGTGAAAATTATTTCTCTTTTCAATTAAAAAAAAAGAATGATTATCACGGACCAGGGTTTAGATTTTTCATTAACCCAGCAGTTACCAAAGAAAAGCTTTGTACTAGGTTTGTAAAGAATCATTACATGAGCAAAAGATATTTGATACTTTCTGAATAATATCTTATGTTCCAAATTAAAAGTAGTCTTTTACAGAAAGCTTGTCTTTCTGAATTGGTTTCAAGTCATTACAGTGATTCATTAAAATACATTGTTTTTGAAATTTCTCTAAAGTAGCAAGGAAGTGTCATTCAAACAGATCATCACCCATAAGGTACTGCTTTGCAATTTATATGACTTCTATAACACAAATCTGTTTTTTGTTTTTAAAATGACAATGTGTCATGGACTTCTTTTTTTTTTTTTTTTCAGTATTACAGGCAAATTTGAAGTGCTGGAAGTTGCTTTGGTCGTGTGGAAAGGGATGATCATGAGGATACATCCCATCATTGCCTCTCAGGATGTAAATGCTGCCTGTCTGCCCTTGTCAGCACAAAGGTTCACCAAGGGAACTCGTGTGTACAAATGTAAGAAGTTGCTAGCATGCCCTCATGGTGAATTTACCAGAATGTAGCATATGTAATGTACTGGCTGCACATGTCCTGGGTGGATAAATGCCTGTGCTGATGCAAACGTCCTGGGCAAAGATATCAGAAGGTTGCAATGGTGTAACTGCAACAGCAGTGCAGAGTGGAGAGGAGCATCAGGTTAATTTTCACCTGGTGTTTGAGGAGACTTTGATCCAGCTGTATCACACTCAGGAGTATGTCCTTCTACCTTCCTAGAAAGGCTAGAGCCTTTCATCTTTCCTGCTCTTGCTTTTAAATACTCATTATATCCCTGGACACAGATCTAGATTAGTGTCCTGACCACAGTCATTGGAGAATGTTTCACATAGTGCAAAGTATAAAAAGGTCAAACTGAACTCATGCTAAATGAGGATATTAGGAGTATTTACTATGGCCAAACATAGCATTTGTCTAACAAATCCAAAACTGTTCAAATACTTCTGTCATGCAGATCATTTTATTAAGAAGAAGATATTTATTTGTTTTTCCAGACTACCATGTTTTCCTGATGTGTTTGCTCAGCTTGTAAGCTGCAATATCAGATGGGGCATTCATCAAGGGTGAACCAACCAGTCCATGCTGAGGATGGGACCTCCAGATGCCCTGAACTGCCCCTGGGAATGCCACTGTCCCTGTTCCTCCCTCCCCAGGCTGGGGAAATCAGCCTCTGGAGCAGGGCTCCAAGCAGACAGGGTAAGCCCTCCCTTGCTGCAGTCCACTGGGCTGGGATCCCCAGGAAATGAAACCACACCTGTAACTAGTGAAGCAGGGTATCAAAGCTCACCCATGGTCTTCTCTCCCATTAATATCTGAGCCATCTGAAGCACTGCTGGCACTGTTAGACCTCTGCTTGCACAGGCAGCTTGTACCTGGCAGGTTTGCTTGACTGAATAAAATGTTAGTTGCTTGATTTTTTTATTCCTGCTGCTTTGAAAGTCTGTTTGTTCTGACACCATTACTAAGCAGTGATGAAATACCCTCAGTAAACACAATGATTTCAGGACAGAGGGGAATTTCACATCATGGTGGCTGGATTGCAGTCTTTCCCCTTCTTGCTGACTGCCTGACTGCTTTCTTCCTCCTCCCTCCTTCCCTCCCAGTCCCTAACTCTCTTTCCTTCCCTACTTTCCCTTATGAAAGGATAAATATTCCCTCTCCAATTCTTTCTAAACTAAGGGGAGATATTGCATACTAAGTTACATTTAGTATTTTGGCTCTAATCTAACCAAAACACAACTAAGGAGGGTTTTATCCTCCTCTGGAGATCTTTATGTGACTCCAGGGACTAATAATGAATATTCAGCAGTTCAATTATGTACTATGGAAACAGAGGTGGATAACCCAGGGGAAAAAGAAACAAAAAGCCTAATCAAAGGAAAGAGGTAACTTGAAGATAAATGTGATAGAACCATGAAACAGGGAATTGCAAAAGGCTCTTCCACATTGCAGGGGTGTGGAGGAGAAAGATTTTCCCTGCAAAAGATAAAGCACTGTGAAGAGGAGTCACAGAGGTCAAGAAAAATTATTCCTGTTGTCTTAGGTATGGCCCTCTAATTAAATGATACTTTGAGGTTTGTCCCATTGGGATGGAGACATCCAGCTGCCATCCTGTTCCCTAGATCTGGCTCAGCCATCTCACCTAGACAGCTTTTTAGGAAGCAAGAGGGGCCCTAATCCTTGAGCACTTCCTTTCAAGCCCAGGCTGTCCCTGTACAGGACCCTGAGCTGGTCCTGCCTCTGCTTCCCTGAGAGTGTGAAACAGGGAGCAGACACCTGCCTGCACAAACAGCTGCATCTCTCCTAGCTGGAATGGCTGGTGCTCTCACATCCATGTTATCTGCAAGGAGAAGGAACCTACAAATCTGACCCCACAAATAACATATTTGACCCACTTTTTAAAGCTGTTGAGCTAGATTA
This sequence comes from Muscicapa striata striata, assembly GCA_030060385.1. Lineage (NCBI taxonomy): Eukaryota > Metazoa > Chordata > Aves > Passeriformes > Muscicapidae > Muscicapa > Muscicapa striata. Next base: position 1,580,105 of record JAREIS010000046.1, read on the forward strand.
AATGCATTGTCCATAACAAAAGCAGCAGCAATGAATAAAAAGCTTTCCCAGCTGAAAACCTGGTCTCTGTGTTGTTCTGTAAGGTGTCTCATTTGAATTCTATTTCCTTAACACATTAATAACAGGACACAGCCCCTGATAATTACTCTTTCTTTTCTGCTGGAAATTAAACTGGAACATTTTGAGCCTTCTGTGCCTGTGAAAGGTTTCCTTGCTGGGTCTTGGGGGACTACACTGAAATTACTTTGCAGATTCTTCTTCCTTGGTTTGGAATTTGTGAATGATCAGCAGGTGACTTTCGGACATCAATCAGGAACTTTACTTTAACTGAATTATTTAGATGAGAGACCCAAATCATGGTCTCAATTTCTCTTAAGAAAAACCTGTAAAAGCTGCTTTCATATTGAAATATGATGTTTCAGGTTTTGGGATTGCACCTGAATAGCCTTGCATCACACATTCACCAATCAGCTACACATCTGGGGAACATGCCCCCCAGAGCCTCTCTGAATTTAGAAATTAAAAATCAAATCCATTTACTCAAGTCCCCAAGCAAAGCAATTTGGACTTTGATTTCTTGTAGCATCTTTTGGCTGATTTATGCTATGATTAAAATTTTTGTTGCTGATGATGCATTATGCATGCAGTAGCTGATGAAATAACGTCACAGTAAAATCTAAAAATAGAGTCATTCAAGTATCCTTTAAAGAAAACCTGACATGAATACTAGCTCACACACCAGTGAAGCTGAGCTGCAAAGGCACATTCCTCTTACCCACACTTCATGCAGAATTGAAAGCCCAGACAGATCCCTGTTGTACACATTTCTACCATCTAAACCTCAGAGGTGGTTTGATTTGATTTAGTTTAATTTAATGAGACAGGAAGAATCGTGAGGTGTACACTGAGTTCTCACTGCACAGGTTGATGTTTTTATCCATTTTGTCCTTTCCAGTTAATGTGTTGCAGTTGGCTGGTCGTGAGTGCTTCTCAGCAGACCTGTGGTACCACCTCAAGGCAGGGGTAGCATTCCAAAACAGCTTTAATTTTCCCTCAAAGAGGAGAATTAAGCAACTCAGCCTTCTTGTTATCAACAGAGGAAAATGTCTTTCTCCCTACAAGCCATGGCCTAAACCTCTGCTCTCTGCCTCATTTATTCTCTCTTTGATTTGAGAATGTGTGTAGGAGGGCTCAGGACTTGAGGTTGATACCTATAACCTGTTTTTTGGTGTCCTAGCAGAAGGAATGGCTCCCTTTTTGAGTCATTTGGGACCCTAAAATCCATTCTTGTGCCCCTTTCCCATGGAATGGACACATCTGAGGAGGGGGGACCTTCATTCAGCCTCCTTCAGGATGATGAGGAAGGTAATGAGTGAGTGTGTGATCAGCTATAGAGAGCTGCACTCGTGTTTTAATCCTTGTATTCACTGAGTGAGCATGCTCTCGAGATGTGACAGTAGTGCAGAAGATGAGAGGAGACCCAATCATCCTCACAGCACATCACTTCAATTGTGCCCTCTTCATGTAGCTTGAAAGGGGAAGAGAGATGATAAAAAATTGTGAAAAAATTCTGTGCCTCAAGTTCAGGCACAGAATAATAGAGATGAAACATACAGGAAATGTGAATTACAACTAGACAAATGAATATTGTTTGGAAAGAGAAGAGTGATGGAAAAATCAGTGTAACTTCTGGACTCTTCCCTTCCCAGAACCCAAGCAATCTTCAAAGCTTTTCCATAACGTGTTTTAAAGTTTTCCTCCATTCTGACATTGCTTTTCTTCTTCTATGCAGTTGACTCTGAAGGATGCAGGTCTCCTTTTGAAGAATGCTTGATGAGATTTATTATTTTGGCTTCAGTGTGAGAGTAACTGCTGTCAGTACATGGGGATCATCAGTGGGCTTTGGTTTTGAGCACATCAGTTATGAGCAGACCTGCCTATAGAGAGCAGGGAGTTGACCTTGCAAACATTGTGCACTGTATTGAGTTCAGCTCGCTCCTTAGTGACAGGACTTATTTGTTTTACTTCTCTATCTTCAGCAGTGAAAGACTCTGACAGAATATCAATACAATGGGTTATTTCTCAGGCTTTTCAAGACAGCCCTCCCCTGCAATTGAGATTTCATTACTTCGAGATTTGTGAAAAGGATTTTTTTTTTTGCTTTTTCCCTCTGCAGCATGTCGTGTCTCTGGCTGGATCATTTGAGGCACATTTGCAGCATTCAAGTAAGCTTTCACTACTTCACACACAGAAAAGGTACAGGCCTTCTAAGTTAAGTGTCTGTAGCACAATTAGCCTATTAACATTCAGCAAAGCAGAGCTGGGTTTAATTATTTCATTTGCAGTTGCTGCTTCCAGTGTGGTTTGTTTGGAATTAGGTGGTATAATGACTATAGCACAGCCAGGGAGAGCAGCAGTGAGGCAGACGTGCTTGCAAGCAAAGCCATGAGCAACCTCTCTTTGTGCCTGATTCCCACCCTTAAAACTGATCAAATGAGGGCTCCACAGTGTCTGCTGGCACCTCCACATTTAATATTATAAACGGTGTTTAATGCATGCAGATTCGCCCTCCCGATGGCGAGTAACAGCGGCTGCAGCAGGCTGGTATTTAATAAAATGTGACAGAGCTGCTGCCTCTGCTCAGATTGTGTGGGTCTGTACTTGCAGAGCTGAAAGCTCCAGGTTTATTCCCAGTTAATGACAGCAGCACTAGTGCCTGTGCATATGCATTATTTACATAGAAATAAAATTAAAACTTTGACAGAGGAGAATATTTTGGGTAGATTGTTTCTGCTTTCAGAAGGCAGTGGGAAGCAGTGGTGCCATAACTGAGAGAATAACACGGTTAAATCCATCTTTGATACACCCAGAAGTGACAATGCAATTTTGCCAAGGGTCAAAGTATTCTAGACCTATTCCTAACTAATGAGCTAGAGATCCATCTCCCATCAAATAAGGCAGCTCCACACTATGAAATTTTGAAAATTACATGAAATCCATAAAACGTAACTGCACCCTCATAATTCTTTTCAAATTATTGACATCTATAGAGAAGATTAATCTATCAGCCAGAATGTCATTTTTTTTCTGTGAATCTGACAATTTAAACAGTATGCAGTTGAGATTGCAATAAGTTGGATTGCTTGCTGTTTTTTTTCCTAAACTTGTAGAAACCAGATAACAGCTCCTTTCTAGCCTCAAAAAAGCAGTTCTTCCCCTAATGTACATTCTTAAACACTGGAAGACAATATTTCCTTTAAAGCAGCCAAGACAAGAATATAAAATATCTTTTGGCAAAATAATTTGGGCTCCTGGAATATTAATAGAAATACAAATCCCTCTAATATTAAACTCAAATACAATTTCCAATAGGTTTAGAAGAAAAACTTATGGGCATGTTTATTGGAAAGTCTAGTCTATTATTGAGAAGGTAAAATAAATATTCACCTATGCTCATACTATCTGCAAATATGTTTTTATATTTGGACTCAGCTATTAAAGGACAGCTGTTTATGAAGATTTACATTGAAAATCATTTTTCTGCTCTACTTCCCTCCCAGAAAATGGATTTTTAAGAACAAATATTTTCACATGACTATTTCAGGTAAGATGGCATTTCCACTCAATTACATGAGACCCGTCCTCCAGCAGTCCTCAGGGACATGACAACCTAAACATTGTTCTTAAGCATAGCTGAATCTCACTACTACCCTATGTTCTGAATATTTATCTTGTTTCTCCCCTTCTTCATTCCTTGTACAAATCTCGGCTTTATTATGACTTGAATTGATACAGTACTTCAGTTTCTAAAATAAAACATTTTGAATCTATTTTGATTATACAAGTTAAATCCCAAGCTGCTAAGAGCAGCCAGTATTTACTATGGTTTTAAAATATGTACTACATCTCAGAAACCTAATGGTATAATCTACAGTCCAGTTCCATTCAAGGTGTTACATTTGTGCTCCAACTTCATTCCTCTTAAATGATGCTTGTTATGACTACTGACTACTCCACCAATTTTTGACTATCTGAAAAAAGAGAGAATAATTTGCTATTTAAAGGCAGAATATTTGGACTGTTGGAGGCACACCTGGAGAGAGGATTCTGATGCCAGCCAGTCCTCAAGGGAGAGCAGTGTCCCCTGACTCCTTCCACAGGAGAACAGTATCAGCACCTCTGAGGGTCTCAGGCAGGAGCATGTGCAGGGGAAAACATTCCTCTTGGATAGTGTGTTCCAGTAGTTTGGGGGAATAAACAACAAATCCAGCACTTCATCCCACAAACTGCAAACCCCTGGCAGTCAGGTCACACAACCATGGCTTGGTATGGTCCTGTATTAGGCTCTTTACCAAGCCTTTAGGTTTTGGTGTAGCTCTCATAATATGTGAGATGCACAGAGAAAGAGAGTTGAACCCCCTGTCCTGCATTAGGGCACAAAGATTTAACCAAAACCACTCTGAAATGAGCCTGAGGCTGTGAGGTGTTTTAGTACTGCAGAAACACAGTTCTACCAGAATAGAATGAAAGGGGACATTTTCAAAGCTGATCTGGCCAAAAAGGCCAGAAGATCACTTGTGCATGGACATAATTAGCTATTGCCAGCTCAGGAAAGCACCTGTGTGTGTGATTACACAGTACCAGGTGCTTCAGACTGGCCCTAAATAGGGACAAAGCTGCAGACCTAGGATCCCTTTGGGCAACTGGGCTCTGACACAGCACTTAGCTCAGTGTTTATGAAAAAAAGGCAATCAGGTATGACAAAAAGTATCAAATTATGTTTATCATGGAAAAGGAGATAAGTTCCCTTTTTTTCCAAATGATGCTTCAGTTTCACTGGATGCTCAGCACAAGGAAGAATTATACTGGAGGGCAGAAGTCTGCTGCTGCTGCATCAACAAAGCTTTTCTCATTCTGATAGCTGAATAATTAAGAAAGGCAGTGCTTCTGTAAAGCCTCTTTTAACCATGAATTGCTTCAGTGCTATATTTACAGCTGTTACATAATCTTAAAGGTTGCTTATGATATAATGAAGAAACCCAGTATGTTTACAGCTTAAATAATATTTCATTTGTGTGTTAAAGTGAGTTATCCACCCCTATTCACTTATGCTGTTTGGTCCTGGAACTTGGGCAATCTTAATTTTGATTTATTTATAATAAATTTTGCTGCAGTATGGAGCTAAATTATTTTTTAAGTACTGATGCAGATTGGTTTATTACTCAAAAGTAGAACCAAAAAATCAACAGATGTAAGAGATATATTTAAACTAATTCCCATCACATCACAGCAGAAACAGGCACATGGCATGTGGATTCTTTTTCCTGTACCAACCATCTGATCCCTGCCTGTGATCATTAATTTAACACATACTGAATTGTATTTTCAAATACATCTCAAAACAAATGAACACATGCTTCAGTTTTCAGACTCCAGTCATTCTGCTGTGGGTAACCTTTATTTTAAGGATATCTGGACCCTGACAGCCAGCAGCATTATTTATCAGTGAAATATCTAATGGCCCAGTTCTTCAGATGTTGGAATTACTACATAATGCTTGCATTTGTCAGCAATCACTGAATGTCCAGAGTGGAATTAAAGAGCTGCTACAAATTGATCTCTATAGTAAGAGGTAGGTGTTGGGGCAGAGGGGGTCAGACCATGCCCCTGCCAGTGGGTTTGGTGAGCAGCAATTTATGAGTTGTTTTTGAATCCCCCACCAGCTGGACTTCTAGCAAATACCCAGCAAAATTATAGCAAATGCAGATCAAACTAGGTAGGACATGCACAGCTAAAAGCTGTGCTATTGCTTCATTTTAAAATGTGTAATTCTAAAGACCTAGACAATAACAACCCCTGAACATTGCAAAACAGAGCAAATGAAATATGAACAAATATAATTCTGTGAGTTGTTCACATTAGCAAAAAGGCTCTCAGGAATCTTCTTACTTGCATTAAAAAGATGTGCAGCTTACAACTTTTGTTGGAAAGGAAAACTGTCTGCCTTTCACATGCAGAAATTGCATTTTTTGACACTTATTTCAGATCCTTGCAGGGGAGGTTTCTGAGTCATGCAGCTTTTATTTCATTAGCAACAATATTTCTACAAAGAGTGATATTAAAACTACATGAACAGCACAAATATTTGAAATATTATTGGCAGGAAAGACAGAAAATTCACTGCTGCCTAGTGCCTGTTCTGGGGCCTGAATAAGTAGATTGACCAGCTGCTGCTGAGGGAGTTGCTGACATTTGTATAGAGGCTTGTTAGTGGTTATTGCTGGGCAGGTAAGGTGAGTTTTCTAGCAATATTAAATGCTATCCTGTCTTTATAACTACTCTGAGGTTCTAAGCTTGGATCTCTAATGAAACACAGCTCTCTGTCTTCATTTTTTTAGCTGCCACTCAGCTTCTGAGATATGAATGGACAAAACATGGAATTCTGGAGACCAGTGAGGTTTTCTAAGGGTTCTTAATGCACCTCTAGTCAGTGGCATCATTGACAGCTGAAAGGCAAAATAAACCCCTTATTAACCCAATCACATATAATGGGCCTGTGTCTGTTTTCTAGTATCTCTATGAATGTAGTAGTGTAGACCCCAGAAACTTAGACTTTAACAAGTTGATCTTCATAATGAAGGAAGGAAGAAAAAAAGATCATGACTCCTACCTTATTTAGAGAAAATTGAGATAACTGAGATATATGTTGAGATATATAATGAAGACATTGAACATCTCCCAAACAGCAAGGAATAAGAAGTAGATTACAGGATATTCAGGCAGTTTTAGAGAGCTGGTGGGACCTTCACAGTGGGACTGATCTATTGCCTGGCACAAAGGCAGCTTCTCCACAGCCCAGGTGAGTAAAGTCCAACAGACAGAGCTGTGCCCTCCAGCTTGGATGGGCACTCTGGAGGGTGTGGGGAATGAGAAGGATCCAAGTGTTCATCAACCAAGTTGGGAATTATTATTCCTCCAAACAGCACCACAGTACAAACCATTTTAAGACCACCTATTACCTACTGCACCTCTTTCTTTGGGGGCCTTTGTGAGGTCTCATGACCTCAGCCTTATGAAAGCACAAACCTCCCAGTTTCTTCAAACTCTCAGCTTTCCTTAGCCCAGAGGAGCTGACATTTCCACAGTTCTCCCTCCTTTCAGAGGAGGAAGGGCACTGTGAGGGGCAACTCCACCTATACACAATGTGAACATTTTAATAGACCCTGCTTATAGCCAGGGAGGACAGCCAGTGGGGAGGAGGATCTCACTGCAGCCATCCATGGCATTGGGGAAGGATGGCTGCCTGCTCTTCAGGAGCATCACTGTGGTCAATTCCTCTGCCTCAGGCTGGCATGGAGGGCTTTGGTCTGTGCCCTGCAGCTCCACAGCCCACATGCATCAGGTACAGAAGGGAATTGCTGCAGGAGAAGGATGTTGCAGGAGCTACTCTTTCCTCTCAGCCCAAGACTGACCAAGGTGTGACAGGAGTGAACTCATTCATCCCCAAGCTCTGCTCAGCCTCTCTGCTAATACAGACCAGTCTGAGAACAGGCAGGGACGTGGGTGGTAGCTGGGGGAAAGATTAAGAAATGGCAAGCTGAGGTTTAAGAACAGTTAGAAAAAATGTGGGGTCTTTGATATTTTAAAGTACAGTTCACAAAAACCCCACAAAATTATAGTTTCCCAGGCAGATGCAGCATACCATAATCCCATACAAATACTGTAGCTCTTCTGAAATGCAGAGATAATTTAGAAAGAATATATATTAAGTGTTCTGGCATTGCTATTTTACAGCTGGGAAAGCCTCTTTGCATGTCTTCAAAGAATTGCTGCTTATATGGGAAAACTGACTAAGCTGCCTTTTGTTTTCAGGCAAGCATTGCAAGGATCAGGCTGTGAGGCAAACAACAAACACCACCTCCACATGGCTAGGCTACAAACATGCTAACATGTCAGTATATCCATATTCCAAATTCCATGGTACCTAGTATGATAAGGGCTGTACTGCAAGGATGTGACAGCTAAGATCTGTTAAGTTTTTTAGTGCCAGAGTCCACAGCTTTCCACTAACAGCCCTAAACATAAACATCCCTTCCCTTCTGTGCATGCCATGCAGACTGACTGCTGGCCAGGAATTATCCTACTGCACAGTGGGCTATAGCTCCAGGCACCAGGAACCACTGCTTTAACCCAAAATGAGTTTTGAGGTAAGGCTGAGCTGCAGACAGGTTGATAGGATTTAAAATTTTAAAATTATATTTATCTCACACATAAATAAAAATATGTTAGAAAGGAATTTGGGGCAGGAAGGATTTAAATCAATAGAACATCCACCTGAAGAGCAAAGAAAGGAGCCAACCTGCTAACTGATAAGAAGAAGAGGTAGGGACAGAAGTAACTGGAGATTTTTGAAAATTAGGAAGGTAAACTGGGATGTGCTCTAGGGAAGGAAGATGTGAGAAGAATTGGCAGACCCAGAGCAGCAAAATAGGAGATTGTAGTTGCAGCATCAGTTATGCTCCAGGCAGCACTGGAGATATCATCAGGTCTGGATAAAAAGGAGCAGGTCCATGGCAAATTGTCAGCCATACACAGCTCCCCACTCACAAAATTCTTCACACTGGTGCCCCCAGACCCGACAGTGCCTGACTGAGCCCCAGTGCAGTGTTTGCAGTAACTGCATTGCTGATGAAAACCCATTCTGAGCAAAGTAAACCACCTCTAAATGTCCAGACAGAACCTCTGGACCTACTCATCTCTTCCTCCTGCACTCCTGTCTGGGCAGAAGGCAGTGTTTTTAACAGCAGGCTGCAGACAGCTTCCAGCCAGAATCTCCAAAGGTAAGTGCTGTGTCTAAAGTAAGCGTAAATCATTTAATAAAGCTTCTTTCCAGAACCTGCATGAGAAAAGCTCTACGGAATTGTTAGGCTGGCACTTAAGGGATTTTTTCTCCATACACACTCCCCAGTCTCTTAACAGACTCCAATGCCCTCATTTATTAATAGAGAATTAAATTCTGACTTCACTGGGACTTTCAGTTTTAGGGTTTTATTTTGGTTTATTGGTTGGATTTGTTTATTTGTTTATTTGTTTTCCTCCTGGTGAGGACAAAGAGCAGTATGTTCAGTATAAAAGAAAGGAAAACAAAGATATTTCTTAACTATATGTGAGAAAGGAGAACCTGCCCCCCACAGCACAGCATTGCCAAGGGACTTAATACTGCTGATTCATTTTCAGGGATGTTTTACTGGTGTGGGAGTTATACAAGAAGAAATAAACTAAAGAAAAAAAAACCCACCAAAAAAACCCCTACCAACCAAACAAAAAAGAAATTGTGTTTTGCTGTTTACTCTTGGCTACTTTGTCCTTTTTTTTTTGTTTGTTTTTTTCTGCTTGTGTGGATGATAACTCCTCTTCTCTTCTCTTCTCTTCTCTTCTCTTCTCTTCTCTTCTCTTCTCTTCTCTTCTCTTCTCTTCTCTTCTCTTCTCTTCTCTTCTCTTCTCTTCTCTTCTCTTCTCTTCTCTTCTCTTCTCTTCTCTCCATTTTAAAAAGTAAACCTTTTAAAGATGCTCTGTGTATTGTGTTAAATAACACTTTGTTTCGGGCAGATGTCTTTGAGTCTATCTACTTACTACTGGGCTTACTGAGAACAGACTAGCAGCCCCTTTCAGACCTTGAAACCACACACTTTTAGCAGTGTAACTTAATGTCTTATTAGGAGAAAACTGTGTAGTCTCTCTGGGAATGAGTAAAGGTCCCTCTGCCTGTCAGGGTTTGTCCAGTCCTTGAACTTGACTTCCCCGAGGGCAGCCTCTAATCTGTTTTCAACAATCCTTTTTTTTTTTTTTTTTTTTTTTTCCCTTTATCCACCTTGATTTGGAATCTATGTGCACATTTATGGATATGTTTGCCAGCTTCACAATGAAGACTGTTTTCTTTGTTTTCTTTGAATTTCTCTTAGGGAGAAAATCCCAGGGCAAAACCTTTACTACAAAGCACACCCTGAGCTATGAAGGTGACCTTTCATTTCTGGAAATTTTTTAAACTCATGCAGAGTCATCAGATGTTTGTCTTGACTCTTTTTATTTTTTTTTCCCCAGTCTAAAAAAGTAAAGGAAATACTTGTTTCTTCTCTTTCCTTTCTCTTGTATGACTATACAGTACTCTCTTATATTGAAAATCTTATGGCACTGAGACACTGATCAGTACCCAAGGCAGGAACTGGGTGCTGAAAATGTGCTACAGCAGGGTAGATTTCTTAAAGAACAAAACAGGAGTATTGAGCTGTGAAGGAGTGAAATGCATTTTTGGTTTTGGGATTTACTATTGCATTAAATAAGTCATTTGACACTGACCATTGATGGTTAGATAGTCTTTTTTTATTTTACTGGTATCTTCTTTTAGGTAGCAGATTTTCCTAAGAACCACTTCAATTAAGAAACTAATAGAAACCAAAGTCTCATTTTATTGAATATGACAGGTCCACAGCACGTAGTCTAATAAAACCCAGACCTCTTGCAGAACATGTGAGCCCTGCCAGTCTCTGTCTCCCAGAGAATTCAATGAAGTCTCCAACTGTTTTCTGCACCAAAATAGATTCCAACTCATCTCCTTCAAGCCAAATACTTTTAGTGGTTTCCAGATTTTTTTCAGATTAAAAATGCTCACCTGAGAAACTTCCTTCAGTTTAAAACTGATAAAAGCTGTTTTTGCTATGACAGACCATAATCCACAGCTGAGAAGCAGCCAGGCTCTATGGGGCAAACAAATAAAAACCCTGATGGTATTAGGTTCAGAAATCTGCAGTAATAGCAGACATATGGATTGGCTCTCAAATTTTTTGTTTGGCTTTTTTAAATACTATTTAAAAACAGAATGAAAGAAGCAGTGAAAAGAGAGATTTTTGAGATACTACATAACTGTTACTGAAAAAGATTATTATTTAATGAGACCATTTGGTCTGTTTACCTTGTCTTGACCTATGCTCAAATTCTTTTAGTGTGATTGCTAAAATAAAATACAGTTTCATATTCCTTGAATGTCATACTGCAATGTCCAAGGAAAGTTGAGGGGCAATTTTTCAGGCTCAGAATCATCCAAAGCATTTTAACCAGGAGCTGGGAAGAAGGAAGGCTTTACCCTCTCCACAATGTGTTGCAGAGTGCGTGCCCCAGTGGTGCCAATGGGGAAGGCTGCAACTTCCTTGCACTCTTCTGCCAACCCATTCTCTTTATGGTTTCATGGGTTGGAAATGAAACTTCACATAGAAACAAGGAGCAGCTTGTGTAAGTCACAGAATGCCAGATATGGCCAGATACTTGCATTCAGGTACAACATGCCTGGCTCCATGGTCAGCATAAACTCAAAACTTTCCCTGCTCTGAAGTTCTCTCTCTGCAATGCAGAGCAGTTATGCAGACCTGCTAAACAAGCTGGTCAAATACTGCAAACTTGTCACTGTGTTTTCCTGGACCTTTTGAAGGCTGGTTTATAGGCCCTCAGTTCTGCTGATGTCCATTCTCAGACCTGTCTGTGAGCACTGCTTGGTCCTGTGTCCACTGACACCCTGAGCTTTCAGCCCTGGTAATTAGGAATGGCAAGTTGTCCAGCATTGCTGATTTCACCTTGGGCTTTGAGAGCACTTGGAGGGAAGTTAATGGATTACATTTGGTTATGTAAAACTAGAAATATTTGTGCAAACAGCTGTTTATACAAAAATAAAAACAGCAGAAATGTTTTCAGTAGGGAAAGAAAGAGGTGGCAAATCATATTTTCCAATTATGGACCTCATTTGCACTGGATAAATCTCCATGAAAAAGCATTGGACTTACATCCAGTTTAATTGTACCTTTACCATGGCCTAGTGTGTTTCTTTTCCATCCTTTCTTGATTACTCCCTTGTTCAACATGATTGCTGGTTTTCAATATACAGCACCCCAGTTGAGCTATTTGCATTAACTTTTCAACCTGAATTTTGGATTTTGGTTTGACTTTACAGCTTTGGGCTTATTCTTTTCTCTTTCTCTGCTAGATTAATTTCTTTCCTTCCCTGCCCCCTCCCTTTCATCCTGAACTAAAAAGAGTCAGCTTTGACTAAAAGGAGCACAAGTTTTAAAAAGTAACTCTCTGTGCAAATGAACCCTTCAGAAAACCCTACTACTGTTTTTTAGTACATTTATTTCTTGGATGTTGTCAAGCAATTCTTTGCACTGCTATACCTTCCCTAAGGGTTCCCCCTTACTATGCTCCCATATTTTTCTTTTCCTGCTAATCCTCTGTTTGTCTACTGACTGCAGAAGAGTAGGCAGAAAAATTTATATCACTGCATTTTTCTCCAAAGTGATACTTTTACAAAGTGATAATTTTAATTGTGTCTCAGTCCTAATGTTTCAACCATGTTTCCTCATCAAGTAGTTGCTATTAGCTCTGTCTTCTTGCAGCTGAATGTCTCACTTCAGTGGGAGCTGCAGAAATGTAATTGTCCTTGTCATCCTGTCTGACTTTGAATGCTTCACTGGCAATAGGGAACTGAAATTGCATTTGGACTTCATGCAGATACCTAATGATCCTGGTCCTCCCAGTCATACCCCTCTTCCCATTCCCATGTACACATTTGAATGCTTTTCTTTGTGTATTCTTTCCCACTTTTGTTCAGATGAAATCTCAATCATCTTTGCTGTACCTACTGTACTGACAAAGGATTTGATGCAAATCTCAGTTCAGCAGAAGGGTCCTAACTCATTAAGGACACTAAGGATAGATCTATCCCACAACTGATAGCAGGTAACAACTACACCACCTCTTGCAACTGAGTTAGCTCAGGGCACCTCTTCTCTAAAAGCACTTCTTCCCATAAGGAAGTTCTGTGGGCTAACTCCAGGTGGGTACCTCCATCGAGCACATCACATCAACCCTCTAAAATATTCCCCAAGTGTCTGAGATATCTTTTTCTGTTTCATATTATTTTCCTGTTCCCAGATGTACAAGATCAAGATTCTGAGACTGAGTATTGATGACTTCTCAGGGCTGTTCCTTACAGATGGGAAAGGGCAAGAAAGGAAAAGAAGAACAGTTATGAGAGGATCACTGTTAAAATTTAGTTCTCAGTTTGAAAAAAACCCTCCACAAACAATAAAACCCCATCAAAGAACCTTTGGAAACCTGAAGAAGGAAGATCATGTGAAGATCAAGTTTTCAATCTGTAGAAATGCATTTATACTCTTTATGTTTGTCATTTTTGCACTGAAATTTCACTCTGGCTGGTGCTGTCTGGCCTGGAGTGATTTCAATCCATTGCAAAAAGACTTCCTTAATTTTCCTCTGCTCACATCTCAGTTTTTTTGCATGTGGCAACTTGGCACTTATTTCTTGAGGCAAGACACTGCCCTTGGAGAAAAAATTCCAGGCCAGAGCACGTGTTAAGAGATATGCATTAAACAGAGATGGAAAAAAAAAAAAAAGTGGTAACTTTGGTTTTTAGTAGTTTGTAAAAAAGACGTTTTCAAATAATCTTGTGTTGGTAACATGAGAAGAGATGACCCCATCTCCAGTACATCTAGGTGACTGAATAAATTCCTGCTGAATGCAGGATCACAGCAAAACTGAAAACTTTTTGGTGTGTAGTAACAGATAGTTTCCTTATCTGGAAAATCGCCTCTACCAAAAACAGCATGGCATGGCAAATCTGTGTGAGAGCTGAACAGTGTCCCTGTTGTTTCCTTTCAGCAGTGAAGGATGTGGAAATGAAGATGCTGAAGGTTCAAACAAGCCTCAGAAATCCAAAATTTTTCACCAATGAGAAGTAAACCGATTTAAAATAATGAAACTGGAATAAATAGTTTTTTCCTTTTTTCATCTCATTTTTCCCTTTTAAATTTAGCAGGTGAAGAAATTTATTTTTAAATGTGTTCATAAATTCCTAGCTAATCACACATAGCTGTCACTTCAGAAAGAACAATATAAGCAGCAGGAGGCTGAGGATGGGACTCTGGGTGACATCAGCATGACATGGTCAGGCTGTTGTGGTGCCCAGGACCAGGATGACAGGAGCAGAGCAGCCCTGTTTTTATTGCTGCTGTGTGAACATGGAGCCTTTCTGCCTCTTGGCTGCTTGGTTTTCACTCACTCCTGGAGAAGACTGCACCTACTGCTTGGCTTCCAGCATTCCCCAAGCCTGCTCTGGGCCCCCTGAGCTCTCACTTTGAGAATATTTACTGTCTAGTGAAATAAAACATTTTACAGAGTTATAAATCTCCAGAGAACCAAGTGCAAATAAAGCATATTTCAGATTTCTGTTATAGGTTGCTCAGTGCTGGAGCTGTGGCCTGTTATCTACAGCTCTGAGTACTAGATACTGCAGATGAGTTACTTTTGGAGGTTTTTTGCAGCTAAATTGAGAAAAATTAGCAAACAGTCCCTCCTCAGTTGCTTTGGGTGGACGTATTTTTTTGTTTGGGTTTTTTTTTTTTAAGAGAGAGGGAGAGAAGCATGTGCTTTTTAAACTGCAAGAAAAATCTGCCTTTCTGCCTGAGGGTGTCAGCAGATATTTGAAATTCTCCTGGGGAAAAAAAAGAGCCTGTGAGTCTTAAAAACAATCTGCACTTTCTGCTGTCTTCTGAAGGAAAGAACATTTCTGCACCAGCAAGTGTTTATCAACTGTTTTAAAATATTTGGCTGGGAGATCTGAAAGAACAGAAAGTTTCCTGGAGTCTTGTGCCACCTTGATCTGCATTTTCTGATTGTCAGTGGCCCCCACTTGACTTAAAATCCTTGCACCCTCACTTGTGTAGAGTGTAGCTTGTGTATAGTTTTTGCCATCAGTAGTAGTCTCCAGCAGCTCAGGCTGTATGTGAAATTTGAATATTAATAATTATCTCTTTGGATGTCTTTGGTCTTGAAAAGCCTCTGTTCTGAAAGATGATATGATGGCAGTGGCCAGATGTGTCAGGGGCTGAGCTTCCAGGCTTACTGGGCTTGCACCATGAATTGGGAATATATCCTGTTCTTACCATCCTTTCCTGGTGGGAGCTGCCCCTGCTCACAGCTGGTGTGTGGCTGTTCCTTCACAATCAGTGTGCAGCATTTATGACCTCCATGCTATGGTGGGACTTCTGGCTCTGCTGCTGAAGGAAAAAAGCCAGCACACCCCCTTGTTTCCTATATGGTGGGACAGACTGGGATTTCAGGACAGACACTCACACATCAAAGCACAACTGAGAGCAAAGCAAAGGCTGTGGTTTCCAAAGGAGGTAGTAATTTTTGAGTAGTCAGATATCTCTTGTGCTTAGAAACTACACAATCTGCTCAGTAGAAAATGTCAGTGTATGGATTACCCATCCTGAGGCTCTGCTAAGGCTTTGCCATGAGTGTTGTCTAAAGGCAGCCAAATCTCAGTGGGGAGCTGCTGGATGCACTCCATACTCAGGAAGAAATATCTCCCACTGAAGATGGTGCTGCTCAAACACCCCTTGGACCCCCCATCCCACCAGCAGGTACTGAAGCAGAGCCATCACACATGAGAGTGAGTGACTCACCACTTTCCCCCAGTGAATGCATTTTAAGCACAATCATCCTTGGTTCACTCATTCCTACCTGCACATACTGACAGAAAAAAAAAAACAAAACAACTAGTGACATTAACTAATGCATAGAATCATAAAATCACAGGAAGATTTGGGTTGGAAGGGACCTCAAAGAATGTTAAAGCCTGGACTTTCAAGGTTCCAACCCTGCTGCCATGGGCAGAGATGTCCCACTAGACCTGGTGGCTCACAGCCCCATCCAACCTGGCCTTGAGCACTTCTAGGGATGAGACATCCACAGTTTCTCTGGGCAACCTGTTCCAGTGTCTCATCTTCCTCACAGTAAAGATTTTTTTCCTAATATCTAACTGAAATCTCCTCTTCCATTTTGAGCTCATAGCTTGTCCTATCACCACAGCTCCTGATGGAGATTCCTCTGGCTTCCCTTAGGTCCCCTTCAGGTGCTGAAAGGCTGCTGTGAGATCTGTACACAGCCTTTTCTCCAGGCTCAACAGCCTGAACTTTCTCAGTCTGTCTTCATAGGGCAGCTGCTCCAGTCCCCTCTCTTACCAGCTTTGTGGCCTCCTCTGGACTTACTCCAACACTTCCATGTCCTTTTTGTGTTGGGGGCCCCAGAACTGGGTGCAGAATTTTGGGTGGAGTCTCACCAGTGCAGAGTAGAGGGGAAGAATCACCTGCCTCACTCAGCCTGCTGCCCAGATCCTTTTGTTGCATCTCAGGATTCTTTTGACTTTCTGAGCTGCAAGTGCTCACTGCTGGCTCAGGGTGAGTTTTTCACCAACCAAAATCCCCAAACCCCTCTTGACAGGGCTACTCTCAATCACTTCTCTGCCCAACCTGTAGGCGTGAATATTTGAATATTGAATATTGAATATAATGTTTTTTGCTCCACATTTATTTCATGTCATGAGCAGGATACTGTTAGTTTAGATTTTAGTTGAGGAGGTTTTCTGGCTTAAAGTATTTAGTAATAAAGGGTTACCTACAGGGAAACATCTCACTTGCATTTATTTTTCACTCAGCAATCCACTGTTTGCTTTCAAATCTGTTGATTCTCTCAAGAATCTTCAACTACTGGAAACTTCATCTGCATCCAAAAGCTATTTTAGTTAGATGTGTCTTAAGAACTTAAACAGAAGCATGGACAAAATTCACTGCAATTCTTGTAGAAAATCCAAAATACCTTGTGTGCATATACTTTGATTCATGGAATGTAACACTGTGAGAAATTGAGCTTCCTTAGGGTCATGATAGGTTTGTTTTTTTTTCTTTTTGCCACTATTGTGCTTTCATTGGTTTTGCAATGGCAGTAGCTGTGACATTTTTTTTCTATTAAGGAATTCTGTATATGAGTATGAGTAATTTACATGATTTTAATTCTGAATAATTCTATTTTCCCAACTGCACTTAATATCCTTCTTTTAAAGTAATATCCTTATTTTGTCTCCCACAAAGTATGTCATTCAACCCAGAAATGGGGTATGACTTCATACAGAAATAATTTCTACTTACATCAAGGTTCAAATTGATTTGTTGTCACGGTATCCAATTTGTATACTTATTCTACAGATGGCTTGCTTAAATTAATGTAAAATTTTTTGTGAGCTGTTCTTTCTCCTCTTCTTCCAGTCAAAATGCATGATGAAAATGGAAATAGTGCATCAGGTATATGGTCATAGTTTATTTTTCATGCTCCATTGCTGGGATTGGTTCCCAGAATGTAGCTCAGCTGCTTCCAGAAATAGTTCTGCAAAACACACTCAAGCAGCAAAACTCAAAGTGAAATCTGAGAGAAACTAATGAGACTAAAAAGAGGTTTTCACACACCCCTCTGTTAATCCAGCTCATCTCATTTCACACAACAACCATTAATATTTTCCTCTTTGTTCTCATCTTTTTTATATTCAATACATATTGCTTTTATTCTTTGCTAAACATTTTAATTCACTGTGAAGAAGTTCAGCTGGATATTTAAGAGCATTACCTCTCTTCCTTCTCCCCAAAACACATTTATTTGAGGGTAGAAGGGTAAATTTCTATTCTGAATCTCTATTGAGGTGTAGAGCTCCTCTCTAGAGCTCTGTAAACAGAGTCACATATCTAGAACATTAATCCCCTCAAAAAGAAAGTCCTACACCTTATTATTTTTATGCATCAGCTGTACTGTAGCACAGCACATTCTGGTGTCAGTCTGGGCTTTCTGATGCAGAAGAGTTGGAATAGCAAAAATATGGGGAAAAAAACCCAACAAAAAAAAGTTGCTGGGTGAGGGTGGTGGTTTTGATCACTTTTAGCTTCTTTTTCCAGTCATTTTCACTCTTTCCCACCCAGCTGACCACCTCAAAAGTAATGCATGTGAGGAATACCAGTGTGGGTGTACCAGTAAAAATGGAGGGATACCCAAAGGAAAGGAGATGTTTTAGAGTGTGCCAAGAGGGTAATGAGGGCAGGACTTTGACTTAATAAAGGGATACTTCCCTGTGTTCCAAACCACTCCAGGTGGAACATTATCAGTTTTAAATGCTGGGAGTACACGTGCTGGTGTTCCTGTACCTGTGAATATGGCATTTATTTAACAATGAGGATATATTTGACATTAATCAGGTGCTGCAGCTTTTCATAAAAACAAGCAGGAAGAAATGGCTCTTATAGCAGGTGAAATAATTTTCTTGCTTAGTTCTTGGGGACAGGATGGGGACTTGTGTTTGGCCATCACTAATATGGCATCTAATGTGAGCCAATTCCAGCAGAAAAACTTGGAGATAGGAGAGAAAGTCAACATGTGAAACATGAAACATAAATAGCAGGATGTGCAATAAATGTTCTTTGGTGTTGCTAAGTGATGTGCCAGGCGTGGGCAAGAGCGATGCCATCCTGGGAGCGCTCCAACTTCCCAGCCCTTAATGGAATCATCTCCTGCCCAAGATGCCCACAAGGTAAACATTCATTTGAGAATGAGGGGAGAGCAGTGGAGAGTGCATTAGGGAACTCCTGAAGAGAAATAACAGCTTTTAAAGTGTACATCTATTAATAAAACATGTGGCAAAAGCTTGAAAAGCCCAAGTGGAGCCATTTCCAAAGGCACAGGAGAAGTTTGTCTCATTTCTTACCTTAGAAATGCCTCCATGTCTTCTTCCCTTCAGACAATTTCCCATTTAATCTGAAAACATGGTGCAGAAGCCCACAGTGCATCTGGTGGCTTGGGCATTGAAAACATGGAGCAAGATTCCTCAATGCTCTGACATCCCAGAGGAAGCTGCAGAGAGGAAGAGCTCCATGGGGTTCTTGACATAGCTTTTTCAAAATTGAACTGGTGTCTTCTGGGTGAAAATTCTGGTATAAAAAATGAAATACTCTGCTAGCCCTGGGAATAGAGAGAATTAGGAGGACTTTGCTCTTGACAAACTTGTACCTTTATGAAAGATATTCATGAGGAAACTTCTCAACATGAATGTGAAAAAGGCTGTTCATTATTTTCATGGACAGTTTGAGCTCTATCTCTCCTATTGATGGATTTTAAGTGTGTGGAGATGTATTTTTGATCTCTTCAGTCCCAATTAGTTTCCTGGCCTCATCCCAGCTGTGTGTAAGGGCAGAGGACTGTCCTTTCCCTCACTTTCCTGAGAGCTATGGTGCATTAGCCCTGGTAACAACCAAACACTCCCTCAGCTGCTTGTTCCTCAATTCAAATTCATGAGAGAAATTGGGATAAAAACCTTAATGGATCAAGATGATGAGAGGGAGATCATTTGCCAATTACCATTGCAGGCAAACCAGGCTTGAGGAGAATTAATTTATTTCCCCTGCTGCATACATGGGCAAGGACAGCCCAAACACAGGACATGCCTTCAGTAGCTACTTGCCACCCCAAAATGTGAGTAATCTGCACTTATTCTCATAGGCTTGGTCTGATTTTTAAAGCTTCTTTTGAAATTGCACTGGGAATCAGTCACCTGACCCCCCAAAGCCCATAGTTCTTGCTAAAGAGAAGCAACAAGCTCCTCTTTTCTGTGAAATAACTCAAGGTAGAATCACATACCCACTTTTCTGCACCATCATAAAATTCCCAATTGCTTCCTTCCTCCTTTAGTAAGAAACTTCTACACCAGGAAAATCGAATATGCAAAGGAAAATGATACCCAAGAGGTTAAACAAGCATTAGCTTCTGGCCATCAGCAAAAGTTTATTTACAAACCATTCCTGTTGGATTTTATCAAGTAACTGTACTGGAACAGACTAACACCAGTAATCTCCCAGACTAATTCTTTTGCCTGTTTCCTCTGTTCAAAGGGTTTTCTTCCACTTTCAGGAGGCAAAGATAGGCAGTTCTCTAGGTACTACACAAAACAGAAAATCCCAGTCCCAAAGTCTCCCCTATTTACCAATCCCTTATTTCAGTTATAATTTGATTTCAGACTGAGAATAGTGATGAGCATCAGCTCAGTAACACTGTGAACATTCACATTTTTGTTTCCATTGTCAGTCTGACAGGTTTTAAAAGAACGAAAGAAAAGTTGCTTGTGAACTGCAGAGAAAATAACAATCAAAAAGCACAAACTGCAGTGAAAGGAAGGGTGGAATTCAGTCATAGTTACAAGGAACTGTATATGCATTTTACATTTATGGGACCCGTGCTGTTTAACATCTTTGTTGGCAACATGGACCATGGGATTGGGTGTTTGAGTGCAACCTCAGCAAGTTTTCCAAACCACACAAAGCTTTGTGATCTGTTTGATGTGCTGGAGGGAAGGGGTGCCACCCAAAGGGATCTCAACAGGCTTGAGAAGTGGCCCCATCTTCCCATAAAAATGATGTGAACCTGTTGGAGTGAGTCCAGAGGAGGCCACAAGGATGATCAGAGGCACAGAGCATCTCTCCTGTGAAGACAGGACCACAGAGGTGGGGGCTGCTCAGCCTGGAGAAGAGAAGGCTCTGGGGAACCTTCCAGCAGCTTTCCAGTTCTGCAGTACAAAGGTTGGTGATGTGGGGAAAGGTCACAAATACAAGGTAAAGGTAAATACAAGGTAAAATTCCCAGATCAGATACAGCTCTTTGTAGTTATTTTTATTGGAGTATAACACAAGGCATAAACTGCTGGCTTTTAATGCTCCAAAGTCGTTTGGGTGAGAGTTTTTAAGTGTGGAATGGTTCATTGCTCTTATATTTATGCTGGTTCTGCAGCTACCTTTGCTTGTCTCTCTATTTCTGCTTTCTTATTATATAATCTAAAAACATGGCAAAGCAGACTAGTTCTCCTGTGCTGACACTAGCTGCCTTTTTCCATTCCAGGCCATCAAATGCTATTCTATGCATGTGACTTGATTATTCATGAGACTTGTTGCCACAGTTGCCTCAATTTAGCTTTTTAATGTTGCCTCACATTCTTTGATCCATAGATGTTCGTGTGATCCCTTTAGCAGGAGGTTAATTGGTTGTATTTTATTATCCTCAAAATAAAAAAAAAAAAGGGAAAAAGAAGGGGGGAACGAATTTTCATAATGGTGACCAAATTTAGCTTAATTTTTAGATGGCAAAATTCCCATGATGTGAAACCTGACTGCTGAGGTGTGATGTCTCAAAGCTCCTGGTGTCAGTAAGAATGCAAAAGTTCTGCTCTGAATTCTAAGCAGGCAGAGACAATCCTGCTTCTCTGCATGAGCCCTATAGCAATTTTTTCCTTCTTCCCTACCTCCTGCAGCTGATTTCTCACAGATATTAAACTATCCACAGCTCCAACAAAATACTTCAATTTTCTGCTAAGAAGCAGATGCTTGCCAGCTCACATTTGTTATATAGTAATGGCATTCTGGAGTGAACTGAAAATGGCATTCTGCAAAATTGAAGTTTTTTTGCTTTCCATCCCCATTTTCTCTTCCAGTAAGAGTGGTTGTGGAGAAATTCTGCTGTGTTTTGCCATTATGTTGTCACATGAATGACACCTGTGTTGGATTTGTTCATCAAGACATGGAGAATGTAGTAATAAAAGTGCCAGTCAGCCTGTTTTCTCACTTAACAGAGCATATGGTAGAAGGTGGACTTTTAGATCTTGATCACTGCTGTAAATCTGGGCTTCTGTTGGCGTGGGACTATTGAAACTCAGATCAGAATTAAACCTCTGGAAAAAGAGAGGAGGTTCTGCCTAGCTGAATGTTGTGACAGTTCACTGATCTGCCTGAGCTCTGACAGACATTCCCAGTTGGTGGCACAGCCTCATCTGCTCCAGGCCCAGTGGCCCTGGAGATGTGTGGGATCAGTGGGATCATCCTCCCACTCCTTACCTGCAGAGCACTGGGGATCATCCAGCCCTCTGAGTTTGTATCCTCTCTGGGTTCCTGAGCTGTGGGAACACAACTGGCAGGGTTTCTACTCCCATCTGGTGGCCTGTTTATTGTTTCTGTACGTGTATAAACAGCAAAAGTCACAGTCTGCTGTGAGGTCATAAAGACTTTATGTCCTTCAAGTCAAAAAACAGCAGTAAGAACCTGGAATGCACTTAGGGCCACAATTAAATCTACCCTTGTAATTAATAGTTCCAAGAACTGAGAAAGACATTCAGAACTAAATGAGAGGGAAGAGTGCAATGGTTATTTGGTATTGTGTGTAAGGCTTTCAGAAGAACACAGGCACAGAGATTAACTTTCTCCATACTCAGATGAATTTCAGCCATGGTGTTTGTTTGCAGGCTGCTGGCAGAAGGCAGCAGTGTTTTCCCTGAGAAGCCATTTGGTTCAAATCCAAATGACAGCATTTCTCAGAACAAAGCATGAAGCCATTTGCTTTCTTCAGGCCATGCAGACCACGCTCATTTCTATGGCATCTTGCTGACAATTGAGTGCTATCTTAAAAAACCCTTTAGTGAGGGCAGAGAACACAATTAAAGTAAGCCAACTTGTTATTTTCCCACAGTCATAATTTGAACAAAAATGTAGTTCTTGGTTGTTTTGTTTTTTTCTTGCCTGCTGTGAAATGTATCACAAAATGCCTTAAAACCTAAAAAAAAAAAAAAAGTTTCTGAGAAGTTCAATGTCTTTGTACTTATCCAGAGTTAATGAAACATTTTACATCAACTAAGATCCCCAGGACAACAGTTATTGCCAAGATTAAGGAGAATATTTCTATTACCTATAAGAATATAAATATGTATAAATTTTCTTATTCTTAACTAGTGCACATCAAAGAAAGGGAGAAAAAAGATGGAAGTAGCTCCTCTTTGCTCTCTGTCACCCTCTCTGTTGATGGCTGAAATGTAGGTAGTCAGTAAATTATAAAATTTCAGTGTTTTTGTTTCAGTTCATCTGGACATCCTCAAAACCCCTAGAGCCTCACTGAGCCAGGGGTTGTACAACACATAACAAAGTAAATTTCCTCACCTTGGTTGTATTTTGAGAATCAGAGTGGGTAAGGATGGGAGGACCACAGTGGGGTCTGCTCCAACCACCCTGCTCAAGCAGGGTGGTCCTGGAACACATGGAATAGGATTGTGTCCAGATGATTCTGGAATATCTCCAATAAGGGAGACTCCACACCCTCTCTGGACAACCTGTTCCAGGGCATTATTCCCCACACAATAAAGAAGTTCCATTTCCTTCTTGTTAAAATTGCCTCTACCTTCTGCTGGAGTAAATCACAGCATGCCAGACAAAAGACCAAAGTAGTTCATTAACTTAGTTCGTGGTAATTAGTATTCATTCCTGGAAATTTATAATGAGTGATGGTGACTGCTGCAGGGGAACCCTACCCAATTTAAGAGGTTTATTTCAAATCAGGATCAAGGATGATTAAACTTATATTAATGACAGGTAATTAAGAGACAATCAGTCAACTGTACATTCCAGATCAGTATCAGCAAAGCAACAGATAAAGCACAGTTCAGCAAAAATCTGAAGATCTGAACACCCTACTATAAATAGTCAAAGGGTAGCTTTTGGCAGATCTGAACCAGAGTCTGCCCCCAGGTGTTTCAACCTCATTTCTCTCCCCACTGCTGCACATTTTTCATGCTATTTCATTGTATCACACAGACATTGTGCAAAGATTCCCTGGAACAGGTTGGCCAGAGAAGCCGTGGCTGTCACGTCCCCGGAAATGTTCAAGGCTGAGTTGGTTGGGGATCTGAGCAACTTGGTTTAGTGAAACCATGGCAGGGGGGCTGGAACTAAGTGATCTTTAAGGTCCCTTCCAATTCAAAATATTCTGTGATTCCATGATTCACTGCTGTGAGGTTTGTGCTTGTGATAATGAGGCAAAATAGTACATAATACAGCAAAATCAAAATCAGTTTTCTCCAAGCCTGAAACCCTTCCTCAATTTTAGTATTGTACATAATCCAATATTATATTATTATATATTATGTAATTATAAAATACAATATTAAATTAGTATACTATCTACCAGACAACCCCTTCTTAGTATAGGGATATGTATTTCCAACTCACCTCATGATTAACTAGTATTTATTTATCATTGTGACAATATTATGTGCCTCCCATTTGTGAATTCTGCAGGTGAATTGTTACAGAGAACACAGTAAATAAAGTACCCAATGTAATGTTATATAATTGTGGAGCCTGGTGAGTACTCAGGGGAGAAAAAGAATTACGAATTGTGAAGAAATACCATTTTTTTCAGTCCCATCTTTCTTTTTGAACTTAGCATGAATATGAATAAACAGTAGGAAATGGATTATTATTATGGATTTGAGAAATCAGAAGCTTAGAATAGCACAGGATTTGTGGAAAAATTATCTGGTGCTTCTTATTTCTCTCCTGTTTTACATCCTCTGGCAACAAAGGAGAAGAAAAACTCCAAATCCTGGAATAAAAGCAGATTACTGTCCCCAGCAGACAGCAGGTCTCAGAAGCAGCAGAAAATTCCCCAGGTTCTCCAAAAGATTTTTCAGAAAACATAAACATTGTTATGCTTAACAGTGTAATAACCTAGACTGCAGAAGAAAACATAATGGAAATCAGATACCTTTGATATTTGTTATATTGCCAAGGAACAACCGTGATTTGGAAAAACAAAGATGACAGATATCAATATTTTCCTGAGGAGACTTAAGTGTACCAGGACACAAAAATATTGGCAAAGCTGGTGAGTAATTCACATAAAAATACAAAGTGCAAGAGGAAAATACTAAAAGTTGTCCATTCTGTGATAAAAATGCATACAAAAATACAATATTTATTAATTTAGCCAAAGGTCCTTAGGAACTAAACTTCCACGGGAAATGTTGGAAGTTATCCATCTGCATCTCATTCCACAGATTTGCATTTCTGCTTGTGTGAAGGACTGGCTGCAAAGCCACACTTCTGCAAAGAACATTCACTTTTTATATGCAGACACACTTTCATCTCTGACAACAGCAACATTAAATTGCTACACACCTTTCCTGGACATATCTGAAGGATATGCTGAAAAAAGTGTCCCTGGATTGTTCAATTTTTCCCACAGTGGTTTTTATTGTGGTTAAATGTTGTACCATTGTCCCTGAAGAAATGTTCTGGAAAGGAAAATGTAATGAGTATTAAACAGTGTAGCTATAAAGAGCAACTACTGTTATAAGCTCCATAACTCTTGGGCAATTTATGATCTTTCCTGGTGGTCAAAAGATTGGAACAACCACAGGTTGAAAATGGAACTAGGGAATTTTACCTTTCATCTTTCTGACTTTGTAAAGGAAACAGTGAGAGTTTAAAAAAATGCCCTTTCTTCTTCATTTTCTTCTGTCATTGGTAAAAAATAGGTTTTGTCAGCAAAAGAATGGCACCAGTTAGGATGGCAGCAGAGAAGCAAAGAAATACAAAGGGTGACAAAAAAGATAAAAGTATTAGAGAAAAACTATATAAATGGGCACATGGAGGAAGCATCTTTTACAATGAAGATTCAGGAAAGGTAGTTTATATATAGCTTCAGAGTAACAATAAATATAAAAAGGATAATTCTCAGTGGATGATGTGATAAGAAGTAGTGGAGCGAAAATTTTAGGATACACATTAAGAGATATTTTTTTAATGACAAGAATAATCAAGAAGAGTGGCTGAAACAGATTTTGGAGAATTTCACCTGGATAAGGAAAGATCTTTCCCTTAGCAATTTTATCATAGATTTGAAACACACATAGTAAACACACTGATAGTAAATTGATTGATATTAAATCAAATCCAAGAGACTAGCATTTCAGCTTTTGTTAAGAGCAGTAATTAATATCTTTCTCTCTAGAAGTCTTCAGATCACTGAGACTTATTACAAATTCCCTAATTTTTTAAGAGAGGTAATAGTATCTAAATTTTGTAGGTCAAGTTCCTGTATTATATATGCTACGTTTTGTGGTTTAAAAAAATATTTTCTTTTCCTTTTGCCCGTGAATGGCACTTTTTTCAAGGCTCACACACAACATGCCAGATCCCAACTCCCAGGATATGCTGATGTCTCAGGAGCTGTCATAAAGCACATGAAAGTAGTGAAGACATTCCCTTGCTGTGTGTCAAAATACATCAAAATAGTTCGCATCACACAATGCACTATTTCTTCAAAGGTTTAATCCTGCTCTAAGAAAACAAATATTAGCACCATCTCATTATTGCTACTGGAAGAGCATCTGAAAGCAGCTGAATCAGAAGAGTGCAAGAGGAGCTGAGGCAGAGATGAGGACAGTGAGAAGCATGGGATGGAGACAGTGCTTTCCAATGGATACCCTGGAATTACAGCATTCTGAGGGCCTTGTCAATAAAATTCGCAAGAGACAGAAATTACAGACTCTTGGGTGGGATGAAAGGAAGTCTTTGACAAAGGGAAATTCTTCAAAGCATAAAAAAAGGGACAATGTCATTTCCATGCATACCCTGTGCCTCATGTATCCCAAAATCGTAGTCACATGTCATATTTAGCATTGCTTAAAACCTTAAGTTTTCCTCTAAGTCTTCCCTGGGAATATATTTTTCTTCACTGAAGCTGTTTAGAAGCACAAAGCAGCAAGAACTAATTCCAGCACCAATTTACACATCATGGTTTCACCAAAGGAAGACCAAACTCCATGGCTTTGTTACATGCAGGCTTTATTCCAGAGTTGGTCCTATATGTAAACACCAGCAGGTCTTTCTGGGATTCTTGCTATTTGATAGAAATTGAGATTCTGTTACCTTCATAAACTTTAGCCTGTGCAAATGTTAAAGTATACATTCAGTGATATCAGAAGTGGAAAATGATGATGAATCCATTTTGAAAGCAGCATTTAGGTTGCTGAATGATGAACACCTTGACTTTTCACCTCTCTTTCTCTCCCCACAGACCTCAGTCACAGAGCATTTCAGAAGGGGGGGGTCAAAGTTCTCCCTAGGAGTGAAGCTGAATTTTAAAACTGGTAAAACCCTCACAAAAGCTGAATTTTGCCCTTTGTTGAAGGTTAATTGTAGTCATCCCTTTTGCACACCCAGGGCTTGGTGAGCTCTGGTGATCTTTGCCTGCTGCTGGCAGGGTGCTGGCAGAGTCATGGAACACACAGACCTTGCAGGGCACCAGGTTTTCTAAAACAAACCCTAAGTTTTGAAGGCACACAGAGACAGGTTGATAACTTTCAGCATGAACCACGGGTGCCAATAATATAATACCTGTGACTAACAGCCTGACCTGCAGGCACAGGAATCAGAACTTAATCTGTTGATGTCTGCTCCAAGCTGGAGATGAATCTGCATTAACAGGTTATTGTGTTTTAGACCCTTTCAGGCCCTTGGTGGCACATGCTCTGAAGGATTTAAGTTTATTTGTACAAGCTAAGTCATAGAGATGTTCTGTGAAGTGAAGATGACCAAGGGACAGGCCCAAATGGGCATTGCTGCCAGCCAGGAAGGGAAAAGCTGCTCATACTACAGCTTCAGACATATTAAAAAACCCCAAAGTTCATAAATTACATTTTTAGGAAAGACTTGGGAATTAGTTAAAGACAAATTTGAGGTATTTTTTCTGAATTTAGGTTATTTTTTGGTAACTTTCCTCACTTAAGCTATCAGCAGAATCTTATTTGGGGCTTTTAAAATCACAAGATCTTGCATTTGAGCTAAAGAACAAGTTTTCTCCACTGAAGTTTTTATTGAACTAATTCATCTTTCATGTGTACCAGCCTCCAGAGGGGAAATAAAATGTATAACCTTTTTCTCTGATAAAAATGACAATGCTCAGAACTGATTTGGTTGATGATTTCTCTCTCCTAGCAGATTGTAGGCTATATTTTTTCTAAGATTTGATATATGTCAGTTAGAAGAAAGTTTTTCTTTCTTACAGAGAATAAAACACTATGGATTGAAAAGCAAAGAAGAAGCACAGTCCTACACTGTGGAATGTGGATCTTTGAAGCTGCATCAACAAAAATCTCTGTTCAAAAATTTGAGCTAGGAGTCTCCAAATGGGTATGGAAATTGCTTGTCTTAAATGGCAGAAAATTATTGCAGAGTATTAGCTGGAAAATTTAGGAACACACCACCGGGAGGCAGGCGGATTGTTTTTTTTTTAATTTTAAATTGGAAACAGGCACACCTAATATTAATACTATCTGTTTTCAATTTGTAGTAATTTAATGGATCAGGAATGATCCAGAGCAGTGGCAAAAGGAGGGCTATCTAATTACTTGAAAGCTGAGTGTTTCCAAAAATGTGGAATAAAGACTTTGTGACAAAACAATTGTGGATATTGTGCCTGTGTGTTGCACAGGCATCCACAGTTGTGCAATTTGCCTGTAAAAGGGAGCATATGGTGGGTTGCATTAGCCATGCACTAGCTTGGGCACTTGTTTTTGTGTTGCTAATGCTAAATTTATAAAAAGTTATATAATTTCATGAAGATAAACAATTCTTACTGAGGATTGCCAACATTTTGCTCATGACAGGAGAGATAAGCCAAGCAGCAAGGGTAGAAATTCATTCTTCTGGCATATGGCATCTGCCTGGGTAGAATTTCCTGAATAATCCATCAATTACCTGTACCTGTCAAGAAGTCAGTGAAGAAGCTCATTCCATGAAGGTGAATAGCTTAAAGGTTTTTAACCACTGTAAAAATCACATCTGTTATCATTTCATAAAGTGGTTTTTATCTGAAGAGGAAAGAACTTGCTAAATCATAACAAAATATTGGCTGGGGTCTGACTTGTAACATCTTTGTTATAAGTGAATGATGAAACTTTCTTTTGTTTATGTTGTAATCTTTGGATATTGTTGTCATTTTCACCGAATTTGGATTTTTTTTTTTTTTCCAAAATGCTTCTAAAGCTTATAAAAACTGGTAAAAACATATGCCAAAATGTGTCAGATCACCTGTAGTTTATTCCAATAGTTGCATGTATAGATTTCAGTCACTATGATGTTTTCTCTCATGAGGAGCTATTCTGGGATGCCTGTTGTGTTTAGTTTACATACTTCTGCCAGATGACTCATTTGACAATCTAACTTGTGTTTCCATTTTTACTCTGGCAATACTCATCCTAATTTTTTTCTGTATTCCTAATCAAAGAATGATTTCATTTAATCATGAAGACTAGCCTGCAAGAGAATTTCTTGCAGCTAAATTTAACTATCCACAAACTTCTGCAGAGCATGAGGAGAGTGAGCGAGTTTGGGAAATTGATTTAGTTGGTGTAGAGTGCCAGCTTTTTGCCCAATAACAAGGAATTTTGACCTTCTAGTTCAGCCATGCTTTTATAGATCTTTTACTTTTTACCTTCTTCCCCTTTCTCAGAAAGCAGATATTTAAACTCAAGTGCCGTAACACATTTCAGTGATCAAAAGGTACAGCACATCAGTAAATAGCATTCAGCATTCCTTGACAGCCTGAGGCAGACCTGAAGGTCTTGCCAGCTCCATCTCACCAAATGTGTTATGCAGAGCCTGGGATTGGCTGAAGTGGTGGCCAGGAGCTGTCTGTGTTTGATCACCACCCTGTGGTCTGCACCAGCTGCACTGCCTGGGCACGACCCCACCCCAGACCCAAGTCAAATGGCACCTCACCTGATCTTTTTCTCACCATCTTTTTCTTGTGGTGGTGATGGAGAGTTTATCCACATGGATGACAGTGGTGCAATGCTGCTTGGCCCTAGGGTCAATGAATCAGCACTGGCCTGTTTCATTTATTCCTACCTATGTATAAACTGGGATCTTCTTTGTGCATATCTAGATTACAACAGGAGAAAGTGCTCAAGTTGGTGACACCACTCCTTCTAAATGATGGTTTAAAAAGCAGGATTTCATTGCCTACTCCTCTCTGCTGAATGAATCCATGAAGAGCATTGAAACCAGTTTTGAGGCTGATCTGCACCATTAGAGATGTAAAAAGATGAATTTTAGCATCACTTGTAGATGATCACAGAACTGTGCAAGGGACCTCAACATTACTCAGCATTTCTTGTTATTTACAGATGAAGACATCTACACCATCATCTCTGTTGTTACAGCATAGAATAGCAGCATCTCCTCCTCGGTTCATTGCTCCAGCCTGGAAAGAGCCTCACAAGTCTCCCAGGACTCAGCTGCATACACAGTTCCCACACCTCATGTAAGTCTGTTGATACCATTTATCCTAACAGCAAGTTGGTCAGGGAGAAATAACCAAGAGAGCAATGATGTATAATTAACTGCACAAATTAACTGCTCAGATGTACAAGGAGTAGCACACATCAAGATAAGATGTCCTCAAGAGAGGCTGGGGGAGAGCAGGAAAGAACAGATACACTCTGTACACTCATTCTGTTGCAGAGAAGACTAGTGTCAGAGAGAGGGAAATTCTGGAAGTGTCTGTGAAACATATCTGGGTGTCACAGATTCAGTGAGAAATGGAATGTATTGCCTGGGAACAGAAAAGAAGGATTGCCTTAAATTATAGTAAGGGACATTTAGATTAGCCTTTAGGAGAAACATTGCGTAGGATGGTTAAACACAGCGAAAGGTTTTAGGAAGAGATAACAAATCTCATCCATCTGTCACAAATGATGTCAGCCTCATGAAACTGCCAGCTGCATGGCAGGGGTCTACATGGCTTCTTGATTTCTTCTTGACTTCTATGACTCTGTGGTTCTGTGGTTCTTCAAGTTGCTTTTAGACCATTTGTTTGGTGCTTCTCATATGCACAAAGGTGGGAGAGACAAATTTGTTCAACCCTCATCCTGGAGTTGTTGTTCTGAACATTGCTTTATAAAGGTAGAATCAAAAACAGTGAGGCTTTTGCAAAAAACAGTTTCAGCATCAAAAGGTTAAAGCAGGAATTCAAACTGCTGTAGCTGCATGGAAAGCAAAATGGTTTGGAAAGGCAGAAGAATGTTAAAGCAAAGCTTCTTAAACTTCTACTCATAACCATCTCCAATATAGAACCTATCAATGGCTTCCTGACTTTTATTTTAGGTCCTTGTTCTCACAGAAATTGAAGAAATGTGATTGCCACTGACATACAAATCAATAGCAGAAAGCAGAGCCATGTCAGAGGGCAGCTGGTAATATGATAAAAACAAGCTTTGGATTAAGCTGCTCACAGGATGCAAAGGCCAACAAGGAGAGCAGATGCAAGCTGCAAAAGGCAGCTTAGAGCTGTTGCTCTTTTCACAGCCTTAAAACAGAAGCTCCTTGGCAGAAGGTCCCTTCAATTGCATCTGATTCTGGTCTGAGGTCAGTGGGAAATGACAGGAACGATTGTAAGAATCCTGCAAGATGCAAGGATGAGCTGCAGTGACTAAAGGGGAAAATTAATTGTGGATCCATCTCAAGCAGACTCAGAAGGAGATCTTATTGGAAGAGCCTGCTTCTTAGCATGAACCAGAGGTAAAGGCCCAGGAAGGCAGAGAGAAGATACAGAAATTTTAGCAATGGTTTGCAGGAAGGCTTGGACCTGAAATCTTGATGTTTCTGGATGCATGTGTATGGGATTGGACAAAATGAGAGTGTCAGTATATTATATGGCTTTGTCTGAATGTTTCTCCTTGATGAGTCTATGCAGAAGTATGAAAAATTATGTAACCCTTGTGGGGAGGCTGTTCTTTTGATTGGCATGGCTAGACAGGCAATGGGCTGATTCAGACTACTGACAGCAGTATGATAATGTCATATTATAGAATGAAAGGAGATCCCATAAAAGATTTTGAGATAACAATGTTAAATATACTATAACTAAAAGAAAAAATTGTTACCAAGCTTGTAAATAGACAGATTAACTTCCAACCACTTCATTGCCATAATGCCACGACTCTGTCAAAATATGCAACAGACATATCTAGTGAGCTGTTTATTTTTGCTTTGAGTCTTTATTTATCCCATTCCAATCACTGACATTGAAAGCTCCTCTATTCATATTGTTTAAGCAAGCCAATGGAGACACAGCAAGGAGAGGACAGTCTCTTCCATGGCAGAAAAGGCCTGTGTTCATAGGGTTAGGTCTGAACACAGCTGATCCCCAGCTCAGACAGATGGAACATTGGAAGGGTGGGTGTGCTTCAGGAGTACAGCTTGTCTTCAGAGAACTGGTGGGATCTACTGCTGTAGCATGGCAAAGCCCACAGGACTTGCTGAGCTCTGTGGTGCATTGCTGGGGTCTTTCCAGCTCAGAAGCAAAGGCACAAATTACATGAAAAGCCAGTGTGAACCATCCACAATGTGCCTTGCTTATGGTGATGGACAAGGGTGGAGGAAAAGTTAATTCTCTCTTATCAGAAAGCTTTCAGTCTCCTTTTTATTGCCTGAACCATGCAAAGCTGTCAGACAAAACAGTTCATCATACAAGACATCTCTTGTCAGGATCAAATAGGAATGCCCAGAATTCCAGCAATGTTCATAGGATTTGTGGCTGCTGCAAGTAAGTCAGCTGGGATGTGGGATTCAGACAATTTCAGCTCTCAGGATTCCTTCTTAGATGTCATACAAGGAGCCACATCCAATGTATACTCAGCATAGCATCCATAGCATCTTCCAGCAGTTCACCACTGACAGATTTGGAAATGTCCCACTGTGCCCTGTCTCCTGTGCAGCCCTGGCAGGACCAGCCATGGGAACAGCATGATGACACTTTTCTGGAGAGCCCACCTGAAAAAGAACCTGTGGAACCCAGTACAGCAGTTTCATCCTGGCATGACTCACTCCTAGTTAAAACATTATGATTCATGGATGAGTTTTAACTCCATGATTCATTCAGGTCCATTTTTTCTTATTACTGTCCAAAAACATATAATCAGTAGGTGACTTACCTTATCTAAGAAAAACTGAAAATGAGCAAAAGTTAACAGTTCTTCCAAGAGACAATTGAGGTGCTTCTTTTTCAGAGGTATGCAAGCAACACC
The DNA here is from genome assembly GCA_030060385.1 of Muscicapa striata striata. Lineage (NCBI taxonomy): Eukaryota > Metazoa > Chordata > Aves > Passeriformes > Muscicapidae > Muscicapa > Muscicapa striata. The sequence continues at coordinate 1,612,949 of JAREIS010000046.1, forward strand.
AGGTTGAGAAAATTAGAAAGACCAAAGCTTGGGATATTCACAAAGCAAATTCATTCCAGCCTGAGCAATACAGCAGATTCATGAATATATGTTTGTATTATCAATGTATTTAAACTGAAAAGAGTTCTAATTCTCCCTGTTCTTTATGTTCCTTCTATACAAGTTGTTTTGCTCTGCAGTTTCCACAGCTTTTCTTCTTAGAAATGTGTAGCATAAAAGTTTATTATGTCTGCAATATTGAACAAATCAGAACCAGAAGCACTGAAGGGAATACGTTTCTATCCCTTTCTGAAGGTTTTCACACTCTCAGTTGTGCTGAATGCTGGATCAATTCTATGCACCCTTCTACTGAAAAGACAAAAACTTCACCGTGAAAGAAAGAATGGCATAAGGCAGAGGGAAGCAGAACTATTTTTAAATGGTGGAAACAAAAAACAATATTCATCTGCACAAACATTAGCTATAGATTGAATTGTAAGCTATAATAGTTCCTTGGCAAAAGTACAGAGATAACCAAATTAATTACATCATGGATATGCCATTTATTGTCAGATCTGCTGGCAATTTCACAGAGCTGGCTTCTGTCCTTGATGTTAAAGAAGTGTCCAAATTCCTGGTCCCATATGAATAAACATTTTGTGTACTTCAAATAGCATACATTTGAATTGCACACATGTAAACCCATTTTTTGATTCTTGGAAAGACAAATAATAGCACTGCCTTGGCTGTAAAGAATTAGCCACTAGCAAAGGACTAGGGCCAAAACCATTCTTGGGGTTGCATCTTCTTGACCACAAGGATTACACCAAGAATCAATCTGACCTTTCTTTTTGGCAATAAAGGAATCATAACCATGTGGGATTTGTGGGATCACCATGGCAATGAATTTGTGCCCAGCTTCTAATCAAGTGATTTGTGCTTGCGACCAAATAACCTCTCTAATGCTTCCCTAACACTCTACAGCCACAGCCTTCCTATGCAGAAATCCCTCAGCTCCAGCTCTCTGGGCTCTTGTGGAGCAAAGGGTCACTGTGGTGGATGAGAGTTACAGAGGCTCATTTGTGGTTTGGCATGCCATGGGCTAGTTCCAAGCCAGGGGCTTTGGCTCCCAGCGCTGAGAAATCATCTCTATTTCAGCTCCCATTGCAGTTACTCTGCTGCAGCCTCAGCAGGGACCTCCTGACTGTGTGTGTGCCTGGAGTGAACCCTAAATCAAATCCAGATATCCATTTGATTGCTTCAGTGGGTTGAAGCTCCAGGGAGAGAAAGGAGGTGCCTGAAACCATTGAATGTAGCATGCACTCCAATTTTCAATTTTCATTTGGGGCAAGAGCAGTCATGGTCAATCAGCTAAAGAGAAATTAAAAGTCAGTTTGATGTCCTTTTGCAGAAGTAATGAGGATAAACTTGCTTTTATACAAAATTTGTACAAGTGAAGCACAAAACAAGGAGACTCACTGAGTCATCTTTCTGCAAAGAACTGGGTACAACAACAGTAACATCTCTCCTTATGTAAGCTGAGCTTGGTTTGCAGCCAGAGAAGTGTAGAGATGTATTTAAAGCTAAGTCAGCTCTATCCAGAGCTGAGCCTGGGCTCAGCAAGTTAGGAAAGAAGAGACTGGAAATTGGAAGCAAAGGACAGTTACATTTTGCCAAGCACTGTACATGGAATTAATGTGAATGTCCTGCCTCTTACAAAACCTGCACATATAAGGGTCTGTCATAAACCAGAATGAGTTTCCTCCAAGACCTTTGAAAAAACATGCCAAACATTTCAATTTCTGATACAGACAATTGTGAACTTCCAAGAAATCAATTAGATGCACAGATTGTGCAATCAGGTCTCTGTCCATAAGGATCTCTGTCATTCCAGGATACCACACTCATACAATGTACACTAATGTCTTGAGTTTTCTATTTTCATGTTCCATGAAAATGTAATACAGTGGCTGATACAAGCCTCATGTGATGAATATATCTGTTAAGTTCTTTTTCTTAGAATTCAGTTAATGTCTTTGCTGAACATACATATTTGTGAAAATTAATGAGTTAAAAAATGCATGATACAACATTCACTTTCAGGTAAAAAACTTGAGGAAATAGATTAAAAATAACCCTTAAATATCACAGATACTGTATATTATAGTATCTACATCAGGAATAGGACCAAATGTTCCTGTCTGTCATATCCTTACTGTATTCAGATCTGAAAGTCAAAGAACAAGGCTCTCAGTTTTCTACAGGCAGATGGATTCAGAGCTGAGTACACGCTTGGCACCTGAATCCCAGTAAGAAAAAAATATTTATGACAGGATGGAAGTGTCTTCTATTGTCCTCTTTCCTCTGCTACAAGAAGGCTGGAGCAGAGAAAGGGAAAAAGTATTGGGGTGGCCTGCAGAAAAATTAGTACAAATAACAGGTGTCAAACTGTGGTAGGGAGAGAGTAATTTAAACCCAGGGAAGAGGAAGGAGTTTGCTCTTTCTGGGTGTTCATTTCCAATTTAATCAGGAGGTGAGACTGAGCCTTATTCTGGCTCCCACTAGTGCCAGTGTAAAACCAACAATACACTTTTTTTTTTTTTTTTCCATCCATAGATGGACCAAATTACCACAAGTTTGGAGTACTAAATTCAATTGCTTACCTGCTACCTCACGTTTGGCTGCCTCCACATTTTCTAAGCTGGGAAAACTGAGCACTGAAAATTGAGCAAACTTCAGGACAGAGTCTGAGAAAGAAAAATACTGAGCCTGAGGCTCTAAAAAACTCCCCCATCAGTATAATCTCTTAGCATGTTGTTGATTTAGTTCTGATTAGTTGTTCTGATCATCAGGGAGACTGCTGAGCACAGAGATGTCCTCATGGAAAGGCAGGCTCAGGATCCACAGAGGGTCTGCCTGAGGGTGGGTGGAAGGACCTGAGCTCTCTGAAGGGCTATTTGGTATTTTCAGCACTTTCTGCTTTTTATTTTTGTGACAATCTTGGGCTGTCCTGGACTCTTTTAACTCTACCTGCTATCATCTCTCAGTTTTTTGTTTTATTTTTGCTTTCCCTCGAACTGCATTGAAAACACTAAAGAAAACAGTCCACTGTCAGGTAGTTCCTCTCCTTGGGATGATTTCTGTTATCCCTGTAGTGAGACAGTTTTCCCAGGACCAGGAGAGAGTGGCTTTCCTCTACTCAAGTGACAGCACAGTCTGGATTTGCTAATATGTGAACAGTGTGATGGCAGGTGGCTCAAAATCTGTCTGATAGCAGTGATCTCACCAGGAGTAGGGGTGTGCATTGTCACCCTCAGGATGTCACAAACAGAGCAGGGGAGCTCTGTTAGTCAAACAACCCTGCTTCATTCCCACGTTTGATGCTACAGGTAAAGGATCTTGATGGACTCATTCTTTATTTCATTTGTAACCAAGCTGGCAGGTTCTGTGACAATAGAAACTGTGGAATAGATGTGCACAAAGGCAGCTTTTTGTGCTCAGAAGTACATGTAACTGCTGCACAGCTTTGCCTCTGCCTCTTTGTTTTCATTAGGTGTTCTGTGATTTTGGGAATGCTTCTTATGCACATGAGGGCAAAGGTATGCAGCTGTGAATTCAGTGAGAGGGGAGTATTCAGGACTGATAACTGAATATCCAAGTGACATTTACAGGCTCTGACACCCAATTTAGCAAATACATGCACAAGTTAAATTTGCAATCCTATACCTGAACAATATTATAATTGTGCCTTTTAAAGATGTGTAAGTTGTTTATAGGTCCATCTGAAATTTTTTTACAAGAAAAAACAATATTTTCCATCTCCTCTATCCAGCTAGAAAATGGATTAAGCAAATATTGTTAAACTAAAAAAAAAAAAAAAAAAAAAAAAAAAAAAAAAAAGAAATAACTGGTTGATTGTAAACAAACATAAAACCTTCATCCTCTAGCTGAGCTTTGCTTTATTTTCAAGCACTGTGCAAATGGAACAGAGTTGCAGATTCAGATTAATATCTTCACAATGAATTGTACATGCCTGATTTAGTGGGAGTTTTTGTAGGGCAAAGGTGTGAGAATCCAAAGGTATGGAATGAAATTGGTAACCTAAACTACACCTGTAACTATTGCAGTAGTCTGTAGCATCACCGTGGCAACCATGGATGCCACAGAGCTACAAACCCCATCTTGCAAGTGCTATTGTTTCTCTTTTATGTTACCTGCATGTGTTTCAGTCACACTCTGGAGCTAAGTAGGTCAAACCATGCCCCACATGCTCAAGGCTGCCCAATCACTGAGCTCTGTTTGGGTGGAGAGAACCTGAGAGTGAGGCACATGCCAGGTTTTTCTGCTTATTGCACTCTGGACAAGAGTTTTACACATAATTGGGCATAAAAAAATGCATTGTTGCATATTCAAAAGTCTAGATTTTCCTCTAGAGTATCTTCATGTTTCTGGAAATTCATCAGGATGATCATTCTTAAATACCCAGTTCCCATATAAATCTGCCAGGCCAGGCACTTAAATTACATAACAATCGTGCCCATTCCTAGACATTAATCTTACAACTAGACAAATTTTTGCATTTGTCTTCCAAACTTATATTCATAGAGGCTGTCCTTTGAAGAGAAGGAGGATTACTGATTTGGCTGGCAAGGGGTGGCAGCTGCTGCTCCAAGATGCACTGAGGTGGATTCAGATATGGGATCACACATGCTAAAGCAGAAAGAATTAATTGTTCCCACAGAGTCCTCTCCATCATTGTTAGGAGAAGCCTAAACAAGGAAATAACTCTGCTGTCTTGATTTGTAGAGCATAAAAGGTAAGATGCACCTCACTTATAGGTCTAATAGCATAGACTAGGTTAGGCTCACATAATCCAGACTGAAACACAACTGCATAGCTTGTGTCACCTGGAGTCCCTGAAGGAAAGGTGCTGTGATCAGAAAATGCAGTATTCTGACATAATTTTCTGCTTTGTCATGCTGCTGGAGAAGGAGTCATGGATCTTTGCTTCATGTGCTGTCTAATGGTTACCAAACAGGTGTCTGTGAGGATGCCTTCATGCTATTCCAGCTTTGATAAGCACTTACATAATTGACAAAAAATGTAAGAAATGGAGCTGAATGCTTTCAGGCTTTTAATAATCTTTACAGTTTGGCTTCCTAACAGCCAGTTATGTAATCTATTATAATGAGAAGTATTAGTCCAAATATCTATTTAAGGACCACTTAAACTCTTTAATTTATATTCATAAGTGATAAAACAAACACACTGGGTGCTTCACATATTTTTTTTCCCTTGGTATGGCTGTTAATATGAGTTTTAGCACAGATCCAAAAAGGAGCTGTCTGGTTGTCCCTTCTCCCCAGCAAGCCCAAAGTCTCAGAGAAGCAACAGTTATTCAGTGCATGACAGGGGATGGATAACTGGGGCAGCTCCTTTCACACTTCCCACTGGCATTTTTGTTATCTTGCTGAAGCAGACTATGCAATGGATTCAGTAACCAGAGGACCTGAATCTGTCTTGTCAGCAGGGGATAAGTATGTGGCAGTGACAGGTTTTTGTGATGGTGATTAAGGCTGTCTGGCTGTCACAGTGCATTTGCATTGGTTAGTGTGACTACACAGGTCCAGAGAAGAGTGTGGCATCTCGTTTTGTCCTCAGAGGCAGTTCAGCTCCAGTGCTACTGGGCCTGTTTGGTAAAACACACATTTCAGTTTATTCCTGTATTTTATAAATCACTAGGAAGCTTTTCTTTCAATGGCTTTGTCAGGGAGGAAATGTAATTTAAAAGGTCTCTAAGACTATTCCTGCCCTTTGTCAGATTGCAAAGCTTGTTGTCAACATCATGTCTTGTACCTCCTGAGTGTTTTCCTGCCTTCCAATTAATTTGCAATCAGAAGTGTTGAGAGAACTTTCTGTTTCTCTGCAATGTGCTGAACTAGCTCAGCAACTCTAACCCTACCCAACCTTCACCCTGTAGCATTTTTGCTTCCCTGGAGGTAACACCAGGTTCTCCTCTGTTCCTGCTTCCATCACTGGAGACTGCAAATGAGGAACATCTCATGTGGCCCTAAGACTGAAGAGAACTGTTCACACTGATGGTTTTCCAGAGCTCAGTTGGAAACTTGGGAAGGGCTTCAGCTCTTAACTAATGAATTTGGATGCCTAAATTTACATGTCCAAGTGAGTCAGACATTCCAGGTCCCACTGCAGTCACTGGAGACAGAAAGCTTTATCCAGCTCTCAGAACTCCTGTGTGTCAAGTAACCACATGGGGCTGGTACATCAATGGCTGATCTGAACAACACCTGCAGCTCAGGTGGGAACTGCTGGGCATCTCAGATGGCCCCAGCCCCTGCTGCAGACACTGAATCACATCTCTAGAAGTGGGCACTTTAACAAAATATCTAAGTGTTGGAGCTGAATCCCTTCACCTGGAACATTAATGACCACCATTCACACTGGATGCTGGAAGCAAACTGGAAACTTCTTAGGTTTACACAAAAGTTTGCAGAAGTTGATGCAGATTCATTAGTGGCTTTTGGAATGTGTCCTTAAAGAAAAGTCAACAGCTTTTTATTTTTTTTTTTTTCCCCACATTATTAAATGCACCTAACTTACAGAAGAGAGAAACTTATGATGTTTCTTTTAATTAGCAGTGATATCAACTGGCTCTGGGAATCTTGCTTTATTCTTTCCTTCCCACCTTATCACATTTTCCCACTAGATTCAACACACAAAAATGAGTACACAATGTGCTGAGTTTTTTTCTTTACTAAAAGTAGATGAATGTGGTGGAACTGACTGAAAACAAAATACACACAACTTATCCAGCCTGACCTCAACACAAAGCAGAGTTCTGACAATTTTACTGATGAACTTTTCAGGAAAGGAAATTGGTCTTTCTCTAGGAAGGATCAGCTAATCAGTAAAGGTGAGCAGGTAACTCACTCATTGCCCTGTCTGCTTACAGCAGGCAGATGGATAAACATTTATCAAAAATTAGCATAAGATGCCAATTTTTACTAGAAATAATAATTTTTCTAATAGCAAGTGATTACTTAATTAGATGAGCACTGCAAATGAAAAAGAAATTAATAGCCACAGTTATGGGGAAAAAAACCCACAACCACTGTACTTGTTTCTCACCCACACATTGTTCTTGCAAAGCACTGAAAAGGTCAAATGATTTTTTTCTTACACCTTTTTTTTATTGATCCCATGCACAGAGGTTAGCATCTAGGCCATTCTGCAGATGAGGCTAAGATTTTCATGGCTGGAATAAGGACACCAGTTTAAAATGTATTTTTGGCTGGAATTTTTTAAGTACCTTGGTGAGAATTTTTTGAAATGTCATTGAATTGCTTACTGAAAATTCACCTTGATGCTTCAGAGCAGACTATCCCCAAACTGTCACTGAACTTTAAAATGTCACAATACCAGAATTATATGTTCTAAAAATAAAGAAATGGCTTAAAGAGGAATTAAACTGACTTAGACAAGTTTAATTAATCACTATGCTTTGGGGAAAAAAGTAACATGCTTTTCTGTTGAAGTGCAGAGACAGTTCAGACAGAGATTGTGTTGCAGAGGGATTATCAGAAGACATCAGTGTGCTAAGCAAGAGCAAGCCCTGCTCTTTTCAGCTCCTGCCTTTGGAAGGCATGACAAGCCATTTCAATACAGCCTGTGTGACCTCAGCCTTCTGAGATCCACTAGCAGCAAACACCTCCTTGGCTCAGTGGATTGAATCCATAGGCTGGCATTTCTCATCATGGTCATACACACACTTACCTTCAACAGTCTGACCAAAGACAAGAGCAGAACAGGAGGAGAAGGAGAAGGAGAAGGAGAAGGAGAAGGAGAAGAAGAAGGAGAAGAAGAAGAAGAAGAAGAAGAAGAAGAAGAAGAAGAAGAAGAAGAAGAAGAAGAAGAAGAAGAAGAAGAAGAAGAAGAAGAAGAAGAAGAAGAAGAAGAAGAAGAAGAAGAAGAAGAAGAAGAAGAAGAAGAAGAAGAAGAAGAAGAAGAAGAAGAAGAAGAAGAAGAAGAAGAAGAAGAAGAAGAAGAAGAAGAAGAAGAAGAAGAAGAAGAAGAAGAAGAAGAAGAAGAAGAAGAAGAAGAAGAAGAAGAAAAAGAAGAAAAAGAAAAAGAAAAAGAAAAAGAAAAAGAAAAAGAAAAAGAAGTAGATCATTGGCCGTGCTGTTGTGTGTTAATTGGTTAGAAGTTGAGCTGGTGGCATTAAAGAGGGAGAAATGAACAAGGGACAAAGTAGTTTGTCACCAGCCCCACATCCTGCTGCTGCTGACTGCACTCTGATGGAGCCTGGAGCTGAGTCTTGCCTGGGGCTGCTGGTCAGGGACGGTGTCACTCTGAAGCTGGGGGTCTGTGTCCTGCTGCTGAAGGACAGTGTCTGCCGGGGCATGGTCTCCTGGCTCATGTCCCTCCTGGAGCAGCTCCACTCCTCCCTGGCACTGGGTAATGCCAGCACATCCCTCATTTAGCACTGTGGATACCTGAGGAGTCCAGAGCTCGTCCACCACTGCCCTCAGCATTGCCAAGAAATTGGTGTTTTGGGGGGGGGCAGAGCTGCCTCTTGGCAAGGAGGGAGCCACGAGTCTCAGGATCCCCTTCCCTGGGCAGCTCTACAGAACCCCAGACACACAGAGCCCTGCTTAGCTATGCCCCAGCTTAGGCCAGTTTGGAATACACAGATCCATTTTGGCATCATGCAATGAACCCAAAAGCACTGAGAACCATTTTTTCCTCCTAAACTGATTGCATTTCCCCTGTCAATGCCAGCACAGTGGTGAAGTGTGTGCAGGTGGCTCCATTCCACTGGGAATTGTACAGAGCTCTGTTAACTCAGCCTCTGCAAAAAGACTGTTAATGCCAGTGTATCTTTTTTTTTTTTTTTTTTTTTTTTTTCCCAAAGAAGAAGCAAAGAGCCTGATCCACCCCCCCTCCTCCCCATATAAATAAAGACAGTCAGGCACAATAAAGCTGCTTCTGCAGCAGGGGTGCCTCAGCCAGACCCCTTCTCCATCACAGGGTTCACCCAGCCCTGTGTGGATGCTGCTCACCAGTGCCAGGAGCAGGTTCAGACCCCTCTGGTCTCCAGTTTACCAGGTGATAAAGCCACAGCCTCGGGCACTCAGGCTCAAATGACTTGGGCAAGGCTGTGTGTGTAGCCCATGTGAGCAAGGAACTGCACAAGCTCTTTGCCAAGGCTACCACTCAAATCACAATCTCATCCTCCCCTTCCTAAGGTCAAGCAGAGATGCTCAGGCCAGAGTTTATTCTCCTAGCTGATTTGTAATCCTTTCAGAACCAGATTTCCTGATAGGAAAACCAATAGCCCCTCAAGTCTCTCAGGGCAGTTGAGTGCTCCTGTAATAAGGTAGAGTATATTCAATGTAAGGATAATGGGTAATGTGGGCTTTATAACAAAGCCATAACTCAATAGGAGGGGGTTCAGATGATCTCATGAATCACAGCCATGGGATGTGACTGATCGATGAGATCATTAGAAAGCTAAGATTGAATTACAGGTCTGGTAATTTATCACTCTACAGCCTCAGCACTTTCTATGATATTTGAGAAACACACATTTTCCTGTGCTGTTTTTTTCAGGTCCCTAATTATAAATAAGGTGCTGGAGATGCTTTTAATCAGTGGGCAGTCTAGTGCCACTGTCTTCCACTGTAATCAGAGTTGCAGGCATACAGTGAACTTCTCTTTTGAATTATTCAGGATGTAGATCATTGCAGAATTACAACATGCTGTTTCTTTCTTAGTGTTCAACATAGCAGTGGAAAATTCCAGTGTAATAAGGCTGGGACATAAATTTCTTTCATAGTTAACATTTTATTGTACTAATTAAGAAGCAAAACAGAGAAAGATTCTACATTCTATGTTATTGCTAATCGTATTTCATATTAATTAATAAACATAAACCAGTTATCTGAGGCGTGAAATTTTTCAACACCTGTTTTTTCAGCTGCTTTAGTAGATTAAACTTCCTTCTTTGTGCCTGTTATCTGGCTCATTTATTGGGTATATGTTGTATTTGCATTGAAGCTGTCTGGAGCCATAACAGTTTGATAAAGTAATAAGGCATTTGCTTTCTGGAAGACAAAAATTAACAGCCACAGGCAGACCAGCAAAATTAATGGACTTGAGTTAATTTTCCAACTCTGATAGCTACTAGCCCAGAGAATACAAAGGAAAATGTCCAGGATGGCTGACATCTTTGAAAGCAAACTCTGCAGTCTGCAGAAAGGGTGAGCAAATTGTGAATCCACCTGGGTGATATTTCTGGACCTGGCTCTAAGAAAATGTAAAACAGAGATGCCACTTGTACTTTCTGTCTAATCAATTTGACACTCTCCTTTCTGTAATGGCTGGAGGACAGGGACGTTCTGTCTTGCCTCTTCCTTGCCTCTTCTCACATGTCCCACTGCCAAAATCTCTGCAAAGCACATTCTCTGTACAATCATCTCCCTTGCCTCTGGCACCCTAGATTTCACAGTCCTTTCAAGATGGTTAAGAGTGCTGGAGTTGTTGCAGATCTCTGTCTTCCACTGACATTTGGATCCCCTGTAATCTTTTTCATGCAGTAGAATGAGAATGATGTGATTCCCTTAGACTCCTCTGCAAAATAAGAAAATTGCCCCTTCTAATTTTTTAAATTTTTTGTTTGTTCATTATTTTATTTTCATTCATTATTTTATTTGGTTGTTTTTTTTTTTTTTTTTTTTTTTTTTTTTTTTTTTGTTATTTGTTTGTTTGTTTGTTTTACTTGTTTTTAAATTTGCCTGCTACTGTCTGGCAGAACTGATGGACAAGCACCATTCCCATTTCCTTGGAAATTTCACCTTGGAAATTCCCTTGGAAATGTATTTAGTCTGAATTAGACTGGAGTGGGCAGCAATGTTCAGAATGTTCTGTGAATGGGAAATTTCAAAGAAAATCTCACACCTGACACACCTGATTACTGCGTTGACAAAACCAAAGCCTTTCCTTGCAGCTGCACTGCAGAACTGACATTCCTGGCAGTTCTCCCTGTGCAGCTGAAGATGCTGACAGGAATGGCAATGCCACTGCAGGGTGGCAGGAGGCTCAGGAGCTGTGATCCACTCACACCCTGCCCTGTGCTGCTCATTTGGGAGCAGCCAGGGTACAAATGCTCCCCTCCACATCAGGGACTCTGCAATCTTCAGGTACTGGGAGATCTCTGAGAGTTTGCACTTCTCCCTTGTCCTGCTGGAGAGCCAGGAGACAATTCTTTACCTGGGCTCTGAAACTTCTTTTCATCATCTCCCACTGCAAGGCAAAAGAATGAGCAGCAGCAGAGGCAGTATCTGCCTGCAAACCAACAACTCCATGCAAATTTACTTCCAGAGATGCCAGCTTATACCTTACATGATCAGCAGTTTTATGCATATTCATTTCTTCCCTATGTAAAGCTTGTCTCTCAGCCAGAATCCTGTAAAAAAAAGATTATTCTGTTCTGTCACTGATGAGAATTGGCATCATCAGTGCACCTCTTTCAAGGTGAGCTGGTCCCTGTGAGGGTCTGTCATGGCTCTGTTGCTGCAGTCCCTTACATGTTTCCATTAATATAGCAGTTATTTTAATATTCTGCATCAGTGATATTCTTAAAATATCTGATATCAGCATTGTGGAAAGAATATCAGTCAAAACTCACCCCCTTAGGTTTCTTCAGAACATTTCTATTGTTCTTTGTCCAGTTTACATGAGTATTTCACAAATATTAATGACTTAGTCTATAAAAGTCTCTGAAATATTAAGACACAATTCCTTCTGACACTAAGAGAGCACAGAGAACTGAGAAAGCACAGAGAAGTGACACTGAGAAAGCACGGAGAACTGCAGGTAAGGGAACACAGGGTAATTTTGGGATACCCAGAGTGACATGGCTGATCCCTGTTTTTTCCAGAGCTTGTGCATTTGTTCCTCTGTCTCTGAGCAGCACAGCTCCCACTGACACAAAACCAGCTCTGTGTTTTTAGTTAAGCTGCAATTAATCCACAGCCTTCTAAAACATTGCTTAGGCAAAACACCTCTTCCTGTGCCACTGTAAAGACATGGAGGTGAAATCCAGCTCACTGGGGCTTTTTCCAGCTTCCTCACCACTCTTCCCTTGTCTACAAACCTGAAATTACTTCTCCCCATCCTGCCCTCCACCAAACAGGGGATGCTGGCAACAAATCACTCCTGTCTGTGGGATCAGGGTCCTGCAGAGAGGTGATCCCTGCACTAAATCCCATCCAGTGCACATGTCAGCAGGGTGAGGAATGATTTACAGCCACATAGGGCTGCCTTCCTTCTATTTCATCCCAGAATTTCACACAGCAGTTTCATTAATGTCCTGTTTGTGCATGAATGAGTTAGGCAGAGACCTGGCACTGCTGAGCAGATGGTGCTGCTGTCCCTGGTGAGACAAGGACCATACCTGCCCCAGGAGAGCCAGGCATTATGCTTGCTCAAGAGACAGTTTTTCTATTGATGTGCTGGTGAAATGAACCATATAATATCTAACCACTGCTGAAACAGAAAAATATGAAATAAGAAACCTCTCTAAACCAGCCCTCATTTATTCTTGTGATATGGTGGGAAGGGGAGTTTTCCAGCTTTGGGGTTAAATTATTTTTGCACTTTTTTCCCATCTCCAAAGCTGAAGGGATCTAGGCAGTGCTCATGTTACAGGCAGGGTGTTCCAAGGCAGCTGCTGAGAGAGTTTTGGTGAATACAGCTCCTGCCATCTGTGATGCTGCCAGCTGGGTTACACAGGGCTGTGCCCATAACTGTGTTACAAACATGACACCACCTCAGCACAGTGATTTCCCAGCAAGACCAAAGCATTACTTTCATCATCCCTCTCCAGAGAGTGACAGGAAACCTTCCTTCTCTGCATTTATTGCTTACTTTGAAAGGCAGGTAAAGGTGATAGTGGGCTGAGTTGAAAAATGAAACTATTTTTTTTTCTGTTAGCTCAGCCTGCCTTTTCATTTTAGGTAAGTTAATTGTAAATTAAGTTGATCACTGGATTCTGATTATGGTTCCTCAGAATAGCTCCCACAAAGAGTGGGACCTCTCCAGTGTCCTCTCCATGGCAGAATGAAAAGCCAGAAAGGTGTCTCAGTAACATCAGCATGGCTGTAACCCACTGCTGCCCTGAGGATTGCCACAGGAGCTTTTTTTTTTTTTTTTTTTAATCATTTTTAAAGTTAAGTCATATTTAAAATGGGAAAAAGACCCATGAACATTGTTCTGTGGTGAAGAAACCTCTGTGGTGCTTGTCAGGTTGCTCCAGTGGTAAATCACCTTAGCTATTGAAACATGATGAAGGTCTGACTTCCTAAGCACAAATGGGTGTTGACATCTCTGCTGTCTCCCCCAACATAATTTAAGACTATCCAGGTTACTGGTATTTTAGACCTCCTTATGCAGGAAAGAGTTCTCTTCATAATTTATATAGAGCTTATTCCAAAAACTTTGGAGAAAATTCCATTATCACCATTATTTGCTTCACAACAAAAATTTCTCAACATTCAGATCTCTGCCTAAATAAATGTTAAGAACTCTAACAAATGGTTCAGAAATTTTATCACTTTTTTATTACAGAGTGAAGTTTCTAATAGCAACCTAGTGGATCTTGATTTTTTTTTTTTCTTCACACAAATAAGTCCATCCTTTATTAAAAGTGTTTGGTATAATTACTTCTTGTCTGTGCTTCCTTTGCCTGCTTTTTTTTCCAGATACATTTGAAGCTTTGGACATTTTTACAAGGTTTTAGTGAGGTTCCTTTCTCAATGTATTTTATTTTTCTCCCAAAGTGGCAAAAACTGCAAATACAAATGCACTTGGAGGAACAAAAGCAAGAATGTTATAGGAAGAAAGCTTTGATTTTAGATGTTATGTCATATCAGATCATGTGGTACGATTTTGAGACACAAATCTTTTTCAGAACAATGTACAAGCCTCAGAGGAATTCAGGAATTTGGTGATATAAAAAAAGTACCTTCACTAATTTGTTGACATTAATAAGATCCAACAGCATTATTCTGCTGAAAAAAATCACACAAAACCCACAACATATCCAACACTCCTCATCCACCAAAAACTACACAAAACAAAAAATCCCCCCCAAATCACTCACCAACCAAAAAACATAAAAAAGTAAACCCGAAACCATGAAAGACCCACACCAAAACAAAGAAGAGAAGAAATGCTGATATTGTGTCAGACACTTGAAAGAAACTACCTGGAACATGTATTCTGAAGCTCAAAATCCAGGATTCATCATCAAGAAAGCAGTAGCTAACGTGGACTAAATGGTGAAAACCTAGATATGATAATTAGAGATTTGGAAACATGACTTACAAGGAATAGTTGAATGAATACCCACTACTTGGCCTTGAAAGGGGAAGACTGGATGGACAATCTATAATTGTTTTCAAGTGTATAACAGGACAGCATGAAGAACAGGCAATAATCTGCTTGCTGACATGACTGGCATCTAGAAAAGGAAGACTTACTGGATTCAAACTCCAAACAAGGGAAATTTCCAGTGTTTAAGGTTATACACTTTTTAAAACTTTAAACTAGCACAAAAAAATAATTCACAAAGTAGAAAACAGGTTGTCTAAAGAGTTCTGGTGTCTCAATCATTGGATGTTTTTGGGGAAAAAAAATGACAAATGTTTCTTGATTTATATATAATTACATATATTTAACCCTAAATTGAAGCAAGACGATGGGTAAATTACATCTTTCCTCTTTTCATCTTTTAGGAGTCAGAACAGAAGTGAGAGATGAATACTATTTGGGTTTTAATGGGTATTTTTATGCTGGGCTTTTAAGAATAAGGTGGGAAGGAGACACTTTCTGAATCATTCTGACAAGCTGTGTATTGCAAAGAGGGCTGAGAGTACAAAGGAGATAAGCAAACTGAGCAAGCAGTTCATCACACACAGGAACTGCAGCCAGTTTGGGTATCATCAGCAGAACCAATCCACCACTAGAAAATGGCTGTGTTGGAGTATTTTGCAGAAATATATTTTTGTGGTGAAATTCCCTGACTCACAAATGAATGCATTTTCCTAACATTTAGTGCTCTGTCCTTTCAGAATAGAATAGTTTAATTTTTTTTCTTTCACCTAAAAGTAACTGATTTCAAATCTATATTTATAATTAATTAAATGGAAGAAATTGTGCTTGGAGCAGAGTATTTCAGGGCTTTTTGAAGAAAACATTTTTATTAGTTCTAAATACGAAATTTTGAAGAAGAGGCTTTGGATTCTACCTCAGATGAAACATAAAAGTCAGAATCTAAAGAAAATTTAACATTCTCTGGAATTGGCCTTCTATTTTCCTTCAAACTTCAACACAAATGATCCTAGATTTTTAGTAAAATTATTTAAATATAATTTTGAGGAATCCCTCTTCATTTTGGAGATTATATATCTCTGCAAAGAGATATACTGACCAGTGGCTTTTTGTCCATGTTTGGTTTATAGTCGTAGCATTTTTGTTTTGGTTCCTTTTTGTTATGATTTAGGTTACCTTCAGTTTTTCTGAAAGTAAATTGTGGGCTTTGAAATAATATCACTGAAACATAGCTTATGACAAACTTACAGTAGGACAGAGATATGGTAGATACTCCCTATCCACTGAAAAGCACAAAAATATTTGAGCAAAGGCAGCTTTATTTGAAATATTAGAGCACTCGGAATATTTAATTTCTTTTTAGGGAGTTAGGTCATAAAATATTAATATTTCCTCCTTCCAACTCAAATAAGGATGGATTTTTATAATAATAATGAGATATAATTTCAATCTCATTACTTCTTCCCTTTTCAGAAATGCCTGTCTTAATGTTTTTTTGCTAAGCATGCATTTATTAGTCTTCCTTAAAGTTTATCTAAAGTTTTAAAAAATTGCATCACAGTGATGTTATTGGCCTGTCCATTTTGACCTGGAAGAGCTAGGTAATAGTGACATTTACCTTCTTTTTGTTTAAAACTCTCTGTTGTAAATTCATTGTTTGTTTCTTGTTAGTACTGAAATGAGCTTTGAAAGAAAAAAGGTTTAGGAGGAAATTTGGAAAAGATGATTTATGAAAGACATTGCCATCTAAAAAACTAAACTGCCAACAAAAGCATGAACTAGATAGTTTTATGAAACCTGGAAAATTTAAAGTTTGAAATCCAAGTATCTATTTGAAAAATAAAGGGACTCTTTTTGCTGTGGTTTGTCCTGTTGGTTGGATTTGGCCATGGGTAGTGCATTACTGTGAATTCACCAACTTTACTTGCAGCTCACTGATGAAGAACAAGGCCTCATACTCCCCTCACCCTTCCAAACCTCATCCTGTAATAATCTCATTTCCACTGTTGGTCTGAAACAACTGTGGACACAGAAAAAACCAAAGTATTGCAGTGGTTGGACCAAGTGCAGCAAGCTAGAGTCATGTTCCCAGTAAATACCATGGGGTTGAAATATGAGGTAAACTCAGTAAATCCTAAGTTCTAATTCAGACAGCCCTTATCAAAATGTGATATCTTTATTTTCCTGCAAACATCCTGAACTGAGACCATGAATCATCCCCATGTGTTTGCTGCCACTGGATCTCTGTCCCCTGGGCCCATGCTGGTGGCTGGGAGGGTGTGAATGTTCTTACAGGAATATTTCAGATGGGCTCCAGTGTGCTCAGCACAGCCTGGAGCAGCCTGAAGGTCCTCACTCTCAAATATTTGTGTGCCACCTCACTAGAGGGGTTTATCTCTAGTGAACCTAATATTATCTCTTTTCCCCTTCAAACCCAGATAAAAGCTCTTTTGATTGGCCCTGCTCACTTTTGCACTAAGTTCCTTTTCCCTCCTTGGTGTACCACATCTGTTCCAGTGGGCCTGGGGTCATGTAGATAGACCCATGATGAAAATCCCCAAATTCTGCTGAGACAGGCTCAGAGGCAGGAATGGATCTGCTGGCAGCCTGTTCCCTCTGAGCTCTGGCTGTGCAGCTGCAGCTGTGCTGGGCACAGAGCTGAGAGAGGACAGGGACTTCTGCCTCTGGAGACCAATTCCCCTGGCACAGCTGGCACAGCTGGCACAGCTGCAGTGCCCTCCCTGCCTGCCAGGTGCTGCAGTGCTCCTGCTCCCAGCCCTTCCTAAGGGATTCTTTCATGGGGACAATGGTTTGGCCCCTGTCACTCCTGGCCCTGCACTGTCTCCTGGTGCTGAGCTCTGGGCTCCTGGTGAGTCTCTCCACTCCCCTCTTGAGGTTCCCTTGGTTCAGGGACTCTCCCATCATTCTGGGGTTCTCCACTGCCCTTTGCTGGGCAGCTGCTACTGGGGTCATTGAAACTCCCAAGAATACTAAGGCCTGTGACCTTTTTGTTTCTTCCCACTGTCTGAAGGTCTCCTTTGCTTCTTCCTGATCCAGCACTCTGTAGTGGAAACACATTAAAACATTGCATCCTTCTACTCAGCACAACAAGCTTCACAGTTTTGCAAAATATGCAGGAATATGCTGTCAGTTCCTAAAGTAATTAATGTGTTATCTGCATTAAAAACATGCTGTTTTACTGAGCCATCAAGAGGAAATGCAGTTCTCAGATGCAAATATGTTACTTAGATGGTGGCTTTATGAACTTTGTAAATATTGAAAAAAAAGGCAAAAAATATTTTTTCCTAATCAGGTTGCTTATAAAAATAAATCCAAGCTTAACCTTTCTTAGTGTTATTGATGAAATGGAGCTGGGGTTGGGAGGATCAAAAGTTTCCAGATATGCATGCAAAGGAGTATTGATGAGCTAAGTAGCTCAGATCACTGTTCCTCACCCTTGCTTAGAAAATGCCTCCAGTCTGAAATAGAATTTTTATTACAATATTTATTACAAAACAAAGCTGAGACACTTTAATGGTAGACTGTGTGTGCTTATCTGTCCTTGGGAGAGCAGCAGAAATCCTTGATCTAAAGACGTCAATGGAACAAGATTTTCTTTCCTAAGACCATTAAGAAACCTTGCATGCTCATTTGAAGTTCTAGGGAGGTTTTAATCACCACCTTAAATAATTTTCAATGTTTCTTCGTAATGAATAAACTGAAGTCAGCCTAGAGCTGTATCTTACAGAGACAGCACTCCAATTTCACTTCACAGCAGCTGCCATCCCCTAACTTAGCCCTGATGTCTAGGTCTAAGTCCTCAGAGGAGTGGACACACTGTGCTGTTTTTAACAGATGTGTGTATCCTGCAGCTGGACTGTGTGCATGGCAGAGACTTGAACCAGTGTCATCCTTCCCTAAGCAAATACAGCAGCTGGATGCCAGAGAACCCAAGAAACACAAATGTTACATGACTAAGAGGGATACCTTGTGTTGAAGACAATCTGCCTGACCTTTGTTTTTCCTTGGAAAGCTCTGTATTTCTCTTGCCCAGCTACCATTAAAATGGCCATTGTGGGACTTTGACAAAAATTGTTTCAGACACATGTGCCAGTAATGAAAATAAAACTAATAATATGGTGATTTCTAAATCCTAATTAATGAAATTATTTTCATGGTACTGAGCCTAGTACAACAACAACAACAAAAAAAATTGAGTGCAACCTTTGTCTAAAAAGATGGATTTATGTGTGTGCCTAAAGATGTTTATGTGCTCATGCATTTGTTTTCTGTGTGGGCCCTAATTCCTGAGGCTGTGGGGAAAGCAAAGAAAGCAGTTTCTGGGTTTGGTCATGTTGTGACTTGGAAGCTGAGCAAGGCTATTCATGGAGGAGAGAAAGGGATGTAGGAGGAAGTTGAAAAAACCCTCTTTTTTTAACAACAGTTGATGGGGAAAAAAAAAGCCATTTTATGAGACTTTCTCCATGTGCTGATCCAGAGCATTGTTAGCAGGAGAAGGCTGAACTGGTGCAGGCTTCTCGATGTGGATTTGATTATTCAGCTGATTAAATTTTTCAAACTCTTTATGAGAAGAAACTGTTATGGAATCTGGAAAAACAGTTCAGAGATTTGCCACAATAATAAAATGTAGTGTTTTGCCATTCATCCCAGAGCCTTTATCAATTGTGTATGGAAATAACTTCACCCACCACCAGAACAAGACACCTGCCTTGCTGGTGTCCCTATGGCTGCTGACAGGGAGCAGATCATGGAACAGCAGGGCTCATGAGAGAGGTGAGCAGGAGTTTGAATTCCAGGTGCCAGGTGAGGCAGGACCAGCAGCTGGCTGAGAGGGAAACCAATACTGATGTAATTAGTGCAGCAGGGTTGTGTAAGTGGTTTGCAGTGCAAAGTTTGTACTCTGTGAGTTCATCTTCTTTGACTGTGTCCAAGATAATGAGATTGGCCTGATGCCCAGAGCCAACAACTATCCTGACTATAAATTTCCCAGCTTCATCTCCTGGGGCCAATCTGAATCGATCCTGCAAGTTCTGCTAAAGCCCAATTCTGAGTCCAGAGGTGCTACAGGCACCAAGCTGTAAAGCTGCCTCCTGTAGAGGTGAATGCTCTCCCCACAGATACAGAGTGCCCAGAAGCAAGGAGAAATCATTGGGGAAAAAAAATCATTGGAAAATCTGGGATTTCAGACTTCTGTCTAGGGAGCGCCCACTGACAGCTGTGACAGAAACATTAGGTATGGCAGAGGCAGGGAAGGGTGGCTCCAGGCTGAATGCAGAGGACATTATGTATACAGTCATGCCAAGATCCCTGGGATGGCCTCACCTGCTGGATGAGCAGTCCTACAGGCACAGAGCCAGATGTCCATGCTGCAGCAGGCCAGCGGCAGGACAGCTTTCATGGTTCTTGTGTTCATAGCAGTGTCTTGCTGCCATCTTCCAGGTAATCCCCTCTCACTTCCTATCAACCCACCAGTAGAAAACCTCTCAAAAAGACAGTGCAGTAGCACCAAAGAATACCTGACTACAGAGAAAACACAGAGGAATGGTGTTGAGTACACTCTGTGTTCAGTGTAGAGGTGAGAGGAATACTCACTGCAATTCTAACTCCTAAGAAAGGCTCACTTGATCTTATTGGGAGGCTTCTAGCATGCAATACCCAGGGATTCAGATTTTCAGGAAATAAACCTGGCCAGAAGGCTGTAGCATAGTGGTGCAGGTGAAACAGCCAACAGCTGTCCAGTGTGAAGAGCACAAATAGTCTTTGAAAGAGGGACGTGACCCCAACACCCACTCAGCAATTATCTACCTCCTGTGGTCTGGCACAGTGACCCAGCTTCAACAAAGGCTTGGCAGAATGATGACCATCATTTTTATGATGATCCTGGTGGTTAAAGTTGTGGGAAATGGGCACTGAATGCTCTCTGCTAAGGAAGGACTTTGTCTGGGAAGTTGCTGGGTGAATGCCATAAGCACCAAGCTTTGTTCAGGAGATGAGTCATGGCAGCAGCACTGTGAATCCTGCTCAGTAATCTGGGCTCAGGAGAAAAGTAGATGTACAAGCTCCATGAAGGGATCATGTTCAGATTTCTTTGGCTAACACTGCCTTATGAACAGCAGCATTTACTCTCAACCATTTCTACATGGCTCTTTGGTCATCCTTGGGGGTCTGTATTAGCTGAATAAAACACCTGACTCCATCGTGTTGCTTCATTTGGTTGAGATAAAACAGCTTCTCTTATTGTTTCAAATCAATTCGTTCATGGCAAAAGAAATTCAAGATTTGGTCCTCATTAAATATTTTTCTATCTGTCACTGACACAATCCTGAGCAAATCATTAAACTTCTTTCTGTTTGTGTTTCCCACATGTCCTTTAACTTTCTTCTCAAGGACTTGTAAAGATGGGACATCCCCTTCTCCCTGGGCTGACTAGGATCCCAATAATTTTATAATGGAGAACAAAAAGTTAGGTAAGAGAAGAAAAAGTTCCAGAAAAGAGTGTGAAAGAAAAGATGTCTGTTTTGAGGGAAGGAGTCCCTTCTTCCCATTCCCAAATATTACAGAATGGGAGAAAATATTCTTAAAAGAGAAAATAGCTAATACTCCAGTATTCCAGCCAGCCTTTAAATCACCCCCACCTGCTCAATATTCACCTCAAATAGTCAGTACTGGCAAATCTTAGCAGAAGAACATAGGCAAGAGCTGACCATATTAATGGGTTGTTTTGGTCCAATTTGGTAAAGTTTTGAGTCCTATGGGAAAAAGAGCTGCTGATGAATTACAAGAGTTTCAACAGAAAACTGCAAGGGAGAAACAGTGAATAAGTAAAATCTGGAAAAACCTTCACTTGGCACAATAATTCCTCCTTCACTGTTTTGGGGGTTTTTGCTTTGAGTGAATGTATGTGTAAGTTAGACTTCTCTAATTGTCTGCATTTTGGAGAGCCCTTTGTTCTTAAGATGTGTCACTAAGAGTGCCCATTCCATTTTTCTTCTGCTTTTTCATTAAAAAAAATTTGCAAATGCAAAACATAGCTGTGTGATTTATGATGAAAAAGACTTCATTTGAAAAGGGTTTGGTAATGAGGGCTTGGAAGATGCATTTGATAGTTAAACTTCAATGTACTTTTTTCCATCTATCCTGACCAATTTTTATTTGCTGATGCAAAAACCAATGTAGACTTATGAGTCATCTGTTAAAATTATTTTCAATCTCTACATTGTTTTTCATTCACAGGAAGTTCACAGGTTACTTTTTTTTCAAAGGAGGAAAAAAATAATTTGCACTTAAATATTTACCATAATACAAATTTAGAAGCAGAAAATGGTGGGAAAGCATCTCTAAAATCAGTTGTTCTGCTGGGATTTAGTCTGTGATGGAGGTCTTAACTCTTCTGACAAAAAACCAACCAGCAAATGTCTGGCTGCAGGCATGAGAATGCAGTGATCTCATGTGGGGCAGCTGGGAGCAGCTAACCTGTACCACTGGTAACTGTGCCCCAGTTTGGAATGAACCAGTCCTGCTTGGTGCCTTGACCCTTCCTCTCAGGTTCTAGTCAGAGGGGGAGAGCAGAAAAGATGGAGTTGCTCCTTTCTGGAAGAGCAAGAAGGAGCCTCCTGCTAGAGAGGTTTGGCAGAAAGACAAACGAGTTGACAGATTTTGGCATCCTGCTTTAGGAATCAGATCTGTCATCCTTGGGGAAATTAAAATTCAAATGTCTCACAGCCAGAAGAGATGTGTGGGTGAGCTAGAAAGAGATGGAAAAAAATTCTGGGCACTCTGATTTTCAAAACATGGGTTATTGGTCATCGGGAATTTATTTTCCTTTCTTTAGAGTTGCAGCTTATTTGAAGTTTGAGCTGTTAGATGGTAATGAGAAGGAAAAGAATTGCTTGGGCTGTGAAAACAAGCTCTTTGGTGGTACCCAGTGGGAACAGAGAACTCCCTCTCTCAGCATGCTGTGGGTGCCAGAAGTTTGGATGCAGTGCCTGGGCAACTTCATGGAGTCCAGATCTAATGGAGGCTGTCAACAGCAAAGGCAACTTTCCAAGAAATCTGTGAATTATAGTGATTTGGAGACTGGCAGAGCACCCTGGAGAGGAATCACTGCATTCCTTTATTCTTCTGCTCCTTTCTCTGTATCACTTGCTGATCCTTGCTGGAGACAGGATACTCTGTCAGACAACCTGAGCCCAAATAACCTGGTCTAATACAAGAAACACAAGCAGGCTATCTCACACTTGGTGATCTCAATTGTGCAATGAAATAATGTCCTTAGCACATAGTAAGCAACCAAAAGTCAGAATTATTAGTCTCATCATGCTGTCACATGCAGGGGTGGTTCTGACTTCAGTGATAGCACAACTCACCCCAGTTCCCACTGGAACTTTATAAAGCCTCACAAAATCTTTCCTTGCTTTCTGCCTTAGCAGTGGCAAGCAGCAGGGCCAAAACACACCAAAGGATTAGAAGAACATTTTGTATCAAACAGCACTTGCTGCAGATGCCATTCTTGGTGAAGATAATACTAACAGTTTGAGAATATTTAGTGGTTACGTGTGGGGAGGTAAAAAAAGGATCCACATGCTTGTAAAGGACTTTGTGAGTTCATCCTACACATCCTTATTTGAGCTCATTTGTTGCCACATTTCCATCTTCTGTGAACTTGGGTGGAGTCAGCAAAATTCCCAAGTAAAGATTAACAACAGCTTGATGAAACGTGTGGTAAATGTCCATATACCTGCATGCTGCTGTGTCTTCAGAGAAGGTGCAAACACATGGCAGATATTTTGTGTGTCTATGTGCCAGCACAACAACCCTCAGAGAGAATTTTTCCAGCTGGGCTGAGCACAAAAGGGTTTGCAGGAGGAACTTATAAGGTGTTTTAGGCAATGGCAATATTCTCAGCTTTCCAGTCTTCCAAATAAATAGTTTTGTCTAGTTTGTTCTATCTTTCCGAAGGATAACCTTTACTGTTCTTTCTTTAAAAATTATCATTCTCTTAATTCTACACTGTTATACACATGCACACATATTAATGCCCACTACATTATTTTCTTGTGACCCCCACCAGCTAAAAAGCACTGGAGCAGTCAGTAGGCACATGAGGCTGTAAATAAGTTTCAGGCCTGGGCCAGAACCTTGTCTTACAGCCCTGAACAGTGTGGACATATCATCTGGGCAGCAGAAAGAGAGATATTGCTTCATTCTTTCATGGCATGAATGTGACTGTGAAAAAGTTGTGTATTTTGCCCTATTTCTGCCACCATATAATTATTGACAGAAGTGTATTGCCATTGCTGCACTGCTAATAAGGACAGCACAACCTTCCTGCATCCCCTGCTTTTGTTTACCTAGTAATCCCTTTGTAGCTTGTCTCCCTTTTCCACAGACAGGTTAGAATTTGTGCTTGCAGTGCAGCACAGCAGAGACTGGTGAAAATTTAATATGATAGAGAAATCATTGTTCTGTCTGAAATACTTCTTACTGGAGTATAAAATGCATCTTACACTGAGTCAAAGTGTAAGAAATTTCTATTGGGGTCATGGCTAAAGCAGAGAAAATAATTTTTTTTTTTGTTGCTCATCCGGACATTAGAAAAAGAGGGAGGAGTGAAGTAATTTTGGACTTTTTCAAGAAAAAAAATATATTAATAATATATGGTTTGGGAGCTCACAGGATTTTTTTTTTCTTTGTATCCTTTTTATGTCACAAAGTGAAGACTGATCACAAGGAAAAGGTATAATTTTTATTTGGGTTTAGTTAGCCTTTTCAGGCTGCTTACTCACTTTTGAAACAAAAAGCCATTTTAAGAAGTGAAAGCAGCGATGAGCAATATTGTGTCATCTCCACCAAAGGATCATCCCTTCCTTTGACCAATCTGTCCCCGTAATTAGTGAAGACAGTCAGTCCTCAAAGCTGTATTGCTCAGTCATGACAAAAACTCTTTACCAGAAAATGTTTCCAGGTTCTATTTGCAGTGCAATTATCAACAGCTCCAACATGCTTTGATTTATTACTTGTAAACTTCATTGTTTTTCTACAACCTCATTACAGAATTATTTGTGAAAGCAGGAAATGTGTCTTATTACTTCCTAATCATTTTAGATATAAACTGTCTGGATGTTTTCCAGCTAATATATCAAATTATCTCACTCTCTGAAAAGGTCCTACCAAAATTTGGGCACACATAATGATAGATAATTAATTATATTAATCACAGCTAGTAATTTCAGATGGCTGTCTGAATGTGACACATGCTAATGCATCAGTTTCAAAAGATGCCAAGCTCCATTGCTGGGATCTAATAGCAGATAGGTCACCTACAATACCACTCACACTTCTGAGTATAAATTATGTAGGTCAGTAATTTCATAAAGACAAAATTATAATGATGTTCCCTGAGCAGTAATATCCTTCTAGAATTACTTTTTCTCTCTCAGGATTTTTTTTTTTTTTTTTTTTTAGTATGCAAGTGTAAACTGCTGTCCAGGGAATTCAGCAAGGCAAGCAAACTTCCAGGAACCTGTCAGGCCGTGTGACCTGGTGAAAACAGGAGAGAGGAGCAGAAGAGGTGACACATTGCTCACCTGTAAGCTGGGCACAGCTCCTGCATAGCCAAAGCATAGTGCCCCTCTCACCTTGGATCAAGGAAGTGGGATATTGGATGGGATCTGACTTGCCCCTCTCCTGAATGTCACTGCACTTTTCATGAATTCATATCCCAAAGCAATTTTCTCTCCTGAACGCTCCGTGCCTTTGATACCAGTGCCTGGGAAAATGTCATTAAAGTGTTGTCCCACACAGAGTGGAGGAATGACAGCCCATAAAGTTTAATCTGCCACCTCTTTCTATACTCAAGGAAGTCAAGTCTGAAACCATGTAATCATTCCCCAAAGAGTATTATCTATTCATAGTCATTAGACTCCTGCAAAAAGAAGACATGCAAAGAGGGCAGCAATTAGGTCTGAAGAGAAGTGCACATGAATAATATGTTAATTTAGTGGCTTATTTTCCACGTTTAGAATACAGAAAGACAGATTCTCACTTTCTCCAATGAACTTGCTATGATAACTTAATTAAGGACTATTTTAACTGATATTTAACTTCACAGACTGATTTGGGATATTCAAAAGCTGAGCTGTGCTGCTCTCTCAGGTAACTCACACTTCTTTTTCAAGCTGCTCCTGAATGTACATAATCATTGCCAGCCAAATACTGTCATGTAAAAACTACATCCCTAAATTCACTTTCTACAGACAATAAAAAGCAATTAGTTGCATATTTGCAGAAAGGAGAATGAAACTTTCATAAGCACAGATGAAACAAGTTAATTTCAAATTCTTATGGGAAATTTACTGATAATTTGCTCTGTTATTCACAAAGGCCTTCGTGAAAAGCAGAGAGAAACAATGTGAATCATCTAGCAATGTTTTGCTATTGCTTTTCATATATGCATTTTAAATGAAGAGAGACCTGATTGTAAATAAACATCCTCAGAGTATTAACAGCTATCTGAAAGTGGTCTAACTACTTAACAAGTCAAACAGTGATTTCAGAGAATGTATTTCACACACTAGGTGGGACAGCATATGAAAATAAATATGAAATGTACTGTGATTTGGCAGGTGACTGGGAGCTCATTATATAGCTGTAACACTATTACTTGTGATCCCCTGGAATTTCCTAAGTTCTCAGCCTTCTCAGTAGAATCTTACTCCAGGAGCAATCATTGTTTGAGCTCTGAGCCATGAAAAGTTGTGTATGGATTTTGTGGAGTTTTGTGTGTGTGAGTGTGTTTGTGCTTTTTTTTTTTTTTTTTTTTTTTTTTTTACTATAAACCTGCTAGGATATACTTGAGAATTCACAGGCATAACAAGATTAATGTGTGTTGAATGAATGCTCAGTCAAAGAGAAATCTGGGCTGTGGGGTATTCAGTGCCCTATGGATAAATGAAGAGAAGGCCTCAGATGAGAATGTTTCCCAGACATATAAGGACAGGAAAAAAACAGAAGGATTGAGCATGACAGGTACTCGGAGGTAAATTTAGTGAAAAAAAATTACTTTCTTGTTGTTTTCCCAAAATCAAGGTAAAAACAATTGCATTTTTTTTTGTTTGGATGCCAAACTGTGCAAAATTTCAAATCAGTCTGCCTTCCTAGTGAAGCAATTTCTTTTTTTCAGCAGTTTTTCCTTCTGTGTTTTTGGCTGCTTACTGCCTGGCCATTGACATGTTCTCCAGTTATCCTGGGCAAGAAAAATGATGTTTGGTGAGCTCTGGATTTGTGCTGAGGTGTGTGCCCTGTGTGCCTTGTGTGCCCTGTCCCCAGTGCCACCACATTTACCATACATTTTCCAGACAGTTACATCTCATTTACCATACACTTACACCCCATTCACACCACAATTACCATGTTTTACAAGACAGCTACACCACATTTACCATACACTTACACCCCATTCACACCACAATTACCATTCTTTTACCAGACAGTTACACCACATTTACCATTACTTACACCACATTCACCATACATTTACCAGACTGTAACATCATATTTACCATACACTTACACCCCATCCACACCATATTTACCACACATTGCTGACCTGTGCAGACAGCAGAACCCTGGGCAGCTGCCAGGTGACAGGAGCAGGTGAGAGTGGGCTTTGGCAATGGCTCACTGGCAATGGGAGAGGAGTAGCTGGAGCTGAGCAGAGGAAATACCCCTGGGGCAGGGTTAATTGCAGGAGATTGCAGAGGCCTCTGACAGAGCTTTCACCACCATAATCTGCCTCTGGACCATCAGGGTGGGAAGAGCTGTTTTTCAACAATCACATCTTTATCCAGGTCATGGAAACAGTGGGCAAAGGATCAAATGGCATGTATAGAGAGAGAAGGCCATTTCCTAAAGGTGTAATCTTTCAGTAAGTACTCAGCTGCTTTGTCTGTGGTCAATTTCAACCAGCAAGACATTTTCCATTCTCTTCTCTAGAGAAAGCAGCTCCCTTTTGTTTCCTGCCTCAGAACACTTTAACTTCTACCTTGTCCCTTCAATAAAATTTCATGGAAGAGCTATGGACAGCTGTGCTGAGCACTCCTTTGTGTGTGTAGCTGCTAAAACACGTGGCTGTGACAGGTAGGCTGTCTTCCTATTCAGCACTTACATTTTTTATCTACCTAATAAGACTTGTTTTCTCCATTTAATCATAGCCTACTGAAATCCATGGAAAGTCTCCTGTTGCTTCAAGAGGCTGCAAGTCATAGTGTACATTTTATTCTTGATTTTATTTAGGCCAAGAACTCACCCCTAGGATCTGAACTAGTTTGGAGTCACTCTGATTTTGCCAAGAGGAGTTTCAGTTCTGAGATGAAAGTGGTATTTTTTTACTTGATGGTTGTGTACCTCCAAGCAGGAGAGGAAATCCTGTTAGTGAGGGCTATTGCAGAATGAGCAATCAGGCGATGAGGAGCTGCTCCTTAGGGATGTTCTTCTCTGATCTTCATGTAACAACACCTGGTGGGAGGAAAAAGTGTTCCAGGAAAATGCATCCTGATCTGGCAGCTGCTGATGATTATGTTAGGAGAAATGCCTACCATCTCTCTTGATTAGGGAAACCATTCTTTTCATCTGAATTAAAGCACCTTTTAAAAGAAGTTTCCATCTGAAATCTGCAACTGTCTTACTGCTGAGTTTGTGTGATAAGGTGTCACTTGGTGATTAAATCTTACCCAGAACTTGAAAATTGTGACTTCAGGTCACAAAACCATGGTGGAACAAAGAACATACTTCTTGTCTAGTATATTTTATTATATTTATTGCTTTAGGCAAAAGAGAAGCTAAAGTAGTTAGCATGAATTAGTTAGTATGAAGCACTCTGAATTCCTCATCCAGGACTGAAAAGTTAGGAAGCTGCTGCACTAGTCTTCAACAGAAAAGCAATAAATATTTTATAAAAGGCATAGCTGGGTGTGATAGGGATCTCATACCACAGTAAGTGGATTTGAAGCAGTTTTTCAAATTGACCATTTGAGACCTGTCAGTGTGACTGTCTATTCTTGGGCTATTTGAGAGTCACAAACTTACAGAACTTTAGAAGGTATGCGTCAAAAGTGGGATTTGATGCTTCTTTTTATTCATCAAACCTGTCTTCCACAGCCTTTTACATTGTCTGCTTCCACACATCCTTCCAAAATATGTCACCAGCTTCCTCAAGGAGCTGTCACTGATCTCAATGCTGTTCTTTTCTATCCTCTCCTAAGGATATGAGGCAGGATTTCATTGCATCCAGTCTGTTTCTTACTTCTTCAAATTCATGTATATATCCATTTGGTAATAATTTTCTTTTCTCCTTTCAGGTTGAAGGGTCTTTTTCTCAATGGAGGTGTGCTCTGTTTCAGGGGAAGGCATGCTAGAAAGTAGGCCCAGCTTGCATTTCTTTGCATTCTTTAAGGTGTTTAAAATAATTTATTTAAATCTTATAAAGTCTATCAGGAAATACATGGGAAGAGATTTTATTTATGGTCATTTTGTAGGTGGAAAATTGGGAGCAGCCTTCTGTAAGTATGAGAGAGACAGAGATATTTGTTTTGATCCCATGTGTTCTCCTGTATCAACCTGAAATCAACCCACAGTTGATTTCTCTTGATGCATCTACCTCCTAGAAATAAAGCACAGAAAAAGTATTGTGTCACAAAACAAGCAGACCCTAAAGAAACAACACTGTTAAAGCTCAGCATAAATATTTCAAGATTAACAAATCCCTTTAGCAGGGAAGCAAATTTAGAGTGACCTCATTCTGGTCAAAGGCTTGAAACCAAAATAACTTCTGGGCACCAGTGCATTTAATGAATGTGTTGCTAAACCTCAAGGGCCTCACTTTTTAAAGAAGCGTCGTTTCCCACTCCTGTGCTGTCCAACTGGTGTTTTGTAAGTGCTGACATACCCACATAGCCTTTAGCTGAATCACACTTGCTTCTCCTCAATGCCATTCAAGTCCAGCAAGATGCCATTCTCAATTAGCCACTTCCTCATCCCTGGATTCTGGAGGCTGGGAGACAAGAGGGAAGGATTGCTGTGTTTTGTGTTTGTGCTTAAAGGCAGGGAAGTGACCTGAAAGAGAGGTGGGCTGGGGAAGGGGAGCAGGAATGGGCTCTGGTGAGGAGGGTGCTGCACCAGGCAGGGCAATCAGATAACAGATGGCAACTTGCAGAACTTCCAAGGAGACACAAGGAGTCAGACACTGACTCTGAGGTGGAGCAGAATGCTTGGAGGAAAAACAGACTGAAATATTAGCTGAAGATATACCTTCTGCAGGGGCCATTAATTGAAACAAGATAAATGTACTCCCATAAAATTTTCCTGTTCCACTGGAAATTAATGCCAACTGTTTGTCAAGCTTACACTAAAGTCTGTGAAAAGCTGTTTTTAAAATAGTCTGAATGAACAAACTACTTCAGTCAATTACTCCTACTTACAGACAAATGTACTCATGATATTTTCTCATTCTATGTGTTATAGGAAAAACATCTGGAGAGCAATTGAAGGGATGCTCCAAACACAGGCTAATCCAACCTCCTCTGTTATGCCTTTCACATAATGAGGCTGTCTCTGACAACCTGCACATTAGCTCCCCTATGAACAGGGCAATAAGAGAGTTTTCAAAATGATCCATTTGTATAACTCAGATAATCTGTATAGGATCCAGTTATAGCTTCTCATGAGCAGAGGCCATCTGTTAGCTCTTGCCCTCTCTGCTCTCTCCACATAAAACAGTGAGAATATATTTGGGGAACAGAGCTGTAACTGCTGGTCCTTGAGTGACTGTTCAGACAATCTTGTTTAGATGTTCTGACTTTGTCTGATGCATTTTTAGAGACATCCAGTGATCAAGATAGCAGCTTTGTCACTCCATGTCACCATCCTCATAGATGCCATTCTGTAGCTAAAGTCATTCTTTCTACAAATTATTACTTATTTCCTCTCGTTCTTTGACAGAGAACACAAAATGAAAGATTTTGCATATTTGAGGACTGTTGTATACTTTTCCATAATCTCACTTCTTTCTGATTCTCTCATAGGTCATGCTTACCACACTCTTGCTATCCTGTTTTGGGAATTTTTTTTTTTTTTTATTTCTTGCACTCTCCTAAGTTTTTCAAAAATATTTGTAACATGTGGTGCTCAGAGCCAGTGATTCATTTCTACCTCAGACTCCACTACTGCTACTAATTATAATGGAGTAATGATTTCTGATGTTTTCAGCATGTCATACATGGAAGATAATTCCAAAATAGAAATTGCTTTTTGTAGCAGGAATCAATATTAGAATCACAGAATGATCTGAATTGGAAGAGACCTTCAAAGATAATCCTCCCTTGTCAGAGACATCTTTCACTAGATCAAGGTCCTCAAAGCCCCATTCAATATGACCTTGAACTATTCCAGTGGTGGGACATCCACAATTTTCCTGGACAACCTGTTCCAGTGTCCTGCCATCCTCATTATAAAAAAGTTCTTCCCTATGTCCAATCTAAACCTGCCCTCTTTCAGTTTAAAACTCTTTTCTTTTGTCCTGTAACCAGAGGACAAGAATCTCTCTTGGTAAGAATCTCTCTTGATCTTTCTTACAAGCCCTTTTTGTATACTGAGAGGCCAAAATAATTCTCCCCTCCAGGCTGGGCAAACCCAACTCCCTCTGCCTGTCTTTTCCAGACAGTGCTCCAATCCTCTGCACATCTTCATGGCTTCCTCTGAACTGTCTCCCACAGGATGTTGGGGAGTTCACTGTGGCTGGACACATTACTCCAGGTGGGCTCTCACAAAAGTGGAATAGAGAGGCAGAATCACCTCTCTTGACCTGTTGTTCATGCTTTATTTTATGCAGCCCAGTGGTTGGTTTTCTGGTCTGTGAGTGCAGCTTGCCAGTCTCTACTTTTGCATCCACCAGCATTCCCAAGTCCTCCTCTGCAGGGTTGGTCTCAATCCCTTCATCCTCCAGTCTGTTTCTGGATTGCTCCAACTCAGGTGCAGGACCTGGCACTTGGCCTTGTTGAATTCACGAGGTTTGCATGGTCCCACTCCTCAGGGCTGTCCAGGTCCCTCTGGTGAATCCATTGCCTCAAGTGAATATTTCTGCAACACAGCTTGATGGTCTGTAATCTTGCTGACAGTGCACTTGACCCCACTCACTATGTCACTGATGAATATATTAATTAGTACTGGTCCCAGTATGTACTTTTGAGGGATACCACTCATTACTGGGTGCTGTTTTATTGAATACACGTATTTCCTGAAAAATTCCTTAGTATATTTTTTTCATATTCTATATTGAACTGTTATCCTCTTCTTAAAAATAATAGATTTAATAACCCAATGTCACTTAAATAGTATTTGAATACTGAATATTAAATCTTCTTTTGTTATTAGTTCTTTTCAGATGAGAAATAGACTTACATTTCCCTTTGGGTTTTGTCATTTCTTGGCAGTTTTTTCTGCCTTTATTTAATTTATTATTATTTTTTTTTTTTTTACTTCTGATGTGTTTGTGCAATACATCCTGATTGCCTTTCTTTATTCCATGACAGCAGTATGTGGTTGAGCTGTTTAGCCTTTCTGACTGTAATTTTCATGATTACTTCAGGGAGGAGAAGGGAAAATCAGGCTGCTACTCAATAGATAACATCTATGTTGGTAGTTTTTCTCTTCTAAAAGGATGATGCCATCCAGTCATTTTTTATGTACATGGCCATAATGTAAAGTTTTATCATTTAAACCTCAGAGATTATCTCATGTCTGAACTATCTTACCCCGCCTCTAAGGACATGGCAATCTAACTGCTGCTGAAAATTTTGCCTGGAAAATAAATAAACAACTTTTATGTCTTGATAGCACAGATTTCAACCACAGATTTCAACTCTTACTGTTTTCTCATTCTCATTAAATACTGTAGCCAAGATTTGTTTTAAGATATTTGTATAACATATAGAGGGTAGCAGTAACTCTGCACTGGTCCGTGCTTTTAACAACCACAATCAATTATTCCTTCTAACATAGGAAAGCTATAAAACATCAGCTGAAAATCTGATGAGTTATGAAACACTCTTGACTCATTAGATACATGAATACTGCAGAAATTTTGGAACAAATTACCTTACTTACAATGAAAATTAATAATATTTATATCTCTTTCATCCTGAAATTACTGAAGGCATTTCTTAGACTTCTGGTAGCCAACATAGAAATGTGGCATAAGAATCATCTGTTTTCTTTCAGGAGTAAATGAGTGAAGCACAGGAGGAAAACAGAGCTACATTATAGCTGACAATTAGCAATTGTCACAGGAGCTGCACACAAAAAAAATCACTATCCCAGCTCAGTTGCTAACATTCTGCTTTACTCTAGGCAAGTTTTCCAACATATCTGCCCTAACATTCCTATTTACAAAATCCCTAATGTTGAAAGCCACGTAGAGACCCTGAAGGGCTGCCAGCATAACCAGAGCTTATGGCTCTCTTGCTGTCTCTGTGTAAACAGTATGTCTTCATCAGTGTGGGTTAAGACTATACTGTTAAGGCACAGCTTGCTGGAGATAATATTTCCTCAGCACTGTACAAACATGAGCTCATTATCTTCATCGCTCGCAAATTGGGTGGCTGATTGTACAATCTCACTTTCACAAGCAAGAAACTAAGGTGGGAGGCAAAGCACACTAATTAAGCTACCATATGAGACAATGGAAGGTGGCAGAAGCATTTTTAAAAGTTGCCTTTGGGTTTCTGGATGATCAATGAAGAGTAGGGTGTGATTTATGTCATTCTAAAGTCAATACCTATGTTTGGTTAAATGACTCACCCTATGCCTCACTGACTCTGTGGACTTGTTTTCTATGAACTATAATAGGAACACAAGTAACTTGCTCAGATGTCAATGCTCACATTGCTGGATAGCTAATTTAGTTAGGTGAGTTTTGGGAAGCTAAGAAATGCAAACCCTTCCCTAAAAGCCACAGTGAAATGCAAGTAACACACTGGAATAGGGGAAGTGGTCACAGCACCAAGCCTGGCAGAGTGCAAGGAGTGTTTGGACAATGCTCTCAGGTACATGGTGTGATTCCTGGGTCTGTCCTAGGCAGACCCAAGCTGGCCTTGATGATATTTGTAGGTCCCTTCCAGCTCAGGGTATTCTATGATTTAGGATACTTTTTGAATCCCCACTTAGCCGGTGAAAATCAGACTGTTCTAACCATTTTGTTAGAATCAAATTATCAGTGAAGCCTGCATAAAATTGTCTTTCTCCCTGCCATGATCAACTGTCTCTTCCCTCTAAGAATTATCTGTAGTCACAAACCCCAGAAACAATTCCTCTGCCATGAGCATCACCTCTCTGCTTTGAGTACATGTGAGAGAAAACAGTGAGTGAGACCATGGGGCAAATCCAGAAATCTGCTACCTAGGGCTGCCAGATGAAAGATGACTGCATGAATGATGGAAAAGCATAACTAGGATGGCATATTCAGTCATTTACTATGGATTCCAGATTTCAGGGATGTGACTGCTTCTTTTCATTGACTGCACAGAGAATCAGTGTGTGACAGTCTGTGTGCTGCACTGCTTTCACAAATATCTAAGGAGTGTCTTAGGAGACTGGACAATGAAAGTGACTCTAACTATTGCCTGGTCATATTGATAATTATTCTGGTGTTTGGATTAAAAAAATGCATACCAAAAACATGCAAAACTGCATCTTTAGAGACTGTGCAGCTTAGAGACCAATAAACATATGAACGGATGCTTCTTCATTAGAAAGCAGTTGGGGGAAAAACAGGAATAGAAACTCAGGAGAGAAAGTAGTTCAGTTTCTTTTCATACAATATATTTTCTTTTTACAAAGAAAAAGGGCTTGTGTTTTAAAATGCTGTCCATTTTTAAGGTGCAATGCAGGTGTATTTTGGGGAGCCATGCAAAATGCATTCAAAGTTTCCTGGGGAGCATATGGTTAATAATAAAAAAAAACCCCTTAGCAAACAATGACACAAAACAGAATACCAGCGACTAGCACTTATCCCATCCATCAGGCACGTGCTGGAGCATAAGCATGGGGGTATATTATCAGTTATTGATGCCATCTGGTCTTTTTTCTATTGTGATTGTATAACAGTTTCTGCATTTTAACAGAGCCACGTTGGAGGGAATTGCTAGAGAGAAGTAACAGCCGTCCAAGCACAGGAAATTTAAACAGTTAATGATGCAGAAAATGCATGAGAAATGAGGTTGGAAGCTTGGCATCCCAGCTCATAAACAAAAGGTAACAGCAACCAAAAGAGCAACAAACAACACATCTGTCAATTTAAGCACTGAAGTTTTTCCACCTAGGAAAAGAAATCACCATCTAGAGATTAGAAACTGTGTAAACCACCATGACCCAGGAGCACATTTAAAAGGAAAGGCAATTTATCCAAGCTTTCAGCCCTTCTGAGGTTTCTGCAGGAGCAGGGGAGATGCAGGGACTGTGTTTGCTGAGGGCTGAGCAGGCAGAGGCTGCACACAGCAAGTACAGCTGCAAAATGGGCTGTCTGAAGTGAGCTGGCAGGACAAAGGGCCATGGCTTCAAAGTGCAGGAGGGGAGGTTTGAATTGGATATTGGGAAGAAATTCTTTACTGTGAGGGTGGTGAGGAACAGGTTGCCCAGGGAAGCTGTGGATGCCCCATCCCTGGAGGTGCTCAACACCAGGTTGGATGGGGCTGGGAGAAACCTGGTCTGGTGGGAAGTGTCCCTGGAGGGGAGGGGAGTTGGATTAGATGATCCTTAAGGTCCCTTCCAACCCCTATTCCAT
This sequence comes from Muscicapa striata striata, assembly GCA_030060385.1. Taxonomy (NCBI): domain Eukaryota; kingdom Metazoa; phylum Chordata; class Aves; order Passeriformes; family Muscicapidae; genus Muscicapa; species Muscicapa striata. The sequence continues at coordinate 1,648,194 of JAREIS010000046.1, forward strand.
GATTCCATGACTTTTTTACTGTGTTCCACAGGGCTTAATTGTAAGATGCAGGAAGCTGAACTTATAAATCCACAGTTTTTGTGCCTAATGAAAGTATTTTCTGGTAGGATTTTAAGCATATTGTTAACACTAGACCTGGGAAGAAATGTAGGATACAGCTATTTATGCCTGGAGAAATACTGTTTTAGAGTTGAAAGTATAAATGTTTTGTGTTATTTCAGGATGACAATATTAATTTTTGTTCTCATTTAAATAACAATGTTAAGCCAAAGCCATAACAAAATCCAACTAACTGATCAGCTACAGCAACCAATGAGAGCCCTTCAAGTGGGTCTCCAGCTGGTGGTTAAATGCACGAACCTGTGATATGAAAATCTCCACTCATACCAAATGCCTTAGCAGGCTGTCCTAGGATCTCCTGTTACCTGTCTCATCCTAAATAGTAGTGGAATATTAACTGAATTAGCTATTTGGTTTGTGAGACTGACTAGGATTTCTATCTTGTTTCTAGAGAATCTCTTCTGGCCAAAATTCAGGAAAACTCTTGTAGTCATGAAAAGTTGCAGCAATTTTACAATAATGAAAAATAGCACATTACCAGAACATTTCCAAACAGGTCTGAGTAGTACACTGCTTGGTTGTCTAACATTTCTGCTGTGATGTGAACAGGATAGAACTTGGGGACCCTGCAGCATCTCTGCCAGATTTCCTGTGTGATCTTGCATGAGTCACTTAATCCTTTGTGCTTTGCTTTAATCCCCTCTCTCATCTAGGATTCCTGCCATTCTTTCTCAGTTTTATGGCAAATGTCAGAATTATTTTAAGAGGGTGTTGGATGATAGTATTTACTGTAAAGACTTTGAAAGAAAATCTTTGTCTTTTTTTAACTGCTCTGTAAACTTTGATTGCTCTGAAAGTTTTGTTGCTTCCGTTGCTCTTCACCAGCTTATCACAAGATAGACTTGTCATGTCCAAAGAATTTATCTTTTCATTATTTTCTCATTATTTCTACACATATTCCTTTCTAAATGATACATCAGAAGGAGGAAAAGAAAATAAACACCTGCTGTTCCTGTCTATGTTCTGCAGCTAGAGAAAATTAGTCATTAGTTCAGTGGCAGCTCCCAGCCCACTTACAGAATCTGTGAAGGCTGACCTTACCCTATTGTGTTTTAGGAAAATGTCCAGCCACAGAGGGTGAGATATATAACACAGACTTCATCAAGGGAAAAACTTAAGCTCATTTCTTCTGTTAGTAAAGGTGGGAGTGTTTACAGATCATTACAGATCACTTGTTTTTCACTCATAAAACCATAACAGTGTTTCAGTGCAGAGCTCTACACAAGGAAGTTGATCCAAAGTACAATAAATTTGCTTTTATTAGTTATTTTATATGAACCCTGTGAAGGGATGTCATAGGCTGTCGTGTCCCCAGCCCATGGGGATCACACAATTGTGGTCACTGGTACCAGAGGATTGGTAGGAACCTTTACCTTGTGAACACAAAGGGCTGTGGGCAGAGGGGCTCCTGCATTTTCATCACCTCCTTGCTGGTCAAGCCAGAGCAGCCCTGAGTGCAGCCAAATAACCCTGGGATTCCCCAGTGCTCTGTAGGGCCACATCTCATAGGGGTTATCAAGCACATCAGGGTAATCAGATGCTTGATATCAATCTCTTTATGAGCAAAAGTGCTCTGGGATCAGTATCCTGAAACATTTTACATCTCCAATGGCTGAAGTGTTCTTGTTTATAGGTGTGATATTGGTGTCTTGGTCTTGCTCACTGTCAACCAATCTCAGTAGCAGATTTTTCTCATTTTGTATATTTTCTTGTGAGTTTTGTTAGATTGTTTTTGTTTGGGTTTTTTATTGTTTGTGGGGTTTTTTTGAAGAATGACCAAGAATTACCTGGGCACAAGTCCCACCCTAGCTCTGGAGGCAGACATTAAGCACTTCAGCCAGTGCTGACCTTGTGCTAAAAAGCCTGACCAAAGCCCATTAGGCCAAGAAAACCTTGCAGCAGTTTGCTTCAAACCTTGAGGAAAAAGTGACCCGCAGAAATAGGCAAAACCATGAAACTGCATTTATTCAAAGCACAAAAATGGAGGAAGAGAAGCAAACATGCTAATTTCCACTTAATCATTTCACAATATGTCATTACACTGTGAGATCCAGCACAGCAAAATGTCAGCACCAAAGAAAGAAACTCTCTTTACAAGCCACCCTCCTTCCTGAATTTTAAGAAGGGCTCAGCACACCTGTTTGCCAGGGAGCAAATCTGTAATTAATGCTGAGTGACTGTTTCTGTAGCTGAGTGGATGAGGTAGACACCAGCACTTGCTCACCAGTCACTAAATGTCTGTACCATTCACAAACTGCACATTTGTTCACACTTAGCATTCTTTTCATATCACTCCACTGAGCATTTGACTGTAACAGCAGAAGTATTTTGCAATTTTAAGAGATGTCTCCCCACAGTGCTTCCCAGTGCTCCACAGACACAAATTAATTCAGCTTTGCAGAGCTCCTGGTTTAAGACTTTATTCCATGAGTTATATGGAGGGGAAAATGTTTTCTGTTAAATATTAAAAACAAAACAAAACAAAACAAAACCCAAAAACAGATTTGGGACCCTGGAGACTCAGTGACACAGGACAATATGACACTTCAAATAGTAAAAATTGCAAAAGCCATCTATAGCACAAAATGCAAGTTGCTGCCCATGCTTATATGTGCTGGTAGTCACTCAGCTCTGTACACAGATAAGATTCTTACTTACATTAAATTGTGTGGGAAAATTACTGTAAGTATGCTTTTTCAATTGCTTCATCTGTGTCTCAGTTATCTCTGCTTGTTTTCTGTTAATATGAGCACTATAGAGCCTTTTCAGGTGTGGAATGGTTAGGGAGGTTTGATCCTTCTTCTTTTATTCCAAAATGTTTTTTATTGATCTTCAGAATTTTCATTTCAGTCCTTATTCCTGCTGAGTGAAATGACTCAAGAAAGCAGTCACTGGCTTCTTTTAGAAAAATGCCCTGGCAAAATTCATTAAGGATACCTAGATATGTCCTACAGCTGCAAGATTGTCTTTTAAGGTCCAGGTGTGGTATCTTACTGTTTACCATCAGCTGAGATGTGCATGCTGGGTATGCTTATATTCTATAATAGAAATTAATTTTAAATCATCCCTGTAAGGGATTGAGGCAAAGCCATATGAAACAATAATAAAACAGCCCAGGTAGGAAGAGACCTTGAAAGATCAGCTGATCCAATCTTTTGTGGAAATAGGAGCCTAGGTGAGATCATCCAGCACACCATACAGCCACATACAGTGATATGAACTCAGCCACATCCCTGGGGAGGTTGTTCCAGTGATTGATGGTTCCCACTGTAAAAAGTTCACTTCCTATGTTGAGATTAAACTTCTTTCTGTGCTACTTGTCCTCATTGCTCCTTATCCTCTCCCTGTGAACACAGAGCCTTCATCCTTTTTCTAGGTGCCCTTTTAAGTACTGGAATACTGTGATGATGTCACCCCTGAGCCAGCTCTTCTCAAAGTTAAGAGACTCAACTCCATCAGTTTTTCCTTACAGAGGAGGCTCTCCAGCCCTTTGATCATCTTCATGGCCTGCCTTTGGATACTCTCCAGTCTGTCTGTGTCTTTTGTGAATTCTGGGGACAAGAGCTGGACAAGTCCATCTTTATCCCTGTGGATGCAGCCCAGGATCCCATTTACCTTCATTTACCTTCATCACTGCAGCACCCTCACTGCTGACACATTCAGGCACCTGTCCCCAGGCCCCAGGGTCCCTTTCAGCAAGGCTGCTCCCCATCCACACAGAGCCCAGCCTGGACAGGGCTCTGGCTATGTCATCCCAGGGGCAGGAATCTGCACTTGTCTCTGTTAAACTTCATACAGTTCTCACTAAGCCACTCTTCCAGCCTATCCAGGTCCCTCTGTGAGATCTCTTCCTCCTGACGTGTCCCCCTCAACACTCAGCTTGGTGTCATCAGAACTCTTGATGAGAGCACTTTCAATCCTGGATCCAGATAGTTTGGGAAGGTTGTGAAGTGTGGAGCACAATCCCTGGGGAGCCCCAGGGTGACAGGCTGAGTAAAAACATTGCTCCCCACCCCATTAGAATTCTCCTGCCCACCAAACAGAACATCTCACATCTGTGACTTGCCAGTTTGTCTGGAAGACTGTGGGAGTCAATGTGGAATGCTTTGCTGTCCATGATAAAATACCCACAGCTCTTCTCTTGTCAACAGGAGACAAAATTTTGCTGTGGAGGGTGACCAGGTTACTATGGCATAACTTTTCTTTGGTAAATCAGAGGGGGCTGAGTGAAAGCAGCCATGGTGGAATTCATCTCACAGTATTTCAAGTGCTGTTGAAGTCAAGCTAAAATTGTTCCTGTTACAAGATTTTTCCTCCATGTGGGTCTATGAGAACAATTATTTTTGTCTTTCCTTATCTGGATGACCATAACAGGTATATTCTCCCCTTTTCCAAGGATAACAGAACTAGAGGGTTTATAAGTGGAAGATGGCATAGGAATGGTATTTTCCAATTAGATGAAAACCATAAGAGTACAGTTTCTTTAAAAATTTGTTGGACGAAGTTTAAAAATAAAATCCAAATGTTGTTTAGAAAAAAAATAAAATAACATCCTTTTACAGTGCTAAAAGTTATGAAATTCAGTGGGCAGAAAATATTTCATTATTCAGAGTGTAAGGGAAATACCTTGTTTTCTTAGAGCTACTCATTTATGTCACTTTTTAACAAGGAAGAAATTAAATGAAGAGAGCTGGACAAATCTAGGCAGAAAATGACATGGGATTATCTCAATGTGACCACTCAGAAAATAAGAATATTACATTTCTCTTTGGTACTCACCAAAGTAGAAGTAAGGAAAAATCTTAGTACTTCTACCAAACTTTTTAATCTTCTTTTGTCTACACATAAAAGTTGATGAGTTTTTTGAACTCCCAAGGCAAGTCAACAGAACAGCTGAATTAAAGCACAGATTTCAGAAGCCTGGTCTAATTGCTCAGCTAGGAATGCAAAGTGTCTCTGAGTAAGTTATTATTTTAATAGAAAAATCCTGTTAATGGGACCGAGATATTTTTCAGTTCTTTAACAATATAAGCATTTCCCTTTTCTATTTTCCAGAACATTCTAAGCCATTGGGCTCTTTCTGATGAAAATAAGCGAATTCATATTATTTTTAAAAATTGCTGGTGACTTCTGTCACAGAGACTTATAAATTAAGTGAGCCAAAAAATGTACTCAAATGAAATTTGTTTTACAAAACCATTTAAAGCTCTGTCAGCATTGATGGATTACAGATTCAGGATGTCAAATGGAATTGTTACTATACACAAGACTTCAGGATTCCTAAGTTTTAGAAGAGTAACCCAGCATGTGCAATCACTCACTGTAAGGTGAGAGCTCTCCACCTCCAGGAGCTCCTCTTGGGCAGTGTCTTCACCCATGGGGACAGTGAGGAGAGATGGAAGGTTTATCAGTCAATAAAAAGTTGGCCTTATGCTTATTTCACTACAAAACAAGAATAAATCAGTGAAAACTGTAAAGGCAAGATGATAAGGAGTCAAGAAATACAAAGAATACATAATGGGGATAATTAAATCCTAAATTCAATGCTATTGTCAATGGTTCAGTCAGGAAATAGAGATATTGTGTTTTACAGGAGATGTTTGTTGATATTTTATTACGCTATATTGTGCATGATATAAAATCAATGTTTTTCAGTGTACACAACTGAAAAAATAACCATTAAAAGAAAGGTACTCTTGAGAGACTTTAAAGTGGCTGTGCCCTCATCAATTAGACAAATCCCTCTTACCAAGCCTTTCACTCCCAGGATTCCAAGTTAAGCTCCATGTGAAGGCTAATGCTGCATTCCTCCCAAAAGAAACACAGGAAACTTGAACAGCTTACATACAATAATGTGTAATAATAATATGTAATAATATGTAATAATATGTAATAATATGTAGCTAAAGCTGCTCTTCCTGAAGCAGTACTTTCATCAAAGCTGATGTTCCTTAATCTGCCCATCTCAGCAGCCAGACCTCTCTCAATGACTGAGGAGCTCTGATTGGGTCTCAGGCACCTACTGAGATTCCTACACAATGAATTAAAAAAACCACAGAACCACATTTTAAGTGGTATGGTTAGGTGGTCCCAAAGGGACCTTCAGAAGGCACCATGCAATAGAAGACACAATTCAGCACCCAGGTGTCTGGTGCAGAGAAGGTGCATCCTTAGTTTGCTTTGCAAGAAGGACCAAAGAAACAGATGAAATATTGAATTTCTTTCCTCTCCATCTTACAGTGTATCCACTTCATATTTTAATTGGATTTTCCTCAAAATGTGTTTAGGTTTTCTACTCCTCTCTTACTCAGAGCTAAGGGCACCTGCCACAAACTTAAGGTGATCATATGGACAGTCACAAGGAAGTTAAAGGAAAATTACTCAATATGGCCATAAATATAGAATATAGTTGCTTTGTAGTTTAGCTTATATCAACTTGTTTATTTCCCCCTCAAAGACATATATGATACTGTACATACTTACAGATCCCTTCCCCTAATACTGTAAATTTCCTGCCAAGTTTGTCTGGGGTTCAGTTTTACTCTTGGAGAACATTTACCACAGAAAGACAAAGCTACCTTATGCTGGCACAGGTAGTCCCTCCTGGACTCTTCCATCTGCTCAGGTTTCAGGGAACAGATGCTAGGATGAATTTCAGACCTGGGATATGCAGCTGAATGAAAGAATGGCACATGGCAGCAGCAGCTTCCAAATTAAAAAGAAAATGCTTTAAAAATGGGAAGAAAAATAACCCTTAAACCCAGATACTGTAAAGTGCACTGGAAACAGAGTGATGGGCAGATATTGAACCTGTAAAAAGTCTCTTGCAAGGGCAAAAGAAGATGACATTTCCACACAGAAGAATGACATCTCTCCTGAAAATGGCTTGTGGTTATGTTGGGCAAATTAATATATTGAAAGGAAGCATTTTAAAAAGGAAAAAAAAATATTAAAAGCAGAACTGATTTTTTTTTTTAAGAAAATCATTGAGAGGATAAAATGTTGAGATCCAATTAAGGGCTGGAAATATTTTGATAACAGTCCTCAAAACTTGAAATAGGTTTCTTCACCTAATAACCGGCTCTGTGCATCACATATGAAATCTTCAGGCAACAAGGCTTCCAGGTTGGAAATACTTTAAGGCTAATTTTTTAAAATAGCATCCTAGTCTTCCATCAAAATTTAAAGCAGATTCCTAAATGGTAGTAAATCACTCATTTATTAGCCTTTAGTATGTGTCCTAGAGGATCCCAACCTGGAGCAGCAAGATTTGTCTGAAAACTTGCAGAAGTCACAGATTATTTCCTCACACTTCAAATCAAGTTCCATGATGGTTTGGTTTTTTGTTTTCTTTTTCATTTTTTCCCAAGTTTTGAAATATTAATGAAATTATCTAGTTATATTCTAATGGAAATTTCTCTTAATTTATATTTATAATCAGCAAGCTTAATTAGCCATTTTTCAAAGTCAATTGTTATTTACTTAACATAGTATAATTAGTCAATTACATTAAAACTAGTTATTTTTGAATAATTTGAATTTGATTCAAATATTTTTTATTTTCACTAAGGAATTAATGACTGATATTTTGTCCTTTCATTGATGAATTAATGGCTGATTTTTTTTTTCTGCAAGCATTTCCATGACTCAGCATTATCAGTATATTAAATATATTAAATTGGAGGTGTAGGAAATGTAGATTAAAACATAGAAAATATAGGCAATTTCTGAGAAAGCATTTAAGACTGAAGCATTAAAATTAATGAGTCCTCGATTCTCTAGTTGTAACAAATATTTGACTGTCATCATGGAATAGATTAATTTCATAATGTTAAGGGGATTTCCACATGTGGCATCATGGACCGTTGGCTATCTAATGTCAATGTCACAATGTTTTATTGCTTAACCATTGTGGACTTGATCCATAGCTCACTGAAACTCGCTGAAAACTTTTACTGACACTTTTGAGATTAGAGTTGAACTCAGTGTTTCCACAATTTGTTTTTTCCCTACTCTTGATGAAGCTCCAGGTCAGCCGGAGCCAGTGAAAAGTTCATCTGTCAGGAAGAACACTTTCCCAATGGACAGAAGTTACATCACTGTCATTGGATTGAAGAGGAAAAAACACAGTTAGGAAGAGGACAGAGCAGTTGTTGGACATCAGAGGAGGGTCAAGAGGATGCTCAGAGGGCTGGAACACCTCTCCTATGAAGAGAGACTGAGATGGGGTTGTTCAGCTTGGAGAAAAGGAGAGGAGAGATCTTATTTCAGCCTTTCAGTACATAAAGAAGAGAGTGTTTTGTTTTTTTTTACATGGGCAGATAGCGACAAGACAAACAGTAATGATTTCAGACTAAAAGAGAAGAGATTCAAATTGGATATAAGGAAGAAATTATTTACGCAGAGGGTGGTGAGACACTGGCACAGGTTGCCCAGAGAAGTTGTGGTTGCCCAATCCCTGGAAGTGCTCAAGACCAGCCTGGATGGGGCCCTGAGCAACCTGGTCTAGAGGGTAAACCATGGCAGGAGGTTGGAACTAGATGGTCTTTAAGGTCCCTTCCAACTCAAACCATTTGACTCTATGATTCTATGGCATCTATAGGCTGCCATAGACTGAATTCAGATCTCTGCTATGCCTCAGTCTTACTATGTAACCTTAAACAAGTAATTAATTGTCATTAGCAGATCCATTGTTTCTTCTTTTAAACTTCCAATATCATGAAACTAAGGCAGGAAAACCTTATCAAACCTACTTATGTTCCAGCTTGCCAAAAGTGTTCAAGGTTACCTCTGTTGGGGGTACCTTCAACTTAGCTGTTGGCAACATCCTTTATTTTTTAAGACAGAAAATAGAACATTCTCTATATGCCCATCTCTAGCTAGAATGGCACCTCATAATCTTTGAAATTAGTACAATGAAAATAATTATACTACAGCTCTGGGACAGGAGTGTTTGGGACTCCCTTATTAGACTTGGCGGAGATACCATGAGCTGAAATCAGGAATGTGATTTCTTTGACCAACTGTATGCACCTGCTTTAAGATGAATGGCCCACCTTGTAAAAACTTCGAATGAGAGTTTAAAGTGATTTGGTATGGATGCCTGAATTGGAAGAATAAACATTTAACCAGAGAACTAAATTTATAAGATATTCTAATGTTATACAGCCACAGGAACTTGGGAAAGGGCCTTTTGCTGTGCTTATTTGTGTGGGACTTTTGTTTACCAAGCAGAAAATAGGAGTCTTAATGCCTCAGATGATCAGGAGTACCCATAACCCTAACTGCATTTTATTCATTCCAGAGCAGGTGGTGATAACCACCTTGCCTTTGTAATCTCAGCAGAAATGAGGATTGAACTTGCTCAGTACTACAGCTCAGGTAGGATGAACCAAAAGCATTTCCAGTTAGGGCCCAAGCCAGTGGGGTGTGAGAAGCAACCAGAAGGCAACCTGGAGCTCAGATCTCCCCTCTGTAATGGCATTCAGCTGTAAAACACAGAAGAACTTTACCTGGTTTGATACAAAGAATATTCATGAACTTCATGCATATCCATCCATTGGTGGTCAAGCTGAGAGGATCAATCTGTCCCAGTTTAGTGTTTGCATAAATCCAAAGTGCAGAAACATATGACTGATGATGGCTGAGTGACAAGTATTCACTTCAGTGTTTTTGCAGTGCACAGTGATATCCTCTAATGCTTTACCAATGCTGTCTTCTCAAGGACTTGTGAAGGGAACCAGGAAGATTTCAGGGGAAATGTCAGGGCAGTTGCTATCTAGCATTGAGAAGTCTGTTCAAAAGTGCTTTAATTTACCATCCAGTGCAATGAAAACATTCAAATAAACTTGAGTTCAAAGACCCAAAAATCAGACTTTTTCTGAGTGAGTGAACCTCAGGAGCAGGCATTGCAAGGTTTTTAATTGTCCATTCAGGAAAATTTTGCTTTTGGCATTCAGCACTTCAAAAAACACTGTAGTGGCTCACGTGCACTCGTGGCTGAATCACCAGGCTGAGGGTAGAAAATGTGAGCTCTGCTGCTGGGCCATGGTGGTGGCCATGAAGCCTGAAGTCACTGACCCAGTGGTCTGCAGGGTATTTAGACATCTCAGGCAGGAATCTTGTCCCTTGGTTACGTGGGAGCATGAAGGTGGACAGATAAAACCCAGTGTGTAAGACAATACTGAAAAAAAGGTGATTTTTCAAACTGACTTCTGTACCCAGGTTCTGCTTAAGATACAGTTTGCATACTTAAAGACAGTATGGCAAAATTATGCAGACTGTGCTTTAGAGGAAATGACACAGCAAACAGATCAGGGCTGAAGGAAATTTAAAGAGAGGAATGGCACAATTATTTGATCTGGTATAGAAATTTTCTTCTTTATATTAAATAATAAAGAGTGTTTTGTTACATCACAGGTGTTCAGGTCCACTTCTCTTTCATTTGCCCCTTTCAGCAGCAGCCCTTTCAGAGCTGGCCCTTATATAAAGCCTTCCTTTAGAAGTGCCATCCACCATTTGCTCTGGAGCAGCAAGGAGAAGCTGTGTCCCCAGCAGACAAGCTGAACTTCAGCAGGCCAGCAGCATTCTTTAACTCATCGATAACATAATCACACTAAGCCCTGCCAAGGTTTTATTGCTGATTATTATTCTGTCTTTTTCTCCTCTTTCCCCTCACATGCCGTTCACTCCTGGTTGCCATGGGGATGCTACACAGTATTAGTCTAACTTTAGATTAGCCTTGTAACCTTGCATACTTTAAAATTCTTTAGGTTTCTTAGCAACTCGACTGAGTATCTGGATCTCTCAGCTATTCTCTTAGACAGGGATAGAATAGGCTTGGAATCCCTGAACATATTCAATGCCTGCTAACCTGTGACAAAGGAGAGGATGATGCCTTGTCCACCTGTGCCCATCCATTCCCTTTTCCACAGACCTGTTGATGTTCACTGAAGTTACTTCAGCATTAAGGGAGTTCTCACACAAATAAGAATTTCCAGGCTGAAGTCTTGCAATGATTTTCACTGCAGTAGAATTTTTTTTTTTTAATTTTTTTTTTTTTAACAGGAACAAAAGCAGAAGGTGGAGAGAATATGAATAAATGAAATATTAAGAATTCATTGAAAAATGGAGGTTGGACAAAAAGATGACATGGATATCCGTTCCTGTATGAAAGCAACATTGTGCACATGAACCTCAAAAAATCTTTCAACTATTAATTTTCTAACCAAGAAACCTGCAAATGTTGTTAGATAAGGCACTGACTAAACTGTCCTTAATACAGATCCACAGCAGAAAACAAGAATCAACTGAAATGATTCAGTCTCACAAAAGTTCCCCGTGCAAGGGGAGTAAAGGAGGGGAAATCTCTAGTCAGCAGCATTCATCCATTCATCTCTTGCTGTACAAATCCCAGCACTCCTGAGTGCTAAAAAAGAGACTTTTGGAATGGATGGAACTGCAATAGGGAAACTTTATTAACAAGATGTGCTTACACTCATGATTCTGGAGACAATCTCTCCCTACTTTCCAACTGCCCATTTACAGAAGATGGATATGAGGTTACGTCCATTTAGTTCAGGCTGTTTAGGGATGTATGAAACCTCAGATATTTACAGAAATTGTTGGCAGTCACAGAATAATGGATGTATAAAATGGAAAACTCGAGGGAGTGTTATCTGTTTTAACTGTTTACCTGTTTACATTACCACCCTGGAGAATGCCTCAGGGAATGGGGGCAAGTAGCAGTTCTGCTCCTCTCCTCCTCCTTGCATGAGGAACAATTGGGGTAATTTCCTTGGTACCACTTCTATGAACACACTGTGAATTTCTCTGGATTTCACAAACATCACAAGGGTGGAATCAAGCCAGCTTTAGTTTCTCCTTCTAGGCTGTCATATAGCATTAGATGGTAAGAAATTCTAAATTAAACAGAGATTGAAAAAATCACAATCTTAAATTACTCACCATGCTTTGCTCTGTTTCTTGGGGTAGTTAATTTCATATAGCTCCAACCTCTGTCTTCCCTCTTTGAACTATAGCAAGATGTTTATGTCTATGTACCCTTTTTACCCCACCAAAAAATCAATCCTGGATATTTTCACAGTCAGCTGTGATGACAGACAGTAAATGTCATTGGGAATGGTGAAACTCAGAGTATAATTTTCTCTGATTAAAGAAAAAAAAAAAAAAAGTTATGACCAGAGCAGCTGTCAAGAACTCGAGGAGTTGCACCAGATATGAGATTGCTCTGTATTTTTTGTCCTTTTATCAGAATCTGAGTTTGCTAAAAAAAAAAAAAAAAGCCATACTATTTAATATTTCAATTATTAGTCTGCATGTCTTGGGAAAGCAAATGGGATTCTCAGAAATGGGCTGAATTTATTAACAGTTTGGAATGGCATTAAGTTTCAGTTCACTGTGCGTAATATGAAAGGAGTTATCTCATCTCTAAAATTATCCCCAGTCTTTATGTGGGTACTAAAATGCTTCTAGTGAAACCAGTGGGAGTTTTAATTGAAAGTCTAGATTAAAAAAAAAGGTGAAATAAACCTGGGTGGGGCCATAATTGCTAATAACAAATCTGAATATTAAACAAAGTATCACAGAAACTTAGATCGGTTTGGGTCAAAAGGGACTTGAAGGTCATCTTGTTCAACCCCCTGCCACGGGCAGGGACAGCTTCCATTAGACCAGACTGCTCAGAGCCCAGCCTGGCCTTGAACACTTCTAAGGGACAGGACATTCACAGCTTCTCTGGGCATCCTGTTCCAGTGTTTCACCACCTCACAGCAAAGAATTTCATCCTAACATCTACTCTAAACCTGCTCTCTTTCAGCTAAAAACCATTTACCCTTTTCCATCACTGCACACCCTTGTCAAAAGTCTCTCTCCAGCTTCCTTGTAGCCCTTTCAGGTACCAGAAAGTACAAAAGTTCTCCCTAGAGCCTTCTCCAGGCTGAACATCCCCAGCTCTCTCAGTCTGTCTTTACAGGAAAGGTGCCCCAACCGGTCCCGGTCCTTCTTCATTGAGGGCCCCAGAGGTGACACAGCACTCACAAAAACAGAGGGGGAGAATCACCTCCCTTGACCTGCTGCCCACGTTGCTTTTGCTGCAGCCCAGGACACATTTGGCTTTCTGGGCTACAAAAATTACATTGCTGGGTCATTTTGAGTTTTTCATCCACCAACATCTCCATGTCCTTCTCCGCAGGGCTGCTCTCAATCCTCTGTACTTGTGCCTGGAATTGTCCTGACATAGGTGCAGGACCTTGCACTTGGCCTTGTTGAGCTTCCTGATGTTCCTGATGCTCTTAAGTGTGTCAAAATTGCTCTGGATGGGATCCCTTTCCTCCAGAGTGTCAGCTGAATCACACAGCTGTTGTATATGTGTATCCATTCAGAAAGATAGATAATTATGCTTCTCATTCCACTGATTTCCACAGAGTGAAGCTCAGGGCTAATATACCTTCCAGTTGTGTTACATGAACATAGTCTAGAGAAAACTAAAAAGACAAAGCAAAGTCTGTATTAGCCAAGAGTAACTGTAATAAAAAACACTTGTAAAAAAAAACTTGTATAATTAACTGGTAATCTGAGACATGAGAAATTATAACTGTACCTCAGAACAGCAATATTTCATTTGTTTTTCTTGTAAACCTAAGCACAGGGGAGTGATTATCAATTGAGTTTATTCAAATGCAATATTATTCATTTCTGCTTGAAATAAATTAGGATGTTTTCAAACAAGACTTTGACCTTCTCTAAACCCTCCTTCAACTGAGAGTGCTGTTAGCATGGCCCCAGCTGACTTAAGCTCCTTTTTGTTTGATGATTGTCTCTGCATCTTGGAGATTGAAAACATCCATGTGCTCAAACTGTTTGTGTTGGTCTGTAAAACCTAAGACAAAGTAGAGAAAGTAGAGCAAAGCCACAGCAGAGTTTAATATCTGGGCTGTTTAGTATTGAGTACTGAGCTGCTGTCAGCTCTTGTGCTACAGGATGGTGACTATTGGAACTGGTGAAAATTCGGAGCAAGCCTATGGAAATCATTGCAAATAGGTGCACAGCATAACAGAAGTGGAGCAGGTCCTGCTTGTTCTGTCTGGCCCAGTTTTACAATACCAGAGAACATCTCAGCCAAGGCAAGGCAAATAGACATCACTTCAGAAAACAGCTTTCCTTAGTAGTATTTTCCCTTTCTTATAAGTGAAATAAATGAAAGTACTTTTCCTTGAACTGTATTCCTACTGTCAGGAACCAGCTATTTACCTTCCCAGGACACCACCTCCTCTTTGCTGACAGCCATTCTATTTATATAGAGAATAGATTTATTCATTTCTCAGTGAAGGGTCGGCACTTCTTCTAAGCAAAAATTCCATCTGCTGCCAGATCCATTATATGAGCTAATAGTCAAAGACAGATGGGGGATTTTTGCTATAGGGCTAGGAGCAGTGAAAGAATATAGCAACGCTGACTTCCTTCAGAGGCAGAAAAAAAGCAATTTATTAAAGAAGCAATCACACTTTTATAGACTAGATCATAGAACTGAGGATAGAGTTAATTTCATTGGTCCAAGGAAGGTAACACCCTTGTTAAACGTGCTTTCACCAAAATATCACGTCACTCATGCATCCTTCTGTGACAACAGCAGGTGTTAATCTTTGTTATTAGTTCTTTCCCTTCTGTTTTCCTTTGATAGCTTGAGAAAGACTTAAACTTCCTTTTCCCTAGCTCCTTCCAGCATCCACAGGGGATGATTTTCTTCAGGAAATCAAGTCTACCTCAGTAGAGAAGAGAATAGTTTATTAATGTCCAGGAGAATTGGAACTTGTCTCAGATCTCTTTTGAAGGATTCTAGATGGGCTTTGTTTTGAAATAGTTTTAGCTTGGAGTGCATTTCAGGTTTTGATTCAAGTCCTGCAAGTTGTGACCCTTGGGAGCATGTAGAGACAGAAGTCCTTGTCCAGTTACATCAGGTTCTAGTGGAAGAGTACAGCAGCTTGGATTTCCTTACGATCTAAAAATACACCCAACAAGATGGGTAAATGCTGTAGCCCCTCACTGCCTGGGGCTCCACAGAGCCTGAAGTTCTCTGCTGTCAGCTCTGAAGCCTGAGGTTAGCTCACAAAGCTGTGGTTGTGCCACAGCCACATCTGGCAGGGCACAGATGTGCTGGGGTGCTGCTGCCCAACTCAGGGAAATTGAGCTCAAGCCGTCCTGGCTGACATGCTGTAGCAGTACCACAAATACAGGCAGATTCTGCTTTGATCCATTCATGGCACTGGCTGTAAATATTAATGAGAGTTCCTGTTGAATCCTAATGTAAGCAGCCTTGGTTGAGCTTGTTTACCTTGAGTGGAGTCATTAGAGGCAGTGTCTTCGTGCAGAGGAAACTGATGTGGAGATGCCAGCAGCACCTTTAGGCCAGGAAACTGTAGAAAATAAGCAGCCTGTCTCTGTGTCTGAAATAATTTGTTCTGTGGAAGGACAGCACCTTCTGCTTAGTATGTACCACCACTCTGCCCTGATTTGCTCTCAGACCTGAGCCAGTGTTTCCTGCACTGCTTTTATATATCTTATTCTTCTGGGATATCTTTTATTATCAACCACCTTGATGACAGCTCCAATACCTGCGTTTGTCTTGAGCTGTAACAAATTCCTATCCAACTGCACCTGCATGTCTGAGATGCAGTGATTTACAGCAAGGATTCACATTGCTCTGGGTCCTGAGGGGCACTGGCTTCAGGCAGCCTCGAGTGAGGGGGCAGAGGATTCAGCATTTCATCAGGCACAGCCTTGGCCAGAGGTGTGTGTGTGCTCACACACAACACACACAAACTGTGCCACACTCACGTGAACACAGAGGACACTCCTTTCTGACAGAGTGACTGCACTCCCCTGCTGTCACATTCTGAAATTCTTATTAAAATTCTGCATGAATTAGTCTCAATCAAATGTATGGTACATTTCTTATTAGGACGCCATTATATACTTCTCATTTAGTTTTGGATGTCACATCCATTGCACCCTTCAGTCTCATCTGTAAACACTTTGTTCTTGCAGACAGGTCAGAACCCCTTAATTGGATACAGTTTTCAACCATTCATTTAGTCTTCCTACAAGTCATTCCACTTAGCTTGGTATCAAATTCTATGTATGTCTTTATCATATATTAATGCTTAATAAGTAATGTCAAGCTTCTCAGCACTTATAAATGCATTCTGTTGTATCTGCTGAAGTCCACTACATCATTGCTATTTATCTTCACATCTCAGTGCTTGACTTCTATTTAATTCTTAATACTGATAGATCCAAGGTATATTCTTCCTTTGTTATGGTGAAGACGGTTTAAAAAATGCCATTTCATATTTAATTTCTTGTTTCTACATGATCATGATGGTGATAGGAGAAAATGCCTGGTCTATAATGGCAACCTATGCTCTGAGGGGTGTTTTGAAGGTAGAATTTTTGCCAGCTGATGGGTCCAAAAGGATTTGTATTTTTATACAAGGTAGATTGTTTCTAAACCATACCTGATCACTGGAATCAGATCCAGTGGGGCCTTGAAACTGAATTTCTAATCTTCATCATACATATGGATTAATTACTTCAGTGAGACAGGTTGATGTTGCCAATGACAAGACTATATATTTTTCTTGTGCTGGGTACCTTAGAAATAGACACAAAACTTCATAATCATAAGAACACAGAAAGGCTTGGGGTGGAAGGGAACTGAAGAATCATCTTGCTCCAGCCCCCTTGCCATGGGGAGGGATGCCTTCCATGAGAGCAGGTTCCTCAAAGCTCCATCCAGCCTAACCTTGACCTTGAGCACTGCCAGGGCTGGGGCAGCCACAGCTCCTCTAGGCAACCTGTGCCAGTCTCACCACACTCACAATAAAGATTTTTTTTCCTAATAATGATCCTGTGAATACATGATCTGTCCTTTGCACATGCTTTGCTTTTTAAGTGTTAACAGTACCTAACCCACAGAGAGCAGATGAAGTTCTTGGTGATCTTTTTTGCCTTAGTCACTGGGTCAGGTATATATAATGCATATTTTCTAAAAAAAGTCAATATTAAATCTCTAATGCTCATAGCATATCCAAAGTAGAAAAATCAGCCATTTTGAAAGTTAGTAAAAATGCCTTTTACACCTGCCTTTGTCTCTGTTTTGATCTCTAAATCAAAGATGCACTAACAAGAAGCATGGAGATTTTTTGGAAGTGTTTATACAACACTAAACCACTTAACAGAATGGGTCAACATGAATCAATAATGGAAAACAGTGTAAGTAGCACTGCAAATAAAAGACAAAAAAAACCCCAAACTTGTCCAGAAGATAAATGAGAGGTTGGCACCATTAACTTATATTTTTACTTTAAATGTCTTTTTTCCAGAGTAGATCTAGAACATTTAATTTCTACAGGTCAGGACAATAGTGGAGGGCAATAGTGAGAATTATTATTAGTGTCCAAACAGGACATAAAAGAACTCAATATGTTTAAGGCTTCAACACTTACAGTTACCTCCTTGTTGACGTAATATACAGAAATGTCATAAAACATTCATTTCACTGACATTAATGATTTAACTTGTTTCATCTTCTTCAGCTAAATTCAAGAAGTTCTTAGTACTCCCTATAAACAGCAAAATGAAAAATGAGAAACTAAAACTGCTTGTCTGAAGTCTTACAGGCCTGTAATGCAGCTGGAAACACATTGGTCTTCTCTTGTTCCAACTGAAATATCTCATTGTAGGTGACCATAGGGACATTTAACTGAGTTGCCTAAATAGGAGCTTCTTGTGTCCTTTGGGATTCTGTGGGCTGTCCCAGCCCCAAGAAAGCATGAGTCACCAATTGGTCTTAGGGAAGCTCTAATTCCCATGTGGATGTCTTGGATACCTGGGAATGGTTTTGATGTCACTCAGTGTTTACTGCTTGAAAGGGAAAAAAACAAAAAACACAACAGTATGTGCCTGTCTGTGGTCTATAGTTCAGACTCCCATGGAGATCCAGACCCTAAAGCTGGTGGAGCCTGGGAATCTGTTCAGCTTCAGGGAGAGTGGCAAGTGTCTGCTAACAGCTGGAATGCCTGAGGGTGCCAGGCACATCCACAGGGAGATGGGAGATCCATTAGTGAATCCATAGGAGATTTCCTCAGCACGAGTTGGAGCCTTGGATGAGAGTGCTCCATGGTGCTGTGTTTGGTTTGAGGTGTGGGTTTGTTCATAACATGGGCAATGACTTGTTCTGAGGCAGATTTACAGAGCCTGAGTCTTTTCCATCCTCTGTGTATGAGCTAATACCTCAGGTTTAGTATTTGTGTGCTGAATTATATGGCACAGATCCAAATCTCATTGCCTGCAGCAGAAAAACAACTCAATTGGAGATTTCACTTCAGTGCACTTTGTACTTTCTATTCTTGAACAGCTCTTGATGCATCAAGGAGTGTGTGTGTACTGTGTCTACAATCTTATTTAACAGAAGGGAGAATGTATTATTTAGATTTTCCTTTGCCTTTTTTTTTGTTCTTGGTGGACAATTTACTTTTCTTTTCTTACCTTTTTGTCCCCACTGGAAATCAAAACTCTTTTAAAATTCCCAGTCTGCTAAACCAGGCCAATTTTGTCCCCAATGTTAATTGAAATGTTAATTAAATGGCACCACAGTTTATTTTGGCCTATTGCATTGAGTTCTGACCAGAATTTCTGAGTAGCATTGTGGCAGTCCTTGTACTCAGCACATTTTTCAGAGATTGAATGTTGGGATATTTGGTCCACTCTCCATCTTCTCTCCACGGTATCCCTCAGTTGGTGTAAGGAAGGTAACCCAGGTGCCCCTGTGTGAGGAAACAAGGCAGACACACATGGAATGGGCAGATCAGAGCTCTATCTCCTCTTCCCCAGTGCAGGGATCAGAATCCACACTGTTCAACAGGGACTTAACCAAGCAACCATGACCTCATCACTTTCTCCATCTTATATTCCACATTTCCCACCTTTTCCCCTCCCAGGTGAATAGCTCACTGCTGTGTTCCTCTTTCCTACTGGGCCTGGCTTTCCTGATTTAACACTCCTATGACAATCTTGGTCTTCACGAGTCACTGCTAGTAAGCCAGTATACTCATTTTAATAGTTTTTGGTATTTTTCACACTCTAAAGTTCCTACTACTCATTTAAAAACACCTCTTACCTCCTAGGTTCTCCCTTATTGTTTTATTGGTTTAACTCCACTTTGGCTTAGGCCACCTGTTTTTCCTTTTCCATTACTTGCTGCAATGAACAATTTATCACACTTTTACCTTGCAGGATTAACCTCAGACCAGTGCTGGCTACCTGCATGCCTGCTTTAACTTCACTTTTATATGTATTGCAGTTTCTCTCATAAGAAACAATTAGGGAGAAAATAAGTAAAGGAGAGAGAAATGAAGCTATGTTTAACTTAGAAATCTAGTGGTGTGTAAAAGCAATTGATAATAGCACAGATTCACAAATTAGATTTAATTGTCAGTATGAATCAGAAGTTTCTGGTTTCCTTAAAGTTATTTCTCTTGTGTGAAGCACTGCAATTTGTTGAACTTTGCAGTCCCTGTGACAACACAGATATTTGCTTTTCCAGTTCTGTCATCAGATATTTACCTTACAGTGGCCAGCTGACATTGAGACCACTGACCATCGAGGCTTTTGCCATTGGCTTCAGTTTGGTTTGCTGGCACTGAGATTTCACCCACCTTGATGCTCAGGTGCTGGCAGAGAAGTTGTAAATCCAGCACACCTTATTTATGTGTGGCATGTTGACTTCTGTTGAATATCAATAGTTCAGGATGCTTACTGGTCCTGTTTGCATTGGTGTCTGTGACCAATCCTTTTGGGAGGATTTTCACCACTGTAAGGAGGCTTTCAAAGACTGGTAGGGATTTTTGTGTTGTGCAGGACAGTCCCCAAAAAAGACAATAAAGACAGAAATCCTGGTTTCTCTGAGCCCTGGGTGAGGTGGCCAATTTGAATAAGGCACAGAAAGTCCAGAGCCATAGCCATGTCCTTTGTAGTTAATCTGTGAGTGCTGAGGAGACCCTATGGCAATGTTTGCACTTAGAGATGAATGTGATTAGGAATATTCCTAGCCACTGAAGCCAATTGGCATGTTTTTAATAAACCCTCCCAGCCTCCAAAGCACAGTGGCTCCATACACATAATTTCCTGGGAATGGCCCCCAGACTGCTTTAATGTGCAGGCAGTGCTCTGGAGCTTTTGGGAGACTGTTAATAACAGGCTGAAATTACACCGGGACTGTTCAAACAGTCTCACAATACAATCTGTCACATTTCCATGACCAAGAACATTCCCCAGTTCTATCTAATTTACTGGTATAACCAGGGTGCCTATGCAGCCTGTGCAGCAAAGTCATCCTCCTGCAGCACAAAGCACTCTGAGTGCTTATATATGCCTGTGCCAAGGCATGGATGGAAATGGATCCACAAAAGCCAGAGCTTAAGAGGTGCAACCTGGCCATTGAATTCCCCTGGAGTTCGTGCTTGACAGGTAATGAAGGCATTGCCCTCACTGACTGGAAACAGGGAGTGAAAACTTTATCCTCAGCACTAAGCAAAATAAACAGTCATTAGTCATAAATCTAGGACACATTCTCAGCATTATGTGGGAATTGGGAGATTTCTTTCAGTGCCATGGAAAACTTATAAGGTAGCAGGCTGTCACAGTACTGATATATTTTAAAAAACTCAGGTTCAAACTAGCAGTGAGAACTCTATCAGGCTGGTTGTGAAGAACCAACCTTGCAGAGCAGCATATGCCATTAAATAAATTAAGTATCTGGATATTATTGTGTCAGTGAATCTTAGTCTGTTCAAAATATTGTTACTTTTGTGACTTGTGAATCATAAGTGGCTCAATTCTGAGCTATAAAAATAATACATTAATCCAGGTCTGTGGGAGTTAAAATTACATCAAAAGCAGTAAAGACATTGAATTCAACTTTACTACTGTAAGGGGAAACATATTTGTAATTGAAAGAAGACTTTCTGCAGAAAGGAGCTGTTGAGCTCAGTGATCTGATAACAGAGGAATTTTAGCATGAAATTCTCTGTGACCAACAGAGAGCAGGTTGTGAAAATACAGTTCATTCTTCAATTTACTGTGTTCAGCTTCTTTTTCTGTCAATACAGCCCCCAGGCTAAATCTTTGCTGACAGCAATAAGTCCCCAAAAAACCATTCCTGCAGACTCTCCTTGCCCTGCTACCACCCACATAGCAACCTGCTGTGTTCTGGGGAAAACACTGAAGTTTTGATTACAGTCATTGCACAGTTTACACTACAATGAGATCAACACCAAGCAGGAGCTGAAAGCAGGTCAGCTACAGAGAAATCAGATAATTGTTTCTCAAAAGTCTGAAAGGCATTAGAGAAATAGTGGAATTTTGTGGTCAAGCAACAATTTGATTTTAGAGGAATATTTGGCTTCACAGAAAGGACAACAGAGAATAGAACTTTATGAAATGCTCCACGGAAAGGTTGTTTGTCTCATTAGGAAAACACCAGGATATCAAAACACTTAACTGTCATCCTTAAGGAGGAAGAATATTTATGACAAACACAACTGCTACAAGAAGGAAAGAAATTGTTTTAACAGCACTGCCATAATTTCATTTATGGGAGCATGAATGTGTGCCTATCAAATATTAAACACAGGGTCAGAAAGACACTTAGTAACAAAAAGAATTATAACAAATACCATGTTCCTCCATTCACGTCTCTGTTCTGACAGTGCCATGTGTTTGCTTTTGTCTCAGGTTCCATAACTGAGTTTAGGTACCTAACTGTTCTAAATAGCAGTAGAAGAATTGGTAGATCCCATCCAGGACCCATGAACCCCTCTCTCAATGGCTTAATCACCAGTGCACTCAAAAGTACCTGCATGCCTGTAAAAGTCTGCCAACAGCACAAAACAGGGCTGTTTCCCAGGACCCAGGAGGGTACCTGGTCAATTCTGGGCACTACTGAGATGCAAACATATTCATAATATTTATTTAAACTGGAAATAAAATATGGGCTTGTGAGTTTTAGGTCCAGGATGACTCCATTATTAGGACATAGATCCACTATTTCTCTCTTATCTATGCTTAGCAGTCGTATGATGGTGTAGCATCTTCAGCAAAGAACAATGACTCTGAAATTAGCAGGCTTAGAATTTCATATCCCTAGTTCATAGATCAGCTCCTGCATGGAAAAATAAAGTAGATCTCTAAAAGGATGACATTTTGACTATTGTTATTACTGTTACCATCCAGCCCCAGAAATCAGAAAAACAGATTATTCTACCTCACTGGATTCAGCAGAGCAAAGAACAGTTACACTGGGAGACACTGGAGAGGGATGGAGCAGTTCTGGATCCCATCTAGCTCTGCCCCAAATTTTCATGCAAGCACCAGCAAATCAATTAACTCTGTGAGGTTTTAAGTATGCACAATCTTCTCTTCATTTCCTTATGTTATGACTCTGCTGGTTCTCTGGGCTAGGGCTCCCACCAGCAGCTTGCAGCAGGCTCAGCTCAGAGTGGCTCTGCTGTAAATGTGATCACCATCAAACTCAGGGCACAGGTGAAACAATCCCAGCTGAGGAGCCCAGGGACCTGGAAGAGAATACTTGCATTTCTCCTCCTGGTTTTGGCTCAACAAGTGCACACTTTAATACATGCACATTTCTAAGAGATACCAAAAAGCACCCAGAGAGTGGTGATTAGCAAGTGATGCTAAAATGTTGTGCCCAGGACAGAAAACTCCATCTTCCAGCAGTCACTGACTATAAGGAACACAATTTTCAGAAGCTGCCTGACCTCATTCTTCATGTCACGTTGGAAAGGGAATCACTGATACCTGTTCTCCCTTTGCAGAGAGGTCCTACTAGAGGCAGAGAGAATTTGCTGGCTAATCAGAGCTTAATCTACATTGATCTTTCCTTCCAGCTGATCTTCCTCTCTCTGCAAACATCAACCCTCTCCATCTGCCAATTTTGGTGACAATTTGTAATATCATAACAGCAGTGTGCACAGCTTTGTCTGAGTTGTGAAACAGCAGCTCACAAGAGTTCACAACATGGTCAGTCAACCTTCACAAGGGCTGCCAGGCACAGCAAGAGCTGCAAAGGGATGTTTGTGATTTTATCTAGCTGGAAGTGAGCTCTGCTGCTGCCTTTGTGCTTAGGGGACTGTGCTGGGTTATAACTGGAATTGTATGCAGAGGAATAGAGGTGACACAAAGCTGAATAAACACAGCCATGGACTGCACAGAATGGCCAAAAAGGGCTTCCTCTTGGCTCTGATTTATAATGAGCAGAAAAGCAGTGACCTGAGCAATTATCCATCTCTTTGACTGCACTGTGCTCTTTCTGCCACAGTGGTTTTTTTGCTAGAAGACACAGTTATTTTTACATTTCACTTTTTTTTTTTTTTTTTTTTTTTTTTTTTTTTTTTTTAATACAGGCAGTCTCACTGTGATGGGTTAAGCAGACAGCTGTGCCTTCCAGTAAAGCTGGCAACTATGACTTGCAAATATTTCTATTTATGCAGTTAAGCTGCACATTTCAAGGCTGAGCAATGCAAATTTCTTGTGTTTCTTCCTACAGTTCTACTGAGATTTGAGGGTATTCAAGACATGAGACATATCCAGGGCAGAACTGAGGAGGACTGTGAGGTTTTAAGATACTCCTAGATATTGTAGGAAATTTGTACTGAGGAGAGCTCTTGTTCTGTCTGTAGTACAGAACTCCAAATAGACAAATATTCTTCCTGTCCTTCCAAAAATGTGAAAACAAATGAATAAAAAAAAAAAAAAAAAATCAGTATCTAAGCTGGCTCTGATTTTAGTTGTGAATGCACAGCATTTATTCCAGACACTGGAGGCACTAGACACACAAATTGAAGGTTAATGCTTGATAGTATTCTAAGCACACTTGTGTGCCACTGAGCAGTGCTTGCATACATGGGAAATGCAAATCCCATCATCCAATTAAGTCATGCACTGTGTTAGGTCTCACCTCACTGATGTCAACAGTAATTACGCTCACTTATGCCCATGCTGAATTGGGTCTGTAAAATCATAAAGTAAAACGCAGATATCATTCATTACACAAGCAAGATTCCCATGAACAACAGCATGGCATTTACTTTAAAAGATAGCAGGGTTCAGCCTGTAGAAAAAAGAAAAGAGCTAAGTGATCCCTCACTCTTATTTTATGAGGTGTTTTTCCACAGTTTCATGGTTTCATTTATTCCTCTTTTCACCTGGTTTTGTGATGAAGCTTCCACTACTGCCCTACTGTTCATTCACAGCTCCCTATTCACCCTCATTGACAGGGAGAGTTTTCTGGTAGTCAGTTTTGATATTCTTTCACTTGGTTTCCTTACATCATTTCCACTCAGCTTTGACATGCATCTTTCTAAAAAAATTCCCCACCGGAGTAGATACAGGAAGGGGTTTTAAAAGATGTTAGTATTAATATAGTATTTCAAATAAAAATGAGGGGATCTGAATTTTTTTTTTAATTTCAGAAAAATTACATCAATAAACATTGATCAGAAAAAATCTCAATTTCCAAAGATTTCAGACATCATCAAGTAGAAATCCTTGATTGGTGTAGTCTACAAATCTAACTAATCTAACTAATTATGATCCTGGTTTTCTCAGGACCCCTCTGTGCCATTCTCCTTTGCAAGCAGCAAATGTAGAAATGATCTTTCAGAAAGCTGATGTGGTGATGGAGAGTAATACTTCAACTTTCAGTCTTCACCTAAAAGATGTGAAAGAATTCAGGCTGCCCTAGGAACCTGTGACTATCAATTAGGGACAGGTTTTACCTGAGGCACTTGCCTCACCTCAGGTGCTATGTGCAGTTTAGGGAGCCACAATAAAATAAACTAATGCAAGCTATTGGAGAGTATCCAAAGGGTGGCTGTGAAGATGGTGAGGTGCCTGGGGGGGAAGCCAGAGGAGGAGCAGCTGATGTCACTTGGTCTGTCCAGCCTGGAGAACAGGAGACTGAGGGGAGATCTCAATGTGGTCTTCAACATCCTCATGGGGGGAAGTGGAGGGGCAGGCACTGATCTCTCTTCTGACCAGTGACAGAACCCAAGGCAATGGCCTGAAGTTGTGTCAGGGCAGGTTCAGGTTGGATATTTGGTATTCTTTCCCCAGAGGGTGGTTGGGCACCGGAACAGGTTCCCTAAGGAAGTGGTCACAGGACCAAACCTGACAGAGTTCAGAAAGTGTTTGGACAATGCTCTCAGGCACATGGTGAGATTCTTGGGGACAGTCCTGTACAGGGCCAGGAGTTGGACTTGATGATCCCTGTGTGTTCCTTCCAACTCAGAATCTTCTGATTCAAATTATAATTGCATTGCATATTTGCTGACATTTTGTTGGGAGGCTCTATAACATCCTTTGTACTCGTTGAGCCTTAGAAGTATTTTTATCTCATTTAGAGAGCAGCAGTCTGAAGATTAAAGTGACCTTTTTGAAACTGATGTTAATTTCTTTAACTGTATACAAATTGGGATTTTGGGATGTTTGCATGGACATAACATGGTACCAAGTACTTTCACTTTCTTTCAAAAATTTTTCTGATTTACAGAATCACACAAATAGGCTGGAAAACACCTCTGAGATCATCAAGTAATTCCCTGGACTGGACACTGTAGTAATTATGTCGAGGTGGACACAACTGGCACCATCACCAGACCTTTATTAAAAACTTTTTGTGCCTCTTTCCACAGACTTCTCAGCAACTCTAACTCCTTTCCTCATAAGCTGCTCCACACAGCACCAACTCCTTCTCTCCTCTCTGAAGTTCCCTTTTTCCTTCTGCATGACTGGCTAAACCTCAAGCTGTCCCTTAGCCAGCCACCTTATCCTGTCTGTCCCTCACACAGCATCTTCTTACCTTGTCTGTCCCTTGCATGACTGCATGTCCCTTCCACCTCACAGCACAGCCAGCAGACTCCATCCAAGCCTCAAGCTCCAATTCCATCTCTAACTGCAGCCTGGGGCCAGCTAACAGACTCTTTTATAATCCCCACCCTCACTGGGCAGGCAAGGCTGTTTATACCCCATGGTAATCAGTACAGCTGTAATTCACTGGGAAGGATTGCCTCCTGCACTATCCTTA
Source organism: Muscicapa striata striata (assembly GCA_030060385.1). Lineage (NCBI taxonomy): Eukaryota > Metazoa > Chordata > Aves > Passeriformes > Muscicapidae > Muscicapa > Muscicapa striata. Next base: position 1,674,496 of record JAREIS010000046.1, read on the forward strand.
GAACCTCTCTTCCCACAGGAAACCACCTTGTCAGACAAACCATGACAATGCCATATCCAGCTGTTTCTTGAACACCTGCAGGGATGGTGACTCCACCACTTTTCTCAACAGCCAGCTTCAGTGCTTGAGAACCCTTTGTATGATGAATTTTTTCCTAGCATGCAATCTAAACCTTCCATGGTGCAATGTGAAGCCATTTCCTCTCATCCTGTCCCTTGTTACCTGGGAGAAGAGACTGACCCTGCCTGGCCACAGCCTCCTTTCAGGCAGCTGTGCAGAGTGATAAGGTCTCTTCTGAGCCTCCAAAACCCCTCCTTGAACACCCCCAGCTCCCTCAGCTGCTCCTCATCAGACTCGTGCTCCAGCCCTTCCCCAGCTCCGTTGCCTTGGGCACACTCCAGCCCCTCAGTGTCTTGTCATGAAGGGTCCCAAACTGGACACAGCATTGAGATGTCACCAGTGCCCAGCACAGGGGACAATCCCTGCCCTGCTCCTGCTGGCCACAGTGCTGCTGACACAGGCCAGGTGCCACTGGCCCTCTTGGCCACCTGGGCTCAAGTTCAGGTGGCTGTGAGCAGCACCCCAGGTCCTTTCCCTCTGGGCAGTTTTCCAGCCCCTCTGCCCCCAGCCTGGAGCACTGCCAGGGCTCGTTGTGACCCAGGAGCAGGACCTGGCCCCTGGCCCTGCTGAACCTCACCCTGTTTGTCTCGAGAACAGATTTACTTGGTGGGACTCAGTACAACACATTAGTTTTAAGAGGATCTTTAATTCTTTACTCTGTTCCTGCCTGACTCATCTTCACAGTCAAAAAATCTTAAAGCGACTGCACGATGATGGCCAAAAAAAGAAGCTATGCAAAGTGTTTGGTTTGTTTTCTCAAAAAAATACCAAAAAAAAAAAAAAAAAAAAAAAAAACAAAACCAAAAAACAAAACAACAACAACAACAACAAAAAACAAAACCAAAAAAAAAAAAAAACAGAAAAGGAAAAAGTAGCTACTTGCATCATGTTAAATGGATAGCACCACAAAACTGAAATTAACATAGATATAGGTAAAAAAAAGAGCTTCCCTGATTTTTAGGGAAAGCATAAGCCAGTGTGTACAGAACATAGAATATGAAAGGAAACCATGAGCAACTTTGGTACAATTTTAAGGAAAACTTAGACTTGTCTACAGGAAATGGGATTGCTTTGCTAATAAAAAGTGTTGATAGGCTTTCAAAAAATGCAATGTTGAATGTCATGGTAGACATTTTGCTTTGATCATTAAAAAATATAAACTGAATTGCATCTCTGCAGTGCAAGAATCTACCAGAGAATTAAAAAAATAAACAGAATTTTTTGCTGAAGAAGGAACTGAGAAGCCTGACAGTATATTTGCTACCTGTGCCTATGACTATTGAAAAATCAGTCTTTTTTTTTTTTTTCTTAAATTTTTGGGCAAGAACGAACTGTAATTCTTACTGGTATCTTGGGTAAATGAATTAATTTTGCCTTACTGAAGGCAATAGAGACAAATCCTGGAAAACACAAAAAGAGGATCTCCCAGGATCACAAGGATGCTGTGGCCACTAAAGACTGATTCTGGAAGAGAGAATATGAGATACATAGAGCTCAGTATTCTTTTAATTACTTAGCAATTTCACAGATTTATTTAGAACTCTGATTATTGAAATAAAAATAAGGGAAGGTTTTAATTCTATTTTCATGCAAGGCTGAAAATTGGATCTTAAGGTAAGTAATTGCATAATACCCATGTGCAAAAATCTAAATAGCTACTCCAGTGTTCTAAAAACAAAAATAAGTTATTGAATGCAATTTCTCTTCTGAACTATAATTTATGTTACATATCAAATGAAAAGTAGAGAATGCTTTAATCGTGTAGGCTTGAGATTTTGTAAATGTATACAATTTTGAGAAAAATATAAGGTGTGAGAATTATATTGATAAGTACTGGGCTGCAATGATAGTAACATAGTGTACCCAGACATATATTTATTTTTGTCTTGGGATTCCAGTAAGAATTTGTGTTGAGTTCAACCAATCTGAAGATACGGAAAAATAATTGGGAAATATTTTTGTATAATTGTTTGAAAATATGGAAAGTGTCAGATAATAAAAAAAATTGTTCCATTTGAATTACCACCCTCTCTCTTCCTGCACCCAAATCTTTTCACTTAACACAATATGGACTCACCTGGTGAGTAAAAACTCATTTACTTTAGGGCTGTGTCTGAATTGCAGGCTTTGAGAATATTTCTGTCTAACACTGGCTTGGATGTCACTGCTTTCAGCTGAGAATAAGGAACTCTGGCAAAAGAATTAATGTAAAGCATATTTGGCTCATTAGGGGAAGCATGAATAATAGATCTGTTATCAATTAGCTGGTTTAATGAACTACTCAGTATGTCAAGGAACTGAAGAGTTTTCTATATTTGTACATCTCTACATCTACCTTCATGTTTGGGCTCAGGGTCAGAGTATTTTTAAGATGGCCTTTTCTCTTTCCTTCAGCCAATCTCTCAGAAATTCTACATTTTTTTTAATTAGGGATAAAGCTGTAGTCCTTTAGAATGCCAAACATCATAGAGATTTTTCTTTAAAAGCTTTGAGAGGAATTAATTTTTAGCAGGAGCCCAAGGCCTTGAAAAAATATCAGTAATTTCTGAAGACACAGAAGTCATTGACAAAAGTCTCAAATACTGTTTTAATTCCAGGGCATTTACATTTTAAAAATGAGGAAATGAGCTACTGAGAGGCTGAGGCCCTGAAGCCTAGAGAATAAAATAATTTCAGTAAAAGATTGACTGTTTGGGGGAGAAATAGTTTCAGAGTGCGAAAATTGAATCTTTTAATCACAAAATTAAAATTGAGATAACTACATATAGTCTCAATTCATCATGGCAAACCAACTATTTCGAGAAGGTATTGTCTGAAATACCTCCTTTAGGTGGCAGAATACTTTCACAAAATACACCAGAGCTGAACCCTTCATAGATCTGGGGCAGCAGGTACCCCCATGCAGCAGGATTGGCTTTTGGTACAGTGTGCACATCAGTGTTATGACCAAGGACCTAATAAATGAGGAATAGTGAGCACATCTTTAAACTTCATTCATGGATTTGACATCTCTTCAAATAAATTTTATTTGTGCTTATTAATAAACTGAAACTGAGAAGAAACATTTCTTTCTACAGCTGCCTGTTGGGTTGTTACACTGGAGGTGGAGCCATATTCTTGCAGGTGCACAGTGAGCAAGGCAAAGAAATTGCATTTTTCATTAGGTATAAGGGAAAAGGAATCTTCATAAAAGAAGAATTCAGAGACTCAAATACTGCTGACCAGAGAGGCTGGGGAATTTCCTTCTATGGAGACTCTGGGCCCACATAGGCTGCCTGAAAATAGAGCTTTCTTTTCCATCTTTTGTGGACTTCTCAAAGGCAGGCAATGGATTCCCAGGGAAATGGAAATTGCAGGTTGAAAACAACTGGAATAGACTGAAAGAGATTGGCCTTTCAGTTCTGTACCATAGCTTGTAGCTGCTTCTGTCTACATAACACAGCTATAAAAACCTGATTGCTTCTGAAATAACGTATTTATTTTACTGCGAAGTATTTAGGAAACCAGCTCCTAAAGACAATGCCAAAAGTATCTTTTATACCATCAATAAGACATGAATTCTACAGAGGCATACTTAGAAGGAAGTTGTTTACAGGTTTATTTTCACTACTCCATAAAGAAACTGTTAAAGCATTTCTGTCTTCAGCAGCCTCCAGTGGTGGCACATGGCTTCATGGACTGATTCAAAACTGCCTCCCTTGCTGTGTTCACTGTGCTGCTGGTGGGAGCTGTAGATAGAGGAGGCTTCAGCCATTCTGACAACCCACAAGTTCCCCAGCTCTTGTTCAGACAAATCTCACATCCCCACATGGCTGCAATTTTTTGCTTTAAGTCAATTATGAATATTTTCAGAATGAGGGAAAGGGCTTTCTAGCTGTGTGTGTCACAGGATCCTAAAAGCATTGGTGTGCTGGATGTTTAAAAATGCTCAGGGGAACTTGTTCATCCAGTCTGAGCAGACTTCTGCAACTTATGCAAAATATGACAGCATTTGAAAATGAATTCTGAACTGATAAATTTTATCACTTTTCTCAAGCAGGACTTAGATCTTACAGGTAGAAATCCCTACTCTTTTGCTGACCATCCGTATCAGTCTGACATCTCTAATTATTTTTAGAATGTTAATGCTGCCTCCCTCCCTCCATCACTGTTCTTCCTTCCCATAATAAGAAAGGGAATAAAAAGACCTGTATGGCCAAGAGCTGCATAACTTAAAGCAACTCTGGCAATCAGTGTGATCGCTGTTACTGGAAGAGAAGCATAAAGCCTTCCTGGTATTTGTTTGAAAGCTGGTACTAGCAAAGAAATCACTGATTTTTTTAACATTTCCAATCATACATGAAAGTAAATTTCTTTTGATAAACAACCTAATTAAAAAGGAAGTGTCTTCTATTCTGAAGAAGCCACTTTTTTTTTTTTTTTTTTTTTTTTTTTTTTTTTTTTTTGTCATTAAGGTTTTTCATAAGGCAAGACAGATCCAGAATATTAAAGATTAAGACGGATGATGGCACCTCTTGATTAAAAACCTTTCTATACAACAGTAAAGTCTTCCCCTTGTGCTCGAGAGACTGAGAATGATGACCCAATCAGCTGCCAAGTGGAAGCATCATCAGCCTGTGGAGGTCAGACACACCTCTGAATGTATTTGAAATATACTGCAGAAAACAAATTTGGGGAATTTTACTGGAAGCTGTAAGTCTTTATAAAGCTTCAGCTAAAACATGTCCTTTCCTTGCCCTTTTTCTTGAGTGATAGACCCAGCTCAGTGTGATCTGAATGTTTAGTACATCTGCTCTCTAACACTCTCCAACAGAAAAAAGTTGCTGAGTTTCTTGATTTTGTGGTATTTTATGCTCTTAAATGTGTGACATGTAATGAAACAGATATTTCAGATGAAGATACTAGAAGAAATGTCAAACATTATCATGTTGAGTCTGCTGCTATAAAATACATATGACTTTTTTCCCTCCTTGGTAATTTTCATCTAACCTTGTTTAGCTCATATTTGGAGATTTAATAGCCCTCAATTAACACATCTTGCATTTCTTACTATTGAACTTGATCCAGTTTCTATTACACTATTACTTTAGATATCTCATTTAATGAAATTCTTAATTTACTCTGTTGACAATGTCTCTTATTTTGACCTTCTCAGCATTACCTATTCTCTTCTATTTACTAAATTATAAATGAAGATGTTATTGAGGTGCTCAGTGATGTTGATTCTGTGTTCAGACTCCCTTTATCCTGATGCTACCTGACCATCTATCACCTTCCTTTAAGCTCTTAAGAGATCTAACATTTAGATCCCCATCTTTTCCAATGTAGTTGAATCTTCCTATGATAATACATTAAAAGCTTATTTACAGAAGCTTTCAGCAATTCCAAGTGATACATATAATTGTATTATCATTTTAGATCTCCCCTGTAAGCTCCCCAGAAATTCTGAAATGGGTGTGATACAAGTGCAGAATACCAATATGGTGTTTCCTCACCCAATTTAAGATTCTGGAGTCTCGCCATAATTAATAGATTATCAGGAGATATAAATAAAACTGATAAATCCTCCTTCAGGACTAGACAAATAGATCTCTGCTTCTATGAAGGAAGCCTGTGTTGGTTTAGATGCCTACTGTTTGAGATACAAATTTATAATGATGATTCTTATTGCAGCTTCCCTAAGAATAAACCTTATTTATTTAGTATTTCATAATATAAAATTAATCAAGATTTAAATTGGCATTCATTGCCCAAAAAAACCCCCAGTCCACTCCCCACAACCTACGCATTGTACAGACTGTTTATTTAACTGTTTTTCCCTTGCTTGTTTGTTCAGACCCTGGGGGTTTAGAGCCTAGGAGCATAAGAATTCAGCAGCCTATTTAAGCACAGGGGATTAATTGAGAGAAAGAGCAATGATCCACTTGAATAATTTGGTATAAGGTATTTTTGATATTTGAATATTTGGATATAAGAGTTGCATAAACCAGAGTGGTGCCTCTTCAGGGGTAGGAAAGAATTTATAATTCTTATTAAAAAGATAGACAGTTGGAGTTCTGTCACCTTGACCATGACAAGGAACTTGGATCCTCAGCTGTTGGAAGAGGCCTCATTCTCTGTCTTTGCTGTCCCTACTCTGTCTAGAATCAGAACAGTCCTAGAAGTGGCACTTGGACTTGAGGAGGATTTCCAGCAGAAGTAGCCCCTATTATACACTGTGCTCCTGGCCTTGGTGTAAACAGGAAAAGAAACATAAGAAACATAAGAAACCAGAGACTGGAGGAGGCAGGGATGTGCCAAGAACCAGCTGGATCTGCTCCCTGATAAAGCCACAGAGGCAGGAGAGCTATCATTTGTAGCTCTGTCGTTGGGCATTTTCAAATAAAGAGCTGGGACCAGTCTGCAGGAAAGGGAGAAACTGTCATTATCTGAACAAGAGAAGTAACAGAAACAGTAGAAAAGTTGGGGGATGCTGCCTGAAAAAAAAAAAAAAAAAAAAAAACCAAAACAAAAACCAAAAAACCTCTTTGCAGAGCACTCATGCCTCAGTTGCATTCTCCTTTCTGTGTTGAAACCTGGCAGCCAAAAGTTTTGGTAAACTAAGAATATGTGCTGGCTTTGGGCTGAAGTTCAGGACTATCCTCTGTATTGGATGCCATGTCAAGAGGATGTTGTACCTGATTGTAAGCACTTCCAGACTTGGAGTCTTCAAATCCCCTAAGACACAATTAATTAACTGCCATGTGATTAAAATATCTTCATGGTAGGCAAAAGTCTCTTCTGAGCAAGTCTGAGTGTCTCAATTCTGACATATGATTGACTTTAGAGGCTGAAAGTTATTTAATGTTAAGTCTTTATTAATAAAGTTGTTCTACCTGAATAATAAAGGCCTTCAATTTGCATCCTAAGCACATTAGCAAGCATTCACTTGTTGCTCATAATTGCATTGAATGATGTGATTACCATATGAAGTGATGTAGTTTTACGAGGCTGATTTGCAATGAATAATCTCCAAGTGCTTTCTAATCCTAAGATTAAAACTTGATCTTTTATAAGACATTAATTCCACCACACCAGTGGTGTGGAACTTTAAGGAACTATACACCAGTACAAAAAACTAACACACAGGCACCTGAACAGTTTCTACACAATGTAAAACCAGTTGGAATAATCCCATCAATGGTTTCAGTAGAAGTCTGGAGTTCTGCTCTTTTAGCCTCACATATTTACTAAAATTCTTACGTTACTTTTGTCTGCAATCTTCAAAGTGTAGGAAAAATTGTTAGTTGTCTTTTGCTTCTGATATATGTAGCTGTAACTCTCTGTCCCAGTAGCACCATTTTTCAATGTTTAAGAATATGCCAGTCTGGATTAGGGAGGGACAGGGAAGGAATGCATGGGATGAGCAACTCAAAGAAGTTCTGAATCCTTTTCTGTTTGTTCAACATAATATTTCAAAATATTCAGAAGCCAATAACTCCAAATGGCACTGTTCATTGGAATCTGAGTCAGTTACTAGTATCTCTGGTTTTATACAAAATGGCATCCTGAATCAGGATCCAAGTCAGTTACTAATATTTTTTCTGCACAAACACATGTAAAATTGCAGCTGAGCTAGAAGTTTCCTAGGTAAAATCATAACTGTATCACTGAAATTACACACGGATGAATCAAACTTTAATGTAGTGATTATCTAACAAATGTAGTACTTGCACTTTACATTAAGTATTAAGAAAACCTTTCATTTAGAATTATTTAGTAGGAACACAGAATGATTCATAGGTGACAGGTTACTCAAACCTAGAGATGATTGAAAGAAACAACAAAACTTCAAATAAGCAGTTTTGGTAATCAAGAAAATGCTGGATATGACCAACTGTTGCTGAATGTAAATTAGTGCATAATACAGTAATAAAATTGAGCTAGTTATATACTAAATTGACACAAAAATTCAGTAGAGATCCTTGTTTTACTTTTAATTTCACATTCAGAAAAAGAAACAGATAAAATGAAAGATTGAAATGAAAGCAAAGAGTAAGAATATCATTACTTTGCTGTATAATAAGTCAACTCATTTTGAATGGAGTATGTTGCTCTTCATCTTGTCTTAACAAGGATATTGTAGCACAGCTAGAGGACCTGAGAAGTGCTGACAAAGGTCCAATAACCTGGAATAAATATCAAACTAAGGAAGAAATAAAAACCACAAGGTTGTTTACTATGGAATGGAAATAAGTAAATTTAGTCATAAGACAAAATGTACACATATTGTATAATCTGGAAAAGGTCAGACAAGGAATTCTATTTCCCTTTTTTCATAGCAAACATATGTGAGGGCATTAAATGAAGTTGAAATGTGATGAACTGAAAATTGCAAAGAGGAAATAAGTTCCATTTCATACTGTAATTATTTGGTAGAACCCTTTCCTGCAGGAGGCAGTTTTAGGCTGAAAGAGGATATAGAAAAGGACTGGTTACAATTTTGTCTATAAAAGTCATAATTCATTACACTTACAGCACAGACTTAGAGGGAAGTAAATCTCTTACTTTTAGCCCTGAGTTAATCTTTGAATGGTAATCTGATCGTTGGGTTATTGTGCCATACTATGTTGCTGCAAATTTCTTATAAACTTCCCCAGACTTTGACACAAGATATCAGAGCAGCACAATCCTACTAAAATTCAGTATGGCATTTCTCATGCTTTTAATACCAGTAATGTCTAGTTAATCTGAAAGCTGAATCTAGAAATAAGTAGGCTTTTTCATTACAGTTCTCAGCAAAGCCATTTTTTTACACTTAGTTTATAAACATTTAGATAGTACAGTATCCCAGTGTCCCTATGTAGTTTTTGAAGTATTCAGAATAGTGCTGTATTTTCATTTAAACTCTAGCCTACACCATCTACATCCAATCTGCAGCTGCTCAGCCATTCAAACCAAGAACTTTGCTTTATGCTCAGGATATCAGTGAATTCTGGTGTGTATATATATATATATATATATATATATACATATATATATATATATATCCTCGAGCAGATTCAATTTTAACACAAAAAAGCCAGTATGAGCATTATCACAAATATAATGATAGCGTTTTTTCTAGGTGGGCTTAATGGACTGTCCTGTTTGAACAAAGACAAACAAGTTAGGTAAAGAATTTTTCAGTGCTATCCCAGTATGAAACTAATTAGAATCTGTATCTTTGCCATCATAATGTCTTGTCTCCCAGCCTGTTTCCTCAGGAGAAGTGCACCAGTGCTCTGATCATCTTTGTGACCCTCTGGAGACCTCCAATAGGCCCATGTTCTTTTTATTTTGTGAGCCCTAGAGTAGAGTGCAGGACTCCAGGTGGGGTCTCATAAGAGCAGAATATACAAGAGAATATATATTATATATTCCTCAGCCTGCTGTCCCTAGGCCTTTTGAAGCAGCCCAGGTCACAGTTGGCTTCCTGGGCTGCAAGAACATGCTGCCCAGATCATGTTGACCTGTTATCTAATAGCTTTTCTTAATTATGTTTTCCATATCCTCAGAGTGGTTGAATTAAATAATAGTTCTTACTGGAGTTCAGTGATTACATAAGTGTATGTTTGGGTACACTATGTTCCTATCACTACAGAGTAAATATATATTGATACAATGCTCATTTCTTATATTTTTTATCTATTTGGCATTCATTTCCAAAGTCTTAAGCCTATGTGATTAAAACACCTGGATTGTCTAATGTTCTCTTGCAAGGCATTTTAGAGAGGACAGCTGATAGCAAAGACATTGCAGAGTCTCAAGAGCATCTGGATTTTTCTTGCAGATCCAAGTCAGCAGAGGGATAGAGGTCCCTCCATGTGTGTGTGCTGCAAGGGCCTGGACTCTTCAGATAACTCTTCATTTGCTTCAGAAATAATTAAAGAACAAACTCTTTTTGTCATTCTGTTCAGTTCCCAGCTTTTTGTTTTGTTTGTTTTATAAATAAACTAAAATTGTGTTTGTCTTATATTTTGGAAAGTCCAATCCATATTTACCCACCAGTACAGAGGATTAAGCAGCTGTATTGCTGGATAGAGCTGAATTAGACAATCATTGATCCAGATGGTTGACTTACAATAGAAATTAATAGGAACATTTTCTTGAATCAAATTATTTCTTGATAAGAGTGCTCAGTCAATAAGTGACTCTTGCAATATCACTCTCTAATGACAAACATAACATTCACTCTTCCTTAATCCTATGTCAGCCCATAGCAGACACCCTTGAAATATCTTACATTGTGATAAGTGTAATTTGTTTCACTTCAAGATTTAAAATGCTGCTTCTTTGAAGTGGAGGTCTAGTCTGACTAGTCAACTTGCAAAAGTGACAACACAGGTTTTAATGAGATGACTCAGTGTGCTCCAGATTGTGTTCATTGCATCACTAAATAAATGTCCCTGTTAGAGTGGGATGTGTTACAACTCGCACTTTGGTGCCTTGCAATATTGCTGCTGGAGAAGGCCAGCTAGTTGTGGGACTTTTCTTATGCAGGAAGGTTTCTTGCTTTAGTTCAAGAATATAAATAAGAGCTTTGTTTCTTTGCCAATGGTAACATGGAGTACATCAGGAGGAGCATTGGCAGCAGGTCAGAGAGGAGATGCTGCCCCTCTGCTCAGCCCTGGCAAGGCTCCCCTGGAGTGATGTGTGCAGTTCTGGGCTCCTCAGGGCAAGGCAGACATGGAGCTCCTGGAGTCAGTCCAGTGGAGCACAACAAAGATGATTGAGGGACTGGGGCTTTTCTCTCACAAGGAAAGGTTCAGGGAGCTGGGCCTGTTCAGCCTTGGAAAGAGAAAACTGAGAGGAGACCTCATCAATGTCTGTCAGTGTCTGTAGGGAGGTGTCAGAGCATGGACAGCTCTGCTCAGTGGTGCCCAGCAATAGCACAAGAGGCAATGGGCAGAAACTGATGCCAGCAAGTTCCACTTGAACATGAGGAAGAACTTCTTTAGTGTGTGGGTGACTGAGCACTGGCACAGGTTCCCCAGAGAGGGTGTGGAGTCTCCCTCACTGGAGATATGCAAGAACTGTCTGGGCCAAGCCTGTGCCATGTGCTCTGGGGTGACCCTGCCTGGGCAGGGAGGTTGGACCAGGGAGGTTGAACCAGGCAAGCCACTCTGTTCCCTTCCAACCTGACCCAGTCTGTGATTCTGTGATTCTGTGACTACGACTGAACGAAGACTATTCCTTCAGGATCCAGCTGTTAGTTTTCCTAGCTGTTACCTTGTTTGTTCGTTGTTAGAAAATGTGACGTCTTAACCAAATGCATCCATGGACTCTCTGGATGCAAGGTCATCTCTGATAATCATACAGGGCTAAGTTTATGCAAATGGGAATAACCTCATTGTTACATTAGGTCTTGTCGTTAAGCAAAAATAATACTGCAGTTGATTCATGATAGTAGAATCTGCACCTGGAAAGATATTCCACAAGTAAAGATCCAGTCAGATACTTATTTTTTTCAGTCTAGGATTAAAGCCAAGGTACCCATCTGTTGGCCTGACAGGGAGTCATGTGGGTTATGCTGCATTCCAGGACCTAAGGTCTGCGATGTTGCCCAGACGGTGCCACAGGTTGTCAAGAATGCAGACTTCTATCCACTGCTACTCTTTCACGTGGTCACGAATGACATTACAAGCCAACACCTAGGCAGAATCAAGGAAGTCTATAAAGCCCTGGTGGTGCAACTGAAAAATGGTTCCAAATTACCTTTTCTTCCATTTTACTAGTTAGAGGAAAGGATGCAGCCAGAAAGAGAAGTTTAATGGCAATCAACATCTGACTTCATGAATGCTGTTATGAGTATTTTGACTTTGATGACAAGGCAGGAACATTCTTTGATGACTACAGCCTTTTAGGGAGGAATGGGATCCACCTGCCTACAAGAGACAAGGGAATCTTTAGCAGCAGGTGGGCTAGTTTTGTGAGGTGAGCTTTAAAATGAAGGACTAGGGGACCAGTGTCCAAAGTGACATTGTGTCCAACTGGAAATGAGCCAGGCCAAACAGAGAAGCAACAAAATTCCTTGGTTGCCTTCCCACATGAGAATCTGAATGCCAAGCACCTCAAGTGTGTGTATAGCTGTGGTGGATCCTCTTGCACCCCACCTGACAAACCTTCACACTTTATTACCTCTCTGAAATACCTTTATACCAATGCACACAGCACGGGGGATGAACAGAAAGAACTGGAGATCTGTGTGCCATACACAGCATGACTGTGATCTTATTGCAGTTACAGAGGCATGGTAGGATAGCTCAGATGGAATGCTGGAACGCTGCCATGGATGGCAATGGAATAGCAATAAGGGCATGGGTTTGATCCCTGTATGGGCCATTCCCTTAGGAGTTGGACTCAAAGATCCTTATGGGTCCCTTTGAACTCAGAATATTCCATGATTCCGTTATTCTGCGATTCTGTGAGGTGGTTGACTTGCTCTTTACGTGAGAGAGAAACTGGAATATATTGAAGTCTAGTGGAGGATGGGCAATTAGTGGAGAGTTTATGGACAAAGATTAAGGGGCAGGCCAACATGGGTGAAACTGGGTGTTTATTACAGGCCATCTGATCAGGAAAAGGAAGTATATGAGACCTTCTGCAAACAGCTGGGAACAGCCAAGATCACAGGCCCTGGACTCATGGGACATTCCAACCACCTGGATATCTGCAGGGCACACAGTCCAGGAGGCTCCTGCAGACTATCGGTAATAACTTCCTGTTACAGGTGGTGGAGGGCTCAACGAGGAGAGGAAAAAACTTTTTTACTTCAAGGGTGGCAGAATGCTGAAACTGGCTGCCCAGAGAGGTTGTGGAGTCTCCTTTTCTGCAGACACTCAAAGTCATCCATGATATGATCCTGTGCAAGCTGCTTGATCAGGGGGGCTGGGCTAGATAATCTCTAGAAGTTCCTTCTAACCCTAACCGTTCTATGGTGTTGTAAGCACAATTGCCCCTTTAATCTAAGTATAGAAAGATCTAGGGCAGTCATCTTCCTTTAAAAAATAAAATTTAAAAAATCCCAAACAAAAAAAAACAAAATCACAAAATCATTTTTTCAATTGGCTTCAGATCTGTAATGATAAAGATAATTCAGATGGAAGTAAATAATTGTTTCTATGACAACTGAGCCAGACAAGTAACTCATTCTCTTAGGGCTCTAGTAGTGCCAGATTCAAGACTATTGAAAACCACTTGTTTTAATAAAATAAGATTTTATGGCTTTAAGTGTACAGGAAAACCAGATTTGTGAATAGTGTTTCTGGCCTGCTTTGCTACTGTTTGCCATTTTTAGGATTTTTTTTTCCCGTTAAATATTATGTAACCACAGCACAGAGGCTGTCTGCTCTCTGCCTTCAGGAAATCTCCTTCATTGGTTTTATATTTTCTGTTGCTTCATTTTGACATTTCCGTTCATGTACTAGCAACTGTTCGTTATATTCAATTTTCATTGCGCATAGTTCAAACCCCTTGTTATGCCTTTGTGGAGCTATTTATTGCTTAGTAAATCTCTAGTCTTTTTGAATTCACTCTAAAACATCTCTGATTATTGATTCTGTATTTTGAAGTTCTCACAGTTTGGATTCTATGGCTGGTACTCACTGCAGGAGTGCTGCTTAAACCACAGCACTGAAGCTTTTTTAATGCTGCTCAGCTCTGTCTGTGTATCTTACATCAAAATTTAAATTATGGATACCTGAAGAATACAGCCTTGCTGACACTCACATTGCATGCTGACTTCTATAAAGTCACTTTTTCTGAGTAAGGAGACAGGTCCTTTCACATTAGAAGGGTAAATTGGAGAGCTGAGAAGAATCACTATTGATTATAAAGAAGAACATGGAAAGGGCATATACAACATATTGAAATATATTTCACTTAAAAAAATCTCAGTTGAAGTTAGGGAATCAAGCATAATCTTGTTCTTAAAAACATATTTTAATTTATTAATTCCAGAACTCTCCTGAGGGGAAATAACATGATCCTATTGCATTTCCAATATTCATTTTTTATGTAAGAGAATACTTAGTCCATGGAAGGTCCTATACTTATGAACTTTTAGAATAAAGAAAACAGATTTGTGTTACTTGACTGTAAGATAAAACTCTACCTCTTTAAGTTCCTATAAATAAAAATTCTGTTACAAAAATCCACAGAGAATATTAAAAAAAAAAAAAAAAAAAAAAGTGCCTTTAAAAGAAATATTCTGTGTTGTTCACTCAGAAAAAAATCTGTATTATCTCAATTTTTCAATGCTGTGACCTGGAAAATGAAACCTATTGCAAAACCAAGAGGATGACACACTTAAAATTAGGTAGATTGATCAATTGTTACCAACAGTCAATTTTTAAGAGGATTTGAGCATAACAAGCTTATATCTAGAAATACTTAGGCATCTTTAGAAACTATTTAACTATTTTTTTTTACAGTGAAATGAAAAGGCATTGTTGTCACCAAAATATGAATAGGACTGCCATAATCAACTGGAAATAGTTTCTTCATAAAGTTTCTGAAAAAATTCTTTTTTATCCAAACGTGACTAACTCACTTGCTTTTCAAACTCAGAAACTTTTATTCACAGCCCTTTTACAGGAAGATGCTAAAAACTGAATCACAGACACAGAAGTTTTTACCAACTTGCTTTGCCTATTGTTTTTCTTGGCGACATCAGTGATAAAAAATATTGTGCTGTGAAGTGGAAAAATTCTTTCTGAATAGACTGCAGAGATAGCAGTGATGAAAAGAGAAGTTTCATCCTCACCAACCTCAGGCAAGCACGACTTAGGGAACATGTTTCCCCAATTCCTGATTTATTGAAGGTGTACAGGTTTCTCTTAATAAGACAAAGGCTTTTTTTTTTTTTTTTTTTTTTTTTTTTTTTTTTTTTACTTAGTGTGCTACTATTACATCTTACAAGGGAATAGAAGTTCTCTCTTATTCTTTGGCACTTTGATGTGACAGGAGAAATCCAAGGGATAACTTACTGCTTTTTGCAGTAAGTGCTTTTTGTTTATTCTACATTTCTTGTTTAGCTTTGAAGGTCAACACAAGGGAAATCTGTTACTCTTTTCCTAGACAGAGGAAACTTTTGAAACCCTGACATTATAAAAAATTGTTTTAACCCATAAATTTTGTTTCTGTAAAACACAGTTTGGAGAACTGAAAGCAGCAGCTGTCTGTTGACGGACCATGTAGGAAATGTTTCCAAGGGGAAACAAGTAGCAACTTCATGTAGTGCAGTTGTTCAATGCTCGTCCAAAGGCATTGCAAAAGTTATGCTTTAGACTCACAGATAAACAGGAAAATATGACATTTAAAAGCTCAATACAAACATCTTTTTGAGCATTTCACTCCAAGCCCCTGTACATGTGTCAACACAGAGAGCTTGTGAAATTAAATAGGGATGATCAGAACACAATTTCCTTATCGTAAAACATGTAATAGTCACTGAAGTCCCATGTGATGCAACATGCCTGAAACAACATTAATTCCATTTATCCAATCTGTGTCTACTAGAAGAGAGGCCTAAACAACTATGACAAAGATATCAATAAGATACAATAAGATACAACAAGAGATACAATAAATAGAATAAGATTAATACTTTTTTAAATGCAATACGGTAAATAATTGCTGGGATTTGTTTCTAAACTGCAAATGCAATCATAATAATAGGGAAAAAAATCCATATAAATGATGAGGATTAGACAAGGTAAATAGCTATTGAATCAGGTTATCCAATCATTTTGCCAGAACAGGAGAACTCTTTATAGCCTGCTTATTAGATTTTTTTTGGTTTTTTTTTTTTTTTTTAGTTACACCAGTGGTGCTTTTGTATCACCACTTGAGATACTAGCTCAGGATTTAATAACCTTGTTATGATTCCTGATGGATGTTAGGATGGGGGAAAATTACAGAATATAGCCCCTGTCTTAATAAACTGAATCTTATGCATATCCATGGATATCTACACATTGATTTTCATCATCTGCACTTTAGCTCTTCCTTTATCTCCAGGTTTGCTGGGTTCGATGGGGCTGTTGTGGGTTGGAGTTCGTTTATTTGCCTTTATTCTATGTTTGCTGTGCCCTTAAATTAGTTACAAAAAACCCCAGATATCGAATAGATACAGTTAATTGAAATTTTACCCCAGAGTGACTGATGATCTGGTGGGGTTTGTGCTGTTTTTTTTTTTTTTTTTTTTTTTTTTTGTTGTTGTTGTTGTTGTTGTTATTCTCTGCTGTGAAATATATTAATTAATACCATAAAAATGCATAAGTGTACTTCCACAACTTCAAAGAAAGAAAACCAAGAGCAGAATCTATAGAGAAATACCTGAATGCAGGTTTGGGTGTGATTTTTTTTTTTTTCCTTTCATTGTTATTTTGGCTATATTTCTTCAGTCCAACAAAAAATGTTACATCTCAACTAATATATTTGAGGTTTGTGAGTTATTACCAAAACAGGGAAGAAGAGTGAGTAGTGACAGCATCCAAAATAATGAAAAAAACTATGACATTTGCAGGTGTAGCACACCCACTTATCCGAGACAGCCACTACATCTTCATGAACTGCTGTCTGGGGTGCCCTTGGCCAGCAGCCACACACCCACCTACCTATCCCCCACCCACTCCCCCTTCTCAGCATGACAGGTGACAATACAGGAGGGAAAAGCTTGTTGGGGTCTGGCCTGCCCTGACCTCGGGATGGGGTCAGTGACGTGACTAAATAAGAAATAAAGGGATGGGAACAGCTAAAGGACTAGAAACTGAAAGCTTTAATACAAGGAGAAATAAAAAGGAGTCCACAAGGGCACAACATAAAACATAAACTGAAATGCCTGCTCACAGCTACCTGCAAGAAATAAAGTCCTTGCCCTCTAGAAGCCCAATGTTTGCAGGTCTATGTAGGTCCTTTAGAAGACCCTGGAATGGGGTTGAGCACACTTACACAGACTATGATGGAATGCTCTAGAAAGCTTTCAGCCAATCACAGACTGTTGTGCAGTCTCTATTTGCATGGCCACGCCCAGCCTTCCCATAGTCCTTTTCTTCTCCTTCTCGCCATAGTGTGCTGGATGTTATCTGTCTTGGCTTCTCAGTGCCCAGGGCCCAAAGCTATTTCTGGTTGTAGGTCTGGTTCACCACCTATTGCTTCCAGGAAGGGCTGACATAAAAGGTCACAGGTTAAGATACAGAGAGGAATTTCACTTACTGCTTGCCATCACAGGCCGGACAGATTTGGCTGGGGGAAGCTCAAGTGTGTGGTTTTGGGAGCCGCAATACAAGGAAGACATGGAGCTGGTAGAGTGTCCAAAGGGAGGTTGTGATGATGGTGGAGGGCTGGGAGGGGAAGCCATAGGACAAGCAGCTGAAGTCACCTTGATCAGTTCCACTTCAAGGAGATTGAAGGGATGCAGCTTTAAAAAGACTAGGGTTATTCTAGCCTTTAAGAGCTACTTGAACCCAGATAGCTAAGAGGGGTTCAGATAGCTACTTAGCTACCTGCCAGCAAGGAAACAAAGGCTGAGACCTGCAGCTGAATTGTTCCAAAGATAGTTTATTCTTCGAAGGGAGTTTCAGCTACAGAGTCTGATTAGTACAGGTAGGGATATTTATGCATTTCAAAGGGATTGAAAAAGTAACCAGTAAAACTACTAGTTAAACACAGTATCCAATTACTTTTCAACTTAACACTCTAAGAAAACCAATCACTTAGGTAACTTAAGGACCAATAAAAATCCTAAAAGATAAGGGGTCTTCAAGGCGGGAATTATATCATCCTAAAGGAATTTTCTTTGTCTCTAAGGGATAGAATTCCAAGGGTATACTTCTGGGGGTTTCGTATCATCCACAAAGGGAGACTTCACTGTGCTCTGTAACATCCTCATGGTGAGAAATAGAGGGAAATGGATCTCTTCTCTCTCATCACCCAAGGACAGGACCCAGGGGAATGGGCTAAATCTGAGTCAGAGGAAGTTTAGGTTGGATGTTAGGAAAAGGTTCTTCCCCCAAAGGGTGCTTGGGCACTGGAACAAGCTCCCCAGGGAGGTGATCGCAGCACCAAGCCTGACAGTGCTCAAGCATTCAGACAATGCTCTCAAGCACGTGGTGGGATTTTTGGGGTGTCTTATACGGGGCCAGAAGGAGGACTTTGAAGATTTTTGTGAGTCCCTTCCAATTGAGGATATTCTATGATCCTATGAGAAGTAACTTGATTTATTGTCATTTAAAATAGAAACAAGTAGGGAGAAACAAAGCCAAAATTAAAATGTTTTCTCCTCCCCATCTCCTTCCCACAGATCAGGCTCTTTGCTGGGCTGTGGCCCTTCAGGAACACCTGCCCCTGCCAGGATCTCCACATCCCCACATCCCACTGTCCTGAGGACAACCGCCTCAAGTTGCTCATTTCCTACACAGTCATAATTTTCTGTGCCATTCCCAGGCTCTGTGCCCTGGCTGTACAGCTGTGCAAGAGCTCTGGGATAAGGCAAACACCTGCAGGAGAGACAGAAAGACTCAAAAAAGAGCCCCCAAACACCCCAAATCTGTATTGTTTGCCAGCTGGGACACAGGAGGTGCTGGACCGAGAGGAAATAAGAGTATCTGACTGAGGCTGCTTTCAAAATAGACTTTTGTGATGTATTCATTATCAGCTTAATAATTTCAGAGACTCAAATTTAAAAAATATTTTTAATGAGAAAGGGGTGATGATAAAGAGAAGCTGCTGGTCTTGAGTAGGTTTGGGGGTGAGATTTATATGCTATTTTTTGGTATAAGAAACAAGTTTCAAGCTTCCAGAAACATTTTGTGCTTCCATCTTTATTTCCATGAGAATTTTAAATCTCTAATGCAGATTAAATAGTACTTTTCACATAAAATAAGTTCTTGTCAGTTGCATGTGACAGAAAGCATAGGTTTAGGACAACATCTATTTCTGTGATTATGTAATACTAAATATTTTGTGAAGTTTAACTAATCTTGTCCAATTTGCTCTGGAAGGCATCTATGCCCATTCCTCCTCTCTAGTGATGTCTTTTCATGTGCCATTTTTGAAACCATATGACTTTGATGGCCAGTACTACACTCCACAGCAGGCTAGAATCAAACTGGAGCCTGAGGAGTGCTGCATAAAGAGGAAATATTTTGTGTTTTTTATTTCCTATGTAAATTTGAGCTTTTTGGACAAAATAGTCCTGAGATTTTTGAGACACCTTGAGGTTTCTTCTAGGTCTGCCCTTGGACACGTGTCATCTGATGAGCAGTCTGGTGTCTGATCTCAAAAGGATCCAAAAACCATGGTTTTTTTAGCTTGAAAACCAGTCTGTCTAACTGCAATGGCCCATTACTGCAAGTCACATTTCTTATAGTCAGTTGCTTTGAGATTTCCTAGATGTAATTCCTTTCCAAAGTTTCTTTCTTGCTTTGAGATTCTTGTCTTCATTGATTTCTGTTTCTTTCATTAATCTTTAAGGAATTTTTGTTTGTCTTTTTTGTTCATAGCATCTTTTAATTTGGAAATACCTTCAAAATGTAGTTTAATAGCTTTTTGCTTTTTATCAAAGCAAATAAACTTCATTTTATCCAAAATAAGATTGCCTAATGAGAGTAATAATACTGGCTGTGACAGTCTGGGGACTTAAATCAATTGCTAGTGCTCGCTGTAAGGATCACATTCTAAACTCACTTGCATCCAGTTTGTGAAGATATTCTTGATCCCCCTTGAAATGTTCATCTTCTATTACACTACTTCAGATCACTTCAAATTATCTGTGGCAGTGATGAGATGTGCTATATTAGCAAAGAGGCAATGGTACTTCCAGTTAATATTAAGTTTTTCATCAGATAGATTAGTTTGGAGTACGTTGGAATCTTTATTTCCAAGTAGCTTCCTGTGTACAGCTTTCTGTAGAACTGTTCAATTCAAACAAGATAAAACATAAATACGAAAATTAATATAAAAATATAAAAATGAAATATCGTAGATAAAATATCAGCAGTGGGGAAAACCAGAAGAAAATATCCATTCACTATCTACACATCTGTTTTCTATTCAGAAAGAAAGGGGAGAAGAGACAGAACATGAAAAAGAGCATTTTGAAATAAATATTCCTGTTCTGTTTACTGCAAATACCACTCATATTAACTGAAAAATGCTGTAGTCTCTGTTTTATTTAATTTCATCTATCTGTGACTCTAATAGAACTCTAAGCTAGCTAATTGTTTCATAAAATCTCAGCCTGAATTTATAAATGCAAATATTTTCAGTTGTTTCTTAAATACATCAAATTTCAAGCAATAGATGCATTCAGGGTCACAATCTGCTCAGAGTTATTAAGTAAACACAAAAGAAATGACATGTTTATCCTGAGACTTTGTCACATTTTTTAAAATCTTTATTCAGAATGACACTTAAACTATTCTTACAGCCCTTTTAAGAGGTAGGTCTTCTCACCAGAAGCCTTCTTAGACCCCCTTGGTATGCACAAAGCCACCAGAAGTGCTTGAAATGCAATTTCACCATGCTTTGGAGACTCTCCACAACCATCAGAAGTCTTCATACTTTATCACTCCCATATTCTCCCCAAACAAGCAAGGATATGTAGCTACACAGATTACCTGCTCAAGTGACCTTCCTGTCGTAAACTGTAATACCAATTTGAATATATATCTCCAGCAGGCCAATAATCTTGCTAGAGAATTAGAATATAAATGCATGCTCAGTGTGATATACATGTATATGAGTATTAACCTATCTGTTCTTACTTGGAGGAAGCTTATGAATTTGAATTTCCAAGATTTCTGCTATGCATGGGAAGTCTGCAGCAATTTCCAATGTCTAAGCTACTCTTGGTCATTTGCAACTCTCTGTCATGTAGGGAAGTCAGGATTCTCTCATTTTGTCTTTTGATGTTGAGGTTCACCTTCTCAGAAATAAAGGCCATGACATGCTTTGTTGTTTCTTAAAAAAACACCAAGCAAACAGACAAAAAACCTCCCAACCTATCAAACAAAACCTCCCTGAACAAACCGAAACCTGATGTGACAAAAACCACTTCACTTACTTTGTCCAGTCTGTGTTAAAGCACCTTTTAACCAAAGGCTTCTTTATTACCCTCTGAGTTCCACAAATCATACCATTTTCCAGATGATGTGTTTGGAGAAAATGAGACAGGTGGCTGGAAACATATCTCCCTAGCAAGCACAGAAAACAACATTAACATTCTATTTCGTGCATACATTATTCCATGTAATCAACAGGAAGATTTGAATGTTGGCTCCAAAAAGCAAAAGGCTGGCTAGAAAAATATATTTACATTGAAAAGCCAATGTTTTTACCCTTATTGGTGTGAAAAGACTTTAAAATAGTTTGCAGCTCTTCAGAAAAAATACTGGATTTTTCTCATTCATTGTCCCAAAATATCCTTAGATAAGTGGTCATATTTTATTTTCATGCATATATAATAATGCTTTTATCATCATCTCTCTCTAGGAATTCCATTAAAAGTTGCTTCCTAATGGTGGAATTAATTCTTAAGGACAAGTTCAATCATGCCCTTTGAAACATTGCAGTGAAATAAGATTAATTCTGCCGAAATTGATGTTGATATTCTATAACCTACCTATGTAAACAGAATATTGTTGAACATTAGTATACATCTGAAATCCATCCTATACCATGTGCCCATATACTTGTATGTCTATATTTTATGTGGTTTTATATTTCTGCATTAGAATGGAGAGAAAGGTAAAGTAGCAAAAAATTGCTATGAAGGAAAGGGCTAAAGATGTGAGTCAAGAAGGAAAGGACCAAATTTCAGAGACAAATTTCACACTTTCAGTAGAGCTGGGAGAGCAGCCAGTGGCTGAAAGCAGAACCTCTTCCCAGTGACCATAATTCAGCTCATGATAATTTCCATTACCAAAATACCAAAGAGTTGTTAGCAAAATAGCTTAATTTTGTAGACAAAACAAATATTGTTAAAAGTAACTAAAAAGAAAAAGGTTGAAAGCATAATTTTTATGGCTGCTATTCAGGTGTTATAATGATTTTTATAATGTGGTTATTAGTCTGAAAATCCATCTGATGGTGGAGATTGGCATCAAAGGGCTTGAGGAAAAATGGTGAAAGAAAACAGGCCTATTTTCAGTAAAAGTGAATCACCTGATGGGGTCCTACTTCTTTAGTGGATTGGCTTTTATGAGTCCAGAAGCTGGGAAAAAAAAAAAACAACAACAACAAACCCCAAACCAACAGAAAAAAAACCCCACTGGTTTTTACAATATATGTTGGCTAAGCAGCTTGTTCCAAGTATTTTGGTATCTCTATATTTTTTACTACACAAAGGGTGAGGAAAAAATAGGACATCATGCAACCTGACTCTCATTTGCTAAATCTGCAACAAAACACTGCTCTGTATTTGTTATCTGTGCCAATGAGACAGTACAAGAGGAGAGAAAATAGGCTTTATTTCTGATCTTGTCATATATCCACAAAGGTCTTTCAACATTTTTTTGTTTTCAGGTTTTAGAACTTCTTTTCCCAATATATTGAAACTGAAATTCCAAATCAGCCAAAAAAAAATGTTTTCTTCAGCCATTTTTCTTTAATCATAAATTTTGAGAGGTTTGAACATTATATTCAAGTACAATGCTGATCTTGCCTTGTAGAGTTATTTATAACAGCAGAATATTCTTTTATTTGGCTTTTCTGTGCAGATTTCTGCCTTCTGCTGAAGGTATATACTTTTTATATAATGAGCTTAAACTCAATCATGATCTTGTGAATAGTCTAAGGAACATTTTATTTGTAGTGTTGACATTTCACATTTTCTTTATTGGCCTTTGTGAAATCTCTTTATCACAACAGTGAAATTTCATTTGAATGTTAAAGAGTTCTTTTTTCTCTCAATATTTTTTATGTTGAAGAGGCAATGCCTTCTGTTTTCTAGGCAGGCTACTTATTTTTTGAGATGGCATGACATGAACCATTAATTATATCTATATTTACAGCACTCTGAAATGGTCTCCAAGACCTCTGTGTAGCTCTGTGTTCATATGTCACCACAATATTAATCCTTCAAATACATGACTGCCAACAGACATTTATCTAACCCATTTTTAAAAACCTCTTACTGAAGCATATTCCACAAATTCCATCCCTATATTTCATCTGTCTTAGAGTAAAAAAAATATTCTAATAAATATCAGTATTGTGTCTCTTGTTGAACAGTGATCCAAATAGGGAGCTTACAGGAAGGCTGGAGAGGGAGTTTTCACAGAGACATGTAGTGATAGGATAAGTAAGAGTGGCTTTAAGATGAAGGTGAGGAGGTTTAGACTGAATATTGGGAAGAAATTCTTTACTTTGAGGATGGTGAGACACTGGCACAGGTTACCCAAGAAGTTGTGGATGCCCCGTGCCTGGAAGTGTTCAAGGCCAGGTTGGATGGGGCTTTGAGCCACCAGGTTAAGTGGAAGGTGTCCCTGCCCATGGCCATGGGGTTGGAACAAAAAGATTTTTAAGGTCCCTTCCAACCATTCTATGATTCTATGAAGTATTTGTTGTCCTGCTCTCCTGAATATGTACAATAATTTATCACTGTCCTCCTTACTCTAGAAGTTGGGTGATACTTCTGCTTCTTCAAGCCCCAGATTTCCTGTAAACTTTTAAATTGAAGTATGTTGTGTAGATGAAAGGCAGAAAAAAAGGGAGGTCAGCTCTGGTTGCTAAAACTTGGAAGGGGTTTTGAAATAGAATGTTTTGATATGAAGTGTTGTAGATATGTGCAGACATGAAAAATTCAAAGGTTAATAAGAGAAAATGATTATTTGATTGACAGAGTAGAAGCTGAGGAAAAAATGGAGACATTCACTTTATTCACAGTCACTCATCCAAGGTAAAACTGTGTCAGATTTCCAAATCTTTACCCTTTGAGGAGACACAATTTTTGTGTTCTGGTTATATTTTTGTGTATTTGGAAATCTATAATGGAAATGTAGTTGGTTAGAACTGCTGAAAATGTCTGAGGGATTAAGAAAGAATGAGAATATTGTGGCTATCATGGGGGAAACCTTATACAGGACATCAAACTGAAATCTGAATGGATCAAACTTTTTGAGGGAAACTGGTGAAGTTCTCTAGAAAACACAGCTTGAAATTATTAAAATTGTCAAAATGTCACTCAGGGCTTTTGGAAAAAGAAGTCTATCCAACCAATCCTTGAAATAAATTGAGAAATTCTTTATTTGGTGAGGTGTTTTTTATTGTTTTGGTTTGTTTTGTTTTGAGTAGGGAAATTTAAAACAGCAGATACCTAGAGGTTGTATGAGATTTTTTCCTAATAAAGAAGGTATAATGATTGGAGAATGAAATATTTAGTACAGGCAATGAAATGACAGGTTTTGCAACCCTAAGACCATAACGAAAGAACAATACCAAGAGATAAAACAGTAGAGTGCCAGACAATGCATTTCAGTGACAGAATTGACAAATTAGGGCTTATGGGAGGCCACTGCATACAGAAAGTATTAAAGAGAGCTGGCAGTCCCTTAAAAGAGATATATTAAGGAGGATAAACAGGGTTGGGCAATGTGTTTAGGGAAGTTGCACAGAACTCAAAGGAAAATCAAAGGAATTATCAGAGATTTTTAAAAAGCCTACAAGAGAGGATAAAAAATGGGGTTTACCCTAAAAATAAGGAGGCTGAGGAAAAATGCAATATTGAAAAACAAATTGAGAGCTGAATATTAAAAAAAAACAACTTGAGAGCTGCAATGAACGTCTTGGAAAAACAATGGTATCCTTATCAATTTAACTTTTAAGACACAAAAGGATAGATACAGTCTGCCTTAGGCAAAGGCGGGTGGCTTCAGCTCTGCAGCTCTGCATCACTTCTCCTTTTTCTGGAAGAACAGGCCCAGGTCTGTTAACCTTCCCTCAAAAAACATACCTCTCTTTCCTTTTCTTCACTGAGGCTTCCCAGTACTACATAAACATTGAGTCACAGAGAATATTAACCCTTTTTCTTTCTTCACAATGAAGCACAGCTGTTGATGCCACGCCGACATGCACTCAGCCTTTCTGCACCAGTGTGACTTCGTTGGCTCACGTCAGATTTGCAACGTGAGGGGTTGTGCACAGCTTGACTTCATTCCACTGGGATGCCATCCTAATATTTCATCACTACATATTTGATTCCAGCATTAATTAATTAAAATGCCACACACAGAAACAAGTGGACTGCAGTACCTCCCAGTAAAATACTCTACATGCGTTTTTCACCAATCACCTGTGCAAATACAATGATTTTATCTAGAAGATTTTCCCCATGCTGTTTTACAGGAATATAAAGAGGCAGGGTCAAACCCTTAAAAATTCAAATTTATAAGTTATCCACAATGCAAATTGAATAGACTATCTGCACCTCCTTTGGCTTCCTCCCACAACAACAAATTAAAATAATTTGTTTTGACTTGTTTTGAAAATTCCATGCTGGCTGGTTTTTGCCACGTTATTATTATAATAGTTTATGTAGTAATAATAATGTGTTAAAGTCTCATTCTAACAGTCCAAGTGAAGCTGAGCTACCTGAATTTCTCTGTGAGATTCCTCTTTCTTTTTAGAGATGATCAGAAGCTTTTCTCTCCTCAGTTCTCACTACCACCCATCCCTTATGTGGTATGAAAGATAACAGAAAATGATGAGGTGACTTAGCCAGCTACCCCTGTTAGCACCACAGAGTGAATTGCAGATGAACTGTTGAGCTATTTATCCCTTAAATAATCCTTAATGCTTTTCCTTTCTTTATTCACTCTGTCTTTATTGAACTTCATTCTCTGGTTTTGTGTCATATGCCACTTTTGTAATGAAGCCTTTCAGAGAAGGCAAACTGCACTGTAGCCTATGTGTCACTAGCTTTTTGCCAGGATTTTATTTCCCATTGGGTGATGAACTTCAGTTTTCCTTGTTGGTTTTTTTGTTTGTTTTGTTTTATTTTGTTTTTTTCCTCTTGCTTCAGAAGTATTTCTATGGATTTTTCTTTTCTTCACTAAGAATAACTTTGTATACTTTTCTGATTGTTTTTTTCTCTCTTCTCACAATATGCTATCCATTTATGTTCATTCTTAGTCACTGGTACAACTTTTAAATAATGCTCTTTTCAAACCTTTTAAGGTCTCTTAATTCAACCGAAACCACTATGCTTTGCTTCCTACCTGTCTTTTTCACTTGGGAGTTTATTTCCACATATGTGATACAATCTCTCTCAGATCATCTGCCTGCTTTGAATTGGACTGTGTTCCCCAGACCTTTCTGCATACCAAGCAAACAAGATACTTCCTAGATTTACTCTACAGACCCTTTTCACACATACTAAAAAGTAGTGAATGCCATTCTTTATTTCCTCAAAAATTACCACTTATCTTTGAACCCTTTGTCAGTTCCTCTTAATTAGCTGGAAAGAAAGTTGAAAAAATCATTCTTCTAGTTGATTCTCTAGCTCCTAAGGGGAGAAAAAAGAGGGGAAAAAAACCAACACCAA
This sequence comes from Muscicapa striata striata, assembly GCA_030060385.1. Classification (NCBI taxonomy): domain Eukaryota; kingdom Metazoa; phylum Chordata; class Aves; order Passeriformes; family Muscicapidae; genus Muscicapa; species Muscicapa striata. Next base: position 1,701,182 of record JAREIS010000046.1, read on the forward strand.
AACCAGTACATTTCAACACTTGCTGGATGATTATATTGCTGTAAATTTTTTTCTAAGAAAAGCTGAAGTTCTCCATCACCATCAGAATTTTCTTTTGGATGGCTCTGTTTATTGTTCAAAAACGTCTTAATTAAGCAGACTAGAATATATCCTCTCACTGATTGTGTTAAGAGGCCTTTCATTCAAAAGGTCTTGTTTTTTATTCATGCTGCACAGACCAGACTGTATATTCTTACGTGCATGAATACATGGTTTGCTGTCTCAGTGATATTCAGATTCATGGTGGGTTTTGGCCAACAATCTCTCTGTAGCAGGAAAGAGCTGGCTCACAGCTGACAGAAGCCAGGTAACTGCTGAGATTATAGGGCTCTGTGTAACTTTAGGAGGAGACAGTGGCTGGGTACCAGCCTGGCAAACAAGAAGTCTAGGGTCTCACCTTTGTCAAGAACTTGTGAATATTTTGCAGTTGAGTTGTTGAAGACAAAAAAAAAAAACCAAAAAACCCCAAACAACCAAAAAAACAGTGCTAATTATCTTCACAGCAATACAAGAGCCCAGGATTTGTCCTATGTGTTAACACCCCCTGCCAGGGTATCTCAGCAGTTCAGGTCGTGGTTTAACTACTCTGTTACTACATCTTGAGAAAATCTGAGTCATTCCTGGAACTGCAAAGGGATCTGATGTTCTCAGGTGCTACTGAGAATCCCACCAGTCACCTTAGACAAATTTGTAGCCCCTAACTCAAAGAAACCTTCATTTTTCTTTGGAGCTACTCCAGCATTCAAATTACATTCAATTTTGTCAAAGCTCTTAGCCTGAGATCTTGTTCAGAGCTTGTCAGTGTAGGTGAGAAAGAGAAAAGAGGGGGAAAATTAGGTGTTTTCCTATTTTAGTGGTGCTGTTACTGATCTCTCAAGCTCTTCCACCTGCATCCAATGCTGCATATTCATCTGGGATTAAACAGTTGTCAATTCCAAATTTAAAAAAAAATAAAATCTTTGCTCTTACTTGACTGAAGACCTGCTCAGTGACTAGACAACAGTTTTGTCACCTTGTGAGGCTGAAGATGAGATAAGGCTGTCCTTTACTTACGCTACAAGAAAATTTTTTCACCCTGCTTCTTGCAACAATTATATTTGGGACAGACTGAGCTCTTCTGTGTTAAAAAGCAAAACCTTTTCCTTTTCCAAGCCACAGAGTATGGAAGTGACATTCATATTATTCACATGTTTTCAACAGTCTCATTATTCTAGATATTGCCTCAGAAGATTAAAAATACCCAGATTGCTGATGTAAAGATTAAATCAGGAAGCAATTTTAGAGTCCCTCTAAGGTCATGCTTTGAGTTTTAATTTCTACAAAAGGAAAATGAATCAGACTTGAAACTTTTTAGTCTTGTGACTAGAAGGGAACAACTTTTAAAATAATGAAGATAAAGAATTTCTGAGCAGCTATGATTCAGGCATGGTAAGGAAATGCCACTAATTTGATGGTATTTATGATGCTTCATATGACATTAGTAAATGTGGCTGAAGGTTTTTTTTTGGCAGGAACAGTAATGGTTGTTAGCAATTCAGGTTTATAGCACTGCAATGGGTTTTAGAGAGATAGAAAAAAGACTGTAAATTGCTGTGTGTGAATGTTAGTGCATTTCGATTAGAAAGCATGAATTGGGCAGTTTGGACTTCACAGTGAGATGCTAAGCCATTCCTTTAAGCAGTTGTTCCTATACTCCTGGCCTTAGATGGCTGACACAACATGAGAATGGCCTAGGAACTGTCAGTTGTATAAAATACTGTTCATTCCCATCCTGGACTCTCACATCCCCAACTTTAAACATTGTCATGTGAAGGAAGGAATTTAGGGACAAAAAAGAAATACGGTGGAGAGTTCATGGCACAGACCATATTCAAATTAGTGAGAACTGTTGTTTTGTCATTGAAAAATATTAATAATTCGTTTCAATGCAGAAGATGGTGAGAAGGGACTGAGTTACAGCCTTGGTTACAACATTGGTGTGTGAAAGCAGGGAGGGGTCAGATGATTGTGGAGCTAATAGCAAGTTGTTCAAACTGAAGTGATAGGTAATGGGAAAGAATAATAAAGAATAATAAAGAATAATTAAGAATATTAACGAACATCTCATAGTAAAGAATTTCCTCCTAACATCTAATCTAAACCTGCCTTCCTTCATGTTAAAGCCATTTTCCCTTGTCCTATCACTGCATCCCTTCTTCATCATTCTTGTAGCTGCCTTTAGGTACTGGCCCTCTGCAATAAGGTCTCCCTGAGGTCTTCTCCAGGCTGAGCAGCTGGGCTGTGGTTTCTTGAAGTGTGTATGGACAAACTGGGCCACAAGTGGTGGAATGTTACCTCCTCCAACACCCACAGAGAGCAGCCAAGCTCTGAGCTGACCCTCAGCTTTCAGTCCCTGCTGATGGCATTACCTGCAAGGCCAAGCACTGGGGCTGCTTCTCCCTCTCTCCATGCCAGCTCAGCCTCTGTGGGCACCAGAGCCTTGCAGTGCCCCAGTGCAGGGCAGGCACACAGCAGCAGCTCACAGTGCTGGCTGATACCTGCCCTGTTCGATAACAGCCAGGTGGAGATACTCTCCATTTGACCCACCCTATGCAAACCAAACATTTCCAAAAGCATGTGGCTATTTTCAGCACCTAACAGGAGTTCCAGTTAAGCAAAACTTGAACAGTACTCACTCTCAAGGATCTAATTTTCTTGAAAAATGAAGGGCAACTTAACTTTTCCCTTAACTATTTTTCTTGAATACACAGTGCTCAGTAAACCAGGCATCCAAAATAATTTACAATTGTTGGAATATATACTGTGGGCTTGAGAATTCTTAAGCATGTTTTACCTTCCCAGTGATGAAGGTGCTGTCTTTTACTTCTCTGTCACTATGTTAGTGTTGTTTAGGTGAATTATTCGGTACAAACATGAATGACAGCCTTTAGCTATGTGAAAACAGACTGTCATCCAGAAAGATGAAGTTGTCTTTGCTCTGAGCCAGATTTTGAAACTACTTACAGAGTGTATTTTCTGATTCACTTGAGTGGCTGCACACTTATACCCTTGGTGAGACTTAATTTTCACAAACATCTCCAAGAATAGTAAATTATTCATTATCAAGACCTTTTCATTAGACAGCTGACATATTATCAGCTCTCCTCTCTGCTCTGATGAGAGATAAATAGAAGTTTATTACACCAGGAATGAGAAAAGAATAGTTGTTTGACACCTAAATTCCATTTAATTCTATAAATACTGAGCATCATTCATAATCTATTATTAGAAAACTGAGTTCAAGATTGAGGGCTATACATTCAGCTCAAGTGATTTACAGTTTCCTTCCCAGGTTTAGTCATGATAGTAACTGTTAATTCTACCTAAATGAACAGTATTAAAACAAAGCAAAACATATTATATCAAAACAAAACATGACTGTTCTTCCTCCATGAACTATTATAAATCAGGACAAATTTCCTAAAAGCACCAGAATTTTCAGCATCTGAATTACATGTATTGCAGGTATTACCTTCCTGGAAATGGGTAATCAAGGTGGAAGTGGGTAAAATTCAGCAGCACAGAAAATTATATTCATTAGTAAGAGGTTGATTTGTCAAGTGAGTGTAAGAAGTTGAGAGAAATAAAATGATCTACACACAAAATTAATTCCTTTAAAATTAAACAATTTTGCTTTTCTTCTTTCAAAAAATAATATCCCCCAAGAAATCAGTTTTGAACATATTTAAAGGTGTCTTAATTTTCAGCTTTTTAAAAATATACTTCTAAAAATAAAACCAAGGTGCATTTTAAAAGTACATGCTATTTAAAAATAAGAAGTCAAACTGTTTCCACAATCATATGGAGAAATAAATTAAAAAAAAAAAAAAAGAAATACATTTTTACATAAAAAAAAATTTTCCCAATTTGAATAGAATTCATATTTATTCTCTGCTATTCTAAAACTGCCTTTTTCAGCAAATATGCTATTCCTGACAAAAAATTCCAACAACCTCTATTTCTGTTCCCTTCTTCATAGTTCTGTCAAAATTAATGATCATATCCTACATTTTGGTTCTCTCCCTGGATTATGGGCCTTTCCTAATGAGCTGATCTGATTTATACTGGGTTGATGATCAACAGCTCAGGGCAGAACATACTACAAATCCCCTGGGAGTTTGCAAATTGTCAAACAGATGAAGAAGACTGCTTGCAGGTTGTGTTTATGACTCCTATATTATTTTTAGGAACTGTTACTGACAAACTCTCAAAGTCATTATGTCTCTTCCATGTTTATCTTTACACAGGAATGTAAGTAATTACTGGTTACAAATGTGTATCTGCTGTAGCATCTCATATTAAAACATTGTTTGTGCATTTTCAGTACTCACCTCTTTGCATCCTCGTTACTCTTTTTTTCAACAAGAGCTGGTTTCCCCTGAAGGCAATATCCACTGTGTGAGGGAAAAAAAAAAGAAAAAAAAAAGAAAAAAACTATTTTCTGTAGATTATGGGCCCATTTAATTAAAAAAAAAATATTTGCATCAACCAGTAAAATGTTCCAAAACACTGAAAAACTTTGGAGCCTCTCAGAAAGATTAACCATCCAAATGTTCTTTGCACATTATATTTCTTTGAATAACCTTTCTATATTATTATCCATTTAAAAAACCCAAAACCAAAGCAAATAAAAAATTCCAATCCCCCCAAATACCAAAGGAAGAATTTTAAATCCAGGTTAATGCAGAAGATCTAGCTTCATTAACTTCATTTGATGATTTGAATGTAAATGAGCCCCCTGAGTAGCTTTGCTGAGCAAGGTTACCTCATGGAAGTACTGAACATTTTGAGCTTTTAAGGGACAGACATTCAAATACAGCAAGGGTGGAGAACAGACATCCAACTCAATTTCCAGAAGTGGGAGGTATTTCTGATCTCATAGGATGAATTGAGGTAAAGACCTCAGAGTATCTGATCCTCCCTGTAAACTTGTCTTTCAAAAATCAGACCTATCTTCATGCCATACTTTCAAAATTAAAAAGTCATAAAAAATTTTAATATTACTCTTCAAAACAAAAGTCATTAGAAAGTAATTTGAAACATACTGTTTCCATCTCATGGTGAGAAGAGCTGCTAACAGAAATTTCTGTGGATTCTGGAAAACACATAAAGAATATTTCAAACCCCACAGTCCAATTAATACCCTCACGAGGCCATCCAAGCAAGAATATCTACAAATTGTATCTTGTCTTTGAATCAGATCTCGAATACCTGCTTATATCAGCCAAAAGAAGAAAGTAATTTCAGACTAAGAAATGGAAGTATAATGTCCTCCTTTCAGTGACAAGAAAATGCTACAGTAATCACACACAGTTGTTCTGTAGGTGCACAGAAAAAGAGAAAATTTGAAGCATCTAGTCTGTACTAAATAGGAAATGATATTCAGCTACTGATAAGTCTTAATATGTTATCCTGGAGCCATTCAATGACTTGCCATTGAAAATATGAGGGTGTAAGTCAGTGAATATCCACTGGGGATGGACATCGCCGTGGATTTTGTCTAAACTCTATTACTGACACTGGATTTTCTGAAGGGATTTTTGGGGGGTTGCATGTGTTTGTTTCATTTTGTGGTAGTTTCTGGTTTTATGTTGTTGTCTTTGTGAGTTAGAGATTTTTTTTTCTAGATCTTTATTAGTTAAATATAGCTCTTTATAAACAGTTGGCTAAAGTAAGGACGGATATCCTCCTGGATGGTATATAATTTGAAGTGTTTGGCAATTCTCAAAATAGACTGGAAGTAATTCAGTTCCAAAAGATTTATAAACCTTGAAATTCAGTTTAGTCAAGGAGACTTCTAAACACATGTTCATTAGAACTGCATCAAGAGTACAGCTTACTAAATGAAGTAAACACAAGCGTTAATGAAGGCTCTTGAATATTGGCGAAATGTTTAAGTCTTTATAGGAACATCAAATTTTGAATATTACTGGCAGACCAGCTATGTACTTCTGAAGTTTAAGCAATGACAACAATAAAAATTTCATTATTTTGTACATGGACAAAACTCTGCAAATAATTTCTGCTGATTAAGTCTATTTTCTCTGACACTTGTACCCGAATCTTTTCTGTACTCAAGAGGCTCTCAAAATGTTATTTCTAGTTGGAAATTGAGATTAAAAATGTCACTCAAAGCAGCAACAACAGAAGCTATTGCATTGTCTGGACGGTATAGATTATTGCAAATGGAATACAGCAGGCAAATTTTCACAGTATGATCAGTGCATTTTATGTGGTGGAAATGAAAAACAACACTGCTCTTATTCAATAGATATTCTTTTGGAAAGACTTGTCTGTTTATGTAGCGGGAAATTGCAAAGTAACCAGTAACAGTGAGTAGATGACTTTTAAACTTTTATTCCATACATTTTTACAGACTCATCAGATGCAAAAGTATTCTTTTACACAGAAGAGAAACATGAAGAGAAATTCTCTTCACTGCTGATATTACTTCTCCTTACTGAACAGCAAGGGAGCAAGTATGGTCATTGGTCACTCAGCTGGCAACTTGACAACTGGACAACACAAATGCCACTTCCAGTCACTTCCATAAAGAAAATCAGGATGTTCCATGATCCGTGTATCTTTTTCCCAGGGATAGCAATGATTAGGGAGTATGACTTCTAAGTTTGATTGGACTTGATTGTGTTGCCAGAACAATATAAAAGACCCAACATATGTTCAGCAAGCCTGAAATTAATGCTTTGCAGGACTGTCTAATTCTTACCAAACTCACTATATAGAGAACGGGGAGAAATAAATAAAAAGATTAAAAATCACATTGCTCAAAAGATTGATTTCAATAATAACCCCAGGACTTACTCAAAAATATATTTCAAAGTCAGTGTAAGACAATGTCCTCTCACAGTGGCACAACAGGAGCAGAGATGCTGCCAGGCAGAGGCCCCTTCCCCACCACCAGGACATTCCCTGCCACTCACCCAGGGGTGTCACAAAGGCCCCAAGAGCACAGCCACAAGGGCAGAGATCAGTGCCTAGGGAACTGATGCCATCCCAGGGCAGATCTCAGACAGCAAAGCATCCAAGGGTTGTGTCAGCCCATTTTACATTTGACAGGAGTTCAAGGGGCTTTTGCTGCTATGTGGAGGGAGCCCCTGGGGGGCCGGTTTACGCTTGGTGGGCCTGCACTGTACTGCTGTCAGGGCTTCGTCTGCCTCAGGCCTCTGAGTGGCTGAGCCAGGGTGGGGATGCAGGGCAGGTGTTATGAGTAAAATCCTCCAGAAAAAAGTTTTATTCCCTCCCTGTTCCTGCTCCCTGCTCCTTCCTCATGGGACTGGTATCGTCTGTGGTCCCCTCCCTGCTCCCTGCCGCCATTCCCGCTCCCTCTCCCGATCCTGTCCTGTCCCCGTGGGGCTGCTCCGCTCCCTCTCCCTCTCAGTCCCTGTTGCCATCCCTGTTCCCGTCCCCGGTCCAGCAGTTAGAGTTGTATGTTTTTTTTATAAATGTTCCCGGTTTTCTGTAATGTTAATTGTTAATGTTAAAATCTTGGCCTCCTCCTGTTTTTAGCCCCCCAACTGTCCTACCCTATATCCCCATATCCCTTCCCCTTTTCATCGGGTTAATGCCCTCGCTGTCTCCCTAAAATGGCGCCTGTGACAGAGGAGGAGGAGTGACATCAGTAAAGTACATGCAAATGAAGAAAGCCGCTGAGAATGCTGGGACACCATTCAGAGATGAAACCCCTAAAATAACGAGCCCAAGTAATATCTAGGACTGAAAATGGTCTTCACTGGCCGGGGAAAAGCAAAGTCACCACCCGGAGCTGCTCTGTCCTGCTGCCATGACCTCTATAGCACACTACCACCAGGACCTCCCACTAACAAGGAGCCATTCCAGTGTTTTTAGGGACGCGTGAGCAAGAAGGACCCCGTTGTGCCTGTGGAGACACAGCTGAACTGGTCTATTTTCGTGTTGGCATCTGGGAGCAGCAGTGGTGTGTGCAGCACTTCAAGTTCCCCACCCAGAACTATCCTCTAATAAAGGCTTTGTAAAAGGGGTGGGTGTCCTGGCTCTTTTATTTTACCAGGGCTGGCTGTGATGTGTTGTGGCACCTGCTGTGACCCCGTGGGGGCTGTGTCACAAAGGGGGCAGCTATACAAGGCCCTAGCAGGTAGCGCTGGCCCTGCATTGCTTGGGCAAGCAGTGAGGACGCACATGGCAGGGAGGCTAGGCTGGGGACAAGGGTCAGGGCACAAACACTGTGCTGAGCTGGTTCTACCCCTGCACGCAGGAACACTCCCTCATTGGAGAGCCTTGGGCCGGGCATGCTGCTGCTGCTGCTGCTGCTGCTGCTGCTGCTGCTGCTGCTGCTGCTGCTGCTGCTGGGGGAGTGGGACAGGCTTTGCTGTGTGCCAGCTCTCTGGGGACCTGTCCTCGCTGTGCCCAGATCCCTGGGATTGGTGTCCCTGCTGCCCCCACTGCCAGATGTTCCCTAGCAGTGCCACTCAAGGTCTTCTCTCCATCCTCCTGCAGACCATGGATTCCTGAGTACTCTGCTTCTTGCTCTTGCAAAGTCTTGTCCAGTATTTGCAGCTTGCTGCAGTTTGAATGAAGTGACACAACTGCACATGGAGGTGCATGTGAAGCTTCAGGAATGGGAGAGGATTTGGCTGGAGTGGGATATGGAGCAGCTCACGCTGAAGCAGAGCGGCCCATCCTGGGGAGACCTGCTCTGCTCTGCCCTGCTGTGCTCTGCCCTGCCTTGCAGCACTTGCAGGTCTGGATATCTTCTGGGCTCCTGGTCCTTCTTTTGGCACTTGAGGTTTATGTAGAGCAAAATAAGCCATTAGGCACAGAGTGTAGCCAGGAGGAGAAAGAGGAAGAGGTCGAGGCATGGGAATATGATCTGGGATGGCTTCTAGAGGAGCTCATCCAGGGGCCATATGAGCGTTAGTATGTGTCACTAGAAATAGTGACAGGATGTATATGCTAAATTTTTATAGTTTTATTAGGATCTGCAGACAGGCTGTGAGAGGACTAGAGCCCTAATGGACAGCTTCACAACTGTCCTCATGTTTGTGTTGAGAAGGACTTCCTTCCCAGTGCTGCAAGGAGCCTTCGAAGGTTGGACTGCCTGTGAGGAGGAGGAAGTCCTGTACCCTGTGCTTGTACCACTGACTCCTCCCCGAGGCAACTCCTTCCACCTGGAGCAGGTCACCGACGAGCAGAGGCCTGGCAGGAACTTCCATGTCCACGTGGATCTGGGGTGCAGCTGCCTGAGGGAGCAGCCAGCTGCGAACCTTCTGTGCCTCCTGCACCACTGCCATGTGGTTAGGAGGACTCGGCAGCTCAACCTCCCGGAGACCCGGTGCACCAGCTCCTACCTCGATGTGAGGAAAACTGCCCACTGGTTCTGTGCACTGGTGAGATCAATCTGGCGGCCTTTGTCCCAGTCACGTAGCTGGCATTTAGTGCTGCTGTCTTCCAAACGCTCCTGCAAACTCAGGCTGACCAATGAGGAAAGAAGCTTCCAGGTTAAGGTGCTCTTTGGCATGCGGCAAGGCGCCTCAGACATCTTTGTGAGCAGCCGGTCTCTAGGAGCCCACACCCCAAGTACAGTGTGGCCTGAGACCTACACTGGCAGAGATCAAGATCTTCAGGCACATGGCCAGGCAGGGCCCCCAGGACAGCTCACACCTCTAATACCTGCAACTCTTGGCCGGTGTTCCTGTGTGCAAGGATTTGTCTGTGTATTCCATCAAGACCATCATCATGTGCCTGCTGAACACCATGCCAGTGTCATGGTGGAACAGGAGAAACTTCATGTTTCAGCTCACGGACATCCTGGAGCAGCTGTGCTTATCCCTGGAAGAGAAACACCTGGAGAATTTTATGGTGGGCAGCCAGTGGCTTCTGGAGGAGATCAGCTTGCCCCCAGATGTTTGAACAGCCGAGCCACCCGACCTCTTCCCCGGCCTGGTATGGGATTCAGCCACCCGCAGCCAGGTGGTGGAAACCTACCTTGATCTGCACCATTGCCTGGCAAGAGTGCTGGCCATGGCCATTGTTAGCAGGGCTCGTGCACACAGCTGTGCTTGTGGGGCTGGCAGCTGCTGGCAGAGAAGCAGCTCGCGGTGCTGTGGCAAAGACAGCAGCGCACAGGCTACAGAGACAGATAGGTAGAGGTATATAGAGCTATAGTGTGTGTATATATAGGTATGTAACTACAAAGATTTATGTTAACAAATGTGTTTTAGTAGATCCATATGAAGTTGATAGTTTATTAGTTATCATACTGTTTTATTAAAAGATACAGCAGGTCTATTGTGTTATTATCTGTTATGACATATTAATGCTCTCTAGTGACTGCATTCATGAGGGGCAAGACTTCTATTACATATATATCTTTGTAAAATATATATTATACACATATTGTATTTCATTCAAAACAATAATTTAAGAAAAAAAATGGAAATTAAATAACAAATTGTATATAATTCCTATATAATTACACAGAAAAAATATATTTAAAGTTAGAAGTTTAATAAATGTGCATAATTTTATATAACAAAAAATGTAGTCATAAATATTATAATAAAACTATAAATTTAGCACATATATCCTGTCACTATCTGTAGTGACACATACTAACACTCTGTAGTTACTTCATTTATGACACAAGTTTTCTATTACATAAATATGTTTTATAAATAGATATAATGTGTATTACAGTTCTAATATTTTTGTATAGAAATACAGCCATAGGTAGCGTCTCTCTCTGTTGAGACATGTATTAATGATAGTTAGAGTATGTTTGACTGCCAAGCCTCAAACTGCTCTGCAGTTGCTTCAATAAAATGCAATATTGCAGAGTATGGCGTGTGCAAGACTTTATTGATCTTAGCTAGACCTGTAGTGTTGATAGATCTCAGATGCTGGGAATCTGGGCTTGGAAATGGCCTCCTTGAACTCAACCAAACCCACAGTACTGAACTGGTTCTAATGAGAAATTACGCCCAGCTGCCCCCAAGCCCCTGTGATCACAGAATCGCATCTTGGCTTGGGAGGGTCCTTACAAATCGTCTGGTTCCAGCCCAGCTGCTGTGGGCAGGGACACCTTCCACTATCCAGGCTGCTCCAAGCCCCATCCAGCCTGGCCTGGAACACCTTCCACTATCCCAGGGTGCTCCAAGCCCCATCCAGCCTGGATGCTTACAACAGAGGCAATGTACATCAGCAAAGGAAGAAGCTCATAAAGGCAGCCACAGAGTTTGGATGAGGCACTGAATGAGGGCTTTTCCCGTCGTTGTCAGGGAACATGAAAGTCAACCCTCACAGAATAAATATTATAAAATAAAATAAAATCATTGACAAAGGAGAAAACTTGCAGAGCAAAATTTTGGGTTGCACTTTCAAGGAAGGCAGGATTTGGTCCTTAGTGATATTTTTAATTTATGTACTTGCTTTAAAAAGCACATAGCATGTAAAGGTGTTAATTCAGTATAACACATTCTGTCTCCTGAAATTTATTTAAATGAAAATGTCATGCTGGTTACATTCAAAATAAGATTTAATTATAACTCCTATTTTTTAAAAAAATTGTTTGATCACTTTGATGTTGTATCAGCTACAGGCCTTTGTAAAATATGTTGCTAGATTTCTGTATTTCTGATTATCACAGGCTATTAAGGCCTATGCATATGTGCAAACCTACCCCTTTATCATTGCACTGGGAAAAGATGTGTGCAGTAAAAATAAAGAGAGAAACTGACCATGCCCCAAGGATGCTTTGAGTTTCTAAATTAAGAGTATTTGTGCTCTGACCCAACAGGGAGGGCAATACTATGATCATGAAAAAAAAAAAAACCAACAAAAACTTGGGGTGTCTCCTTCTCATACCTAACCCACCAAAAGCCGAAAATAAATAAGATTGTTTTCCCCTCTGAATTAAACTATTAAGGTAGCAGAAGCAGGGAGCTGATGAAGGTTGCTCAGACTTAGCTCAGATTTTGGGCATTCAGTGAGAAACTTCTCCATTTGAGAATAATCATCTTTCATTACCCCACAATTAATGGAAAGAAGATGCCAATTCATCCATCATAAAATGTAAATTTGGGTGTGACTATTTTAAGCTGAAAATACATCAGAAGTTTTTTGTTACCTTGCTGTGGCTGGTATGGACATTGCAATAATTCATAGGAGAGAAAGGACTTTGCAAATTTGTCACACATTTTGTTTTGTTTGAATTTTGTATCATATAATTAAGATGTAAAATAAACTGGAAGTATTTTCTCTGTGTCATTGTCAGTGGAAAACAGAGATGAACTCCAATATTCTACTTGTAGAAGAGACTTTATAAAGAGACTTTATGTTTGGTATTGCCAACCAGCTAGAAAAGCAGAATTATATCCTCTTCCCTTACTATTTGTCAGCTCTTTGTAGATCCATCAAAGAGGTGATAATGTTTTCTTAACAAGGAAAATAAGTTTTACCTGAGATTTCAGAAGGAAATAAAGTGAAGGAAGAATGAGAAAAGGTGTAATAACTCAAACACAAAAAGGCCCAAAACACCCACAAATCCATCATCTTTCTCTATCAGCTCAAGAAGCTCCTATCTTTTGTCCTGTCTGATCAATGTCCTGCTTTCCTGCAATGTAAGGTGCAGAGTAGGGTGTTTTTTCTCTGTACAAAATGAACTAGAGTGGGTGAATAAATTTAGTCCACAGATCTGGGTGAGACCATCAAGCACCTTGAGACCTGTCCACATAGCTACATGTCACCTGAGGTCTTTGTGATTCTGGTCACAGTGTAATAAATGATCTTTACTGAAAGTCATAAATAAGGACTGACAGAGGGTTACAGTTATCACTTACCTTATTGTTTGATGCACTGTTCTTACTCATTGTTAGTTCTGTATGACCCCAGTCCATTCTCTTTAATCCAGTTGTTGTATCCCCTTCCTAAAGTCCAGATTTGTTGTATTCCCTGTTCCAGTTCAGTATATTCCCCTGTTACTTCCCACTTCCGCCCTATCCCCTACCTCATTTCCGGCCCTGCTGCTGCCTGTCCATCAAGCCACCAGCGACGCCTAATATGTAAATTCCCCGAGGTTCCCAAACACCACCACTAGTAGAAGTTCCAGTAAGAAGAAAGATCCTCTAAAGCAGCGAACTAATGACAAATTCAAAGCCCTTAGACCACACCATCCAACGAGCCATGTCATCAGCTGTTGTGGAACACCTCCGTCTTCATGGTTGTCCATTCACCACCATCTAGGAAGTGACCCGAAGGAGTGACCCCCATGGACTGAGGAGCCATCACTGAGTTCTTGACGTGCTCGCGAGGTTGGAACTCCCATCCCTGCCTTTGGACAGGATTGCAGTGGGACCTTCTCACTGGCATCGAACTGGCTTGGCAGCAGCAGGTGTCGGCATCCCTGTGACCCCCATTCTTTCAATAAAAGAGCTGCTTTTTTTAATAAAGGCCTTGGCCCCGTGATTATTTACTACAATTTTGGGGGCTCGTCCGGGATAGGCCACGCCTGAAGAGGACCTCCGATGGGGGTGCACTGCCCAGAAGAGGCCCTCTGGGAAAGCTGGTCGCCCCCGGATCCCGACATTGCAGGACTAGAATGATGCGGGAGAGAGCCAGTAAGGAGACCGGCGGCGGGCATGGGAGGCAAGTGAGTGTGTGAGTGGCTGAGACAGGGGCCGGCAGCTCGGACTCCCGAAGTGAGTGAGGGCCCCTGAGTACCGTGGTTCCAGACTCCCGTGAGGGGGCTGACCCAGGAAAAGGGGAAGCGAGTGGGGCCTACCAAGGCCTGGTGAGTGAAAGAGGCGTCTCCCGAGGTGTCATAGAGGCCTATAAATCTACGGGGTGTGGTGGTCGCCCTAAAACCCACTAGAACAATCCTGAGGTGTTGTAGTTGCCTATAAATCTACGGGGTGTGGTGGTTGCCCAGAAACCCACTAGAGCAAGTCTCGAATCGTTTAAAGAAAAGCATAAGTTTGAGTTAGGAGCCTGGGAGAGAGAAGGTTTGATTGTTGTAAGTGTCGAGTGGCCTGTCAATTGTTTTCTGTTCAGGTAGAGACAAGATAGAGTTTTCTTTTTGAAGAGTCAAGTAGAGAACTAAGAGATATGGGGAATTGTTTGAGTAAGCAAAGAGGGGCAAAAAGGGGAAGTAAGGCCTTGCAGAATATCCCTCCGGATAGTCTGTTAGGGCAAATGCTGGAGAGATGGGAGGTAGAAGAAGGCACCAGAAATCTAGATAGAATCAAGATGGTGCATTTTTGTATAGAGGTCTGGCCTACCTTAGACCTCCCGGAGAGGTGGCCGTGGTGTGGAACAAGGGATCCCTGGATGTGTTCCCAATTAGAACAACAACTAAGGACCCGAGGGAACCCCGATCCAGAAGAGATAAGTTATGCGGCCTGTTGGAGGAGATGGGGGTTGGAGGAGAGGAGAGTAAAGGTGTGTAAGCTTAAGAGACAAGAAAACAAAGAAGAACGGGAAGAGGGAAGAGATGGGAAAGAATTTAGATGGGACCCCCTTGATCATCTACCTCCTCCTCTTCCAGAGTATCACCCCTCCCAGGACTTCCCATCTTTGTCTACTTCACCCGTAGCCCCCACTCCTACCCCACCTGTAGCCCCCACGTCTACTCCACCCATAGCCCCTGCACCTCCTCCCCTTGTAGATCCCACACCCACACCCATCCTATCTACTTCACCCATAGCCTCTATTCCTATGCTACCCATCACCCCTACTCCTACTCCACCCATGGCCCCTAATCTTACTCCTCCTGTAGCTTCTGCACCCACACCTATCCTATCTCCAGCTATAACCCCTGTACCTACTCGCCTTGTAGATCCCGCACCCACACCCATCCTATCTACTCCACTCATAGCCTCTATTCCTACGCTTCCCGTCGTCCCTAATCTTACTTCACCCATAGCCCCTACTCCTACTCCACCCATGGCCCCTGTACCCACTCCTCCTGTAGTTCCCACACCCACACCTATCCTATCTCCAGCTACAGCCTCTGCACCTACTCCGTTAGTAGCACCCGTGCCTACACCTATTCAACCTCAAGTTACCCCACCTGGGACCTCTACACCTACATCCACTTTATATGCCCCAATCCTATCTCCCAAAACTCCGATCCCTGCACCCAATCAGCCTGTGTCCCCTATGGACACACAACTTACGAGTTCCACTCCCTATTCGATACCTCAATAGATGATCTCAAAGACTAATCCATTCTATGCACAAATTCCTACGGAGTTATCTCCAAGTCATGAGCTGAGTCCCTCCCCCTTACCATCGGCGGTCCCAGCAGCTCCCCCGAGCTGGGGGCAGGATTCAACAACCTCTAGCCCCAATCCTCACAATCTAGACTGGCAAGCCTCCCTTCCAGAGGGACATTTGTATAACACAAGGTCAAAGGCGAAGTTGTTCCCCCTGCGGGAAGTTCCCATGGATGGGATAGATGGAGGGGTAGGTTTTGTGAATGCTCCACTTACGGCCTCGGAGGTGAGAACATTTAAGAAGGAATTAGGGAATTTAGTAGAAGATCCCATCGGCATAGCCAATCAAGTAGACCAGTTTTTAGGGCCTAACGTTTACACCTGGGGTGAACTAAATTCAATTATGAAGATATTGTTTAATCCAGAGGAGATGCAGTTAATTAGAGCCACGGGGGTAAAAATCTGGGAAAAGGAGAATAGGGTGGGGCCTCCAGGAGACCATAAGCTGCCCTTAGTAGACCCAGCCTGGCAACCCAATCGAGAAGCCGATAGGAGGAACATGGAAGATTACCGCAGTCTAATGATAAAAGGAATTAGGGAATTGGTTCCTTGTAGCAGTAATGCTAAGCCAGCCTTTGATGCGACACAAGGAAAAGACAAGACACCTGCCTCTTGGCTGAATAGACTCAGGAAAAATTTTCAGCAGTACTCCAGTGCAGACCCTGACAGTGCAGATGGTCAAGTGTTTTTAAAATTACAATTTGTAACAAAATTGTGGCTGGACATTCGCTGGAAATTAGAGAAATTAAAGGACTGGCAGGAGAAGAGCATCAATGAATTGTTAAGGGAAGCTTTAAGGGTCTATCTACACTGAGAAGAGAAGAGCAAGTTAAAGGCAAGGATTATGGTTGCAATAGCCCGAGAGAATACGAAAGGGGATGGGAATCAGGCAGAGAGAGAGAGGCCGCAAGTAGCATCCAGAAGAGATGAGAAGGGTGCCAGACTGTTATGGAATGCACCACAAAGGCCAGGGGGACCCCCCGGTGTTATTACTGTGGGGAAGCAGGGCGCTTGAGGAGAGAATGCAAAAAAATCGTGTTTGACGAAGCCATGGTCAGAGAACAGGAGGCCCTGGAAAAATTTCTGTGGGGCAAAGGGGATGAAGATTAGGGGCGTCATGGGCTCTTCTCTTTGGGGGACCCCAAGAGTCATCAAGAGCCCATCGTAAACCTAGAAGTGGGTCCCTACCAAGAAGAAATAGCTCCCCTTAGGCACATTGGACACTGGAACGAAAACTTGAGAAGTCATAGGGGCAGAGGGGACACCCTTCAAGGCTAAGTTAGTAGAGAATATAGAAATTCGAGGGAATACAAGGCAATATGTGACTAACTTCCTATATTTACCGTGGCTGGAGGGAAATCTATTGGGGAGGGATTTGCAGGTCCAGTTGGGTATGGGGGTCATACCCAGTGAGGGGAAGATGGTTGTACAGATGATGAGGCTAACAACGAAAGACCTAGAAGAAGTGCAGTCAAAAGTGTGGGCAGAAGAAGGGAAACATGGGTGCTTAGATATTCCACCTATTGAAGTAGAGATACAGGAAGGATTTCCCATTAGAATAAGACAGTACCACATGTCACTGGAAAACAGAAAAGGGTTAGCCCCTATTATAAAACAACTACTAGCAGAGGGAATACTGGAACCCTGCATGTCCCCCCACAACACACCCATTCTAGAGGTAAAGAAAGCACAGAACAGATACAGGCTAGTACAGGACCTAAGGGAAGTTAATAAGAGGACAGTCACACGATTTCCCATGGTATCCAATCCCTACACTTTACTAAGCCGGATACCCCGAGAACATGCTTGGTTTACAGTAGTAGATTTGAAGGATGCATTCTGGGCTTGTCCTTTAGTAGTACAGTGCAGGGATTGGTTTGCCTTCGAGTGGGAGTGTCCTGAGACCAGAGAACGACAACAATTACGGTGGACACGACTTCCCCAAGGGTTTTCTGAATCCCCAAATCTCTTCGGGCGTACGTTGGAAAATTTACTAAAGCAATTTACTCCCAGTCATGAAGTGCAGATCCTCCAATATGTAGATGACATCCTTATCTCGGGGAAGAGACAAGACGAGGTATGGGCAGGCAGTATAGAGCCCTTAAACTTTTTGGGTCAGAAAGTTTTAAAAATGTCCAAAACAAAATTGCAATTTGTAGAATCTCAAGTAGTGTATCTTGGACATGTTATAGGGGAAGGGTATAAAAAACTGCATCCTGAACGAGTATCCAGAATATTAGCTATCCCCTCCCCTAAAACTAAAAGAGATGTGCAAAAATTGTTAAGTCTATTTGGATATTGCAAATTCTGGATTGAAGAGTACTCCCAAAATGTTAAATTCTTATATGAAAAATTAGTTCAACTGGACCCGATAAAATGGACAAGTGAAGATGAAGAGGAACTAGGAAGTCTGAAATCCAAATTATCAACCGCCCCAGTTTTAAGTCTCTGTGACCTGAAAAAGGAGTTTGAACTGTTTGTAAACGCGGAAGGGGGAGTAGCATATGGTGTACTAACTCAACAATGGGGAGGACATAAAAAGCCTGTCGCTTACTTATCGAAACTTTTGGACCCAGTAGCGAGAGGATGGCCAGCCTGTATCCAAGCTATAGCCACTACACCTGTTCTAATAGAAGAATCTCAGAAACTAACATTGCAAGGAAAAATCATAGTGTACACCCCGCGTGACATAAGGAATGTGTTAAGTCAAAAGGTGCAGCAGTGGTTAACAGACCCTTGGGTATTAAAATATGATGCCTGATTCATAAACACTAGTGAACTGGATATAAAAACCTCAAAAAGCTTAAATCCAGCACAGTTTTTAATGGGAATACCAAGCACCAAACTAGATCATGACTGCTTAGAAGTCATAGAGTTGCAAACTAAACTAAGGGAACACTTAGAAGATGTCCCACTGCCTTATGGGAGGGTGTTATTCACAGACGGGTCATCCAGAGTACTAGAAGGAAAGAGAGCCTCGGGGTATGCGATAGTGGAAAAAATAGAAAAACTCAAATTAACAGTGGTTGAGCCGGGAAGACTTCTTCGCACTGGTCAGCCCAATGCAATGCATTGAAGAGGGGTCTAGACTTGTTAGAAGAAAATGAAGGTACTATCTACACAGACTCGAAATATGCCTTTGGGATAGTGCACACATTCGGGAAGATTTGGGAAGAGAGGGGGTACTTAAACTCAAAGGGGAAAGACTTAACTGACAAGGAATTGATAAAGGCAGTATTAGACTCCCTCATGAAGCCTAAGGAGATAGCGGTTGTGCACGTAAGGGGACATCAGAAAGGAGATACTCTTGAAAAGAGAGGGAATCGGGCAGCTGACCAGGCGGCAAAAATGGCCGCTCAAAATACTGAAGAGCCAATAAAAATCTTTAGTCTGAGCAATATAGCCCCTAAGGAAGAAGAGAAGCTAACACTCAGTGAGAAGGAAATCAGGGAGATGCAGAAGTTGGGATTACATCAAGGAAAGCAGGGGGAATGGCGGACACCAGATGGGAGAAAATTCTTAAACAAAGCCCTAGCCCGAGAAGTACTGAAAGAAATACATGACTTAACACATTTGGGAGTTCAGGGTATATGCGATCATTTCCTGAAAGATCATTTCTGTATAGGAGTGTATAGCCTAGCAAAAACATTACAGAAGGCTGTATTAACTGTCAGAAAACGAACCAAAGACAAAAGAGGAGGGCTACGCCAGGAGGGCGGGAAATTGTGCTAAGACCTTTTCAAAACATCCAAATAGATTTCACAGAAATGCCTCCAACTCAGGGGTGCAAACATCTACTGGTCCTAGTTGACCATCTAACACACTGGGTAGAGGCATTCCCTACAAAAAGGGAAACAGCTCAGGTAGTAGCCCAAATATTGTTAGAACAGATAATCCCACGCTATGGGCTTATAAATAACATTGACTTGGACAGGGGCCCTCATTTCACAGCCCAGATCTTACAGGACATTATCCAGGCATTAGGAATCAGAGACTGCACACCCCATGGCATCCTCAGAGTTCAGGGGGAGTTGAGAGGACAAATAATACCCTGAAAAATGTGTTAGCCAAATTAATTATGGAGATGGGAATGAATTGGCTCAAATGTTTCCCGTTGGCTCTACTCCGAATGAGAACTTGGCCTAGATGTGACATTAGGGCCTCTCCGTATGAAATGTTTGGACTCCCCTTCCTGTTAACCCTCTAGAGTTGTGGGAGTTATCTAGAAGGGGAGGCATCTATCAAAGAATACCTTAAAGCAATTGGGATAACATTGGCTGACCTCAGGAAGAAAGGGTATCTTCCTTAATCCTCTCCCTTGGACTCTGACATACACCAAATAAAACTGGGAGACTGGGTGTTAGTGAAATCTTGGAATAATCCCCCATTGACCCCTAAATATGAAGGTCCTTTCCAGGTCTTGCTCACCACTCATACAGCAGTCAGGACGCAAGAGAAAAGATGGACACACATTTCCCGAGTTAAAGGACCGTTGCCACCCCCAGATCCACGCACTGACTCCTCAAACTCAGCAAACTCATCAGAGTGGACTGCAATTCGGGACCCAGAGACTCTCAAGGTTACCCTAAAAAGGAAGCCTAAAACTAATTAAGAGACAATATAAGTTAAATTGTTGTATCTGAGCTAAAGTGTTGCAAAAGTTACGAGTTGCTATAAAGTTAAATGTGAAGATCGTTAGATGTATAGTGTAAGTTAAATTGTTGTATCCGAGTTAAAGAGTAGTAAGAAGTTGCGGGTTATTATAAAGTTAAGTGTTGAAGTATTAAGATAAATATCCAGTCTAAGAGTTGCTACTGTGGTAAGCTGTTGTCACAAAGAATCCTTGCATAGGACACGACCCCGAGAAAGCGCCCCCCCAAAAAAATATAAGAACCAGGAAAGCGGGCTAAAGACTAAGCAGGAGCCCAGGAGGCAAGCCCGGATGAGGCCACAAATATCAATGGCTCATACTGGACTCCTAGGGAAGCTGATGTGGGTGATAATAGCACTGCTAATAGAGAGCAAGCTAACTAAAGGAGCATGCCCAAAATGCTACTCTCCGGTTTATGACGGAGAGAACCCACAAACCCTGCTACAAGTCCATACAAACGTGAAGCCCTCTTGCTTTAGTATTATGCATATGTCTACTTGCCAAGAAGATGGCAAACAATATTGGGTGGTCCGTAATGCTGCTTAGTTTCAGCAGCGCTTGCTGGGGGAGTGCCCTGTTCAAGGATGGTTTTGCCTAGAGGATCTAAACAATATAGAGGGAGCAGGCGATTTAACAAAAGAAAAAGCCTTAGTTAAAAGAGTGAGAGAAATAGATGAACCCCTTGGTAAAAATTTATATATCGATTTAGTAGAAAGAGTAAGTCATGAACTGAACCTCACTAATTTCTGGGTATGCAGGAGTACCCAAATGTCTGACATCTGGCCCTGGGAAAGGACCAGTCTTTCACCGTTAGATATTTGGATATTGAGGCAATTAGAAGAAATACCACCTAGGGAAGGGGTATGACGGAACGAGCAGTGGCTTCTGAAGGCAGCAGTCATCGGGGAAGAGTGCATAAAAAGAATAGGGAAAAGATACAAAACCTATGTTGGATCTATGGCCTGTAAGCAATATTTATTAATCAAAGAGTTTGGGAAAGAGTGGGTCCCATGAGAACCAGACCTATACTGGACCATTAACAAGAAAAGGACAGGCTGTATTTACCATGAAGGGTATCAGCTATGTGAGTGTACGGGGAAAGGAATAAACCCATTCCAAGGTCTAAAAGACATTTCCAAATACTGGGAACATCCCTTTGATACCCAATCCTATGATTGGAAAGCCCCAGAAAACCTGTTCTGGATCTGTGGGGATAAAGCATACACCCATCTTCCTGGTGACTGGTCTGGCAGTTGTACCGTGGGGGTTATAAAACCAGCCTTTTTCCTCCTCCAGAAAGAAACAGGAGACCACTTAGGAGTGCCTTTGTATGACACTTTGAAAAGGAACACGCGAGAAAAGAGAACAGTCGTTAAACTAGGCGGCACCCAGAAGTGGAGAGGGAGAATCTGGACTCCCGATGAGATAATAAAAACCTATGGGCCAGCCACCTGGGCACAAGACGGGTCATGGGGTTATCGGACCCCAATCTACATGTTAAACAGAATTATTAGGTTGCAAGCAGTGCTAGAGAAAATTTCCAACAAAACAGCCCTCGCTCTAGATTACATCAGTGACCATCTAGCCCAAACATGATCAGTAGTGTACCAAGTTCGGCTGGCCGTGGATGACTTACTAGCTAATGAGGGAGGTATATGTGGTAAATTTAATTACTCTTGAGTGCTACCTAGAAATAGACGACAAAAGTGAAGTAATCAAGAGCATATAGAAAGAAATTCGGAAAATAGCTTACATGGGCACCCAGGAATGGAAACCCTTAATAAACACAGATTGGTGGGACAGCTTTTGGTCTCTGAAAGGAAATTGGTGGAAGAAGGTGGTATTTATAGCCCTCACTGCCCTAGCCAGTCTCTTGATTCTCCCGTGCCTCCTCCCTTGTTTAATTTGGACCATCACGACATCTATACAAGCAAACTTCCAAATTCCTCTGTCCAATAACCAAGGACGGTCTACTTTGTTAACATTAGAAGCCTAAGAAGAAGAACTAAGTGCAGCCCAAAAAATATACAATCAATATCAAAGAATTAGAAAGATCTATTCCCAGGAATTGGAGACAGCTAATTGATGCGGGCAAAAAGCCCGATCAAAGAAGTAGAGGGGGGAATTGTAATAAATGATCTTTACTGAAAGTCATAAATAAGGACTGTCAGAGAGTTACAGTTATCACTTACCTTATTGTTTGATGCACTGTTCTTACTCATTGTTGTTTCTGTATGACCCCAGTCCATTCTCTTTAATCCAGTTGTTGTATCCCCTTCCCAAAGTCCAGATTTGTTGTATTCCCTGTTCCAGTTCAGTATATTCCCCTGTTACTTCTCACTTCCGCCCTATCCCCTACCTCATTTCCGGCCCTGCTGCTGCCTGTTCATCAAGCCACCAGCGACGCCTAATATGTAAATTCCCCGAGGTTCCCAAACACCACCACTAGTAGAAGTTCCAGTAAGAAGAAAGATCCTCTAAAGCAGCGAACTAATGACAAATTCAAAGCCCTTAGACCACACCATCCAATGAGCCATGTCATCAGCTGTTGTGGAACACCTCCGTCTTCATGGTCGTTCATTCACCACCATCTAGGAAGCGACCCGAAGGAGTGACCCCCCCTGGACTGACAAGCCATCACTGAGTTCTTGACGTGCTCTCGAGGTTGGAACTCCCATCCCTGCCTTTGGACAGGATTGCAGTGAGACCTCCTCACTGGTGTCGAACTGGCTTGGCAGCAGCAGGTGTCGGCATCCCTGTGACCCTCATCCTTTCAATAAAAGAGCTGCTTTTTTTAATAAAGGCCTTGGCCCCGCGATTATTTACTACAACACAAATTTTTTTCCTAACCTCAACAGGAGAACAATAACCAGGAACATATTAGTGAGACAGCACTAATATTGGAAAGCTTCTGGCTGTCACTGGTGCACCAAACTATTCTGCCCAGGGGACTTTTTCCAGCGGCAGCTAATCGCTGACATTTCAGAAGAAAACCAATTTTCACTGTCTCCCAGAAGCAAAGTTAGACAACAAGCAAGAAAATAATATTTCTTTCCACTGCCTACAGGCAACAGTAGAGCTGGGAAGTATTCAGTGAACTAATAAAATACTGCTATGAACAGAGCATAACAAACTCATGATTTTTTTTTTTTTTTTTTTTTGTCTCCTTTCATCCCCCTTTTTAGGAAGCCAAAAAAATGATCTTATCCTGATAATGTATGGTTTAATTTCAAGCTCCTATCTCACCCTTTTCCTATCTTACAATCTCCCCTTGAACAAATCAAACGCCAGGTTTCCATGACTTAATCTCTTCTAGTGAAATAATTCAACTTCATAATCTCAATGACTATCTGGGACCTTCTTACAGAACTTCCCTTGCTGTTAGAGTCCTTCTAATTTTAATTTTAAAAGGTTTTATTCCTAAATGTAGTTCTCTGAATTTGCTGTTTTTTACTATTAGTCCCCAGATTTAAGCATCTCCCTCTCAGCCATCATTTTTCCAGGTTCTCCAAATTGTCCTCTTTTAATCAATTTAAAAAAGGATTCCTGACTTGTTTAACTATTTGTCCCTGATAAATTTTTCTCTTTTTTATTATAGGTGAGAAAAAGTGCTGGTTTGAAAGTGGCAGATAAGCTTTAGTCAGCCCTACCTTATGGAATTAATTGTACCCTAGATATGACACATGATGCCAGAACAAATGAGAAGGTTGGTGGGTGCACGAAGATTTAAATTTCGGGATATTATGGTCTGTGCTCTCTGTAAACCAGTACAAAATAATTATTTCAGCAGGACTTATATGAAGATTTTCTGCTAGGAAACACATTCTAGGGAGACAGAAATATTGATGGGTTCTAACAATAAATTCTAGTGACATGCCATAGGGCTATGTGGCTGTGCCAGGTGTCAGCCAGCCTTCAGATATCCTGTCACTTGGCCTCTCTGGATTACAAGGTAAGAGATGAAGCTGCTGGCATTTATCACTTTTGGTTACTTTGCCATTAAGCTGCTTCTTCTTTTGTTAGCCCCTTAAAAAGAAGAGTGTCCGAGTTTATCCCAATAGAGTAAGTGAAACCAAAATGCAATCAGTACAGGTTTTTTCCACTTCCTCGAGCCCCACATTGAGTACCAAAAAGTATTTGTCCTGGTTTAGGGCAAATTTGAGAGGGAACTTCTGAACCAGTCCTTCTAGAAGCAATTTCAAGCGACTCCTCCTTGCACTGGTTCAGAAGACATAAATCCCCTTTGAGAAAAGAGAAAAAACCTGTTTATTTAACAAGCAAAGTGCTCAAAAACATGGAAAAGTGAATAATGTTAAACAATGGAACCTCTCGCTGTTCTGAAAGATGGCAAATTCAGAAAGTCCTTTTTGTGGGGTGTTGCTTGTCTCTCTCAGTGTCTCTCTGTTCTTCCTGTGCTGGAAAGTGCCACAGGGGGCCACAGGTGTGAGCTCCCAGTGTCCTTCTGGGTTTTAAGTCCAGAGCAGGGCTGAACAGTTCCAAGAAAAAGAAAAGCCACAGTCTGGGGAACTCTTCTGCCTCAGATAGCTAAAAACAACTAACCAAAAACAAAAGCAAGAGATCTCTCTGGCTGTCTGTCCATGCTGCAGACAGCACAGTCCGGGAGCAGGAATGCAGGTGAGCAAGGGCAGTTTCTGCAAACAAACTGTGCCCTGCTTCCCTCCCTTTGCTCTCAGGACCATTCTGAAAGGTGCAGAGCTTAATATCCACATAAGCAGAACAGACTGCTGGGAATACAAGCATCATAAGGGAGAGGAGGGAATTAGCTAAAGCAGTTGTAGCTGCCCTTGTGCATTTTTACATTTGAAGCTTTTGAGTATGTCCTACAATTTCCAGAGCAAAACGTTTGCTGTTTTGAGACAGCTTAGCTGAAAGGAATGTTAAGAGCTGGTGCTTTGACACGTTGTTGCAACAGATAGCAAAGATACCTGCTGTCAGCTAAACAGGGAAATTATTACCATTTAATATTTTTTAGATGAGAGAAAAAATTTGGCATTGTTAACACAAATTATCCTTTTCAACAGGAACACATGGAGAGAGAATGTCAGGTCTCTTATTAACTCCTAAAAAAATTACTTATTAACTCCATAAAAACCCTAGAAGTATATTTGCCACAGAAATCCACCACTGATGTCCAAAATGCTGCATATTTATTCTGTGCTGGGTGAGGTAATACAGTCAGGAACATGTTCCTGGTGTATCTTCAGGCTCCGACAGGACAGAAGAGGAGCTCTCCACAAGCGTTCTTTTGCTGTGTTTGGAAATTGTGTACTCTGTTTTTTGTACCTGTGCAGACCCCACCAGAATTTAATAGATAGTTTCTAGTGACACTAAGCATTTTTAGAAGGTTTGTCTAATATTTCTGTTTCATCAAAATAACTTTCTGCTCTCTATCCCATTCACGGGCCAGTGGTGGCAAAAATAAGGAGAAGAGAGGTTAAAAGTGAGCAGGTCTTCTGTTTAGGTCAAAGCAACAAAAGAAATCTCAAAGACAGTGCTGGTACTTCCTACTTTCAGGATCTCATGCTTTGCTTCTGGCCGCTAATGGCCACATTTGACAAAAAGAGGATGATGCCTGGCATTTTAATAAAAAATATCAAATTCTCTATTTTTGCCCTTGAGTTGCTGAAGAAAGTGCAGCTGACTAAAATGCTTCTAAAACTTTCCAATTCACACTCCAATTTGTCTGTATTTGTAATGAAATTCGTGCATATGGC
Source organism: Muscicapa striata striata (assembly GCA_030060385.1). Taxonomy (NCBI): domain Eukaryota; kingdom Metazoa; phylum Chordata; class Aves; order Passeriformes; family Muscicapidae; genus Muscicapa; species Muscicapa striata. The sequence continues at coordinate 1,726,912 of JAREIS010000046.1, forward strand.
AGCAGTATGATGTAGCTTTGCTGGTCAGGAAGATAGTCTGACCCATCTATGCTCAAGGAATTTAAAGTTTATCCTAAAGAAACCTATTGTAATAGCAATAGCCTTGCACAATTGTTTCACACAGTTTTTACCAAACTGTTCCTTCTCCCACAGGTTATTTGGTTCCAACTGTGCAGAACAGAAAGCGCTGCTCTACCCATTAGTGAAGAAAAGGCCATGGGGTGGATAACAACTCACTCTGGAAGTCTGAAGGCTGAGAAAAGAAAGCCAGTTTCCTATTGTTTCCAGAGAGGCCACAAACCCAGAGGGTTACCATTCACATTGGAAGAGTGAGAATGAATAACTGAAATGAAAGAAACGGGACATTTCTTCAACAGAAATTGCAGGGGAATATTCTATGTTGAAATAAGGGTGATTGTCCACTTGCAGTATAGCATCAGTAGTATGTAGCATTCCTGGAGCATCTTTCATTGCAAATTTCTGAGGAGAACCATAATGCAAGCAAGAGTTAAATGCTGCAGAAATGTGTATTTGTGATCTGCTATATTTTCTATCTAGGGAAGGCTTTTTTTTTTAATGAAAAAATCTGAATGTTGCAGGTGGTAGTTGGAGGCTGCTTCCTGTAGTCAAGAAATACATTTCTATTATGAAAGCTCACAGTGATTTTTTTTTTTTTTTAATATTAAATCAGATGAGGAAGGAAACATGGCATTTGGTGATGGGCTAAAAGCTGCTACTCCAAACAGCTCAATGGATTTGTCTGTGTAAAAATAAAGTAGGGGGGAAAAAAAAAGCTCCATACTTGGCCCCACATTTATACCCTCACTTTATCATATGCTTTTTGTATGCTTCATTGGAAAGGTGGTTTTGGTCTACTTAGTCACTGATCTTACTTTAACTGCTTCTTAGCATTATGGTGGATCTCTGCCCAGCAGCTACTCTAAAACACTACAAATCAAGCAGTAGTCTGTTATTTATGTGCATTAAGACAGGTCATGCTCAATCTGGGATGCAATGGAGGAGTAACCAGTGATAGATGTGTAGTGCAAAGCAGTCTAGCATTAATGGCAGGGGAGAGAAGGAGAGAAACAGAGGGCACACTCCTATCACAGTGGGCTAGAGCCATAATCCATGGTGCTAGATAGTCTTTTGACTACTCTGTCTCATCTGAATGTAATTTTCTTAGATGACAGGGACATGTAGTGTTTTATAATAAATTAGGTGTCATTACTTAAATAGCCCCATTCGTCAGTCATGTGGCTAATGAAGGTAATTACTGCCCTTCTATTTGTACCCAGCTGAGGGTGGCAGCAATGATTTCAGCCCAAGGTCTGATGCTGAGACCCTCACACTGAGGTACCTGACTGATGTGGACTTTACAGGAACGACAAGTTTTGCAAATAACATAGAAGTCATTGTAGGTGTCTGTCCTTTTCACAGTTTTTATCAATAATAAATGGTGAAACATTAGAGCTGTACTCAGATTCCTATGAATAAATTGTTGAATAAGTGTGTCTCCACAGGCCTAACGGAAAGAATACTGAAAGGAAAATGTTTTCCACTCAGGCCAGTAGTTCTTTAGATCAAGCACTTTTGTTTTACACAGATCCTCAAAACTACATTTGAAAAAAAAAAAAAAAGCAAAACAAAACAAAGCAAACAAACAAAAACACACCCCCCCCCCAAAGACATTGAAAAATTTGAACAATTTTTCCCATGGAGAGAAGTCATTTGAGAGATATGTTGCTGTTAGTTAATCCATTTTTCAGCGAGCTCAGAATAATTTTGTCATTGAGATTCAAGTGGGATTTAGATTATCGTGTAAAATTCTGCTTGTAGTGTCTGCAGTGGATGCAGCTTTGGATACTCACCTGTGCCTCCATTTGCCTTTTTTGGGAACCTTACATGGACACAGGTGGGAGATTTGCTCCAAGGGACAAAGGGAAGTAGTAAAGTTGTGACCTTGGTGTTTTTTGGTGGCTAACTCTTGGTGCCTCTGTGTTTTTGGAAGTATCAGGGGCAATCAGAGCTGCAGTGATCAGTGAGATCCCTGTGCTTTTCAGTATACAGCATGGGCAACTGGCCCTGCTCTGCAGGGATGGACATGGACTCTGATCCTTAGGAGTGTAGCAGAAAGTAACTTCAGATTTTAAAAGAAAAAATTTATAGGAAAAAGACTCTGTGACATAATAACACTGCCTCCTAACATGTTTCTGTCTCATTCATCCTGGGAATTAGAAACTTTTCCCATACTTTCAGAGGAAAAGCTGCTTTCTGAAGCCTGGAGAGAAAAAGAAATTAGATGTAAGACTTGTGGTGGCTGCCTAGGCCTGAGGAATATTTTTCTGCTGTTTGTGTTACATTTTGCAGTGAATAGTGCCCTTGTCTCATGCTCCTGTTCTCTACCAGTTTGCTGCTTTTGCCTGAATCACAGTTAGAAAATCCTTGTAGGAATGTTTCCCCCTCAGAGAAGATTATAAGGTGAAATTCTCTTATGTTTCTGAAAGGACTTTGAAATCCCCAAATGGAAGTTCCAGTGAAGAACAACATTGCTTTTTTACTTGGGGCAAGGTAAAAATTGACGTCATCTGCAGCTGAAGAAGAATCCCACAGCTTTGAAATGGAGAAGAAATATCAGCACCAAGGAAAGGGTCTGTACTCAGGTCTGCAAAGTTGTCATTCAGCTGCTGTGGTTCCTGATTGTTATGAAGTGGAACAAGTCCACATAAAGGAGTTCATTCTGGGCCAGCATCTTTGTGCATTCCCATTCATGTCCCAGATTTTATGTCTAGATTTACATTTGGCATTGCAATAGCTCCTTGTTGAAAAGGGAGAGCTGCTGATGCTTAGAGCTGCTTGGAAACCAGTCGTGCTGCCTGTGTAAATTATGGCAGTTCAGTATAAATTGAGACTTTGGGCTCTTAGCTTTCTCAAAACATTCTCAGATTTCTTTCTAAGATGTTGCCTGCTTCCTCTGCAGCTATTTGTCCTCATTCTTTAGCACTTTAATAGAGAAGTGGCCTAATGGAATGACACTAGAAGCATATTCCATTATATCTGTATATATTAAATATAACTTGGAAACCGTCACACGACATTAAGTGCTTCTGCAGCTTCTGGAAGTGTTCAGGCTCTGGTGGAAGCGGGTTGATCTGTTTCTACTGGTTTTGTGTTAGGAGTGTGAGTCCTGACACGAGTGCAAAAGGGAGATCAGACCATCTAATCGCTATTGCTGGACCTGCCTGTTCTCTATCTCTGTGCTACTGTCCTAGCAGCACCAGTTAGTTACAACTTTTTTTAATGTTCTCATATTCAGAAAAGTCTTGCTTATGGGAGTTCTTATGAGTACTTCTGGAAAACATCAATTCAGTTATGTTTCTGTGGTTTAGACTCAAGTTCTCCATGTTCTATAATTGATGTAATTTTGCTTTATGACTCACTTTTAGACTCTGGGCTGCAAAAGAAAATTTAATGATATACATGTTAAAGTGCTTTAAACAGTGAGGAAAAAAGAACATATTATCTTTCTTAAACCATCTCTTTTTAAACTACAAGATTCCTATTTCTCATTTACACTAAAGCCCTTTTTTACTCCTCCAGCTGTGTCAACAGGACATGAATTGTGTATGAATTACATTTATATCATTTTTAGTACAAATAATCAAATTTTCCTCCTTCCCTGGGATTTAGGTTAGACACAGTCATACTGTGATTGGTCCATTTTTCTGTTTATAGAGAGAAATAAAGACAGCCAGACCCCATAACTTTTTATCTAAAAAAGCTTGCCAGCACACAGTCATTAAAATACAGTACAGTGTGATATGCCCAGCACATTGCTAACTGATAAAATGTTAAAGATTTAGTTTCCACAAGAGCAGTGAGCACCATATGTTTTCATCATTAAATAACAATTTTTCCCTTCTGTTTGCATATATAAACATGAAGTTATATTTTTTAGCTTGAACTTCCAGATCCAGTCCCCTCCAGAAGTGAGCAGATACATAAAAATGAATGGGCTCTGTTATAAATCTCAGGCAGAGTTCCTCCTTGTTAGAAAAGGCAGTGAAAACAGATATATGTTGATATAAATATTATTTCTGTTTCAGTAGTTTTCTTGATATTGTGACTTCAGTTGTCAGACTGCAGGGGTGGGTATATATGAAATAGTGAACTGGACTATTTACCATTTATTTCTTATTTTGGTGAAGGAAGATGGATGACTTAGAGGGAGGGTGCCTGTTCTCTTGCAAAACCAACAAAATTGCATAGACTGATAAGTCATTTGCAGGTTCACCTTGCTCATTCTAGAGCTGAGAGGAAATGTCAGACCTGTTGGTGGGAGCTGTCACCATAGAGCTACTTCAGTGTTCTCTAGATGGAAAGTTTTCTGTTAATTCAGACCCACTAGTCTAATTATGTAACAGAAAGTTGATTTCCCCCAGTAATAATCAGCTAACTTTCCTAGAAATGAACTATTTACACATGGTCCATTGACAGTGTATTGCCTTGATACTTATGGAGAAATCCAAGAGATGAAGGGAAAGATCTTCTGTTAAAATTTTGTGTCCTATGTTCACTGGAGATGAGGAAAGAAGAGTAAAGCTGTAGGCAGCTACAGTGTCCAAGACTACAAGAGAAAACCAAGACTAAATACACATTTATTTGGATACTGGCAATTCTAGGTGTCCCAGTAAAGCTGAAATTGGATATGGAGAGAGGCTTTTTAAAAAGAAATAAGGGTATTTTAACATTTTCACTATTGATGGTAGTGCTTTTGAGAGTAGACCACATGAAATTTTCCAAGCACCTCTGCATGTCTTATTCCTTACCCACATTTTTCTGAAGGCAGCTTCACTGAAGACTTCACTGATCCTTTGGAGAAGCACATACAAGAGACCATGGAGAGGGGTTATGAGCTTGGGATGAGATAGGGTGACTCTGATGGTTGATACTCCATTGACAGTCAGAAAATTGATCTAAGCTTACACACAAGTTCTAGTGTCACTGGTATCAGAGGCAGCTTGAAAGTACACAATATCCAGAGAACTGACTCCATTCACAGTAATGCACTGGGCACAGAGTAGTTCTTGGCTGGACTGTGACACACACATTGAGACAGTTTTGGGGCAGGATCAAGGACAATGGTAATTGAAAGGAGTAATTGAAGCCTGAAATCAGTTGATTAAATATTTAATACAAGAATATTTAGTTGTTCTGTATGTTCTAATTCCAATGAACACATTTTAACACTATTGGAATTAAGCAGTGTTTTACTAATGGAGCAATGATTTTGGAGTAAAGTCACTGAATACACGCCTACCATTTTGAGGGGCTGATTCTTGCTTTTGCTAGTCTTTTCCTACTCAGTAAGTACTTATTGTATAGAATGTCTCTTCAGATGACTGGGAAAAAGGAAAACTATTGCATCTGTCTGTGTAAGCAGATTAGAGTTTTAATTAAACTTCTAAAGTGAAAAAAGCATTGAGCCTTTATCAGTTGTTTCCATTCTGAAGCATTATTCATGTTATTTATGTTCTTTAACTGTACTTTTCAGGAAAATCATGCTTATACTTAAATATAACTAATTATTTTTGGTAAGGAAGAATCCTTATTGATAATATAAAATGCAATCATGTAGTCCTGAATGCAAATGCAGATTCTGAAGGAATTTTTTTCACAAACAGATTCTGTTTCTGTAGTTGACATTTTAGAAGTGTTTCATAAAGCAAGATTTGCATGCAGTCAGTAATGGGCATATTGCCACGACTATTTTCTGGTGTGCTAATTTCTAACTACTTCAACATCTTTACAAAGCATGGTAAAATAAAAGACAAGTTATTTGGTGAGCAATATAATGATTTCTGGCTGCTAGGTGGCATTATGAAATAATAGTGAATTGACTCTAGAAAACATACTAGATCTTGAAAGTGCCTAAATAACAAAGCTTACCTATTTTTGTTTTTAATAAGAGCTTGCCCTTTAGCTATTTTTCTCAGTGTTATATTTACTGCCGTTCTATTCTTGGACCAATGGAAAGTTATTTGCAATGCTTTAATTTCAGAAAAGCATTTATGTATGCAAATTAAAATTAGAATTGTGTGAAAAAGAAGTTCATGTCTCTTTCATATTAAAGCAATAACATCTAAACATTAATCATCTCTCTGTGCTTTTATTACCAAAACCAATTACATGATCATGAATTTCATAGGCCTGAAAAGAAATTTAGATAGCTTTCAGTGAACATACTCTGTAATACTAAGATGCTATTTTAAGTACTTAAAATCATAGTATGGTAGATGTTTTTGTACAGTTATGCCTAATTTACCAAAAGTTTCCCTGATCATGCAATAGAAAAATTATATAGGAGCAACACCATTAGAGGTGCAACATGGAATTGTCTTTTTTAAAAGGTGCTATTGAAAATACCTCAGCTTTAATAAGACATATTATTTTGGGGTTTATTCTATACTAACAAGTCAGGAAGTGGATGGCCTGCAGATGCTGTGACATTTCAAATTAATTTAAAAAACTTTAACAGTTTATAATGAGTCATCATTTAGTTTGGGAGCCGGCAAAAATGTGCGTCTTGGCTAAATTCAAATGACAAAAAACCCAGAAAAAATTCCAGACTTACGTTGTGTGCTCCATCTTCTGAGGACCTGATCCCAAGGCCAATGAAGATAATGGAAGTATTTTTTGACAAATTTCATAGAAAACACATTATCAGATCCACAGAATGTATCAAATTATCAGGTCTCATTCTGCTTCCAAATACACTCTCTTAATGTAAAACTAGTCTCCTCAGGGGGATTACTTTCATGTTACCAAAAATGAAATTATATGATACTTCCAAAAACAGAATTAAGCAGAGTATGAACCTTTCATTTAAAGTATGATGTAAGAAATAGATGCAGTTAGGTAAGAATAAAACATACATCAAATTTTTCTCATCTGAATTCACAGGATCAGCTTGTCTTCCCACATCCAGTAAGACAGAGTTATTTAACAACACCCTGGACTAAGTTGCAGACTCCATGTCCTCTGTGAACAACCCAAAATGATAAATATCACTGTATGTGCTGGAACTTATAAGTCCATGTGGAATATGTCTCATGGCTCATTTCAGGGTCCATTTGAAGTTTTCTTGGTAGGTGGAACGTTTATAAGATCTTTTATTTCCCCCATGTAGAGCCTCTGGGGCCTAATACTGTTGTAGGACCCTCAGTTAAATCACTTAGCAAGGGTCTGTGTTCAATCTGATGACCTATTTTCATAAAAGTCACAAGAATTTCTTTAAGGTTTCTATGTCTATATTAACATTATTGAAGCTGGCTAAGTAGTTCAGCTGTTATTTGGGGATAGCTGAGGGGCATTCACATATGCATGAACATTCCTATTTGCTTCTTTAGAAAAAAAAACCAAACAGAATAAAAGTAATCCCCAAGTACATAATATTTAATTAAGAAGATAAATTGTATCATGAATAAAGTCTGTGTTAGTACTGAAGCTATGAGGTTGGGATTTTGGTTTTATTAAAATTTGATTTTTAATTTTTTTTTGCTTGTTTGTTTTGATTTTGGTGTTTTGTTTAGTTATTTTTTCTGACTCTTCAATAGTTTATCAACTCACTGATTTCACAGTTTCCACCAAATTTTAATAAGTGACAGATATCTCAAGGGCAACACCCAATTGTGGATCACATAGCCCAGCTACGATCTGACATCTCCATTCCAAAGTGTGGCATCAGCTTTGGAAGAGTAATTTTTTTATTTTAGCTTCATCATAATTTGTGCTTTTTGTAAGTGAGCTGAAATAGATCCCACTGGAGAAAAAATAATTTCCTCTGTTTTTAGAACTTTTCTGAACTTCTCACAGCAACCTGGTGCTTCCTGATAACCCCCTGAGACTGTAAATCTCAGCCTACCCACCATTTAGAGGAAATCAGGCAGCAAAATATCCATCTCAGTGATTTTACTCTATTATATTTATCTACTCTGAAGACATGAGTTAGCAGAGACATAAAAAAGAAGTACAATACTGGAGGAACAACTGAAACACAACATGTGGGTCAGTCTTTCCCTTCTTTGTTTCATATCTTTGAGTGGTGCTTTTTGATTTCTGAGTCCATGTTTTATTTTCTCCTGGTCTCATCTCAATGCTGTGTCCTACATCCTTGGCTCAGTTGGGGCCTTCTAAACCTGACAAATTGCCAGATCATATCAGATTAAAGTCTTCATTGATTTCACACTTCAGAAAGAAAGCTTTTAGTATCTTTCAACTCTGGATGAAACCCAGTTTTATTTATAGGATTTCTTAGTGTGTAGCCATTACAACTATCCTGAGCAAAGGCACTTAGTAAAATGCCTTTCTCAGCTGCATATATTTTCTATCTTATTTAGGTGGTAAGGAGTAAGAAAAATGCCCACACAGACAAAAAAAGAGCCAACTTCTGCTATTGAAATAGACTAAATTTAGTGTCATGTTGTGTTCCTAGTTAACAAAGACTCCTTAGTCCTACAGGCCAGATACAAAACTCATCTCTGCAGAAAGATTTGACATTATGTAAAACAGATGTAGACCCTAAGACTATTTCAGGAGAAAATAGGGTGACATGTTTTTGTGCTCACATAATTTTGGCCAACTTGTTTACTTCCAATGTTTGTGAAGAGTACGATTTTGTCTTCTGCATCTCTATCTTGGGAAGTGACCTTGGCACCAAAGTCAGGCCAGAAATTGCCATGATGAGTTCATCACCATACCTAGACATGGGTGGCAAGGAAGGCAGCAGCTGCTGTGACAGCAGCAAATGCTCACAGAGGGCTGTGCTCCCATTCCTAAAGAAATACCAGAAAAAGCCACGCCAGTGTGATGCTGACCTGGAGCCCCCAGTCCAGAGAGCCTGCAAATACCAAGCCTAATGTCTGCGTGACAAGGCACTCCAGAATGAGGGAACAGTTCTCTTGAACTGTTTCTAGCTAACAAAACTGTTTCTAAGTTAATAAAAAGCTAAATGGCAGCGTGAGGAACACATCACCCCCACCTACTTGGCAGTTTCCAAGAATCAGTCATAGCATTTGACCACTGTCAGAAATCTAAAGTCAGTGAAGAGGTATTAGCACTTGCCCTGCAGCCAACAGCTAAAATGGGCTAGATGTGCCCTGAGAATGCTAATTTCTTCTATTGATTCTAAAGTGGTCCCTGTGGGATGAGCTCAAATGGACCTGCATTGAAAACACTTGCAATCAGGTAAAATGAATCCAACATCAAATTTCTCACTGCAAGAATCTGTAATAGTCACAGATGTTACTTTCTGTAATTACAGAAAATCCTGGAGCTTTTTGGATAGTATCTTAGATGCACATCAAAAGGAGGAACGAAGTCACAGCTGGAGAGAGGTCTTGTATTAATAGCCCACATGAATGCCCTATGATTGTCATTTGTCAAGACAATCAACTTTTCACTGAGACAATCTATCAGCTAAACTGCCACACTCTCATGTAGAACTTAGGACATAAAGTAAAGCAAGCATTGCTCACGTTAGGCTGAATTAGAGAAAGAATATTTTCATGTCTGGAAACAAAACAAAATACCCAGGGTATTTATGGTTTGTTTTCCAAAGAATCTTCCTTCCTTCTGGACAAGTTTATGATAAAAAGAGGTAGACTCCATATGACAGATTTTTTTTTCCTCTATCAGTACAGAGAACTCCTTCCTGAAGGGTCTGAAGGCCAAACATTACCTCTGCTTTATGCAATGCTATGGTTTGGTTTTCTTTCATTCATCTATGCTTTGTTCTACAGAAAATATTTTCTGACACGGAGGAGGTCTGTGATACTTTATATTTGCAACAAATCAACCTCATGTGGTTGCTTGGCTGTCACCTTACATAAGAGGTTCTCTTCACATGCTGGCTACCTGAGACACTGAGAGTACAGACAGCTATGGAGTTTGTGATCCTCTGCAAGTTTCCTGATTTATGAGAAAGGAAAGGAAGGGAAGGAAGGGAGAGAGGAATGAAGGAAGGAAGGAAGGAAGGAAGGAAGGAAGGAAGGAAGGAAGGAAGGAAGGAAGGAAGGAAGGAAGGAAGGAAGGAAGGAAGGAAGGAAGGAAGGAAGGAAGGAAGGAAGGAAGGAAGGAAGGAAGGAAGGAAGGAAGGAAGGAAGGAAGGGAAGGAAAAGAGAGAGAGAGAGAAAGAAAGAAAGAAAAGAAAGAAAGAAAGAAAGAAAGAAAGAAAGAAAGAAAGAAAGAAAGAAAGAAAGAAAGAAAGAAAGAAAGAAAGAAAGAAAGAAAGAAAGAAAGAAAGAAAGAAAGAAAGAAAGAAAGAAAGAAAGAAAAAGAAAATTATTTCACCTATAAATAGTGGTGTTAAACAAGGTAGATCTGGATTTTACCTTTTTAGTGCTTTCAAAACTATTTACACACTTCTCTCTTCCTAAAGACAAAGGCTGGTTCTTCCTAAAGAAAAAGTTTTTACCTGGGAGATGGAAATAGTGGCTTTTGGAGTAATTCAAGCAATTCAGTCCATAATGTACTCAAAGTGATAACTAAGAGGTGATCTCATCACTGTGCATAAGTATCTCAGAGTGAAGAGATTTCTGGTGCTGCAAAAACTCTGGTATTCAAAAATGACAAGAGGAAACCCCAAGGCTGACAGAAAAAATGAGATAAAATGAGGCAAGAAATCAGACATACAAGGGCATTTTGCATGTGTATGTGTGTGTGTGTGTGTGTGTCTGTGTGTCTGTGTTTAGTTGATTGGTTTTTGTAATTAAGGTTTGGAAATGTTTGTTCAGGAAAGGAGTGACCCCTCTATCATTCTGCATTTCTTTAAATCAGAATTGGAAATCTGCCTACAAGAAAGACCAAATTATAACACAACTTGGCAGACATGTTATTTAAAGAACTTCTTGTGCCTGTATTCTACAGAAAGTTAGACTAAAATATATTAGTAAGAATGGGTAAAAAAAAAGAAACCCTAAAAGTTCCCTGCAACACCAGGAACTCTTATAATATTTTGTTTGCTCGTGAGTGATATTATACAACTTGATTAACTGCAACATAGGATCCCACTCTGGATGGGCCTGGGAGGGATGGGTAGTTGTGTTTCATTATGTCATTTCCAGTGCTGTGTTCTTATGAATATATCATATTTTCTGGTTTTAGAAGTAAAATATCTATGAAACTGGAAATGTTTTCTCTTAGATCATTCAAAGACTGTTGATAGCAAATACCCATGAAATAGTTAAGCAGATACTGAAAAGCAAATGGGATTTTCCATTTCCATAACACAGTCCCCAAGGTCCAGTTAAATATTTCAAAACAGCTGGTTTTACTCTCACTCTTGTTTCTGAAGCTGGGAAACCCAAACCCTTTTCAGGCTTCCTGCAAATGTTTTATAATGCTGGAGGACTTCCCATTACCTATGATTTTGGTGAAGGGTTACAACTGCTCTGTGAATGACTCTTGTTATTCCACTTCCCCATTCATTCTCCCACAGATATTTTGCAAGGAAGCAGTACATAGTAAAGGTGCAAGATAGCCACCTCCAGAATTATCACTTGAATGGGCTTACCCTATAACAGCAGTTTTAAGGATGTTTTCTTCTGTTTTTGCAGTATAGAAAATATGACATGCATTTAGAGAGTCCATTTGAAGACTCTTGTCATAACTGTTAACATGGCTACAAAATAAACTTACTAAAAGACAAAAAAATAAGAGCAAGAACTCCTTATTAAGTTTTTTTACTCATTGCAGGCCTCCCTAAGAGACATTATGAAATCAGATTATATGAGGTATGTGGAGTACTTGTACATAAATATGAATAGACATCATGTAGAAATTCTTAATGCAACAGCTCTGAGTGAGATCTTTAAATTCCTAAAATAAAAAGTTTTCCTCTTGCTCACTGTTGTGGATACCACCACAATACCTTCTGTGACTATCAGGATTAAGATCACAATAATATATAAACTAGATGAAACACTGAAGAGTGTTTTTTGGTAGCTCAGATGGATTCCATCCAGCTGGACCAGTATTATCCAAAGGTATCCAGGGAAACAGACTACACTAGTCCCAAGAAATTCCTCCCTGAGACAAACTGAACATTCAAGAGCACTCAGTTCCAAAATCTGATTTGTTCTGACACTCAGTTTTATTTAGGTGACTCTGACAGTTATCATCACAATATTAACCTGTTAAGCTTCACTTGATTTGAATACTGAAGGTTAAACTGGACAGGATGGATATTATTTCATCACAGACCAGGCTGAGCCAAATGCAGATTTTACACTGACATGTCCATGTGGTTTGGAACAGACTGCAGGAAAAAGAAAGAAAATTAGTCAATTGAGAGGGGATCATCCACTTGCTGAAGTAGAATGGTCATTAACCTCATTCATACTGATTTGGCTTTCTTGAACTCTTTCTGGACAGTTGGTTGATCTTGACCAGGTAAGCAATAAAAAAACCCAGAAAAAATGTTAAGCACAGGAAAATTCTTCTTTGAAATGGATGGATTTTTCCCAGTGTTTTCCATTTTCAAATTTGGATTAAAAATTACTGCCTTAAAAATACCTTTAGACCTTTTCCCACGCAAGGCTCCTCTCCCCAATGTTTCATCATGGTGTTAAATTCTTTCCTCTGATCTGAGCACCTGACTCTACCTGACATTTAAGTGAGATGCACGCCCACATCTGAAGGCAGGCTTTGGCTCTTTGAATCTGCATTTGTCTTTCTTTTATTTACAGAGAACAGAATGTAGTGATGATAAAATAATTCAATGGGATGATTTATTTACTGCTCTCATCTATTTTCTGCTAATAAAACAAGCAAGTTTTGGTTTGACACAGGTAAAACATACATAAAACAAAATTTACTTACATAAAATAGTGCACACATTCCTGCTTTAATGAGGATGGGGATTTTGTTGTTGTTTTTATCCTCTTTGTTTGTTTTGCTTTGGAAACCATCTTAATTTTAATCTTTTAAACAGTTAACAGTTCCATTAAGTTTAGTGTTCAGTATGTTATGCTAAATTTCCTTAAAGGTATTAGCTTAAATTGAGAGATTATCATGGGTTTTGTGAAGATTATATTTTCTCCGATGTAAAACTACTCTTAAATAAACAAGTTATTTATAAGATGCCTAACTGATAGTTTCAAAAATGCACCTGAGAGGCTACTCTTTGTATTGCTTTTTCATTTAAAACTCCTGTTTTGTTTGTTGTAATCTAATTTTTAGACTCACATTCAGGTAACAATATACTAATCTTTCTTATTGCAAGAGTCTCCCACTAAGCTCACTGGGAAGGATTTTATAATAGCATAGTTCAAACACTTAATTTCAGCATTTATTTTTGAAATATGTGGACCCATTCTCAACTATTTTCCTTAAAGGAGTCCCAACATTTCTTCTTATGATGTAAATATTTATAATAGGTGCACTGAAATAGTCTCCAGAAAATACAAAGCCAGACGTTAATAGAAAAATTTTACACAGATGACAGAAAAGTTGGTTCTTTTATTCTGAGTGCAGAAGAATAAGTTTGTATGTTTTATTCATAAATGGAATTTTTGAGAACTCCTTGTTTAACCCTGTTATCCTGTTCCCAGATAAACTGTGGAACTGGGAGCCAGTACCACAAACTGCTAAGCACAGCCTGCAGGAAGCTGAGAGCTCTGAACTCTGGTTGACTTGGTGGAAATAGGTTTTAGGAGTGGAAGAAGTTCATTTCTGTCCTCAGATGGGTGCTCCAAGTGCCCTTTGAAATCACTGCAGTCAGGCAGACTCCAGACATCAGCACTGCATGAGCTCTCTTCCTTCAAAAGATATTTTGCATAACAAGAAATGAATCAAGAGACCAAAGACTGATGTCTAGGCAAACTGTGTACTTTGATGAAAGGAGCACTTGAGGAAGACTGTCTTGAGTTGCTAATTACATAATGTCCTTAATATTTTTGAACCTCAGTGCTGTGAAAGGGAAGGATAGAAAGAAGTACAGCAAAGTTAGGGGATCAGCCTGTGTTGTGAAAGGTCATAGCTCAGAAACCCTACACAAAGTAAAAGCTACCCAAAACCACTGCACCCAACCTTTCTAAGTTCAGTCTGTGCCTCAGAGGCAGAGAATTACTGCCTGTCTGCAAGCACAGGGATAAACACTGCACTTTGTTCCCAAGCTATAAAAAAGCAGGGAAAGTCCCACTTCTCCCCTCACCTGCAGCCTGGCAGTAACAACTTCCCACATCTCTATCATCATTATAACCCAAGAACAGTGGTCCAGGGTCCATTTCCTGCAGTCTGACATTGAACAAAGCTATTACCAGTAGAGAAAGCATGGTGCAAGTTTTAGGGAAGTCACATTACTTTCTGTTAGCTGTGAAGGCAGCTGTGGGCATCCCTGTCATTATCTATTATTTCTACTTGGTTTGCCCTGCAGTCACCTGTGTTTTCCTGTGATTCATTTGTAACTGTTCTATTCCTTTTCCTGTGACTGGTTGTGAAATGCTTGTGAGAGCAGCCATGGCTGAGTGCCTTCATCTCTGAAAATTGCAACCAGAAAAATTGCATGAATGAACACACACACACACACATATATATTTTTTTAATAATGCTTGAATTTTTTTTCTATTTCAAACTATGCAAGAGCTAAACCTCCCAGTCACCATGAAATATCCACCCCCTTGCTGCCAATTTTCTCCTTTGTACATGTTGCTGACATAGTGGTCTCCAGCCTGTCTCCTTTCCAGCAATGTTGCATTTGTAAATTTTAATGTGTGCAGCTTGTTATGTTCATTTCAAGCTATGCTGCTAAAGGGATCAGGCAAACACGTATTTGCCAAATGAAAACTTATTTTTGCTATGTTCTAAGTATATAAAGGTACTTTAACATCTGACAGATCTGTCATATGTAATCTTAGCCTTATTTAAGTAAAATATAAGTAAATATTAATACATAAATATGAATAAAGATTATATATAAATTTAATATAATTTATTTAATTTAGTATAACAAGTATATGTGGGTATATATTTATAGATAAACACATGTATATGTGTATCTGTATACTTATATATGAAGCATTTGCTTTTCATGGTCTGGGTAGGTTTCGCTTTTGTTTCAACAGCACTGAATTCACAAAGGCAGAACTTGTCCCTTCCTCTGAGAAGAAGAACAGCCAACACAACAAACCAGGAGCATTTTTGTATGAGGTCAAAAAAGCCATTGAACAATATAGTGCAATTTCTGAGAAGGTCATTTCTACTAAGGAAATTGTATCCTAAAAAGGAAAAGCCAACTAAGGAGCCTGCAGAGAACAAAAGGCAGTAAATTATAGAGCTCCAGACCCTACCTAAAGGCTGTGTCTCCTTTTGGGTAGCCTGGTGCAGTCTCAGAATCCAAAACAACAAAGCCAAAATATTCCATTTTAGCTTAGAATTCAAATATCAAGGCAGAAGCTCAGTTAATGACATATCACAGATCTATAATCAAAGCCATCTTTTCAAAAATGCTAAATATCTATGGCAACCTATCCATGCTGGCTTCAAACATCCATTTTCCCTGATGACACTGTGTGTACACTGGGCAAAAAAAATGACAGCAAAATAAAAACAGGCAATTAACCTCTGCCCTGAGGTTGGCTGCCTCTATGGCTTCCCCCATCCCTCTATGGACCTACTCCATCCTCTTTTCCTGTCCCAATGAGGCAGCAGAATTCCTCAAGAGGGATAGAGGTCTAGCCTCTGCTGATACAGTGGTTCAACAGAATGGGCTGATCACTTGTGCAGTGAAAATTTGGGAAAAAAAGACCATCAGACTTCAGTAGGAGGAGCAACCTTTAAAACCAGATGATGTACCCTTGACAATTCAGTTATCTGCTGTGCTGGCACTCTGCATTGTCACCAGTTAGAAAACGTGAATACTCATATTTATGAACTCTTCTACATGGAAAATCCCTTTTCCATCAGATCTGCTCATGTAACTGGGGAGAGGAGGTGCTGTCACTCTGCATTGTAGCTGCTAAAGCTCAATGGGCTTGCAGCTGCTTTTGAGGTTCAGTGAGCAGATGCTTTTTTGGGAAGTTGTGATTGAATCAGTGCCTTCATTTCAGCTGAGATGAGGGCTAAATGGAGGGAATCCAAATTGCATGGAGAGCACTACATGAGAAAATAGCTGAACACAGAGTGGTCATTTCTCCTGGTGTTCAGCAAAATTTGACAAGCATCACAAAAGTGTCATTACTGAAAAGGGAAGCACTTGTATGTGGACTGCAGCTTTAGTGCTTTAAAGGAGTACAAAAAGTCCCTGACTAAGCATGGAGAAAACTTATGTTTAAAGATGATTATAATAAGCAGGGCTGAATGAAAAACAGCCTCTGCCATATTGTAAGGACCACTAACTTTCTGCTTGTTTACTTCTAATACTTCAGGTTTTGGTTATCATCTGTGCTTTCAGAGGCACTTAAAGGCACCCCTATCCCATTTCATACAAGCTTTTAATGAAGTCTGTGCAGAAAGAAATGAATACTAGACTCTGCTGTGAGTTTGGGGTTTTGGCTATTAAAAAGCTAATTTGGGGATTTGGGATGATTTTGATGTGTAGAAGACAAATCCCTCCATTAAGGAGCTCACAGTATAGTGCCAGCACAGGCTTGTGTTGTTGGGATGGGATGGAGCAGTCTTTTCACCCCAGGATGAAAAATAGGAGATTCCAAATCTACTTGAAAAAATTACCAGGTGTGCAGCTCAGCAGCAGATGGTGGTGAAGTGGGCTGGTCTCAGCCTGTTGATTACCTGGTCAGCAATCATGGAGTTCCTGATATTCAGCTAAAAGTATCCAAAGTATCCTCCATTAAAAAAAAAAAAAAAAATATATATATATATATATATATATATATATATAGTTCCTTTTCATCACTCCTGGTTTTCTCTGTATACTCAAGAGAAAAATTCTAAAATGTAGTTCCTGAGCCTAGAAACTGAAATTGCAGCTTTAGCAATGGAACTTGCACAGTTTATTTCACTGGACATGTGCCCATGCTATCCAAGGCAGCTACTCAGGTGCTAAATCACTGACAGCTCAGCTTTCCTGCAGCTCCTGAAGATGTCTTTTCATTTGTTAGCTCTTGGCTTTCAATACTACTGCGCTCAATTTCTTTTTTGTGCAAGCATCACTTATCCCCATCTGTTACCTACCTCTCCTCTCTTCACAGTACACTTAATATGATAGACATTGTCCAAACATATATGAATCCCTCAATTTTGTCTTTAGAGCTTCATCAAACAAAATGCCAAACAGCAATACAGTCAGATTTTAGAGGATAAGCAGTCTTTTCATCCATTTTAAAGTTCCTGCCTCCCACACTTAGAGGTTTGATACACAGCACTTCAGCAGTGGGCAGAGATGAATAGCCTGACAAACATATTCCTTTGTATGGAAACATCTTCTGTATGGAGGTTTCTTTCTTGAAGGACCCCAAAATTCCAAAACAATGCCAAAGGCAGAGTTTTTCTAATGCTGCAGCGTTGCCATCTTTGAATTGAAATCAGCAGCCACACATAGGTATGAAGGAAAACCCTCTACTCAAATGCCAAGCTCAGTAAGAGTTTAGAGAAAGTCTAAACTCTTGTAGTTTCCAAGGTGGCTCTGAGTCAGGAGAATAAGGTTTAAGCTCACATTTTAGTAAAAAGTTAAATTCAGATTTAACATACAGAGAAGGAGAGGATCTAATCCTCTCTAGCACCAAGGCACAGTCCACACTCACATTTATCCTCACTCCTGGTGAACAGGGGACTTTTACATCTGTGTACCTCTGGCAATGGAATTCTGGTTGCAGTAAAACAATTAGTTGACAGTGGGTTTATGCATCTGTGTGTTTAACCCTCTTACAACCCCAGTCTCCTTATCTCTCTCCCCTTGGACAGGGACTTTGGGAAGGTTTCTGCATTCCCAAAAATTGGCAGCATGTCCCTGGCCTGCCTTGTGCCTTTGCAGGTCTCATTATCCTCTGCCCTGAGGTTGGCTGCCTCTATGGCTTCCCCCATCCCTCTATGGACCTACTCCATCCTCTTTTCCTGTCCCAATGAGGCAGCAGAATTCCTCAAGAGGGATAGAGGTCTAGCCTCTGCTGATACAGTGGTTCAACAGAATGGGCTGATCACTTGTGCAGTGAAAATTTGGGAAAAAAAGACCATCAGACCTCAGTAGGAGGAGCAACCTTTAAAACCAGATGATGTACCCTTGACAATTCAGTTATCTGCTGTGCTGGCACTCTGCATTGTCACCAGTTAGAAAATGTGAATACTCATATTTATGAACTCTTCTACATGGAAAATCCCTTTTCCATCAGATCTGCTCATGTAACTGGGGAGAGGAGGTGCTGTCACTCTGCATTGTAGCTGCTAAAGCTCAATGGGCTTGCAGCTGCTTTTGAGGTTCAGTGAGCAGATGCTTTTTTGGGAAGTTGTGATTGAATCAGTGCCTTCATTTCAGCTGAGATGAGGGCTAAATGGAGGGAATCCAAATTGCATGGAGAGCACTACATGAGAAAATAGCTGAACACAGAGTGGTCATTTCTCCTGGTGTTCAGCAAAATTTGACAAGCATCACAAAAGTGTCGTTACTGAAAAGGGAAGCACTTGTATGTGGACTGCAGCTTTAGTGCTTTAAAGGAGTACAAAAAGTCCCTGACTAAGCATGGAGAAAACTTATGTTTAAAGATGATTATAATAAGCAGGGCTGAATGAAAAACAGCCTCTGCCATATTGTAAGGACCACTAACTGTTTCTGCTTGTTTACTTCTAATACTTCAGGTTTTGGTTATCATCTGTGCTTTTAGAGGCACTTAAAGGCACCCCTATCCCATTTCATACAAGCTTTTAATGAAGTCTGTGCAGAAAGAAATGAATACTAGACTCTGCTGTGAGTTTGGGGTTTTGGCTATTAAAAAAGCTAATTTGGGGATTTGGGATGATTTTGATGTGTAGAAGACAAATCCCTCCATTAAGGAGCTCACAGTATAGTGCCAGCACAGGCTTGTGTTGTTGGGATGGGATGGAGCAGTCTTTTCACCCCAGGATGAAAAATAGGAGATTCCAAATCTACTTGAAAAAATTACCAGGTGTGCAGCTCAGCAGCAGATGGTGGTGAAGTGGGCTGGTCTCAGCCTGTTGATTACCTGGTCAGCAATCATGGAGTTCCTGATATTCAGCTAAAAGTATCCAAAGTATCCTCCATTAAAAAAAAAAAAAAAAAAAAAATATATATATATATATATATATATATATATATAGTTCCTTTTCATCACTCCTGGTTTTCTCTGTATACTCAAGAGAAAAAATTCTAAAATGTAGTTCCTGAGCCTAGAAACTGAAATTGCAGCTTTCGCAATGGAACTTGCACAGTTTATTTCCACTGGACATGTGCCCATGCTATCCAAGGCAGCTACTCAGGTGCTAAATCACTGACAGCTCAGCTTTCCCTGCAGCTCCTGAAGATGTCTTTTCATTTGTTAGCTCTTGGCTTTCAATACTACTGCGCTCAATTTCTTTTTTGTGCAAGCATCACTTATCCCCATCTGTTACCTACCTCTCCTCTCTTCACAGTACACTTAATATGATAGACATTGTCCAAACATATATGAATCCCTCAATTTTGTCCTTTTAGAGCTTCATCAAACAAAATGCCAAACAGCAATACAGTCAGATTTTAGAGGATAAGCAGTCTTTTCATCCATTTTAAAGTTCCTGCCTCCCACACTTAGAGGTTTGATACACAGCACTTCAGCAGTGGGCAGAGATGAATAGCCTGACAAACATATTCCTTTGTATGGAAACATCTTCTGTATGGAGATTTCTTTCTTGAAGGACCCCAAAATTCCAAAACAATGCCAAAGGCAGAGTTTTTCTAATGCTGCAGCGTTGCCATCTTTGAATTGAAATCAGCAGCCACACATAGGTATGAAGGAAAACCCTCTACTCAAATGCCAAGCTCAGTAAGAGTTTAGAGAAAGTCTAAACTCTTGTAGTTTCCAAGGTGGCTCTGAGTCAGGAGAATAAGGTTTAAGCTCACATTTTAGTAAAAGTTAAATTCAGATTTAACATACAGAGAAGGAGAGGATCTAATCCTCTCTAGCACCAAGGCACAGTCCACACTCACATTTATCCTCACTCCTGGTGAACAGGGGACTTTTACATCTGTGTACCTCTGGCAATGGAATTCTGGTTGCAGTAAAACAATTAGTTGACAGTGGGTTTATGCATCTGTGTGTTTAACCCTCTTACAACCCCAGTCTCCTTATCTCTCTCCCCCTTGGACAGGGACTTTGGGAAGGTTTCTGCATTCCCAAAAAATTGGCAGCATGTCCCTGGCCTGCCTTGTGCCTTTGCAGGTCTCATTATCCTTTGGAGAGAGCTCGCTTTCAGTTTGCTCTTCTGCAGTGCAAGCAGTGCAGCCAGGTGGAAACGGCTTTGAAATTTACCTTTTCAAATCTCAGCTTCATATTTCTCCTTTGATGTTTCTTGTCAGGTTTTCCAGCTGTCCTTGCCTCTGTCTCCTCACCACAGCTTCCCCTCTCCAGGCTATGCTTTCCCCAGGCTTGTGACTCCCTGAGCATTCCAGCTTGCAAAGGCATTTCAGGCACAGGGCGGCTGTCACTGGAGCTCTAATTCACTCTGCTGCCAGCAACAGTGTATGTCATCCTCAGTGGCTGTGTCAGAGTTGGACAAACACTGGGGAAAAACCACAGAAATTTTCTGACAAGGAAACTTTGGAGGCTGTAGGAAGTTACAGTTGCTTTAATGCTCAAGCAAGGCTGAGGAATTTGTGACGAGCCATGTCCACAGAGAAAGAGCTGGGACAGCTTGCACTTTGGATCTGCAGACTCCTGCAGTGTTCAGGTAGATCAGAAAATCTCACTGGGCCTCCAGGTGTGGCCACATTTGGCAACAGAGTGTGTTTCAGGCTCTTTGCTTCATCACTGTCTTTGGAATACACTGGTTAGAGGAATGGTCCTCAAAGGAGCAGCTCTTTTTGTCACTTCTTTACTTAACTGGATTCATACTCAGGGAATTCCACACAGACACTTGAAGGAAATCATTACTGCAATGTTTGTAGCTCACCAGTTCAAGAAGAAAATGAATGGTTCTGCGACCTGTTCATAAGGCATCAGGCAAGGGGCTCTGATACCCTCTCTCTTATTCACAGTTGCTGACTAGAGTGTTATATAACGTATATGTAAAACTGTTCCATATATATATATATATATATATATATATATACACAAAATATATTTATATAATATACTTGTTAAGGAATGTTTTTCTGCAGCCTGGTATGTGATGTGATTCTTGCTTTATCCTCTCATTTTCTGCACACTCAGCTGACACATTTCTTGTTTAAAAGGAAGTTTTCCAAGACTCAGGGAGGCAAGCAAGACATCTCCAGAATATTACCTTAATCAAGCTCACAGAATGTTCTGAGACTAAATAAATTATATAAATTATTGACCTTGCTGTTACAGATCAGTTCACATACATTAAAAGCTGCTCCAGAACAAGTTGCATAGTCTAACAAATATGTTAATATTTATTAATATAAGCAGTCCAAGTAAAGCAAAGCAAATCTTTATTAAAACGAAAAGAATCTGAATCTCAATGCACAGAAGTGACTTAACTGACTTCCACATCAAGGCAAAATAAAAATCTTCCAACATTTTCATATCTTTCACCTATACACAAATATTATCATCGAGCAGAATGTGAGAACTTGCTGAAACAGTTCCTGTGATGCTGAACTCGCTGTAGTAAAGTGCTGAAAGCACAAACATGAGAAAATTCTCATTTATCATAGTCAATATTTTCTCTCTTGCATGGTCTTGGTGGCAGATTTTGTTCCCCTCCTTTAGACATGTCATTTTGTGCTACAACCTCCACAGCAAAGAGTACATTTGGAGCACAAATCTGGATTGTCTAAATGAAGGCAATGAAGAAAAAGTTATTTTATTCTTGCCTCCCTGCTCAGACTTTTCTCCCTGTGCTGAGTACAGTCTGTGGAATTCGAAACTGGGACTGAAAATGTGGGCTGGGAATGGGAATATCCTGAATTGTTTTATGTGTTTCCAGCTCTTTATTACTGCTTAGATCCAACTGGTTTTCCACTGAGGAAGTAGCAGTAGTGCCAGCAGAGTTGTCTAATACTCTCCATCTCTTTTTTTTCTGTTTCTCTTCCTCCCTGTGAAGCCCCTGTTGACAAAATTGTGTTGTTTGATAAAGCAACTTTCTGGAAAATATAATGCTCTCTAGCATGTTTGCTAGGGTTTGAGTATGAGTGGGATCACCATAGTTGGCATATATTGAAGAGAATCAGCTGAAGGATTTGAAACTTCGGTAACATGAAGCACTGATTGATTTGCCTGCAAAGTAGGACCAAATAGGCTTCTAATCCTTTTTTAACCTTCTTGTCTGCCAAGTGAAACCCTAGGTTTGCTAAACACAACCTTCTCCTGGTGAAGATGATATAAATCATTATGTATTCCAGGGATTTGTTTCCATCAAAGAAAATACTTGAATTTCACATTTTTGCCTTTGTAGCTTAAAAAAAGGTAAAAGTTATATCTTTTCCAGGTTTCATCCACCTCCTCCTAACCTTAGTAAAAATCATATGAAACTGCAGAAAAACCCCTAACAAATAAAAAAGTTCTGTGAGAGAGGAAGTGGTTTCTAAACTTTAAAAAGAAGGGGATAGGAAGGACCAGAAGGAAAAACTATGACTTTTCCTAGTTCTGATTTCTGTTACATACGTTAAATGTATTGCAAATTTAATGTGAAGCCCAGGGGTCTGAAACAAACTATGGCCCCAAGTGATGCAGTTCATACAGAAAGAAATTATACCTGTATAATCCAGTATCAGATAATCAGTATGGGAATATTTCATACTGCCACTTAGGGGATTGAAATTCTTGACTGTGGTAAAATAATTGCTGAGTTTGTTCCTGCTGGCTCCTTTCAGTTCCCCTGCAGTAATCTCTGCTCGAACACACTTGAGGCAGAGATTATACAGTAAGCTTTTTCCTTCTAAAGTCTAGCACTGTAAATAACACAGTCCACTCTAATTAGCTATTATAAACATGCATCCAGCAGGCAAGGAAGGAAGAGAAATAACCAGTGAGCCATGTAGCTATCCACTGCTCCAGGCACAACATTTGGAATTATTTACCTAAATGATGTCATTACAATAATCCTGCCCAGGATAAACTGGATTTGCCCCTTTCCCCAGTACTGTAACTGCATGACAAATCCTGCAGGTGACTCACTGGCAGCAGGATGCACACTCATGCACCAAGTCTGCTTTTGGATAGAGACACTCAGAGTGTGGACTTTCCAGCATGACACATCAAGCTGTGAAAATATTTCCAAGCAAATATTTGGATTTCTTGCTTGGTGATCAGCCCAGTGTTTCTCAGGCAGAAACATGCTTTTCTCTGTCCATTTTTCCCCTTAGGAATTTCAATCCTACACGACTGGCCCAAAACTGCTTTTATATCAATCCTCTTAGTTTTAGGTTTCCCAGTGAGGTAGTTGGGTATCAAACTGGGGCTTTAAGCAGGGGCAATCCTCTTGCCCAAGTTTTTGAATATTTGGTCTCAAGTGGAAAAAACTACAGGCACATAAACTTATTTCTACAATGCAAAATTTCTAGAATTATTTTAGACATGATAAGCAATGAGAAATCAACTTTTCCAGTATCAAACTACCTCTAAGAATACCCTCCTGTTTGGGGAGATATTTGAAGGTTGGGTGTAACATTTTTCCCCTTCTTAACTCTATTTTTATGAACAAATTTAACATAGCTCTTTTATAACTTCAGAGGTTTTAATGGTCTCCGGATTTCACAGCATTTAGTATTCTCCAAGCTGGAACTGCTGCCCAAAGCATCTTGTTGGAGGAGAACCACCCTGGCTAAAGGCCCAAAAGGACTTGCAATTTGTCCCTGGTTTGGTCACATTGGAAATTCTCCATATAGCCAAGATTTTTACAGCCCATCCCAAATAAACTGAACTGAGGGAGGAATAGGGAGACAAAATCCAGGAGGTCAGTAAAAGAGTAAATACATGTAGGAAGGAAACACTTTAATTTTTTGTGGGTTTAAAGAGAAAAAATACTATTGTAATTGCTGTTTGGATCTTTCTTGGAGATCTTCCCTTTTTGTGGCAAAGAAAAAGGAAAAAATTGTCAGCTCACTCATTACTAAATCTGTCTTAGTTTCCAAAAGGAGATCTTTGAACCTTGTTTTCTAATAAGTGGAAATACTGTTTTTTCTTAATTTTCAGATATGTTAATAATTTAGTAAGGTTCCCATTCCAGTTTCTAAGGTAACTGCCCTTCCATTTCCCTTATGATATCCCAGCTTGTCAGCTCTTGAGGCAGGATCCCATCGTGCTGCCTCTCTTAATTGGCCCTTACCTAAACCCCTTCCAACCCTTTGCCAGTCTCACTCTGAGTAGCTGCTCTGACATTTTTCTCCAGCCTCCTCAGCTCTCCCAAGGTTATGAACTATTTACCAAGAGCAAAATAATTGATTAGGAAATGTGTCTCAGAGCAGCAGCCAGCCAGTGCACCTTCTTGGTGGTCGCTCAAATTCCAACATTTCTGGGGCTCTCAAGCATTTGCCCTTGTTAGTCACAGTGAGTTATTAGAAGACATTTCTCTCTCCAATCAGTATTGCTATTTTTATAAATAGTTGAAGCCCCTTTAGGTTTGCCTTTGGGCCTCAGCAATTTGTATGGTAGCCCCCTTGGAGAATGAGCTTTAAATATTTTCTACTTGAAGCTGTTGCAAAGTTGAAAACAGTATTAATTACCTCCCTACATCCTTTTCATCTTGAAGGAAACACCTCGTATTATTTTTCTGGGAGCACAGCTACTGACAAAAACTTGAGTTTCATTGGGAAACATTTCTAGCATTTATAAAGTTAATGCAATCTTCTTTAAATACAACATAGCTTGAAAGCATCTGTCACAAGTCTTTTTTGGCTTCCTTCATCTTTTTAGCATCAACAGAGTCTGCCACACCCCCAAAGCCATCTGTGTATCTCATGTAAAACTTCTGCAAGGGCTTTTGTTTCTCTTGACCACTTACATCCCACAAATGGAAAGCATTGGTTTTATTTTTCTCTCTTAAATCCCCACAGTATCACCCCCATTGGGTGGGAAGAAAGTCAACAAAGCCAGTTTGGTCTCAGCCTGCAGAGCAGGGGTGCCCCCCCAGAACCCCTGTGCATGGAAATGGGGCAGGGTGTGCAGCTCAAAGGCACTGGTGGACTTGCACTAAAAGAAATGTATGAACAGGCTGCTACAGCAGGCAGGACAAGGGGGCTCACACCACTGTCCAGGACCAGAGCCATGAACAAATGCCTCACCATGCTATTCCATGTTGCTGTTGTGATATTTTAGCACTAAACTGAAGTAACTCTTCAAAAAGTAAAAGCTATAATCAAAAAATAAACCTATCATCTTCTTCATGTGGTAGTTTACTTTCTCTCCTTGAGATATGAGCAAGAGTGATTCATTTGTTTTTGCTGAATCTCAGTTTTATTCTACTGCAATTTCTTTTTATTCAGATAATAATTCTGCTCTGCATTGTCTCTCAGAATTTGAACCAAATCTTTCTCTGGGATTTTTAAAGCTTGAAAATCCAGTATCATTATAAACTTCGCTGGATTATTTCTGTATCTCTAGGACACACTCAGCAGCAAATCTACAATTCTAAAATTCATGAAAAACTCTGTTCCTGGGAAGACCCCATAAATATTTGCAAACTCCTGAAATTTAGTGACAGAGAGAACCAGAAATATATTTGGCCCCATGGTTCAAAGCCCACTGAAGTCAGTGAGGCCTTTCCCACTAACCTCAATAGCTCTTTTCACTGCCATTTTTGTAAGGTTGAGGCAAATAAAAAATTGAATTTTTAGCCATATTTTTGTCCATTTTATCATTATTGACTCCAGATTTCAAATGGAGGGATTATAGTCAGGAAGAGGAGAGCCGAAATTATTTTTAAAATTTGTATAACTATCATCAAAACATTTGTTCTTTGGGGTGAGAGATTAAGACATGGTTTAGGATGGACTAGAATGAAGGCAAAATTACCCTCCAGTTTTTCCTTTTGTACTCAGGCTATGAAGTCTTGCAGCTGCTCAGCAGAGAAGCAGCCACTAGAGAGCATGACGAGACCAACTAAGCTCCCTGGTGTGGTCTAGGTCCGGGCTGGAACCAGCTCTCCTGGGGTAGAAAGCTCTGAAGCATCTTTATGACTGAGTGGTGTGAGCAAAGACAAAAAGCCAACAGAACTGCAAATCTTAAGAGGGAAAATAGAAGAGCAATGACCTTAACCTCAGTGTATGAAATGAAAGCAAGCATGAAACTGTCTCATCTGTTTCGTGCCTTTCATATGAAAATTATATATCAATGTCTCCATTATACATGAATATGTATATTATACATGTACTCAATGGAAAGCCTTCACTATGAAGTACCTATAAATATGTATGTGGTGCTGGTAAACCTCTGAATATCATTGCTTTATGGCTATATCTTCTGTGTAAAGCAGCCTTCAAGGCTACCAAAAAAAAGAGATATCAATGGAAGAAGTAAGTCTAGTTTAGTACCTTTGGATAACAAAAGCAAAACGAAACAGTGAGTAAGTTATACAAAAAATATTTCAGTCATTCTACAGATATTTGCAGTTATAAAAGGAGAAAGGGAGATCTTCGGAATGGCATAAAGGGCTCTCAACTTTTCCTCTTTAGCTCTATGATCATCTATCAATCAATACTGGGAAACTATCTTAACTGAGTTGGGGTTTACAGTCTGCTTCCTGTTGGGACAGTGATTTGTACTATGAAACAGGAGAAATTGTACATTTGGCACATTATTCAAGGATGGAACAGAGTAGGAAGAAGAGAATGAAATTTCCTTCACACTGTGAGAAGAACTGTCTTTTCCAGCAGTGAGGATACAGACAGCATGATGCTGATGTGCTGAGGTTTTCCATGGGCTAGAAACTTGGCAGCTTTTATTCAGGGAAAAAATACTTCAAGGATGGCTCTTTCTGAGCTTGGCACAAGGAACACTCACCCATGGGCAGCAGAATGGCCCCAAGTCTGTCTCTCATCAGAGCTGGTTCCTCCACAGCATGGCAGTATTTCATGGCACTGTTCCTACAAACAGCCTCAAGTAGAAAATTGAGTATGCAAAATGCTGAAATAAGCAGAAAACTCAACCCAAAAACCCAACCCCCAACTTTCCCCCACTGCCCCAATAGAAATGGGAAAAATTGAACTCATGTTAAAATCCATAGTTCATAGTAGAGAAAAGGGTGGATTTCCAAAGGAGAGCAAACTGTTGGTCTGGCTAGTACACATCTTTTGCCTTCTTATAGAAAAGACGTGGAGGATATTCAATAATCTTGCCTAGCAACTAATTTTCCCTCTGAATTCTCATCTATTTCAAATATCCATGTACTCTTTCTGTAAGTTACTAATTTTAAAACCTGCTTTCTCATTTTCATAATGCCTCCTACTTCATTCCACAAGTTGGGGGCCATAGGAGTATACTTTGTAAACTTCTTTATTTCCTTGACAGGGCTCAGCTTCTCCACTGTAGGATCTTTTAGGCTATTCACTAAATCACTAAGGCTATCCAGCATACAGTTTAAAAAAAGATAAATCAACTGGTTTGTGTGTATTTGTATTGAATGAAAGGTTGGAATTTTATCTACTTAAAGAATATTGAGACAGGAGACAAGATTCTTATTGACAGGTACAAAGAACTTTATTTCTGTTGACCACAATAAATTATAATCCAGTACAAAACAGTTTTAACCTGACAAGGGCAGGACCTTCACAAGCAATTGAACAAAGGATAAAACTTAAGTACTTCCATGATGCTCTAGAAAGCATGAAATTTCTAAAAATTTCACAAGGGATTGAATTTATAAAGGTTTTTTTGGTTTTTATTTTTGTTTTTTTAATGTGGTGTGTTATCTGCTGGGCCAGGGAAATACTGACTGCCTGGAAGAAGGGAGAGAACACTCTCTGAAACAAGTGAAGGACAGGCCTGTGGCTCTCAGAAGTAATTGTGCATCCCTGGGAAGAAAAAATGTACTGAATTGGTGCCATCCTGCCATCCTACTTGCCCATAGAATTAAAGGATGGCTTGGGTTGTGAGAGGCTTTGAAGATCATCTAGTTCTAACCCCTCTGACATGGGCTGGGAAACTGCAACTAAAGCAGGCTGCTCAGAGCCCATCCAACCTGACCTTGAACACTTCCAGGGATGGAGCATCTACCACCTCTCTGGGCAACCTGTGCCAGTGTTTCTTCAGCCTCTTCATAACAAATTTTCTTCCTTATATCTAGTCTAAATATACTCTCTTTTAAATTAAAACCATTACCACTTGTCCTACAGCCCTGCTCAAAACTTTCTTTGTGTCCTGAGAGGATGCCACAAGGTCTCCCTTCTCTTCTCCAGGCTGAACAAGCCCAGCTGTCAGTCATCCTGAGTAGCAGGCTGGCACTGCCATACAAGGAAACAATGGATTAGAACCTCACTGTCATGGACATCTAGGAGAGCCCAAACACGCCATATGAAACAGCAATTTGAGCTTTGCTTGTTGAAGGGAGGTTTGCAAGACCAGGAGGGGTGTGCAATTTCCTGCCACCCCATCAGTGAGAGCCTTGGTAGCACACTGTGAGCTAGGTATTCCTAAAATACCAACCAGTATGTTTGCAGGAGCATCCCAGGGACCAGACAGGGAGGATATTTGCCCTGTTTGCTCTCTTGGAATTATAGATATAACAGAGTTTAGTTTTGAATGAATTGTTGCACCTCATGTTCAGTTGACATTGAAGAACATCAACAAAGAAGGGGAAGAGACCTCAAAAATAAAAAAGTTTTTAAATAAAAAAGTTTAAAAAAAAAAGATAAAAGAAAAGAAATCCTGATAGCCCAAGGAGTCTGTATGAGAGACATGAAAAAAAGCACAAGAGGCATCCCTTTTGGATTGGATTCAGCCTTTTGAAACCAAGGTTGAAGGAATAGAGCAAGCAGTTCCAGCTTTGTAACTCCTTTATGCTTCCAATGGGAACACCACAATTACCACAACACTAATCTTCTCCAGTAAAGAATGAAGGAGAGATGTGAACTGCATCTTGTTCCCCACTTAGTTGTTCCCAGAGAGACCATGTTTTACTTTACAGGATTTATCTGTCATTAGAAGAAAGAGAATAAAGAAAAGTAAAGAAAGTAAAGAAGCTTTACCCTGTAAAGGATTGTTTGAGTGAACTTGTGCTTGAAAAAGAGTGAGACTGGAGAGTGCACAGGAGATTCTCCAACATGCAAAGGTGGGAGTATATGTGTATGTGAATGTGTGTGTCACTGAGAGTGTGAGGAAGATAGAAAAGCAGGGAAATATAAGAAAAATATATAAACATTCACAGCTACAAATTTTAAAGCTGCTACCCTTGCAAGATTGATTGAACATTGGAAAGACTCACGGAGTCCAACTGATTGC
Source organism: Muscicapa striata striata (assembly GCA_030060385.1). Classification (NCBI taxonomy): domain Eukaryota; kingdom Metazoa; phylum Chordata; class Aves; order Passeriformes; family Muscicapidae; genus Muscicapa; species Muscicapa striata. The sequence continues at coordinate 1,756,476 of JAREIS010000046.1, forward strand.
TGCTTTTTTCTGCCAGCTGTCCAGATTCCATGGAACTGAAAATCTAAAAAAGCAATGTTTGAGAAAGTGGATTTGTAAAAAGTGATGAATTTTAGGAGATAATTTGGTTGGTTTTTGATAGAAAATGTTGCCTATTCACTAACGATGTGAGTTTTGGTATGTTTGTCCTGTCTTCATTTTGGGTTGTGTCACTCTGAATTGACACATTTGGCTCATCACAATGAGCTGAAATATTCTGTGTCAACTCAGTATTAACCTGCAGCCCTCTGGACATCCACCTGCAGGCAAGTTGAAGGTCACTGCCTCTCATCCTGGATTTGTGCTGTAGGTCAGAGTCTTGGCCTAAATGAAAATCAAAATACACTGAAGTACACTGACCTGTTTTGTTTGAACCCTGGGGCAGTAAGATTATAGCATATCCTGGAACTCTTGTCCATCTGGAAAATCAAATACACAGGAGAGATTAGGGGCCTGAAACATTCAAACTTAAACTCCCGTGGGGCTCTCCAGCTGTCAAGGAAGCTGATCAATGTTGGACCATGCTGGAACAACATGTTTTGACATTTCCAAAGCGTATTTTAATGGCATATTCTTTAATACACACACACACACACACGAATCTGTTAATTACTGCTGGCTCAAACCTGGAAACAAATGTGTAATAATTCAAATATACCTTTTAACCAGTTTTAATTGTGCTGGATGACATTAAATGTGCTGTACTTGTATCATTTACACTGCTTGTGTATGTTCTGATAATTTCCAGACAGACCCAGATTAACTGAAAAGAGGGGGTTAACAGGAAGATATAAGCTCAACAAAGACAAATACAAGGTCTTGCACCTGGGAAAACACAATCCAGGATTGCAACATGGGCTGGAATCTGCTTGGATGGGGAGCAGCTTTGTGGAAAATGCCATGGAGGTCCTGGTGGACCCAGGAAAAAGTTCAGAATGAGTGACCAGTGTGCAGCTGGGGCAGAGAAAGCCAGCAGGAGGCTGGGCTGCATCGACCAGGACATCTCCAGCAGAGACTGAGAACTCATCATCCCACTCTACTTAGCCAGCAGAATGGAATTCTAGAGCCAGGAATGGCCCTAGTATGCAATACTATGAGTGCCAGGTCTGGAGTACTGTGTTCAGGTTTGGTCCCTGCTATATGAACAGGATGTGGACTGGCTGGACAGAGCCCAGAGAGAGGCCACAAAGATGAGGAAAGGAGGGGAAAGCCTGACATGTGGGAAAAGGCTGAGAGAGAACTGGGCATGTTCAGTCTTGAGAAAAGAAGGCCTGGGGAGACCATGTTCCAGTACTTAGAGGATGGCAACAAAGATCAGACTCCTCTTTTACAAGGAGTCATATGGAAAAGATGAGGGGTGGTTGGTACAAGTAACTCCTGGGGGGATTCCAATTGGACATAAGATGAAAAATTTATGAGAATAATCTCCCCAAGGAAGTGGTGGATTGACTGACATTGGATACTTTTAGGATTTGTCTGGACAGAGTGCTGGACCATCTTGTTTAGACTGTGCTTTTGCCAAGAAAGGCTGGACCAGATGATCCTGGAGGTCGCTTCAATCCTGGTATTTTATCAGTCTGTGATTGTATAAACTGTGGCTATCAACAGTATCAAATGAGTGTGTGCAGGAGTTCTGATGACACTAGAGAACAATATTTATTGATCAGAGCAATTCAGGAGAAAACCTCTGCCTTCTGCTCACTCTCTGGGAAGGACTTTGCAGAAGAATTGTACTTAGGAAGAGGATGGAGTAGAAAATGACATTAACTAGAAATTCAGTATAGTCCTTGAAACTAGGTTTTGTATCACTACCAGTTTTTCATTGCTATGAACTTTTACCAGCCAGGCAAAATCACAAGAGAAGTCTATAATGTTCCATAAATCTTTTCATTAATCTTTAATTAATGCTGAGTAGGTAGGCTCAGATGCTTCTCAGCTGTTTCTAAGCAAACTAGAATAATACAGTCTACTTTTTCAGAAGTCCCATGAAGATATATCATATTGATCTATCTAGATATTCAACAATTCAGCATGAATTCCTCCATCTTCCATCATTAGCATTGCTTCACTTCTTAAGCCTGTTGCATTGTGATGTTTCAGATCCGGCAGTGTGATTAGCAAGTAGGAGTATATACATATTGTAGCTGATATTTTCTTATACCTCTCCTTTCATTCAGTCTCTGCCTTAATTAAGTTGTAAACCTGGCTCAAAAGTTTCCAAGTATATCTTCTACAGAGGAATGTGGGCTGTTTCTCTGTGATAGCTTTACTGCTTATTTTATTTCAATTGTTCCAAGCAGAGATATCACCTGTGCAGGATATTTTATCTTCTGTGAGGGGCATTGGCTCTGATTGTCCAATCAGCAAAACTTCATGTGCAATGCAAGCCAAGGTCCAAAGAAAAGGTGATCATAAACTAGGTTTCATCTCCCTTATGCCACAGTATGAAATAACTTTGATGGTAACTAACCTTGGCTTATGACACATGCTTGTTGCTGAGGAACAAGGTAATGGAATTAAATCAAATTCTGGCTTGTCCTGGCCTGACCTCCATACATTTGTCACAACCTCTGGCTTCTCCTGCCAAACTGAGGCATCAGACTCCCTTTATCAGACCTGGCTATATCAGAGCTTGCTGTTGGGGCTTCTGTTGCAGCTAATAAAGATGGAGTCAACATTGTCAATGGAATTAAGGAGTCAATTAATTCTGATCCCATGTTAACATCTACTTTCAGATTAGATTAATGTATTTTTTGGACTCTTTTTTTTTTTTTTTTTTTTAACTTCAAACAGGCTGCCCATTGGTTGTGAAGGGTGATTAGAGTGAGGACTTGCTCAGAGGTTCATGTTGGTATTTCCTGACAGATTTTATGAATGAATCCCACCCCAAATATAGGATCCTTCAAACTGTGTGGCATAGCTGGCAGTGGAAGCCATTGAGTATAGTCAATGCCCCCTCACTCTTCTCCACATGTCCACTTTTATTAAACAGCCACCAAAGCACAATATTTCTTAACTGGACAATTATTCAAACTTCAAGAATCTGTTGGCATGGTCCTCTATTGGCCAGTTTAACTCTCCACTCCAGGATTGCTTTCTGGGAACAAAAACGAGCTGTCAAAGATGGAACAGAAATCAATAGCAAACAGCATGGTTGCACATAACCTTCTCTCTCAGCAATACACACAGACATTCACAAATAAATATTTCCTCACTAATTCTCTTTGTAATGACAACAACAACAACAAATCTAACATAAAGCATACCTCCTGCCTTTTCAATAACACACCAAATCATCCAGTTTTACTGATATTTCAGTGATATCAAGACAAAGTAAAATGATTGATTGATAACAAGAAAATTGAACAGCACATCAAAGAGAATTATAATACCCTGATCCACACACTTTCTCTCATCACAGTCAATACAGCACACACTGAGAATGTATTAAGAAAGCCAGATGCATTGATTATTGTCAGGCTGACAAGGAAGCCTCTTACTGTTGACATTAAAGTAGATAACAGATACTCTAAAATATATTGCAATTATTAGGAAATTAATTTTGGACTTCCTGTTCCAAAATCTTGCTAACTACATCCTAATATGTGCTACTTTGCATTATTATTTAAACAGTGACCAGAGGTGAAATATCAAGCTAAAGGATGTGGTGCAAAACAAACATTTGTTTCCAAACTTAAAATAGCAAACCTTTGAATTTAGTAAACAAGTGGTAAACAACCACTTTTTATTTGACCTTTTGAAGTCAATTAATGATGTTAACAAAATGCAATAACAGCTGGTAGATGCACACAGACATCACAGTTATCCACTGGTGGAGACCAAGATCTGTGAATCTTCCTAAGACTTTCTGCATCCTTGTGATGTTTTGGTTCAGCTGTTGTCTGGAATTCCCTGAGTGCCTCTTCAGTAAACATGCTGCCCATGATGGCATGGGACAAAACAGAGGTAATCCTCATTTGCTGAGATGCACAGATGCCTGTTAGACAGTCTTAAGTGATCAGATTATCTGTGGTTGATGGCTCATTAGGGCAGGGAGGGAGAAAATGGGGGAGCAGTACTAATCCATTACAGTTCTATTGTTTAATTTTTGTTATGATAGAATAATCATGAACTCATGGACTATCAGGTTGGAAGGGGACCCCAACAAGTGACAAGATAAGAGGATATATCCTCAGCTCGTGCCAGGGGAGGTTTAGATTGGGTTTTAGGAACAAGCTCCTTTACAGAAAAGGTTGTCAAGCCTTGGAACAGGTTGCATAAAGAAGTGGTTGGGTGACCATTCCTGGAGGTGTTAAAATGTTAAAAGATGTGTAGATGTGACGCCTGAAGAAATGATTTAGTGGTGGAATAGCAGTGGGGGGTAATGGTTTAACTCAATGATTTTGCATGTCTTTTCCAATCTAAAAAGTTCTGAGATTTAAAACAGACTGAAAAAAAAACCCAACCCAACAAACAAAAAACCAAACCAAACAAAAAAAAAAAAAAACAAACCAAAACAAAAACCAACCAAACAAAAAACCAACCAAAAAACCAAAAAAAACCCACCCCAAACAACAACAACAACAACAACAACAAAACAGTAACAATGAAGAAGATTGCAACACAGTGATTTCTTATCGTTCTCTCTCAAAACTGTGGATCCACCTCCAGGAAAAATGTATGTAAATTTATTTCCTAAACATTTTTTCCACAGCCATTGCATCACCAGTTCTAAGGGAAAGAAAATCAGAAAGGAAAAAGTAGGAATATCAACATATCTCAGAACCTGTTAAAGATGATAGATAATACCATCCTTTTCAGAAAGACTTAGAGGATATGAAAACAGAGCATAGCATCTGGGAAAAAAAATTATTCCAATTTAACCTGAAATCCTTGTTCTCATCCTCAGTAATGCATATTACTGACCCCTGTGAAAAGAGTGGTTTTCTAACCTGTAGCCAAGAAACAAGTTTCTGCAGTGTGCCATGGCAGCCCACTCATATCACAGAGCTGCAGAATCACAGGAGAGCTGGGGTTCAAAGAGACTTCCAGAGGTTATCTGGTCTAATAGACCTGCTCAAGCATGGCCACCTAAGGCTGATTGTCCAAGCCCATGTCTATATGGCTTTGGAATATCTCCAAAGATTGACAGTCCATAATACCTCTGGACAGCCTGTGCCAGTGCCCAGTCAGCCTCAAAATAAAAAGATGTGGCCAGATGGAAACTCATGTATTTCATTTTGCGCCCATTTTGTGCCTCTGGTTCTGCCACTGGGCACTGAAAAGAGCCTGCCTCTGTCTTCTTTATATCATCCCTTCAGATATTTATATAAATGTGTTTTATATTACCTATATTTATATTAATATTATTTGCATCACATTAAATACATTGTATATGTATCTTGTGTATTTCTGTTCCTTTGAGCCTTCTCTTCTCTGGGCTGAACCATCCCAACTCTCCCAGGTTTTCCTCATAAGAGAAATGCTCCAGCCCCTCCATCAGTGTCTCTGGAGACTGGGTACCCTTCATTATGGTTGTGTTACAACTGAGACATGCACAGTCCTCCAGTGTCCTCTGCCAGGGCTGAGTGGAGAGGAAGGATCATCTCCCCTGAGCTGCTGGCATTACATTTCCCAAGGCATGTGAGGAGTCTATTAGTGCTGCAAGGACAGACTGCTGGCTCATGTTCACCTTGGTGTCCAGGAACCCCAGGTATTTTTCTGCAAAGCTATTTTATAGCTGGGCAGTCTCAGCATATACTGGTGCATGAGGTTCTGCCCAGGTGCAGGATTTATGTTTTCCCTTTGTTAAACTTTGTGAGGTTCCTGTCTGCCCATTTCTCCAGCTTGTATATGTGTAAATCCATACATACATGAATCCTAAACTTTTCCAGACAGCATCCTTAGGAGTGTGCTACAAGCTGCAAGTTTTAATCAAAGCATCTCTCTTTCACTCATATTTCAGATACTCAGTTATTTCATAACGTGGGAATGACTGGTCATATTTAGAGATGAACTCTGAATGGCAATAGGCAAATTATGAATGGGCAAGTGCTCAGGCAACATGGCCATTGACATTTTTTATGGTTCTGTTAGTTCTTTTATTCAATCTCATGGAAGAACACAAATATTTAGTGTGAAAATCGAAGCCTGACAAGTTAAGGGCTTTGTAAACCCACCAAGTTTTCTGACAATTGGTTGTAGATTCAAAACTTGCTCTCTATGAATGGAGAGTGGAAAAATAACTATTTATCTTATGTCACTTTTCTGCAAATACAATGAATGCTAGTAATGATAATTCATACTGAAAATGGTTAATATGTACAAGGATAGCACAATTTACAAGAAGAAACTTTTGTTGATTCGACTAATATCACAAATCACAAAATGTTTTAGTTTGCATGAGAACTCAGGAGGTCATTGAGGCTGTCCCTGCTTTCAGTAGGAGGTTAAACCAAAGTCAGTTTGGGCTGAGGTTTCATTAAACCTCAGAGCCTCAAAGGACAAGGCTCACATTCTTGTCCAGGTGAGGTTTGAATATCTCCAAGGATGGAGTTTCCCAGCTTCTCAGGGTCGCTATCCCAGTGTTGAACATCATCATTGTGGGACGTTTTCCTTACAAAAGCAAATTTTCCCATACTGTACTTCATGCTCATAGCTTCCTTTTTTTTTTTTTTTTTTTTTTTTCCCAAATTCACAAAAATTAAAGCCCTGTTAATTTATATACATAAAGTAACCATCAGCAACTTCCTTGGCTATTACCTATCTGAAGAAATCTGATGAAAAATAACACTTTTCACCACTCAAATAATAATCTTACATAAAAGTGGGATATAAATGCATATTCAGAAGTTTTGCATTTTTCTTTTCTATATATATCCTATATAGCCACTTTTTGGTACAAGTTAAAGCAATTTTTACAGTAAAAATATGACTTGCCTTGAAGAATTTGACCTCCATAATTAAAAGCAATTGCTAATCTTGATGAATGTATCCAGCATGTCCAAAAAGTAGCAACTTATTGAATATCTTCACAATCCTGACGAATCCAATGACTTTGCACAGCAATTTCACTGAAATAAATTAAGGCAGAATGGCAGATTATGATTTATTGCTCTGTCATTTATTTAGGTGTCTCAATTTTGTTGACATATTTTTTGGATCATAAAAATATAACTCTGTTCCAACACTTTAAAAACTCACATGGCCTTCACGTTTTTATATTTTGTTTACCAAATTTTATGCACTTATTTTTCCCTTTGAGTGATGTTTGGTATCCAGATCTCTACTTTTTCAATTACAGACAAGGGGTTTAAATGAAGCAGGACCAACTATGTTAGACAGATGGCCATTTAAGAGGCATTTTGAAAAACTTCTTTTGAAAAAATGTGCAATGGCTATAAAAATGATTTTCCTCCCTTGGACATCCTTTACATTAAAGAATAACTCTCAACTGTATTGAAGATCTCATGACATGAGTGAATGAAATATTAGAAGCTATAGACTTAAAATGTGAGGTAACAAGAAAATCAGATACAGTTTCTGTAAAGGAAAAGTAGAAGAGATCCACTATGGAGCAACACAGCCCAGTGATCCCTATGTAGCTGCTGGTAGCTGGAAAAATTTTCAAATTATGCAACCTCTCTGTAAATTGTTTTTTGCTTCATGTTTTCATCTTGCATTTTCCATAAACTGGTCAGGTACTTTTGCTACCTTCAGTTGATGTGTTTATCTTTCTTCTTTTGTTTATTTGAAGATGAAACAACAGATTCATAAGGTGCTGGATTGAAGGCCTGTGACAGGAATGCTCATGTCTGTGAGCCAGGAAATAATCAAGTGGCTAACCAAGAAAATAAATCCCCCCACAAGCATTTCTGTGCAGCACAAGTTATTTGATGCATTTTTCTGATACATGCATTTTCTATTTGTCTATGGACACCCACATCCTTATCCCACAGAAGCCAGCCATGTTCATACAATGAGAGGAAAAGACAGATCACCAATGCCTTTTATTTTTTTTTTTTTTTTTTTTTTTTTTTTTTGGTCATTTACAGCTTTATTTTTTTTTAACAAAGCTGAAAATTTTCACATGTAAAGCAAGTCGCATAGTTCCATAATTCATCTGTCTATAAACTTTATAAAAGATCCTCTTTTGGATCTCTTTTGTCAAAGGTAGACCTTAGAAGAAGAAAGGAGAAGGTGAGTTTGGGAGAAGATCTCTCAAAGTAGGATTTTCATTGATCTAGAAAAGTCATGAGTAACAATTTTCATGAACTTGAGATATTTAAGTGACACTTTTTTGTAGGGTGCCATTACCATCTCAAATAGATTTCTGATTTTTCTCATTAGGCATTCTTATTAGGCAAAAACTTCTGCAAAGAAGAACTGCTGTGTTCTAACCTCTTTTGTCACACTTATTTCCAAGGACAAATGGGCACTTAGCCATCCACTGGCTGTGAAAAACACTTAATGGAAAGACAGCAAACTAATTTTCTTTCACACAGAGCACTTCCTGAGCCAATTTCTTTTTATTTTGCTGCTCATAATAATAATTACTCATTTCTTAAACAATCCTTTTTAACAAGACCATTTGAGTAAGAAATGTTACACTGAATTTTTACATCACAGAAATAGATATCATACCATAAACTAAAGATGGCAAACAACAGATAATCCCAAGCAGATAATCCCAAAATTAACACAACCATAATAAGACTGCACACTGTAGAGCTGAGAGAAGGTAATTTAAATGAAACATCCATGTCTATTGCTAATTACCCAAAATAAGTTTGAGTACTGACATCACTAATCATATACACAGGATCACATGAGCTATGGACATTATACCTGCTGGTTCAAGGCCTTACCACATATTTTACTTTCACTATTTCATTTTATTTCATTATTTACAGAAAACTAACAATTCATTAATATTGCCTGTTCTTTCAGATTAAATGCCTCTTACATTAAAAGTCTTCCTCCCTTAGACTGGAGTGTTAGGATCACCAGTTGGCAGGGCAGGGAATCCAGGTGGTACTGCAGTGTCACAGGATATTCTAAGGGACTCCTGTTTCACATATATATATAAAATATATAAATATATAAAAATATAAATAAATAAATAAATAAATAAATAAATAAATAAAAATACACATACACACATACACACATATATATATATGTATGTATGTAAATGCAGGCCTGTCCCGCTTTCCACAAACCTCAGTATGATGCAGACATCTTTTTGGCACCAATGCAAATTTATCTTTCAAGACTTTGAACCTAAGTCCAAAAAGAAGGAAATCTCTGATCCTGCTGCTACAGGATCTACATGAAGGATGATTGAACTGAGACTTGGAGAACCACAATTAATCAACTATGAAGAAAGCTAGTGAGTGGATTTGGGTCCATAGGCTACAAAATTTAGAAACTGATTGCTGAAACACTGTGTTCAATTCCCATTTAATATAGAAGATTATTACTCAAATATTGATCTGTAATATAACAAGCATAAACCCCCTGCTTTTCTTAAGCACTTTGAATGCATACACTTGTTAATGAACACAGCAGCATCTGCTGCAGTAGGTGTTATTTTTTACATTTTATAGAGAGGAATCAAAATGTGTCATGGTCTTCATCCTGAATTTTGTGTTGCTCTGGCAACACAATGGGACTCCATTTGATTTAACCACCTGACTCAGGCTTGTCCCTCATGGGTAGGATGCAAGACACAAGTGAAATTTGCTCACCAGAGTGCAGGGGCTGAATCAGTCTCAAAACTGCACATTTGTCTTTACTCTTTTAGTCTCAAGAGTTCCCAATTAGGCCTCAAACCACATCCACTTCACTGTATTTACCTTGTGTGGATTTTAACCTCATAGGGCAGTGGTAAGCTTTTGTAAAGTAGCACTTAGCAACATACAGGATGATTGTTTCCAGTGTAGTCTCTCCTTCCACAAAAGGTGCATGAAAACCCTAACATGAATGTGTGATGCTGCAGCTGGCCACTGAGCAATGCTCAGGGCATGGGATGGACTATCTGCTCTGAAAGAGCAAACTCTTGCAAATGAAACTTTCTGCAGTCTTCTGCTATTAAAACAAAACAAAGTGGTAACAGATATCCCATGAACCAGTCTGAGTTTGCTTGCTAAAGCTTAGTGTCATCTTCCAAGAAACATCTGTGTTAATGAATTTCTATGTGATGTAAAGTTTTGTTTCTATACCATATTATTGTTACATGTGTAAGCACACTTAAAGCCCTAATAACATTGGTGAAACTCACATTTTAAAGCTTGAATGTATTAAAAACCTCAAAAAGCAAGTAACTCAGCTTGACTGGTTCAACAGGTAAACAGTTTGTTGTTCACCATCTTTCTAGTGCCATGTATTTGAATTCTGAAGGGGTTGTCATATGATAGCAGTGCCTACTAAGTCCCAGACTCTCAATTGCATGACCAAATTCCTGCTCCACAGAACCAAAAGCCATTAAAAAATTCTGTTCCAAGCAACTTGCAAATGGTAAAATACGCCAGCCATAATTTGCTCACTTGTTCTCCCTATTGGTCTAAGTCTGCTCACCCACACTTCTATTACTTTATGTCTTCCTTAAGAATGACATATTTGTGATTTGTGCCTGAGAAATGTGTTGCTTAAGGGACTCCAGAGCAAAACACTGTCTCCTAGGCTTTTTGATAGTACAGTCAACATTATTAGAGCAAATGAGAGAAATATGTTTCTGCTTCTTCAGAATCCTCTGAGATGAACATCATCTCTTGCACTTGGTTTTCCTGACATGGGGCCCATTTCATGCTCAGGCACACTAAGACAATAGCCACTTTTCAAATCATGACTGGCACAGGACATAAAAAGATTTTCCTCTTCTTTGTGTGGACTATGGACATTACCAAAGGAATTTGTTTTTACAATTTACTCCCTTTCTGAAATTACTGTGAGCACCTTTGCATATGCCATGGTTTAACCTCAACCAGCAGGCAAGCCCCAGGCAGCCACTCACTCCTTCACCAGCGAGATCGAGGAGAAAATCAGAAATGAAAAAGCCAGAAAACCTGTGGGTTGAGATAAAAAATTTTAGCAGGGAAAGAAAAAGCTGCTCACACAAGGAAATCAAAACAAGGAATTAATTCCCTGCTTCCCATGGGCAGGCAGATGTTGCCATCTCCAGGACAGCAGAGCTCCATCACATGTGACTTGGGGAGACAAAAGTCATTACTCCAAATTGTCTTAGGTTGCAATTCAGGATGTGACCAAGAGTATGTATTCTATCACCATCTGTTGAAACCAGGTGGGGCAGTCATCTTTATCTTTTCCACAACCCATCATCCCTCCAGGAAGATATCATCTGCTGCTGGGCCATTGAGTCCCACAGCATGACTGATAAAGTTACATCATCCCACTGGGAGATGCTCCAGCCAGGGGGAGGAGCCAAGCCTTTCCTACCTAGATAAAAACTGAGATTTTGCACACCAGAGCAGCCTTTTTTCCACTGGGTTCCATAAGAAAACCAGACCTTTCCACATCATCACTGGACCTTTGGAGGAAAACTGCACCTTCTGCAGGAGCACTGCTTCAGCTGAACCACATCTGCCACTGCAGGAGGATGCAGCCACCATTTAATAGGACTGCTACCAACACCCTGACTGACAGGGTGTCAGGTTGTATTCTGGCTCTTTCAGTGTTCTGGGTTTGTTCTTTGTAATACTGTATTTCTATTTTAATTTTCCTAGTAAAGAACTGTTATTCCTATTTCCCGTATCCTTGCCTGAGAGCCCCTTAATTTCAAAATTATAATAATTTGGAAGGAGGGGGTTTATATTCTCCATTTCAAAGCAGACACCTGTCTTTCAAATCAGGACACAAATGTACCCCCCATTTCTTCATTCCTGCCCTCATTTTATATCCTGAGCACAATGTCATATGGCATTGAACATCCCTTTGGTCAGTTTGGGTCACCTGAGCTGGCTGTATCTTCTTTCAGCATCCCAAGCACTTCCAGTCTCCTCTCCAGCATGGCAGAATTAACAGCAGAACAGGCCTTGGTTTTGTGTAAACCCTGTTCTAGTATCACCACTGAGTTTAGCACAAGTTCAAAACATTATCCCACACCAGCCACTGTGTAGAAAATTGACTCTATACCAGTCCAAATCAGCATAGCCTGCTACCACCACAAATAATTCTTAGTTGATTTCCCAAAATATCTGTTCACCTTGTAATCTGAATGTAAAGCTTAACCTGTCACAAAAAGTAGTTTAACACAATATTTTCAGCACTTGAACTGTCTCAAATAGGTTAGCATAAATTTGAGGCAAAGTGGAATAAGAAACTCCTTTCATAGAGATTGCCAAGGTTTGGCTTCCTACTCTTATTCTGTGTTGAAAAAACCACAAAATTTGCAATTGAAAATTACCTTCTGAAGGGCACTTTATTTTGGAAAAGGAACAGGGAAATTATTGCAATTAGTATTTCAAATCAGCATGCCAAAGTGAGTAGTCAACAAATGAACACAGAGACAGCAAGACATTTAGTCATGAACTCTTATGTCAGTTTTACAAAAATTGTAGAAGAAATGGAGTTTCCTAATAAAATTGGGCTGAGTATTTATTATTATTAAAAAACAAAAAAAGAAATCCCACTGGATGAGAAATCATTTGCTCTAAGTGCTATTACTGTTAATGAGAGAAAGAAAACAGTTAATTTCATGCATATTTTATTTGAAATTCACTCCATCCATGAAATAATTTCACATAACAGTAGGTGGAATACAAACAGGCTAAATTACATTATGTGCATGGTGAAGAAGACCAATAAACAAGAAGGCTTGTAAAAATAATACTTTGACAGTGTAATAGAAGTCTTCCTGTTCCAATTCAAGTGGAAACATATGCAATCTAAACTGTTTTAGTGAATCCAAAGGCCTAGATCCCATGATAAATATACACAGCAGGTTGGGCTCTGCATTCCTTTCTATTAATTTTGCAAAGCCATTAAAACCAAGAGAACAGCTCTGCCCTCAGTGCTTGTGTGCAGTAAACCCTGCCTGCGTGTCAAGAAAAACCTAACTGCAGCAGAACAAGGTTAATGCTTTCACATCAGACAGCTGTAGTAACCCACCAGTCTATTTCAGGATTCCTGACTCTTTTCTGAGCTGTAGTAAGCCATCTGCCTATTTAGGGAGTACCTGACTCTGTACTCTGTAATTAGCAGGTGCAGTAAGTAGAAAAGACCCACTTATTATCTGTGCTAGAAAGATGTTCTTGCAGATCCCATGTGAACATGGTTCAGGCAATATCTGTGCAAAGCCTGCAGCATGGAATGTTTTGGGTTGTCAGCCATGAAAGTCATATTCCGAATTGATTGTGGAGATCAGCTGTGGAAGAAAAGCTCATCCAACCTTGAGAATTGCAGTTCTAAAGAGGGTAGTGAACTATAACTCTCAGTTTAGAAATCTTGAAGGCAGATGATAGTGTAGTTTATCACCTGGCTGTTTATCTCTTTCACCTTTTTCAACTTGCCTCTGCAGGTATGTACATGTAAAACATTTATAAATATTTTGAGATTCCTGATAACCCTGCTCTGACACTATCCTATTTTTTAATATAAATGTCCTTGCCTCTGAAAGTTATTGCCTGAAGCTATGTGACTCAAAATGCTGCATACCAGTTCAAGCAAGTCTATATTGCAAGCAATATATATGTTTAGAGCTATTACCAAGCAGACCCCTAAAATTAGGGATTTTTCAGGATTTATTTTTTGCTCTGAAAGGGAGATCAGACAGACACAACAGTTCAAGGTGCCTTCTAAACCTTGTGTCAGTGCTATGAACTCTCTATTCCGTTATAGCCATTTCTTCAGATCAGTAACTTTGCCTTCTTTCCTCGAGGCCATGATGGATTGATTGCACTATAGTTCACATAAAATGGAAATATAATCCATACCCAACACTTTGTATGTCTTATCCCCAGCAGGTGTTTGAGTTCTTATTAATGAACCTTTTTATGCACTTACTTCTGTGTCCAGCTAAAACACATTAGTCTAATGAAAGAAGAGAGTTTAAAGGAAGATTTTGAAGAGAGAAAAGCAGCAGACTGGTGCACAGAGAAAAGGCTGACAGAGCAGCAGACATGCTACACAGCCATAGAGACTCAATTGGTTGGGAAATTTGTTAAAATTATGCTTATTTTAGCAAAATGAGGAGAAATTAGTAATAATAACTGGTGGCAAGCTGAAGGACAAGAGAGATTGGAGTTGTCGGTGCTTTCAAAGATGGCAACCCTGAATGATGGTGGAGAATTTCAGAGAGGTTACAAAAGGAGGAAAATGAGTACATGCATGCTGATTTGGTTTTCATTCAGCACTTTAAAAAGTTGTGCAGAGATAGAGTCAGGAAAGGGGGAGGTGTGAGAAAATTGGTGAGAAATGACTGACAAAGAAGTAAAAATTGTTCAAAAACTTCAAACAACAGACTAAAGTTGGTTTATATCAGAGTACCAATTAATGTGAGTTTAAGGATGGAACAACTATTTCTCCTCTTGTCATCTTCACAAATATCCTGGAAATGCTATGTGAGTGACTGAGAGTCCATCTCTGCACAGAAGAAAGTCAAAGAACAAGTATTGGAGAAAAAAAGAGGCTGAGAACAGAAGTGATGATTGTCCCAAGATGTGGTTTAGGATGGAATAGACAAAGCAATAATTTGAGTAATGCCAAAAAATTAAAATAGGAAGATGTAAGTCAGAAATAATATTCTATCCCTCATTAAATGGCTATTTCAGAAGTCTGGGAGCAAAAAGTAAATATTACATCTCAGTTCTGCTCTTTTCTTTACCTAGCGAAGCGATCACACAATACTGGTTCTGACTCAGGTGTCCGTCTCTCCATTCACAAAATAAAGGCAGGACATATGGCAACCTCATTAATTTAGTTCTGTACAATTAGAATAGAGATATTAAAGACAATCAGACTTGTATCATCTGACCAAATTGGCAAAGTAGTTTCAGGTACTTGGGAGTATGTAATTTCTTTTGTTGTTGTTCTTCTTGTTGTTGTTGTTTGGGTTTTTCTTACTTGTTTGTCTGGTTGGTTAGTTTCTAATTTTTAACTACTAAACTCTTAGATCTGAGAGCTTGTGTTAGGCTGGTTTCGCTATGACTGTTCTAAAACAAATAATACAGGTTTTATATTTTCTACTAATACTTAAAACCTTAAAATCAGATGTCTGCTGATAAAAAGTCCTTCCACTAACTCTGAGGTGTGAATGAGTGTAAATTTTAAAATGCCAGCTGGATTTATGTCTGATCAAATTATTACTTCAACATGTAAATCTCATATGGGACGAAAACTTAGATTGCTTTGTCTACAGCTTTCCCAACCTTAATTATAATTCTGTGATTAGTAGAAAGGATAGAATGAAACAGTAAATGATGGAAAGACAAAAGAAAATCAGAATAACATAGATTTAATTGATTAGAAACCCTTCATTATTATTGCTATATCCAGAAGCAGCTTAATTTAGAAAACAACTATTACAGAACAGTCTTTTCTGCACAGCAAATTATGTTTTGCAGGACCTCAAATGAATTATGACATTATCTCAGTATTCTACTGACAAGAAGTTTTTCAGCATAGAAATGATCAACGTATTGAAAAGAACAGCAGAAGAACATGTGTCTGCTTTCCAGTCAGCTACTGCAGAATCTTATTAAGAAAAAAAAAAAACCCCGAGGGCATAAATTAGTTGCTCATGTCTTTATGAACCTTTGGTGCTGATGGTGGAAAAAAAGAGGAAATATCTTACAAAGCTGTGAAACACCAGAATCAATATTTCTGTCCGACTTTAAGAAAAACAATGATAACTGAGTTTATAAGATATAGAATTTAATTGTGAAATTGTTAAAGGGCATGGAACTCCATAGCATTTTTTCAATTTATTTTTTCAAAATGTAATAGTATTTTTCAAACAAATGCTTATGTTTCTGTCCAGACAAATGCAATCCAGAAGAGGGGATTTATCAATAGTTACTCCAACTTTTCTTTTTCCAGTAGACAGAAAGCAATAGGAATAGAAAAAACACCACTCATATCACTTCCAATTTCAAAGAATGTTGTCCAAAACTTGATTTAATGCTTGCTTAAAAATCCCAGTAAGCTTTTGTTCAACTACAAATCTAGTAAACCAGAAAACAGTATTTTAAGTGCTTCATCTCTAAGGACTCTGCTCGTTCTCATACCGATCTGTGGGTTTATCAGTTTCCCATTTTGCTGACCATACAGTCTATAGTATTCCCATTGATCCTCCAGTCTCTACTCAAGCCTTTCAGAGTCAACATTTGTCTCTTCACCGCCTTTCCAAGCTGCATAGCAGCTTTCCCTATCAAAGCAAAGTGTGTGATGATCCATCTACCATGTCACAGCAAGCCAAATTATAGAAGTGAACCAATATCTTAATTTTCACAGGTGCATTTTTAAGGATGCAAGACAGTAACGTTACATAAGCTATTGACCACAGAGCACTTATAAAGGAAGAAGGAAAGACTGTGAGGAGTCATCTTTGGCTTTCGTTACTTCTCCCACTAATGTTTGCTTATAAGTCTTTATTGATGTAGTATTTCTTCTATTTGCTGCTACTTATGTCTCTACACCATATTTTAAGATTAAGAGAACTTGTTATGAGGACCTTAAAATTCTTCCTTTATAAGCAAGACCAACATTATCTCAGGAACTATTGATAAATGCTGGCTTTACCTGGTTCTCCTCCATCAAACACTTCCTGATCTGCCTACTTGGCAGTCCCTGGTACTCCAGTTCTTGAGGCAGATGAAATCTGATAGTAATTTGGTGATTGGACTAAAACGTGTCTGTTTGTATATTTTTACAATGGACACTAATTCCTTGGCAAGAATATGAGGTGTCTGTCCCTGGAAGAATGAGCAGAGAGCTTACCTTAAAGTTGAATTAGTATGTCTGAAAAGTCTCCTTTTCAGACAGAGGCCCAGTGAGACCTTTTAAACCTTTTCCAAAGATGAATTTCCAATCGCAGACTTTGCAAGAAAGAAATATCGTCCAACCTTCTTCACATGTAGCTGTAAAATCAGGAATTACCTGTTTGACCTGAGTTTTCACCCATAAATGAAGAGTGGGTCAGAGTTTAGATGCAGCTCTACCCCCACACTGACCTTTTATCAAACCCAGCCATGTAGGTCCCACACAGCAGCAAATTTCCTGGTTTCACGTGGTGGCTACTGGCACGTAGTCAGGGTAGCCAGTGAAGCTGACAAAGTAGATTATCTGATCACCATAGATGTTTAATGATTAAATTAATCCAACCCTAATCCTCACTGACTTTCTTAACTATATCTGCATTAACTCAAACCAGAATTTTAAGTTGTTAATTGCTTAGATACGAAGGCCAATCTGGAAATCATGAACTTGCTTCCTGTTGAGCTGTCACCCAGTGTGCCAAATATTCCAACACAAGAAGCAATTTAAGCATATTGAGAGCCGTTGATCAAAGGAGGGGGTGAAATGTTTATTATTTAGGGGCAAAAGCTCACTCAAAGACACACTCATAGTTGTGCTGGCCATGCTGTGGGCTGCTTGTGGAGTCTGAGTTCTCAAGGACATCTGTTAAACCCACTGGAGCACTTGAATATACCTTTGGAGGCATTTTATTGACAAAACTCCATTTTTTCACTTAAAATTATTTTCAAGACCATGTCTTTCACATGAAATTTAGGGTTCTTACTCAACAAAAACCAAGATGAATTAGCTGATTCCAGCTACCAATTTAAGTTTTTCAAAAACATGAAAATAGAGTAGTTGTGGGAAGAGAAACATCAGAAAATATACATTATTTTCTGTTGGTCAGTAAGGACCTTGTACTGACCAATGGTTAGTGCTGCAAGAAACAATTGTATGCTGGCAAAGTCTTATTCTCCTTAAGATATGAATCCTGCTATGTATCTCTGTTTTATCTAGAGTCACAGAAAGCTTTTGGTTGGAAGGGATCTTTAATCCACTCCAACCTACCTGCTATGGACAAAATTTCTGTATAAATAAGTGCGAGCAACACAGACTTCAAAGTTAAATATTGACTTCAGTGTCAAGCATCACTCACTGGAGCTGCCAAAAAGAATCCAGTATAATTAAACCTGTTGCATACACTTACTGCTTCCTGTGCTCTTGTTAATCAATTTGTTGCTTCTTAATACTGAGTAAACACTTGAATTATTCAAATATTTTTAGCACATCAATTATTTTATAACCCTAAAGCAAGCCAAATTGCATTTTTCCACATCTATTTGCAGCCTTGAGGATTTAAATAATTTTTTTCTGCCTTGCCTGTAGCATCTAACACCTGGGTTCACAGTATGTTTTGTTTATCATTAGATTATTGGATGGATATTACCTGACATATTTATATATGACAAGAACAATCAAAAGACTTAAGATTTGTGTGTTCCTAGATTTAGGGTATTTTGAGGATAATATTCCCTTGTGCTTTTCAAGTAACTTATTTATTCAAAACTTAGGTGAATAAGATTCTCCCAGGTAAATACACCCATTATTTTGAAACAACACTGAAGTAATAAAAATTATGCTTAACTGACATTATTCTATATTTCAACGAAAATGTTCTCTACAGTCTGTTCAAGTCTGTTCAATCACTTCACCTTCAATAAAATTTTACAGGTAAAAACGAATGCAGAATATGTCTCTGTAGTTCAAAGTGGTAGAAAACCAGCATGAGATTACAATTATAAAATGAAAAAAAAAGCATATGTGAATGGCCATCTAAGTGTTTGAGAGTCAATCCATTGCTAGGCTTCTTTTGTCCTCCACCCACCAAGCCCTAATGCATTAACACCAAACTTCATTAATGGATTCCCCTGACAGGTCTGGGTTTTGGTGCTGAAAACTTTTAATGCAGCACAGCCCTGCCCCCCTCTTTCTCTGGGCAGTCCTTTTTAGGGGATGTGAAGCAAAAGATTTGTCAAAAGATTTGTGTGTTATGTCCCCCAAATATCTTAAATCTTGTTTTTTTGGTTTTGTGGGAGGGTTGAATTCTGAAGTCTTGCCCTGGGAAATGTAATATCAGGCTGGAAACAAATAAGGAATGAAGACTGCAAGTTTTGACACAGCTCTATCTATTATAGATTCTCTGCAGAAAAAGAGAAGAAAAATAAAAAGGAAAAAAGAATGATTTTTCCAACTCTTGATATTTTATTGCTATAGATACAGCATGTGGTGTGTTATTTTTTGATACTTTAATAGAAATATTAACAGTCATTAAAAAAATAAACTGTAGCCTTCCTGATTATGGAAAGATCTTGAAAATATGATCCAAATAATTATCTCAAGATTCAATATCTTGAAAAAATGTAAAAAATGGAAATTTCTTGTAACTTTAAAAGTTATTTTGATAATAAGAGTCTCTCATTCAGGGTTGAGAAATGGTTGGACAGGCAATGGTGATATTGGTAGGATTCCTCAGGTACAAATCAGAATCAGCTGAAGAGATCAAGCTTAAAGTGATTCCCATGAAGCATAAATAGAAAATGGAAATTTGGCATATCTATGCTTTTCCTGAGACAATGGCAAAATGAATCCCCTGCCCTTATCTGTTAATCAACAGTGGAAATAAACTGACTTATCTATTGCAAGTTAAAACATGCAACCACTAACTGTGGCAGACCAACTGCTAAACTGACATCATGGTCATTTTTAAAAATAAGCACATGATAAACTGAAGCACATCCTTCACCTGTTTATCCTGAGGTGTTACTGGAAAACCTTTCTACATCACTTTTGCCAATGATTCCAAAATCGTTTTCTTGTTCTGAAATCAGTCTACTGGGTGATTTGTACATTTTTCATTAAATACAAAAGGGCATCCACTCTCAGAAGCACAACAAGGAGTGTTTCTGGGGAAGCCTGTTTTGAAAGCTGTATAAAGCAATTAAGCTTACCTTTAACATTAATGTTATCTGTGCAGCAGGTTCCTTGGAGCATTTTACTCCACTAAGCTACTGAAACTTCACAGAAATAGAACCCAGTCACAGGTGTTATATTAAGAATTGCCCAAATGTAGAAAGTCTGCAGAGGGTGTATGATTACATATCTGACACTACTTAAGGATGTTACCACATTTGGTTGTCAGCTCCTTTTCCCCTCGCCTGAATAGTACATTTTAGAAAGCAGCTTTAGGAAGCACTGTACAAGGAGCTGGTCTGCATTCAGGGCCACTCTCTTCTTCCCTGCTTTCAAGGAACTGCGTGGCCTGAGAGAAACTGGAAAAGGGAGAACTCAGAACTTCTTGCTTCTTCCAGCCCAGTGACAAGTAGAATGGCAGCAAGAGGAGGAATCAGCTGAAATCATGATGGCTATTTGTAAATGTAAGGAATTTGTAGGGACGAGATCACAGACAGGGATTCCCATTTTCTCCTGCAGTGTTGTGGATGACTTAATTATTTCCTAAAAAAAACCCCACCTATCTCTAATTTTGTTATCAACCACCTTCCACAGTTAAGTGGAAAACCAGAGTCAAATTAAACAGATTGGAAGTACATTTCTCCAACTCCTCATAGTCGCATCTCTTCAGTCAATTGCATCCATGGGAAGTTTACGGGGCTTGTGGATTAACTGTTCTGGGAGACCAGAGGCTTCAGATGTGACTATATAAAGGGTTCTCTGCTCCCCACATTTACCCACCTGTCAGGGTTACCAAGTTGTCTGTTATCCAACATAATGGAGAGTTAATTTTCTTGCTTTCATGTCACCATTTTAACCATTCCTCAGCTGACCATTCAACTTATCTTACAGGGACAACTTTCCATCTCTAAACTGAATTCATCAAAGATATACTTCAGTGATCAGCCTTATTTTTCTCTTCAAAGGGACTATACCTCTCTCTCTGACTATCCATATTATTAGATAGAGTTCAAATTATAATCTACCCCTTATTTTGTCTGTCTTCAAATTAGTCTCATCTAACAACCCCCAGAACTTACAGACATGTGGCAGGTTAGCTATAAAACCCACGTGTCCTGGTTGTGTACAAGCTGCATGCGAGGAGCAGAAGAATTGCAGCTACCCCACTGTTTCTGGTTTGCTAAACATAAAGTTTGCTTATCCTAGGCCCACAGGCTGCAGTCACCTATATTGTAGTGGCACAGCTCCAGTATGTAAAATTATTAACCATTTCCTAGATTTAATTTGCTAGACAGATGCAATTATTTGTGATTAGGTTCATTTTCACAACTTCTGTTTTGATTAATTACTAGGAAGATGTATTTCCTGGCATTTCTCAGACCGTGAGTACTTCATTGGATACTTTTCATTGATTTACTTGGAAGACTGATGTTGTCTGCACAGCCAGATTCCTAGCTCACCTCTAGGGCTGTCTGAAATTTTAAAATGGGAACATTTCTAAACAAGATGGGAGCAAAGAAATGGCCAATGCCTTTGGTGACCAACACTGTTAACTCTTACTTCCTGTAGACTGTGTGACTTCATTAATAGTCATCTGTGGACTCATGTGAAGGATGGGAGAGATTTGTGGAACCGTTCTGCTCCTTGTAGATTATGATTTTGAGAAGGTTGACATTTGAATAACTGTTGGAGAGCAAAAGATAAGGGAGTTTTGATCTTTGCTGAGGCTGCATGTTCACATGGTGGTTGTCATGATTTAACACCAGCTGACAACTAAACCCCAGCAGCTGCTCATTCAACCTCCCTGATGGAATAGCAAGGAGAATGGGAAAAGTAAAAGTGAGAAAACTCATGAGTTGATATAAAGGCAGTTTAATAGGAAAGCAAAAGTTGTGCTCACAAGCAAAGCAAACCAAGGAATTAATTCATCACTCCCCATGGGCAGGCACTGTTCAGCCATCTCCAGGACAGCACATGTAATGGTGACTTGGGAAGACAAATGGCACCACCCTGAATGTCCCCGTCTTCCTTCTTTCCCAGCTTCATACATTGAGCATGACACCAGGTGGTGTGGGATGTCCTTGGGTCAGCTGGGGTCAGCTGTCCTGGCTGTCCCTTCCCAGGTCTTGTCCCCCCCAGCATCCTCAATGATGGAGTGAGGAGCAGAAAAGGCCTGGATTCTGTATAAGCCCTGCTCAGCAGCAACAAAAGATCCTGTTTTATCAACATTGAGTCCAGCACAAATCCAAAACAGAGCTTCATATCAGCTACTATGGAGAAAATTAAATAAGCCAGCCAAAAGCAGAACAATGACTTACTGAAACTGTTTTCCGCTGTTGTACCAGAAACTTTGCTTTAGGGTAAAAAATTACCACATCTTATATGCAAAGTTGAGGATTCATTGTTGGCTTAATTAAAGACTAAAAAAATCTAATGAAAGTAGAGGAAATGCTATTGTTGCAGTGATGTACAAAGTCACAGACTAAATTATATATTTAATACAGGAAAATCTTTAAAAATTAACATTATTATATACATTTTTCTAATACTCCTGTCCTGTGAAGCTTTGCTCAACTTTTTTTGTTCTCCCAGTCTTTAAAGTCAATGGCAGCAGTTTTTATTGAGAAAAAGGGAAGCAGGGTAGATTGCATCAAATCCTCAGCACACAAAATTCAGACTGCAATACAGAGCCTGAGAGTTCCTTTATTCTCCTGCTTGGGTTCAATTCAGGTAATTTTTATACTTTGAGTATACTCTGCACCCTATCTTTCTTTATTGGTCTACACTTCCATATTTCATCTGACTTTCTATTGAATATTTAAATTTTATTGGATTTTTGATCCTTTTTAATTTTATTATGCTTCAAGCTTTTCTTCCTGAGCTCTTGAAGTCTCATTCCTTTAACAGTCTGGAACAGAACATTGCTGAGTTTTTTATAACTGTAGAGCCTCTGGTATAATCCATTCCTTATATTTTCAAAGCCTATGATATCTCTTCATACTTGCACTCTGCACCACATCATTATTCTTGAGTCATAGATTGTTCTTTCTAAAGAGATTAAGTATTTGTTAACACCAGCTGTCACTTAAAGATAATATTTCCAAATTATTTTAGCAATAGGCTTTACACCATACACTTGTTCAAAGCAAAGAAAAAAGACTAGTTAGGTGGAGTGCTCCCCAGGCAACTGCTGTAATCTAAACCAAAGCTCAAGGCACAGTCTAGGCACAGCCAGACACAGCAAGCCTGACAAGCCCCAGTACAGAGGCCTTGCAGCATTAGTTTGAAGCCTGTCATCTTTTTATTAGCAGTGACAGCCCTAGAGGTACTTGGCTACACACTTTTGTGAAGTTTCCCCATAAATTACTGAGGCTAGGGGTACCTCAGGAGAGCTCCAAGAGCTGTTTCATATGGAGGAGAGGCAGCCTACAGTGCTGCAGCTCTAACTTGCCAAAACCACACCTGCTACCTGGTACAACTCTCTGAACATGAATTTCTATGTGCAGGAAGGCAGTGGCTCCAGCCATGCCTGTCTGCACTGTATGAGGTCTATCACTCCTCTTACCCTTTTGGAAAAGACCCTGTTGCATTTTTCTGTTCACTGCCAGGCAGCAGTGCTGGAATGCAATGTTGGA
Organism: Muscicapa striata striata; assembly: GCA_030060385.1. NCBI lineage: Eukaryota > Metazoa > Chordata > Aves > Passeriformes > Muscicapidae > Muscicapa > Muscicapa striata. The sequence continues at coordinate 1,780,073 of JAREIS010000046.1, forward strand.
TTCATGGCTGGCTCAGTGACCTGGGACATCCTTTCCAGCCTTAATGATTCTGTGATTTAAAGATTCTATGAGAAATATGTATTGGGAAGAGAAGGGAGGAGGTCTGCATCTTCACACAGCTTGTATCCAGCACAGGCTGATCTCTGTATCCAGGGTGTGTAAGGGCTGTACTTCAATGGGATCTAGGTTCCTAAATATGCTCGTGTCTCTAGCTGAGTTTGCATACTTCATCTATATGCTGTCCATACTGAGGTGAATCTGCAGGCACCTCCCAGGTAATCTTCCTGGCATTGGTCCAGGGCATCCTCAGAGGTGTGGCATTTGATGAAATGTTCTCTTCCTGCATGTGCTTACAAGCTCCTGGGTGTACTCATTGGATGAACAAACACAACAGTCAAAGCTGTGACAAGCATAACCCTCAAGGTAATGAAGACAATTTCTGGGCTGTGAAGTTCTGCAATGAAACAGGAACATAATATTTAGTGGCACTGTGATGCTGTGACAGCAACACAAACCAAATAGGCAGGTAACAAGATGTTCTTCTGCCAACCAGTACTGCTTCACATCACCTGGGTGATTTCTTGTGTTAAAAAATGAAGCCCTGGAAAGGTTATGGAAAACTTTTCTGGTGACTAAATTCTTATGACCAATACATCTGGCTGAAAACCAGTGTTTAATTTGGGTCCAGGAGACAAATTTCTTTGCTGTTATTAGGAAAAAAGTAAACCCTCTCTATATAAGAAGAAAAGAGAGACTTCATGGTCTCTTTTGCCTACAGTTCCAGCTGGTTACTGTTGCAAGTTAAAATATATTTTTGAATATAACACTTTTTTTCCCCTGAATTACTCTTTTATTCACTGACTTTTTAAACTGTTCAAAAATTCTCTGCAATCGTGTAGGAGTTGAAGTATATTTTCTCATTAAAAATTTGTTCTGTATAAGCTCCAGTGTGCTTTGTTTATCACTCATGCTCCTGAGTTTCTGATTCTGAATGTGAAAACCACAGAAAACAATTTACCACTTTCTTCGTTATTCCATTCATATTCTGAAAGGGAAGTTATATTTGTCATTATTACTTGGATAAAATATGTACTCCTACCTTGTAAATCTACTTTATATCTGAGGATTTTGCAATAAACTGTAATTGAATTCACTTGTCCTGGCATCTCTTAATAACCTTTCCTGTTCTTGGTATTACAATGAAGTAAAATGCTCGTAAGTGGATGCAGAATGCACCTAAGTGACAGACTCTTCTGCCTCCTGTGACACAGATATTTCAGGCAGTCTATGTAATTCAGAAGACATTCAGAGCTCAGTGGCTGTGGCTGCTGTATCACAATCCAAGCACATCCAGTTTTTCCAAGACTTCTGCTGAGTTTCGCACTCCAGGAGGTCACTGAGTTTCTGTGAGAGAATGCACCTGGCTGATGGATTTCAGGGTTTCCAGAGGGAACAAATTTAATATAGAAGGTAAGACAGGTTCAGTGATACGTTGGTTGACAAGGGCTCCAAGGTCAGCCTTGCCCAGGAGGCACTGGTGACTGTCAACCTAACACAAATGTCCATTCAAGTGACCAAAATTCTCAGAGAAAGGCAAAATACAGGCAATTGTCACAGCTTTTTACACTCTCATGTACCGGACAAAAACCTGTGTGTCTGAATTTACATTTCCTCAGCAAGGGTATCTACATCATTGTACAAACCACTGAAGTATCACAGTTCTTTTCAGAATAAGAAAAAGTAACTGGGAGGGATTTCACTAATAACTAGAAGGGATTAATAGGCTGTAACTCAGGTAATAGCAACTATGAACTCAGTTTTTACTGTCCCAATATAAGTTGCATGGTCAAATAATTAAAAAACTCCTGTCTAAACAGTTTCATAGGAAATTTTAGAAATTAAGAGGAAGGAAACGTGAAGGCAGTTGCCAGTTCTTAATACAGCATCTGTACTAAGCTCCTATATTTATTGTCCTTAATTCCTTTCCAACACCATGGTTTGTCTGGTTTGTCTACTGTCATCTCTCATTTTATTGAAAATTAAGCCCATTGAAAAAACCACAGCATATTTTTCTCTTCATACACCACTTCATACATAAAACTTTTCCTCTTCTCAAAAGCTTTATAATTTAAAAAGACGAAGCAGTAGAGGTGATGAATATTCATGTAATTTCTCCTGGTTTGTTTTTTAGTTTTTCCACTGCACTCATTCAGAGTAATGGTAACAGTTTAAAATCTCTCCTCTTTACCACTCCTGCACATATTTCTCATACGAGCTTGAAATTTCAATTCTTGTAAAGAACTCAGTGTTCATATTTTCCTGTCAACTCTTCTTGTCACTGCCACTGGAGACCAAGCAGTACTTTATGACTTAATTTCCCAACATTTTCAAGATCAAGGCTTTTATAGTCAAAAATAGACCAAGAAAATTTACAAAAGGCTACGGGGCTGTTTCATGCTGTTGTGTGGAAAAGAAAAAACCCACCCTAAAACCTGTTTCTTCCTTATTCCGTAGCCTTTATGTCAGGCTAAAATAGGTTAGTTATACATCTATGTCACTCCATCTATATGCTACTATCTCTTACCTCTCTACCTTCTTTCAGGTGTAAATGCAGGCATGCAAAGCAGTTGTGTCTATTTCCTACTTTTACATTATTTATTTGATAAATAAATCTTTGAGTCTATATTTATCTCTGTCTGTACTAGTGCATGGTGTTAAATAATCTTCTTGGTCTCTGCATTTCTGTCTACAAGAGACATGCATTCAACAATGTTCTTGTACTTGTCTGACTCGAGCTGCTTTGTTCAAAACAGCAAAATTTAGCAGTATTAGAGGCCATGGTATTGCATGAATTTAGAAATCATCTCCAAGGTAGAGCCAAAACCTTCCAAGTCATCACCTCAATCAAGAAGGAGTCAGACAGGAAGGAGCTTTTGTTAGTAATGGCAATGGCTGTAAAATAGAGTTTAATCTCCTGCTTTGAGTCCTGGTAAAATCATATTTATTATACTGATCTACAAAGGTTACACACATTCCATTGGGCATCAGCACAAAATTAGATTTGATATTATGGCTAACAGTAACTCCCAGAAGAAAAATATTGTGACAATGAACTGTGAAAGGGCAAACTTTGAATGCTGACAGAAAAGGTTAACAGTATGCTGGAGAATGTAATACAAAGGAACACCCTACACTCCACAGATTTGACGTAGAAAGTACGTCAGGAGCAATTGCAGAGACAATGAATGCCAAGAGAAAAAAGGCAGCTGTTGGGGTTTAACCCCAGGCAGCAGCTAAGTACAACACAGGCATTCTTTCATTTCTCCACCACCCTCCATCAGTTGTGGGGTGGGGAGGACAATCAGAAAAAAAGATAAAAGGTAAAAATAGTTTAATGATTGAAATAAAATAAAACAGAACTAAGACTAAGAAATGGGGAAGGAGAGCAATAAAACCCAAGAAAGATGAGTGATGCACCATAGAATTGCTGACCACCCACTGACCAATGCCCAGCCCATCCCTGAGCAGTGATCAGCCCCTTCCAGCCAGCTCCCTCCAGTTTATGCTCTGAGCATGGCATTGCAGGGTGTGGAATATCCCTTTGGCCAGCCCAGGTCACCTCTGCTGGCCGTGTTCCCTCCTGGCTTCTGGTGCACCTGCTCACTGGCAGAGCCCAGGGCACTGAGAAATCCTTGGCTCAGGGTAAGCACTGCTCAGCACCAACCAAAACATTAAAGTTACCAAAGTGTTATCAAAGTGTTATCAAAGTGTTATCATGTTACCAAAGTTATTCTCATCCTGAATCTGAAACCAGCTATCTGGAAGAAAATAAAGTCAGTCCCAGATAAATCCAGGATGCAAGACCACGTCATTAGGCAGAAAAATGAGCATCTTTTCCAAGGCTAAAGAAGCCTTCTTAAAAAACATATGGGAATCTTGTGTAAATAACGCAGTATAAGACAGATCTTGTCCAAATAAGACAGATGCCAGGTCTGCTGTAATTCCGAAATGAGGAAAGCCAAGGGAAGCTCGGAAAAGTGGCAAAGTAAATGACAATAATAGCACTAAGATGTTATCTACAACAAGGAAAAAAAAAAAAGGACGCACATACAGGAACACAGGATCCAAGAAAATAATAAGAAAAGAGAAGGACCATAACTGAGTTAAAAAAAAAAAAAAAAAAAAAAAAACAAAACTAATGTTCTTTTTGACCAGTCTTTACAGCAGATAAAAGATAGGGAAATTTTTACACCAATGTGCTATTTGTATCACTCTTCCACTACTTCAAGGTCTCTGAAGACTCAAAAGAGCTTCAAGGTCTCAAGTGAAGCAGTAAATAAGTTATCATAGCTGCATTTTATCCAGGATCAGAATGAAATGTACTGTGAAAGAGGTGACATACCTATGGACCCACTACTTTTCTCCTCAAAATACCCCCTGATTTCCAATGCAGAAGCAGCAGGATTTTATCACTCTTGATCCCTACCTTTCCCTGAAGTTCCTTCTTTTATCCTGATGACTTATTTATCACATCTTTCTGGGGCTTAAAGCCATCTTCCCTCCTTCTAAAAGCCTATAGTGTAGTCATCATTCATCCTAATTTCCCACCTTTCTTATTCTTATCTACCTTGTCCATCTTGTCCATCCAATGTTTTCTGGAGGTTTCAAGTAATTTCCTTCTATAAAACCTCATTTGTAAGTTCCCAACAAGAGACTTACTGGTTTTTTCTTGTTCTTCACTAGAAATCTGCATTAGACGTTTAAGCTCTCAGTGATGGTGATGTCTCCTTTCAGGAATGCTGCCTGGCAAAAAGATGGATGGAGGGTGATGCCATCAGTGGATAAGAAACTTCATGAATATTCAAAATATTTATAGGTACTGAGGATGCAGTTACTTTCAAAATACAGTCCCACATTTGAAAGAATAATTTTCCATCTTTAGTCTTACACATGTTAACATCAAACTTCATCTTCTTCACTAGTCAAGCATGAGAGATAGGTTTTTTCTGAGGACAGTTGACCAAACACCAAAGGAGGAGGATGGTAAAGGTGTTTCATTGGGCAAGGTTGACTCTGCTGGTGTTGTGGTGACAATGCATAGTGCAGAGGCTCACAAGACTAAAATCAATAATTCTTTGTGCTGATTTCCTATGAAGCTATTAAAAAGAAATTAACATAATTAGTTTGAAATTTCACTGAAAATTAGTGTGACTTCAAAGGGAAAACAAAGTTGTTTGAGTTTGGAGAAGATTTATTTTCCTAATCTGAACCATTTTGTTAACCCTAAATTAAAAGAAATGGGGGAAAAAAAAGTGTATCCTGTTTTCATGCTTTTTCTTTCATTTCATAGATATCAGGGATCAAATTTGGAGCTGAGAAATATCCTTGCGGGAAACAAATGAAGTGACAGAAGAGTGGGAGGATAGGAGTTGTTATCCAAAATGTTCCTGACACCATCACACCCCTTCAAGTGTTTGTTAAATAATATATTATTAGTACATACAGCCTGGGAAAATGTCATTCTGAACAGATGCTGCAGAGAAGCCAAATGTGATGAGGGTGATAAGGCAACAGGCTGGGCTTGAGCCATCGTCCTGTAACAAAACCTGAGCACTCCCAGGTGCTCGTAGAAATAATTTAGTGCTTTCCATCTAGAGCCTCAGTATATTACAGTTTCAAGTGCAGCTGTATGAGGAGCATCAGTTCAGCAAAGATTTCTGGTGCTCTCTGCAACAGTCACCAGTGCACTCCCTTGCCATCCTTCATTTGCTCTGGCAGGCTGTCATGTTACATGTCAAGATGGCCAAAACCTTAGACACCCAAAGTCCTTGATGACCTTAATATCTGGTCTGAGGCAAATACCAGCAATGATCCTCATCTAGCTCATGTGTATAATAAATCCATTGGTCTGGATGCTGTATGTGAAATACTAAATCTGACTCTGAAAAGGCATCAGTCTGAGGTGTGAAATTTGCTCACTCACTATAAAAGGGCAGCATGTTTTACTGCATATTACAGACTTTTTAGAAGTTTAGACAAGAACAAGGGTTTCAACCCTCTAACAACACTGGTAACACTGTGCCAGACACACAGACATCAGCATCTTCAAACATGTCTGTAAGAATAGTGGGAAGTCCTCTTTCTGTTTGGATCAGAGATAGTGACTACAGAGAGTACAAATTATCTCAGTAGATGGATCCCAGCTATAAAACAAATGTGCCCTAAACGTTTGGACTTTTGTGCAGGTGAACTTAGAATTCAGTTGTTGGTGACAGCTGAAATTTTCAGCAGCAAAGAGGCAGAGTCTCTCAGTGTATCAGCTGTGGTATATGGGGAGGGGGGGGTGGTGAGAGAAAGAATTAGATGTTGCCTTTAAGCAGGTGGATGTATTTATTTTTTAAATTTTTTTGCAGCTTTGCAGATTTGGTTTAGTAAATATGTCTTATTCTGTTTCCCTCTGGCTTGAATGAAGTATGATTTTTGGGGTGACTATAATTGGCTAAAAGATGATACTTGATAAATCCAGCTGTGGTGCTTAGGGTCTGGAGTTATCCAGCTCCTGTGTCCATCTGAAGGGTGTACATTGAAACTGCACAGGCTATTTCGGGAAATGGAAATTTGGTGTCCTTGAAGAGTTTCTTCCGGTGAGTACTGACAACCAGAAGAGTATTCTGATGTTTAGCAAGGCAGTGAGAAGAGCATCTAAACCAGTGGTTTCAAGGCTTAGATTTCTGTGGCAAAGAAAGGCCAGGAAAACCTAGGCAGCAAATTAGGGACCAGTTTTTTTAAAACCATGTGGCCAATCTAAACAGAAGATTTTCTGCATGGATTTGAATGTAAGATCTCATAGATTGCTTCAGGAAATCTTCATCTGAACTTTCTAGTCTGACTGCAGCCCATAGTACCTACGTCAGCAAAAGATAGGGTTTTGTTGTCAACATCAGCATATTAGTAAAAACCCTATTATAGATCTTAAAGAATTAGTGGTTTAGTATTTTTTGTTACTGTTACATATGGTTTGGTGGTTTGCTCCTGACCAGGACATACTGATGCAGACCCTCATGGTGTTGAGAGGGAAACATTTGAATCACTCCACTGCTGACATCTCCCCACCTCAGATCTGCCTCATCTTCCTGACACTCCCTGCCACTCCTCTAGCTAGCTTCCATCATGGTACCTCCTTTTGAACTCTGTTTCTACAACATTATCTCAGATTTTCAACCTCATACTTAAAGTAGACCTCAAGCCAGACCTCTGTTGCCCTTAGGTATGAAACAGCCCTGTGTTGGCTGGAAGTTTAACTAGTGCTCTGGATAATATACTAAAGAAAGTTCTTGGCACTTGCTTTTAGCTACATTTTTGTAACAGAACAAACTCTTGTGTCCATAAGAGCATCTTCATTTCTTCCCCTTCCTTCTCTTGTGTAACAGTCAAACACCTTCAGGCAGAAAATGCTTTCAGATGCACTTGACAATAATAGAGGTTTTATCTCATTAGAAAGAATAAAATGTCAGTAGATACATTGGAGAGCAAAATATGATTTAATAGCCTAAATCAAAGTTCAGTGATGCCAGTGAAAACATCCCTGTGGAAAGACTGCAAGAGAAAAGGCAAGTAGATATAATGGCCATCAAATCAAAGGTCCCAGATATCAAATTTAGGTGATTTCTTTGAAAACAGCTTAGCATGAAGTTAAATACACCCCCACACATAAACAAACACACCCACAGTCTTATATAAGCTTGGGTTTGGTCCAAAAACAGGGAAAAAGAGAAGAATCTTAGAATGGTCCTTTGGCTTTTGTTAGAATTTTTACTTATCTTTCTTTACATCTGTGCTTCTTTTTTATAGGAGAAGTTTTTCTTTTTATTGCTTGTTGATGTTCAATTTTTCTGCCTGAGATCATTCACAGAGAACATAAAAGAAGGATTTTTTTGATCCTGACTTCAGAAGAAAAGTCAGCAATGTATTGAGAAAGAGAATTAAGGATTATGTGAACAGAAGGAAGAGAGCAGGCTGACCATTACCTCTCAACTCTATTCCTTGGGCATGGAGCAATTCAGCCATGGATTGAAAAAAACTCCACTTTCTGCTAACCATTTTGACAGCATAACAATATACTGGGGAGAAGCACGTGCTGCTAAGGGGTATTCAGAATTAACAGTAAGGTTTAGGTAATTTTCCCACGGCCAATTACAAAGTTACTTGTTATTCCACAATCACTTGTCAGAGCTGTCACTTGTCCTGTCATTTCTGATTGCCTCTCTCAGTCCCAGAGCTGTTTGACATGTCCCCAGTCAAGGAAGCCTGGTGACAAAAATATCAGTGGCTTCGCTGGAACCTGGAATGCCAATCACTTTGTGGTACATATTCTTCATAATCTCAGATTTAAAGACACAAATGTAAAAAAGAGCCTATGTACCTCAAATAATGCAAGAATCCATCAGCTTTTAGAGCACAATCATTGCGGGAACAATGGTGGCTTTTTCTCCCAAACATTTAGCAATTTTACTGGTAGCTGCCATTAACTGAAATATTTTCTCTTCCATCTGCTTCATGTTCAGCCTGACAGAGAGCAGAAGCCACTGCCAAGACAGTGCAGCATTCAACCTTTGCTCTCAAAATAGTTGAAATACACTGAATACTTCTCTACATCCTTCTCTACAAACACAATTTGTCTTACAGTTGTGGAAACCTTGTATCCCATTGCATTGCTCCTCATGTGCACTTCAGATAATAAAGTTTGTGGGATTTGTGTACTTTACCAGCTATTAGTGCCACCTCTTATTTTTATTGTCTCATTTTTAACTTGGAAACCAAGGATGTTCCTGCAAAGGCTTTTCACATCTGAGCAATGCCCAAAATCTTTCCTTCATGGGGGCATTTTGATCTGGGTGTCAAGGAGAGCCTTTCTGATTCTGAGGAAACTTGCTTAAATGCTCTTGCAAATGTAACATTTTAAGCGCCTTCTCATATCTGTCTTCAGCCCCTCATGGGCTTGAATGTCTTGTAAGTGAATTTTGTTGAGATGTGTCTTTGATCATTTCCACATCTGTCTTCTGGTGGCATTTACAATAGTGAGGACTCAGGTGAATTCAATGCCCTAGAGAGCTGCATTTTTTTCTGAGATAATAGTTCTTGAAATTCTCCACAGTGTACATCTGGAAGTTCTTCAACTTCTCTCTGTGTATCATTTCTTAGTCCTGCAGTTCTTCCATTGTCATGCCTGCTATGGATGGAATTATGTGCAGCAAGATACGACAGCATCTTGACATCAGAAATTGCACAAAGCTGTCCAATAATGTCTTTTGTGATATTATTCTACAGGCAGGTATAAGCTGCCATGGATTTTCTTGAGGCTAGCAGTTTTCTTCTCTCTCTCTCTTTTGCAGAGTCTTATTTATTTCAACTGCTAATTCAATGTTGATATTTGTCTGGCTGAGGGGAGGTGTGATGTGCTGTGAATGAATTCTCATTGCTGAGTAAATTGTACAGTCTGACTGCCAGTAAACTGCAGTTTACTCTCTGAAAAAGAAAGGGTTGGGAGAGCAGGCCTTGAGGGAAATCCCAGTGCTCTGCCTGTGATGGCTGTTCTGACACTGTTAGACAAATTCCTTACTCCACAGAAACTAAAGTAAGAGTTTGCAGTGAAAGAAGCAGTGAAAGAAGTAATTAGTCACAAAATTTGCTTCTGCTTTGCTCTGTGATCTGTAGGTGCACAGTGCCTGGATATTATATCTTCCTTTTTATTTCCTTGCTTTTTACAGCTTTTGTGAAACTAGGTGAAACTGCTGGAGGAACTTGAGTTTGTATGGAAGTAAAATCTGTCTTTGCCCTCCTCATGGCACCAGTGTTGTCATCTTCAGCTCTATGCAGGAAACACAAATGCTCCTTACCAAAACCTGATTCCATATGATCTGCTCAGATGTGTACATATATATATACACACATAGATGTATGTGTACATATATATGTGTACACCAGTGCTTTCCCAAATATGGTGAGGCAATTGCTCTCCTTGTGAAACAACTTCCAATGACCAATTCTTGCCAGTGTCTGTCTCTGGTTCCAAACATCCCAGTTTGCCTTGAGTGACACTTCTTCAATCTGAGATTTTGGCACTGCTCTCATTTAATTCTGTCTAGACAGATATACAGCTTTCTTACCCTGAAGTAGATACACTTCTGTTTATCCAGTTTGCGAAATCATTAATTGTGTTAAAAGAAATTTTTTGCTTCCATTAATTAACATTGAACCATTACTGCAAAAAGATATTGAATTAAGTGGAGAGGAGCATACAGGAACCTTGTAAGGCAGGTAAAACTTTTCTGTTAACCAGTTAACAACTCTGCTGAAAAATTTCACAATGCAGTGCTTGAGGTCAGCATTTTTCCATTTTCTGTCATTTTCTATTTCTTCCTGAATAGCCTGTTTCAGATTTAATGCTGATAAGCTGATGCATCCATGAGTTTTAGTTAACAGAATCAGCAGAAAATTTAACCTTTATCTTTTCTTTGGTATTCTGCTCTGATTTTACATTACCAAAGTAATTTTATAATTGGTCACACTATGTATTAACATAACATTCCTTGATTGCCATATGGCTCTTCTCTGGCCAGAGCTGAGGTATTCTTTGTGCTGGATTTGTAACTGAGGTCTCTAACACTGAGCTCTTTCTGATGCCTGGGTTTGCCTCTCCCAGGTGTCAGCTGCACAAAGAGCTGACAAAAAGCTGGTTTTGTAATTTTTATTTGCATAAATGTAATTAATATTAATGTTGAATTATTTCCTTAAAAGTACTCTTTGCTTTCTTCTTGTATCACACTTTTTAGTTAGGCTTTAATATTGAAAAAATAGCAAAATAATACTTGTGAAATATGCAGGGTATTTCCTGCACTATTTCCTAAGTCCTTTTTCACATTCTGGTGTTCCTATAGGTTTCTGCTACTTTCAGGTTTTTGTTTCATTTCAGTTTTCCCCTCTGAGGCCAGGTAAATGCCTGCCATTATCATTAGTCATTTGAAATATGAGCTCTGTTCCTACACTTGTAGGCCCTTGTGGGCTTAGAAAAGATGGTTTTGGCTCCCCAAACATTTGTACTAAAACCTTTTCTTTGTTCAATTAAACACTCTGAAATCTGTTGACATCTTTATACATTCTTCCGTTCTCATAGATTCTATATTTTACATTGATATGATGCTTTGTGGGTTGGCAAATGCTTTTGAAAATTTCTTAGTTACCTGAATTTAAGCATATCATACACTTACTCTATTACAATGTTTCTGGTTGTTACTATACTTCTGTGTAGCCTGGTAACATTCTTGTAATTTGATCATTACAATCAGAAGATTTGACTTTTAAAGGATTGATTTCAGTGTGGTTAAAGATAAAAATTAATATTTAATAGCATAAATTAATGTATTAATTATAAAATTAATATTTTCATTGTGTTGGAGGAAAAAATCTTCTTATTTGTTCTTTTTGGAGAGAACTTTATCATTTTTTAACTCCTGGATTCTGATTTTTGATCATGCTAGCACCATAGTTTGGATTTAACAAAGGTGAAAAGAAACCAGATCTGATAGTCTTTCCATTTCTTCTTCCTCACATGGTTCTGTGTCTCTTAGCTGGCACTTTTTAGAGAACTGTTCCCTAAGGATATAGTTGCAATGACTGTCTACAAACACTGTGGTCGATGTCCATTAACCTTTGGAATTTGACTGAAGACATCTCTTCTCACATGTGCTGTGTAAGGCTGCCCTGCAGACCCCAGCTGCCTCCTGAGGTCCTGAGTGTACCCCAGAGATCTCATCCCCTCCCTGGGATCTGATCCTTTCCCTGGATCTCATCCCTTCCCTGGATCTCATCCTTTCCCTGGATCTCATTCTCTCCCTGGGATCTCATCCCTTCCCTGGATCTCATCCCTTCCCTGGATCTCATCCTTTCCCTGGGATCTGATCCTTTCCCTGGGATCTCATCCCTTCCTTGGGATCTCATCCCTTCCCTGGGATCTGATCCTTTCCCTGGATCTCATCCCTTCCCTGGGATCTCATCCCCTCCCTGGGATGTGCAGCAAGCTCTCAGCCCATGCCCTGCTCAGGGGAAGGAGAAGCTGTGGCACTTGCCAGGGGAAGAATGGTTTGAGCAGTTTCAACATCAGGATTCTGGTGAAACAGAGCTGTCTGTGCCCTCAGGTGAGGTTGGTTTTTTTTTCCTTCTGGAAAAGGTAAGTTCACTAAAGCAGGCATGGCTGCTCACAATAGGGCTGATTGCTGGAAATCTCAGTGCTCCTTGGCTGCCCAAGGTTCCCATTCCAGTGGAGTAGTGCTCTGCCCATTCCAAACCTCTCTTCTCTGAATGGTGGTGGTCTAACTGACCATGGAAATGCCTCTGGGGCAAAGGTGTTTCTCCCTTTGCAGTTTTTGCCATGTCCTGGGGAAATGGAATCTCAAATTGAACAGACCTCACAGACTGGTTTACAACCAGCCTCTATTCTCAAGGTTTCCTCTAAAACAGAGAGGATGAAAACTTTCCTTTTCCTTTAATGGCAGCTGTAAATGTTATATTATCACACTCCTAAGGTATTTGTGCCTCAAGTTTATAGTTCTTGGCCAAAATCTATGCTTTAATCCAGCTTTGGATCATGGAAATGTTCCAGAGGAGAATTAAATTCCTTTGCTGCTTAACACCTCAATTTTTATTTATTTCCTAATTCTTTGCAATGAAAGATGATGAAACAGGACTATAAAGACATCACAATTCTTTCTGATCAGGGAATTAGTAATGCTATTTTTTTTTTTACCTACATAAACACCCTTGAGACATTTTTTCATATCCACCATCCATCAGAAAGCTTGTGGATAATGCAGTATCCTACCCAGTATCCTCTCAGGGTGGTTTTAAATATTGATAAGGCAGGGAAAACACATGCAATAGTTAAGCTATTTTCAGAAGCTTAAAAACCCCAAGACCTAGAAGCAGGAAGCAATTTGGTCTCAGAGTTTAATGACAGAACACAACAGAGACTCATGGATACAAATTAAATTAAAACAATTGACTTATATTAAAAAAACCTCTTTGCAAATGTTATCCTGTTTTCCTAAAATCCTTGTTCTCACTGACATGACTTCTATGGCAAAGGAGAACTTAAACTGCTCAAACACTCAACTAGTGACCTTCTCAGTGAAGGAAGAAGAAAAATGGTAAAGGAGTGGGATTGGATAATGGGAAAGGTTTGAAAGCATATTATGCAGAAGTTTAGAATGGAAAATCTCAAGTTTTACTCTGGTCAGATATCATGGCTTAACCCTAGCTGGAAGCTAAGCACCACACAGTGTCTCACTCACTCCTCCCCTTCAGCAAGAGGAGGGGAAGATAAAAGTGAGAAAACTTGAGAGGTTGAGAGAAGAGCAGTTTAATAATAGAAATACATTTTTTTCTTAATATCAATACAATATTTTAATAATAAATTGTAATGAAAAGGGAAGAGACAGAGACAAACACACAAATCACATGTAAGACAAGTGATGCAAATAAAACAACTGGTCATGACTGACCAACCAATGCCCAGCCAATCCCTCAGCAGTGGCCCCTGGTACCAAAATTCCCCCACCTATTGCTGCTGAGCATGATGCCAGTATGGCACATCCTTGGGTCAGCTGGGGTCAGTGTCCTGGCTGTGTCCCCTCCCAGTCTGTGCACCCCCAGTCTCCTCACTGGTGGGGTGGGATGAGCAGCAGAAGAGCCCTTGGGTGCAAGCCCTGTCTGCAATAATTCAAACATCTCTGTTTCACCAACATTCTTTCCAGCACAGCCCCATACTAACTGCTATGAATGAGACTAATTTCACCCCAGCCAAAACCAGCACATGAGACTCAAAGATATGTCCTTCCAGAAATGTGCTTTCATTCTCAGATAATAGAAAAGTTTTTGATTGCAGCTGCTTAAATATTTGAACTCTTTTGAAAGATTTTATGTGTGTAATCCTACCCATTATAATGAATAAAATACCTTTCTCTCCTTTTTTTTCTCACCTTTTTTCCCCCAAGGGATTTAATTTTGGCATTTAATTTCCTTTCAACTTCCACTTGTTGTATCTCATATATATTCCTATATTTCTCTCAGGAGCTTCTTTCCCCTTTTCACAAATTATGTCAGGATCTGGAAGAAACTTGCAGTCATAAAGACTTCTCTTTCTTTCCTTCCTTCTCACTCTTGTGCATTTTTATATCACTGTCTGTCTTTTTCATCTTTTTGAAGACAGACTGAAGAAGCTTCCTTTTGAAGCTGGTTTTGTTCTTTGAACAATACACGAATTCACTGCTTCTGATACCTTTTTTCTTTTAAAGAATTCTGTAATTTAAATGGCTTTCAGCACATATTTTATTTGAAATAGTCATATGCAACTACACTAACAGGTCAAGAAAACACCTCTCACTCTGTATGTTATTTATCTGTTTCCCTTTGTCTTCTTTGCTCCTTATTCCAAGTGTTCATAAAATCAATGATTGGCAACCTTGTTATTGGCAAATCTCTCTCTGCTTTGGCCCAATCCCTTGCATTATCCATTTTTCATTTCAAAGTTATTGTGCTTTTGACTGTTGCCATGAGGTATATTTATTTGATTTAATCTGTCTACTTGGGTAGCTAAATTGAATGAGAAGTTTACTTGTTGCATTTGATGTAATTCTGATGTAGCTGTCAAAATAATTTTGATTTTGCAATCAAATTTCTATCATTGACATATCTTTGCTTGCCAGTTCTGATGGGGGGGATTCACAATGAAGAAGCACCTCCTCAAGCCCCTTCACACTCTTTTTTTTAATTGTCTTCTCTTCTTGTTTCTGGCTTTGTGCTCCTGCTTCTGATGCTGCTCAGCTTCTCCAGGTCTGACACACATCCCTTCTGAAGCCATGTCCTGTGTCCTCTTCCAGTGTTACTGGCACTTCAGCACTAACACCTTTTGTTTTACTGAATCTGCATAGTCATCTCTTTACCTGCAATTCCCCCTGCTCTCAGTGGAAATCAATGGAGCAACATTTCAGAATTAATGCTTTCTGATGGTTTTCCAAAGGCTCCAGGTCACAGTCAGCCTCCCATCTGGATTTCTTCAGGAAAGTCTCTGAAGATTTGGAGATTTCCCTTAATTATCCAACAATTCTCTGAAAGTCAGGAGAATGTGTCTCAAAATGACTGACAGTTCAAAAGGGGGGCTGACCAATGCGATTATAATCTCTTCTACATGGTCAAATGTTGCTGGAAAACATGAGGAAGTTGAGGCTGAGAGAATTTCTAGTACAGTTGAATTATTTTATCAATCTGGGCCTCATATCCTTGGCCATGGGTCTCTAAGAGAAACATAATATTGCTCTTTAACAGCAACTATTTACAACCACGGCTCTTACCCAACAGTGGCATGCACCTGCATCATTCTTATATACTTTCCTGCTATATGGACAATCACATTGTATGCCAAAATTTGATTTGACACTTAACTTTAGATCCTCATATGTTGTCTGACACATTTTGTAAAAAAAAACTCTTTTGCCTACAGGACATAAGAGCAAACTGCATTGAACAATGGAGAATCCAAGTATGACTCTCACTTTCAATATTTATTTTCTTTTTTATTTTTTATTTATTTATTAGTTATGGAAATACTACAGGTTAAAAAGAAATGTGGCTTTTCCTAGATTAAATAACAACTTTTTAAAAGAGAGAATTTTAAGACAGTTCTGGAAGTACTTTTCTTCTGCTTTTCCACACAGAGAGTGCAAGGCACAGGAACAAAGAGGGATGCAGATGGTTCATTGGCATGAATTGCAGTTCAGAAGCTGTCTGCAGGCAGATGCCCCAAATCATAGCAGTGCTCCAGTGGAGACCTTGGTGTCTGTGCATGTCACTGACTCCAGAGTAGCTGTCACCATCCTGGTAGGACAGATTGTCTTACAAAAAAGTTACTTCAGGGAAGATATGAATCTGATTCTGAGTGACTCAGAAACCCATTTAAGCACCAAAACGTCTTCTTTTTACTTGAGTGGGGGTGACAGACTCAATCTTGATGTCATGATTGCAGAGTTGCCAGTAGAAGCCAGACACTTTCACTCAATTTGGTGAGAAAGAAGAATATCTGGTCATGAGACTTTTTCGCCCATAAAAACATGACTCCTCTAGATGGCAATACAGAATATGGCTTTGTTTACATGCCCCAAATCAACCTGATGAGGTTCTTCTGTGGGGATGATATAGGGAGTCTTGTGAGCTTAATCCTAACTTGAGCAGCCAATAAACATGTACATTAAAACATGATCTTTGTGAAAATTTCACACAGGAGCATTGTCTCCTCAGGTACAGGTAACTCTAAGGAACCACCCACAGTCACTGTCCAGTTCAGAGCTCTGAGAAGTGCAGGACACCTGAGAAACCACTGAGTACATGGTACTAGAACCCCAGTTCTCTCATGCAGTGCCTATACCAGTGCACTAAGGAATGCCAGAGCAGTGGCAGGCAGCCATCCACACTGAAGTGTCACTGGGGGTCCCTGGTGCCATTTTTATCACCACCAACCAGCTGCCTTTCAACAACTCCCATGCATGAAGGAGTTATCACAGCCTTCAACCAGACTGTATGGAACCACTTATCTTGAAAGTAAATTACTCTGAAATTATGGACAAGACATGACCACAGAAACATCTTGCTGCTCTAGAGGTAATCCACACATTCCTAGGGCTGGTGCTGGAGTAGTCAAACACAATTCCCTTGAGAAATTCACAGCTTGTTTACACAATAATTCAATTTTTTGCAAGACTAACATTCACTCATAATGACAAATTAATCCCATTTTGTGCTAATCTGTTCTTAATTTGGCTGAATATAGACCATTTTCAATTGTTACTTATCTGCATGGTCAAATTAAAAAAAAAAATCATTGTATTGAAATCAGAGCATACACATATGCATGAATTCATAAAAGCTGATCTACAATATTTTAGTAAATAATGGGCTCTCCACCTTCCTAATAAACACAAATATAGACAAACCCTAAACTCCCCATCTGTTCCCAATTCTAAGGGGTCTCACTATGACACATTTCACTGAATCAAGATACGAGAAACAAGATAGGAATATTTTCTGGGGCACATCATGAAAGCCTTAGAAGATTGCCAGAAAACCTCTGGGAAACAGAAATTCAGAAGCAGAAGGAAATTCCAATTCCTTCTATATTCCTGATGTTCCTCAACACAACTCTGTTGTTGCTATTAGAGAGGAATAGTTTCAGCTTGGTCTGAGGCTAAACCTGCTCCTTTTTCTATTGCAGTGTCTCTGAAGGTCTTCTCATCTTCCAAATCTTCCCCTCTATTTTCACCTTCCCACTTCTGGTCTGTTGTCAGGAGACACAGGTTTTCCAGCTCCCAGGCTGCACTGACTGACTTGATCAAGTGATTCTGCTTCAAAAGAATCCTCCCAAGGTAACTATCAGGGCTTGATCAAATCTTTAGTCATACCTCAAACTTTCTACGTAAGAGGTTTTTTTCAAAAATAACTTGACATGACTTAGTGAAAGTTAATAATTGTCTGAGTAATTAGTCCTGTATATTAAAAGAAAAAAATAAAGTTTAATTAATGCTCATTTTTTAAAAGAACTGTGTGCAGTGTTGTGTTTAAATAACAGTGATCCATTAAAAAACAAAATTATGTGTAAAGTTCTGTGGCAAGCAAGCTTTGTCTTCAGATGAAGAATTTTCTATATTTATTACAGGATCTGTTTCCTAATCTCAATCAAATGGCTGCTCAAAGAATTGTAATGAAAACATTAAAATCTCTACAGAAGGATTCAGGGATGTCTGTGCTCAGGGAGCAGTCATGAGTATCTGAAAACTGTCATATTAAGCATAGTTTATGGCATTACAAAGGGCAAGCACTTCATGAAGTAATTCATAATGTGGCAACTTCCAAAAGTCAAAAATATCATCACTTCCAACTACTCAAACCTGAAAATATTCAACTTACCAACAGAAATGGCAGTCTAAAAAATTTCCAAACATTCATAAGCGGTTTCTCTGTAAGCACTGTCAGCACTTCATATTCCCCTTCTCCCCTCATCCCACTGAAATATCACTTGGGCACCTCATGAATTCCACAGCCCTTCCTGTCTGACAGTTCCATGGGAGTTTGACTCACACACTGCCTTTCTTCTGCTCTCTCTCCCTTTCAGACATATCTGAAGCACCTTTTGTTCCTAGAGTTGGTTCTTAATCATGGGGTTACAACCCACAGAGATTGGTCCTTCCAGAGCCAAGTGGGACAGTCTATTTCTACAAAAATCTTAAGTAAACAAAATTTTAGTACAGGAAAATTCCTTTTTCTCCACAGCAGAAAAATCAACTTGAGAAGAACAAGTAATAGGGAATAATTAATGATTTTAAGTACCATGGTTGGAGGAAAAGAGAGTAACAGATACACTTAGTAGAAACAAATCAAATTAGGAGGAAATTGGCTGCAAATAAATGTAAGATACAAATTAGAATAAAATGTTTGTCTTCATTGTTTCTCACCTAGATATTGAAGATACTAAGGCATTATTCTCAACTACTTGCCTAATGCCTTACCTCCAATTTTATGTTTTCTATTATTCATAGTATACATGTAACACTTGGGAGTTGCAGATGTTCCAGTATGATATAGAAGTTTAGATTTTTACTACAGAAACATCTGCGTTGTAAACATTGTAAATCCCAAGGAGACCCAAACCCACTGAATTCTGCAGATAATCCAACATGACATGAATCACTCCTACTTTGGCAAGCAAACATAATGTAGAAAGTAATCTACCTGAACAAAGCTGGTATCAATACTCTAAAAGGTGGGATTCGCATGATTTTTTTTTTCCTGATACTCAAATTAGTTGCTTGGGCTTCTCCTTTCATAACTGAAGTGAGATTTTTACTTCTGAAGGCTGAGTAATGCTAGAGACACACCTTAACACAGGACAACCCCTCTAGAATGCTGATGATAGATGAGCTGTACTTCACTGCATGGGTGATTTTTGTAGAATTCAAAATAAAGCAAAATGAAATGGTCAGTTATATTTGCTGAAATATGTAGTGGAGAGTTAAGAAATATTTAACTATTCATTTTATGCTAAGCAAAATATTTTTTATAAAAAGCTTAGGGTAAAATGTTTTAAATACCTTTTTTTTTAAGGCTAGAGTATTTATTTAGGGTTTTTTCAAATGTAGTTGTACTTAAAATGTAACCCACAGATCATGCATAACCTTCAACTCTTCTTTTAAAAGTTCTATGTTGTGAAACACTTGTCCAATTAGTTTGTTTCCAGTTAATAAAAATTAAACATAACCAGACAAAAACATTTTTTTAATTTGCAGCTCTCCTCCTTAAATCAGTATTTTTGAACAATGTGGAATGTGTGGTTTAATTAACAGGGAATAAGGCTCTTTAGCTTGGTCCTGTATCACATCTTGTATAAAATAGTGTTTCTAATCCTGCATTAATTTACTCCTCAATATGACTAGCTTAGTTCAAAGACAAAAATTAATATTTTCAGAGCTTAGCTATGCACAGTTATCTAGGCTCCTATCTTTTAATCTTGATTTCTGCCCACGCCACAGCTCCCCAAGCAAGAGGATTAAGAAAATAGGACAGTGAGTGCATTACTATCATTGTACTCTAATGCATATGGAAGTTATGGGAGGATAATATAGTACTTTATCTAACCTCAGCCTGCTCCAAAGTACACTCACCAAGTCACATTTAAATGCCCCACTATGTATGCTATTATTTTGTCCTTGCACAGTCCTTGACAGCAAAGGGAAATGGGTTGTGAATTTTGACATCCAGCTGTTACAAAGAGAAGTGAGCTAAGACATAAGAACCAAGGATTTTTCCCATTCCTGCCCACACAGCTCCTCCAGCCCAGTCCTTAGGTGAGTCATCTCAGTGGGGCTGGTATGAGAACAGGGTTAGAAAAAGTCACTTTTGCAGATACCAGTGCAAACACTGGTGTTATGTTCCTGTTATTTCTCATTGGTAAGATACTGATGCCCTGCATCTGCAGATGTTATGTTGACAGTAAAACTGGTGTGCCTTTTGGAGTGGCCAGCAGTCCTATTCCATGACCAGTCACAATTTTTGGAAAAAGGAAGTTAATTTCCCCTGGATTGGTAATGCAGTGATGAGAGATTTCCATCCTATTGCCACTGAATCAGTTAAGGCACACGGTGTGTGTGAGGCAGTAGGGTGAGATACCCAGCAACTGCTTCCTCTCAAGATTTTCTGTCTGAAACACTGTTTTCACAAAGCTCATCCTTGTCTGGGAAAATGAGTAAACTCCATGACTGAGCATGGAATAGTTTTATATTTTTATCATGTTAACATGCAACCCAACAGATGTCTTATTGTGGAAGTAGACAAAAAAGATGGAGGAAAGGGGAGAGCACAAAAAAATTTAGTTCATGTCAGAAAAATAATGACTATATTCTATGTTTATACTTTCATTGCTGTCAGTGGCACATCTTGCTGCTGCCACCTGTGTGGAGTTCAGATGCTCAATCTCATTAAATTTAACTATGACTCCCTCAAATTCTTCTTTCTAGAATTCCATTCATTCAAATGCTTAATTAATGATATGTTCTCATTACTGTTTAATTATTTGAAGCTGTTATTCTACTGGAATATATCTCTACTAATAAATACAGAATTAATTTTATGCCAGTACTCTCCATTTAAAAAAAAAACTGATACAGAACTGTAAACATTTTGCCCAACAAATGAATTCTGCACATTTTATCACATTGTAGAAAGACAAAAAAGATGTTATTTATACAAAGAATAGAAAAAGGAGTGACAAAGTTGGTTAGCAATGAACATTAAGCCAGAACTTTTTTGGTTTTGTATTTGGACATATGACCAATGTGGCATCCTAACAGAAATGGAGATTGCAAGTAATTGTCCATTTACACGTGGACAATTACTCAAATAAAAAAGAGTGATTATGGTTTTTTCACTGATATTTTGGGCTAAGTCACATCACAAGGGATGATAGGTGCAAAAGAGACAGTTATGTTGCAGTTAATCATTGGCACCATTTGCTGTGCTGCACTCATTATCTTGTCTGATTTTAAGTTCCTGTTACAGAATGTCTGACTTAACCTTTGTGCTGTATCTGTCAGACCCTTGAGGATGTCTCAGGCACCAAGAGCCACTTTCAAGGAGTGCTAACTACTTAAATGCAGTTGACTGAATAGAATCCTTACCAACATCTGCAAAAGCACAAGTGGCACATATTTAATACACCAAACCTTACTAAATTTGCAGAAAATTAGAGAAGCCTCTTTAATTTATATAAAAGTCCCATTATTTTCAGTACTTCTGCTTTGCTGAGCAACAGAATTTTTTTTTTAATTAAAAGAAAATACTACAAAAAGTATAATGGTTTAGCACCCTCAAAAAGTACATACAGGTTGATAATTTCTGAAAGTTTTACAAAAGAATGCTCCTCAAGTATGCTCCTTAGATACTTAATCTATTTTTAAATGAGTCTAATGCATTGTCTCCAAAGGAAATAAATGACCTCTTTGTGATGTATACTTAACCACAGTATGCAGGAGGTCTGTCTTGATAATAACCACACAAAAATAGGCATATTGTGTCAGAACTGTGATACAGTTATTCCACTATTTTATGTCTGACAGTGACCACCAGTGACTATCTGGGAGGTGGCATTATGCAGCAAATACTTCCCAAAAATACTCTCCTTGCCTCCAGCAGTTTATAGAATCATAGATCCATTTAGATGACTCAGTGACTTCCAGAAAAAAGACAGCTGTCCTTGTAAATAGCAGTCTGGGAAGATTCTCCATCCTGTATGAAATCTGCTGTCTTCAATTCTTTTTCAATTTGCCACTTGCTAGTTTCTTTTAGGTTAATTTCGATTAGGCAGTTTGGTTTTGTACTGGAAAAGACAGCAAAAAGTTCATCCCCAGTCATCTTCTTTAGGATACCTATGATTTATAAGTCTCAGTAATACCCTCCTGAACTGTGTGTTTGCAGGCTGAAAAGGCCTGCCCTACATTTCATCACCGTTTTTTTCTGTTCTAAAACTGTTTCTCTTTTAATTTTTTTTTTTTAATTTTTTAAATTTATTTAATAGGGGGTGTGGGGTGTGACAATATCATATCCTACAGAAGATGTGGACATACTGTGGCCCTATGAAGTGGTATAGTTATGTTCTTGAACTTATTTTTTCCCTATAATCCTGAATATTCCACTTGCTTTGTTGACTCTGCTTATCAGTGAGTTAATATTTTGACAAAATTGTGTACTGTAACTGCAGGTGTTGCTCCTGAGTGATAACAGGCCAATCAACACCAATCATTTTTTATATAAAGTTTGGGCTGTTACTGATTGAGCCTCACTTAAAATTTACCTGCATTGAATGTCATCAGTCTTTTTACTGCTCCATTATTCAGTGTTGTAATATCTTCCTGAAGTCATCAGCTTTCCTGTCTTCCTTACCACAAATTACTTAGTGTAATTAGCAAATTTTTGCCTCATTATTCACATCCCTTTCTCAGGATAGACACTGGGGAGCTCTGCCACTGACCTATCTATGCTGTAAATCTGATTGCTTCCTGCTATCCCTGTTTCCCTAACAATTAACAAATAATTCAACCAGAAAAGGAACTCCCATTTTATATTGCAGAAGCTTTATTTAGGGAAGATTACTTTATGCCTTTCTTTGGCTTTTTATTGAATATCTTCTGGAAGCTGAAATAAATATATTAACAAGTCAAAATAAATATATTATTGTTAAGTCCACATATTTTTTGGTTATTCAAAGTAGTGCTGCAGGTATGTAAGGGTTGAGTTCTTTTGCAAAGGATACCTTGGCACACACCTACTATTTATCCAAATGTTCATCAATTCTCCTCTCCATTAAAGGCACTACTGGGTCTCACACCATTACTCTACACTTCCTGGAGTTTCCCTTCAAAGATCTATTGGCTTCACATTAAGCAACTTCCAGTTCTCTGGAACCTTTGCATGAGTACATTGATCATATCTATCCTATTCAATTTGATTTAGAATGATCACTCCAGTCTTCTTGTAGATGAAAATTCATGTGATATTTTTTTATATAGAGACTATCAAGTTATACAAGATAGGATCAGTCACTGGATTCTGTTTATTGCTTCACTTTTACAGTTATTACAATACTTCAGTAGGGAAAAAATCAAAATTCATCTTTTTAAAATGAAAATCTCCATTAGCATAATCGCTGTGAGACTTCATTTTCAGTAGTTCTCAATTGTTTCTATCTCATGGGCCGCTTTAGGTATCCATTAGCATAAAACAGTACTTTCTCTTGTCTTTCACTGCTCAGTGTTTAGCATTTTCTCTTAATTAGAAACAAAAAAAAAGAAAAAGGATTCTATGAATAGGATTTGCTACATAAGTATAAAATCCTGATACAAAAAACACATTCAAATATGTTTCAACTTCACCCAGTGCACCAGCACATAACCTAGTTAACAAATAAATTATAATTTCACAGCTAGACAACACCTGTTCTATTTAAGGTTATGGAATCAGGCCTTAATTGAATCTCACCTACCACTGTACTTGCATTGGGAAACAGTACCCAAAAACGTGAAAACAATGACATTTTTTCAAATTAAGATAAATAACTTATTTTTTCACAGATGAAGTACATTTTGCTTTTGAAGATTGGTACTTTTCCAACATAATAGTTTTTTGTTCAATGACCTGATATTGACTTTTAATTCATTTTGGTGCTCTTTTAAATACAGAGTTAATGTCAAAAGTTAATATCACTATGAAAATTTGAGAAAACTTATGCCTCAATACACTAAATATTATTTTAGAAATCAAATCAACTTCTGTCTTGGACAGCACTTGCTGAGGGGGCTGGTTTTTGTATCACACTACCTCTCTCATCAGAGGAGTCAAAGAAAAGATGTTCAAAAGTTATGTGAAAAGCATGGTATGTAAGGGTCATTTTTCAGTTGTTATTTGTAAATTGGAAAAAACCCCAACATTTAATCTAAAGTATGTTTTTTGTTTCTCCCAATACGTGTAGATCAACAGACACACTGTAAAAAATTACTAATCTCATCCTAAAATGAGTTTGAAAGATAAGAGGTGAATTGTTATCTCCTGTTCCTCTCCTTCACAGATTCTAAAAATGAGCTGGACGCTGAACTATTTGATAATTAAATTTGGGTACAAGGAGCCCTACCCAGAGAAGCAGAAAAGATTCACAGTCTATAAAACCTTTCCTTCACCTCTCCAATTTCCCAAACCACTGGTTTTAATAATATGTAAAAACAGGCTGGTACCAAAAGTTCTTCCTGTAGTGATGTGCTGCTGCAAACAGGACAGCCCTGCCCTGTGCTCTCTTCCAGACCAATGAATCTCACAATGGCCTCGTGTCTGCTCAGGGTCCAGGTCAGGCAGGGAGGACTCCCACGGGTCTGAGCTGTCAGAGTGGATAATATGTAAAAAAAGCTGTTTAATACTCACAAGAAGAGTGTTTCGATAAAACCATCTTCCTTCCATGAATGGTAATTTGGAGAATGACACCCTCAGTTTTATCTTAATCCTGGCTAAGAAACTAAATTTTCAGGGGAAGGGTTTTGGCTTGGTTTGGTTTTCTAATAGTAAACTTTTTCTTTTTTTTTTAAAGGTAACTGGTTTAATTTTAACACTGCAGAAAACTTTCAAAAATTACTTTGTAAATATAATACAACTATTAATTAATTCAGAAGAACACGGTTATTGCACTTTCATTACATTTCATTACAAAGATAGCTTTTTCCAGTCTTAATTTCAGATAGGAGATTCCTTGTGATGGATGCAATACAGAAACATGATCTAGGTCAGATGGAGATCCACTGAAGTAAGATTATCTGCACTGTGGTCTCCATTCCTTTTTCTACCACTATTCTAGGATGCTCATGTTCCTGAGTCCCATCAGCTGAGCTCAGCCTTTGTGCTGGGGTGATCTCTCATTTCCCATTTTGAACATGACTGTCTCTGTGCTGGCCCTTGACAGACTTACCCCCAAAATAGACACATCAAAGTAGACAAGAGACAGAAAACATGACAGAGGGGAAGCATCACAGAAATAACAAGGTACCCGAAGTGAATTTCCCATAAAGTGGATTGTTAATTGTAAATTTGGACCATGAAATCTGGACCATCAAATTTGCTGTCACACAAACTCTCACCACAATTACTAGTTCCATCCTCATTAGTCCTGCCTCCATTAATTCCCTCAATACCAATATCCATCATAGGAAACTGCTGATAAATACATGTCTTGGGGTGACTTTATGGTCCTCTACTCCCAATGTTTGCTTTCTGCCCAGAGGAGATGCCTCCTTCAGGGCATTTCCTTTTAATCTGGCTCAATCTGAAACAGTATCCTGTGGGAGAAAGGTGTTTGAGGAGACAAGGTATTTAAGAGAGAAAACCAAGAGTGAACTAAGCTAATAAACTATCCAGATAGTAAAAGAGATGTAAGAATCTAAAAAGAATTTCACCACTTCCAATGATGATAGTATTTTTATGCAGTTCAGCATCCAGAATTGAAATGCCAAAGAGATATAGCATTAGAGTGAGAGGTGAAAAGGACTTAGTGTGAAATGGTGCCAGAATTTTATATTGTAATGGAACAACCCACGTACTCAATGTGTTTTGTTAGAGAGTGTCCCAAAGCAAGATGATGCTGGGTCCCAGTCTCAGAGTTGTCCCAGGTGGAAAAGCAAATGGATTCACAGTGTCTGTGCCTGAGTGAAGCTGCTATTGCAGAGCCTTAGGAAGCAGAATATCCTGCACTGGGAGAGGTTCAGGTTGAACATCAGGAGGAATTTCTTCACTGAAAGGGCTGTCAAACATTGGAATGTGCTGCCCAGGAACGTGTAGAGTCACCAGCCCAGGAAGTGTTTAAGAGTTGACTGGATGTGGCACTCAGTTTAGTTCAGGTGCTGGTGTTTGGTCCAAGTTTGGAGTTTGGCTTTTCCAGTCTTAATGATCCTATGATTCTATTAATTCCTATGCAGATTCAAGCCAGTTCCTAATGGCACATTGGTCCTATTTCATGCTGAACTCAACTGCTAAAACAATTTATGATTGTAAAATCCCACTTGATCCAGCACAGCAATATGTTGTCATGGAAACTTGAATCTACCCAGTCATTAATAACTTTCTTCACACAGGAGCTTAAGTGCCATCTTTTTCCAGATTAAATCAAGCTACAACTTTCCCATCTGACAGTAATATCAACAAAATTTATGGAGAACTGTTTTGTTAATGGTATGCCAATATTTAATCTGAGTACCATTTAATAAAAGTACCATTTGAAACTGCTATAAAATTAATATCTAAACCATTAAATGTCATAAGAATAACATCTAGAAATGCATCATGAGATATATCTATATATTTGTTATAAATTGTATTTGCTTTTTATATTGTATAATACTGTTTAATTTTATATAATAACACATTGACTTGAAAACTTTAAAAGTTTTATCACAGTGATACCTTTATTTGAAGTATGTCAGTCAATTTTAATAAAAGAAGAAGTAACCTCCATTTTTTAAATTGTACTTATAATTTTAACAAAAAATTTCTTTTACTTACTTGTTTCTCTTCATCTTGTTCTTGGCTATAGAGTGACCAGCAAAAAAAATATAAGCAAGTAGATTGTTAATTATGTTCAGAGATGAAAATACGATTTTTATGAGATCCTGTGTCTTAAAGACATGTCAGATAAATATTTGGGCTTTTGGATGATAAAACGCTGAAAATATGATTATTTTTTTTACCAGTGACTGTTATTAGAATAGCTGGCTTTTTTTTTTTTTTTTTTTTTTAACTGAAGAAAGGAATATTTTGTTACATTCACACATTTAATGTGTACTTTGTGTAGAAAATTTTGTGGTTTGCTTTGGATAAGGTTTTTTAATTTAAAAATGAACCTATTCAGAAGAAATCTGAATATTGGTGAGCGGAATACATGATTTTGATTAAAACCTTGCCAGTCTGCTCTCTGGTATCATAGTTTATTTGCTTCCCTTCCTTTATTCTCCTTCTATTTTCAGGCTCACTGGCCTGTACCCGTCTTTCATATGGTACTGCTGATTGTGGGACTCTCCTGACATACTGAAGTAGCTCAATAAGAGCAGGAGAAGAGGGGGAATCCTGATCAGGAAAAAAAATAAAATTAAAAAATTGCTGAGGGTACAGTGACTGCAAACTGCAAATCCTGTGATACTGGAACTTTTGAGTTTTAGCCAAAGATTTTGAAACTGTCTTCAGTTGTTTGCTTGCTATTTCCAAAAAAATCAATAGTTTTAAAAAAAAGAAAAACACTTTCCTGATAAGTCCTAGTTACTATAATAGTTTTTGTGGCTAAACAAATATAGAAATACACTGACAAACAGGAAGACTATTTTTATTTTTGATTTTTCCCAACCACAGTATGACCTAGGGCACATCATCTCACTCTGCTTTCCATTTCCAACTCCATATTTGTCCTATGTCCCTGTGCTCTTTTGCTTGGGGGTCTATTCAGAGGACCCATGATTCACTTCAGGGAGCTGTGAATTTAAGAACTGATCTGAACTGAGCTCCTGGCCAACACAAACAATAGTTTTCACTGTGGAATTCCTGTATCTGGACCATTATTTTTCAATCAAAGAATGAGTCTGGAAACTCAAGTCTGGAAAAAAAAAAAAAAAAAAAAAAGAGAGGCTTTTTTCATAATTTCCTACTCAGTGCTAGCAGTTAAGCCTTGTGTCTAAAATTGTATTGTCTGGTATTATCTTCTAAGCACTGATTCTTATTAACTTCTCTCTCCTAGATTATGGAGGACTGTGGCATCCAAAATATCCACCCTTATTGATAATTCTGGGCTTTGATTAAATCTGCTACTTACTTCTTAACTTTAAACAGAATACATTCAGCTTTCTAAATCTTTCACTATAAGAAAAAAGAAAAAAATCTCAAACCTCTAATCATCCTCACAAGTCTTTTTCTGAGTTTTCCAATCTAGCATCATTTTTATTGCAGGCTGGCATTTACTGCTGAGCACTGTATCCAAAATCTCTCTCTCAGGTAACAGTTCCAGTCATGGCAAATGAAAAGGACTGGATGCCCGTTTTTAACAGGCAATTTTCACTTTAAAAAATCACAAGACACAGAAGTTAGTCAAGTATGGGTATGGTTCAACAAGCTGTCTTGTAGAGAGCTCAAATCCCAGTTGCACTAAGTGGGAGGAATAAATATTATGGAAAAACACAATTTTTGCTAGGATTGGGAATACCTGGAATCTAAGCAGGGTATAGGTGTGGCTCAGAGGAGTCTTGAGTCATGAGCTACAGTTCAATTACTGGCCAGAAAAAATTGCTGTCATTGAACTCAGGGACCATATCCCTGCTCTCCAGGGACACCAACTCCCTCAAAAGGAAATAAGAATCAGTAGGGACAGAGATCTCTGATGAATATTCACTCAATGGATTTTTGTATTCCAGTACTCTTGACTCCATCTGTTAGAACAGCACCAACATTCTCCAAGGGACAGAGGGAGTTTTCCTGGAAACCACAGTGCTTTCCTAAGCTTTAGTGAGGAAATAGAGCTCTTCATTTGAGTTTTCTCCGAGTTTTGTTGAAAAGGCATGTTCTTATTCTCCCCATGAAAGCAAATTTGAAATCAATGAAAGATCCTTGTAAGTTAGCAATAATGCATTGCAAATTAGCAATAGCTAGAACTCTCCTGTAAATGGTATTCCCACACAGGTTCTCTCAGTTCTTGTAATCTTTGCTTAGTAAACGTATTAGTTTCTTCAGTTCTAATTGTAGATCTCCTTCATGATTGCCAGAATGACTATTAACGACTAGTGGAGAACTATGAAGTTGCTGGAAATTATCAAATTCTTTCACTGCAGCTGATGCAATATCTTCTGAGGCCCACTAAAACCCAACTTTGCAGTACCAAAGATTTTATCTCCTGGATGACCTGCCCCTTTAAAAATGGAAAGGCCTTGAAAATTATGTAACCAGAGGAAAAAAAAAATCATGTTTCTCCAAGCCACACAACATTAATGGTTAGAATAATGAGTTTTGACCACACCACATTGTTATAAATTCAAACAAATGAAATATTTTAAAAATGCAGTAGAGCTAAAATCACATCCACAAACAGAGAAAGAACCTATGCATTTATCAACTTCCAAGTGCTTTAGTGGCCCAATAGAACTATATGTTAGAGCAGCAAATTTCTCCTGGTTTGCACACAGCCCTGATAACAGTGCTGTGATTTAGGCCAAACACTTCCATCACCAGGGCAGGGGATCCCAGGAACTGCCCTCTCTAGTGCAGGGATGGCACACATTCCTAGCTCTGGCTTTCACAGATCTCAGATGATGGACATTCCTGGCATTGATGTAGACTTAGGTGGAAGAAATGTAATATCAAAATCATAATGTGCTCCAAAATGTTATATTTACCTAATATAACTGTATAAATTAGAACTCTCTATTTCTTGCCTTTTTCTCAGCCTGTCTACATCAACCCTCTTCATTTCAATCAGTTCAAGCAAGCCCACCCTCTGATCAGCCACAGACAAGGCTGGGTGGCCATGATCCCACAACACCTGCTGTCTTAGTAGAATCTCTGGCACTTTGTCACAGTAATTTTTCACTTCATTTCTGAAACTCAGAACAGGTGATGTGTTAAATTTAGTAAATTTATGAAGTGCTTGATTTTTGCTAAATCCTGGTTAGGCTAAGTGGGCTAACCCTAAACAGGGTAAGTCAGAACATTTTGAGACTCATCTGAAAAGTTTTGGCTGAAAAAGATGTTCTGGTCTGGGTCTGAGCCTGTGATTGCTCACTGAAACACCTGTGCTAATGGAAGCTCCTAGGTGTATCTGTTATTTAATCCTAATTCTTCATCTTAATTGATAGTGTAGAAAATTGTGTATCACAACCATTGCAGACAGAATGGGTAAGAGATCAGCATACATACATAAGACTTACAGCAATACACATCAGCTAGATAGACTAAGAAATTTCTAGGACCAGACAATATCAGAAGCATGAGAAACAACTGAGCCAAGACTTTAGATGGGCAAAAATTTGGAAGAAATCACCTAATTGCTAAGCAGACATAAACATAATATTTTCCTGATTTAGATTGCAAGGAAACAGTATAATCATATATTATTACACTTTTATAGATTAAAATGTTTCAGAATATTGATTGAAGTTAAAAAAAAAAAAAAAAATGGTCCTGGTACTCTGAATATTTTCTTTTGTCCTTGAAGCATGGGACTCTTAAACTTCCTGTCTGAGATATTAAAATATATTTGAAATTCAGTTTCTTGAACTTAGATAAATTAGGTAAGATTTCTGCACTAAAATTATTTCTTTCTTTCTTTCCCATTTTGTATTTATATTCTTTTACATACAGTCCTTACAAGTAATGGCAGCACATGCATTTACCATGTCATATCTGCATGGCATTGTTTATATTTACTGAAATTTCATTAGTTTCCTAAGTAAAATTATTCTCATCTTGTTTTCACAGAAATCCAATTTTCATGTGTGGTTTTTTCAAGCTGTGTGTTTTCCCAAGTAATATCAGAAGGTCAACTAATGTGAATAGAATAATACAGAAAAAAACCCCAAAAAAACAATGACAAACAAACCCAACAGATTTGAGCCTTCCTTGTGAATTTTATGGATTATTTTCCTTTACTGGTAACAAAGAGTACATTTACAGTACAGCTGCATCCATACCATGGATTTTTTGCCTTTTTCTTTCCAGTTAAAGTGCTTCTACTCTCTGTATTTCCCTAGTGTGGAAAATATATACTTTACAGACTTGTTTTAATTCCTTATATACCCTGACTTTATTTAAGGGAAAAAAAAAAACATATAAAAATAGAAAAGTCATTCTTTACTTCTTGTTGAGCAAAATACAGCTCAGCATATCCCCCTGAGAAAAAAACAAATAACTGAAAAATCCATATTAAGGAAAGAACAAGCAAGGGAACATTGCTGAGAAGGTATAAAGCACATCTTACACTGTTTCAGAGTTTAATAAAATTCAGCATAAGAATGTGGAGGGAAAAAAAGGTAAAAGGAAACCAGAAACAAAAGGCTGAAAGCAAAAGCCTGCCTTATTAAAGTGCAGCACACGAATAGCATAGTCTTGTGGTCTGAGTAGTAATGAGCAGTAACTCCTGTGATCTCATGCTGTCTCTAAGTGCATCATCCTTCCCTCCTCTGTTCCCCAGGTGGGGATGATAACCAGGTATCCAGATGATGAACCCAGCAAAGAACTGGTCACTCTAAGTGATGGGAAGACGCCTCCAAGCTGGATGCAAGCCATGGCTTTGTAAAAATAGATACGCTCTTTATCCAGACAGTGCTTATGATAAAGTTCACAAGTTCTTCTTCTCAAGTTCTTACCTGGCCTGTCAAGTGAGTAAAATGTTTTATATGTCCCAAAGTTACAGAATGTTGACCCCACATTATTGGTTTCTAAATAAGGGAAAGCCAAGTCATGTAGTCTCACGTGCTCACACGTGATTCAGGAATGTGATCCCAACCTAACCACACTAGGTGTGAAAATGCCTCAGCAACCTTCTGCACTGACAGGTGACTTCAGGCTCCCCTAGGAATTCAGAGCTCCTTCACTGAGGACACTACAGCTAGGAATGCTTTGGAGAACAGGGAGACACCTGTGCTAGAGGTGTTGAGGAAAAGTAAACCAGAGACAGTGGATGGAGGCTCATTAAACGATTATTAAACGATTTTTCTCAGCACTCTGATGGGACAGAATTCCTTCAGATCAGTGCAAATATAAAATATAAATCCCTTTTATGAAGACAAGGAAATGCAAAGGGGCTTTGTTGTTAAAGGAATCAGGTTTGAGGACTACATTAGGGTAGGAAAATTAAATTGCATAAAACCAAATTACATAAGAAATTGGGGGGAGAGGAATTTCAGCAGATGAGGTACCTTGCCAGCAGAAAGGGACCTGCCAAACATCTCCAGATGTCTTTGTTGTTTCTGCTACAAGTTAGAACAACTGAAAGTCATCTCAGAAAAGCAGCTTTGCTGGTCCCTTGGGTTTTTTTTTCACAAAGTCCAATCTCCTCCTCTACTTCGTATCTCCTCTCTTCTCCCACACTGAAATGTGCTACTATTCTGAAACAGTTGGTGTTTCTGTTTGCTCTTCTTGAGCAGGGGTGGATGAAACAGGAGTGAGGGCTGGAGTGAGAGCAGGGACTGGTGCCTATTTTGTGGATTACAATTTTGGTGCAGGAAAGTATGAACACCCACAAAGTTCTGTTCTTCAGGCTGGCCAAGTCTGATTTCTATGGCTTCCTCCCACTCATGTTTGCCTTTTTGAAAGGCTATTTTTTCTCTTTCATGTATAAGACACCAAGTTCATATTGCATAAAATGGGAAAAGGTTTTCACCTCCCCAGGTTTTGAGGTTTGGATGTTTTTTGGTTTTGGATTTCTGTTGGATTTTGTTTTACATTTCCAAAGTGTTTAATGGTCTCTAGCTCTTTAAAAAAAAACAGAAGGCTTCTTCTGTCATACTGAAACAGTAAACAAGAAAAGAGTTTCTTATGGTAATATAAAAATACACCAAGCCTTGTACATAATGGAGTGCAAGGTTTCTTTTTATCTGCCTAACTGACAAAAAAAAAACCAAACTGAAGGCAGATTTATTTATTTGGTAATGAGCCTGCTTTGAATCTAATCCTTTCTCAGGCCAAATTCTTGGATTTACCCCGTAAATCTAACAAACTCTGAAAAAGTGAATGACGTCTCTCAGGTTACATCAGCACCAATGAAACAGAGTAAGTGAAATAGGTATAAAGGTGAACAAAAATGAGTTTATTTTTACAGCTTGAATTACACTTGGAAGGGGTGAATAGTGAAGGGATATCTTGCTAAATTATACCCTGGGGAAACAAGGGGTAGATATATGCATACAGCCAGTTGTGCTACCATCTATAATGCTCTTTTTGGGTTATGTTCTAGTAACATTTACAACACAAGAATTTTATGCTCATCATCTGCTAAACATTTATTGAGCCTTGCTGGACAGAACCACACTGTAACATCTGCTCATATCAATACAGAAATATGTACCAGCCATTCAAATGCAGTTTAAAAAAAGAAAAGAAAAGAAAAGAAAAGAAAAGAAAAGAAAAGAAAAGAAAAGAAAAGAAAAGAAAAGAAAAAAGAAAAGCTATTTTCCATTTCTTCATGTGGAAAGCAAGCCCTGTTTCAACGTATGTTTCAGCTCAGTAAAGATTCTGAGATGGGCTTTTCATGGTTACAGAAGTCACATATTTTCCTCCCTCTAGAAGATATTCTCAGCTATGTTTCACAAGAAACAGTAGAAATTAAAGTCTACTTAAATTAAAATGTGCAAAAGTTAACAATTAAAAAGGTGCTATCCATGTTTATCTGATTCTCAAAATAATTTATTATATCCTTCAAGCTAAAGGGAGTGTTTATACTCAGTTTAATGGGATTTATTTCACCATAATGAGTTCAATTGTTATATATCTCATCAAAACTGAACCATCTTTGGACTGTGTTGTGGCATGAATTAATATGTTAGAGCAAGTCATCACTGCAAAGATCCCATGCTATAGGAAGAACTAGAAAATGGATTGATGGTATGAGCAGAGATGAGCTGTCTTCAGAGAGCAGCTCCAAATGAGATCTTCTCTGAGCCCATTTCAAATTGAGAAACTGGGATCAGAATCTGGGTGTGCCCTTATGCCAAGTTTTATCACACTCTGCAGTTTCTTACACTGGGAACACTTAGAAAACTTTTGAAATCAGAAGTGATCATTATAGATGTATACAGTACAGCAAGAGCAGTCTGGCACAAGAAAACCAAACTGAGTTTTGACTTCTGCTCACAAGCACATTTTCTACTACTTTAATAGTGTCCATCATTTTTTCTTCATTGCTGGTACCCTGTAAGAATGTTTAAAATAAATCCACTGCACTTTTTGTCCTTTTAATTTTCTTTTGGCTGAGGTTGATGCCTTTCAGTTCATGTTCTGCAGGAAAACTCATCATAGCTGAGTTTTTGTAGGCTTTTGCATGGGCCCTGACATTGCACTCAAGCTGGGGAGACAATTTTTTGAAACTTTTTTGTGCTTTTTGGCACAAGGAAGATAACAGTAACCTGACCAAAACTTTGAACCTCCCAATTCATAGATTAATTCCAATCTATAATTGTAGATGTTGGTGCTCAAAAGATCCTTGAAGGAAATACAACATAACCATCAGAGCTGGGAATTTATGGAAATCTATTGCTCTATTTCATTAGTAAGGCGAAGGGGTTGGAGGTTCCAATATCTCACTGGTGGGACCAAAGTCTGTGTTGAGCAAAGGTTGTAAATATTTGCATATGAAGGTTTCAGATGTGATCATGTGTTTTCTTCTCTTATTTCCACCACAAAAAATAATAGATTCAAATCAAAATCAGGATGCAAATATTTGCTTATGCCTTCCTTACACCTATTCTCTTGCCTGATTGAGATTCATTATATTATTGCTTTTACCCATTAATTTTCTCAGTCATGTTTAAGGCAGAAGAAGCAGCAGTTTTGCCCATAAGATGCCACAATCAAATCAGTTCAGCCATGTCTATGTGCAAAGAAGTCAAGCATAAACTGTGATTAATTATTTAAGCTGTAAGTAACAAAAAAGTTTGTTAAGCACCAAGAGTATATCTACCACAAGACAGTCCCTACCAGATTGAGTCAGCTTTAGAGTAGATTAAACTGTAGCCTCAAACTACTTGATAATTCCACTTTAATGTTTCCAGTTTGTCAAATTTTAATACTAAATGAGTGTGAAATTTTAGCCAGAGGTAAAGCAAAGTTTCAGGACTAGAAAGTTGCTGCTGGCTGAGGGGAAAAAATGGTTCATGGAAACTAAAATACGTTCTGATTTTACTGGGTTTACTCTATTTTGAACATAGAAAGAAACTAAAAGAAAATAAAATTACTAATAACAACCAAGGAATTAATAACTCACAATACTTAAGTAATAAAATAGTAAGTCAGTTATTTTGCCATGTTTCAGGTAAAGAGCAGAGAAATACACAGTAGTCAATTGAGTATGTGCTATATCCAAAATTTCTAACTTTAGAGTTCAGTGCTGTAGGATGATATTTTGGCTTCATTGAAACCACAGTAAAACTCCAATCTGCAGCTTTTGTATCACGCTGCAGTAATATCTCTGCTCCTCAGAGTAACTTATGACTTTGCCCTCCCACCAGTCCAGAGTGATTTATAATAGGAATTCAATATCTGGACAGGTAACTCTGCATTTTTCCTGTCCAAAGTCTTCAAGATATTCTTGTACATCCATATGTCCTGACCTTGTTCTGTTGTTGACTTATACAGGCTGTGCTCTGTGCCTTGGCATCAAAGAGTGGACCAGGATTTTATAGGGCTGCTGCTTCCCAAACACTAACATCAAATATTTTCAGGTGTCTGCATCAGGAAGAGCAATGCCAGCAGGCAAACAGAGGTGATCCTGCCCCTCTACTCAGCCCCCATGAGTGAGACAGGGGTCCTCAGTGCAAGAGAGAGAAGGAGCCACTGGAGAGGGTCCACAAAGGTGATGAAGGGATTGGAACTTCTCTCTTATGAGGAGAGACTGAGGAATCTGGGCTTGTTTAGTCTGGAGAAGACTGAGAGGGGATCTCATCAATGCATGTAAATATCTTCAAGGCAGGTGCCAGGAGGATGGTGCCTGTCTCTTTTCAGTGGTGCCCAGGGATAGGACAAGGACAAATGGTCTTAAACTAAAACACAAGTTTCACCTCAAGATGAGGAAAAATACTCTTTGCAGTGATTGCAGATGGCAGAGCACTGGACAGGTTGCTCACAGAAGTCATGGAGAGTCCCTCTCTGGAGACACTCAAAACCCACCTGGATGCATTCCTGTGCATCCTGCTCTGGGTGACCCTGCCTTGGCAGGGCTGTTCCACCAGGTCATCTCTAAAGGTCCCTTCCAACCCTAACAATTCTGTGATTCAGTGTCTGTGACTCTACACCATCAGCACATTATCGTAGTGGGTTTGGTATTTACAGCATCTGTGTGTTGATGGGCCATTTAGAAATAGTGTGGGGTGACTAACCTGAGATAACAAACGGAATCTTTGCCTACTAAGGTATGAAATTTATGATTTATGAGTCCAAGGATTGAAACTTATATGCTGCACAGTCCCTTCCTTCCTAATACTAAGAGACATTAAATCACTGAACAGAGCAATCTGCTTTGTTATATCCCTTCTGCAGGTTTCAATAGACCAGATCCTGATGTTTTTATATGGATATGAAAATCAAACTCTCACTGTCTACTTCATGCTCTCTAGTTATGGATGGGAGTAAGATATCCACATTTACTTAACTTTATTATTATTATTAAGCTTTGAAACAATTGGTCACAAATATATGTGGAACAGCTTCAAAATATTTTGGGGTTGAAAACTTTGAAGTTTTTAGGTATGCCACAACAGAAGAAACTGACTATAAAAAAAGCCCTCTTGTTCATGAGTTTTCATCTTGCTTGGTACTGAGATGAAGCCATGGAGGGGGGCAAATTCCTGGTACTTCACTGCTCTCCATACACTGCAGATAGATCTCTCCAGGACACCCCAGGCCACATTCCTGTGCTTTATTCCTGGTGCCTGGCAGGCACTGGGCTGGGGATGGAAGTGAACATGGCATGAGTCATCTTGGAGGAGGGGGAAGTTCTGTGCTGTGAGTGGGAGGAAGCATTTGGATGAGCTGGCAGAAGCTGTGCCTGCCACAGGACACAAAGCTCTGTCCCCACCCCTCAACTCCACTGCACCAGTGACAGAATTCCTGACTTCCCTTGCCTGGTGACTGTGTCACATCTCCCTGGTAAATGTGTCTTGGTGATTTTCTCTGAGCCAGTCAGCTCCTGACTGTGACTTTGGCTTGTGAACAGCTCAGGGCCACCTCTGATGTGGCAGGTGTTTGGGATGCTGCTAAACTCTTGTGACCAGGTAAAGACACTTGGAATACCTAAGGTGGATGTCTGTTAAGATTCACTGCATGGATTTCAGGTCTTTTCTTTAGCTCTATTTTAAGGTGAGCTGTATCCAAGGTATTTTTTTGAATCCTAGAATCATATAATGGTTTAGGTTGGATGGGAGGTTAAAAATTATCTTATCCAACCTCGGTTCCATGTGCAGGGACTCCTTCCACTAGAAGGTGGAGGACAGGGAAAGGACAGACAGCCTCTGGAGATGTCTATCAGAAGTGTTCTCTTTGCAGGTGCAGAAGCAGATCTGCACAGTGTGATAAAGAAATTTCCTGATATATTAGGTGAGAGCTTGCAATACAGCATGATGTGGAAAAGAATCCCTTTAAATTATGCTTACTATAAAAATTATCCTAGCTGCAAGTCTGTCCAGTGCCAACATGCCCTTCACAAGTCTCATGAGAAATACATCTTCAACATTTACATGTCCCTTCTGATAATGAAGAGGGGCAGGTGGAACTGCCATTGAGGCATCTTGGCTGGCTGGATGAGACATAAGGTGATGGCTCAGGCCTGCACCTGCTGCCCTGCAGTGTCACATGTTTTCTTCCTCTATCTGCATCTTCCCATCCCAGGGGATTCTGCAGCTTCTCCCTCAGATGTGATGAAGCAGGAGCCATAGAAGCACAAAAAATAAGCATTTCCCTCAGCTCAGGCTCTTCACTTTAGAAAAGCTGCTTTCATCCCTTGTGGCAGTTTGTCAGAATTAGAATCAAGTGACCTTAAATGTGTTTATCTTTTTATTATGCAATTAGCCACATTGCAATGCCCTGTGATTTCTTTTTGTGACTTAATCCTCATAACTGAATTGCAGAGCTATCCTAGAAATAGACACAACAGGGACTTGGGAATAGTAATAATTACAAACCTCCTGAGTTTTCCAGTCTCCCAAGTTAATGTTTCAATTAGCTATTGGTACTTAATTCACTCCTAGAGGCAGTTCATTTAAACCATTGGAAAATAATTTTTAAAGTTCATTCAGTTTTTGAATCAGAATATGAAATCAATGCTTAAAATATCTAGAAAGTTCATGCTTTTCATTCACATTTACACATTGAGCTTCAGAGGGTAAAGGAAGAGAAAGATGGGTTTCATTTTATCCAATTTTTCAGTGCATCATCAAATAAATCCAATGCTTAATAGCCCCACCTCCTGGTGAAAAAGCAATGAGAAAACAAACATTTTACTGGCAATGTTTTCTGGTCTAGCTTACATAATGGAAATACTTTTGTTTTTTATTTTGCATGACAGCTCTAGAGAACGTTAAGAGCTTTTTTTCTTTTTTATATGTATTCCCTCTTTTTTTTCCTCTCACATCACAGCGATATTATACTCTAATTATTGCTTTTCTCTTTAATGTCTCCTTTAAAGTAGATGAAAAATTCACTCTCTGATTTTTATGCCTCCCCATAGATAAATCTAAAGCCAGAAATCAGGAAAAACCCGATAGGATCTGGAAATATCTGAAGCTGTTCTTGGGTGCAATGTCTTCAGGAGATAAAACATGAGACCATGAGGAATCCCAAGATGATGTAAATCTTGGAGAATAAATCACTATATATCAGGAAACCATTATCCAGTAGCACAGATGAGCCTGCACCCACCCTGAGGAAAGATATTTCCCATGTGATTCTTCACTGTGCCAAAATCTAGGTTCCCACTTAATATTTTTTTTCACACCAATCTCCTAATAGTATATTCTGATACCTTTTATCTTCTTTCACTGATTCCTTGCCTCCAGAAGCAGACTAATAAAATTTGTATGAACCCAAAATAGTTAATAACGAAAAGAGGACCGCCAGCATTTGGGAGATGAAAGCAGCTACATTCAATACTTGGAAGCATCATGAGGACAATGAAAAGGTCAGTGACTTCATTGCTAAACAGAGCATGCAAGGAAGGAGCACAGCATGCTCGTGGAGAGGGGCTGGATGTTTCACCATGGGAGAACTTCAGTGCAAATCATGAGCAAGTTCAATTAAGATCTGCCACTTGGGCTTTTCTGATTCAGTCTCTGCTTCAGCCTCTGCACTATCTTTAGGGCTTGCCAGCACCTCTCTCCTCCACCTACCTGTCACTCACCTCTTCCCCAATGTCAGGATTCACAGCACTGTGGCTGACCCTGCAGCACCTGCAGAGTGGAGACTGTGCTTTGCTGTGTGCTGCCTTTTGAGCAGGGCTTCTCAAGAGCAAGAATTATAGAATCATGGAATGCAGAAAATAGAATACTCCTGGTCCTGCACAGGACTGTCCCCAAGAATCTCACCATGTGCCTGAGAGCACTGTCCAAATGCTTCTTGAGCTGTGTCAGGCTTGGTGCTGTGACCACTTCCCTGGGGAGCCTTTTCCAGTGCCCAGACACCCTCTGGGTAAAGAACCTTTCCCTAATATGCAACCTAAACTTCTCCTGACTCAACTTCAGGCCAGTCCCTAGGGTCCTGTCACTTGTCATCAGGGAGAAGAGATGAGTGCCTGCCCCATCTCTTCCCCTCACAAGGGAGCTGTAACTGCAATAAGGTCTCCTCTCAGTCTCCTCTTCAGTTTGAACAGAACAAGTGACCTCAGCCACTCCTCACATGACTTCTCCTCATGGCACTCTGGTGTCCTCCTTTGGATGTTCTATAACAGCTTTCTACCAGTTTTATATTGTGATGCCCAAAACTTCCCCCAGGACTGAAAGTGAAGCCACCTCATTGCAGCAGAGCAGGACAATCCCTGCCTTGCCTGGCTGTGATGCTGTCCCTGATGTCCCCAGGACAGGGCTGGCCCTCCTGGCTGCCAGGGCACTGCTGGCTCGTGTTCAGCTCACCACTGACCAGGACCTTTCTGTGGCATTGCCCTCCAGTGACTCATTCCCCAGTCTATCCACACATCCAGGTGCAGAATCCAGCTGTTGCTTTTGTTCAATTTCATATGGGTGGTGATTGCTCATCCCTCTAATTTTTCCAAGTGTCTCCACAGGGCCACCATGTGCAGCCTCCTGGATGGTTGGTGTCTGGTTGGGTGGGAAGTGGCAGCAAGGTATTCCTTTTCTAGAATTAAATGCAAATTAGACTTATCAGGGAATGCATTCTAAAGAAGCACAGAGAGCCAGAAGGTTGTGCTTTTACAGGTATCAGCTGGTACATTTATAGAGAAATCTACCCAGCAATAACATTTAAATTTCCCCAGCTGTCTGTAGGGTTGAAATGCTTCTGCTAATACTTTCCAGTAATATGCCTTCTAATACTAATCAAGATCAAGCCTGAAGTTGCAACACAACATGTTAGCATGTGAGGAAAACCTTCTCTACTCACATCTGAAAGGGGAAAACCAGCCCTGACCACAGCATTTGGCTCCACATAATCAGTATTCCATTTTCAAGCTTAACAAAATGCTGCATTAAATTTTAGTCACTGTTGAATGCTCTTGGGGTGGTAATAAAAAAATCAGTTGTGGGGTTTTGCTTTAGGGAAAAGTGTAAGAGATGTAAAAGGAATACATGCCATGATTTAAGAGGAAATGCACATGGTTGAGAGGCACAGGAATATCATGGGGTGACAGTTTCAAAGACCAGAAGTCCCATCTAGCCACGTCCTTTCTGTTGTTCAGGTCTCCCATCACAGGTTGCTTGAGACTGCCTCGAGGAGTCTCCTCACTTTGTTCACCTCCTTTTCAAAGTATTGACAGCCCTCTCTGGCTTGCAGTTTGTTCTGGTTTAAAAAGTAAATTAAGTCACTGGGGAGGAAGAAGGAAGAGAAGAGAGGATATCTGTGCACACACCCTGAGACTGAATGGAACCTTTAATCTTGTTTAAAAGGTTGCCTACAGAAGGGAATTAATGAGAATGTTCCTGGTATATGGACTTCAGTTCTGCCAGCTTCTACCTACAGAAGCATACAAAACATTCTGGGGCTTAAATAAATTGCCAAAATGGGCTAATTTGATTCACCTCTCATAGAAGCAAACCCTGAGAGTATCCCACCTTATCTACTTTACCTACAACATTTACCCTCAGTGCAAGAACCAAAATTAGGTCCATTGATCCAATTCAGTCCATACTGCTGGAGAATGAAAACCATTTAGGACTGAAATAACTGCTGAAGTTGACTCTCCTCTCAGTGGCCACAGCACAAACCACTTTCAAATCAGATATTGGACTCTGGAAGTATCATCAAAAATATTTAGGAAAAGACACTGAAAATGAAGGATTTATCCTCTCATCTCATGCTGGACTGTTCAGGAAGATTGTAGCATTCCTTCCATGCCACACTTAGCCATGTGAATAAA
This sequence comes from Muscicapa striata striata, assembly GCA_030060385.1. Taxonomy (NCBI): domain Eukaryota; kingdom Metazoa; phylum Chordata; class Aves; order Passeriformes; family Muscicapidae; genus Muscicapa; species Muscicapa striata. The sequence goes on from JAREIS010000046.1 coordinate 1,821,519, forward strand.
AGAGGTGTTTGTTTTTACAGGCTGTCAGGGAAAAAACCCTCAGGGAACACTAAATTAACATTAAACCACTGTGTAGGTGCCTGGGGCTGATACAGGGGTAACAGTAGCAGGATTCAAGAATTTAAGGAATTAATATGAAGGTTGTATATAACTGAAGCAAAAAAGAAATTCTGAAAAAGAATGTCATTAGAAGTATGCCTTGTGATGTAAAGCATCTGAAATACAAGTGGGAGTATAATTTATAACTAATAAACATATATATTTTTTTCTCAATAGAGTGTATATGATCTTGCAAAGTAAGTGGTTAATAAATTGTTCATGAGCAGCTCACTGCAGTATTGAACCTTTGAGCTGTGTTAGATTACTTCATGAAAAGCATTGGGACTGCTATGTGGACCCAAACAAAGTAAAAATTTAATCAAAGGAATTGCTATGTGAGTGAATTCAAATAAACAGTTCATGCAGTTTATTATTAAACACTAAATATATTTTAACAGTTGCTTCCTAATATTATTTGGGCTTACTATTCCATTCACAATTTTTTTTTTGTATTTAAGCTGAATGTTGATCTACTGCATTTTTTCACAGAGAAAACATAATTAATAAATTAATTATTATCAATAATTAATATATATAAATAATAGATTAATGTTAAATTAATAATACAACCAGTAGGCAAGAATTGAAAGCAAATACAAAGTTGATTCATTCAAAGTAGAGAAAGTATTAAGAAGGATTAGGAGACTAGGGCTGCCAATAGTGGTTTCTATGACATTGAGGAAACCCTGACACTCTGGGATTTCTTTATTTCCACTTTTGATTTTTCATTGACTTTAACTTATTGTAATGATCAATTTTTGCCAGGTTTCATCCACTTCCAACCTTGAAATGTTACAGGAATTTTTAGAAGATTCCCAAAAATCAACCTTTCCCTGTAAATTTAATGATAAAAGAGTGATGTTGTTAAAAAAAACTGGTCAGCTTTCATACCAGGAGCACACAGGTTTGGCCATGAAGTCACAGGGGTGCAAGGACAGCAGTTCTTGCAGGAGTTGTGTTCTGCTGACTTCCTTCTTAGCATTTTTTCACTTTTAAGATTGTGTAACTGTCCCTCCAGAGTTTCAATCTGTGAAAGGTAGCAACAGGCTACATTAAGCAATTCTTTGATGACTTTAAGGAATCTGGATATGCGAGGCAAAAATGTCACCCTCCTTTCCAACCCAGACCTGTGTTCTTGGGTTTGAGGAACATGCAATTTAAATAAAATGTAGATAAAGCAATCTTCAAATAGCTGTGTATCAGATAAAATTACCTTTCTTCAAGCTGCTCTGTATCAGAACAAATAACTAGGAAGTTGTGAGAAATGGCTGTCCCATTGTACTATTGGTTTTCTCACTGGCTGTGACAGAGAGAAGCTTTTCATTCTGGATTTCCATAAACATTTTCCATCATGTTACCCCACAATGCAACCTATTAACTAAAATTTTTGCTTGTTTTTCAGTACCAAAAAGATGAATCTTTCTAAATATGACCCTCCTCCAGAACAAAATATATACAGAGTCTGGCTTTACCCTAAGCAGACAGATGACAAGAGCACCATATTTAGAGAGAAAAGTAGCCTTGGGAAAGGCTGCTTGCAGTCCCACTTCCAGTACACATGCAAAGAGCTGCGTTATTCAAGCAAAACTAGTTGTTTCAGGTTCTGAACTCAAACAAAAACTTCTGAAAGTTTGCATTAGAAAATAAATATAGCAGAATATAGAGTATTGTTTGAATGGCTCAACCAAGGGAAAAAGAAATCTTTAAATCTTCTCTAAATTAATTTCAAACTAAATAAAATGGCTCAGTTAGAAAATAAACAGAGAGAATTTTCCAAATGCTGTTAGAGATGTATCTAAGGTATTCCTAACTGAAAAACTCTGTTAGTCTCAGATGAAAATAGTTTCAGGCTGCAAAATCCTTAACTAATAGTTCTGCTCTTACGCTTTTATGATCTGAAAGGGGGAGAAAACAGTAGGAGGTAAAAGCAATTAGGTAGTGATACAGAGAACTCTTTTAGCAAAATCACACCTGTGAATGTGCAGTCATGGCCTCTGACAGGTCTCTTCTTCACCCTTTCACATTTGAAAGTTCTAGGACTTTTTTACATTTTGAAAATTCTAGGACTTTTTTCTTTCCAGTCTTATATATGTTTTAAAGGGATGAGTAGTGTTGTGTGGCTTGTAGGCTGCACGAGTGAACACATTAAACCATTCAGGCTGTTCTGCACAAAGCATCTGTTCCCTGTTTGCCTGTGGGTGCTGTGGGTGAGCCTGGCTGGTGGGGGTGTCCAGGGCTCCTGCAGCAGCCCAGGCTGGAGCCAGCAGCAAGGATCCATCCCATCAGGGCAGTTACCCACGGTCTGGGGGAGAGCGGGAGGATGATTTCACCCCAGGTAAAAGGATTGCCCAGATTATGTTTTTCTCTTGATGCCTGTGTGTTTTAAAGCTTGATTAGCACCCACTGGTTTTAAAGCTTGCTTCAGTTAATTTCAAAAAATTCTTCCTCTTTTGCTCAGCTCAGAAGAAGCTTTCCTTTCCCAAACAAAGGAAGTTGAGCTCCATGACTTGGATAGGATTTTGTGAGCCAGCTGTTGCTGCTATCACTAAAGGACCTTACCAGCTTTCCTACTTCTTCCTTTTCTTTTTGATTCATTATTCACATATAGAGAAAAGTATCTAATCTAATCAAAATATTAAGACTCTACCTGTGCTTTTTACTGCCTTTTTTTTCTTTTCCAACTTTTCAGCAAAGCTATTGTTGTTTTATAACAAATTTTTCCCTATGACAGTTAAAAATTAGAGAACGCAACACGTGTTCCTATTCTTGAGGGAATTATCTTCTATGCTTTTTCCTTTCTAGGAAATTCTTCTCCATTCTTTTATAAAAAGAGAAGACTAACCTTGAAGGTAGGTGCTAAGCAGGAAATAATAAAGCACATAAGCATTTCAGACGAGAATGTTGGATGATTTCCAACTTTTTCTGAACTTTTTCTCACCTGTTATTCTTTCTTTCAGACTCCCTGTGAATAAGTGCCTACTGCAGATATTCTGTTATTTAGAATAAATTCCATAAATTTTATAAGGAAAAATGGACAATGAATGAATGCCACAAAATAATTGCTTTCACACCGCACTAGAATTTTTGAATAGGTGAATTAAAATAAAAAAGACTTTTTGTATGATGTAAAGGAAGGGCATAACATATTCTTGAAATGTCAGAGTCTATCCACAAGCCTTTACATTCTTTTAGATATAAAACACCTCTCTATAAAAGATACTATTATTTTTCTTCTACTTTGATACTGCCTAAAATCAACACATCTTGAATTTGAAGGATACTTATGTTGGTATGATCATTGTGGTTCAAGTAAAATATGAATGACAAGTAAAATATGAATGACAAGTAAAATATGAATTATTTGAATCAGCCTTCCAATCTTCTGCTGATATCATGACGAAATTTTATGATACAGTGCTTAGAAAAGAAGTAGACAAATGAGCAAGCTGGAATCAGCAAGAGATTTCTTAGCTGCCACTGATGATAAGAGCCGTGTCCACCATGACAAGAACTCAACCTACAAGTGGGAGTATTGGTATTATCATCAGCAATTAGCCTCTTCTAAGTCTTTCAAGTACCTTGCAGCACCTGAAAGTTGTAGCACAAATTTATCTGTGATATTTATTCTACTGTGCTTGTTGTCCCCTGCTGGAGGGTGATGTAATTTCTGGAAAACTTGTGCCTTGACCATGGTCTGATTGATTTAGCATCAAAAAGAATCCTGTGTTTCACTCATAGAGAAAGTGAGCAATATTTCCTGGCAGAGCTAAGTAGATATTCCTAACATAGCTGCCTTGATCTAGGAAATTAACACTTTTCTTTAGGCACAGACTGTTTTTTGGTTTTTTTACAGCTGCTTGGCAAGATCATGACCATTCACCCACCAATCTCTGCAAAGGTCAAGGACCTGGTGGCACACTCTCCATGAAGATGGAGGTCAGCCTCTCTGACATCGATACAGTCAAGTCTGCCCTTACTCATTCACCTCCTGCACCCCACAGCAGCTTTCCAGGGTCACACAGAAAGCGTGGACTAAAACCAAAGATTTAATGAAAAACTAATTTTTAGCTCTGTTTCAAGTGCCAAACCAGAAAAGAAACATTTTTCTTCTTGACCTATTTTAAAAGTGCAAGTCAACATATTGAACTCTTTCACATATACAACAAATACAATAAGAAATGGGAATTGGAAATGAAGATTAGCATTCCAATTTTTTCCTTTCTTTGTGTTCCAGATGAAAAAAAATCCAACTACTGCTTTGTAATAACAAAAAAAAATTTGCTGTGAATAGAAAACTTCCAAGGAAATGAAAAACAATCCTAACAAACACCATTAAACATTACCAGATATGCTTCCAAACAGATTATTAGCCAGCTTATGAAATGTGGACATCCACAATTGTAACAAATTTTCGAACCATTAATGCTCTCACCTTTAGTAAGTTAAACCCCATAAAAAATATCCTATAGCTTTTGCAAATGAGTATAAGAAAAAGAAGTTCTACAATATGAAACAAGGATGGAAACCTGGCAACAGTAAGAGATTTCAAATAATGGAGCAAATTCAGTGGAAAGTTTTTTATTGATTGTGCTGTTCTTTCATCTAGAGGAGCATATAAGTTAGACAAGGCTGGCAGAAAGATGTTATGTCTTCCATTATGCCAGCCACAACAGGTGGAAAAAAGGCTAAATTATTAATCTGGCAGCCCTTTTTTCATGTCAACTCTTCAGGTTATGTTGCCAACTTCCACATTATCATGGCTGGGTCATTATAACTCAACTTCCTAAGGATATTACATAACAAAAGTTAATTATTGGCACTGTACTGCCTACTTCAAACTGGTGAGGCTAGGAGGCCTTACAGGCAGAATTATTCAGCTCTTGGTGCTTTATGTTCAGCTGCAGTTTATGTCAGTGGCACAAGTAACTACTGTCATAAAGCAAACAAACAAAAGATTTGGAGCTGCATGCTGAGAGGAAACAGGAGTGCTAAAGAGATTTTATTTCCCTATTTATTTCCTCTCTCTTGAAATCAAAGAGCCCTAGAGAAACATTCAATATTTACCATAAATCTACAGAAGCAAAGTTTGGTCAACACAGAAAATAATTTGTATTTGTGAATGTACTTGTGTGAACCTACCCTCTGCAAAGCTTATTGCAAAGTCATTTACATCTAAACTGTTAACTATTCCATTATTCAATTTTACCATTTAAATATATGAGTTGATCTGCGATAGAAAATCTTTGAAATTTGTTTTTCTCAAAATGTCTGCACTGGAGCATTATACTCTCCAAGTGATTTGAGAAAATTAAATTGAGTCTTGTGAGCCTGTTTGCTTTGAATGAAATTCTGCTGTAAATACAAGAGTCAAATGTGGTTGGGAGAGGGCTTTTATTGCGGATCTGGCCTGTTTTGTATTTGTTGCTGAACACACATAGGCAGAAGAATTCATGCTGCACTGCAGTAAAATCTAAAATGTCATTAGAATATATGTGTGACAGCAGAAGAAATCATCATACTCCAGGATTTTTCCATGAAAAAATAAAAACATGAAAATTAAATAAAATACTTTTGCATTTACTTATTTATTTAGTTATGGATTTTGCACATAATCAAAGAAAACCATTGTTTTAATTCACTTATTCTCATAAAGATGCATCCCAATGGTGCCTTATACCCTTTTTAATGAACCCCTTCTTCTGTCACTACAAGACCTGAATCTGTCAAGTATTTTTCATTCCTATTCTATATTAAAAAATCCTGGTTTCATGTACAGTTTTTTTTTCCTTTTTGTGTGAAACCTAGGGATTTATTGTCTGTGACCTACACAGTGCCTTATTTCCTTGCTAATAATTAGATATTTGCAAGACATGGTGAAAGTTTGGAGAGGGGGAGAGAGGCAGAATACTTCTGAAGGAAGATCAGTATTAAATGAGGACAACTGTGAGATTTTCTGAGATTGGCCATGTTTCAGTCTTTCCTAGCTCTCAGTCATGTGTAGATATTCACACTCTAATGAAGCAGAAATAATGAAGCAGAAAGGGGGAAAGACTTTTCCATGCCCTTCCCACTCACTCCAGCATAATTCCACCTGCAGTTAAGTGTAGTTAAGTATAGTTTCCAGGTGCCCTAAAGCTTGCCTTAAAGATACAGAACTGTGGAGCTGAAGCTGTCACATGGAACAATTTATATCTCTGGCTTACCTACACCCATCCAAACAGCCAAAAAGAAATTTCATTATATCCAAATGCCAATCTAGGACGAGGAATGAAAGCCAGAGCACAGGGAGGTAGAATTATGTCCTGCAAAGTCACTGATTTTGACATTTTCATTCAGAACTCAGCCAATGGTAACTTCAAATTGAATGCCATAGGTAATATACATTAGTAGGAATTTGTACTGGCTAGTGATGGAAGAGGAGCAGAAAGACCTTTTAAAAATTTATTTACTAACCTGATTTATTTTTTACTTCTGTACACATCACAGGAGACAGCAAGAGAGGAGCACTGCATGATGTGGTTGTTAGACTGGAGAAAACTGGAACAGATACAAAAAGTTGTTACAAGAATAATTAGAGGACTGAAGTAGATGTCTTCCAGTGAGAGACCTGAAGAACTGAATCTGCTCTGCTTTTCAAAAGATGACTGAGGGGTGAATTGATTACAAAATGTTTGCGTTAATGAGGAGAAAATAGAACTCTTTCATCTAGTGAAGAAAAGCCTAACAAGAATTCATTACTGTAAGCTTCAGTCACACAAATTGAAATAGGAAATTTGGCACATATTTTGAAAAATTAAGTTGATTAGCCAATAGTATAAAACCCCTAAAGGAGAAGCTGCACACTTTGGTTACTGTTGGATGATCAGTTAAAACTCTCTATAGGGCTACAATTTGCCGGTAATTGAATTATGGAATGTGTCACACAATGTGCACACTCCGAGCCAGGACACAATTCTGATTTTTTTTGTGTATGTGGTAGTGTCCATCTACGGCACTGCTTTGTCCATCCACACCACTGCTTTCTCAATCTGTTCATTTCCCCCAAGAGTCCCTGTCCTTGGATGCCATTAAGACTGTTTAAAATACAGATCTGGAAGTCCATATTTGAGATTCCTCTTCAAAAAGAAAGGACTTTACTAAAGATTATTTGAACTTTGGTCCTTCTTCACCTTCCAGTTTATGTGGCATAAGACCACGTTTTATGGGATTTTCCATTTGCATTAAACCCTTTTTTCAAACTTTAGACTTGATGTGACAGCAAGGCCAAGGCTTGGGATAATCACTCCTGTTAACCTGCAGGCCAGTACCTTCCACACTTCCTTTGTTACCTCAATTCTTTTTATACACACTGACATCCAAACAAGACAAGGAATGAAATAGTTGGCCTCAGGCAACAAGGGGAGTTGCTATGCAAGCTCTCCACTGGTGGTGTGATCAGTGATGGGCTCTGCTATGCCAGGGATTTTGAATTTCACTGTCACATCACCAGTTTCAATGCCAAGCCCTGTTTTCTTGAGCATCAACTGCTAGTAGGCTCGCCTTTAGAATGAACCAGCAAAATCCCTCTGAAACAAAACACACTTCTGTGGTCTAGATTGTTCCAAGAAACCTCTCCTAAGATTGAGACTTGGACTTGCAGTACTGAACATATGGCCCTCTAACACTATCCCAGCAGATTTTCCATCCTCTGGCATCATTATATGCTCTCATGCCACACTCCAGGACAAAAAGCTGAAAATAGTGTCTTAGAACTATGCAGGCCAATGGGATTGTTCCAAGAATTATGGGATGAAGATAGAGCAATTTCACTGTAGACAGGCAGTCCCCAGCTGTGAGTTGTGACTACTCTGCAGAACTTGATCTGGTGGTCAAATGTTATTCCACAGACTGGACACAATTATACAGCATATGGAAAACCATCAGTGATGCTGTGAACACCAAAAGAACTAGAAAGAGATCATATCTACAACTGCTGCTGAAAAGAGTCTGCAAGAAAGGCAAATTTGTTAATGACAGAGTTTGTGTTCAGCCTTCAGCTAGGATAGAGTTCATCTTCTTCCTAACAGCTGGTGCAGTGCTGTATTTCAGATTGAGTAAAAGAATAATGTTGACAAAATCATGATGTCTTGGTTGGTGCTGAGCAGTCCTTACCCTGAGTCAAGGACTTTCAGTGTCTCATATTCTACCAGCAAGCAGATGCACAGGAAGCCAGAAGGGAGGATGGCCAGGACAGGAGACCCAAACTAGCCAAAGGGATATTCCACACCACAGAATGTCTTGGTCAGTGGCACTGGGGGACGTTGGCCAGAAGCTGCTGATCACTGCTCAGGATGGGCTGGGTGTTGGTCTGTGGGAAGTCATCAGTTTTATTGAGCATCAGAAGATTCTCTTGGGTTTTATTCCTCTTTGTCCTTTGCTTGTAAATAATAATAATGATCATCATCATCATCATCTAAAAAAAAACTATAATAATAACTACTACTATTATTTATTATTATTATTATTAAAATATTTTTATATTGCTTTTTTAAAATTATTAAACTTATCAGGGATTTTACCATTTTCTCAATCTGGTGCCCATCCTACCATCCCACAAGCAGCATGGGTGAGGAGTGAGGAAGCAGCTTGCAGCACTTGCTTTTTGTCTGGTGTTAAACCATGGAAAACTGTGACTACATCCCAAACAGAAAAAAAAAGCATATTGAAGTCGAGCATCCCAATACTTTTTCTGTGGTCATTTTTTTTTTATAAGAAATTAATATTGCCTAGATTTTCACGGAAAATATGACTACTGAAAAATTACATTATTTATCACCAGTGAAGACCAGAGTGGCATGATTAGGATGGATGATACCTGTGCTTTTTTCCATTTAGGTGGGTTTTTTTTTAAACTCTTTGATCTCTTACACATTTCTAGTAATTCAGACAGATCCTATATGCTTTGTCATCCTTGACTATTAAGGCAGGGGTAATAAAATTGAATAAGGTATCAGGTAGTGATGCTACATTGCCAGTCAGGTCCCAAAACAGATTGCTCAGAAAGGCTGTGAGATGCCTCTTTCTGGAGATATTCAAGAACCATCTGGATACAATCCTGTGCCATGTGCTTGAGGATGATCCTGCCTGAGCATGGAGTTTGGACCAGATGACCCACTGTGATCCCTTCCAACCTGAATGATTCTGTAATTCTGTAAAAATGCTAAGATTTTATGTTGATTATCTTTCAGATGTTTTATGCCCAAGAATCCAGCATTTCTAATAAATGCATGGATTTCCTGTAGCTGTGACAGTGCACATTTGCTAAGTTTCTCTTGATAAGACAAAATAGGATAGAAAATGGTTGACAGTATCGTGAAGTCACCAACAAGTAGACTCACCTACGAAATGAAAAAGGTGTCACCAGAAGTGTCATGATTTCTTCAGATGGAATTTCAAAGAGCTGAGATGCCAGAGAAAAACACTGAATCCTGCTCATGTACCATTTCAAGTTACAGACCAGAGCTCTGAAGATTTCCCAGAAAGAAAATAACATCCAGCGATTACTTCACTAGAACTCACACAGCTCCTGTGGGTGAGTTAATGAACTGCAGCTGGTGAAAAGGTGCAGGCGTTTCCAGGGGGTTTTCCTGGTGCCACCCTGTTTCATCTGCTCCCCTTTCATTTTGCACTGATTGTGCAAACAGCAGCATGTAAATGTGAGTGCAGTATAGCTGGGGTCAGATTTGGCTCTGCAGTGATGACTTATCCCTACCTCCAAGCCATCCTGCTGAGTCAAGATCTTAAGAGGGTCTAATGAGGCCTGAGGTGGCCTCTGAACAAGCCACAGCAGCATGAGCCAAGACAGCAGTTGTGGCAGGAGGAGCTGCCAATACCCAGGGTGGCTCTGCAGCTCTGCTGGTCACCGAGTGTCAGGCACATCCAGCACCTTGGCACGGTGTGGGCTGAGAAGCAGCTGTGGAAGGCTCTACTCCATGAACTCAGCCAGCCCAGCTGGTGTCAGCTGTGCTGCACCACTCTCCTGGGTCCTATGATCCTTGCAGGGCAACGGAGTGAAGCCTTCCTGTTGAGGAGCTCAGCTTGGAAGGATGGGCAGAGAATCCTGCCAACTGTGTAGTAGATAGCCACATGCAACTAAGCCTGTTTTGACCTTCTGTGTGTTTGCCATCCAGAGAAAGTCTAGGCTAAGGCTAGAATCTGTGAAATTCTGCAGTTATCCTCTCAGCAGAGAGTGTTAAAGATTACCAGATATCAGCTAATAAAAGCAATCTTCTTTCTCTTCTCAGTTGTACTTTCATGTTGGTCATAAAAATGTTGCATAACAGGGAAGTCAGAACAGATGTCCATGGGTGTTGCTTTTATCTTTCTTCACCATCAGACCTTTTTCATTTGTAGTACAGATCCAGCAATAATATCATGTTTTGGTATCTTCAAGTCAAGTTTGGATTACTTTTTGAAAGAAGATTTTTATTTTTTTTGCCAGATGCACCAGATTCAGTGCAGAGATAACTAAATGAAATATTATGATTCAAGAAAAACTGATGACCCAACTCATGCCTTTTAACCTAATACTAAATGCACCCTTGCTTTTCGTTGCAAACTATACAGTACTTGATGTGTGCCTCTAAAATTGCAAAAAAAAAAGATAAAACCATTATTTGAGTACACACAATAACACAAACACCTCAGTGTATCCCAAATATGAGAATTTTTAGGACAAACTTTTATTCAGCTTATGTTTTGAAATGTTTGTTGTGGGTTATTTTAATGAATGGCCTGGCAAAACAGCTCTGCCCAAGAGTACACCCTGACAGAGCTGAAAAGCGAGAAGATAATAGTGCAGAGAAAAGAGAATTTGTATTTGGTGAAAAAAAAACCAGTGAGATCTTTTTAACAATCCACCTTATTACGTTTGTCAACTAGAAAGCTGAACAAAGGAGGCCAAGCAATCCGTAATAAGAAGTTTTATTGGAAATACAAAATTATGGTGCAACATTACATATACTTAAATTTCTCCTCACCTTTTGACCAATACTACCAAATAGAAACTTTCCTGGGAGAGGTGCTTCTTCCCTCATCTATACAACAAACCTCATCTCAGGGCAGATAATGAGCTCTGGAATTATCTATAGGACTCATCCGAGCACATTATCCACTTGCTTCAATATGTGCACTGGCTGCCTGTGCCTGCAGCCAGTAATGCCCATCTTTCTTTGAAATTTTTCCATGGTTTCAGAGCCACAGGCACGACCTTGCAGAACTTGTACTATTAATGAAATCATTAGTCTTGTCATAGCAGCAGATCCTTAACTTAGAGGTATTTCAGTTTCCCAGGTTCAGAGTCATTCATGCAAATGACAACATGACACAGAAACGCAGTGGCTGTTCATTCAAAGAATAAAAAAACACCATTTCAATGGGAAGAATTAAGTTCTTGTTTTGACACTGCTCTAAATATAAAGCCTTTTCAGTTCTTCTTTTCTTTATTAAAGCACTAGATCATGACATTTAGATGACTGATGAAAGAATATATTTTACTTTTATTTTTCTAGTATTGAGGATTAATATGAGCAATGATCTTGGAGATACACTTACTAAAGTCTCTTATTCCTGTGAAGAGCAGTGGTAGTCCCTGTGTGAGTAGGGAAGGCTTCCTGCATATTGCCTGAAGATTTCATTTTATTATTTTGGTATATTAGCATGATTTGTAGAAAGTTTTCTTTGCTGTTAAACATTTTTAGATTTTTCTCATCGCTGCAGAGTCCTTTGCTAGTTACTGATTCTCTAGTAGAGAAGACATTTGAGGATTCTTCTTTTCTTCTCAACACTTCACAGAAAAGCCAAAAAGCACAGGGAGTGATCAGGAAGAAAGGTCAGTTGCTAATAGGAAAGGTTGCATCACAAATACTCTTATTCTCAACAGCGCCGCACCAATCGCGGCAAAGGACACGCCAGCCTGTCAGCCCTGCTGCTCTTCTGAAGAATCTGCCCTCCTGCTATCAAATCTCCCTATGCAAATAAGACTTTTTGTATGGTAAAAAATAGTTTCAAACAGACACAGAGGCTAATAAACATTTTGAAAGACATAATAAAAAAAATTGAAGAAATAGCTGGAGGAGACTCCATCTGCAGTACTGCATCCAGCTCTAGCGACCCCAGCAGAAAAGGACATGGACCTGCCAGAGTGAGTCCAGAGGAAGGCCATGAAGATGATCAGCACTACTCCTGTGAGGGCAGGCTGGGGCAACTGTGGTTGTTCAGCCTGGAGAAGAGAAAGCTCAGAGAAAGGAGCACTTACAGCAGCTCTCCAGCTCTTGAACAGCACCTATGAGAAAGATGGGAACAAGCTTTTCTGAAGGGCCTGTTGCAATAGGAGTTGCCTCTTTAAAGAGAAGGAGAGTCAATTTGGATTAGTTATAAAGAATAAACTTTTTCACAAAAAAAACCCTGGCACAGGTTGCCCAGAGAGGTGGTAGAGGCTCCATCCCTGGAAATATTCAAGGTCAGTTTGGATGGAGCTTTGAGCAACTTGATTAAGTTGAAGATGTCACTGTTCATTACAGCAGGGCTGGAGTTCATAACCTTTAAAGTTTCCTTCAACTCCAAACTATCCTATGTTTCTACCAGAATTAAAGTTTAGATGTGCTTTGCTCTAGAGTGCAGACGCTCAAGAGAATGTTTAAGGTCTGGTATCATTTCTGGTAGCTACAGCAGGAGATGGGCTGATAAAACCTGGGCTGCTTTTTCATTTGATTGTTTTGCTTATTCCTTCACCAAATCTCATGTGGTCTTGGGCTAGTTGGGTCACTTGCTGTGCTTTGGATTCCCCTTCCTAATTGCTGTTTTCTAATAAATTGTATAGACCTGTGACATTTCCAAAGCAAGATGAAAGGATAGGAGAGTTCACTTAAAATTCAGTATGTGTTCTTAAAGCTGTCTTAGTTACTTCTAGCACTCACTCTCAGTTCAGGATTAGAAGGGTTTCAGAACAATTAAAACAAAACTCTGTTGAATTTAAATATTATTCTCCAGACTTCCAATCAGAACTGCATGCCTCTTTAATTCAAGTTTGGATCAGCTGAATTTTCATCACAGAACAACCTGGAAAAGAAATCTCTGAATTCAACACAGAAAATTTTAGTGTTTACAATATTCCCAGGAGTGGGGATAGGAAGGGATGCTTGTAGTAGTCCCAATTCACCTTCTATTCCTGTGGTATAATGTGCTTGGAGACATCATTTACAAGCAGCTGAGTTTCTCTGCAGCCCTGTTACAATTTCATCTTCAAAATTATCTCTGTTTTATTCTTCAACTACAAGATGTTCTCATTATTGATATATCAGCAACCTCCACATAAATTTTGTGGTACTGAGTGTTCTTTAAGAATACACAGTGATAATTTGATTCTGGGTGGAAAGAAGAAAGAGAGGGAGAAGGGGGGGAAGGGACAAAGAATGGGGTAAAGAAAGAAGGGAGAAAAGAAAGAAGGAAGCAGGTATGCAGAGGGGAAGCTAGTTAATTAAAAAGTACTGGCAGTAAGAAACAGCTTCTCATACTTAGCTCTGCAAAACACCTGAAGTTTATATGTAAATTTTCTTTCATTCCAGCAGCACTAGGTACAGGCTCAGGTGCCTTATGTGTCTGGCTCTTTGCAGGATGGCAGAGTAAGAGGATAACTGCTGTATTATCCAGGATTTACTGATTTACAGTCCTTCTGACACATTACATCAAAGCAGGGCTGTGAATTCCAGTGTCTGAAATTACATGACAGTTGTGATCACTTCCATACATGGAGCATTTCTGGGTTCCACAGGTGCTTCCACTTAAATCTGAGCACACACAGACTAGATCTTATGTTTACAAGAGAGCACCAGTGGGACCTGAGGGCATGGATGACTGCTCATGTGAGGGGCACATGGAGGGAAGGTGCTGCTTTGGCTGGATGAACAATTGGCTGATTCATATTTACTAAATTTGGCTTTAGATCAAACTCGTGATCCTAAATCCTCCATTTCTTTGTTTAAATGTTGGAAATTTTATATGGAAAAGGCAATCTGTGGAGGCATTTGCAGTTACAGGAAAACACTGGGAAGAGCAAATATCTTCGATAGAATTGATCCAGTTGGAAGGGAGTTTACATACCATCCAATTCCATCCCACCTAACATGGGATGGGACACATTCCACTTCACCTCTTTGCTCAAAATCCCATCCAATCTGGCTTTGAGCACATCCAGGGATGGATCATCCACAACTTCTCTAGGCAAGTGTGCCTGTCCCTAACCACTTTAACAGTAAAGAATTTCTTCCTCATGTCTAATGCAAAACTATCCTCTTTCAGTTTAAAGCCTTTTCCCCTTGTCCTGTCACAGGATAATAGAATCAGAGAACCATACACTATCCTGAATTGGAAGAGATCCACAAGGGTCATCAAGTCCAACTCCTGGTCCTGCATTGGACAGCCCAGCAATCACAGCATGTGCCTGAGGGCACTGTCCAAATGCTTCTTGAACTCTGACAGGTGTGGTGCTGTGATCATTTCCCTGGGGAACCTGTTCCAACAACCCTCTGGGTGAAGAGCCTTTCCCTGATACCCACCCTAGACTTCCTCTGTCACAGCTTCAGGCCCTTCCCTTCAGTCTTGCTGCTGGTCACCACAGAGAAGGTATCAGTGTCTGCCCCTCTTCTTCCTCTCATGAGAAAGCTGCAATTCCACTGTATCCCTTCAGTCTCCTTTTCTCCAGGCTGAACAGACCAAGTGGTCTCAGCTGCTCCTCATAGGACTTCTCCTCTAGACCCTTCACCACCTTCACAGCCCCCTTTAGAGACTCTCTATCAGCTTTATGTCTTTCTTACATTGTCACTTCCAAAACTGCACACAGGACTCAAGGTTAAGTACCTTGAGGCAAGCATGTAGTGAGCACCCATTACATGTCCTTGTGAAAAATCCCTCTCCAGATTTTTAGTCAAGGACATTGAGTTGGACAGTGCAATGAGGGAAGAGCAAGTGATGTCATCGAGCTAAATGACATCACTTGTTCTCCACTTATTCATCAATGCTGTAACCTCATTGTGGAAGATCATCAAGCCTGTCAAACATGATTTGCCCTTAGAGAAGGGCAAATTAGCTAATTTTTTGATTATGTTAAAAACAGTCATGTCAAATAGTAAGTGAAATATTATCTTTATGGAAATTAGACATTGTAATTGAGCTTGTTATTGAAGGGTTGGAAATAAAAACTGGAATTAACTTGGGTTTTGTAGATGTACAGTGGTTAAATATTATGTTATTTTCTTTTTTACTATTTATATTGGAATAATATCAACACAATTTCTCTTACAAAATGAAATTTAAAACAACAAAGGGGATTTCTCAAAGTTTAAATAAATAGACAAGAAAAAAGCAATCTATGATTTCAAGGTGGTTTTTTTTGTTATTTCTTTGTGAGTTTTTTTGTTTTGTTGGTTGGTTTGGTTTGCATTTATTTCATTTTGAAATAAAAATTTTCTCTACAGTTTCTGCATGGAACTGATTCCATAATTTATCAAAAATTCTGGCAAAGTGGACTATCAACAAAAGTAGAATATCTTTTCCTGTGTAACTATTTCATTTTTTTCAATTCAATCTAGTGTATAAAGATTTTCTTCATGTACTTTTTAAAATTCCATTAAAATTAAACTTAATGAAAATAAAACGTGGGAAAAACCAACACAATTTCAAAATAATTTTTATGTTTTTTTCACCAATAATTTTTTTTTTCTTAGCACTAATCCAAGTCTCCAGGCAAAAAAAAAAAAAAAAAAAAAAAAAAAGACACATTGGTCTCTTTGTGACAGATCCTGATTTTAGTTCCTTTATAGACATAAAAGGGTACTGCAACTCTCTTTTAAAGATGCAGCAAATTTCCCTTTTGAGTCTGATTGGCTGTGGACAGAGTTGTGTGCAGCAGCACATCTTCCTGACATTGTCTGCCCTTTCTGTGATCCTACTCAGCACACCACAGTGCACCTGCTTGTGGTGGTGTCCTGCTGCAACTTGCAATGATTTCCATTCCCAATTATAGGTACTGGAGAGCAGGATCCCTGCACTGCAGCAGGTGAAAAGGATTGGGTCAGACACATAACATAGGAAGCTCCCTCTTGTTTCCATTTCCTATCTGCTTCTCTATGTATGTTAAGATTAAGTATAATTTTTAATACAGAGAGCAGCATTTCACAAGGTATAGGAGTAATAAATTCTTAAAGGATAGAAATATTTCTTGCTCACATGTACAAATGTACAAGAAGAGCTGTAGGCCATGGCACAAGAGCAGAGCTATGATGTAGTGGCCATGGCAGAAATGTGTGGGATGACTCACATAGCTGGAGAGCTGCACTGGAGGGCTGCAAGCTCCTCAGAAGAGACAGGAAAAGGAGAAGAGGTGGAGGGATGGTCCTTTATATTAGGGAGGCTTTTGATGCCATGGATGTTGAAACTAATGATGATGAAGTTGAATGCCTGTGGGTAAGAATTAAGGGGAAGGCCATCAAGGCTGACATCCTACTGGGAGTCTGTTATTGTCCACCCAGCCAGGGAAAAGAGGTGGACAACTTATTCTATGAGTAGCAGGAGAATGTTTCAGGATCAGCAGCCCTTGTTCTTGTAGGCAACTTTAAGCTACCAGACATCTGCTGGGAACTTAATCCAGCAGAAAAGAGACAGTCCAGGTTCTTAGAGTGTATAGAGGACAACTTTTTGATGCAGCTGGTGGGTGAGCCCACCAGGGAAGGGACTGTGTTAGACCTGTTGTCTGCAAATAGAGATGGACTGCTGGGAGATGTGGTGGTTGGAGGCTGCTTGGGGCACAGTGACCATGAAATTATAGAGTTCTTGATATTTGGTGAAATGAGGAGAAAAATCAATAAAACTTTTACATTGTACTTCTGGAGGGCAGACTTTGGCTTATTCAGGAGACTTATTTGGAAAGTTCCTTGGGAAGCAGCCCTTAAAAACAAAGGAGGCCAGGAAAGGTGGGAGTGTTTCAAAATAGAGAGCTTGAGAGCACAGGAACAGACTGTCCCAGTGTCTGAAAGGCAAGTCAACAAGGCAAACGTCCAGCCTGGATGGGCAAGGAGGTTTTGGAGGAACTTAGGAATAAAAAGAGAATGTATCATCTTTGGAAGGAGGGAACTTAGTAACTGCAGATGAGGGGAAGGTGGAAGTGCTTAACGCCTTCTTTGCCTCAGTGTTTAGTGGGAAGATGGCTTGTCCTCAGGACAGCTGTCCTCCTGGGATGGTAGGTGGTGTCAGGGAGCAGAATGGTCCCCCTGTTATCCAGGAGGAGGCAGTCAGAGAACTGCTGAGTGCCTTGGATGTTCATAAATCTATGGGACCAGATGGGATCCTTCCCAGGCTGATGAGGGAGTGGCAGATGAGCTTGCAGTTGACTGGAAGCTGGCCAATGGGACTCCCATTCACAAAAAGGGTGGGAAGGAGGATCCTGGTCACTATAGGCCAGTTAGCCTGACCTCAGTTTATACTGAGTGCCATCACACAGCACTTACAGGATGGCCAGGGGATCAGACCCAGCCAGTGTGGGTTTAGGAGGGGTAGGTCATGTTTGACCAACATGGTCTCCTTTTATGACCTAGTGACCCACCTGGTTGGTGCAGGAAAGGCTGTGGATGTTGTGTACCTGGACTTCAGCAAGGCCTTTGACACTGGCTCCCACAGCATTCCCTGGAAAAGCTGGCAGCCCGTGGCTTGGACAGGAGCACTCTGTGCTGGTTAAGAACTGGTTGGATGGCCAGACCCAGAGAGTGCTGGTGAACAGTGCTGCATCCAGCTGGGGACAGTCACCAGTGGTGTCCCCCAGGGGTCTGTGCTGGGGCCAGTTCTGTTCAATATTTTTATCCATGACATGGATGAGGGTACTGATTCTTTCATTAGTAAATTTGCAGGCAACACTCACCTGCGAGTGTGTGTCAATCTGTTGGAAGGTAGGAGAGTTCTGCAGAGACCTGGAGAGGTTGGATGGATGGGCAGGGTCCAGTGGGATGAAGTTTAATAAGTCCAAGTGCAGAGTCCTGCATTTTGGCCACAGTAACCCTTGCTGTGTTATAGGCTGGGGATGGTGTGGCTGGACAGTGCCCAGGCAGAAAGGGACCTGGGGGCACTGGTCAACAGTGACTGGACATGACCCAGCAGTGTGCCCTGTGGCCAAGAAGCCAATGGCACCTGGCTTGTATAAGAATAGTGTGGCCAGCAGAA
Organism: Muscicapa striata striata; assembly: GCA_030060385.1. Classification (NCBI taxonomy): domain Eukaryota; kingdom Metazoa; phylum Chordata; class Aves; order Passeriformes; family Muscicapidae; genus Muscicapa; species Muscicapa striata. Next base: position 1,839,864 of record JAREIS010000046.1, read on the forward strand.
GCAGAGAGGTCATTCTTGCCCTGTACTCAGCACTGCTGAGGCCACACCTTGAGTGCTGTGTCCAGTTCTGTCCCCTCAGTTTAAGAAGGACCTTGAGATGCTTGAGTGTTTCCAGAGGAGGCAACAAGGCTGGAGAGGGGCTTGGAACACAAACCCTGTGAGGAATGACTGAGGGAGCTGGGGTTGTTCAGCCTGGAGCAAAGGGGACTCAGGGGTGACCTTGTCACTCTTGACAACCTCCTGAAAGGTGGCTGTAGCCAGGTGGGGTTGGTCTCTTTCTCCAGGCAAGAACAGACAGAATAAGAGGACACAGTCTCAAGCTGTGCCAAAGGAAATATAGGTTGGACATTAGGAAAAAGTTTTTTTATGGAAAGAGTGATAAAGTACTGGAATGGTCTGCCCAGGGAGGTGGTGGAGTCACCATCCTTGGATGTGTTTAAAAAAGATTGGATGTGGCACTTGGTGCCATGGTCTAGTTGAGGTGTTAGGGCATGGGTTGGACTCAATGATCTTGAAGGTCCCTTCCAACCTAGTAGTTCTGTGAAATACCTTTTATCTTTCTATGTATTGAGGAATAGAAATGTTGCCAGTCTCTTTGCTCATTTAAAAGATCATCCAATGAGCTACACTAAACATTTGCATACTACAGGCCATGGAATTTCACCCAGAAGCTCCTGCATTGAGCCTTGTGCTTCTGTATGAGCAAAGCAGGGGGAATAAAATGGATCCGCATTTCCCCACCACTTCCAGAATACTCCCTGGCTTTTGTGGGCCACAAGAGGAGCCCACTGTGCTGTGCTCACACTTCCATGGATGGAAACTCCTCATCCTTGTGGCCTGAGAATTCCTGCTCAGAATGGCTGCGCTATCATTTAACTTTCAAAGCATGCTATCTTTGCTAACTTATTAAAAAACATGAAGCAAAACAAGATATCTTTATTTTAGCTATCTACACATCAAGGCCAAATCATCTATGGTATTTGGTTAAGAGTCTTGAGGATGGAGGCAGTGCTCAATGGCTGCTGAGATCCAAGCAAAGTCCAAGTATACCAGTAACCTGTTGTGTGTGGAGATATGAAATCACATGGGAACAGCAGAGAATGTGAGGAGAGAGATGAGTCTGAAATTAATAACAAGCCTTTGGGTAATGTTTAATTATATTTATACTATGCATAATTTATAATAGCTTTCCTAATATACTGAAGATATTCAGTCAGAACTATTGTTACTCCCTCATGGAAAGCGTAAAATTATAATCAAGCTCATATTTCATTAATAGAAATAGCATGCAACAAAATTCTTTCTGGGTTAGGGGTTTTTTTTACATTCAGGGAGATTGTAATTCAACACTAAAAAGCTAATAATATACAACATAAAAATTATTATGTACATATCACTGAAAATACATAAAATTTACAGATTCCAAAGCTTCTTCATTCCATTATTCCTGTTGAGACAAAAAATGTGATTTTAAAGTATATTAAGAAATAACTAAATCCATCATGCATAGCTATATGTATATTAAACGATATGAAATAGAACTAATGTTTTTCTAAAAAACTGTTTGCATTACCTGGCAAATTACATTAACCACTTGCATTTGGAAATACTCTACATAGTCTCTGCAAAAATAATAAGAAATCTAGGACTGAAAAATGAACAACTTTCCAGACACATGGTGAGTTTATAATAATAAGATTCCATGCATGGCTAGCTTTTGTCTTCTGTTTCACATACGACATAATCAACTAAAATTTTCCAGTTATGATAATGGAGCACACCTTTGGAGATAAATTATATGAGATTGAAAAATAAAATTAAGCTGAAAGGGAGGAGCGGATGAGTCAGGAAATTTGTAATGGTGATATGAACCAATGTTCTGCATAAACCAGGCAAAATTTCTACATAAGGCAAATACCCAGTGATGGAGTGAACCTAGACAAGTGCTCCCTCTGCCTGAGTGGAAGAGGATGCTCCACTGCCTTGCACTCAGCCTTCTCTGCAGTGATTCATGCCACTTTCTAAGGGCACTAGCCCTTAGACACACAGCCACTCCAAAGCCTTCATTCACCTTGTGTGACACTGGTTCACAACTGATTGACTACCTGCAAGTAATAACAGATAAGTCTGCAGGCAGCCTGCAGCGTGGTTCCAAGAAATGTGAACTGTCCATTCATTTCAGCTGTCCGGGAACGTGTGTCAACACTGGGAATGATTTCATTTCCGGAGGAGAAAAATGGATTGCCAATTTGCACAAATTACTGTAAGCAAACATGTCATTCTGAATGACCATTAGGAGACTCTATCACCACATATTTTCCCATTTCAAAACAGAAGGGAAAAAGACCATTAACTTTTTCAAGCACAAGAAAGGAGAAATGCAGTTTTAAGAATTCACTGGATGGAAAGAGCAACATTGTCATATTTATACTGTGTGAGCAGTAAGCAGTGTATTGCCTTAGTGATCCATGAGGTCAGAGCTTATTTTTTTAGTTTGTCACTATAAGCAACACCTTCTAGTTTCCACCAAACCTGACTGTGGCTGGAAATGGAGGGACAGACTTGCTCAGTGAAATGCACAGACTGCATCCAAGCACTCTTGGTGTGTATCATGCCCACACCACAAACTGTTGAGGCAGCAGGTAGGTAGTCTCTTTAAAATGTGGGTCACGGAATGGGATGTGGAATATGCAGACCTGCTAGAGGCATCCTTATTCTTCCATATTTTTGTCTTGATCTGAGGCAGCATACTGAAAATAATTAAAGAAGTGCCAGTATGAAAAGGCTTTGAGAGGTGATCTCCAGTAATTTCTTATCTCTTACCTTCCTTTCTCATCTTTATAAAAGGATAATATTTACTAAATTATTTCAGTTCATAGTCCTGTAGTCAAAAGATGCAGCTTACAACACCAAAGAAGGTAAATTTTTACTAAGGCCTCAGGGAGCAAACTGCAGTGACTGGAACTTAAGCATTGCCTCAACTGCTCCAATTTTAGAGCTGAATGGTTTCCTTCCTCAGCAGGGCAGGCTCTGGGACTGAGGGGAGTCCCTTATGGAGACCCACTTCTTAGACAGCACAAGTCAGAGTCCTGAGCCTCTAAAATAAATGATAACACATATTAATTCCTTTCCACTCAAGGGCATGGGAAGAATCACAAAAGGAGCCACATGGACCCAAAACTTTATCAGGAAGATTAAGAAAAACCTATTAAATTAGTCAAATTATTCCATAGTTAAAAATAAAGCAACTGGCAAAGTCAATTATGAAAAAAAACAACATTCAACAAATCAAGTTTGGAGTCGAATTAGAAGGCACAAATAAAAGGGGAAAGAAGGAACAGAAGGAAGGCCAGAAGTTATCTGACATGATTAAATGATAACTTCCAAACAGCAAAATGAGTAGAACAAAAATCCTTTATTATATGAACCTAATGAAGCCAATAAAGAGAAAAATAAGTAAACAGCTCTAAGTAACACGAAAATTAGGAAAGCCAAGATGAATTTCAAAGAATAAATAGCTGATAGTGTGAAAACAAATGAAAATTAGAGTGTCTGAAAGAGATCAATAATTGCACTGAATCATCAGGGGCTGAAAAGCTTTTGAAGGAATATAAGCATATGGATGAGAGGCTTAGCAGTTTTTTTTTTGTAGAAGTTTCATGAAGGAACTTCTGAGTGAATATTTACCTTGAATTTGTTATTTCCTGGCATGGAGAAGGAAACATTTTTAAATATTGAAATGTCAGGAAAAGAAATAATAATTTATAGAGTGATAAAATTAATCAGGCCCAAATCAGATACACTTGAAAATTCTAAGGGAGAGTAAAGGATCAGAAAATTATCTACAAAACTGTGCATTTTTCTTTAAAATACCCATTCTTCCAAAACAGAAGGTAGTAAATGCCATATGTAAACAACTGCAGCCAGAATAAAAAATGTCTGGAGGGTATCTCAAGAGAGGGACCATCCAGCCTGATCCTTGCAGAAGAAAGTTACATCACCCTTGGAGCTTTTTTGTATGTCCCTAGTGTAGTGGATAAAGGAAATACCATTAACAGCATAAATACTAAATACTAAGACTCATCACTTAGATGATTTTGAAAGGTTCTTGATAAATATTTTGAGAGCAGGAACAAGCAGAACCTGTAGGGGAAGAACAAGGCTGAGTGCTACTCATTGCCATGGCTTTGTCTGATTAACCTCGGGGTGAGCCTCAGGGTTCCCTCTTTCCTCTTGGTGACATCTGCTGCAGTTTGTGACTACTGGGCCTGGCACACTGAGGGCAGGTGAGACTGCACATGCTTTGTACACGTGAGTGCCACACCAGGGACATGGCCAGCTGTGTCCAGAGCACATTGCACTCTCTAGGCTTATTCAGCATTTTCCTTCAAGAGTACAAATATCCCTGGGAAGTTGCAAAAACAGTTCTCACTGACAGATGTTGGGGTCTGGGTACTCTGTGTGGTGGGAGGTAACACAGTTGAATGAGATATTCCTGGTACAAAGTGCAGTAAATTGTTGTACCTGCAGCCCTTTTACCCATTACCTCTAACAAACTTGAGCTGATCTCACTTCCCTGCAGTGAGATATGTTTGCTCATTCTCTGGCCTCTTTATGCATAATTGCAATCCCACAGAGACTGAATGTTTTACTAAAGACATTAAATGTGACCAGCAATCTCCATTAGTGTAAGAGACCGCACAGAGTTCCAAAGTGCCTCACATTAAGGCATTACTCCATTAAGGGCATTACTCCAATAGCTGAGGTTAAACTTCTCTGATTTGTTTGCTTACAGAATGCCATCAACAGAGAGGGACATGATTTCCAGGTCCTATCAAAAAACCCTCCTCTGTTCTGTGTTGCCTCCCTAGACCAGGGTCACTTCCCCAACCTGGGACAGTGGTGTTTGATTTCCAGTGTCCAGCTGGGACAGCAGGGCTCCTCATCAACCTCGTGGCACAGGACTAAGGGTGACTCTGAGACCCTGACAGCAAGTCTCAAATGGAGGTGTCCCTGTGTTCAGGCAGATGGATCATGTTTAATAAACTGAATTTGTCAAGTATATCAATAAATACTTTTGTTATCAGAATGTGGATGTTAAACCTCCCCTTAGGTATCTAAATTTGAAAATTTTACTCTAACAGAATCTTTGGATTATATCGGTCATTATTCAGTCTCTGTTTGGGCAGATCAAAAGAGTTCTCACAGAGTTATTTTCAAAATAAGTCTGGAATATTTTTGGGTCTTATATATAGTTATTTAAAACAAGGTTAATATTTATTGTTCACAGTCTTAACAGACTTGCAGTTTCCAAGTCTTTTTCTCACAATGGAATTAGAAAAGGTTAACTCATGTTGTTTAGTAAAGATTTTGCTCCACAGTGAAAAGATCACAGTTAATAGATAACACTTTGTAAAATTATATTTCTGACAACATTGGAACCTGCCTGAAAACCAGCTAATAAAAGTTTGATTAGATTGGGTGGGCAGTTTAATTCTGGATATGTAGGTCGGACTGCAGCTGTGTACACCACTTAACTTTAGCTTATGCTAAGCTTATGCAAACCATATAATATATATATATATATCTGATTTGAAAATAATGAAAATTCCTGATTCTATCAGTGGAGAGACATAGTATTTTTGAAGCAAAATTTCTGTGTTCACGTTCAGACTCCTTTTTGTGTGAGGTATGTAGTACTGTGTTTCTCCCATTGCCTGTGCAAGCACTAGATATAATCAGGTCATGTGTAGAGGTTTACAGTAGGTCAGTTGAGCCTCATCCATAAAAAGAAGTGTATTCACACCTCTTCACACTGAGCATCAAACTCAGTGGTGCACTCTAGTCCAGCACCAAAAGTCCAACTATCTTTATAGACCTTTTCACCTCCAGAGAAAGATGTTCTAACTTTGGCACCCAGGTACAGGTGACTACAGTCAGATGGTGGGACTTCTTCCAGAAGTTGAAATTTAAAAACAAGGATCATTTCTTCCTTATTTATTTTTACTCCCAGAGGTGTGTTTTTATTTAGTATTAGTATTAGTATTTATTAGTATTAGTATTAGTATTAGTATTATTAGTATTACTGAAGTTTTTCTGGGATATTTGATCCAGATATTTTATAAGTATTTCAACCTATTTGAGTTTAGGTATTATGAAAGAGTAAAGTAGAACTTACAAAAATATATGAAAGGCATTTTATTTAAGTGGTATTATGTCTGTGGTTGCACCATTTTAAAAAACTTTCTTTTTCTGTCTCTTTTCTAATGTGTAATTCAAAGGCCTGTGAAACTAGCACTGGAAACAGAACAAGATTTTGGAAAGAAATCTGCAGTACATGGGCATTGCACTGATAGTTTCTTGCCTGCAGCAGCAATTGTTTTCCAAAGCACATCTCCCATCTTACAATTTTCTTACCTGCAGTAGCAAAATAGTAATTTAGGAAAAATAAAAAACCAAACAAACCACTGCAGATCTCATTTATTTCATTCTGACAATCTCATCTGCTTAGGGCTCACACTGCCACTGGCCATTGCTCACGTCCTTGTTAAATCACTGGAACACAAATTTGAATGTTATGTGATATTGCTTGTGATGGAAAAATTAATTTAAAACATTGAAGTGGGGAGTTCCTCTCTGCAGTAAAGGTGTAAGCAGCAGGTATATATGTGAGAAGGTAGAGGGAAAGAATGAGTATGGCTTAAGTCTGAGATCTCATTTGATATCAAATAACAAGTTTTGAATAAAGAAAAATAAATAATCTCTGGACAGTTTTATTTTCTAAAGACTGACATAGGTCATTGGTCTACTGAATACATTTTTTCTCTTCAAAGAGAGAGTTTATATCTGCAATAAGTCACTATATATATTGATTTACAATTTTTTTTTATTGCTGTGTTTGTCATTACTTAAATTTTTACCCTGCAAGGAGCATTTTAGTAGAAATAAATAACAGATGCCCTTTGGCCAAACTGTTTGCAAAGTACACTGGCAACCTAGCATGCCCTTCACTGGAGAAGTATAACAAAAAGTAGTTGGAAATATACAGATTCTAAATCTGTTTGGTACAAATAATCACATTTGCTTAGTTCTTCTTTCTTTTGCATTTAATTCCTTTTTTAATATTTGCTGCCAGGATTAAAATGAGGCTGCTTTCTCCCAAATTGGAAATTTCATCATTTTTGTACACTGCTATTAGATTTCACAGATTTTATTAAAGTTTTCATTAAGGAATATGCAGTAATGAAAATGTGAGGGATTCAGATGATCAGCTCACTGGAGTGAGCAGTGACTCACTCCAGGGGGTGATTGTGACTTTGGAAATTTCACTTTGGGAAGTGTAATTAGTTTCCCTGAAAAGGGAACTTGGATGATCAGTGATGCCAGATAGGGCATCAACACTGGAAACTCACAGGGGGAGGATCAGCTCAGTAAAAAGGGTGAGTTTATGCAAACCACTGGTCACAAAGAGTGTTTCCAGGGTGTGATGCTGAGGCTGATGTGGTTTGCCTCTTCTAAAAGAGCCCAGCTGGGGAGAGGGAATGTATTCACTGCAAGCTGGTAGGGGACACTAAATGGAAGAACCCTGTTTGGGCTCCCCAGACTGACAAAGAGCAGCAAGATGAGCAGAAGGTCATCAAGATGGTCAGGAGGCTGGAGATATGGGAATGGGATATAGTCCTTACATAACCAGCAAATGGAATTTCTCTTTTCTGTTGCTGTAAATAACTGCCTGAGAAAGCTTCACTTTCATCATTTCTCTTTAAAAACAAAATAAAACAAAACAAAACAAAACAAAACAAAACAAAACAAAACAAAACAAAACAAAAAGAAAAAAAAACCCAACCAAAAAAAAAAAAAAAAAAAAATAAGGCAAGTGGAAAAGAAAGAACACCATGTGAGAAGAAAACTAAATACCTTGTAAGGTGGTCATTCTCACAAAGGAGGTATACAGCTCAGCATGGTGAATATACCTGTCATGGCCTGTTAATTTCTTGTTCATATTACTGGCCATGAATACAGCAGAGCTGTGAGTTCTACCTCTCCCTCTTTCAGGATATTCAGAAAATTGGGCAGGGGCATTCAGCTTATGATGACCTGAGAATCTGCAGTGTGCTCTTGCTCTTAGAGGTCACACCTGAGACAGCCTAACCAAAAGCACTGACAGATGGCACTTTGCTGGCTCTAGAAGCTATTAAGTATCTTCTTTGGCATCACACACATGAGATTAGGAAGACATCACTTAATTGTGTCTATCTTCAAGCCAGGATGAAGGGTTGCTTTCACAGAACTGTTGCAGTATTTATTGGCAATTTCTATAGAAAGGTAGCGCAGTTAAATCATCTCTTAGACATCCTGAAATTTAGCCTCACAGAAGGGTGAAAGTGTGCTATCTTTACTCTTTCCTATATTGAGTTGCATCCCTATGTACATTTTTATAGATCTATTTTTATACAGTAGAATCCTCTCAAAAGTACATAATGTTGTGCATTAGCATCATGGTGGGACAAGAAGACAGAAAAAGTAAAACTGGAAACCAGACCCAAAGGCCCTTAGCAATTTATGTTTCTAAATTAGAATGAAAACATAATTTTCTCATATATCAATATATTCTTCTGCACAGTGGATGTTTATTTTGCTTGAGCATTAATGTTGTCCTAGTTTGAAGGACAGGTGTCTGCCAATGAAGGCAGAAGCCTCTCTTTGAAATGGAGAATGTAAACACCCCTCCCTCCAAATTATTATAATTTTGAAATTAGGGGGCTTTCAGGCAAAGGTATGGGAACTAGGAATAACAGTTCTTTACTAGGAAAATTAAAATAGAAATACAGTATTACAAAGAACAATCCCTAAAACCACTGACAGAGTGAGAATACAACCTGACACCCTGTCAGTCAGGGTGTTGGTAGCAGTCCCATTCAATGGTGGCTGCATCCTCCTGCAGTGGCAGATGTGGTTCAGCTGAAGCAGTGCTCCTGTAGAAGGTGCAGTTTCCCTCTGAAGGTCCAGGGATGATGTGGAAGGTCCATTTTTGATCTGGAATCCAGTGGAAAAAGGATGCTCTGGTGCTCAAAATCTCAGTTTTTATCTAGGTAGGAAAGGTTTGGCTCCTCCCCCTGGCTGGAGCATCTCCCAATGGGATGATGTAATTTTATCAGTCATGCAGTGGGACTCAATGGCCCAGCAGCAGATGATATCTTCCTGGAGGGAGGATGGGTTGTGGAAAGATAAAGGTGATGGCCCTACCTGGTTTTAAAGCTGGCCCATTAGTAGATAATATGTGCCACAGAGATAAGGGTCACTGCCCCACCTGGTTTCAACAGATGGTGATAGAATACACATTTCTGGCCACATCTTGTACTGCAACCCAACAAAAATGTCTATACATGATGTGGAGCATTGAAGTCCTAAGCCCAAGATCCATGCCCTGAACTACCTGTAGATTTCTGGTAGACAGAAATTTATTCTTGATATGGTTTATACCTATAAGTCCTTACAGTAGAAGCAATTAAACTAGAATAACTTTCTCCCTTCCTTGTCTGTACAGAAATAACTTTAATGCAGAATGATGAATGGTTGAGGGCACAAAGTAAAGCACTTAGAAATAAGGAAACATCACAGTTAATATGGCCCTTGGAATGGTGATTTTTGTATAAGCATTACGACACTATATTTCAATATCTGATCATGAATTATTTTGCTCCCATGTCCTTGAATTGAGCTAAACATACAGGAGAATGATTTGTTTGGCTTATTGGAAGACCCTCCTTTGCTTCCTGCAACAGAAAGGCAGTTTCAGTAGGATGACAAGTAGAACTGAAGAACTGGATTTTCCACTTCCCTTGCTATGGATATCATGTGATCCTGGACAAAACCACTTCAGAAGGTATTGTTCTCTGAGCTCCTCTTTTTACTGGGAACAAGTCAAAGAAGCAGACCCCAGGGTCTAATTTACTCAAATGCTGAGTGTTCACAGCTCTACTAAAATCAATTTAACAGAGAAACAAATAAAATAAACTAAAAATCTCAGATGAGGAAGGCATTAAATGTCAGCCCTGGGCTGATAGTCGGAAGACAGATGAGTAACTGCAATACCAACACTGGGACTGGGTTCTTGCTATGCCAGTTCCTTTGAAATATAAACACCTGATCACAGCACAGCAGAGGTGTCTGGGGTATGGGAATCTGAACCTCTGATCAGCAGAAGAGCCTCAACAGAGCAGCAGGATTTCTTGTGTGGGTGCCTCCCCTTTCCACAACAACCTTTCTCTGTATCATAACAATTGAGTTCTAGCCTTTGCCTCTGCCCATAGGAAGAACTTGACAGCAGACCAAGGCCAAGCTGGTCTTCAGATGTGCAGACTGATACTCTTGTACCAGGACTAGGAAATAAATCTACATGAGGGTTTCCACATTGCTCTGAGATAATCTGAGCTCCTGCTGTGGTGCAGCCTCCTGAAAATGGAGTTTAAGGCTGCAGAGAGGTAGTTGAGCTCCAGAGCTGAGTGCCACTCTACTGCACTGGTCTCTACTGTGGGTATATTTAAAACAGTGTGAGACAGAGAATAGTCAGGGTTAGAATAAATGCCTGGAAGCAATAAAATCTTATCTTTCTGCTGAAAAATTATCTCTCTGGTAGGATTCTGTTTAAAACCTTGTTGGCATAAAAATAAAGGGTAATTGCTATATTTTATCTCTTTTTTTAAACCCACTTTCTGATTTTCATAATAATGCATGTTCAGTTTGGAATTTAACTGTCTCATCTGACTGGTTCATTATAAAATAGCCATTAAAACCCCAGCAAGCACTTGTGCATTTTTGTTCTCTCTGACTCTATTGGAGTTGCCAGACAATAAACTTACAGAATCTTAATCCTTAGCTTTATCTTTGCTGTTTTATATTTGCTTCTTCCTGGGTTTTATTCACCTTTCTCCTTCAAATGTAAAAATCAAGTTGATCTCTCCAGAAATGAGTGAGGCCATACTGCTTTTACCTTGCTAATAATGAAAAATATGCCCTTTCCTAATAATTCTATGGTATCATTTCATCAGCTACTGTGAAAGAAGCCTCATGAGAAAGTTTGGCAGTTTCTAAAATCCCTTAGTGCATATCCCTGAATTGCTAATGTACCAACATATGTTGTTGCTCACATGGGACATATGAGCTCATTCCACTATCTTCTCCTCCTCCCCACAGACCAGAGCTCAAGGGTGGCAATTTCTGCAAAAGAGTTTGACAAAAGATTCTGTTCACCACGGCTCTGAAAAAAGCATTCAGATGTTGAAGTTCATACAATTAACTGATTTTCTGGACTATGAGCTACAAATGAAGGAGACTCCTGAATTTGTGAATAGAAAGAATCCCTGTGAGACAGAACAGTTTTTAGTTACAGAGAATTGAAGCTGGTACTCCAAAACCAAGGATTAATAAAGAGCAGGCAAGGAATCTTAGTGTACCTCTGTGGGGAGGTCTGGATCTGCTGCCACACGTGGGTTAAAGAGGGTGGGTGTACACATGTGTGTGCACATGTGTGTGTTTGTGTCTGTGTGAATCCATCTGTGCAGGCTCCTCCTGTGTCATGGCCAGGAGAGACCCTCTCTTGTACATGGCCCCACTGACCTCTCCATCCCTTCCCATCAGGATGCAAAGAGAAGAAAGCTGAACCCTCCCTGGCACTTATCTTAGCACATTGCTAAGCTCCAACATGAATAACCTGCCTTCCTTACAGCTGAGGTTGATTTTGTCCACCCTTTTTATTCATATTTACATTCCCAGGATTTTAAACACAATAGAATTTCCTTTGATTACTCACAGCTGCCTAATCAGCCTTGACATTGCAAGTCCTACTTTCCTTTTCTACCAAAGGAAAATGAACAACCAGCCTCTCCCTACACCATCAGCCAAACATCAGAGACTACAGCTTTACATGATTTTTAGATAATAAAATCTGGCTCCCTTATCTGATTCTCCACTTCTCCAGACTGTAGCAGAGCTCTGTAGCCCTGAGGATACAAGTACTTAAAGTAAAGCCAGCCACAATACCTGTTTCTGACTAGTTCTCAATTAGTTCCAAATTCAGGTCAGGGAGAAGCCCAGATGAAATGCAGAAGCACAGTGGTACTGAAAAAACACTGTAATGGTTAATATCTTAACCTGTCACTTCACCTCCACTGCCTCAGAAAAGTTTGGCTGCTTTAATAAAAAGCTGAAGTAGAAATTTGGCTATGAGACAAAAGAATATTTTTCCAATAAGAACTCACTGAGGTTTACCCAGCTTCATCCTCAGCTATTATTTTATCAATTAACTGAGTTGATTTCAGCTGCACTCAACTGCCTTCTGCCAGCTGGGGGTAGGACATGGTCCTCATCTGCTCTTCTTTGATTCATAAATAAATGAATAACTGTACAACTAATTAAACCATGTATCTGGATCTAAGAAAATTTGCACAGGACCAGTAACCAGACACCAGGAAGATACCACCTGAGAATGAGGAGTGAATTCAGAGGAGGTCACTAAATGGCTAGAGATGGAGCACCCCTACTGAGGACAGGCTGAGAGAATTGGGGTTGTTCAGCCTGTGGAAGAGAAGGTTTCAGGGTGATGTAATTGCAGCCTTTCAGTACCTGGAGGGATCCTACGGGAAAGACAGAGAATGTTTACAAGAGGGCGTGGTGACAGGATGAGGGGGAATGGGCTCAAACTGAAAGAAAGTAAGTTTAGATTGGGCACTGGGAACAAATTCTTCCCTGTGAGATTGATGAGGCACTGGAATAGGCTGCCCAGAGCTGTGGATGTCCCATCCCTAGCAATGTTCAAGATCAGCTTGGAAGGAGCTCTGAGCAGCCAGGTCTGGTGAAAGGTGTCCCTGCGCACAGCAGAGGTGGCTGGAACTAGATGGATTTCAAAGTCCCTTCCAACCCAAGCCATTCTATGACTTAAAAAGTAGTTAGTGTTGATATTGATTGACTTTTTTTAAGAAGAAATGTGAGTGCATTTCATGAAACAATGGTCAGAAATATTTATGTATGAGCAAAGGCCTGCCTTCAGGTCCCACTTTCCTACTGTAATAGACTATGGTGACACAAACAGAAGCTGTAAACTCAGTGCTGGCACACGGACAGGAAAGATCAAAGGGAAAAATATCAAATTCAAACTATTTAAACTGAGGGAAACAAGGAATAAAAAAATTACTGTTAAAAAAAGCTGTACAGGTAGTGTCACTAAGCATTCATATACTCTTTTTAAAAGAAAATGCAGGTATCAGAATGCATATGACAGGCAGATCTTGATCATTCTTTAGTATCCTTTAGCTGAGTGCTGGGTTAAAGGTGCAATGCAGCTGGAAGGGGAACAGCTGGAACACATGAACAAAAATAGAAAGTGTCTCCAAGCTGTCAAGGGTGAGGTTGCAGCACTCACAGCCTTCAGCCAGGGCAGCTGGGATGTGCTTTTGGCAGCATGGGCAGAGGACAGGCTCCTCTCAGGGATCCTTTGTGCTGCACTGACCTGCATCCCACAGCACAGAAGTATTGTCATGGAACAGGAGCCTACAGGAAAATACAAATTTTTGTGGTAAAGGGGAGAAGTGCAGGTTTCAGTTTCTCTCTGGCACAAAGAACCTAGAACAATCTTGCCCAGATGGAAAGGTCATTCTCCCCATCCCCAAGATTCAGAAACAGAGGCCAAGTTTGAACTGGTCACTGCTAGGATGTGTCTTCCTCCTGTGCCTCCCATGGTGGCTGTATGGGCTGCATGTGCTCAGCCTGGAGGTGACGGTGTCTTTCCTCCGGCTCTCACACCAAAGCTCTGCTTCTGCCTCTGAAAAAGGAACTGCTGCTTGTCTTGATGGATTATTATGAGGCTATATTCATTATTCTACCAAAATACCTCCTGATTCTGAGCAGGCAGGTGGTTAAAAGAATAGCTTAAAAGAATCTATGCTGCATTCTCAGGAGCCAAGTGCTCTCTGAACCAGGAGCTTTTGCTTAAGCCATACCTGCTGAGATTTTCTGTCTAAGGAATCTTGAGTTTTGCACAGCACAGGCTTTACCTTTGGTGAGAAATAAACAGGCTTCAGGGAGTGGAGGATGCCTCAGCATCTGCTGTCTGTAGCTGTGATTTAACTTCTCCATGGTGCTGCTGATAGGCTTGGCACATTCACAGGCTGGGAACAAAGCAATGGCTATTGGCCACAGCATATGTGCTCATTTATCCTGAATTTTCTCATCTGTAAATGGGCATCTGCTCATTCAGCCTGGGAGACTGGATATCACTGTTCTCTCCTCTGTGCAGGAAATGGAGACACTCATTCTCCTTGGACTCCCTGGCCACCAACTCCCAAGCTGCCATTTGCTATGGAGGTATCAACCTTTAGCACTGCTAAACCAGTGCAAGGACAAGGCAAATGGCAGTTTTCTATTCAAATTCTAATGGATAGACAAACAACAATTCAGAGATGGCTGAGAAAACAAAGATGTACTCTAATTTTAGCTGCTGCTGAAGCACAATCACACCTGAATCCCTGTGTGGCTGTAAGCCTATCAGACAAGATTTACAGTAGTATCTACACCTCTAAAGATAAGAGGTGTCAGGGGAGAGCAAATAAAGCATCCAAGTGAGTTTCCTCTTTACCTTCTGTAAGATTTAGTGTTTTACCTGAATTGATAATTTTTGCAAATCTTCCAGACATCTTTGAGACTCTAGAGCTCAGGAAGGTTCATTTTAAAACCAACTGAAGTGTCCAGACCTGTGCACTGCAGCAGCTCACTTCTTTCAGGAGTGCTGACACCCACAGGCATATTTCTGTGGTTCCCTGTATGCAGCTGTCTTGGGTTGCAGTACAGGATGTGGCCAGAAATGTGTATTCTATCACCATCTGTTGAAACCAGGTGGGGCAGTGACCCTTATCTCCGTGACACACATTATCTACTAATGGGCCAGCTTTAAAACCAGGTAGGGCCATCACCTTTATCTTTTCCACACCCCATCCTCCCTCCAGGAAGATATCATCTGCTGCTGGGCCATTGAGTCCCACTGTGTGACTGATAAAATTACATCATCCCACTGGGAGATGCTCCAGCCAGGGGGAGGAGCCAGGCCTTTCCTACCTAGATAAAAACTGAGATTTTGAGCACCAGAGCATCCTTTCTCCATTGGATTCCAGAGGAAAACCAGACCTTTCCACATCATCCCTGGACCTTCAGAGGGAAACTGCACCTTCTACAGGAGCACTGCTTCAGCTGAATCACACCTGCCACTGCAGGAGGATGCAGCCACCATTGAATGGGACTGCTACCAACACCCTGACTGACAGGGTGTCAGGTTGTATTCTGACTCTGTCAGTGGTTTTGGGGATTATTGTCTGTAATACTGTATTTCTATTTTAATTTTCCTAGTAAAGAACTGTTATTCCTATTTCCCATACCTTTGCCTGAAAGCCCCCTAATTTCAAAATTATAATAATTTGGAAGGAGGGGTGTTTACATTCTCCATTTCAAAGAGAGGCTTCTGCCTTCATTGGCAGACACCTTCTTTCAAACCAGGACAGCAGCTGGCAGGTAACTGGGGGTTTTCAAAGTGCTCCGTGTAGGTATCAGTGGTACATTATCTACCTCGTTATCCTCAGTCAGGGCAGGAGCTAACTTCAGCCTACTTAAATCTAAATAGCCTTTTAAAGTTTGTCTAACTTTCCTCTGAAGTAATAGAAAAAAATATAATTCAGAAAAGCAATTTATCCCTGCTATAATACTTCACTCTTTAAGTGGCCTGGGTCACCCACCAGATAGTTACTTGTCTCCAGTGAGGAGGAGGGGACACAAGATAATGATCTCAGACTCTGAGGCAGGCTTTTTGATTTTGATTGTCCTTTATTCAGTCATTGGATTCTTTTATAAAAAGAGACCAAGCTTATCGACACAGAGACACTCTAGCTGAAGAAAGGCAACCCACTTATCAAGGTTCTTTTTTGGTTGGTCCTTCCTATTTTAGCAGTTATTTGAATAAAATATTATTTATCTCATGGCTATGTTTATATACCATACCACCTGGACTATGCACTTATAATAGCTGGCTAAGAGCTAGGCAAGGGCTCACATAGAGCAGGTCTCTTGTGTCAAATTCCAGCAAGCTTCAGGCTGCAATATGGATTGTGACTGTGATGGGTTAATCCTGGATACTCACCCACCTGCTTCATCATCCATCCAGCATCCATCAGCAGGACAGGTGGCAAAATAAACTGGAAAAACTCATGGTTTGAGATATATTGGGGGAAATCCATTTGCTGATTACCATCATGGGCAAAACAGACTTGACTTGGAGAAAAGTAATTTAATTTATTGTCGCTTTCAATAGATTCAACTTGTGAGAAAAAAAAAAAAAGCAAAATTAAAACACTGTCCACCAACCCTTGTTCCCAGGCCTACCTTCCCCCTTCCAGCCCTAATTTTTCTCCCCCAAAGGGTGCAGAGCCTGGGGATACTGACAGTTGTGTGGAAACAGGGTCTGACTTCCACCTGCCTGCTGCCCCCAGCCCATCCATGGAGATGCAGCAGGGAAGGTGAACAGCTCACCAGGGCAGAGCTTCCTTGGAGCATCAACACCTGCCATGGCCCTTCAGTCCTGCCTAGAGTTCCTCTGTCTGCACAGGATAAGCAGTTTGAACTTTCTCAGTGCCTGAAATGACATCTCTGCCTGTACTGGTGTCAGCAGCAGTTTTCTGCCCCTCTTTGCTTGGTAAGTCAGCACAGAATTCCATGGGAACAAGTATATTCCTTTGCTTTTGTGCCTTGGACAAGAGCCACGAGCAAATGTAGCCAGTGGTACAGACAGTGTTAAAAAAAAAACCCAAAAAATTATTAGAAAGGTTGATATCAGCTGTCCACAAAGACAGATGTCACTGAGGGTCCAATTGCCTCCTGGAGCTGTCATTCAGCTGACATGGCCAAATGATGAGTGCAAGGTCCTTCACCACACCACACCTTCCCCAGGCTGACCTAACTCCTGTTTATTAGAGGAGTGATTTACATGAAGCCTGATATTACTCAGGCTTCCCAGCCTACATCCCACCTGAAGTCATTATCCTCTCCCTGAGCCTCCCTAATCACTATTCCACAGCAATCAATTAGGAGGTGACTAACAAGCAATTAGGCCTTCAGGAGAGTGAATAAACACTCCAAACACTAAGATCTGGCCTCGTGCTAGTAAGTTTTGCAATCAGGAATGAAATCAAGCAACAAAATGTTCTGAAACCAGAATTCATCCTCCAGTAGAACAGTGCAAGACAGATGAAGGTGGCCTTTGCTGGCACATAAAAAGGTGTCATCTCTGCCCAGAGGCTCTTTCCAGGAATGTCAGTAATTTACTGAAAAAGTAAAGTTGCTCATGGAGCAGACAAGGTTTTAAAAAACAGAAGATTCTCCAGCCCCCTGGCAACAGCAAGAGGGGAACCAGCTTAACCTGGGTCCAGCACAGCTGAAAAGCTGAGTTAAAACTGTGGTGGCTGTCCAGCCTCCACTTCTGCTTGAAAAGTGACCTGGTGCCTCTATCTTAATAAGCTTCATTTGGCATTTTTGTGAAGATATGAAGTCCAAGTTTTCAGTTTTCCTTGGCTGTGTCAGATCAACCCATCCATCAACAGCTTGGCTGTGTGATAGAAGTGAAGATCATATTCCTACTTCTCAGAGACAGGCAAAAGGGCTTAGATGAGTATCTTATTTAAAAAAAAAAAAATCCTCAAAAAACAAAAAAAAAAAAAAAAAAAAAAAAACAGGCCTGAGTGTAAATTATTTAATTATTTGCAAATTTAACCTGAATTTTGTCAACTAACAATAACTAGGAAAATCAATGAAAACAAAAATTAAACTGCTATTCTTTCTGGGTCTGGATATGCTATTTTCATAGCATTTGATATTTTGCAGTTGACAGTGGCCTTTCAACACAGAAAATACCTACCTTTATCTGGAGGAAAATAAAAAAAAATCCAGGAAATTTTTAAAATTATTATTATGTTGACTTGATGAGTGAATCAAAGATGGAATCTCTTGCATATTGATATAGTTTTCATTCTTTCTCTCTCTAGTGTTTTTGGTTGGTTGGTTGGTCCATTTTTTATCACAATGTGCAACTCCAGGGAAGGAAACACACTTGGTCTGAAGCTCCCAGCTGCCTCAGTCCTTTGTGTGCTTTGAGTGAGGCAAATTGTCATCTGGGTAAATGCCACAGGATCTGACCCTTGTTTCACTGCAGTCAGCAGTAAAGGAGCAGACCCAGGAGCAGTGAGGACCTAGAAATGAGATGCTTCATCAGTTCGTTGCAATAGACACTTCATATTTTGGGATGTGTCCTTCAGTGACCTCCTGAGGCTGTCAGGGCTGTGGAAGCAGCTGTCCCTACAGGGTTCTTTGTTGTCTCAGAGGTCTCTCCTTTTACATTAACACATGGGGACACAGAATGAAACCGTAAAGAAAGTTCAGCTATTTGTAAATTGTGAGATTGTTTTTGCTTTGTTTTCTTCTGTGTTGTTTTGTTTTCCTAGTGGATGGCTGAGAACCCTGGTCCTTCTAGAAGCAAATCATGTACTGAAAGCAAATAGCATAAAAAACCAAGATGCAAAGCAACTGTCAGGGAGGTTTAGGCAATGTGTCAGCCAGAGAAATGAAGAATGTTTTCAAGCATGAGAAAAGTTCTTGCACAAAGAAGATCCCAAGTGGAAGAGAGAGCAAGGAAGGCTTTGAGACTAAGAAACTATTTTTTTCTGAACCCTCTAAAGAGATAAAACAAGGACAATTCTGGATTTGTTATTGATATGAAATGGAAATTATCTCTACTCACAATGTGTTTGGAAAGTACAGGTAGTGCTGGATTCTCTCTAGCAGCAATTTCTGTTACAGCCACTGGTATAAGAACAAAAACTTGTCTTTGTACCAATAATTCCACAATAACTAGAGTTGCTGCTTGGAGTTTTCATCTTGTCATATTATTAGAGGATGAGATTTGCCAAAAGCCTCACAGAAAATTGCAGAAGGACAATGTAAGTGGAGAATCTCAGTTTGGAGGGTTCAAAAGATCCAGAGCCATGTCATCAGGGCTTTACAGAGGGATATTCTGTTTGATTGCTCTCTGCAGAAAACTGAGGCCTGAAATCCATGTGGACTTTAAATTCAATAGTAGGATTAATGGGTACAGAGACTCCATCCCCAGATTTCACTGCAGAAGCATCAGGGTCTTAACCTCCACAAATCAGAGAGAGATACAAGTGCATAGGCTTTGTCTTTCTCCTCATACAGGCTAGATAACACATCTGCAATGTGGGTGCAAGATTAGCAACTGCAGTCTTTGACTCCAAGTCTCAAAATATCTTGTATTTCCTGAAGCCCTAATACTCAGAGTTATGTTTTTTCTTTTCTTTTTGTAATAAAAGGGAACTTCTGAACATAGATGACTGATGTATATTTCTAAGATCAGAAGAATAATTAAAATTTTAATGCTATTATTTTTCCTTCATTTTTAAAATACCTTGTGGACACTGCTTCAGGCCTAGGCAGATTTCAGCCAGGCCTTTCTCACAAAGTCTGAGTTCTTTTCTCAGGCCGTGAAACCTTCTCAGGCCTAGCTGGGACCTTTTCCCAGGCTAGGACCTCATTCTCTACTGTAAACATGAGAGAAAGAATCATAACAATAGATAAACACCTGCTGGATCCATGAGAAAGCCTGGGACAAGAGGTGTCTCTTTCTCTGCCCAATGAATTGTCTGTATTTTGTTTTGCACGAACTGTATTATAAAAAAAGCAATGGCTTCCTTCAGTAACCTGCTCTTTCTTGCACCACCTAAGAGAGTTGCCTTGTTGCTGTTTTCTCTCGCCGCTCCATAACCCTTTATGCAGCAGCAATACCTTGCTGCTTAAATTAGTCTTGTATTTTCCCACTGTCAGTCTCCTGACTCCTAAAGACCAGGCAGAAGGATAGAAAGAGTAGGATCCATCATGCAGGGAAGCCACAGAGCACTAAAACTGGGGTAGGTTAGTCCAGTGCTTGCCCCACTCCTGCTCTCTGTTTCTTTCCTCCCAGGCAAAGTGTCAGGGATCACTTATTTCTGCACCCACAAACCCTCTTCTCTAAACCCAAGGCACTCTCACTGGAGAGGGTTGAAGAGATTTAATCTTCTCCCTCCCTGCAGCTAAATGTGAGCTCTGACAGTCCAGACAGTTTCCTCATTGGAAAAGGCACTTAGCCTTGCACTGTGACTCTTTACCCATCCAGAAGATAAATCAGTGGACTCCAGTGCAAGCAGTGATTGTATTGGTATTGCTATTAATAGTATTTTACTGTCAGACTATCAGGCAGATGTCTCTTCTCCCATTATTTTGGTCCTGAAAACCATAGTCCACTAAAATTAGAAGAACCAAAATGATTGCTAAAACAAGGGAAAGTAAAAAAAAAATCAAGGAGTTCTTGCTGACTTTGACACAGCTTTGTGATATTACAGTCTTGCTCCTTTTTCCTCATTAGGTACAGGAGAAAACTTAATTTCCCAAATGTGTCCAGTGGCATTAAGATATTACTGAACTTTATGGGCCAGTGAATGTATTCAACCCTTGTCTGTTACTGATGACACAGAGAAATAGCTAATTAGCATTCCTAATTGCATTAAACCACTGCATTACCCACCCTAAAGTGGGGGATATTAATACAAATCTAAAGACTTGCTAGAAAATTTGTGTCATACATAGTCATGTAAATGCAAATCTTCTTGTCTTTCTCTTTATGTATTTCATGAAATGTTGATGCTAAACACCAGTTACTAATCATCAATTTTCATGAACACTCAATTTTATTAGTCTGTATGAGAACACACTGATCTTGCCTCCAGCCTGGATGGTTTCAGGGTTTGTGTCTTATTATTAGATTAAAAATGTATACCTTAAAATTGAGTCTGATAGAAGAACTTGAATTATTTTTGAGCACTTAAAATATACTGGACCACAATTTCCTGACTTTCAAACTTCACTAAGTTCATACATTTCCCAACTCCTTTGAGGAAGAATGGAAACAAAAAGCCCCAGATTCATCTTGGCTTACTGCAGGCATAAGCAAGAGGTGCCCACTTCAGGGAGCTGTCAGCCTAAATCTCCCATGTATTCTGGAAAGAGAATTTAAAAAAGAAGTTATCTCCATGAAAGCAGTGCTGTCTATCCACCTTATGCACGATGGATTCCACCTGACTCCTTGAGGGGAAATGGAGTCCTCTCAACTCCTGCCTTACATTAAATCACTCAGCTAAGTTCCCACTGGATGTAATGAAACTGGAAAGGGAAAGTGGAGTTTGTTGGACACAGCAAGAAACATCCACAGGCTGTAGCTACTTTCCTAGTAAAGATGAGGGAACATCAATGGCCACCAGACCCAGACTCTCTGTGCTGCTGTATTCTTCAGACCAGCATAATTTTGGTCTGGGACATCTAGCACTTCCCCTAGGACCTAGCAGAGGGCAGAAACTCTCAATAAGTAGTCTGTGTACAGTCATCCTTTAGTGAGTAAGCAAAGTTAACAGTATGGACATGGGTTGTTCTGTGGCAGCCAGAGTACTAAAGGACAATTTTAGACACAGGTATTTTACTAGAGTTGATTTAAAGGGGGCTTGGATTAGCCCCAGAGGCCTCCAGACATCCCCTAACCAATGCCAGATGCAGATATTTTCAAGCTTCTCCTTTGTTAAAATCTGACTGTGGATAAATCAGTGCAGTAACAACATCTCATTTAAAAAATGTGGGCAGCACTTTGAGAGATTTCCATTGGCATGTCACCGGGTTGTGATCTGCTTGTGATTTAAATGTTCTGATTGTTTTTATTTAAACCAAACAATTTACGTCCGTCTTTGTGACCTTGCCAAAGTAAACATTCCAGGGAAGAGGAAGGGTCACAGTTTGACAGATTGGCTTGCATGGCCATAGGAAATAGCTCTCCAACAGACAAACCTGACTTAGAGAATTGTTTGATTTTAATCAAATGGAAGTCTGCACTAGAAAACAGATCTTGATGCTTAATATAATGTCTAAATTAGAAAGGAAAATAATAAAGAATGCCCCAGACTATTTTTCAGGGAATAGGATTAACAATCCATCACCACTGAACATATTTAGAGAAAGAAATCTTTTCTGAATGACTATAAAAATACCAATGAAATTCTACCCCACCTCCATGCCATATGAAAGTCAATCAATGAATGTAAGTCAAAATTACTACTGCTAATAAGCTCAGTAGAAATATAGCTATGAACATTCAGAATGTTTAAGAACTCTAGCAAAGATCATGAGTCAAGCATTAAAAACTGTTGGGTTTTTAAATTATATCTGATGCCACAATGTGTGTGGTCTGCAGTTTAGAAATGGAAAATCAAATTCCAAGACCACTCAAACCCTCACATCATGTAGATCTTTATCTCTGAAAACTGTATCTTATTTAAGGATAACTTGAAATATATGCATCCAAAATTACAGATTGTTTTTGAAAATAATGGCTTTACCTTGCCTAATTATCCCATGTAAAATAAGGATGAAAGTTAGCAGCTTCCTGCTCTGTTACTCAGATATGTAGATCCCATCTTTCCCCACATTACTTTCAGCAGTTCTCTCTCATGCTCAGATTGTTGGACTTTTTGTGCTTTCTCTCAAGATTATTCAGTAACATTCACTAGCATCATCACTTAAACATGAACATAGACAGTCTCCTCTAATTCTGAAGCAACGCAAGTTTCTCTGACTTTTAAAAAATATAAAATTTAAATTCCTTTTTTGATATTAACAAATGCAACAAGTTTTTTAGTTTTTTCATTATTTTTCCTCAAAATTATTAGTTGACCTTTCCAGGCAATTACAATTAAAACTTAGTTATTATTATTTTATTTTTAATAATGTTCTTATAGCCATAACTGTCTACAGTTCTGCAGAAGGCTTTGTTTTCTTTAGAACTTCATTTTTTTCAAGAGTATCAGTTGAAATAATAAAAAGAAACTACATTTTTTATTCTGTGAATCTTTCTTTTTGTTGGTTTTGTAAAGAACTATCCCAGCAGCAGCTCAAATATCAGAGCATGCCAAGCAGACCTCATTTCATATGTAAATTAATTTGTCTGATCTTCATTTATTCCAAGTCATTTAAAAAAAAAATCTTGTGAAGAACTGAAACTGAATCATAATGTCTCATCCCTAGGTTTCACATAGCCTTTAATTTATGTCTTTCAAGCAGCCTATGAACCAAGCAAAATATAATCATGTGTTTGATTTGCATTCTGAATTACATAATATTCTTACTACTGTAGTAAGATTTTCCTGTATTTTGCCTAATGATTGCTACAACAGAAAAGTTATATAACATGGAAGTAGTTTTTGAGAATTAGGAGCAGAAAAAAGTTTTTTCCCCACTCCAGTTCTGGGCTGTAACCAAAACACCACAATTATGTCTTCTCTTTTTTGTTTTTTCTAGGACCAGAGGTCCTTCTTTGGAAGGATGGAGAGAATACAAGGCTGACTGGCAAATAACTTCAAAACATTTAGGGTGGAGGAGAAAATGCAAACTGAACCTCCCTGGCTCTGTGCCAAACTCTCTACTCATTCAACTGGTTCATAAAGGGAGACAAAGAGGACTGTGATGGACACCACAGTCAGTTCATTAGGAAACAAAACTGGAGAAACCTCCTCTTCTGAGAGTCCCAGTTGGGTTGAGGTTTTGCTGCTTGGAAAGGTGTCTGTAGAGCTCAGGAGCCTGCAGGCTTTGTTCCAGGAGCTTAGGGACTTCATAACCTTAAATTCCATCACTATTTTACTGTCTTGTAAAACACACATAGGCATTTCCAAAGATGCTGGGGAATACAACAGCTTCTGTGCCTGGGACAATGCACTTATAGACAGACACATCCTTTTATTTATCTGTTGGTTTATTCTGATTCAACTGAGTGCCTCACTGCTGCTGCAAAGGCGTGTGTGCAAAACCTCACACAGCACTGGCCTTGGGTGTCTCCTGAGGAAAGGAAAATTTTCTCCCTTTTGCAGGACATTCAGTCAAAGTTTTGCTGTGCTGAGGCAGCACCAGCTCAGTCCATGCTCAGGAGCTGCCTGCTCCTCTAATATGGGTTTAAGACACATTCCCAGCTGGTTTGGCACTTGTTTTAGAAAAAAATTGTGTATATGCACAGGAATGTAGGTTTCAAAACACAGCATCTAAATGTACAAAGAGCTGTTTGAGGCCTGAATTTCTTCTTGAACTCAGTTCAGGACTTCTTAGCTTCCATAGCCAAAACTCTTCATGGGTTCAGATTTAATGAGAGAATGACCCTTTCTGTATTTCAGTACTAAATGGGTAAAAGTACTCTGGGATAAGAACACAATCATAAAAGCCTTAGGTTAGAAAGGACTCCTGGAAATATCTAGTGCCACTCCTCTGCTCAAATCAAAGCTAACTGCCAATCTGGGTGATGCAGCTCAGAACCTGATTTAGGGCTCAGTCAAGGTCTGAACATCCCCAAGGCTGGAGCTTCCATCATCTCTGTGAATCTTCCAGTGTTTAACTATACTCATAGTGATTTTTGGGTTTTTATGTTCATATCTTCCTTATATCATAACTGAAGAACAAGGAGTTTCCAATGATCAGGAAGACAAGTGCTGTTCATGAGAAGGGGCTGATGAGAGGAATTAGATAAATGGAGTGCAGAGAAAAGACTTGAAGCACTGCTTGATAATGGAAACAGCCATTTGTATCAGCACTTTGGGATCCTAAGAGAAATGTCAAAACAAGAATGAAAGCAGTGAAGGATTCAGGGAGTAATTTTGCCTCTCAGTAACCTCGCCTCTCAGTAACCTCTGAGCCAATTTTTCACATGAAAAAATTGATCACAAGGTGAACTTTGCAAAGCTTTCATACTTCTCAGTCTCACAATAATGCTCCAATTATCAGAATCTTAATTACCAAAACAAACTACAGGGGAAAAAAATTCAGCATTCCATTTTTAGCTGCAGGCAGCTGCAGCTGGGCATGATTATAATAGCAATGATTAGCTGCCCATGGAAATTGCAATGATGTTTGCGAATAAACTTCCCCAAGTTTACATTTGAGGATTATTGAAAACAATATGGTCAGTTGCTTAGTGGGGTCAAGCAGTTAGAGGTTTCCTACAGGTGTCTTCCCAGAATCTCATCATCCAAGTTTTTAAAAAGCAATAATTTCATCACTTCTCATCATCTGTCTAGTTCTGTGGGCTTGCATGAGCTCTTCAAACACAGTCAAATGATCTTCCCTTTTCTATGCAATCTCTTTATGGCACATGGATTTCATTTGGTATTTCAGGGAGAGCATTTCCAACAGACATCCAAACACAGCTGAAATGTTATTGAAATCTTTTCCTCCTGCAATACAGAGAATAACTATCAACACAGCACATCACGGTTGTTTAGATTACTGGTGAGACACTTCAAACTGCTAGGTCTGTGGAGAAGCTCACATTAATCTGTAATGCAGACAACTTTAGGGAGATTATTTTAATGCAGCACCACCAATTAATTAACAACAGAATGACCTTAGCAATTCACATCACACCAAGATAATTGTTACCATGAGATCATGCCTCTGACAGGGTATTAAAGCATAGCTCAGCTCTACTGAGTGACAGCACAAATGCAGAGACATCACCACAAACTGATCTACAGGTGAAAGTTGCATCAGTCTAGCTGCTAATGTGAAGTCACACCTGGATCATTAAAATAATCCCAAAGGCTGTGTGAGTATGCATTTCAGCAGCCAAATTGCTTACTTTAGACTGTCTTATGACTGGCTCTAAAAGGAGTATTTTTGGAATAGCTCTTACGCCAAAGCTATCCCAAAATAAAAATCTCCACCATGAAGTAAACCATACCCTTTATGACACCCCTTAAGTCCCTTTTAAACACCTCTGTCAGGCAATCAGCACTCCTTTTCCTATTTCTGTCAAGGTCCAGCTGCTTTGTATCTTGGTCTCACTCTCTCATCCACATTTCCACCTCCAAGAGACTCCTCTGGGAAGCCTTTGACCAGCTGCTGAGGAAAAAGAAGCTTTGTCAAAATGAAGGATTGCTTATTTACTCAACGAGCTGCTAGAGGAGAGAGTTAGTTCAAGCACAAAGCATCATCAAGTCTAGCTAAAATTCACAATCTCCTCACAATTTTAGATGCTCCTTGTTGACTCAAAGAGCCAGGTTCAGTGCCTGAAGCTTCCTCATCCTCCTTTGCTTCTCTTGGGCTCACTCCTGAAATATCTCCTTAAACAGCTCTTTTCCTGCCTCACTTACACCCCTATGCTAGCTCTGGCTTTCCCCAAAACTGTCCATAGAAATGGTTTGAAAAATGTTTAGTTTTTGATCTTAGACCCGCGAATTGTAGAAAACCCCGTGTCTGTGTACTTGGCTGCAGACAGATAAATAGGCACTTCCCTAAGCCTTCTTTGTTCTTTCAAGGCCTTCTGATATTTTCTTTGAAGATATATTTTATCTGCCCTCGTTTCATTTCTGACTGCTGTTACCAACTCCCCTTTGTTCTTTGCAGCTATATAAACAATACCAAGTAGGTAAATTGAGGGATATAGACAATAGTTAAAATTAACCAGACAGCTCCATCATCTGTGAACTCTTTTACAAAATACTATTTCTGAAGCTGGCTCTGGGCTGAAATAATTATGGTACTTTGAAAACAAAGTAATTATTTCCAATTAAATCACTTTTATAGTGCAATTAGAGTGCCATATGGAAGAGTTTTTGTCTTCAAAACAGCTAGAAGACATCTGAAGGATTGCAAAGACGCAGGTTCATTCCCCCTATGGAGGCAGGAGGAAATTTTCTCTGGGACAAGGTTCTCCAGGAAGTGGTCACAGCACCAAGCCTGGCAGAGTTCAAGCATTTACACAATGTTCTCAGGAACACACATGGTGTGATTTTTGGGATAATTTTTGCCAGGCCAGGAGCTGGACTCAATGATCCTTGTGGGTCCTTCCAATCAGGAAAGTGGATGTTTCTGTGATTCATCTGTTGACTGGCTTTTACAGCCTCAGGTAGCAATGCAACTGGGAGGAATTAAATCTGTTTCAAATACATTAGCACTCTCTTTAAGCTCCTCTGAGAGAAAAGTCAAAACTTCTATTTCAATGTTCCCAACTTTCAGACTGCTTTAAGACACTAATGATACAAAACAACCTGACATATGCTTCTGACTGGTAAAAGGTGAGTAGGAGCCTGACAATTTTGTCATTCTACAACTGAAGAGGTTAAGAATAGAAATTCTGAAAAAAGAGAAACTGACATATACAAACCTAATAAATTTTACTGTCCTTTTCTAAGAAAAATGGGTGGAGAAATCCACCAATTCAGCCACAAATAGGTAAGACTGAAGGAAGGAGAAATAATGAAAAGCACTAACTCCCCACACCCAAATTAGCTCATTTCCATGCTAATAGTTCCCAGGTTTCATGCTTTGCTGCAGATGTTGGCTGTGCAGGAGGATCCGAGCAGCCAGGTCTGGTGCAAGGAGTTTGGAGGGGCATC
Source organism: Muscicapa striata striata (assembly GCA_030060385.1). Classification (NCBI taxonomy): domain Eukaryota; kingdom Metazoa; phylum Chordata; class Aves; order Passeriformes; family Muscicapidae; genus Muscicapa; species Muscicapa striata. The sequence goes on from JAREIS010000046.1 coordinate 1,867,421, forward strand.
TGTGAAGATTAGGAGATGGTCCATGATGGGAAGGGGTTATCTCACATCAGAGCAGCTCTGTCCTGCCATGCACCTGTTTCAGTCCAATCAGTCTGCTGTGCCTTGCATTTCCTAGGTAAGTATCTGAGGTTCTTCTAGGCTTATTTTTATCTTTCAGGATCTGAACTGAACAGACCATGAAAAATAATGATCTCAAATACGGACTACAGCAGCTTCTATATCTTATTAGATGTTCAATGAAGAAGTTACAAACAGTTTTCCCTGCCCTTTTGGGTGAAACCTTTTGGACTGTGCTAGTGTACATCTTACAGCTGTATGGGGCCAAGCTTTGGTAATGGGAGGGTCATTGGGGTGGCTTCTGTGAGAAGCTGGCAGAAGCTTCCTTCATGTCCAGCTGTTGCACTTTAGGCTATAGATGAGTGGCAAAAAGGATAATGCAACATTCCTTGTGCAATGGAGAAGGAAAAGAGAAGAGAAAGCTTTATTTAAAGAAACACTACACATATATATTGGGTAGTATGTGAAAAACAGAATAGAAAAGATTCATTAGTCCAAGAAGGCAACACCTCTTTGAAAACATACTTTCTGCAAAACATGACAAGACACTCACACAGCTCTCACGCACCTGCAGGTGCATAATCATTGCTATAATTTCTTATCCTTGTGAAGGCTGAGAAAGGTAAGGCTTCAAGGCTGCTTTTCCCCGGTTCCCAGCAGCATCCAACAACATCCAGCAGAGCCAATGTCTTGTGGGTCCAAAATGGATGTGCTGTTGGTCAAGGCTGGGACAATTAGAAAGGCAAGACCTTAGTGATAACTTATCGAAGAAGAAACATAAAGTTATTGTGCAGTTGTAATTGTGGCCAGAGAAGAGTGGGATAAGAACAAGTGAGAGGAACAACTCTGCAGACACCAAGGTCAGTGAGGAAGGAAGGGGTGGAGGTGATCCAGGTGCCAGAGCTGGGATTCCTCTGTAGCCCCTGGTGCAGCTCATGGAGATCCATGGGGATGCAGAGATCCACAGGGATGCAGAGATCCACCGACTGCCCTTGGAGGAGACCCACACCAGAGCAGGGGGATGCCTGAGAGGAAGCTGTAACCCCATGGGAGGGTTACATGGTCTCGTGGAGAGAGGAGCCCAGGCTGGAGCAGCCTGTCCTTGAAGGACTGCACCCCATGCAAGAGTGACCCATGCTGCAGGAGGCTGAGTGGGACTCTTGCCCATGGGATGAACTCATGTTGCAGCAGGTCCCAGGGAGATATTGCTTGTGAGATGGAGCCATGTTGGAGGCGTTCATGGAGAGCTGTCTCCTGTGGGAGGGACCCCACAGTGCAGCTGGGGAACGACTCCTCTACCTGAGCAGCGGGAGAAACAACTTGTGATGAACTGACCATACCTCCCTTCCCTTCTCCTTGCACTGCTGGGGAAGGAGGTAGAGCTGGGAAGGAGGGAGGGGTGGGGTAAAGGTGTTCTGAAGATTTTATTTCACTTCTCATTATCCTGCTCTGATTTAGTAATAAGCTCGATTAATATCTCTAATTTCGAGCCTGTTTTGCCAACGACGGTATTTGCTGAGTGATCCCTTCTAGACCTTATCATGAACCTTTTGTGATATTTTCTCTCCCCTGTCCACCTGCAGAGGGGAGTGAGTGAGAGGTTTTGGTGGGTGCCTGGCATCGCATTACAATTGTCCAGTGCAAGTGCAGTTTGCTTGTATGCACCTATGTGCATTGAGTATGTGGCATCAGACATAATGAAGTGGGGGAAGAAGTTCATCAAAAGCAAGTCCCACCATCTGTGATCAACTTTTACCCCTGCTCCAGTGCACTAAGCTGTTAAAAACTGCTTTTAGACATTTTCCAGTCTTGCTCCATTTACATTACACGCTTTCAAATTATTATTGTAGACAGCTTTTTTCTTTTTTATTCATGGTCACCTTTCAAATTTTATCATGAAGAGATTTTAAAATTACAGGCTACATTAATACAGTTGTCTTCTCAATAGAACATCTTGTGGCATACTTTATAGTTCTTAACAAGGCTTTGTTCTTTTTCTCTCTTTCTCAAATGAGCTTTAACCAAGAGAACCCAAAACTAGCCATGGTCTACAAAATCTTTCATCAAGGGAAGACCAATTGAGAGCTTTGCTTTTTTTTTTTTTTTTTTTTTTTTGAGATGTTTAATTTTGGCATAATTGTGCTACTATGGATTAGACTGGATGATTAATTCCATTTTACCTTTCCTGATGTTAAGATTTTCAAAGGATCATATCGTAAACAAGATCATTCCAAGTGCTAGATGAGAAACTTACATCAAAATAACTCAGTAGAAGCAAATTTGGGCTACTGAGGTAATTATTTTTTTATATTGTCTAGTTTCTGGAGAACATTCTGGCGTTTTATGGAAAATGGAGGACAAGTCAAAAAACTTCCTTTGGTTCTAAGGAGCTATTGTAGTGACTCATGATGATTATAGTTTAAGTGCACTGCTCTCCTTTCTGGACAAATTCATCTGTCAGCATCCTGGTTTCCACAGTCAAGAAGGTATTGCCAAAGTAACACAGCTGTTTCTGAAAATGAGGATTAGGACTATAGCACCCAAAGAAGCATGAAGCTGAAACACAGAGCTGACAATGAATGAAGAAGGCTGGATCAAAGATTTTTCAATATAAAGATTTTTCATTGTTTTCTTTCCCACCTGCTGTCCGTGTTTCTGTAAAATCACTGTCCTTCCCTGATTTCAGGGGATGATTCTTCCATGCAGTGAAGAAAGAGGTAAAAGAAAGTACATGGATTTTCCAAAAAAAATCATTGTGAGATAAAGTCTTCCAGAGCTGACCATAAAAACAAACCCCCCCCAAAACAAACAAACAAACAAACAAACAAACAAACTAAAAAAAAAAACCAAACAACAAAAAAAAAAACCCAAAAAAACAAAAAAAAAAAAACAAAAAACCCAAACAAAAATATTATCATATCATCCTGGAAAGTTCTCATCTCCAAACTGAGTTTTTAAGACAGATTCTCCATGGTATCTAAAATGGATCTAGATAGTGGCAATATGCCCCTGAGCTGGATGCTATGAACGGGCCATCCCTCTAAGTCTGCAACAGCCATTGAAAACAGCTGTCCAACAGGGATGCCTGGGGCCAGTTTAGTGGTCCTAGGGACTCTCACCTGGCCTCCAGTGTTTCAGGAATGTGCATGTGGTCTCATGTGGTCTCCAGCCAGCTTTAGCTGGATGTCTCAGATATGTCTGTGTGTGGCCAATAACCCAAGGCCTGCATTCAGGTAGATTTTTTTAAGCTTTTGGTCCTTAACAGCTTTAATGGAGCTCCACTATCACATTTGAACATGGATAAGAAGGTTTAAGTGTTGTAACCTTCAATCAGTTTTCACCCTGAGTGGCTGAGTTCAAGTACCCTTGGAGCACTATTAGGTATAAATGTCACTGACCAGAATCTGTTTGGGACTCCACCTGTGTTCTGTGTCCATGGGCCCAGGTTTTCAGCTCAGTCCTGGAGCTCCAGTCCCTGCTGGTGCTCTGTCACAGCAACACCAGTCTCTGGGTCGGACTCCTGGATGGACCTTTAACCTACACTGTAGGTAACTTCTATCCTGGATGGGTCCAACTTCTCAGATGTATTCTGAACTTGGCCCTAGCCCTGAATTTAGGGCTCTTTATTGGATGAATTTAGGGGCCCAATTTGTTTTGTCCCAATCTTTTTTGCAGCTCGATCTCCAGTCCCATTCCTTGCTCCATCATCTTCTGTCCACAACTAAAATCCCTCCAGGGACCTGGGCCACGGTTCATAATTTGTCATGTCTCATATTGCAAGCAGACCCTGTTACCAGTGCCCAAATCTGTCTTTCTTCTCAAGATCCTGTGGGGTTCTGCACCCTTAGATGTGGCACTGTCTGCATAAGGATGACACCCAAGTCCTTCAACAGAAAATACTCAATCTGTCTGATACCAGACAAACCCAGGAACAACTGAAAAAAAAAAATATTTAGCACCTGTGAGCCAGCTTATCTTTACAACTACTCAGTTCTGATGTCCTGTTTTGCTGTTCGCATGACATGAGAGGAGAAAAAAGTTTTCCATAGCACAACAGCATGTCAAGGTTAACTTAAATATTCCAGTATGGAAAAAAAGGAAAGGCTTTAGAAGACCACCTGTAAGGAAGGCAAATGGAAAGTTATCAGTTATTGACAGACATATTGGAATATGTATTATTTCATTCTGGAGATAGAATAAGAGTTATTTTATCTGGGGGAAGAGAAACAGAAGGTATAGACTGACACAGAGCAAAAATACCTGTAGATTGGCCTCTAAGAAATAGACTCATGATAATGTCTGTCAGCTAGAGAAACATGCCCATGTAGGCAGTGCTTCATTTTAGTAATTAAAAACAGGCAAAACGGAACAAGAAGTCAGTTATGTATAGGCAGAGAGAAGAGGAGGTTACTCAATAACAAAACTTTCCCCTCAATCTTATCTCTGACTTGAAAATCTGACATGTAGAACAATATCTGCTAAGTTTCATTGTCTTCAGGAGGATGCATGTGGGATTGGGTTTGCATTTGGCAACTGGAAACAGAAGCTCTTTCTTTCAGAGAGAGGAAGTAAACAGCATGGATGATTTTTTGATTGCAGCTGAGTCAGAAAAGTTTCTAGATTTATGTCAAAACAGACCTATTAAAGGCACTGCAAAAGCTGATGCCAAAGTGGTATAAGCTTGGAGACATGTTCATCCCATCCCTCTGCCAGTCTGAGGTTCAGCCTTAGATATTGTTGTAGGACTGTGTTTCCCAGTTTGGGCAAGGAGAGTGACAGCAGGGCTTACTTACCCCTGTGAGCTCAGCATCATTATGAAATAGAGAAAAAAAACTTTCAATAAGCAGCTACAGAGAAATATTTGGATAATTTGGGCTGAGCTAGAGTTTCTGCCATTTAAAATTCATGGTTTAATCGTGGTTTCCTTAATCCTATGCAGTGGTGAAGTTTTTGGTAGCTAAACTGGTCCTTGTTTTGTCTGGGTTCCTCTGCCCCCTAGGCGGCCTGATTGGGGTAGATGGCAGAGATCAGAGAATCACAGAATATCCTGGTTTGGAAGGAACCTACAAGCATCATAGAGCCTAATTCCTTCATCTGCTCCAACCCTGCAGAGTTGGAAGCTGTGTATATGAGTCCCTGCTGATGTTTCCACCATGGGGGTGACATGCCAGCATGTCACCACACATAAGCTGCCATCAGCAAGACACCTGGGAAGAGACAGGGTCAAGAAAAGGATGTTTCTGACCAAACAGCCCATTCCCCAATACAGCTCCAAGCAGCTCTGACAGAAGCCAGGAGAGAGAAAAGCAAGAAATAATTCCTAAGAGCAAATTTATCCTAGCTATATGTCATGGAGAATTCAAACAAGAACATCCTTTTGTTCCTGCTTCTTTGTGCAGCCCTTCTTCACCCAAAACTTTCCTCCCTTCTTCTGTGCTCCCAAGCCTTTATGAGAGCCAACAACCTTCCTTCTACAATTGGTCCTCTTAATGCAAAGGGATCCCTTTCCCTGTTGGCAGTCTCATTTCTCTCAATAGAGAAACATCACTCTTCCTTAAAAGTATGAGGCAGAAATGCAAGAAATTTACTCTATTCTTCCTGGACACTCAGTTAATCCTCACAGCCCACTTCCCAGCACTTAAGTGTAGTTTTTACCTGCAACCCATCAAACTAGGAAGGAAATATGTAGGTTCAGGTCTCATTTAGCCAAAGGGTCTCTGGAGTGCTGCCTCTGCCTTGGCAGTTCAGATTCTAAGAACCAGCTCTCCTCAAATAAATGGGAGAATATAACTCTGACATAGATAATGATATTTTCACTTTTCTAATCTACTGTATTGAAAATCTGCCTCTGGTGTTTTTAGGATTCCACAGCTCTGATTAATCCACCTACTAGATTATTCTACACATTTGCTGGTCATCCAACTAAAGTTATTATTACTCTGCATTAGAATTAGGCATTTACATTTTGCTCTTGTCATTGCAGTGAAATTAAGGGGCTAATACAATGCAGCTTCAGCCTTTCCAATTGTTATGGGGATAGCAAACACCTCTGATGTCAAAGCTATATTTTAGGAAAGACACAGCATATATAATCCCTTTTGTTTTTACCAAGCTTAATGGCATGAACCTTATAAATTCTTCTACCTCCAGTCCATCCAGCATTCCTCTGGCTGCACTGTACTTTTAGGGGAAAAAAAACATAAAGGTCATTCTGTTTTTCTGAGGCATCTTCTCTAATATAAATGGAAAATTTGAGAGGGTGCACAGCAGGTTTTCCTACATCCAAAAGACTCAGAGAGAGAAGTGATTTCCAAGAAGACATTATCAAAATCACCTTGGTAGTCTTTACTATCTGTATGATGTGAATCAAGAGCATGGGTGAATGAATCCTGCATTCTAAAGGCCAGAGTGAATGACACTGAGGTGTTCACCTGCAGCTCCTGGTACTCACTACTTTAGTGTGACACAGTCACCAGCAGTGGGAAAGAGTGGATGGCTCTGGCTGGGTCTGTTTCATGCTCTTGTTACAGCAGATATTTGTATAAATGGTTTGTGTAAATGGTTCCACACTTAGTGGGTCAGACAAAGATTTTTCCAGCACCTTTGTGATGAGGGGCCCACAGCACTTCTGAAGAGACAGCTTCAAATCCCACTTTGCATCACATGGAATACAAACTAGGAGATTAATTTCCCTTATTTCAGAGGAGTAACTGAACCATTAGATCCCTGCTAGCAATATCTTTGAAACGATTTCTCATTTTGACAAGAAATGTCAATAAACCTTTTCTTGGTAGAGTTTTATGGGAAAAATAATCTTTCGTCAAACATGACTGGCACTGCTCTTTTGTGCTATCTCCAGTTCCTGTCTTGGAAAATAATTTTCATATTTTCTGATACTTCCTCACGTATTATCTACCTGTTTCAGTGGTTTGAACCACACCTTCCTCAAATTCCTCTCCTATAAAAAGGATAGTTGAGTCTGGAGTTTTTCATTTTGGCTTTTTTCCTCTCTTCTTGCAGTGTGAAGTATACTACAAGAACATATGGCTGGCTTCCTTCTCTTGGGAAGCTCTTAACACTGGCTTCTCCCAAGGGACAAAGATGTTTCCAATATGACAGTGCCTCCATCTTCCTAGGTGCTATCAACTGCTATTCTCTTCCTCTCCTTTTCTGGACTCAAACAAGAATCAATGCATGACTCAGGATCCACTTGGAGTGGGAATTTCCCTGTGTGCTTGGTCCCATCATCAGCTGCTGAAAAAGATGTAAAAAGACTCCTAGATTAAGATTTACCCCAGTGGGTCATTCCCTGAGGTTCTCAACCAGTGTACAGTGAGGAGCCAGGTTGAAACACAGATGCACAGATGCACAGGTGCAGGCACTCCCTGATGTCAGACTTTAGAACATGAGGGAAATTTGACTTTGCTTCTTACTTTGCAAAGAGCTAGTAAAACTCTTCAGTCTTTGAAGTGCCCTTTTCATTGGTTATGGGCACTGCCTGTATGGGACACCTATTTCACAGTGTCCAAGCAAATGAGTTTCAGAGCATAGAGTGACAGTAATGATGGCAATCATTCAAGGATATCAATGTCAGGACTTTATAGTTTCAGGCACCTGGAACTCAGCATATCAATGATACCCCATGGCTATATAAAAATAAATTGGGAGACAAGCTGCTAGGGTGAATTATATATTGACTCATTGGGTGAAAGTAGTGCTTCCCAGGAAAATACAGCAAAGTAAGTTGCTTGCAAGCTTTTCTTTACTGAGAAAACCAGAACAGGTGTCAGTGGAGCTCACTTGGCAACAAGTGAGTTCACAAGAGCAAAAGGATTCAACACTGTCATTCAGCAGCCTTTGTTCTGCTATTCCTGAGATGCCATTGCAGCAAATGAGAGGCAGTGAAAAGAGGTCCAGCTCAATGGTCATTTTTTCTGCCCTAAGATACAGCAAGAAACACATTGAGAAAATACATTGAGAAAATACACTGCACCCTGAAGGCTGAATTCTGCCTGCTGGGTATTAAATTCCTTCCAGGCAGGCATGGTTGTCTATGTTGGGTCTGGCCTTATGCCAAGCAGAACTGGAGGGAAGTGGTTGAACTTGTGCCAGCTTCTCTCTTTGCTGAGTCAAGAGAGTCTCAATGAGATAAGAACATGGCCTTGTATGTTCATATATTCACTTCATACAAAATACTGAGGTCTGCAAAAATAAAAGTATTATGAGTGCAAATGTACATCACCTGTGACTCTGAGCTATTGAAATACAGAAAGGTGAATAGCTACATTTCAACTGTTGAGAGCCTGTCAAGGATGAAAAATAATTCCTTCCTGTTTTGCAGAAATAGTTGAAATTGAGCTGCTAGAAGCTGATGTTTCTTTAAAAGGAAATTAACTGGTCCCCCCCACGCACTATATGTACAATTTAAATTAACACAGAATAAATGAAGTTTTGAAATGCAAATGTGAAAATGAGTCAAGAATACATTATAAATAAAGTTTACATATGGTGATGACAAGTGTCATCACATCTAAGTAACATCCACCACACTCTTCAGAAAATCACTAATGCAGTTTGAATGCCTTCTTTCTTTAGTGAAATATGCATCAGTCAGATAGAAATATCCTCTACAGTTATAAAACATTAATACTTGCTTTGTGTTGCTTTGCTTCTTTACTATTCTTGTAATACTGTTCTTTACTATTTTTTAGGAGATGACATTTGAAGGCAGCACCTTAAAACAGCCAAACAAGTGTTTCAAACTTTCCTGCTGGTTACATTCCCTGCATCTCAGATCCATGTCTTATAACCATTTCTGGAAGATCCAGTATTTCTTGATATGCGTGTTCCAAAACTGGTGCCCATCCACCAAAGCCATCACCAGCTCTTTATTGGCTTTGATGCATTTATCCTAGGGCCTCTCTAACCTCTATCCATGATTCAGGATCCTATCCCAGGCCATCTCAGGGACATCAGTTCCTTTCCCAACAAGGTCATTACATGCCAGTCCTCAGGTCCACAGGATGATGTCCCAGCCTCAGAGCATCTCTGTCCCCACAGAAGTGCCTGATGTCCTGGGATGGGGCTGCACAGCCCCACCAGGGGAATGTCCCCTACACCCATCCCCCAGAGAGTCCCTGTCCCTCGGAGCACTCAGCTATGACCTTACCAGTATTGAACAGAGTGGAAAAGATTATTCTGCAAGAATACCTTTCTGCTTATGCACTGCAATGTTTGTTTTCCCTGCAACAACATGACATTGTTGGCTCAATTTCAGTAGCCCCCAGATAATTTCTTGCAGAACTGCTACTTAAGCAGCTGCTCCCCATCATGTGCCAGTGTAACCGATTATTTCTGCTTATATGCAGGGCCTTCCACTTGCCCCTAGTGAATTGCATCTTCTGTTCTTTTCCTTGTTTTTCTTGCCCGTATCTTGAATTAGCCAATATTATTTTTAAATCTGGTTATGCCCTTCAACTATAGGTGCTATTGTTTGTCCTGGTACTTAGTAAGTACAGCATGTATTCCATCACACAGGCTTTGAACTCTGGTAGACATTTTGAAGCGTAAATAATGCAGTGCCACTGAAGTTAAAAAGAGTCGACAATCTATAAACACAGACAAAACGGTCCACCAGGATGTTTGTTAAGAGTTTCTGAATATAGATGGCTAAAAGATGGAAGCTGAATGACCAGGAGTACATTTGCTGTTGGAGTAGTATTGGATAACTCTCAGTCCAAATCTGGAAAAAGGCCTCTTTTTTCTATCTTGAATTTGTGGCACTAAAGCTTCACCACTTTGACAGTCTCCTGGTTCTATAAAAATTATGAAAGATACTGTTTTTGCCCCCAGATATTTAAATATTTCCTCACCATAATTCCTGGAGAGATCTCAGAAGAGGGCAAGTGCTATATAAAGACCATAGCTTTACACAGTGGTCACTGGTTCTTCACTGTGTCTAAGTGGTGCATCCCATCCTGGGCTGCAAAACCACTGGAACTGGAAATTTTTTGTTGATATACATTTATCAGGACAGGTATGCAATGAGGTTGTATTCACAAGCTGAATTCAAAGAAAAAATCATATGCAAAAGCTTAGAGCAATCAAACACCCTGGGCTTTCATTTCAGTGGCATCTCTCACTTTATGATGTGAACCTTATTGGAGTAACACTTGGGATTAACAGGCAGCAGTACCCCAGTGCTCCTTTACTGCTAAAACAAAATGTCTGAGCTGCTGTATGCTGGAAACATCCACTGGAAATGTCTTGATTAAAGAGATGACAAAAAAATTTTAGCAGAGTGTAGTTCAATATGAAATTTCCTCCTTGAAAAGCCCTGGAATTTAAGATATTTTGCCTCCCATTATTATTCTAGAGGAAATAATTTTGTGTACTTCCTCATATAACTGAGAGCAGCCCCTGTGTAAGTTATTGAGGGTGCCATTGTAAATAATATTAATCATGATAACATTACATATAGATTGATTCTCATATGGAACTATTTAGTTTGGATTTAGAGCCCTGTAGGTGTCATAGGCATTCTCTATGCTTGTTTCCTTGGAAAGATATTTGGATGTTTTGTAGGTCCCTGTTTACCTGAAAATGAGACTGTGTTCTCCTTGGCTCTAAGTAACCTCACAATGTTGAAAGCAGGGGAGATGAAGGCTGTAAGATTGCCATTGCCTTTTCATCATGTAAGAGATGAAATTAATCTCACATGTAGGGTAGACCACCTACAGACCATTCTTAAATTTTCATCTTCACCAAAAACTTGCCATTGCTATCAAAATGAAATCAGATTTAATCTTCTACAGCAAATCCTGCAACACTAGAAAATGACAGGTTTTGGTGATTTAGAGAAATTCTATATCAAAGAGATAGCTCAATCATGAATCTATTATCCTCCCCCTACGCCAAGGAAGATGTTAGCGAATGTAAAAACAAGATAATGGAATGGAGAAACAAGTACTCTGCTGAGCCCATACACATTAATTGTATCATTTCAGAGAATGACTAAAGATTGCCATGAGTCAACGATTCCTCCTAAACATTTTGTCTAAGCACACCTACCATCCCAGCTTGACTGGCAACGAGCAGATTAACGTGCTTCAGTTATGATGGCAACTCAGTTTGAAATAAATCACTATTAACAGCAGCACACCAGGCATCAGTGCTCTCTCTGCCATACAGCCAGTCACTTCAAGTGTTATTTTGCATAGACTCCATTTCCTAATGCAAGAGACCTTCATAAAGAAGATAAGAGAGTGAGGGGCAAAAGTTGTGTAGGGAAATGAGCTGCCTTGCAATCCAGTTCAATTAAACACTGTGTTTATCCACAGGCCAGCAAACTGGAGTCCAACACATTCACAAATGCAAAGTATTTGATGAAGCAATGTTCCAAAAACATTGTCTTTCAAAAACCTGCCTGGCAGCCTGTCAACTCATTGAAGAGCTGCTTGAGAGCTCAGCTCAGGGTCTGGTTTAAGATGACATGGTGAAAGTCTTTTTTGGCCCAGAATCCCAGCATTTTTGTAGTTTTATCATCCTTGAACCCCAATATGCCTGGAAACCCAAGTGACAGTTCCAGGGCTTCCAGCTTCCCTGGTTTGTGAAACAGGGATGCAAAAAAATACCAGGACTTCTCAAGAGCCTAATAATTGTATTCATAATTTATTTAAAAATAGAACAGAATTATTTTCCTCCAGAAAGAAGAAGGAGGAGAAAAAACAAAAGGAATTTCCTTTCCCTTGGAAATATGAAGGTTTCTAGGTTTTGTTCCTGTTCCAAGGTTTAACACATGCACACTAGCACATACATACACAACCCTGACAGACTTTCCCTTCTTTGAAGTGGCTGACAGGGGGATTTCCTTTTAGGATATGTCTTATACTGCAGTAACTGCAGGATACTGATCAGGATGGATTTAAAATCTCATACAATGTAACATTTCCCTATTTGAAGCCTAATTAGATTTATTGTATACATCCACAGGAAACATCTCCATCCTGTAACAAGAAAAACACTTTGAGATCTAAATGTTAAACCCTCTAAAACAAGCTAAGAATTATTTTTTATTGAAAAAGTTATACAGAATAGCCTTATATGTGCTTTTTTTATGGTTTTAGATTCTTTCATATGTCTCAAATTCAAGTCTCCTTTCTAGTATTAATTTCAATTGTAGTTTCACCAACAAATCTATCATGCCCAGCACTTTCTGCTTCAGGAAAATAAAAAATAAAATTATGGTAAATGGATTGTCTTCTGTGTGTTATAAAGTTTTCACTTTAGAGGTGAATTTAATATTCATTTCCTTTTAACTTTTGTTGCAATTAACATGCAAGTGAAAGGTCTTTTGTATTAAAAGGAGGAAAAAAATCCCTCCTTCAAAGGAAGCCCATAAAGCATCAAGAACTGCTTTGTGAAAAGTATAATCCATTCAGCAGTGCAGGTGCTTCGGGGATTTAACAGCATTACAGGAGAGTGATGGTGTGCACAGGAGAGAGAGATGAGCCAAGAAACAGCTGGTCTCTAAAACCTGCTTGGGAAAGAGTGAAAGAACTGGAGGAAACTTCTGGGTGGTCCAGAGGGTAATGTCAAGGACAGCAGTTCTGTTTTGGGAAGGTTTGTTTGGGTTTTTTTCCGATTCTTGAAACTTCACTTGATTCTGACTTGGGATAAAGGCCCTCCTTTCCTAACAAGGAAGAACTACTTTCTAGTGTTTCTTTTTTTTTCCTTTGCTCTATCATGATTTTTCTCTGGTTCTGAAAGAAAATCAAACTTAAACTCAACCAACCAAAAAACAGAAACACCCAACAACACTATCATCCAGTAAAAATTGAAAGAATAATTTGAAAATTAAAAACTTAAATTCACTGTCTAAGACCTGAAAATTTCCACTGCTTTTACGATTTCTTGTATATACAGACCTCTTTTTATTCAGTACAAAACAGCTATTCTTGGTCAGCAGTAGTGTTCCAAAATGTCTTAAGTAAAAGATTTGTAGTGGTCACAGGTGTTGATCCATTTTCAAAACCTGAGCAATACTGGGTGGGTGAGGAAGAACTAGACCTAGAAGAGAGAGGAGGAACACACAGCTCCAACCATTAGTTAAAAGCTGCATTATTCATCTCAAATCCCTTATTTCTCTTCATAAAATCCCCATATTTACACCATCTTCTGACCTTTTTATGTGGATATGTGTATCTGTGAATGAAGTGAGAGATAAGAAATTCATTTGCATGTGAGGGAGCTGCTTCTTCACAGAATGGGGATGCACAAAATTGACATATCTTGCTGCTTCTTTATACTCTGACATAATTATTTTTCTTTCTTTTTTTCTTTTTTTTTTGGGAGGGGGAACTTTTGTTTATTTCCCCCTGCTTTTTTTGGCATCACTAGAGCATGCAATAATTTAGCTTCTTTGTTAACAAATTTTAAAATATTTCATTTCTATTTTTAACACACTGAAAAAAAATTATCTGCATAGCACAGCAAATGCTGATTGCTTCCATCATCTGCTCAGCTATGTGTCCTCATGCACTTTCTCTCTGATGTTTCACTCCATGAAGCCTTGCATTTCTTTTACCATGGCTTTCTTTAATTAGTCTGAATGGTTTTACTAAACAGTGTCACAATTTTCAATTCATTCTCTTATGTCCTGTGCTTGCTTTTGTACAGACATCATATTGGGATATGCATTCATCTGAGGAAAGTGATAGACAGGGTTTTTAAAAGACTCAATCAGTGCCAGAAGTTCTTTTTTTTTTTTTCTTCCTTTCAGTATTAGAACATCTACATTGTTGAATTGTTGCCAAGAAGAGAAAAAAAAAAGAGGAAGCTATAGGAACAAAAACCCAATCCTCCAAACAGGTAAGGAGACAATTCCAAGCTAATTTACTCATATTTTGTCATTTCTATCATTACTCAAGTTTCACATTCCAGATACAGTGGCTTTGTGTCAATTGTTTGCTTTTCCTTTCTTGAATTGTTTTTTCAAATATTTATTTAAATAAAAATATGCATAATAACACAAGTGCTCCTTCAGAATGTGTTGGATGTGAAGCCATCTTTATTGGAGAACCCTAGAGAGCTTTGCAGAGCATGGTGCCAGGTATGCAATCCTGAGGACATAAATAACCCCACTAAAGTGAATGAGATCATTATTTGCATGATTAAATATCATAACATTAAACTGTACATAAATGCTACTGCTGTGGGTAGAGAGGGGGAAGGAGGAGTGTGACATAAACTTTCAGGTGACAGAAGAGGAATGAATTCTGCCTGATTTTTCATCCTTCAAAAGCCTTCTAGTGACAGTATTATTTTTAAATGGCTTTTAGTGATTTTGTGACACTGCCAAGCAATTTAGCTCTATTAAAATAAAAATAAAAAAAAAAAAAATAAATTAAAAAAAACCCTAAAAGAAGAGATCCAATAGCAGCAAAAAATGAATAATGCACAGTATTAATCTAGTGCCAACTGAGTTTGGGACTTACAGGACTTTCTGTGTGCATGTGAAATTACATTGTTGTACCCCCAGCTCATCCAGCCTTCACTGGCAGCCAGGGCTTTGGCAGGATCACCCCTCTCCTGCTCCCCAGGATGGTCAGGATTCTTCCTTGTTCTGCAGAGCCCAGAGCATTGCTGCAGTGGGTGCCAATGCTCAGATCTTGTCCCCTCCTTGAAAACAAAGGTTATCCACTCCACAGAGGTGCCCAGCACTTCTGTGGCTGGCTCAGAAACACCTGCCAGAAAGGAGCACACCTTTACCAGAGCACTCTGCACTGCTCTGCCATCACCACTGAACAGAGAGTAGGCTCACCAAACACACAGATGGCACAGAGCTGGGGAGGGCTGCTGGCATGGAGGAGGACAGGTTTAGTTTTCAACATGTTCTATTTCAAATTTGGCATGCAGGGTGGAAAAAACAATGCATTCCAGTGAGGGCAAATGCAAGATGCTTCATGTAGGCTGTTATGCACAAATAGAGCAAGTGACACCTGCCTGGGCCTTGAGGACAGCAAAGTTTCAGTAGGTCATCAGCTCTGAATAAGCTTGTGGAGGGAGGACAACAGACATGTCCCAGGAGATATATAAATAGGTGTGCAGATCATAATATGTAGTCCTAGATATAAGACAACTTTCCACTGTAGGATCAAGTTGAACTGTATGAATTTCAAAGTTGAACTGTAAGGAAGGAAGGAAGAAAATCGAAGGAAGGAAGGAAGGAAGGAAGGAAGGAAGGAAGGAAGGAAGGAAGGAAGGGGAAGGAAGGAGGGAGGAAGGGAGGAAGGAAGGAAGGAGGGGAGGAAGGAAGGAAGGGAGGAAGGAAGGAAGGAAGGAAGGAAGGAAGGAAGGAAGGAAGAAGGAAAAGGAAGGAAGGAAAGAAGAAGAAGGAAGGAAGGAAGAAGGAAGGAAGGAAGGAAAAGAAGGAAGGAAGGAAGGAAGGAAGGAAGGAAGGAAGGAAGGAAGGAAGGAAGAAGAAAGAAAGAAGGAAGGAAGGAAGGAAGGAAGGAAGGAAGGAAGGAAAGAAAGAAAGAAAGAAAGAAAGAAAGAAAGAAAGAAAGAAAGAAAGAAAGAAAGAAAGAAAGAAAGAAAGAAAGAAAGAAAGAAAGAAAGAAAGAAAGAAAAAGAAAGAAAACAAAGTCATGAAACAAGAGTATATAATCCAGAACAAACAAAAAGATCAGAGATCTAGAAAATGTGACCCACGGGGGGAAAAAATGACAGGAATTATGTTATTTAGCCTAAGCAATGAGAAGGGGAAGAGGGAGTGGATACAAGAGATATTCATTAAATATGTATAGACTACTGCCAGGATAATCTGCTCTCCTTGTTCATGGTGGACAGGACAAGAAGTGATGTACTTAGTGAATGCTGCAAGGAATGTTCAGGTTAGATATGAAAATGATAAGGATGGAGAAGCATAAAAATAGACTGCCTGGGGAGGTACAGAGCCTCTATCACAGGAAAAATGATGAGAGTTCACTCTGCCATGAGGTAAAGGAAACTGCTAGCACTGTGATTCAGTGCCTATAGTAACATTAGAGAACTGGGATGTCCCTATCTTGGTTTCATCTTTTCTCTTTTGAATGGGTGTCTCCTTAAACTACATTATATATTTGTTTCCTTTTCCTTTTATTTATCATGATTTGTATTGAGCAATCTGAATGAGAAAGATGTTTTCTTTCTGTGCTCTGTGGTAATAGCACTAACAATTATAATTTATTTCATTAAAGAAATATATATATTTTTGAATAAGATTTCTCCTTTTGAAGTATCATTTTCATCTTAAAGTAATGCTACAATTTCCATGGGCTTTATCTAGGAGCAAGGATATGTGTCTCTATTACCATTGTGAAATTCGTATTAACCCTTTCTGGGTTAGCACATTCATGCAGGAAAGACCCATCTCTGTTCACAAAAATGCCACTCTTTCCTTATCTGGGCTCTGGAAAACAAGAATTTCCTCTGCTTATATCTGTACAAAACCTGCCTCACACATGGGACACAGACTTGGCTGGAGTTCCCAAATCTATTGTAGTGTAAATACAGAAACAATCAGTGAAATCCTTCCTAAATCTCCATGTCTTCCTGATAATGATAATAATAACTATAATAATAATAATAGGTGAATTAAGCTGGAGGGGTGTTCATGGAGGCTCAAACCCACTGGAAGTCAAGCATCACATGCCATTTTTAAGCACCCCAACTCTCAACAAGCCAGAGCTCCAAGCGGGGTAGCACAGCTCCCTTCCAGGCAGGGCCTCTGTCCACACTGCTGCTGTTAGAAGGAAGCTGCATATTTATCTCAAGGAGCTCAGCAGGCATCACTCTTGTCTTCTGAATCACAAAGAAAACACCTCTCCCTTACTTTGCCATGGTCTAATGTGTAAACTGTATCTCCTTCAGCAGCATGGCTTCAGCTCCAAAACTGGAGGTTTCAGCCTTTCCCCCATTACAGAGTTCAGACACTTTATAGAGGTTTACTTTGGGCTGAGGAGGAATGGGAGAGATAAAGATTGATACCTCTTCCTCTCCAGGCTGTGCCACCATGCACAATGTATCCAGGTTTGCTGGCATAGAGGAGAGGAGCAGGAACAATTTCATTTGCCAGCGCAGGGAGTGAGGAGTGGATTTATATCCAGGCTCTGTGCATTGGACAGTTTCTGCTATTTCTACAGGGTCTTTAATGTAAATGCTGTCAGGATAGCATCATCAAACATTCTCTTAACAAGGGGTGGTTAGAGCCACATTCCTGGCAGTGACATCACCTTTCTGAGAGGGTCTGAACTTGCTCAGGCAGAGGTGGAGGGGCTCTCCACTACCCTGGGCAAGTGTGCCCTCTCCAAGCAAGGCCTGAGGATCTTCCTTGTGGCGAGACACAGGGATGCCTGGCAGCAGCATCAGCTCTCACTGAGCGCTGTGGAGGGACGCACCTGTCAGGCAAGACGGGACAGCCGGGGCACCTAGAGAAGAGGAGCTCAGAGAAATCTAAGTGACGCTTGAAGGAGCCTCCTGGGACCAGGGGACCTGCTCTGCGGCACGCCCCGCCGCTGTCCCCCCGCCGGAGCCGCGGCTGCGGCTGCTTTAACCGGGCCGGGGGGGTGCTGGCAGCCCCGCCGACGCGGCGGGCTGATATCAGCTGACCGCGCGGGGCTCTGCCTCCTCGGGCCGCCCGCCCGCGCTCCGCTCCGCCGCCGGCGGCTCCCGGGACGGCATCTCCGCCGCCAGCTCCCGCAGCTCCGCGGGCACCGCGCTCCCTGAGCTTTGCCCTCGCCCCTTCGTCCTGCTCCTCCTCCTCCTCTTCCTCCTCCTCCTCCCTGCCGCCGGGGAAGTCCCTGAGCCGGAGCACTCCCTGCCCCGGCCCGCGGAGAAGTTGGGATACTCCCATCTGGCTTCCCAGAGCTCTGAGTTTAGGGCGGGATTTTCATTTTCCGGTCTTTCGATTTTTTTTAGATCTGGATTTTGATGTGATTTTTTTTTCTTCTCCTTTCTTTCTTTTTTTCCCTCCTTTTTTTCCCCCCGTTGCCAAGCAAGCCGAGTGTCTGCTATGGATGGGAGCCCCGAGCCCCCTCCGGGCAGAGGCGCCCCGTGAGCCAGGGGCATGCCCCGCCGCCGGGGGACAGCGGGCGGGCAGCCCCCGGCCGGCGGCTCTGGAGCCGTGACCGAGGATGCCCGAGACCTGGCCGCCTCTCCCCTCCTGCCCGAGCTCGCAGCGCTGCCGCTGACCGCAGCTGCGGGAACTACAGCGACTCCTGGTTACCAGACCTCGGAGCCGAGCCCCGGGATCCCCGGACAGAGGAGCTGCCCGCAGTGACCGGCTCTGCAAGGCGGCTGCCGCTACCCCTCCGTGCCTCCGGCCTCCGAATGGGGCCGAGGATCGCCCACCGGGCAGCGAGGCTGCGCCCGTAGATGCTCCGCTCCTCCCTCCTGCTCTTCGGACCCGCGGCTCGGTTTCACCCCGCGCACCGCCCCGAGGAGGGCGCGCACCGAGCCCGCCGGGGCTCCGCGGATGCGGCTCCGCGGGGCGCCGCGGGAGCGGGCACGGGGCTCGGGCCGCCTGCACTGAACCGGCGCTGCCGCCCCCCGGACCCCGGCGGACAACCAGCCCCGCCGCCAGCCGCGCCGCCAGACACCAGGGACCTGCCTATAAATGTGATCCCCGCACAGCCACCCCGCCGCCGCCACCCGCCCTTCGACATCCCCTCCCTCCTCTCCCGCGGTTCCATCCCTCCCCTGCTCCCCTCCCCAAAGACGGTGTGTGCCCCCGCCCCTGTCCCCCCCCGCCCGCCGGTGTTCTGCCCCCCGCCAGTCACCGCCATGGAGCTCTCGGAGGTGCGGTGCCTGAGCGACAGCGATGAACTTTACACCATCAACAGGACTCCCCCCGGCAGCGGCAGACCCCAGCGCCTGCTGTGGCAGACGGCCGTGCGCCACATCACCGAGCAGCGCTTCATCCAGGAGCACAGCAGCAGCAGCGGCGGCAGCAGCAGCGGCGGGGGTAAGGGCTTCAGCTCGGACGAGACCTGCTGCCCCAACCACCACCCGCACCCGCCGCACCACCACCACCTCCGGCGGCAGTCGGCCGGACGGAGTTTGGGCAGCGAGCGCCACAACAACGGAGGCACCAAAGTCTTCCCGGAGGGCACAAGCAGCAGCGGAGACTTGGGCTTTCTGCCCCTGGACTGTGCCCCCAGCAACTCGGACTTCTTCCTCAACTGGGGCTATACATATCGTGGGGTCATCTTCCCCACTCTCCGCAACTCCTTTAAGTCTCGGGACTTAGAGCGCCTTTACCAGCGCTACTTTTTGGGTCAACGGCGCAAATCTGAGGTGGTCATGAACATCTTGGACGTGCTGACCAAGCTGACCCTACTGTTCCTCCACTTGACCCTGGCCTCTGCTCCCATGGACCCCATTAAGGGCATCCTCTTGGGCTTCTTCACGGGCATTGAGGTGGTGATCTGTGCCTTAGTGGTGGTCAGGAAGGACACGACCTCGTACACCTACCTGCAGTACAGTGGTGTTGTCACTTGGGTGGCCATGGCCACACAAATTCTGGCGGCAGGACTGGGCTGTGGCCTCCTTGGGGACGGCATTGGCTATGTGCTTTTCACGCTTTTTGCAACCTACAGCATGCTCCCGCTGCCACTCACCTGGGCCATCCTGGCTGGACTGGTCACCTCTGTCCTGCAGCTCGTCATGCAGCTGGTTATCCCCAGGTTTGCCATGACTTCCCTCAACCAGGTACCGTGGTGAGGAGAGGGTGGGAACAGTCCTCTTGCTCCATCACCCTGAGTGAGAGGAGGTGTGGGGGGGATGTCCCAAAAGACCCCTTCCCTTTTAATTAGATGCTTAGAAGTTCATTACCTGGAGGGGAGATCATAGGCAAAAATCAACCTTCCTGTCTCCTCTTCTTCAGTCTCCCATTGCCCATCCCAGTGTTTCACCTCAAGCTGGGAGTTGGGTCACCTTCTAATCACCCTGTCCTCTCTGCTTGTATATTCACTACATTGCTGTCCCTTGAAGTAGCACTGGGGAGAGAAGCTCCTGGGGCAAGTGGGGAGGATGGGTCATTTATTATTCCCCTCCCTGACTTCCAGCAGTGGTTTGTGGTTTGAGATTACTCTGTTTTGGCCAAACTCTCACAGTGCTCCCATTTTACTGTTCATGCAGTTTAACTCTGAGTCTGCTGGGTCAACTGGTACTTTTATATGTGAAGGGAAGCTTGATCTGAGCTATGGGAAAACAGAAGTGAAGCATGCTTCTCTTTTGTAAGGAGAAACCAGTCAAACCTCAGTTAAGCCAGAGCAAAACTCCCCTGGGAGATTTGGTGTGAGATCCTAGGCTGTCTTAAAGGACACTAGGAAGCCTTTTCTGCTGGTGGTCAAACACATTTGTGCTGAATCCTTACAAGTCCTGTCTAGGACAGAATGCTGGTTACACGGTGAAGTGTTGTGTGGTGCAGACTGCTGAGAGGCAGTGGTCAGGAGGGGTCTGAGGGGGTAAAACCAAGTCTCAGCTGACTTCACTCTCAGAGGAGTTCTTCTACAGAAAAGTGAGAATGAGTTTGGTAACTCCCCATATCCCTGCAAGGCAAGAGCAGTGGGTACTAGGACAACTTAATCCTAGAGATTCTTGCTGCTCCCTTTTCCCTCCCTTTCCAGATTGTCACAACTCAGTGCTATCAGTATTTCATAGTAGATTATCATCTTCATTTGGTTTGCTCCACGAAATTGGGGAGAAAAGTGTGGAGTTATTGTCAGATAATCCCAGCTGGTGGCATGTTATTTACATGAGTGTTGGGATGTGCACCTGGGAAGTGACTGATCTTGCACCCGAAATTTTGATGTCCATGATTCTTGAGACATGTCTGCCTTTCTTAGACCCTGGTCCTCCTGAACCCTCTGCCCACCCCTGTCCATACCCTTACTACATGCATTTGTTAGCTGTGGGCTGCCTGACCTCACGTCCTAGTGATTTGGCTTACCCTGTTTTGGGAAAAGCTGCCACAGTGTGTTGTCCCTGGCTGAGCCCTGTGGATGTGAGACAATTAGGCTGTGGCAGAGTTGTTGCCCAGCCCTTGGTGATGTGCTGATGAATGAACTGCAGCTGTGTGCCATGTCCTACTCCCATGCACTACTGGTGCTGGTAGTGACGGGTCAAAAGCTGTGTGACTTATGCTGATTTCTTAATTTACTTCCATGTCCTCTCCTGGAGCTATGAGTAATGTGCTGCTATCTCATTATGCACCAGTATCACAGCTGTTTAGCTGCTACACACACAACACACACATTTCCCACAGACATTTCCCAGGAGAGATACTAATATCTTCGTTTTGCAGCCAGTTGTGTGAAAGAACTGCCTTGGAGCGGTGCACAATGAGAGATTACCAGCTAGATGATTGCCTTCATGAACTACAAATATAAATATCCTTAACAGGCTCTGCGCAGCTCGTCACAGGTCCGTGCTGATTTACACCGCCTCCCGCCCGCCCAGGGACCACTGAACATAGCGCTCAGGTCCGGCCCTTTGCCTGCAGCCCCTGCGGGAGAGGCCGGACCCTTCCCCTTGCGAGGCTGGCTCCCACCGCATTTCCCGAGAGCTCGGAGGGGTCGGAGCCGCTCTCGGGGTGCGCGGCGCGGAGCGCGGCCCGGGGCGCTGTCCGCCCGCCGGTGCTGAACCGGCGCGGCGCGGCCCGGGGCTCCCTCCAGCGGCCCCGCCGGGACCCAGCCCGGCCCCGGCCCGCAGGGACCCCGCAGGGACCGAGCGCGCTAGAGACCCTGCAGGGACCGAGCCCGGCCCCGGCCCCACAGGGACCCCAAACGGACCGAGCGCGCTAGAGACCCTGCAGGGACCCAGCCCGCAGGGACCTTGCATGGACCCAGCCCATCTTCGGCCCCGTAGGAACCCATGCTGCAGGGACCGAGCCCGCTAGAGACCCCGCAGGGACTGAGCCCTCTAGAGACCCTGCAGGGACCCAGCCCGGCCCCGGCCCCACAGGGACCCTGCAGGGTCGAGACCCAGCCCGCTAGAGACCCCGCAGGAACTGAGCCCGCAGACACCTCGCAGGGACAGAACCCGCACGGACCGAGCCCGTCCCTGGCCCCGCGGGGACCGAGTCCGTCCTCGACCCCGCAGGAACCAAGCCCGCACAGACCCCGCAGGGACCGAACCCGCATGGACCAATCCCGTTCCCGGCCCCGCAGGGACCGAACTTGTCCACGACCCCGCTGGGACCGAGTCTGCTCGAGACCCTGCAGGGACCGAGCCCGTCCGTGTCCCCGCTCCCCGCCGCGACCTTGACCCCACGGCCCCGCTCTCCCGGGCCACCTCTCGCAGGGCGGGCGAGGGCTCGGCCCCGAGGCCCCGGGGAGCTGGACCTGGTGCCCGGGTGAGACACAGTCCTACTTTGGCACCTTTTAGTGTTGCACCATTTTCTTACCTTTGGCAGAGGTTTGCCCAGCCCTTTCAGGGGTTAGTGATTGGGGCTTTTGTGGCTGATGAAGGATATAGAAGTATTGCTTCACGGGTGAAGACAGGAAATTTAAGTGACTGTGTCATCAAGGTTATGTAGGAAATCTTTGGGCCAACAGATATTTCTTTCTCCTGCAGGCAAAACATTCTCTTTTACCACAAGGCTTATTTTCGAGGTAAAATACAGCATCTTCCATTCAAAGAAGCCTTACTAGACTAAATGAACTATTTGATTATGTAGCAATATCTGTGAGCATCTTTCTTTGCCTCAGGATGCAGACAGATGCTTACACTGGACAAAACCCATGAATTAAAGTATGCAATGAAAGAAAAAGCAGATGGCAAAACTCCGATCATGGTACAAATTATGGATTTTCTACTGATCTTTTTAAAATCAGAATTTCATACAGGAAAAATACTGAATTCAGTTCTGAACAGAAAAAAAAATGTCTGAAGTCAATTAGTACTATAGCCAGTAGTTTCCATGGGCAAAATTGTTCTGATCCACTTCTCAGTCACATAGGTATCAGTCAGCCATACATCTATCTAAACTCATAAAGTTGCAAAAGTTTACACAAAAGGAAAAGCAAGTGCTTCTATGTGTTTTCCCCTAACCTCTTAATTAAGTTTAGTTTTCACTGATAAGTTTGTTCACAAGCAGGTCAAACCATTAGTAATGCTGCATACTAGCATGCAGTACTGCTGCCTGGCTCAGTCTTTGTTGTACTTTTCATGCACTACTATCATGAATACAAATAATTCTCTCTGTTTACCTTTTTTTCTTGCAGTAGCACTTAAGATGTCACTTGATTTTTCTTCCCCAGCATTTTAGAAAAAGGTGAAGGAGAAAGGCTTGAACCTAGATTTTCTTAAATTAACAAGAACAAATACCCAAACATAAACTGACCAATCTAAATTCTGCTAAGTGTTGAGTGTTTCTTGGGGAATATGATCACTCTTAAACTCAACTGACTCCACCTGAAATGCTGAGGAATGTGCTGCTGCTCAGTTTGAGGGGAACTATGAAAAAGGGACTTATACCATGACTTAGGTAAAGGCTGCACTGATAATGATTAAAGATTGGGTCAGGAAGCAAATGAGAAATGAAAGATCTCATTGGTAAACAAGTGCAGTGCGTGGATTTGTGCCTGTCTAGATACCATGATGGGCGTAGTGTTTGCCTCTGACACTCCCCAAAATGAGAGTTTTATTTGTACTGCATTCATTTTTAGTTTTTCCTGGGTAACAAAGTATGCAATCCAAAATTTCGAAGACCACAAATGTGTTTCAGGCATATGGGGAAGAACAAACAACTCAGAGCTCCTTCGTGTTATGTAACATAGGCAGATGATAATATAGACATGAATTTTGACAGGCTTGAAATTATGTAAGCTACACGCATACTCTGGATTTTAATCCTCTGCCTTTCCACTCCTCATTCACATGAGAAAATTCCACCAGAGTCAGTAAGACTACTCTCATTACTAAATCACGTATGTAAGGGATACCTTAAAGAGCCAAGTCATAAATTATGCATATTAAATAAAACTTTAAAAATACATTTAGAAATAACCTTGAAGTGGGTAATACTAAGACTGGGCAAGCTCATTCTTTTCTCTCTATCTTTCCAAGCCTGGGCAGTTCTGTGAGTTCTTTCCCAGCTTATTTTTTATCCCCGATCCCATCTCAGGGTTATTAATAGAGGGAAAGAGAATTTATGAAGTCAAAAGGAGCCTTACAGAGATAAATCTGTGTAATTGTACAATGGAAGCTGATAGCTTTTGCATGCGTATTTCAGCTACATGTTTTCCAAAATCTGATCATAAATATCAGTATATGAGTATATGCACAACACACTCATTTCTTCAAAATTTCTGCTAAATGCTTGTGGAAAATCTATCTGTAAAATATAAGGACATTTCAAAGTTAGCTACCATTTGAGAAGCAGAATCAAACACTCAACCTTTCTCTTCATGTTTGCTTTTGTAGCATTATTTGCTATGCGTTTTTCTGCCATAGTCTTTTGTGGGCGACTTATAAAGTGAGTGTGTGATTTTAGACTGGATTACAAACTGCTTTCCTTTTATATCCTGCAATATCACCTGACCAGTATCAGTGGGTCACAGCTTAATTAGATTAGCATTGGATACACTTTCCTCTGAAGCAAGTGCATCATTGTGGTGCTAAGTAGGGCAAATGCACTAAGTAAATTTACAATTTGATAATTAATTGCTTCCAATATGAAGGAACTCAGGCAAAAATATGAATGAAACCTGCTTTCATCAGTAAATTTCAGCTTAC
Source organism: Muscicapa striata striata (assembly GCA_030060385.1). NCBI lineage: Eukaryota > Metazoa > Chordata > Aves > Passeriformes > Muscicapidae > Muscicapa > Muscicapa striata. The sequence continues at coordinate 1,892,258 of JAREIS010000046.1, forward strand.
AATGGTCAGTGTGCTTTGTCTCACTAAAACCTCACTAGATTTGATGTGACTTTTTTTTTTCTGCTCTCAGAACCTCTGGGTTGCTTTCAAGGGTTTCTTTATTGCTTGTTTATTGTTTTTCATGGCCTAGAAAGAGGCATGTACTCTAAAACAGCAACATCTAATGCAAAATAATCACATACCAGAGCACTGCACTTACAGCTCACAGTTAACAGCAGATCATGTTTGAATGATCCTTATTAGCCTGTACAGAAATCTGAAGGGGATAAACATCTCCAGCTTCTTACTGCACTTCTCAGCACTTCAATGATGTCATGGGAACAGGAAAGAGAAGAAGGAAAAACTAGAGCTGTTCAAGGGATTTGTCTTTTTCCAGAAGGCAGGGAAAGTGGAGGGTAGAACAACTTCTCTTTACCTTTTCCTTATTTCCAGAATTTCTGGCTATGCATGAGATAATCTTGAGTGTTTCATACAAAATGCAAAATTTAGTAAACAGAAAATAAATTATGCTTTTAAATTTATGCTTGGGTTGATGGGAACTCTAAACCTGAAAATCCTCACTCAGCTCCTGCCTGGCACTCCATTTCTGTAGTCACTTTGTCAACATTGTGTTAACACAACATATAATGGTCTGGGCAAGTGGTCAGTGTCATGAGTGGGGAATGGACTGAAAGGCAGCACCCACTGGCTGGTGGCAAATGGCTCCTGTTCGAAGTAAGAACCTGTCACAAGTGAGGTTCCCAAGGGATTGAAATTGGGCTCAATGCTGCTTACTATCTTTATAAGTGATCTGGAAGATGGGATCAAGTATACCCTTACAAAGTTTGTCCATGGTCCCAAACTGAGTAGGGAAAGGAGAAGCCACCCTGCAGGAAGATCTGGATTGTCTGCAAGAGCAGGCTAGTAAACCCTCCATAGAGGGAGTTCTATGAATTCCATAGAATCCTATGAAGTTCAACAAGGACAAGTGTAAGGTGTTGCATCTGAAAAAACATAATCCAGGATTGCAGCATGGGCTGGAATCTGCTTGGCTGGGAAATAGCTTTATGAAAAGGGATCTGAGGGTTCTGGTGCACAAATTCAGAATGAGTGACCAGTGTGCAGCTGGGGCAGAGAAAGCCAGCAGGAGGCTGGGCTGCATTGACCAGGACATCTCCAGCAGAGATCAAGAAGTCATTACCTCACTTTATTCAGCATTTGCGTGGCCTGGAATACTGTGTTCAGGTTTCTTCCCAGCTATACAAGAAAAACATAAACTGGCTGGACAGAATCCAAAGAGAGGCCACAAAGATGAACAAAGAAGCTCATTTGACATATGGGGAAAGCCAGAGAGAGCTGAGCTTGTTCAGCTTTGGAAAAAAGGAGGCTTAGGGGCAACCCTTTTTTACCCTCTAGTATTTAAAGGATGGCAACAAAGGTCAGACTCCATTTTTGCAAAAAGTCTTACGAAAAAGGTGATGGTAATGTGTAAAAGTAACTCTTGGAGAGATTATGATTGGACACAAGATGAAAAATATTTGCAACAAGAATAATCTCCCCAGGGAAGTGGTGGATTGACTGACATTGGACACTTTTAGGATTCATCTGGTCAGAATGCTGGGCCACCTTGTTTAGACTGCGCTTTTGCCAAGAAAGGCTGGACCAGATGATCCTGGAGGTCCCTTCCAACCTGGTATTCTATGAGTCTGTGATTATATGATCACATTTCTCCAAGTGTAGCGTACTTACCTTTAACTGTGCTTCTGTTTCTATGCATCCCATGAAATGCCTCAATAACTCTAGGCAGTCTACCCTACCCAGCACCCAAACACTGTTCTACTTGGAACACATTTTGCAGTTGTACTACACTCACAGCACCCGTCCAAACTCAGGAGAGAAGGTTATTGTGCTCTTCCTCTGTGTAACATACGTGGTAATGAAAATATTCCTGGCGTGTGGTAGACCAAGTCTTTTTTCCTAGAGGGGATTGAAGTCTGTCTCTCTCACCTCACCAGAGACTTTCCAAAGCAAACCTTCCCTCATTCCACACAACTGCTCTTCTGTGAAGATAAAAGTTTAAGATTTAATGTGAAAAAAGAAAAATTTAAAAAATAATAATTCTGACTCTGTAACAAACTGATTGTGGGATTCATCACTGGAGGTGCCCTTGCTCAACATTTCAGTGTTTTGTATAATGTTGTTAAATCATTCCCTCAAGCACAGATACCAACCAGCAGACTGTACAGTCTGATCTCCACTCTGACATAATGAATCTTGAACTTTTTTTCAGAGTGCTGAAAAGCCCAAGTATATAGGGGAAAACATCACAGTAATTCTCTAAATCCTAAGGAAAACCAAGGATTTAGACAAACTCCTTTCATAGTTCCAGAGTCTTTTTGCATACTGTGTCAGGATCTGTAAGGGTATGGTGGCATTCGACATAGATTTTGAATTAAACTGTAGTAGTTGTGTGTCTACAAATGAGTTGTTCAAGGACCTTGCTTTGTGGCTTATAAGCCATTTTTTCTTCATCTTGCCTTTCTTACAAAGACAAGTTCTGTCACTTGCTCTGTTCTTGGTGCAGTGCAGCTTGTACCTATCATGAGTGCAGAAAGAGCTGTATAGTTTCAGTCTGACCCAAGGAGGGAGATGAATGCAAATCACTGGGCTAGTGCTGCAGTGAATCTTGAGCATTTTGCTAGCAGTCTCAATCATTCAAACAAGGGATGGAAGAGACCTGGCTCATCAAAAGTGACCAAGCACAAAAGATCCTGAGGATCTGGCATTTCTTGAAACTAAAGATTTTCCTAAGGGGTAAGACCTGACTTACAAGCTTCCAACAATTTCATTTAGATCCTTTATTTAAAGCCCACAGAATGTAATATAAAGAATCCCATAAATATCAGAATTTTTGGGTGTACCATGAAAATGACTTCTCACGACTTTCTCTAGGGAAAGTATTACTCTGAATCCACAGTTCTTGTGAAAGAGAACACAAATGTGGACATCCAGCTCCTCCAGGAATCTCTCTGAATGAGCTCTGTCATGCTTATCTCTCCCAACAGCCAGGTCTGCTGACAGAGACACCAATGTGGTGCTGCTTAATCTAGAACAAAAACATCAGGAACTGTACACAGGATGAAGTGCAAAGCCAGGCAGCCATTGGCTGACAGATAATGTCTCATCATACCAGTTGTATTTATTAGCAACTATTTTAAGAAGTGCTGCTATTTCATTTGCCAGCTTCTTCTGCCACAAGGTTTCATGCAGTTAGCCCTAGAGGAGAGGAGAAGGCTGTGGAGTTCATTAATTAACCATTGCTGCTGTCTGAGAAGCAGCTGAAGTATATCAGTGTAAAAAAAAAAAAAAATCAAAACTAACGCAGTCAATTTTTTTCCACAATCACAACAAATAATTTTACTTCTTCCAAATAGTCTGATGTTGGTGTTATAATTTTATATGTTGCATCCATTTTAATCTAGATAACAGGAGCGCCTAGTATAAAGTAAGTGATGTCTGAGTTCAAAAATATAATTTTTAACCTCAATTTTATATTTCAATTGATTTAGTCATCACTTTGTAGTTTTGTATTTTCCTCTATCTTTACTTTCCTTTCCCTTAAAAATAAAATGTAGAAATCCTTCTTTAATGGAACTAATGGAAGCATTCAACAGTGTTAGAATCTTAATTTTGTAAATCAGATTATGTCCTTGTGTGGATCCAATCTTCAGGCACTTTACTATTTCTCCTTTGTTCAAACTCTCCTGTTTCATTTACCTTAGAACTACTAAGGGATGGAGATATCTATTCTGGAGCTATCTATTCTGTGTTCCTTGCATTAGGTCTACCTCAGTAGAAGGCTGGTTCATAAATCCATAACTATCAACACAGTACAAAGAAGAAATAATAAAAAAAAAAACAGGAAAATGAATCAGCACAGAAAAATTAATGATATTACATGGTGTAGCAGAGGTTGTATAATTCTGGAGATAGGATCTTAGGTAAAGAAATTATTTAGATCTCAAGGAAGTTACTCAAATAACAGCATAAAAATCTAGATATACACATTCTTTTATCCTATGATCCTCTTGTCATATAGGAAAGTATCTCCAATGCTTATTAATATTAATAAGTTTCATAAGCATACTAGACAGGATTATAATTGGCATAGAAATCATCCCACATGTGCTCAGTATAATTTAATGTGCAGATATGCATGTTCTTTTAGAGGAAGGAGTAATATTCACCACAGATTTCAGCTAGGGATTGGGAATGAGGATTATACCCATTCCATCATTATATTAATCATTGGTCTCTATGACCCAGACACATCTTTATGCATTTCAGAGCTTTGTTTTATTTGAAAATTTGCCTTCCTCATCTGCTGTAGTAAGTGACTAATACGGTCAATTGCTTTGAGATTTTTGTGTAAAAACATCCCAACATCTTCTATGATGCATTAAAAGAGGAATACTACATTGGCTTCTTTCAGCCATGCATATTTTTGTTGAAATATGAATCCATTTAATACAGTGGGAATGCATGCATATTCTTTCTTTTAAAGACCAAATTCCACATCAGAGTTGGAAGGATTATCCTATAAGGAGAAGTTAAGAACTCTGGTTTTGTCTAGTTTGGGAAAGAGGAGCCTGATGTGTGATCTTGCTGCTCTCTAACAGCTTCCTGAGGAAGGGAAGGGGAGAGAGAGATGCTGAGCTCTTCTGGGGATTCATTGACAGGACATATGGGAATGGGTTCAAAGCTGGACCAGGGAAGTCAGAGAATGGACATTAGGATGCATTTCTCTACCCAGAGGGTGTTCAAACATTGGAACAGGCTCCCTAGAGAGGTGATCAGTGCCCCAAGTTTGCCAGTATCTAAGAGGCATTTGGACAATATCCTTAATAACGTGCTTTAACTTTTCAACCACCCTGAAATGGCCAGGCAGTTCGACTAGAAGGCTGTTGTAGGTCCCACAAAACAGAAATATTCTATTCTATTCTATTCTATTCTATTCTATTCTATTCTATTCTATTCTATTCTATTCTATTCTATTCTATTCTATTCTATTCTATTCTATTCTATTCTATTCTATTCTATTCTATTCTATTCTATTCTTCTACTTCAGCCTGATCATTTGTGACTCTAACATCCACCTGTACTAAGATGTAAAAGTAGCTGTCACAGTAGGTGTCTGGAGCTCAAGTCTGATGAGGAGCAGCTGAGGGAGCTGGAGGTGCTCAGCCTGGAGCAGAGGATCCAGGGGAACTTTATCACTCTCTACAAGTGCCTGAAAGGAGGCTGTAGCCAGATGGGGTAGGTCTCTTCTCCCAGGTAACGAGAGACAGGACAAGAGGATGTGGCCTCAAATTTCCCCAGAAGAGGTTTAGATTAAATAAGAGGAAACATTTCTTCATTGAAAGGATTGTCAAGCACTGGAACAGGCTGTGAAAACTATCCCTTTTGTAGATGAGACACTTAGGGACATGGTTTAGTGATGGGCTTAGCAGTGCTGGGTTAACAGTTGGACTTGGTGGTCTCAGAGGTCTTTTCCAACCTAACTGATTTTATGACTCTATAGCAACTTATTATTGAAACATTAAGGGTGTAGTATAGATGTCAAAATGGGGCTGATTCTTATCAAGGTCCTTGAGAAAGTTGAAAACTCTTTTTGAGTAAAACTTAAGTCATTGAAACATTCTTAAAAGTTGCTGTAAAACTTTTTTGACATTCCAAAATGTAGCCAACTGCCACTCTGATTGATGATATGGCAATTTACATGTTCTCTGCAACCCTGAGAGTAATAGCAGTTTGCTGACAATAACAGTAGGAAGAGAAGAATTTATTATATATATTTAATTTGTGCTAATGGAATTACTTTTGTCTGCTGTGTTCCATTAGTCACCTGAGAGGCTCTAAGAAATGCCAGAAGTACACATGAAGTGTTTCCACTTTCTGTGTGATGGTACAGGATGGTAGGCCTCCATTAATTTTCGTGTAGTCTCAATAGCTCTTCATGCTTAGAAATTATTTTTTCAATGACTTATTACTTTCTTTCCTGTAAATTTGTACTTGTGTCTGGTTATTCTTAAGGTACATTTTCTGATGACAGCCACTCTTCTTTGCTAACACTACATTGTAGATTATCTAACACAAGCATTCATCAACAATCAAAACAATAAAATCTAAAAGCTTTAAGTACAGAACTCTCCAAGGCAATGTGACTTTGGAGAACAAGTGTAAAAGAATGCACCTTAACATGTCAATTATTTTAAACTCAAAAAAATCTCTCATATACATAAAGATTGGTGTAAGTTTAAGTTGTTCAATGTCCCTTAGACTTTGTACAAAGATTGGTAAGGTAGTTGTTCCTTTCCTCTTCAAGCAGTTAATATAACTTTGCTGGCCAGATTGCTTTCCATGGCACCAGAGCATGCTAATTTCCACACTGAGATTACAAACTGTCCATCCAAGTGAATTTATTAAACACTTCTGATGGTGTACAAGAAGGATAAGTATTTAGGATCAGTTCTGGTTTTCTTCTGCTATGCAAAGCTTCTGTAATTTGGCAGAGCAGATTTTTTTTTTTTTACTTGACAAAGTATTTTTTTTTTTTTTTAACTAAAGGAAATGTTTATATCTACTAAGATTTCATATTTACATTTCTAAACATTCAGACCACTTCATGGATTTACATATATTTTTATTATATGATGCAAATACTCAGCAAAAGCAGTGCTGTGAAATCTCATGCTTATTCCTTTTTTTTTTTTTGTAACTTGCTTTCAGTAATTACATTTGCAAGTCAAAATAATATTTACTATGTCCCTAAAGTTTGTGTATATCTGAAGATGGTTTAAAGGTGCAATTTGAAAATGGAAAATATGCACACCATTAATTAAGATATGTTTTTTCTAATTACTATCATTAAACGATAATCTGGAAATCAAACTGTCATATTCCTAACAGCAACAGGGATTCAGCAGCTGCAGATTTTAAGAGAACTTGGAAAGTGTTTAGTCAAAACTTAGTGCCCTTTACTACAGAATGACAATTCAAGGAATCTCAGACAAAGAAAACAGAAAATGCTAGAGCATCCTACAAATAAGGAAATAATTTAAAAATCCAAATCATAAACACATACACAGGAAAAACAGATTTTTTTACAGACATTGTATAAAAACTTGTGGTCTCCAAAACATGGAAGGATAGGTGGTAACAGAAATTAATCCCAGGATAGTCATCGGGCCTAAATCCTATTTTTCAAAGTGATCTAGGAACTGAAAAATATAGCAAGGTAGTGAGGGAGAATTTCAACACTCCACGAGCTCTTTAAATCACTTAAGTAGTTTTAAGTGTCTTGTGGGACTCGCTAACTCCCACCAAACTCAATAAAGTTTAATAATCTTATATGCAGACAACATAAAACTGGGAGGAGTGATGATCCACTAAATGACTGTGCTGCCCCTCAGAGGGACCTCAGTGGGGAGAAATGGAGTCACAGAATCACAGTATCCTTAAGGCTGGAGAAGATCATAGAGTCCAGCTCTTAATCCAGCACCCCTGTTCTCACCACTAAACCCTGCCCCAAGTGCCACACCCACTTAACAGTCCCAGTGATGGTGACTCCACCATTGTGTAACCCATTCCAATGCCTGATCACCCTTTCAATAACAACATTTTTACTAATTTTACTAATCTAAATCTCTCTGGAAGAGCTTGAGGCTATTGCCTGTTGTCCTGCCACTTACCACCTAGAGAAGAGCCTGATCCACACCTGTCTGCACCCTCCAGGGAGTTGTAAAGAGCAATAAAGAGACCTCAGAGATTTCTTTCCTCCAGGCTGAGCCCTCCCAGCTCCCTCAGCTGTTCCTCATCAGACTTGTGCTGCAGCCCTTTCCCAGCTCCATTCTGCAGAAGGGAAATGCAGGATTCTGCACCTAGGAAGGAACAGCCCCGTGCACCACAGCAGGCTGGCAGCTGCCCAGCTGGAAAGCAGCTCTTGCAGAGGAGACCCTGGAGAACCTGCACACCGAACTGACCATGAGCCAACAGCCTGGAGGCCAATGGCCTCCTTAGGCAGAACATCCTCATGGGGCTCAGGAAGGCAACTCCCCTCTGTTCAGTCCTCCCGAGACACATCTGGAGTGCCAGGCCCAGTGCAGGACACACAGGAGACTCTTGGACATACTGGAGTTAGTCCAGAGAAGGGCTGTGAAGAGCTGCCAAACAAAAAAGGCTGAGAAAGCTGGGACTGCTCAGGCTGGAGCTGAGAAGGAACAGGGGTGGGGTGGGGTGTTAATCTGGTAATTATGTATAAATAGATTACTCTAAAATAAGGAGACAGAGAAAAACTTTTCTTAGCAGTGCCCAGAGATAGGACGATAGTTAATGTTCATGAACATTGACTAAATTACTGAAATGCAGTAAGCTCCACTTAAAAAAAAATACAAAAATACATTTTTAAACTCTAAATGTGAATAAATACTATGACAGGTTGCCTAGAGATGTTGTGAAGTCTTTATTCTTGGGAGTATTCAAAATCTGACTGGACAGGATTCTAAGCAACTTGCAGGGGATCCTGTTTGGAGGAAGATCTGACAATATGATCTCCAGAAGTCCTTTCCAAACTCATTGATTCTGTAATAGCAGTACAAGTGTTGTTTCAAGAATACAGATACAAAGAGTTCCTGAGGGTCTGGAGGGCAGAACTAACATGGGAATCCAGACTGAATGTTGTTATGTGGCCATGTGTGAGGCACATCTCCTGTGAGCACAGGCTGAGACCTGGTTTACACATTGTGCCTTCTGCACACACTTCACTCCATTCTAGCCTCAAGTCATGACAGGGACTTGCAGGCCTTGGTCATAGAAGCATGCAATCATTTAGGCTGATAAAGACACTTTGGATCATCAAGTTTAACCATAAACCTAAAATTACATGTCATCAGATCTCATTTCTTCATGAGAGTTGTTCTATAAGCTTATCACCATCAGATGGTTCAAAGCTCAAAGTAGCAATCTTGCTTTCCCCATCCCCATCTAGGGACTTCAAGAACTGCCAGAGCACAAGCTCACAGCAAGCTCACATCAGGCACATGCTCACTCCATGCTTCTTTTGGGGAACAATTCTGTCTCCACTCCCTAGATCTCTGTGGTCTGTGCAATATTACAGGTGGAAGAGTTTGAACAGTATTAGTAATTTTTCTACCAGCCTACATGTCTTTCTACCAGCAAAAAAAATTCTCCCAGGGCTTTCTCAGCTGTCTTAAATGCCAAGGAAAGCTGGAGGCAGGTTTACCCTCAGGCAGTCAGTCTATCGAAGCTAAAGCAACATTTTGAGCAACAGATACTATCTTAAAAATAATAAAAGTAGAAATTAACCTTCTCCCAGTAAAGCACTGATGATCTTTAAACATACTGTTTTCAGTTGCAGTGGATCCTGCTTATTTTCACTACTTCTGCAGGATAGGGGATTACTCTGTAGTAAAGGAGAATGAAGAGACAGCTGTGACAACCTTCGAATATGGAAGGTCTTGCTACAGAGAGAAAGAAATCAATTGTTCTTTGTTTCATCTATGAGCAATCATGAGATGACGGAATAAGTTACTCTAAGGAATGGTTACATTAGATAGTGGGAGAAACTTTGAAAAAACAACCTAATAACAATATCTTAAATAACCTCATTTTGCTTGAAAGGCAAATTGTACCCTGAGGTATAATTAGACAGTTTAGAGAGACAATTTTTAGGAGTGATTTAGGTAATATCCAGAACCCCAGAGCATGGGTTAAGTGACTTATCAAGGTCCTCTCATGCCCTACTTTCTATAATTAAATGATACTTGCTCTTAATTTTGACTATGATGCAAAGTGTTCTCACCCCCAGTTTCAAAAGTAAGAAGAAAGTAAGTTTACTTCAAAGAAGTAAACCATTTTATATGTATAATGATTGCTGCCCTAAAGCTGATGGATTAGTCTGAACTATTTTCATTTATGTAGCCTGAAATGCCACAGCTTCAGGTATTTGTATTTGTGGGTTGCTATAAACATGTTGGATCAAATATTAGCCATAATTATTGTTGATGGTCCAAGAAAATGACAGAATCTGATTGTCTCTTCAAGACAGTGACAACTGGTGGAGAGACTGTGCTGCCAATAAAATCATGTTGAAGACAAAAAACAGAGAAGAGTGAATCTGTTGATTGAATAGGAGCTATTTTTGCCCAGTGAAAAGTATTTTTTAGGTCATCATCAGCTCATTTCACTTCACCTTTAATCTTCCTCATCTTATGCCATTAATCTGCTCCAATTTATTTATTTTCATGTATATAAATACATAAATATATTCAGAAGAGCAGTGTTATTTTAGATTCTGTCTATTGTATAAATGTGCATATACCACTTAGTTACAGAGAATAAGAGTTTTCGTGGTTATTCCTTCTCTAAGCAAATATTTCAGTAATTGTGTACATTAAAAGATTTGTCTCAGAATCCTTTGGGACTATTTAGGACTATTCCTAGATATGTGGTGCTAATGAAAAGAATGGAAACAATATAGGAATATATAAGTAAATATAGTGGTTAATTAATGCTTACTGAGTAGCTGGAGCATCATTAAGAGGTGGAAGAGTTCTGTCTCTAACTTTGCATCTAAATCCATCCTAAACTCTGGGCATGGTCATGGAACACCTTGTCTCTTGCCAAGTTTCTCCATGTGTGACACCCTCAACTGGATCATTAGACCTGAGGATGCTTTCTGCCACTGTAGGAGCAGAGCTCCTTCCCTAGGGCTGGGCATCCTGTTCTGACACAGACGGGGAATTGGGCTTTTAATTTGGAACAGACACAAAATATTCCCTTCCTTCTCCAATAACCAGAAAGGCCTTAGTAGCAGACAATTTCAACTCAGAGAACCTGGTGGCTAATGTTCTCTTCAAGGGCAATAAACTCTGACATTGGCAGGGTATTTTAATCAAGTTCTTCGTGTTATGAAGGGCAATTCAGTCTTTCAGCAAAAGACTTTCATTTACAGACTACAAAAGCAGTAGCAGCCGTTCAGGGTAATTATACAGACAACTTTAATGAAATATTTTCAGACAACCATTTTACTCCTGCCAGACACAGGAATCTCTTTAAAAAATGAACACTTTGCAAATTATGCTGGATTTTTTTATTCAAGGGAGATGATGGTATTAAACATACAGACAAAATACAGCTACTCTTGTTCTTCTTAGTGGAAGTCAGGTGGTAGGTAAAGACAGGACAACCTGAGTTTTTATCATAATAATAATTTTGAAGATGTGCATATTGACAGCTTATGAATTAGGATGCATTTTTCCAGAAATGTCTGGATCATCCCATCCAAATGCAGTGGCATTGCTGTGTTCCTGACTGGACTGGCTCCCAGGCTACCACCTCACAATTGCAAGTCCTGCAGATCAGTGATGCCTTGTCATCCAGCAAAGAGTTTTTATTGAACACTGAGGAGGAGCTGGCACCTCCCAGAGGAGGGATTTTGCATCTCTGACTGACAATGACTCTTCCATTTCTGTTTTCCAGTTGAACTGGAAGCTGAGGACTGCCACATGCTCCCCACATCCTGCAGGTGTGCTCTGAATCTTAGATATCTCTGCATAGACACATTTTCCCTTCTGGGGGCCACCAGACATGTATCAGCCTAAGAAAGGCATTTCCACACCTAAAAATCTGAGTTTTTCAGAAATGCAGCAGTTGCACTGCTTTGCTACATACTAGGGAAATATAAAAGATAAGAGGGTGGAGTTTGGGTTTCCTTTCAAATTCTTCCAAGAACTGAAAATTTTAACATAGAAACACACACACTTTTTAAAAACATCTGCACATCATAAAACTGTTCTGATTCTCCATATTTGCGTTGCTTTTCTCCAGACATTGTTCCCCAGTATTTGTATTTTTAATATTGTTCTGTGAGGTATTTAGTCACAATGTTCTACTTTTATAATTAATATTTGTATTTTTATTGTCATCTTGTGAAGTATTTAGTCACAGTGTTCTACTTTTATAATTAATATTTTTCTCCTTAAAAGTAATAACTGGTATGATTTAGAGTCTTTGTCTTTTTTTATTAACTCTTTGTGTAAAATACTGAATGGGAACATGTCAGAAGGTAAGAAAGAAGACCAAAATGCCTGGAAAAAGTAATTTATAACACTACAGTGGGAAAATTGGTTATGATACTGCTACACAATGGTAAAAATGTGGTTTACACATTGGAAAAATATGTTAGATTTGTATTCATATAATGATTAATCATGCTGACTTTAACAAATGGATGTGAATATTCATGAGGATAACAACATGGAGAAATCATTTGAACTTATTCTCTTTTTTTACCTAGAATTAGTAGGTTACACACTCAGTTACTGTACAGTGTCAGCTGTGAGATATCAGCATTATATCAAGAGCCAGTGAGTTCATAATGCTGTCTACAGACACGGCTTTAATTGCCTTCAGCACCACACTATCTAAACAAGAAGAAAATATCAACCATGGAGCTTGGCTGGGGCCTTACTTTAAGAACGAAAAATCCCTCTTTTTTTTTTTTTTTTTTTTTTCATTTTGAAACAATCTGATCAATGCTTACTGGCTGAGTGGCAGAACTTGTGCAGTAAGAGCTGATTTCATCCTTTTAGGGAAACCAAAACATTCAAATTGTTATCAAGAAGGAACCATAAGCAATTCCTTAGGATGTCTGAAATGCTTTGTTTCACTCATGTTCTGATATCTAACAGATCAAGATTGTTGGAAGACACTGCTTAAAAAACCATCAGGGCTAGGATGAATATCTTCACCAAGCAGATGGAGATCTGGATCAAGTGCTAAACTCAATGGAGTGTCTCACCCTGTCATTCCTTTCTCACCCTTTCTCCTTCAACCCTTTCAAAATTTAATTACTAAAACTGTCACCCTTTCAAAAAATATTAACCAGTAGGAAGACCAGTTTATAAAACTGGTTGTCTTTGGTTTTCTTTTTTAAAACTCAGAAGTAATGTTCTCTCCCCTGCCTGAAATTCCAGTAAGAAATCAACTTTATCAGCTAATTCTTTGCTGAAATTATGGGATGGCTTTTATGCCAGAAGCCTTGGTATTCATACACCAGCATGTCCAAAACCACACACAATTTCTTTTCAAGCGCTGGTCTGCTGAGTGCTCCTAAGACCACAATATTTATGTATCCTGACTGCAATGATATTGACTTAAATATTAAATTTGTGAGCTAAATACTCACACCAAACACTGCTTTGCCCAAGAAAATTTCCTTTTGAAGACAATCAGCTTCTGTGTAGTAAAGACTGACCTTGCTCCTGAGTGGGTGCCTTTACACAACCCAAACTGCAAAAATGTCCACATCATTCATGGCTGTGCATTGTATCAAACCCTGTACACAGCCTTCCTGATGTAAATCATCTGAGGAGCTTCTCTTATTAGTTTTTATGTCCATAAAGTTTTAACAGTCTCCAGCAGCATTCCTTGTATCAGCAGGATTCATTATTCAACATCAAAGACAGGGTTGTTTTGCTTTGCGTCATTTATTTAATATTCCATGAACAGTCCAGTTTCTGTTTCTCATGCTTATACAAGCAGGGAAAACAAAGGCATGGCTTGTATTGTCAGGCAAGGAGAACTTGGCTCACAGTAAATATCAGGGTTTGATGTTAATCCCATCCTTGTTTTAAAACAGAACGAGCCACTGCCTTCAAAGGAATTAGCCCTAAATCACACCACTGTCAGTGCAAAATGAATCCTGCACTATATGTCTCCTCTGCTAGCAAAGTGTCAGGAGAAGCCTAATCCTTCATTATTTGTCTCTGGTATATTCTGACAGCCAAGAACTAAATCAACTCTTTCCCACAGCACTCTCTGTACTTTTGATGTCAGTTTGACTTCTTCTAGCTCACCACACTGAAGCATTCACCATGACTAATAGCAGAACAACACCCACAGGTTTCACAAAGGAAAATGTTTGTCCTCGCCTAACTCTCTGAGATAAAGTTTAATCCGGCTGGTCTGGAATGTTGTAACATCTCATGGCTTTTGTCTGGTACATTTCCATTTGCTCCCATGTCCTTTCCCTATTTTCATTCCAGGATATTCCTAAATGATAGTTTAAAAAATTTGAAATAAAGCAGACTTTAAAGAAAATATCAAATAACATTAGATATCAATAAAATTCCTGTTTAACCTGGAGTGACTCTACTCAAAGATGTCTTCTGCTGTGCCTACGATGTGTTCAGTTCATCCCTGGAGGACAAAGTCTCCTGGGCCCTATTGCAAATCCCAGTCATTCCAAAGTTTTCCCTGAAAATTCATCCATATCTTCATGGGATCTCCATTTCTTGAAGTCTTCCAAGGTTTTAGCACTGGTTCTTAGTGTGGTTAAGGATGCCTGAAATTCTGTGTACACTGAAGTCAGACTACAACTACTTCTATTATCACCAAGATTTCCCTGGAGTATAGGTCTCATGTTTACAACAGGGAGAGTTAAGAAAATAGGTGTTTGGGCTTTTCTTTTATTGTTTTGAGTTTTTTTTTTTTTTTTTAATTGTTTAAGGGTTTTTCAAGATTTTGCTAGAAAAGGACTCTAAAAATAGAGTTGTTGAGTTCTGTCTTTTCCTGGTTTTCAGATCATCCCAATTGGCAACAAAAGGAGATAGCAAGGGAAGGAATAAAGACAAAAATATCAATTGCTTTTATTGGAGCTTTCTGGTCACTGTTCAAAAATAATTATAAATGGAAGCAGAGCAGTCATGATTTGGAAATTTGGAGCAGGAAAATTTGGAGAGAGAAGATATTTTCCCTATTATTTCTGGTCTAGAAAAGCTAAAACCCGATCCGGGGTCTCTAAGTTGATTTTTGTTGCCTCACACATCAATCAGCTGTAAATTCAAGAGACAAATTCCATCACCAGTGACACTCATGCAAAATGACAGCCACTTACTGGTGAAACTGTGGAGAAATGGTAACCTGGAGACTGGCCTGCTTTAAAAAAAATTAGTAATAAAATGTGAAGAGCATTTGCTTCCATGACTGTTTTGGCTTTTTTTTTTTCTTTTTTTTGGTGAGTAGTCTTAAAAAAGAACAGCTGTAAGGGGTGATTTGTTTGCCAGCAGGTATCACTGATTAACATACACAGGTAATTCGTAGAGCTTCCCATCAGAATACAAGCACATTTTGAAGGGCAAGGCTTGTTTGGAAAAGGACACTCAACATTGTGATATCCCTCATGTATTTTTCATTACCAGTATTCTCAGTACTATTTATTTAAACCAATTCACTTTCCAATAGGTATTAGTCTCACTCCAGATACAGACTAGAGTAGATTTCATAAGGTTGTCTATTTCTTGATAAAGAGTTCAAGAGTAATTTAAGATCATTACATTTTGTATTACTTTATTTTTTTCCATTGTAATACCAAAAGGAAAAAATGGTTTGCAGTATCATTCTTTCTTGGTCCTATGGCCATAGCTTAGTAATTCAGAGGCAAATACATGCAACCTGGCCTAACATGACTAGGAAGAATAATGAAAAGCTTCTCTTGTGCAGTCTGTTGTTTGAGCTCTGTAGAATGCACCAAGGCAGGGTCACCTGCACACAATTATGACAATTGCAGTTCCAGTGGGAAGAGACATGGAGTATGTCCTGCAGGTAATTTCTGAGACATGAATACAATTCATCAGATGAAAAGAGCAATGAGGTATGCCAGAAAAGATGAACAACTATCAGCCTTATAAACATAATTATTGGTCACCCTGTGTTTTGGATAAAAGCTGTTATACAGAGCAATAAAAACAGCTGTGCAGAACGTCCCAAGAACACTTAGCAGAAATATACACAACATAATTTACTTCTCCTTAAAATGTAGTGAAACTCTTTCCAGTGCTGTAAAACATCTATGATATGGGTTTTAAAATTTTTTTTCCATTACTCCTGTTGCATAATCTAATAAGGGATCTACTAGGATTTCTCCTGCTTTGTCTATATGGCATTGACTTAGGTAAAACTATTGTAATAATTTGAAGAAAATTTCCAGAAGTGACTTTCACTTTAGGCATTCTAGTTTTAGGTTGTCCAGGCTCATCCTAAACTCAGTGATGCTCTCGGACTTTTCCAGATGAGGTAACAGCTGGAATTTTTTGTCAGTGAGATGATGTGTAATGCTTGGTCCTCAAATACTGGTACATTTCTGCTGGGAGACATGCATAAAATGCAAGAGGAAAATTTAATATTTTGTAAGGATTGCTTTAAAAAAACCCACAGGCATTATTTTTAATCCTCAGTATCCAGGAAGTCATGGGTGTACTTTCCCATTTCAGATTAATTTCTTGTAAATCTTTGTTTCAATGTTGTAACTTTCAGTTAGAGCAATTTATTTCACAAGCAGCTTTAAATGGAATGTGGCTCCTTTGATCATAATTACTTTGATATTTGTTTTGAACAGTAAATATGCAGCTTGTAAGGGAGGACAACTTCTGCATAGAATCATAGAATATCCTGAGTTGGAAGGGACCCTTAAGGACCATTGAAGTGTAGCTCCTTGCCTGCACAGGACAACTCCAGCAATCACACCATGTGCCTGAGAACATTGTCCAAATGGTCATTGAGCTCTGTCAGGCTGGTGCTGTGACCACTTCTTTGGAGAGCCTGTTCCAGGACCCAAACACTCTCTGGGTGAAGAACCTTTTCCTAATATGCAACCTGAACGTCCCCTGACACAGCTTGAGGTCATTCCCTCAGGAATGTCACTGGTCAGGAGAGAGAAGAGATCAGTGCCTGCCCCTCCTCTTCCCCTCATGAGCAAGCTGCAGACTGTGATGATATCTCCCCTCAGTCTCCTCAAGCAACTTCAGCTGCTCCTCATATGTCTTCTTCTCTAGGTCCTTCACCAACTTCATAGCCTCCCTTTGAACATTTTCTAATAGCTTTATATCATTTTAATATCCCTGGTGCCCAAAGAAGCACACAGGGCTTGAGATGAGGCTGCCCCAGCACAGAGCAGAGCAGGACAATCCTCTCCCTTGCCCAGCTGTGCTTGACGTCCCCCAGGACACTCTTGGCCCTCCTGGCTGCCAGGGCACCTCTGACTCACCTTCAGCTTGCCATCCACCAGATCCACCCCCAGGTCCTCTTTTCCACAGCCCTGTCCCAGGTACAGAATCCAGAACTTGTTTTTACTAAACTTCATACAGTTGATGATTTCCCTTTTCTTTAACATGTCCATGTCGATCTGCAGGGTCTCTCTGCCTTTAAGGGATCAACAGCTCCTCCCAATTTATTGTCACTGTCAATAGAAAAGTATAGGGAAAAATTCAGAGTCAGACAGAGCTTCATGAGGCTGAAATATGGAGGAGAAACAGCTGCTTTGCACTCCCTTCTGAGCAGTGAACTGGGAAATACTATCTCTTCGTTTCCTAATTTTCCCTGACTACCACAGGCTGCTTCCAGTGTTCTCTATTGCACAGGATGTTGTGCTGTGCCTCATTTTTTGCTGGGATTTTCTGTGTGTTGTTGCAGAATCTACTCCTGGTTAGAGAGCACAGGTAATCTAAAGGATTTCTGTAGTACATGTGCTGTGGTTTCAAAGTCACATATATTAGAAGAAGAGAAGAGATTCCTGTCTGAGTCCTTTATGCTGACTTATAAACACACCAAATGAGGTGATGATTTTGGCAATGAAATAATTATGTCTGGAAGATTTGGCTTTAGATTTCTCCTTGTAATTGCCCTGCAATACAGCTTTCTCAAAGTAGAAGGAAAAGGTTCCTAACTAACACATAGAAAACACTGAATGGAGGAAGTTATTCAGGTCAAAAAGATAAGATTTATTTTTTTCTAAATGGGAACATATCAGATATCTGGAGGTGACAGCATCTTGTATACAAAATGATGACAAAAGGGCACTGTGCTGCTCAGTGAGCTGGAGATGTGATCACCAGAATTCATTACATAGTTCAGGATCAGTTCCTAGGTAAGGCTTAGAGAGTTCAGCCAAATACCTTTTAGCCATGGATAACAGTTTCTAAAATGTGAAAGTCATTTTCCCATCCCTGCTCATTCCCCTGTATGCATGGGCTATGACCCTGCCACTGACATTGTCCCAGTCACATCTAGTCCCTTTAACATCTATAAAAAGAAAAGCACCAAAAAAAGATTATTCAAAGTCCCAGAATAGATTTTTTTATTATTATTAAAATCATTCCTGAACTCTAAATTTTAGACAAACTCAAGGGGAGTCAGAGGAGATGTGTTGAAACTTTGGGGCTGCTCAATGGCACAAGCAGGGTTATGTATCTGCTTGACTGCCTCTGTGCATCCCTCAGTTATGTCAGTCCTTATGTGTCTCATATGATATATGGTATGATTATGATATTATATGATATTAAATGATTTTCTGGGAAGATCTCTTGTACCACTCCATATTGCAAAATATTGCCATGGTTGGCAGTTGACTTACCAAATTTGCGTGGCTTTAACTATTTATAATCAAGTTAATCAGACAATCAATTTTCTAAATTTCTAGTGGATTCAGTGGAAGGAAGAACAGAAAAGAATACAGCTATTTTTCCTAATAGCAAATTACACTCCTGTTCTGAATATTAAAGATACATATTTTCAAATGCTATCTTGAACTGGAACAATTGATTTTATGCAAACTTGTCATTGTTCAGAGGGAAAACAGTTCTTGTTTTCTAAATCCCTAAGAGGACAAAAATTCATGTTAGGATATTCTGCAGCAGAATGGAGAAAACTCTGTCTGAAACCAGTTGTTTTCATTGAAGGCAATCTAATAATTTCTTGTGGTACACTCTATGTTTTGATAGGGCCGAACTGCTTACAGGCTGCACGTTTCATGCACTTTAAAGGCCAGACTGTTCCTAAGTACACAGTGAAGTCCTCTGATGATGGCTCTGGAAGTAGCAAGATCAGGCTTCTTAAAAGGTCTCAGCTCTTCTAGAGGCACATATAAAATCAGAGTTTTTGAAGAATCAGCCAATGTTCCCTTGGGAGCTGTGCACACCTGAACAACAAAATTCAGTTCTAAGCATGAAATCAGATGGTGACACTGGTACAAATGGCTTCTTTCTCATGTAGCAGATCAAGGGAGGGTGGGGTAAAGCTCTTCTAAGCCATCATAGCTGTGCTTGTCTAACTTTACCATGGATAAACATTATGATATTCTCCATCCCTGTCTTCCCAGGGGTATGGTATATTTCTGTCTTTCAGTAAAGGACATGGATATAGATCAGATAAAAGAGTAGCACTCACTCCAGCTGTGAGTAGGAGTTAAACATCTGTTGTATTTATGCATTGGAAATAGGGAGGATCAGGGACAGGTGAGTTTTCTGGAAAGTCGTGGCAGCAGTTTGGGCACCTTTGTGGGCCAGAGTGGTTTCCAATAAAAGTTAGTGAAGAAGCACCCACAAACTAAAACAAACAAAACCCCCTCTATCATAGCCAAGGGAATTTAGCAGTCAGACCCAGAAAAAGTCAGAATGAGTGAACCTTGGGAATAAAAACAATCTTTGCAAGGTGATTTAACAGTAAGGCTGCAATGATTTCCATTTAATGAGTTGGCAGCAGTGCCAGCTATGAATGTTCACATGCTTTCTCTTCCTGTGGAGGCTGTGCTGTGAACTTAATCAGACGATTGCTCTAGATATGAAAATCACTGCCAACACCAAATGTTTGTTTTTTAAGTTGGCTAAGTTCCCTGATATATTTCACAGTATGGTCCCACAAATAATTGATCTGGCACGACAAAGGGGAAGCTGTACTGAGGGATCAAGGTGGGCATGGGGCAGTACAGAGAAACAGGTACTTGCTAGCTTTGATTCATAAAATCATACTCTCAGTGGGAGATAGAGGCTTGCTGCAGCCCAGCAGTGAGAGAGCAGTAGAATCTGTGCTGCCAGATGTTCCTATTTTAGAGAAAGTAGAGCATTTTGGTCTTCTTGTGCAGCTCTCAGTCCATTCCTGGTGATAAGTTCTTATACAAGCATCTTATTTTCCCTCTAATAACCCAAGAAAGACGGTGATTGAGAAGGGAAAGACCATTTTCTGAGACATTTTAATTACAAAAAACAACCTGGTGGTGAACTTCTATTTTTAGTTAAACAACTAATGAAGAATCAAAATGCTTCTCCAAACTTAATTATCCAACAATAATTACCATAGCAACCAGTTCTTTATGTGGCACATGCTAAAAACACCCTTTAAGAAGCACAAGTTTACTTTCCCAGTTTTTCCAAAACAGATAAGAAATACTCTAATCTGTTGCTAAAGCCCCAAGCGTGTTTAGCTGGAGATTACATTGAAAACCATTTCTTTACTTCTCACATGTGTTTGGGTGACATCAGCAACAACACTGCTCTGTTTCTATGTGGCAGAAAAAAATTGCCTGCTGAAGAGGTTTATTTATGCTAAACATTCTAGAGTGCATTTCTACACTTGAGGTAGCAACACACAAGTTCACTGTCGTGTATTTCAGAATAGTTTCTAAATTTAGTCAGCTTTCTTTCCTCTGCCTCCACGGTGCCTTCCATGTGGATATATGCTGTTGTTTTCTCAACTTCATGATGAAGATTGCTTGCATCAGTTACAATCTTTTAGGGCCATCTGTTAATCAACATATTTCCAATCCATTTGGTTTGTTGAATGTACATAAATATTCACTTTTCCTCAGGTTACCTGCTCTTTGGAAGTGCTGAACTCAATCCACTCCATAAATGTATGTTAATGGCTCTAAAGTCCCTGATGGACAGTGTGTATTTCAAAAAGGGAAATCATGGTAAAAATAAAACACACTTCAGTTATGAAGTATTTCAGTATTTCAGTCCTGAAACTTCTAACATTTGCTAAACCTTCTTCAACTTGCTTGCAGTCATTCAAGCTCACAGGATTCTGTGTAAACTCTTAAGGAAGGCCAACTCAATTAGGTGCTTTTAATTGCAGAAATGCCCCAAAATTGTTATGTTTAGCCTACTATCTCATCTGTACCCTTCTGAACTTCCTGCTTCCTGTACTAGATTCAACTCTGCCTTGAAAACTGTCTGTAGCTGATTACCTACCACTTCACAACAGGATTGGGAGTTACTTTATCTTTTCAATGAATTTTCCTTTTCCTGTCCTCTTGCATTATTATAGTTTACCTGCTGTGATTATAACTTCTTTCTGATGAGCCATGTCCAGTAACTTTTAATTGTTTCTTTGAAATCTGAATGTTCCCAAATAAACTCAAAATGTTTTCTTGGTTTCAGCTATCTTGTCAAAGCCTTTGTTGTATGAGTGGAAGATAAAAATAATGTTATTTCAATCAACGCGTTCTGTCAAATTTAAACTAAGGTCACTTGCCTGACTTGCATCCTCTCCTTTTGTATTCTTTGTTTTTTGTTGATTTCCATAATGATTTTGCAAAGAGTTCTGAGATGCCTGTATGGAGGACTCTTTATAAATGACAATTTCTTTGACAAGTGATTTCTATGTGAAATAAGTTCTTAATCACCTCCTACGAGAAATGAAGAGCAGAGTTTTGGAGTAAGAATTTTAATGGCTGCTGCTTCTTGTGTCCCTCACTTCCAAAAGGACATTGAGATGCTGGAGCATGTCCAGAGGAGGGCAATGAAACTGGTGAAGGGTCTGGAAAACATGTCCTGTGAGGAGTGGCTGAGACAACAGGGGTTGTTTCATCTGGAGAAGAGGACACTCAGGGGCACCTCATTGATTTCTACAACTACATGAGAGGAGGTTTCAGTGAGGTGGCTGTCAGTCTCTTCTGACATGTCTCAAGTGGAAGGACAAAAGGAAATGGTCATAAATCGTGCCAGGATTAGATATTATAAACAAAATTGTCTCTGAAAGAGTAGTCAGGCTTTGGAATAAGTTGACCAGGGAGGTGGTGGAGCCTGGAATTGCTCAAGAAGCATCGAGATGTGGAACCCTGGGATGCCATTTAAGGGTGATTATGATGCTGCTGGGTTGATGCTTGGAATGGATTACCTTGAACGTCTCTTCCAACCTTGATGACTCTGTGATTTTGTGATTCTACTGCCTCAGTGATCTTGTCAAGTAACTTCCTTTAGCTCTATTCATCCTATTATGTGATTATGTGTAACTGAAGGTTCAGCAGGGACAGTGATGATCCTGTTACAGAGATATTCCAAAGCAGGAAAGGGTTCATTCTTTGCATTTTTTAAATATTCAAGAAGCAGACCTCCTCAGAGCCCTATTTAAAATCAAAATATATCACTCATGGCTTTTTAAGATCACTTGCTGTGCTACTACTGTTCATTATTTAAGTGCTGTGAGAGGTACAAATAGAGTTATAAATGTTGTGAAAGTATTTTCTTTTTTCCCATTATGCCTCAGCTTCCCTACTGTGTACGCATTGATTATTTTCAAGTCAGTCAAAAATATATGAAACTCTGTACATCTTCGAAAACAGAGTCTACCCTGGCTTGTAGCCTTGAGAGGTTGTAGAAGATCCTCTGAGACTTCTGGAACTGGCCCCAGTTAGCTCTAGAAAAAAAGGAGCAGCAATGAGGGACTCAAATCTTATACATATTTTCTATTCTTTTATAAACAAGAGCCCCAGATCAGTATTCTTCATAAGTCATAGTGCTTTACTCTTTGGAATGGTTCCAATCAGACTGCCATGTGCCAGAAAAGCCATTTCTGCCCCTCATAAGCTGTTGTTTCACCTGTAACATGTTTTCCATTTTTCCCTTTGTCCAAATCAAATTACGTACTCATGAAATCTAATTGAAAGGCAAATTCTAGTACATTTGTTCTAAGGAGATCTGCTGAAGTGAGTGGAACAAGTCCTGAGCATTAGCAGAGATGGGTGACTGAACTAGGCTCATGAGGAAATTGAAAATGAATTTGCAAGCAAAGGAGACCACCTTGTCACTGCTTTCACTGTTGAAATGCTCTTTTCAAATGTTCTGGAGGGATTTTCTTTTTTTTTTCACCCTCTAAATTTCCTAGTATATGTGAAATTACAGTCCAGGTCAAAGTTAAAGTCAGCCAAAAAGGTTTGAAAAGTTGACTCCTCCAACCTCCCACAGCTGATTTCAGTTGTCCTGCTGAACAATTCAGTTCTGAGCTAGTCTCAACCTCATGTCAGCTCATCATGACACCTCTTAGTAGCTTGCACCAGAAAGGAGTTATCTCATAGACAGATTACTGCCTTCTCTGATTTATCTTGGAGCAAAGGCAGAGAGTGTCTGGGGGAAGCTGGTCCAGGGCAACACGTCTCCAGTAAAACAGGTTGGTAGATAACAGGAAAAAAGTAGTAAGGGCAAAGGGAGAATGGTGATACATGCAGAGCAACTAAGGAGTCTCAAATTCCTCCCTTTTGAAAAGTAAAAGTAAAGGGTTATGTTTTAAGTCAGTCAAATCAGGAGTGGTGACAAGTAAATAATTGGAAATGATTACTCATTGTTTATTAACATAATGCAGCACTCAAATGATAAAACTGTGAATTAAAGAAAACAAAAGGAGACATTTTTATTACAAAGGACTTAATTAAATTGTAAAAAATCTTTATTATTGAGTGACATAGGAGCCAAATGCACTATTAACTTGAGAAAGGCATCAGGAAAAGCTGTGCAGGTGCACTGGGTATACTACCTCCAGCTTAGAGGATCCTGGAAGACAGGGAGATGCAAGGATCATGCTAAACATGCCCTACTTCTCACAAGCCTTGTCTAGACATCTACTTCTGGAAAAGGTTAAACAAAGCTTCATCTGGAGACAGGATATGCATTATTATTTAATCATGGCACATACATTGCAAATTAATTCCCTGTGCTATAGTAGAACAAGACTCCAGATTCAGAAATATGGGAATATATAAAGCTGAAGTTTCTGCCAGATGCTTTTGGTCTGTGTAGTGATTTTGGCTCACCAATTTGAAATTTCCCTGCTGCGAGATAGGATTAGGACTAAGGAAAAACAAGCTCAAGTTTAAATGGTACAAAGAAGAACTTTATTACTAGGAACTATGAAAAAAAAAAAACAACAAACTCAAAATAAAACTTTTAGAACACTCCTCCTCCCCCCCCCCCACTTCCTTTTCTTTCACACTGACAATGTACAGAAAACCAATCAGTCAGTTTACATCTGAAAGATGGTATGGTATGGTATGGTATGGTATGGTATGGTATGGTATGGTATGGTATGGTATGGTATGGTATGGTATGGTATGGTATGATCTGATATCAAATCTCACTTTCAAACCCACATGACTCTGGAGAGTGAGACCGGCAGATCTGAGTCAAAGCATCACAACGAGATCAGGCAGTCTTTTATTAGGACAAACAACACTTGGATTTTAGGAAAACTTATTATCATGATAGTAAGAAAATACACTGTCTATCCCAAAATTTTCTGCAATCACAGATTGCTGGAGTGTTCAAGACTGTTTTGACAAAACATCACTGAATGCTTTCTGTACATTTGTACACATTATCTACTGTTTTATCCTTCTACTTCTGCCTGAGCACTCTCTGTTTTGCACTACCAGAGAGATCATCCTGAATGATGAACACTTGATCTGCCCTGTTTCGGCTGTTGTTATGTTCCTGTAGGTATCACCCATAACTATTAGAGCCTTTGAAATCTCAACTAACAAGGATAAGACATTGGATTAAGGTACTAAGGCTGCAGAACTTTGTTCTGTCTCTTGTGCAGCCAAATATTGCCAGTTTCTTACTCACTTTCCTTACCAATCCTCATTTCAATGGTGTTGGCCTTACAAACATGCAGAGCAGAGAGGCTGATGACAGATAAATAATCCACTGAAATTTACACTGTCCAAGGATCCACTCCCATTTGGCTCTGTTGAGCTCATATGGAAAAGGAAGAAGCTGTGATGCAGCTTCTACAAGGAAATCAAGTTCAGCTCTTACGTAACTTCAGCAAAGAAAAAGTCTGTGTACACAGGCACTGGCTGTGCAAGAATTTGGTTATCCTTTCAGCTTCCTCTGTTGAATGGTTCAGAATTCAGATTGTGCAAATTTGTTCTTTGGCATCAGCTGAAAATGAATGTATTTTATTTGGTTGATAATAATAACTATTATCACTGATATTAATAATGCAACAACAATTATCACTGGTATTAATTCTTAGCTAACTGACAATCTTTGTTTTCTTTAATATGGTTTGCTTCCCAAACTAAAGCCATAGTACAAATCACAAAGTTGCTCTTGCAGAAGAGGCAGTGCAAAAACAAATTGTTAATTACATTTGTAATCATTCCTGGCTAGAGCTCTGTGAGTCAATTTTTGGAAATATAATTTGTGGTTCAGCCAGGGTTTAATGCCCCCAAATACTTCATATCTCATCCTCAAGGCAGAGACAATTTACAAAGTTGATGGCTTTACTTAAGATCCAAGACATTCTTTCATGCAGACTTTCCTGACTGCTATTTTTGCAGCCTACAAAGCTGTCTTCATCTCTCTTTCATTTTTTTAAGCAGATATTTTTGCTTCTCCTGTCTAATCAAATCCTGTTTGTTGTTCATTGCAGATTGCAGCTCAGGCAGTGTTATTTATGTGCATGAACACTGCAGGAATCTTCATTAGCTACCTATCAGACAGAGCACAGCGTCAAGCCTTCCTGGAGACCAGGAGATGTGTGGAAGCCAGACTGAGACTGGAGACAGAAAACCAGCGACAGGTATGGTCACCAGGAAAAACATTCCTATTTTTGTGTTAACTGGTATTGATAATTAGACAAGACCAGGCTTTGTAACCTTGCTGGCTCCAGTGTGATACCACCTGATTTATGCATGTTAAGCAAGTTTTATGCTGGTGTGTATTGAGTTGATATGATATATGAAAGATTTCCCCTAGGAAACAGGATGAATAGAGTGGCTGTTCATCCTTTCTCACAGAGGAAGCCATCAAATGAAACAACACTGGCAGGTGTTTAAAAATGCTTCTTTACACAAGAGGGATTAAGCTGGGGAACTTCATGTTTCAGAGTGTTGTAGATATTAAAACTTGCATTAGTCAAGTGAAAGATATTCCAGAACCATCTGGATGCAGTCCTGTGCCATTGCTCTGGGATGGCTCTTCCTGAGCAGGGAGGCTGGACCAGATGACCCACTGTGGTCCCTTCCAATCTGAATGCTTCTGTGAGTCTTTCAAAACTAAGCAAATTCATGAAAGTGAACTCTATCTAGGCAGAGAAAATACTAAACCAGCCCTTCAGGCTCATAGATGGCTTTTTGCAGCTGGGAGGCCACTGCAGCAAAGCATCACTATTCTGTTTCTCTGTTCTTAAACTCTTCTTGAAAAATTAACTTTTGGCCACTGTGTGCAATAGCATACTGGGTTAGGTGCATTTTTTATCTGAACAGATGTGGTTGATCTTAGGTAATCATCTTTTGTGATCCAAAATAAGTATAGAATAAAAAGAACTTTGCTGCTTATTATTTTGCACCAAGGGAGCAGCATCTGTATCATATATGTTACATTGCTGTGTCATTCTAAGATGAATTAGGCCTTTCATTTTGCCTTGATGTACAAATATGTATATGAGTTCTCAAATTTATTTCATTTGCCCCCTGAAAATCATGCTCTTATACAGAGTTTTAGGAAGATGTCCTATTCTGGATTCCATTGACTAATGACTCAGTACTGTGTGTACATGACTGTGTTGAGTAATGCTAGACCATTTCTGCAGCCACTGCTGACTGAAAAGACTTTGAGGGATATTATCTAGGATGCTTTGTTCTTTTAACTGCAGGATCATGTTTTCATCACTTTTGGGGATTTAGGGGTGTTTGGGTTTTTGTTTCTTTTCTTGCCTAATTTTTCATAAATCATGATTTTGTAAGCTTCACTTTGACCATAGTTTTCTTGAGTTCATTGTAAAAAACTTTATAAAACTAACAAAAGAATCCCTTGTTCCATATTATTCTGAGGTTTTCCCATTAGAAATATTTTAGTACAAAGACAAATATTTTGAGAAATCCGATTTTGCTGAACTTGTATTATCCATTAGAATGCAAATGAAAACAGATTTTTTCAATTTGGTTGGGCAAACTTTTTTAAATTTTTTTTTATTTTTAAGAGGGGGAAGTAGTGCTTGATCTGAAATATTTGTTTTTATTGAGTCAGGTTGAACTGTGAATTTTGTCTTGGCCCCATACTTTGTAAGGTTTCAGGGCTGTGTTGTTCCCTGAGGGCAGAACTTCCTGGAGTATTACCTCAGTGCAGCTGATATTCACCTGTAACCAAACAAAGCAGTGTGTCACAGGCATCATATGACTGGAAATGCATAAGGGGAAATGTCCTTGAGCCAAGGAAAAATACCCACAGGAGAAAAAAACAGACAACAGGACACCAAATGAAAGATCTCTTCTAAAAGTTAATTTAATAATAAACTAACTCAAACTTTTGAAACACAACATTTTGAAAAAAATTCTGAATATTTTTTTTGGAGCATTGTAATTTTGTTATTATGCACATCGCTATATAAAAAATGTTTAATAATTTTTCAGCTTTTCATTTGTATTTGGAACAGCAACATTAAAAAAACACTCCAATGCTGGAACATCTGAGGAATGGAGAGCCTGTTTCCCTCAGCATTCTGTTTTTTCTATTTGCTTCCAAGGTAGCGTCTTAAGCAATTTTTAAACCTATCTGCCTTAAGAAGACTGACAAGGTCACATTTTAGGTGACCACTTTTTTTAGCAGCTTGTTCATGCTCACTTAATGAGTACACAAGGAGTAATTCAGTGACTACTAGTATTTTTCTGTCTTGAGGACAAATATTGCATGAAACATGGAATCGGTAGTTCAGATGAATGTAACGAAAATCAATACATGTTAATGCATAACACATTTTAAAAAGTAAGAATTAAAGTTTACTAAATTAATTCAATTACTTTAATTTCCTATGAAAGGAGAAAAAGAGTTGGGAAAAGAGTGTGCAGGATGATAGTCCTGATGTGGCTTCTGAAAATTTCTAGAAATATTGTTGAGGAACAAAAATTTGTAGGGAAAATAGAAGAAAAATTGTTTGTCTAATTCTTCCAGACAATAATTTCAGGAATTCAAAATTTATTCTACTTCAATTATTTGCCTTTCACTTCCCATAAACTGTTTAAACTAAAAAGTACTTACAGCAAGGACAAGTTTTTTTGCTTTCACTGGTGGTACTGCCACATTTCATAGTAGGGGATTACTTAATTTAAATCTCTTGAGGCTTCTTTCATCCCCACGCATCTTCTGCTTCTTAAACTGAAAGTAAAAGAAAATTAAAATGTATTGACATGTCATATGTGTGGCATGTCATATGAAGTGTGACAGCTTGCCAGAAAGAACCTGTAAGGTCTGTTTTTTTCTTTACTTTGTTCAAATCAGAAGACCAGTAAAATTAACGTAAGAACAAAACAACATGAGTTTAAACTAAAAAGAGTGTTACTATCTATTGTCTATTGTTAAAACCAAGAAATTAAGTTTCTGCTCTTCCAAAATGAGCCTTCCAATTTCTCAAAATCCCTTGGATTCATAATCTCAACTCTTCTGTCATTCTAATAATGATAAATTCTACTGCTCTCATTATGCAGTGTTGTGCAATGCCTAAGAAAGCTAGTCATGGAAAGTCACTCAATTGTTAGCCAAAAAATTTATAATCTGTGTTTTAGAGAAAAGCAAGAGATACCATTAGAAAAGAGGAGCTATACAGGGAAACAGTAATACAGACAAGGAAGGATGTCCCACTGTCAGAGGTTTTTAAGGACCCTCTAATAAATATTTGTGGATTTTCTGGAATAGAAATATAAACTTCCTATTGTTTGCTTCTGCTGCTCATGAAAAACAAGAGATTTTTCTGTATTTCTAGATACATTTCATATGTATGAGCTGATTTTTTTTTTTTGCAGTGAAAGCAATTTCATTCATTCACCTGCAACCATTGCATAAGGAGGAATAAAAATAGTAGGCGAAATCACAAAAATCCGACTAGGGATGAAAAAACTTTTTGTTGTTTTTCATGTTACTCTGACCTGAAATTTGGATGTCATGCGTTTTCCAGATGTTATTATTTTCCAGCAGTGTCTCCCTTTTTGGGTTTTCAGGGTTCAAAAATTCCTTCACTATTTCGTTTTTGCTGGAATTTTTCCAGTTTGACAGTCAAGGACATTTTGTTGTTCAGAACTGTCTGGGCCTATGGTGTTTGTAAATCTGAATTAGCTCTGTAGGTTCATGTTCCACTGAAAATATCTTCAGGTGCAAGTTCAGCTTTTACACCAATTGCAATTCATTCAGTAACTGCACAGGAAGGGAATGCAGTGCAAACCTGGATGATGCAAATGACTTTATGGAGCCTGGCTAATCCAGGGCAACCTGACTCCAGTTTTGAAGTGACTCAATTTCCAGTGTCTGTTTCCGAAAGACTATATACAATAAAGCTCCTACATCTTTTTTAATTCTGCCTTCCCTATCCCCATTTACTCATCCCCATTTTGTCTAGTTGACTCAACTAGACAAAATTTTTATGCTTCAGAAAGTCAAGAATTTTAGTTGTATTTTCAGATTATCGAGAATCTGATTTTCTATTGCTATCCTTTTGTTTTTAAGCATCTGGGATAGTTAAAAGCACATATTAGCATTTTCAATTACAAGGAATTTCCTAATTCTAATTACTCTATTATGAAAATGAACAGCAGTGTGGCTACAAAGGAGAATTACTCCAGCAGTCATTGCTAATGATGTTTATGCACTTACCTGTATGATATTATCTGTGTGAAACCATTTGGAGATCCCAGCACCTGTGAAACTGAGGGAACATCTGTGTCCACTTATTTCCTAATTTCCATTTAAAAATTAGAATTTTTGTGAAAATCTAAAACATTTCAGAGCTTGACATAGTTAAAGGAGTTGATGAGTACTGGAAAGACTTTATCATCAGAAGATGAAAATATCAGAGAAGCAAGTTACAGGAGACCACACAGACAAATTGTTGTAAAAACAGTGTCTGTTTAGCAGTTATTGATAAAACAATGAATTTAAATATTTTCTAATGACTTGTAGTTAGCTGCCTGTTCTTAAGTGATGTATTTATATCAAGCAACCAAATATGGCTGCCAAAAAATGTCCTCCGTTTTTGTTTTCAAAACATTGTAATTATGAATAAAAACAAAGGTGAAGCTCTCAGTTTCCATAAATCCATTTTATTCCAACAATATCATAACTTTCTACTACTTGTTCAAAATTTTGGTTTAATACTTTCATTTGATATCTGCAAGTTTCAAAAATGTTGGTAACCAGTGCTATATTTTGTTATGAATACTTCAAAGACACTGTCTTTTTTTTTAGCTTGATTTTGTTCTAAGGACACAGCAGGTATTCTGCTTTCATCATATCTGAGCAATGAAAATAGACAGTCTAACTCACTCTTTTAATTAGCTACTGAAAACTCTTCAAAACCAATGAGTATGTAATTTCCCTCATTGTGAAAATGCTGTGAAATTTTCTTAATGAAGAGCAGAAACCTTCACTAAATTTACCTTTCATTTCTATTTCTCAGGATACAAAATCCCTAAGTTTTAAATGAATGACATATTAAATCCAGACACGTATTGAAATGATGACTTTATGAAGAATTGCATTCAATATATCTCAGGTGTCCTAACCTGCTCTTTCTCCAATCTTTGCTTGAAATTTGTTTAACATTTTAGACCCCGAAATTTTATTATTTAATTATAAAGAGTCTCTCAGATATCTTTGTCATGCTGCCTTTTCCCACACCACACATACATATGTCAAGTTATACATATCTGAAAACACTTATTGTGTAGTGAAGTCAGGAATATTGTTGTGCAATAAAAATTGTATAGGAATATTTGACTAAATGAAGCAGCAAATGAAACCTTAAAAGGACTAGACAGGGAAAATCACAAAAGTTAAACAGCTAAAGTTATAGCTAGAAGACAACAAAAATCAGTCCAGCCCTTACCCCTTCTCTTGTAATAAGATCACATTACAGGACAGCTATTCATAGAAAAGGCATTAAGTCATAATTAGAAACTTCTCTGATGTCATGGCCACACTTCAGTTCTATCCAAGACTGCTCTAGATCAATGAGACCAATGAAGCCTGGACAAAGCAATAGGAAAATATGGAGGGGAGGCTGCTTTCAAGATAAGCAAAGTTGTTAAACTATATTTTACTAACATGAATAACCTAGGGTCTGAAATAATGTTCAGAAAACTCAACATATAACCTCTCTGAAGCATTTTGTTTGCATTATTTCTAGTAGATTTAGAGCAACTAATAACATTTTATAAAGTTGTTTGAGATCAGTGGAAAAAACAGTCCATATTTGTTTGACTTTTACATTGATCCTCTGGAGAGGCTTTCATACTTGCTCTCAGTGTAGCAGGTTATGCATCACCCATGAAGAGAAAACACCTTGCCTCTTGTGCAGAGCTCACCTGCAAGGCTGCTCTGCCCCTGCTGTGATAAATTATTGGGAGGGAGTGAGCTCAAACTAGAAACAAATCTTCTAGGTTTTAAGTCTTGACAAGCCAAATAGAGAAAATTATTCACATTTTAGCACTACATTTGTGCAGTTTCAGTGTAGATACCAAGTTCTAGAAGTTACTAAAGCCACAACACATTAATCTTTTTGGTTGTATTGTTTAAATACCTAAATACCTCTCCAAGACTGTCCTCAGCAAGCAGGACCCTGTCTCTGCAGAATACTCTCAAAATCCACAGAGAAGGTCCTCTATGTGGAAATAAAGTCCCTGCTTAATATCTTCCTTAATCCTTATGAAAATGTTGTTATGTTATGAAAGTGCCTCTAACACACTGGCAGAGGAAGTGGAGCTAAAGGCTGGGGGCAGCAGAGTAGGTGGGGAGCAAGCACTGCTTGCTTCAGTCTTGCAAAGAATATTCAGGCTAGAAGGTGCAGGCTGGTATCAAACCTGATCCTCTGGGCTTCTAGGGATACTTCCCATCATGATGGAACAATGATGGGCATCTGCAAGTTTTAATTATTGAGTCAGATCAGTGGGGAGAAAGAAGAAAAACTTTTCTACATTAAATGGTGTAATGGGAAGAATCCACTAAGAGAATACCCTACAGACAATTCCTCCCTCCAAGTCCTGCCACTGGCTTACTGACCACCTACATTCCAGGTAATTTCTTTCTCATAGGGGACTCCACAAATCCACTTAAAGCTCTTTTGAAAGTTAAAACAGTTTGAATATTGTTTCATTTGATTTGCATAAAGGATTAGAGCTCACCACCTGTAAGGACCATTTGTCCAGGTGAGAAGAGGATAGCTTTGTATTCTAGTATGATCACACATTCTATCTTTCTAGGATGGGTGTATCAGGGCTATAAAATGAGAATACAGCCCTTAGTCTTCAGAACAATCTGCTGTTGGCATATTTTGTCTCTTTTGTCTGTTACCTTTGGAAAAACTGAAATCCTGCCTTAATCTCTTTTTCCTTTAAGAAACCTGTTTTGCTTGACCATTTGTTTCCTTCTACCACTACTTCCAGAGGATTTTTTTTCACACTTTCTCCTGCAACAATCTCTGTTTCCCATGGCTTTAAGAAGCTCTCTGCAGGCTGATGAACTCTGGTTTGGTTTTTTGGTTTTTGTTTGTTTTGTTTTTTAATTTTTTAAAGCAGCTTACATGTTATGTAGGTTTTATCAAGCTCTTACAAATCTAGAATTTAATCAACTGTCAGTACTTTGCAACCTCTAAAATAAGAGCATTTTGGACTGGGATTGGAAAAGACACTTTAAGAGGGTTAAGCACCATAAAATCTTGTGTGTGTATATATATATATTTATGTACATATACGCACATATATATGTATATACATACATATATATACACACTGGTGGTAAGAATATTAAAATACCTCTAATCAGGTAAGAGGATAAAGTACAGATTTAGTTTAAAAAATTAAAGAATAATCTTAATTTTAGAGAGCACACGGTCTTTACAAAAATAATTTAATGTGCTTCATATTTAAAACTTACGATCACAATAACTGAGGCTTTATGTTTAAAGGGCAAACAATAAATGCACAATTAAACAACAACAACAACAAAAAAACCAAAAAAACCACTATGTTAACCTCTGGTTAGATATTGCATTTTAACCTTTTTTTCCTCTTGATAGAGACCAGTTTGTTGACTGTGAGATTCTAAGTAAAGCTTCACATTTATCTAGATTTTCTTTCATCTTAGTACTTTTCTCTAAAGAACCATGGTCCCCACTATTTTTTTTTCTTCATGTTGCTCCACCAGCACTTAGAGGATCAAATGTTAAGTATAACATACTGGTCAATCCTAAAAATAAAGGAATATGAAAAGTTTATATTGTTCTTCACAATCCATTTCCATATTCTGGTTTAGTAAGTGACCTGATTTCTAAATCCAATAACAGACTTCTTTAGTGTTGAGGGAAGAAGTATTTACATACACCTATAATTTTGTAGATACCAGGATGTATATTTACCATACCTTCTCTCAAAACACCACATTACTAAATCCATTTGTGGTAGAAATCCAAGCATTGTTAAGCCAGATTTTAGATGTTGTGCCTTTACATTCACTGCTGCTGTCTGTTTCTTGTCATCAAAGCATAACCTCCACATTTTTCTTTCAAATGAAAATCTAAGGTAAAATCAAGAAAAAAATTATCTGCTGCCTTCTCTTTCAGTCCTTGCAAATCCAGAGTGGTCACATGAATTCAAACAGAATAATGAGATTTATAGCCAATGACAGAGAGATAGGAGTCAGACCCTGAAGCACAATTCATATAGAGGAAAAATCCCAGTGTCAGATCTTCAGGCACAGGAGCTTTCCCCGGAAGAGATTAGTGAGGAGGAAACCTCCTTCCTCTTAGATGGATTTTGGAGTCACTGAGGATAAAACGCCTGTGTGGTGCTTTGATCTCTAAACCAGGTTGTTCAAATGTTGTGTTGATCAGTAGTGAATGAGACTGACAGGATTTTGGTGGCCTGTGTCTCCTGTGTTCTCAGCTCTTTGTTAAAGAAAGAGGTGTCTTAAAAAAAAAAAAAAAAAAAAAAAAAAAAAAAAAAAACAAAAAAAAAAAAAAAAAAAAAAACAAAAACTTTTTCAGAGCTGCTGCCAACTAGTGACCCTTGCTGATGTGTCAAGGAATTGGACAGAGATGGAATGAGTAAGGGGAATGTTCAGCCCTTCAGCCCCCTTCAGTGATGACACTTCTACCAGCTGGGCTGTCATACATTCCTCTCGGCTTAATAAAGAACTCCAAGCTCCAAATTCATCAAGTTAGTGCCTCTGCTCTGAATTTCTTGTTCAGGATCAGAACTGTTATTGTACTAGGAAACTTTCCTTAGTGCCTTAAAAGGACTGTAGGAGGACTCTAAAATTAATGTCCGTACAAATGCTTAATTAATAGAGGGACTCTGTAGTCCAAGTAATGGTTTTAAATCATATAACCATAAGCAGTACCAATTCCAAGATAGATACAAGTTACTAATACCATTACTGAGATACTTTAAGGTAAGATAGAATATTTTGATTAATATTTATAAATAGGCTAATGGTCTTTCATATTGATGCTGTTTGGGTTTTGCCTTTTTCTCTTTTGTATGTTCCCTGTGTTCTTCACGCATATATTTGTAACTCTGTCATCTATTTGTATTAGCAGCTAGTTTTCCCAGTACTTTTCCATAGTCTTTCCCTAGGCAGAAAGGCAAAAATTCCAGAGCTCCAAGCCCCGAGGTTACAAGGCTCCAATGCTATCTTGGTTTTTCCTGGGAACCAAGGCTGAGAACAGTTTTGGAGACACATTCTCCTGGACAAAGTACAGCTAGTGCTGAAGGGGGGCTCCAAAGAAGGGGCTTCACCTGAGAGGGAATTGCATCACCACTATCCCAAAACCTAAAAATGTGTACTTATCCCTGCAGGAGTGGATTTTTGTGGACATCTTTCCATAACTGCTCCTGAAGGCCTTCATTAAAGATCCCCTTTCATACTATCTCCTTACTAAAATTATCTCGAGTTTCATTTCCAGGTTAGGAAAAAGGCAACAATATCATCAGTATTCAACTGTCCATCTACAAGCCTATTCAAAGGGGTTTGATTTTCAGGAGGTGACTATTGCTCTCACCTACTGAAAGGAGGTTTTATCCTGCTTGTGCTGTTTAGTATTGGAGTCTTGTAATTCTCTGACAAGGCTTATCCCTTGTTTTGACCAGAAAATAGGACCTTGTAGCTCTTATTCAGCTTGGTGTTCTGCAGTGATTTAGTAAAAGAAAGTTGAAAAGGCATAAAAGCCTTCTTTCTGATATTTTCCATGTCATTAGCTGCCATGACTACTCCTGAGAAATGTGTATTGTAGTGAAGTTGTCTAGAAATTTTCAAAACAGCCCAAAAAACTGGACAAAGAGACAAAATGGAAAAGTAGACATCTAAATTAACAGAGAATAGAACCAGTGCAGAGAATTAAATGAAGATTTAACAGCAGATAAGTAAAATCTGTTCCAGAGAAGCATAGCACAATAAGTATTAAAGTCAGATAGTCCCATTATGATATTTTAGAACAAATTTGAATTGTAGGAGCTGTTTGTCCTCATTTTCTATTCCAGTAAAACAAGGAAAAGCTTAAGATTATGCTATTATGAAATCAGTGTTTTCTATCTTTCTCCTGTTCTTTAGCTCTGACTCCAGAGCTTCCTTGCAAACTACCTGAAATTTATGGAAGCCAATATACCAGAAGACAGTACAAAGCTTTTTTTGTCATAATGTGGGTCTTATTTCCATATAAATGTTTTTCTTCTGAATATTTTTCTTCTCCACTATTGTTTATTAAAGAATAAATAATAAAAAATCCTCACAGTATTTGGAAGAAACAAAATAACAATTACAAAATATGCCTTTCCATTATTAGATGAGTCTAATGGATTACTGTGGGGCTGGAGAGTATCATTTGTTCAGGTCAGGGATGCCCAGCATAAGTAGGACATTGACCTGTTGGAGAAAGTCTAGAGGAGAGTCATGAAGATGATCAGAAATCTGGGGCACCTCTCCTGTGAAGAAAGGCTGAGAAATTTGAAATTGTTCAGCCTGAGAAAGACAAGTCCACAGGAAAACCTTATAGAACCTCCCAATACCTAAAAGGGCTACAGGAGGGATGAAGGAGGACTTTTGGCAAGGGCATATAAGTAGGACAAGGGGGGATGGCTTCAAACTGTAAGAGAGTAGGTTGAGATTACATATTAGGAAGAAATTCTTGACTGTGATGATGGTGAGGCACAGGAACAGGTTGCCCAGAGAAGTTATGGCTGCTCCTTTACTGGAAGTTGGATGGGACTTTGAGCAACCAGTGTAAGGTTTTCCTGCCCATGGCTGGGAGGAGAAACTGACTGATCTAGAACATCATTTCCAACCCAAAGCTTTGCATGATTCTATGATAAATGTTCATGTCTACAAGGCAGGGTGGTAATACAAATTGTTTTGTAACTCCTGCTTTTCACCATTCATCTTTCTAACATGACTAGGTTTCACAAGGAAATGTAAATCTAATATGCCTTCATTCAGGAGATAAAAAGTCACACATAAGGTTTCAGAGGATCTGGAATTATTAACAGTTTTGTGAATTCAATACAGACACTTAACTTGAGAGCACTTAATCTGAGACCTGTAGTTCCTA
Source organism: Muscicapa striata striata (assembly GCA_030060385.1). Lineage (NCBI taxonomy): Eukaryota > Metazoa > Chordata > Aves > Passeriformes > Muscicapidae > Muscicapa > Muscicapa striata. Next base: position 1,928,954 of record JAREIS010000046.1, read on the forward strand.
CTGCCTGAACTAAAAGACAACTCAAACAAACAAATCATTTTCAGAAGATTGTTTCATGATGTGCTCCCACCTACTCTCATGCAAGTCAGTGGTGCTCATGTGGCCTTATGACAAGTTGATTCATTGTGCCTGTGCAGTGTAGTCACTGCCTGCAGTTAGCTTCATGATCAACTGTGTTACTTCTAAAATTAATGTTGTGAATATTTTTGTAAATATTTTGAAGAGGAATATTTTTTATAATTATTAAATATACATGAATCAGAAATAACAAGTGTCAAAAAAAAAAAAAAAGACAAGGAGTGTTGTTTTACCAATTCTCAGCATGCTACAGGATGAGCTAAATATTTGAAGCCAAAATTATACTGGGAAGTCATAGAAGCCCAAACTGGCAGCCCTAGAATCATCCTTCTACATCTCAGGAACTGCAGGGTAAGTAGACACTAAGATTGTGATCTCTTTACATAGCAAATTGGATAATAAAAAAGACACCTCCTTTTACACCTGGCAGTAGACTGCTAGTCATCAAGCCCTGCCAAGATTTTATAATGTGGCTTCAGGTATTGAATCATCAAACCATTAGCTATCCAGCCAAAACAAAGGGCCAGCAGTAACTTACAGTTCCTCCCTTCAGCATGCTCTACATATATTGTTTTATGCTGGTTTGGACAACAGCATAGAGTAAACTATTGGATAACATATTCTTCCTACAATAATTGTGTGGAAAAAGCTTTTTCCTTCTTTCATTGCCACAAACTTTGCAACACGTCTCAGTTAATTGAGATTAGACACTTTTATAAAGGGTCAGAACTCTCATAAATACTTAGTTATCAGTTTGGTCGAGATTCCAGCTATGTTTCATAGACAAAAGCAAAAAAAAAGGAGACTTCAGGACCTCCTATGTGATCTGGCCTTGTTTCTCTTTGAAAACAACAGATGCCTAAAAGGAACATGCAGCCACGGATGGGTTAATTTGGGATAGTAATTGCCAGAATTAAGATAAAACAAAGTTGATACAGCTCATATCATTCATTGCAGCAGTAAGTAGTAAAAGCTAAAGGGCAGCCCCATAACCCTACAAGTCTGAATGAATTAGGTACTGCAGTTCCTTCAGTATTTTTTAATTAAGTCTCATTATCTTGATGACACAAGAAAGAACACCTGCAAATAGACTGTCCATTTTACACTAAGTAAGCAGGAAAGAATTTCTCTTCAGAGCAGATCATAATAATGAGAGGTGCTAATTTCCATTTTCTAGAGTGGCATCTACAATAATTATATCTATTCTGAGCATTGTCAGATTTTCAGGAAAAAACAATACCATTTTTATCAACTTCCCTTAAATGTAATAAAAGCTCATGTACTCCAGAAAGACTAAAACTACTCCTGACCTGAATGGCCCTTTTCACATTTATTAAGTTCATTGTTTAATACAATAAAATGCCTCTGATATTAATTGTAAATGTTAAAGACAAGCTTCATGATTCTGGAAAAATGATTCTTAAAAATCAAGATGAAAAATGTACAATATTTTCTCTAGAACACCTATCGTTAAACACTTCTGGGGTACGCCCACTCCAGTTTTACACCAGTGTCTTGGGAATAGCCATAAGCAGCACGATTCCAAACCCAGACTTACTCCCACGACATCTTTCTAGGTTCCCCCTTTTGATGGCACATGCAGAGGAGGAAGAGCAAAACCTTAACTGACCTGCCAATTAAGAGGGGCTTTTTTGTGTCTTGGCAAACCCATCCCAAATAAAAACGATACGAAACGAAGAAAAATCTGTACCCTCTAAGTAGAGCTAGTGCACAGAGCTTGTGCAGACAGCAGACCCTGCAGGGGGAATGCCCTCACATGACCTGCAGAGAAACCTTGTGGAGTTTGACCTTCCTCTTAGCAATCTCCTCCAGATCCCAAATTGCTTGTCGATGTTTTGTGCTTGTTGTCATTTTAGCCTCTTTGATCACCCCAAGTGGAAAGCTCTCTGGTTTTTACTTGCAAGACTGAGTCCTTGTGCACTGGTTAATCGACTCTTCTCAAAAACTGCTGCAAAGGTCATTATTTATTCATCAGGGACATGTCCCACTTCTGCATGAATGTGCCTACCTACGTTTGTGCAGTTGTAAGCACTGGTACCCCCTGATTTCAGTACAAGTGACCCAAGGGATCAGTGCATGCAGAACACAGCAAAGCTGTCCTGCAAAGAATGACTACTGCAGATGCATAAAACAGTAAATGGGCCTTAGAGGCAGTATCAATGCTAAATTACAGTCTTGGGACTTTAAGTAGACATGGGTTAGTCATGAAGTTAATTTAGTTATCATTGCAGGATTTGTTTCACTGTTGCTAACTTTCCCTGATGGAGTAGATTGGGTAGGAGTCAGCTCCATATTTGACACCTCCTAAACTAGGTGACTACACACTCTTTACATCTATGAGCTCCTACTACCATGGACTGAGATCTAGACAAAACAGGCAACAGAACTCAGTGACCCATAGTGACCCCAAAGGAGTCATTTACTTGGTTATCTCTCTGGATTCATTGGATGAAATGGAAGTTTGGGCATAACCTTGGGGTCAAAAAACTCAAGTGTCTGAATGCAGACCTGAATTCTACCATAAATCTGCTACATTTAATGATTTCTACTGGTCTTTTTCCTTTACCATGGTTACTCTTCGGGTTAGAGGTACCTTTTTATTTATTTACTCTAAACTCTGACTGCTCCGTCTTAAAGATTAGAGTTGATTCATGTCATGAATGGTTATTCAAAGAGTAGTTCACCAGCTCTTTTCCAGCATTCCTTTGTTGCTATTTTCTTTCTTCTATGTCTTTTCTCTTGAACAAATATATCTGTTCATTTTCAAACCACTTACCACTGCTGCTTTGAATTGTCTTCACTTAACACACTGCTCAGCTAGTAAGCTTTCAAAAGAGCTGGGTAATGGAGTTTCCTTCACCCTAGAGTTCATAAGACTTCTTTATTAAGCCTTTATCTGTAAGAGAAGGAATTTTCCCTCCTGCTCTGAAAATTTCTTCCAAGAGAGACTGACTAGAAATGTGAGGTCTCTTCGATCATGTAAATAGTAAGGTACAGAGGAAAAAAAAAACAAAAAAAACCCAAAAAAAACCCAAAACAAACAAACAAACAAACAAACAAACAAACAAACAAAAATTTTTTCCCTGGGATTAGCTACTGCTTTTTTGTACATGACCTCCACAAATTTGTGCTGCTCTTCTGTGCTACAGTATCTAAATCTGTGAAATAGGGACAATTGTATTTAAGTAGCTTGAAGGGGAGTAACACGGTAAGGATCTTTATATCAAGGGAAGAGTGACCTGACACTCGTCCACGAATAACTGAATTTTTTTTAAACTATTAGATTGAAGAAAATTGATATGAAACACCTTTGACAAAGGACATATTTTGGTCCAGAGAACACTAGATTCAGTTGGAGGAAAAGAAAGAATAGAAATGATCCACACTAGAGCCCACCTCAGTTCCCAGTTCAGAGAAGAAGCTTGGTTAAGCATCCTCACCATCTTGTCAGTGTGGTGTGATGAAAGAGCAGCTTGGCAAGGAGAGGGACAGCTGACACCCATTGAGGGAAAACCTTTCTGCCATTTGAATGTTTCAGAGAATTGATGGTAACTGAAGTGCCTCAAAAATATATATACAGATACACACATTCACACCTAAATGCTGTTTTTCTTGCGGTGCTCCTCCTTAGCACAACATACACCATGCAGAGCAGTGACACAAGCTGTATATGAACCTTCAGTTGTGATTCCACCAAAGGCTCATCACACACTTCAGTGTTAATGGAGGAGGGCTGCTACAGAGGCAAACTAATTAACCTCAGTTTTATGGGTCATTGCCTGATCTCATGTGGAGACAAGAACATTTAACTTACCTTAATGAGTAGCATGAAGGTTGAGATATCAAATGTACCAGGCACATTTTTCTTGGCTTTGTGAACATGTGCTAACCCAACTATGTTTTATCTTAAATAAACTTTCTAGAGACATTGCTTGATACCCCCTTAGGTGAAGGCAAATAGGGAATGTAAGATTTTCCTTTTGCAGACAAAAACATTCTCTATTTAAGCCCTATATGTATGAAGGAACTGACCTTTCTTTTAATGTTTGCCTATCACAAATTCCATGAACAGTTAATAACAACCAGGATTTATGTTTGTTTTCTTTTTTTAAATTCTTTTTTTTTTTCAGTTTGTATTACAACTTGTCTTCTTATATGAGTAGCTAGGAAATAACATATTTCTTTTTACAGTGAAAAAATTTAGTATTATTTTGAATGTATCTTCACATGGACACTTTATTCATACAACTCCCAGAAATACTGATCTGATTTGTTCAGAAAGTGGATTTTTTTTTTTTTTTTTTTTTTTTGTCATATTGAGTTACATATCTTAATAGTGAATGGATAAAAAAATCTAAGTGCCTTCTTGAGGACACAAAATGTTAAAAATATTCCTGGAATATCAATCTAGACTATCAATGAGCAGCTCTTCGCAAGCATGCCATCTTAAGAAACTGTGGGACATTTTCCTTGTGGGTGAAGCTACCTGAGGACTAGGTGTTCCTGTGAAACCTGGGCTTTCAGGAATGTGAAGGATCTCCTGAGGGACTGGTTTGCTTCTTGCTATCATAAGCATCACATCCAGCATTTACACGTCAGAAGAATGAAGGATAGCAGAATTCCCAGGTAGAAAAAGTGGAAGAAAGCCAAGACAAAGCAGATGTGCTAAAATTAGAACCACCCCGTATGGGGAAAGAGAAAGCCTGAGCTTGGCTATTTCCCAGAACAAAGGATGACCTCACTGCATTATAGCTCACAGCTTCTCTATATCAGCCATCACTCGCATAATTTTTTGTCTCTTCCTCACAAAGGCAGGTCTTGATTTAGCAAAGGTTTGTGGAATAGGTGGATTAAATATTAGGAGATTCTCAGCTCTCCCATATTCTGTCAGCCTGTTATGCAGGAAGGAGTGCCTTCTTAGAGAGGGGTGTGACACATGCTCCAGGGATGTACCACAGCTGTGCTGCAGTGGTGAAACGCTGCTGTGCTCCAGTGCAGCTCCTGGCAGTGTGTGTTCTCCCTTCTAAACAAACACAGAGCTCACCTCGCCTGGAGCTGCCATCTAGACAAATGGGACTGTTTATCCACTACCTGTTTCCATCAGAGCTCAGGACTGTTTACTAACTGCTAAGGCTGCTCAGAGGGGGAATTCTTTGTGATCTACACTTTGAAAGTTGTGGGTTAGTAATGCTATCACCTCCTATGGAAGCTAGGAAGGGATTCCTTCATTTATTCGGATGTTTCATCTATGGCAACATTTCACGATACTGAATCCTGCTGGCATAAAAATCATTATTTTCTTTATTGGTTTGCTTGTCTCTCTCATTCCCCCATCATTCCTCTTTGGTTTTTCTTCCTCTCTCTGAATAAATTTTCACCCTTGAGAAGGGACATAGCCTGTATACTCCGAGATTATTCTATGTCCTCCTAATATCAAGTTGTCTCAAAAAAAAAAAAAAATAATCAGTTTCTTTGACAGAAAAGGGGAGAGGAGAGGAGAGGAGAGGAGAGGAGAGGAGAGGAGAGGAGAGGAGAGGAGAGGAGAGGAGAGGAGAGGAGAGGAGAGGAGAGGAGAGGAGAGGGAGGGAGAGGGAGGAGAGGAGAGGGAGAGGAGAGGAGAGGAGAGGAGAGGAGAGAGAGGAGAGGAGAGGAGAGGAGAGGAGAGGAGAGGAGAGGGAGGAGAGGAGAGGAGAGGAGAGGAGAGGAGAGGAGAGGAGAGGAGAGGAGAGGACTTTATTCATCTGTGTGTTCTGTAGTTTACATATGTGCCTGATTTGGAAGTTCACATCTGGTTTTCCCTAGATATATCCTATTCCCCAAATTTGGTGATAAGTATCTTAACATCTTAATTAACATTCTCTTCTTTAGTTCAATAAGATTTCAGTATTTGCAATCCTGTAAAGAAAAAGAAAAGTGAAAAATTGTTGCTTTGCTTCAGAGTGATTTGGAGTGATATATGCCAATACTGGACAAAGCTTTCTAATCTAAAAAAACAAGGGAGACTGAGGGCAAGAGGACACAATAACAGTATTTTAGTACAGTAGGATTATTACAGAGAAAGCAGCAATCAATAATTATCCATGCTCAATTTGAAAGGATAAAAAGAAGGTTTAATTTGCAGAGAAACAGATTTGATTTGGATACTTGCAAAATCTGTGAAAGCTGTTAAACTGATGAGCCACTGAAGCCAGTCTCAAATCTCTTAGGGGATGATCTGGGGCTTTCATGAAAGAATTTGATTACTTTTTCAGGGCTTGTCTGGCTGTACTAAGGTGCTAATAACCATGATTGCAGGTTTGTTCCCCATATAGACCATCACTGAAGATCCTTGTGGGTCCCTTCCAACTCAGAATATTTGGTGAAATTCTGTGAAAAGTCTGGGGTTAATTACATTGTGCCAGGGCTGGAAACAGCCCTTGTGTGTATGTGTATGTGTATGTGTATGTGTATGTGTATGTGTATGTGTATGTGTATGTGTATGTGTATATGTATATATCTCCTTATAAACTAATACTAGAAGTATATGTGAACTAATATACACTGATATACTGTGTTTGCACACTAATAAAAACTAATATACATGGATACTCTACTAATATACATTAAAGACATATATTATAAATAAGCATGTGGTGTATGTGTATAAACATATGTCTCAAATGTTTTCTCTTCCTGAGTGTTCTTGAAACACAGACAAAATTAATGAAAAATGTTGAATATTTTCTCCAGTGTTCCTAGTTGAGAGGACTGGTTTGAATGGCTGCATATGAGCTCATTTTATTCTTCCTTACCTAAATCAGAGGTTTCCTGGACTCTGGACTCAAGTTGATAAAGGGAATTTTCACAAATAACTTGAGCTAGAATTTTTAGAGAGGAGGGTCACATGGTAATTTACCAGTTTTCCAGATCTTTAAACAGGGCATTGTGAAATACCAGTTCAGACTGATATTGACACTTTGGTTTCCTCTTTACTTTAGGAACGGCTGGTGCTCTCTGTGCTGCCACGGTTTGTAGTCCTGGAAATGATAAATGATATGACCAATGTAGAAGATGAACACTTGCAGCACCAATTCCATAAGATCTACATTCATCGTTACGAGAACGTCAGGTGGGTGGAGTAGCCTTTCTGTAATGTTTAAAGGCTCAGATGTTGCTAAATTACTCTTGTCTGAGGGTTTCTCTTCTCTAACCTTATTCATTCATAAATTAGAAAATTAGTGTATCCTTTTTATATTTGAGCAGAGAAGCATTTTGATGCCTTCTGTTACTCAGGATGGCTGGATGCCATGGCAATGAAAAGACCCATTTGAACTAAACACTGAGTCTGGATCATTTGTGTCTTTTTTTCACTTTTTCACATTCCTTTCACTTAAGTGGTTAGGATTGCACTGCATACATGGGGACACATATTCTGCCACAACCTGATGGTTCACTCCACACACTGAAGAATATGATGGAGACTTGAAAGGTGTTCTCAAAGATGGTGACCTGTTTTATGGTTCCTCTGTTTTATAGTCATTTTCATTTCATCAGTCTTATTATTATTTTCTTAATCCCATTTCCTTTCTTTATTCCTCTCTCTAAATTTTTTCTTTCCTGAATTATCAAAGGGTGATAATTATCCTATGAGCTGCTACTCAGAATAATTACACCAACAATTTATGTACACTAATTACACCAGAATGACCAACTTCAACTCCATGGCATTACATAATTTTGATTTTATTGAATTTCCTGAAAATCAGAATATTTTTTTAAGCCAATAGCATTTTCCATAAGCCTTTCCCAAAACATAAGGGTAAATTATTGAGTGACCATCTTAAAAATCATCATTGAAGGAAGCGAAAAATAAGTGTGGATACGATAGTAGATAGTTTGCTTCAGAAGAATGTACTTTGCATTTTAATGAAACCAAAAAACAACTTTGTCTGGACGAGTTCAATAAAAATAATTTGCAGTTCTGCAGAAGAGTAAATTGATTATCTGCTGCTTCTGTGGCCATGCAGTAGCTCAGATATGTTATTTTATTAAATCTGATTGAAAGTATCAAGGACCCTCATAAAGGTTTGAGTTGCACTAAATAAAAATGTCTTCCATTAACCTTTTTCATAGAGTAAGTGTTGCTGTAGAAGAATCAAAATATGGAGAAGATGGCTCTTTTATTTTAATGGAAAAGGGTTGTAGACAGGGTGAGAAGTCAAATCATATTTTATTCTTTAAAGAGGTTTGAAATTAAGATTCTACATGCTTTAAAATGGCGATACTGGTTGGCTTCTATGCAAGCTGACAGAAACTAGATCTTTTCCAAACTAGGTTTCATTCAGCTTGTTTCCTAAATATGCAATACTGAACACTACCTAAACAAATGCTACATGAATCCTTAAAAGTAGCATCCAGTTAGAAATTTTGTAGGTTTGAAAACTAAAAGTAGAAAGTTGAAGTAAAAGTAAAAATAGAAACTACTAGTTTGAAAATATTTTTATAAATTAAGTCTATTATTACTATTCATTCCTCTTTGAATAGCTTGGTACTTTACCTTTTAATTTTACTACTTCTCACTGGTAAAAATCTTACCAAGTTTGTGAGTATCTTGTTTAAACCTCACCCAAACCCTTACCAGTCCATACATTTGAAGATGTGTTATCAGTAATCAACCTGATCATTACTGTATTTTTTATTGGTCATATTAGTAATTCTCAGATGCTGTCAAATTATGATCTTGTTCATCACAAGTCATCAGCTAAGGTGAAACAAAATCATCTGGTACTCAGATTGTAACACCAGTTATTAGTTGATTTTCAAGTGTTAACGAGGTTTGTGCCAGAATGATATGTGTCTTTTTGAACATCACTACTATATAAGGTAGTTAATACTTTCTCTGTCTAATAATTACTGAGCTTTTATATGCTTTATTCTGGGTGGTATCTTGCACACCACAGACTTCGTGTGTGTTAATATTTCTCTAAATTCACACGTGGTCATTCTAGGCACTGTGAGCAGCCAAAAGGCAAGAAAAATAACTGGATTTTGCAAATACAGGTTAGAAGTCTGTTTGTAAGTAATTTGTTAATAGAGATACTACCATAACTTCAGGCACACAAGTTGATGCACCTAAATTCAAAGCATGATCACACTGGGCTCCCTGTAAAGTCACTAAAATGAAAAAGGAATTATTCAATTTTAGATTTTCTATTTCTGGTAAAACATTTTCTCAGTCTTAGTAATACTTTTTTAGTTCCTTCAGTACTTATATTCAGTACTCCAGTATGTGCAGAAGTCTAGAACAAAGATAGTGTGACTTCAAAGGTAATAAAATTACCATTCCACAAATTAAATGCTAGAAAGTGACTTAAACCATTCAGTAATTAAAGGAAATAAACTAAATTATTATTTTCTCTTTTTTTAGCATTCTTTTTGCAGATGTTAAAGGATTCACCAACCTTTCCACAACTCTGTCAGCCCAGGAGCTGGTCCGAATGCTGAACGAACTCTTTGCCAGATTTGATCGACTAGCACATGTGAGTTAAACACAATTTATTTCCAGAAAGAGAAAATCAGTTCCATGTTTGGGAGATTTGGGAAATACCCTTTGATCACTTTGAACAATATATATCCAGACTCTCCCCACAGGGATTTTATACAGCTATTGAGATTGGAAGTAATTGACAAAGCTATATGAAAGATGAAGAGTTCTGATAGCAAGCAGAAGCTAAGGCTGTCATCAGAATTTTGGGCTCCTCTAGTACTCAAAAGAGAATGGTATGAAAGCAGATCACGTGCCACAGTTTCTAAGGAAGCTTCAAATTTTGGAGTTGTTGGGTTTTTTTTTTTTTTTTTTTTTGTTTTTTGTTTTGTTTTGGTTTGGTTTTTTTTTTTTTTTTTTGTTTTGTTTTTTGTTTGTTTGTTTTTTTTTTTTTTTTTTTTTTTTTTTTTAAGACCATAGCTTTATTTTGTCTTTTTCTTCTGCAAAGTGAGGAAAGTTAAAAGACGTATTTATTTAAGGTCATCTAATCAGTTCCCACAGTCATTGCAGTGGTGAGTTACTAGCAGGATTTACAGTCTTTAGGCTAGATTCTATCTCACTCAACAATGAAATCAATTAAACACAGCAGAGGAAATTATTACATCAGAAAAATTAGTTGCTACTTAATTAGCACTGATCAAAAAAAATACAAGTGGTACATGCTCAATTTTACTAGGCTTGTGTATTTTTTTTTCATGTTTATTTTGTCAAAATTTAATTTAATATGGCTGTCTTTAGGTGTCAATATCTGAGCTGAATAATAAGGCTTCTAAGTGAAGGCAATGAAGTACATTTCATAGAGTTTATCTTATCATTTATCCAGCCAAATGTAGGTACATACTGTGGGAAAATGCTAATTGCACTGAATATCATAGACCATATTATCTATTTACTATAAAGGGAAACTAAAGTGGCTTGGTCTGATGCACAGATTTGCATCCCTCACTGGCTTTTATACATTTCTGAATTATGGCTATGGGGTATTTGCACACGTATTGCACGGTATCAGTGGGATTCTTTTGGTTTTCCCTCAGCTTACACATTAAAGTCAAGAAAGGCAAGACTTCCATAATTATTGAAATTTCTTTTGATTCACATATTTTTATCTCAAATAGCAATCTGCTTTCTCTTGTACAGAGTGATGCCATAACCCATTGCCTGGGCAGTGGCAAATTAGTAAATGTAAACTACAATATTTGCTTTGCAAATGGAAAGCCCCCATCAGCTCGAGTCTGCACTATAAACCAAGCCAGGTGAAAGAATTATCTCAGTCCTGTCTTTTAGAAAGCTTATAGGAGTAATGTCTGCTTTTGTATGGCTAGAAAAAATAGCTACTTGAATTAAAGAAACATATTTTACACCAAACAGAATGTATGTATGTTACAGAAATGTTTTAGGAAGACTGTGTATATAAAATGCTTTATTGCCTTGATTTCCATTTAAATTTTGGCTAGTATTCATGGTCATTAATCACATTTTGTAATCATTCCATAAGCTATATTTAACCAATAGTGATTTTGTATAGGATGACTACATCCAGTAAAGGGGTTAGGGACAAGGAAGGCATTTACATTTAAAAGACTTATCCAGTGAATCCTCCTTCACTTACCACTTAATCCTGAAGTCAACTTCCAGCTTGTTTTTGGGGGTTTTTTTGTTTTTTTTGTTTTGTTTTGTTTTATGAGAACTGAAAATTTCACTTCTTTAAATGCCTGGACACTTTCCCCTTCTCCTTCCCCTTGCTTCCCTAGAAAAGGTTTGGTGTTTCTGTCCAACTCAAGAAGACAAATTCTCCCTCTGCACTTTAATAAAAAACCAAGACTCCACACTGGACTCTTACAGAGGGGACCAGCTGCATAAAATAAAAGGGTCTAAATCTTATACTGAACTTCACCTTTTCCTCCTGAAAATTTTGGAAATAGACACTGAGTGGTCCCAAATTTTAAGGACTTGTGAATTACATGAATTACATGGGTACAACCTACCCATCTGATACTGCATAAAGCTTTCACACCTGGTAAAGGTGTATCTTTTGGAAAATTCCTGGTCTTCATCTGAATGCAGCAAGAGATGGTCTTGTCTTAATACTTGTTCATCTTGGCAGTATATTCCAGGGCCTTAACACTTGCACTGTTTATTCAGTATGGGCTTTTCCTCATTTGATTTTTCTGACTTTGAATTACATCCATTGATTCTTGCTATGGTCTATCATTCCCAGATAAAAGAACCATCTTGTAGCCACTGACTTCCTCTGGGAATGCATCTGGATGCTTTGATCAAGGGACTTCTTGGGTTTCCTTTTGATAAAAGAAACAGACCAAACTTGTGGCAAAGTTTTTACTCTGTAAGATTTATTCCTACAAATAGTTTTGGGGACTACTTTTCTGGAACAACTCCTGTTTTTTGTTTTAAAGCACTGAAAACAGTGTTCCTGGACTAACCTCCATGAGTGCAGTGGAGGCAGATCATCACCATTCCTCCTAATCTCTCTTTCCTCGATCACTGTCCAAATGCCATATACCTTCTGAATACACAGTAATGATAACACTATTGTACTGAAAAATATTTTGGGGTTTTCTGGTATTTCTGTCACTTTGTGACCACCATGTCTGCATCGTAGTTGTTTATTTTACTGAATATTTCAAAAAGAATATTCTTATTCCTTTTGTAAATGTTATTAGTGATAGTTTCCTATTTGCCTGTAAATCCTCGACAGGACTTCTAGAAAGTGGTCCTTTCAAGGCCTCCCTAGAAGGATCTTCCACTAGGGAGGATTACACAATCACATCTAGATTTCAGATCTATCACTTAACAGGTTCTTAATCAGCTTAATTAGAGTTATCATAACTCTTTAAAACAGTCTCTGTTACTCAGACTCTTGGAATTCGCTAAGAATTGCCATCAAAGCAAAGAGGTCAATTGCAGAAAGCTTGAGGCAGTTTCTTCAGACTTTAAGGAAAAAAAATATATAAATCCTTATTTGCTTCTAAATAAAAGTATTAAATTATAATCTCATATAAAGGATTGTTGGATCTGCTTGAGCATCTTATACTAATCATAGAATATTAAAGAAGATATTTTCACAGCATACTGAAAACTGTAATTTGGCCAAGTTTCTTTTTTCTCTTATTAAGTTTTATTAAGTAATACAGAAGTAAGGAGAACTCTCTGTTTTTTTAAATCTTCCCTAAGTTACATCATGTATGTTTTGTAGCATACATTGATGACTATAATTAATAACAAAAAAAAAAAAAATCCATAATATCTTTATCATTACCACAGAACACTCTGGACAAAAGTTAGAACTCAGTTCAATACTTCTTCCAATAAAAAAATGCAATAGTATGTTATATACAGCTACTTGCCATTTCTAATTACTCTGTGATATTTGTAAAAGATTTATAGTTATTAAAGGGAAAAGTGACATTTAGAAAAAAATAAAAATAAGTTGGCATAAAACAGAACTGAAGAAATTTCCTTTTATCTACTTCATCTACTGAAAGGCCTAAATAGAAACTTAATTAATATTAATACTTTCCTTCAGCAGAAATTTTGAGAAGAGAAGGGAAATAAGATGACATTCAGCAAATTACTTAAGCCTAAAAAGAGTCCTGCCTTGGTGAAATTACAGTTATTTTTGATGTTTGTTTTTCCTATGCCTTCTCTGCAGTGCTAGATGTCAGCCAATACCATGATTTAAATTATCATATTTCTAAATTCATCTACAATCTTTGTAGATTCAGTTTCAGATAGAAAAGAGGAAAGAGTAAAACCCTAAATAAAGGAGCTTATTAAAGGACTGATGGGGTTTCGTTTTTTTTGGTTTTTTTTTTCCTAAGGAGATAATCTTTTTCTGTAACCTTGCTTAAATTATCTCCTGTGATGCTGTAGACAAGCTGTCAAAAATTCCTTCAATGGTGTATTACCATAATCTTGTGACTGCTGTTTCCAGGGGTGGAAACCTGCCTGACTTCCAGGCTGCACAAGAGAACCACACCCCATAGCCCCAGGAAAATATCTGCACCTGCTGCTATCAGGAAGGGAAGACTGGAGGGTCTTGAGAGTTTTTCTGCTTTCTTGATAAAGACACTCCCGTTGCAGTGCTTTACTGTCCCAGGCCACATTTCAGCTCTGAGCTGCCAGTGCTTTTTTCCGTGGTGAAATTATCTTCAAGCACAGGATTCCAGAGACTTCCTAAAAAAAACTGTTTAAATATGTGTGAATATGCATTTTATAGGTGTGAATTTTTTCCCGTGTATATGTTTGAGGCACTATAGCAACAAGCAGAGTTTCTGGATTACAAGTATGCAGATATCATATCTAGCTCATTATAAAGACATTGTATTAGTTTATAGTAAAGGGATGAAGTGAATGTTCTTTTTGCAGTGTTTAATTCTGAGGTGTTTTTCCTCCCAATCAGTGTCAATAATTATTGTCTAATACTAATGAATAAACAACCTTGTTCATAGTGTTCTCCCTACATTTACAGTTTTTCAGATGGTAAAGAGCCAATCAAAAGACCTAAACAGTAAAATAGACCCCAGCCCAGATACTTTTAGAAGTGATAGTATACAGGTTATTTTATGAAAAAAATCAGATGAAAATGACAGATTAAATAAATTATTTTTTAAATTTTCACAGTAATTTACAAACTAAGAATTACTCAAATTCAACCTCCCTCAGAAAGAAGGCTCACTTTGTGGCTAAATTGGGGTTTGAATTAAATTAGGCTTCCCAAGTACATTCTTGGGAATTCTCCAACTCATCCTTAATAGACTCATAGAATAATTAAGGTTGGAAAAGACCTCTAAGATTAGCCATTTACCTAACACATCCAGGGCCACTTCTAAGCCATGTCCCTAAGCAGCACATCCATGTGTCTTTTAAATAGCTTCAGGGCTGACAACCCAACTGCTTTCCCCAGCAGCCTGTTCCAATTCTTGGCAACCCTTTAGATGAAGAAATTTTACCTAATATCCAATCTAAATCTCTGCTGGTGCGACTTGAGGCCATTTCCTCTTGTCCTGTCTTTTGTCACTTGGGAGAAGAGGCTGACCCCCAACTGGCTACGACCTCTTTCTTGGCCACTTGGGCACACCCTGGCTCACATTCTAGTGTTGTTGGCCAATGTCCCATGTACCTGAAGCAATTAAGTTCTAGAAAGTCCCAAGGAGCAGATTTTCCATGCAAAATTGTTCCTGCCTTAGCTATAGAGAAACACCTTGAATCTTTCTCTTGGGGATTTCTGTCCCTGAAATCATTTAAAGCATAGTCTTCTAATTAACATGAGCTGGCAAGGCAAATTGCTCACCAGACACAAAAAACATGGAAGTTTTCTTCTACACTATGTCAAAGAACAAAGCTGTTGATATAATATATTATAAAACTCATTCACCAACGTGCCTCAATTCCTTCTGCAGCATGAGAGACTCAAACCTTTTTACTGGCAGCACAAAGAAGTTCTAAACACCCCATTATAGGTTATTCTAAATAAAAAAACCACTCCTTATAGGGTAAATTAATATATGTAGAAAGTGTTTAATATAGGGCCATATTTACATATTCCCTAGTTCAGGCAAATGAAAGACTGCCATATTTTTCTCTTTATGTGTATAAAAACTAGAAACAACCTTTGTAACTGTGTGCTATATTGGATCCTTTTTGCCTACATGACCAGCTTTGAGAACCCCCCTCCATCTGGCTCTCTCAAGGTCCCAGTTCCTTTTTCCAAAGTGGCAGAGCTGCAAAAGGAGGAATTTGGATGGGCTTCTCTCACCAACCCGCCCTAAAAGAGACTGCTGATTAAGAGCTTTGGCCTAGCCCCCATTCATGCTGAGAAATGAGGTTTATCCAGGTTTCCTCTGCCTTTGGCACATGTTTCAGGAACTGAGCTATTGTACACAAAGGCCAAGTCCCTTCCTCCTCCCACTCTGGCTGCCTTTTAAAAGAAGACTTATGTGTATGACTTCTCTCTGTTCTGTAGTTCAGTTGCATAATTTTTCATCCTCCATGTTTCAGGCTTTTAGCTTGAAATTATAAAAATGGGAAAAAAAAATTTGACTTTTCTGTGGTCTGTTTGCTATCCTATGAGGTTCTCGTCAAAACTAGGTGAAATGATTAATTCAGCACTGGCAGAATTGAAAAAGTGGCATAGCTTATAAAACAAAATCACTTTTTTTCCCTTGTCAGAAATTTAGCCCAAGGAAACAAGAAATATTAATGAAGTCTCTGACTGTGTCTTTCAGTAACTTGATATTTGAGCAACTCATTTCTGCAGCTCCACCTTCTGCCAATTTGCTTTGCTTCCTTTCCAGTCACTAGGGGTTTATTTAATAAGCTCAAACATAAATCATTCACCACATACGAGGTAATTATTTATGAAAAAATCTGCATATTTTCCTCTTCTCTGGATTTAGGTGGATTGGAAAAAGGTTTCTTATCAATTGCCGCTGAATTAATCTAGAATTACTTTTAAAAATATTTGTGTGTTTGAGTCTGTTCAATATCCCCAGGCAAAAAAATCTGATTTAAATTGATCTTGGCAGAATCAGGCCCCTTAATCTTCCACTTGCAGCAAATGAAAAGCTGTAAATAAAGGGAGAAAAGAGCCCCTATTTGTGACACGCTGAGATTTTAATAGATCCCTTCAATAAATGCTATTAATGAATGAGTATTGGAAGGGGTGTGAAGCTGATGGATACTGATGTGAATGTCTGTATAATATCAGCTGTCATTTACATGCCCAAGGACAACTTCTAGAATTGCCTATGAAGAAGGGAAGAGGAATAGAATAAATTAAGGAGGAGATAATGATAGCCTCACAAGTGCAAGGATTTAACACCATTGTGAAAAATATTTCCTGTATCAAAGTTCCTGCATGACAATTTTCTCTTATTTAAATAATTTGCTCATTTTACAGTTTCTTCATACATATTTAGATTTTTTCATTCATTTTCATTTAATATCAACTTGCCATTCTTAGATGCCATGGCAATGAGATGATTTTCAGAAGTGGGCTTGAGCTCTACAGTGTGAAAAAAATCTTGATTGCTACTAATATCATTTTATACCACTGAGAAGTGACAAAAGTCAGTCTCTGATTTAAAAATAGAGCATGGCTGCCCACATTATCTATGTATCTAACCTTAATGCTCTCATACAACCAGTCTGACAAAGCTTTGAGTCTAAACTGTAGAAGTGATTAAGCTAGTGGGTTATCTGAGGGAATCTCAGGAGACCAGGCAGTTCTCCTCTGCCAAAGGCAGATACCATTAGCCCCATCCTTCTTGAAAGTCATTGAATTATCTTCCTCTAGATGAAATATTTCCAGTGATAAAAAGCCCATAGTTTGCGTTTGAAATGAGTATGATGGGAATAATTAGGGAAGAGTAAAAAATGCAAAAGCAATGTAGGAAGGCTGTAACACAGATCACATCTAGCAGTCATAATTTGATAAATAGGAAGACAAGGAGACATTTAAAAGCTCCCTGTGGTTTCTTGTTCTAGTAGAGACACCTTGCCTGACCCCTGCAATGTTCCACAGGACATAAATCCTATATTTGGTAGTCCTGTGTGGGAGTTCCACATACCCAGGGTCTTACAGGTAGTTTAGATACGGAAAGCTGAACTGAAGCCCAGCCAACTGCTTCAGCTGAGAGCTGAATTAGTCCCCAGGTTTCCCTGGCTGCCTTGCCTGGCTCTCCTTGGGCTGCAATGACAAGCTGCACTGCTGGCTGGCAATGGGACACCTGACACAACCACCTCCATGCGGATATTGCACTCCCTGGATGACTTCCTGAGCTTTGGCAAACCAGGCAGGTGACACCACATGACAAGAAAATGAAAACATTCAGAATAGTTGAATGGATTTCCTGTGTCACACACAGGCATTCATATTTGCATATATCAGACCCTCAGTAGCAGATCTTGACACGCATTAAGATTCTTATTCTTACAAAAAGTACATCCTTCTGAAGTTGTCTGCTTTATTCTGAATTTCAGACATGCAGGGAGGTGATACAAGTCTCATCTGAATTTGCTGGAATCAGCATTTTAGCCAGTTTATGCGAGGCATTGAGAATGAGTCTTCTCCTGTTGAAGGCTATGGTCTTTAACTGTGCTGAAATAAATTCTCACTTAGTAGGGGTTTCCCATATCATCAGATAGGTATAATAAATATCAAAGTTAAAAATATAATGAAAAAATTAAAATATAATAATGTTGAGGTATATCTTTCTTCTTTCTTTTCTTCCGGTCTTTATTTCTTTCTTCAACATTTACTGTTTTTCCTTTTATTCCCCTCTATTCTACTATGAGGTTATTATTTGTAAAGTATTTGTTGTGGCTCTGAATAAAGTGCTGTCTTTTGATTTATTCCACCTCAGTCAAACCAATGTGACATTATACACGATCCTTTTACTTTGAAGATGTAAAAGCAAACATCATTTATAGTAAGGATCAATTGAATGGGACCTACAGAAAAGCCAAATAACTCTAGAATCTGTGGCTTATGTCTTCATCTCTTTGCATTTTGTCTAAATAAGGAACATAAAGAGAAGAATAAGGAAGCTCACTTATTGTTTGATGTGCACTGATTTATGCCATTGAGTCCTACCTACTAGTCAATTAACTTTCATGTTTCATAGTTTCACTCTATAGTTAAAAATAGGTGGGAAATATGGTAAAATGAGACCTCTAATTATTTCCATTGAGGGGTAACTGTCTTAATAAAAAAAAAAAAAAAAAAAAGCAAACAAACAAACAAAAAAAAACACCAAAGTTTTGGAGGGGTTTAGGACATAGAATTTCATTTGAAACCATATGAAAAATTCCCAGTGTTCTTGTGTGGGTCTGCAGAGGGCCTGAAAAGAAGGGGTTGAGTAAAGAGGAGAGTTACATATAAATTTTTGCATTTTAGAAGCCTGAGTTCAGTTTGGAATTTTGTGTGAAACTTGGATAGCAAGGCATTGCACTCTGAAAGGCAGATCTGGTTTTAGCTGGAGACTTAACTAAAGCTTCAAACACAGTTCCCACTGATGGTTTAAGGAGATTTAAGGGTGAATCCGCTTTCTTTGGCCACGTGCCCAGAGCAGATTTTGCTGGCATGCTTAAGGCTTCTGCTGACTTCACAGAAAGCTTTGGGTAAAAGTGTGTAGATTCTGTGTGCCACTCCAGGTTCTGCAAGGCTTTTCTGAGGTTGACTACAAAGCTTCATTCTCCCTAAGCAAAATTTTGAATTGAACCCATATTTGATTCCTGGTAGAACAAGTATTCACAACAGATCCAACTTAAATTTTTCTTTTTAATGGTCTGCCACTGCAGCCTTTACTGATTGATTATTAATACTAAGCTCACTATTTCAATGACACTCCATCATAAAAACACTTCCTTGACACAGCTTGTAATGTTCTCTGTTCCTGTGCATTGATTGCCTCCTGTGAGGGCCCAACCAGCAGAATACATTGGGCAAATTTACAGGTAATCTTGGTCTCACGTGCTGGTCTGGGAGCTGCGAAATTTCATCAACTCAGATATTTCTATTCATTAGAAAAAGATCTTTTAAAATAATGAAAAAATCACACAATAATATCCTGTTTCAGTATGTAATTATACTGTTAATATGTATTTTAGAAATTAAATTCACTATTTGCTCATAGGGTAAAAGATGCCTCTAGCTGGATGCCAAAGAGACATCATTTATCCCAGCATGAGCCCAATGCAAGACAGCTTCTTTGAGATCCTTGCCATGCAGATACTTTATCAGTTCCCATAGCTATTGGGAATACTTGAGTGTGACTATGGAAACTTTAGGTGGGAAGGGATTTCAGTGGGAGGAAAGAGGTTTTTCATTTATTTCCAGTGTAAAAAATGGGCAGGAAAACATGCCCTGGAGGAACATAGCCTAAATTGGGTTATTCATTATCTCAGCTGGCTTTTCTGAATCCTTGGCCTGTGTTCCACCTAGCTCTGATAAAATCTTTCTCCTCATCAGCAAGGACATCTCTGATTAGCATAAAAGAAAAATCACTATACCCTTTTTTGCTGCAAATGTAAAGGTACTTTATTTCAAAAGCAGCATAAATCACAATTATACTAATGGCAAGCAGGAAACATCCAGAAATAAGGTAGTGGGGGTTTGGTTAATAATAATAATAATTTTTCAACCACTTTTACTTTCACCTTAAAATGACGAAAAAATGTGCAAACATTTTCTTTTTCTTTGATACATTTGTGCACAGGAACATCATTGTCTCAGAATAAAGATCCTGGGGGATTGTTACTACTGTGTGTCGGGGCTCCCAGAACCTCGCCAGGACCATGCACACTGCTGTGTTGAAATGGGGCTCAGCATGATCAAAACTATCAGGTAATGCTTTTTTCTCCTCCTGATTCATTGAACCTGGCAATGCTCTGAACTTCTTACCTGAGAATGCTATCACTAGACAAGTAATTATTCTGTTGGTTCAAAAATCTCAGCACTATCACTGTGAAAAGGACAGGACTTTTTTGATCCACAGAATGATGGGAACAGTTACTAAAATAATTTTGTTAACCTTGTGCTACTTCAGAGATGTGACACAATAGCTGTGTGTGTAACTGAGAATTTCACAGTCCTTGGCAGTTCTCACTTTGTATTGTTGTCAATTTCAAGGGGAGACTGAAGAGGAGGAGTCTGAAGAGCTTCCTATAATCCCTTTAATAAAATTAAACTACAATATAAACACAAAATAGACAGCTTTTGTTAGCCTTTAACTTGGAAACTAGTTCATAGACAAACTCATAAGTACTGAGATTTTCCAGATGAGCAAATTTTACCTGCCAAATTAGGTTCTTGCCTAAATTCACAAGCACTGGAAGTGTTTTAATGAAGGAATGTGTTCCCATCATGTAAATATAATTATGTTGCTGTTAGATTATTGTATTTTGATGTAATTATAATTAATAACAATTGTGTTTCAGCAGCCTGTGGGTAGAGCTTGTCCAGTGACTTACAATGACATTGGCTGACATCTAACACCCCAAGAGAGGTTTTGTCCATCTTTTTAAAACTTATGTGTTTTTACTGATATAACATATCAATAAAAAAATACTGAGTTTCTCATATTCAAATACATTTTCTGTTGTTGTTTTCCCTAAAATAGTGTTGCTTTACATGAGCATTCTCCTCTTTCCCTGGATATTGCTGTCCAATCTCTTTGTCTGCTTCTTGTCCAGACCTCTTTGCCCCTTTTATCTGGGTCTGTCTCATGACATACATCAGGCAGTTAATGCACACTGCAGCTGCATTACTGAGCTCTTAATAGAGAAAGAATTTGACTAAAATTAATTAATGGAAAATGTAACTGAATAATGATTATGCAACACTGATATCTAAGAAGGCTGGATTCAATTATCACAGGCTAAATGTTGAATAAAGTAATCAATACTTTGCTTCTGGAATGCACACAGTGAAAGTGAAACATGTCTTAGAGAACACAGAGATGAAAAAATCTACCTGTACTGTTAAAATTATTTGGATACACACATCAGATCTTTTGCTTTTCCCTGGTAACACCACCTGCAGACAATCCATTGTAAGCCCTTTTTCTTCTAAGACAGTAAATTCCTCTCCATCTCCTTACACAGGTGGAAGTCTGTAACATCCCATGCCCTCCAGTGAACAGGGTCTTGAAGGCAGTAATCCAGTAGAAATGGTGCTCTATTTTTAGTATTTTAAATGACAGCTGCAGTTAGTCAGAGCTGTGACACCAAAGTCCATCAGGACTTGGGTCATCCATCACAGCCTAATTCAGTTCAGATTACCTCCAATTTATTTGATAATCCTAGTATCTGATTTTCTGTCTATGCAATGAGGATGGTCATTCCCCCAGGCTTTTCTGTTCAGAGTTCACAGGCCTTATGTTGCTTGCCTTAATGTGTGTTTCTGCAGTTCACAGGGAGGATCAATCCTGCCATGGAATATTAGAAATACTTCGGCCCACATTTCTGAGAGAATTTGGAGTTATCTACAGTCTATTACTTAGAATTAAAGAAGTAGATATCTCTTACAGTTAAGATGAAAAAAACATCCTCTTTATAAAAGTGAGTTTTTTATCCCATTGGTCCCCACAGAATTTTGCCATATTAAAAACGTGACAGAAATGACATTTTGATTATTAAAAAATTTTTATCTTCATCAGATGATTTCAGAAAATAAATATTTTTTAAGTCTAAAATAATAGGGAGATGATCCAAGATATGAGAAACTATCGTTCAGATTTGAGAGTTGCATTGAAGTTACAAAGACAAACATTTCTCTCCATTGATGAGAGGTGGTTGGAAATGTTGCATCAATCAGTACAACCCTTCTGGTGAGGCAGTGCCCAAAAAACCCCTGTGATCTCAGGATACCATTGCTGAATACTCATTCTATTGTCCTTGACGATTCCATGGTCAAAGGGAATAGAACAAGAATGTCAGATCCATTCATTACACAACATGTAAAATAAATCTATGTGGACAGATTGTCTCACAAGGGATTTCTGATTGTCCTCATACAGCTCATATCCATAGAGCTAAATTGTTAATTTATTGTTAATTGAGGCTCTACAACTTGATTTTAAGCTTGAGACTTGCAGCTCCACAACTCTTTTTGCAGATGAAAGGAACTTCTCAGAACTCAACAAAATAATTCAAGATAATTATTTTCTCTCTAATGGTTTCTTGCATCATCATGCTTCGTTAAATATCTCGTAAAAGAAGCACTTTTTTTGTTATTCCAATCTGTCTTTTTGTTCTTTGCTCCCTTAACTATTGAGAACAATTGCTAAGCAACTTATAACCACAGGAAGATTCCATGGAACCTGATATTTACTCTGAAATAAAGTAGTTTTGCTCCACCACATTTGGGCATGAGAAAAAATCCTTACTCCATCTGTGCTGCAAAAGCCAAGGACCTGTAAATTCTGTTTAGCTGCAGCTGAAAATATGAATTAAAGTAAAAAGGACAATCTCTTCACAAGGAGTTCTTTTATTTAGCTGGTTTTCACATGCAGCAATAACTCTCGTGTTTAATTTTATTGTATCAATGCCTTTCTGTACTGACTGTTGATGGAAATGGGATTCCAGTGGAATGTTTAGTTACCAGATGATAATGTTTAATTTTAACAATTATCATCCAAGCTAAGTGCTTGTCAGGGATAACACCACCTTCTCAAATGTCCTTATTCCTAAAATCTCTGTGACTAGGAGTAGAGGGGAAGAGAGATTGTATGACACTCAGCTCCTCAAGGACTCACTTTCATAGTGTAATGATGGAAATGGCACAATATATATAACAGTGGAAATTCAAACAAACCTTTGTGCTGGTGTACATGTTTGATAAATCAAGGAGTCCTGAATTGTTCCATTTGTTGGATCATTTCCCACTAAAAAACATCTGAAAGAGCAACTATTATGACAGAATAAATGGTCCCAGCATGCGATATAGGCTAAACTCCAGAAATTAGATAACAGCTTGTCTTCATTAAAAGTCTGTAATTAAGTACAAATATTAAGGCAAATTCTTGAGAGAGGGGGAAAAAAGAAAACCAAAAAAACCCAAACAAAACTCACAATTAAAAGTACATCAACTTTTCCAGACAACTGATTACCCTGGCAGGTTTCCTGCTTTTTAGCATGAAAAACTGCTTTTAACATCATCTGTTAGGGTATTAACAAAAATAATGAAATGATCAATTCTTGGTAAAGAAGTTACTCAGGCAATAAAAGAGACAGGAATTGCTTTCATATTCTATTATTAATAAACTACTTAATTATATAATTATATATTAATATCATTCATCCAGTTCTGAATTCCCTCTACAAATTATTTCTCCTATGATCTACAAGGCTCTTCCTATGATGCAATGAGCTCTGATTCACAGAAGAGAGGATGTATTCACAAACTCAAAAACTAGGGCTTAACTTCATTGCTCTGTGGTGGTGGAAAGGGATATTGTGATATGCTCACAAGTTCAGCCAGCACTTTTTAGACAATTCTAAGATTGAATTTAGGTTTCTCACTGAGACTTGATCATATTTCCACCTCCATATGTCCATTTCAGCCACTGACTCTGAATGGAGAGAACATCAGAATAGTTTTTCTTTCCCCGTTTTTGCAGTTGGATGATGATATAAACTAAACCAGGTAGAGATGAATGGGTTCAGGTACTTCTGCAACCTCTTTCCTTTGAATGCATCCCAAAACACAGTCAAGGCTATATTGGAAAAATGGCATAGGAGTGTTTGTGTATATGTATATGTATATGTATATGTATATGTATATGTATATGTATATGTATATGTATATTATTACATAGTTTTCATATAATAAGTTTCAAATGAAAAGGCAAACTTCTAATAATATTGTGTCTGGTGCCTTGTACTGTATTATTTTCCTGCCTCTCAGAGCAGACTGACATAAGAAAGAAGAATGCAGCATTATTAACTCTGTCCATTTGGCTCCAGCTTCTTTCTGAACTCAGACCAAGTCAGTTATATTAGTGATAGGTCTGACAATATGAAACTTCTTCAATCCTGTTACCTAGCTTTTTTAAAATAATGGATATCTCCTTCACAGGCAAGACACAGTTCCTAGAACCACACTGAAAAGATCACTTACCTCACTTCATCTACTATCTTGTCATGTTTGTACCAAAAAGCATTTGCATTCCTTTAGGAAAATTTAATAATTCTGTTGAATCCAACCAAAATGTTCCCTGTATAACTGAACCTTATGGTCAAAGGACAGTTCAGTTAGCAGGAGACACAGGAGATCATTTTATCCATCCTTCTACTCACAGCAGAGTCAGCTAAGACCCTTACTTGCTTCAACCAGAATGCATAGACTTTAATATTTCACCTGCATGAGGATGATAATGACCATGTCTTGATAGGCAAATTGAACAACCCCAGAGAATTTTAGCCAGACTGGCCAACTCCACTCTTCTGAAGTAGTTTTGCTTCAAAACCAGGCAGTTGCATTCAAAGAACCTACTGGAAATGGTCTTCATCACATTCAAACTGTTGAACCAGGGAACAGGTTGTGAAAGGGCTTGTTGAGAATGAAAAAGCATTCTGGGATTATTTTAAGTATCTCAAAGCATAGAAATAGCACAATTGAACTGGCCAGCACAGAGGCAGCCAGTGTGTCACTCTCAATCTGCAGGGCCTGAATTCCAGGGCATTCAGATTTTTGAAAGCTAGAAAAGGCTGAAAAGCAAGTTTCTGACTTTTGGCTCACCTTCTTCATGCAAATAAGAAAGGCTTCAATTAATACCACAAAAATCAAATACTCATCAAAGAAGGCTGACCAGAATGAAATGACAAGATAAAATTAAAATCATTGAATTTTTTTATCTCTGGATAGACTGAAATGAGATGAATGGCAAGAATAACACCAGTCACAGTTACCTCATCCTGGATAAGATATCAAAGCACTTGTGAGGCTCAGAGGGCTGCTTTATCATCAATAATGCATTCATGCATGCACTTTGTCAGCGTATCTGCAGAGAGCCTGTAAAGTTGGAGAAAATACATTTTTTTAAATTAGAAGCTTCATTGATAGTTGAATAAATTTAAGAGAGAGAAGAATTAGATGTGGAATACCTGAGCTTTTGAAAAATGGTCTCTCTTAATTTTTTATCTCTACCTTTTTTTTTATCTCATACATGCTATTATTTCTGAGTATTTTTTTTTTTCTGAATTAATTAGAACCTCCACTACTGATGCAGGAGATCCAGGCTTTGCTATTTCAGACTTTGTTTTTCCTATACCTGTATGTAAACAAGACCTCCTAAAGTATGTGGTAGTCTGGCTGCTAGGGGGTTGGATTTGACCATAATTAAGTCCCTTTCTTTACTTAATTCAGAAATCTTTTTCAACCCACATCACTACAAATTTTAAATAAAAAGAATAATTATAATTCCATGACTTTTTACATACTAAAAAATCACCTCACTTTTAAACTTTTAAGTCTTTGCAGAGAATTTTTTAATAAAGTAAACCATTTATTCTTTGTTCAATTTAATATCTTACAACAAACTTTTATGAAGTTTCCACAGCAGGTTCTCAACAGTTCTGCTCTCAGTCTTGTGTTCCAAATAATGAAAGTAATTTGAGTGAGAAAAGATCATTCATGTGCTTTGATTCATGTCCTGGACAGGGTTGTTTAAAGATATTTCAACTACCTGTGGCTTCATGCAATCATGTCCCCCTTCTGCATTTTCCCACCTAGAGCACATTGCTGTGCATGACAAGAGGAGGATGCAAAGACAGAGCCCTGCAAGTGCACCAGCACTGCAGCAGAGAAACAGAAAGTTCTGCAGGCAAAGGGTGCAGGCAGGAAGCCAAATCCACTCTGTCTGCTGATGAAGAGCTGAGATCAAATAACCTGAGTGGCACATAAAGAGCTGATGGGAGACTGTGAAAAGATAAGGCAAGGGGGAGAGGACCTTGGTTAGTGTCTACAGTTCCCTACTGGAGGTGATGTGGACAGCACAGCTCTGTGAGGTTTTAGACAAAAGGCAGCAGTGTGGGTGATGGAGGATGACAAATTCTTCTCAGGACATCACTACATTTTTATGACAAAGGAAAAGTTAAATCCAGCAATCTTAGTGAACACTCTGGAAATAGAGGGACACATTGCTCAGTTGCACCATCATTTGTACCTGGTCTCTCCAGTGTGGGTGTCAGTTCTCACATAACATACAAATACAAGACCACAATTTACAGGAATAGAATAAAATTAGAATTAGGAATAGAATAGAATAGAATAGAATAGAATAGAATAGAATAGAATAGAATAGAATAGAATAGAATAGAATAGAATAGAATAGAATAGAATAGAATAGAATAGAATAGAATAGAATAGAATAGAATAGAATAAGCTATTTTAGTTGGAAGGTGTCTACAGTGACCATCTCATCCAACTTCCTGCCAATTCAAGGGTCACCAAAGTTAGAGCATGTTATGGGTGTTGTCCAAATGCCTCTTGATCCTGGGTTTGGGACATCAATCACCTCAGTAGAGAGCCTGTTTCACTCTTTGGCCACAATCTTGGTAAAGAAATGTTCCCTAATGTCCAAACTGAACCTTTACTGATGTAGCTTTGGGTTATTCCCATGCATTCAGTCACTGGATCCCAGGGAGGAGAGCTCAGCATCTCCTTCTCCCATTCCCCTCCTCAGGAAGGTGTTAGAGAGCAACAAGGTCCCATCTCAGCCTCCATTTCTCTAAACTGGACAAACTTAGAGCCTTCAGCTGCTCATCAGAGGGCATGACAGTTAGTAAAATAGAAATGAAATTGGTAAAATAGCATGTGTGCCTACACCTGTATAGAGATCTATTACATAAATATAGGCTATTAAAACATTTTATTAAACTTAAGCTCTTCTTGTTGACTGCATTTTTCAATGAAAAACTCTTTGCTCAATTATTCCTCTAGATTCAATTATCTTTTATATCAAGGAAAGGAAATCAGATGTAAAATGAGAAATAATTGTCTTAGTCTGAACAAAATGAAAAGGCAGACTGGAGAAACAATCATATAAGGGTTGTGTGATAATTCCTCTGGCAGTTATGACTGTCAGTTTAAATATTTTTGTAACATAAAAATTCTTCAAAATAGATTAAAATCTCAGTGATATCACTTCTATTAGCTGCTCTCACAACACTTAAAGTACTTCAGTGTGGAGGAGTTGTTGCAAATCCCATTTTCCAGGGACAGGTAATTGTTTGTTTAATTTTGATATTTCAAGCCCTCTTGCTTGCTTGCAATGAAGGAATTTGTAAGTGAAAATTATAAGCTCTAAGAGCACTGATAAATCCCTTCTCAAAGCTTCTCTTTTGTTATTTTATTATTAACTATTAAAACCATTTTCTCTTAGATATCTGAAATATGTTGGCTTCCTGATGTGATAAATAGGTCTTGTAGGCAAACTGCTACACTGAGATTTATGTCTACCTTTCTCCAAGTCTTCATAATACGAAGGGATGGGAAATAAAGATTAATTTCTCATTTTCAGTTTTCTCATTTTTGTGCAACCAGTTTCTCTCCATTTTAGAACTCTTTGTTTTGCTTTTATTCTGTGACAAACTGAGCTGATGCTCTGTTGTAACAATGAAAGCTCAAGTATTGAATGCAGTAAGCAATCTACCCTTTTCTCCTCTGCAGAGGGTCTGTCAAGGTCATTACTGAGGCATCTGAGGAAACTGGAGTTAACTTCAGAGCAGTGAAATAGAGCTGTTTATTCTTTGTCTGCTCTGTGGTGTGATCTTGCTGTGCTTTATTGACTTCAGTGGCTGTAGAGATGAGGTCTTTTACAGAGACACAGCAGGTTTGTAGACCAGCAGTAGCAATGTGCTTTTCCTATCCTGAGCACACAGTTTAAAGATTAATGAACACAAGCTCTAATACTATTTCTGGTGCAAACAGTTATTGTCAGACAAGCAGAACTGGAAAAGCAGTCTCTTAATGAAAATGCTCATATGTGTTTATTCTTGAGAGGTGAAATGGACCTCACAGAATGGACAAAACTGATTTTGCCACATGGCTCACAACACTCACATGTTTTCATGACAGAGCAAATGATGTTCTGGCCAAATCTCATGAAAATAATTATTCATTTGACAAAAAGCAACTCTGGAAAATCCCAATCAATAAAATAACATTTTTTAAAATTGAAAATTAGTAAAAAACACACAAAAATATTAAAGAATAGATAGGTTTGATGAAAGTAGTTCCTGTTCCTGAGATGTCCATTTTATTCCTGACTTTCATACTGTTCCTGAACCTTTTATAATTCCAAGCTAAAGCACTCTATAAGTCCAACAAAATACTTTTGCTCAGACATCTTTTCCTCTCTCTATCTTTCCCTTTTTATCTAATTGGAACAATAACTGCCACTGAGCCATGCATGCAATTAAGTGCTTAATGATAACCTGGCTTTTAGAATAATTTTATCACTGCTTCTACCTTTGCCATTTAGGAACTTGTCTCTTCATTTTACAGGCTGGACTGCACTTTACAGCTAATCAACATCATATTTTACATCATACCCTTTTCAAAATGATATGGAAAATTGTGGCATATGTTTCCATAAGTCTGGTCTTTTTGTTTGTGTGTTTTGTTCAACAGATATGTCAGATCAAGAACAAAGCATGACATTGACATGAGGATAGGGATTCACTCTGGATCTGTTCTGTGTGGAGTGCTGGGCCTGAGGAAGTGGCAGTTTGATGTCTGGTCATGGGACGTGGACATTGCAAACAAACTCGAGTCGGGTGGAATTCCTGGGTAAGGCAAAGTGTATTTCCCACAGTCAGAAACATTACAGCACATTCCACTGTTAACCTTGCCAAGAGATTAACTGTCTTACGTCGTTTCATCAACTATGACCTTTTTATTGTGATATTGCAGTTGGCAAGGATCAGTAAGGCTGTAGCCAAAAAAGGTAGAAATGGTCAGCTTGTAGAGCCATTTGAAAAGACAAGACTAAAATCTTTATTTTTCTTTGTCAGCCTTGATTTTCTGGAAAAGATCAATTTTTGTTTTCAGCCTGCATAGTCCTCAGAGACAGCCCAAATTTCCCAGTTAGGTGTTGACCATTCATGAGATTTTTCAGGCTTCATTCTCTCACCTTTTTCATTCAAATGGTACTATGAGGCACAAAGCTATAATTTGTTTTATTTCATAGTGCACAAAATGTTCAAAGAATAATGTGTTCATAGGTCGATATGTTAATAACAAATTGTTATGAACAGCAGGCTCTCTAGGAAGTATTTTAAATAATTTGATGCTTTAGTAGATGTTTTGAGATATTTATCTTAACCTGTCTATATCTGAAAATGTATGGTTTTCCATTTAAAAAAAAAAAAAAGCCTTTTTATTTTATCTGAGTGTCTGATATGGCTGATTCACCTGAAAGTTGCAGATTATTTCTGCCTGATATGGCATGCATATCCTGCTAGTTTGGAAGCCACAGATCCTAAAATTGAACTAACAGTAGTGATTGCAGGAATCTTTACTTTCCGTTCCACCTGCCACTGATGAAAGATGTAGAAAAGATTACCTAAACAATTACAATTTTAGCCATGGAATTTGGAAGCAAGAGCAGCAGATATCTTTATGTGGAAAAAAGTCTAAGTGGTGCTGTCACCTTGAATGAAAGAGATTTTAAGTCATCAAAACTGAGTCATGTGCTGTCCTCCTAGCACACACATCAGGATTTGTCAGAGCTGTCATGTTCCCAGGAAACTGGAAGGAAATTTGCTTCATATATTGCAAATGCAGGCCTCTTCCACAGTTCTACATAGTAAATCTTTATTCTAATATATATTCTTGGAATTAGCAGAAAATTAAATTCTACATGCTCTGAGAACAACTTCTGTACTCTGCATATGTCATCCACTTGTAAAATTTCAGAAAAAAGAAATTTGCTGCCTGCTACTTACCCTACACAATAGCCCCAGGTAACTAAGAGAATGCTTTGTTCACATGAGCAAATTGATCACCTAAGTTTCACCACCAACACCTGCAAAAAGTGTAGTCTACTGCTGTTAAAGTGTGCAAGTCATATGGCTATTAATGAATAACCTAGAAAATGCACAGCCTTGCTGTAGATAAAAAGCCTGGCAGGTTTTCAGTCTGTCAGAGCAGACTGATTTCCTGGATATCAGTGTGCCAGCAGAACAAAGCCTGTATGTGACAGCAATGAACCAAGTCCCTCAGAATAGTGATTTACATCAGAGTTTCCTGGTGTGCAGAGCAGATTTAATAGAGCAGTTAAGCTCATTTCAGCCTCTCCTTACTTCTCCCTGCCACCAGCATTCAAATCCCCATCCTTGTTGTAACACTGAGGTCATTCCCATTCCTAGAGCAGCTCCACCAGGAAAGCTGCCCTGGGGTTATGAGCAGTCCTGCTCTCACAGTATAAAACAAGAGCAAAGATGAGCTGCAGCATTTTCCTGAGCACATAGTGGAGAGAGGCAGCTGAGGATGGCAAACAACCTTTCACCCAGTCTGAGAGCAGGACAGAAGGGGCTCAGCTCTTCCCCTGGATGTCTGCATGTCCCCCTGAGTGCCCATGAGCGTGGGTGAGGCAGGGAGACATTGCACCTGACAGAAGGAGCATCAGCCAGCAGCCCAGCTGCTGTGGGATAAGGCAGTGAGGAGCACTGAGAAAAATGGTGATTTCTGGTTTTCTGAGAGTAAAAAATACGTCCACAACACTTGTGAAGGAAACCTTGTAAGATCCTCCATTGTTATTTCAGTGACATTCTTCTGCCAGAATCCCATTTTCTAATAGTATTTAGTTAGTGTATCTAGGTATCAATCTCCAGTACTGACTTGCATAAATTCTAGGCAATAATTAATTTTCAATGATGTCTCAATGAAGGGTATCATTTATCACTGTGGGCCTGATATGTTTTCAATAGTAGGTCAGGCAATATTTTTTACTTCATTACTCAGGTTCCCAATGTAGTGTATTTGTATAAAATTAAAAGATATATCTCCACATTTTAAGTTTTTTTTAAGCAAGCAGTACAAAAGGTGAGGCCAGAAAATACTTATAATCTGACAACAATTTATTAATATTTGGCATTATGTTAATAGCTATCTCCATTCTATGCTTAAAGCTGTTCATATTCATCATAAAATCCATATTTCATGGCTTCATTACCCATCCTTCCTAAATATTAGTTGAATTGCAAGAGAGAGGTAATAATCTTGGCAACTAGAGTATCACTTTCTATTTCTCTCTTTTTTCCTTTTGTTTTAGGTTAGTACCTAAAAAAATTTAGCATGTTGGGATATCTTAGAGCTTGGAAATGCATCATCTTTCTGAGAGGTCACATGCTTTGCTGTTTAAGTCCAGGCCAAAAAATTCCTTATACTTCTTATATTTGAGGAACATTTTTACTGGGTTTTATCATGAGTTTTACTGTTTTTTCACTACAAAATGCTACTAATCTCTGCAATCATTATAACAGCATGAGTTTAGGAAGAGAAAGTTGTACAAAACCTGGGAAGAAGCGGGGAAGTTGAGATTGCTTAAAAATTGGCCGGGATACAAATTTTTGATCCTTTAATTAGATGTTGATATTTAATGCTCCACATGGACTGTTTGTGCCAAGTTCTGATATTCCTGGGCACTTCACACTGCTTAAATACAACCAGTACTTTATTTTCTAGCAATGCATACACATCATAAATGCCCTTAGTATTTTATTGCATCAAAATATTATGCAATTCAATTCTGCATTGGCATCCTTTGAGTTGCAGAAGAAAGTTCCCAAGGGGCATGATAGAACCATTTTCTTTACAGGAGGAAGCCAAATTGTGGTGCCTCAGAAAAGCAACTTAACAAGTGTCATCAAGAAAGGATCAAGAATTTTAGCTCACTCTAGGAATGTGTACGCAAGTCGGTCTTTCAGAAAGTGACCTACACCCAAAGTTTAAAAAATGAGCTGGCTGCAAGGGTCACTACAACTATTTTCTTGGGTTAGGTAAATGCCCAATGAACAATTCATGATGCTGCATTATAGAATATAGCATAGCTGACCACGTTGATATGTTCTAGAGGTGTCTGCAATTTTCCTATATGCGAGAACTTGAAGATTCCTTAAAAATAGTTTAGCTGGAAGACATCCAAATTCCTATCATACTGTTGCAAAATTTCAGCTCTTTTGCATGTAATATCTTAAATTCAACTTCACTTTGGCCAAAGTTTATTGAACTGATTGCTTAGTCTTTGTAGAAATGATTAGGTAGCTTGCCTTTGCATAGTTCCCCTGTTTCCCTAATCCACTTCAGGTGCAATCAGACCATTAATTTCAAATGTTTAAGTTACCTCAGGAAACTGAAGGAAGTTAAAGACCTTCACATAAACTGTTCTAATGCCTACCATTTATTTTTCTCTCAACATACTTCCCTGAAATACCATTTTCTTTCACTCAGAATAGCATTTTACTTGGGAAAGTCTCCCAAGTAAAGGTATCGGTTGTGAATGTCAAAGTCTTTTTCCTGTGACAGGACTTTATGCATTAATGCCATCTTATTGATGTAAACATTTATGGAGATTACTTGACCACAAATAAAGCTCATGTTTTTAAATGCACTATTTAATTTTCATTGTTTGCAATAGAAAACCTTGTCTTTATCCATGATGTTAAACAATATACAGAGTTCAAAACCTCCTTCTAACCTATGTGTAGTAAAGCACAATCAGTATTTGCTACTACTTATTTCACTCATGCAGGAGGATTCACATCTCCAAAGCCACACTGGACTGCCTGAACGGGGATTATAAAGTTGAAGAAGGGCATGGCAAAGAGCGCAATGAATTCCTGAGGAAACACAACATTGAGACTTATTTAATCAAACAACCTGAGGAGAGTCTGTTGACTTTACCTGAAGATATTGTGAAAGAGGCTGTCAGCTCCTCGGACAGGAGGAACAGTGGAGCTACATTTACTGAAGGATCCTGGAGCCCTGAACTTCCATTTGATAACATAGTGGGAAAACAAAACGTAAGTCAAACTTCCTTTAATGTCATGGAGATGAATGCATGATTGAGTGCACTTCAATAATGGAGGCCTCAGAGGAGACAAATTCATCTTTAACCTTTATTCTAACATGTACTGTAACAGCAGAGGATTGAACAAATTGTTTCAAGGCAGAAAAACATCACGTATCTAAACTGGGAAAATGCCAGTGAAACAGAGATTTTGGGTTCTTTTTTTTTTTTTCTTTTTCCCAACTGAAATCAAATACTGCATGGCTTAGTTTTAATTTAACCCCTCCATGAAGAAGTAATTTTAAAAAAAGGTAATGTTACTAAACTATCTGTTACTAAATTCTAGTCAGAGTTTATAACTCATTGCATAGCTTCACTGTAGAGCCATCAAATTAAAGGGATGAGGGAAAGGACATTTTGAGGAAAAAACCCAAAGTAGTTTATTGATATCTGAAGAAAAAAAAAAAAATGCACCTTGTGAAATCAGGTTCTTCATTGCTCACTTTTTTAACAAAAAATATTAGAGTCTCATACTCTAAGACATAATTAAGGTTGACTAGCAGATGGGTTAGATTCTAAAGACATCTACAGCTCGATAGAAATACAAGATAATAGCAACTTCTCCTGATCAGATGTTTTTCCAAAAGCGTTGCATGGCTGATTGCCAGCAAACGGGGAACCAACAACTCTTGTACAGTAAAAAAAGCATTTTGTGAAGTCTGCTTGCTTAGAGGAATTAAAGATAGAAAGGTTAAAATGCCCTCAGACTCCTCTTCTTGCTGCACTTGAAAGACTGATGAGTCTTTATGAAGCAAGGTCAGCTGAAGTTTTCTTTCACTTTCTTTGGGGGATCTGTAATGACATGATATCTTTTCTTCTGCTGCACATCCTTATTCCTACTTGTCTGAACTGTCTGTTGAACCTTAAGCATTGTTGTGTGGAGGTCTTGCTTTTGTCAACCGTCTTCTGCTTCCTACAAATGTGCTCAGAAGTGATAAAATTTCACAATCAATCAGCCCACAGCAGTGTCTTCATCTCTTCAAACTGAATTTGAGCATGGCACAGTTTGCTGTTATATAAAATACCTGTTTTATATATTCTCTGTATATCAGTGTATCTGCATGTTCACTGCCTCTCTGTATACTCTCTGTATTTTGTTGACCTGTCTCTATTTTGTCATTTCATTAGAATTAGAGATATGGGTGCATGCTGCTGTGAATATCTTCTGATCTCTCTCTATTTCTTTCCCTTTAAGATATTCCAATTTCTGTAGTCCAGAAAAATCTATGCAGAGTAGGCTCTCATTTTGTTGGTCATTTTCTCAGCTAAACATGACCTTGATGCTCACAAAGACAAAGAACAAACTAAAGGATTAGTGGGTTTATTCAATTACTGATCAACTTCTGCCCAGTACTACTGAAAAGGCCTTGAAAGTACTTGAAATAAGCATAGCTTAACAGTTTCTTTGAAACATTTTTTTTTTCTTATGGCAACAAATAGTCTACTTTTAGAACACTTTCTCACTGTTTTTTTAAAGAATTTGAAGTGGTGTTGGGAAAAGCTGTAATTTTATATTGCACAGTTTTACAATAAGCCTTTCAGTGGAGACAAGATTTTAAAAATCTGCTGTTCCATGTGTGATTCAATTATTATGTAATTTTTAATTTACAGTTGAGACAATAGGCAATATTGCTCATAAATAATGCATTTTAGCTAAAAAATTCAGATGATAGATTCAAATTATATGAGGATGTAGTAGCTTTCTCCAGAGGTGTGTCAGTCTTGGACAGAATAAGCATTTAATAACACTAATTAAGCAGCTTAAAGGTCACTGCCAACAGCAGCCTTTGAGAATTGTAGTAGCAGCAACCCAGCAATGAATCACTCTGTATGTTTGAATATTTGCCAATAGAATTTAAATTATTTCTTTACCCAATATAAATTACAACAAAATTTGAACAACTGATCACATGTATCTTGCTTTTAACTCTAGTTATGTTAGGAAGCATGTGAAAAGAAATCTCTGGGGTGTTCCAAAGCCAAAATCAAATTTATCCCAATCCATACTCATTACCTCAAACTTGTGTTCTATGAGCAGCCTGAATCAGTGAATTGTAGATGTGTTTATGTAAGAAACAAATAACCACTTTTTATGTAGGCAGTCACAGATATGAGCAAAAACTACACCTGTCTACAGCCCAGTTATCACTATGTGCTCTTGCTCTGATTGTGAAGTAAGCCAAGGATGAAAGTTCCTGTCTGAAATTCAGACATGTACAATATAAATGAAGATTTCTGTTACTGAAAGAAGTGTCTTGGCTTCTTTCTTAAAGCAAAGAAAATTGGACAGAAATTATTTATTTCAAGAGAGTAAATGCCTCCTCCTCTAGAATGAATTAATGGCTGTTTAAGTTGGATTTCCTCCATGTACCTTACAAAAGGAGAAGCTGGAAGCATAATATGGCCACTGTATGTGCTGGTGGAGGCACCTGATGGGCTTGTCAGGATGTGAATCAGGAAAAACAGCATATTAAAATGTCTGTCTTCTATAGGTGTACCTTAGTAGTGGCTGCAGTGAAGCTTAACAGTGAGCACAGAAATTACACTAAAAGACTGTCCAGATGGCAGACAAGTCTAAACAAAAGGGTGGTGTTCAGTTCAAAACCAAGGTACCTGCGTGTTAGAGCTGCCCCATTGTTATTGTTGTTATTTCTATGCTGGGACAGCCCAGCACATTCAGCTGGTGCTCACCACTGACCAGTGGCACATGGTGTCCCTGTGTCTTGTGCCACATCTCCTGGCTCCTATTGTCCAGTTCCCTGAGGCATCTCTGCTGACCACAACTACATAGGATTGGGCAACTGAAAGTGTCTGGAATGTGTATTGGAAGGAATAAAAGTTTAGAAACTGAGCATGCAGATACCAAACTTGTAGATACCCTCATTTAGGTGTCTTCCCCTTGAACTAAATCCTATTTGCAACCTGTCTTTTTAAGCATGTGACCTCTTATTTTCCTTCCAAAACCTGATGCTTGCAGTATGAAAAACATGCTTTGAAACCTTCCAAAGGTCTTCTAAATGGCACAGATTAAAATTTTCCATTCCTATTGAGAGCAGGATGCTTGGACTTTTTGCAGAAAACTTCCCAGGAAGGAAGTAAAATCTAATCTACAACACCTTTAAAAGTCTCTATAAAATGTGTCTAAGGTCAGAGTTTTAGTATTTGTTTGTTTTAATTCATCTTCTTTCAGTTTCAGATGCAAGTTTGGCTAGGTTTTTTTTTTTATTATTATTTTGATTTTTTTTTTTTTTTTAATAACAGAACTTTGTGTTTGTTCTTGTATGATGAATGGTTATTGTCAGCATCAGAAAACTTCAAAAGCCCATTCTAGAATTCACAACTGTGTCTTCCACAGAACTGCTCACAAAAGTGTAGGAGAGAAAATAGGAAGAATCAATATTTCTTTGTGTTTGCATAAAGAAGTCTTAAAAGATGCAGAGCAAAGAGGGGATAAGAGACAAAATGTGGTTAGAATTTATTCTTGAGACAATAATTTGCATGATTTTTTTTCATTGTTTTTATTTCTAAATCCAGGGAAGCAGTTTTCTTAAGTATGTGCATGTATGCGGAGGAGAGAGAAAATGATGAAACACAAATATGAATTTCCTTGTGATATTGTGAATATAAATGCAAATTCAGAGTCTATTTTTGCAAAATACTACAGGCACCATGGCTATAGTGGTGATATTATGTCATGTTCATCTACCATGAGTTGTAAAACACTTCATACATTCAGCAAGGAGACAAGCCTTCATATCAATCACAGCCTAAAATAAAATTTTAACCAAAATATGTGCTTACTAGGATAAACTGAGATTATTTTCCTCATATAAATTAAAAAAAAAAAAAAAAACAACCTCATCAGAAACATTAGGGATTTTCTTCACCCTTGTTTCCAGTGCTGAAGCAGAAATACAAGGTAATTCTGAGGAATCAATTTACACACCACAATCTGATGTGATCTTATCCTTTAACAGGGACTTCAGACACACTCATGCCCTTTCAGCCACCAAAAATTGACAAAAGCTTTTCTTCCTAGCTCAGTTTAAAAGATATAGGAGTACTCAAACTAAAATAGTGTCACAGTGTGTAATAATATAATATTTGTCCACTTGCTTTGATTCTTTTCTCCAAGGCCAATACACAAATTCAGACATATCTGAAACCTAAGCATGAGAAAAAATTTTTTGATACTGTTTTTTTCTCCTAATGTTGATGATACTGATTTACTAGACAGAAGAAAGGAGTATTTGAGTAAAGTGCCTTCCCAAACCTCCTCTGCTGAAGTCCTTTTTCTACTAAACAAACAAGAAAACTGTTTTTCGCCTAAACAGAGAGATTTCAATCCTGACACAATTTCCTGCCTGTATTTTGGGATTTTAAAGTACTGACAATAAGGTGGAAAATGAAATACTACCTGTGACTACACATAGAATCCGTGGATTTGATTTTAAGATTGTAAAGAGAGTTGTCCCCTGGGCTTTGGCAGTGGGTACCTGAGACCCTTCCTGCTTTAATGTGCAATGTTAATGTCCAAGATTCATTAGAATATGTTTGTTGACTCTAGTTTGAATATCTACAAGGGAAACCTGCCTATAGCATTTGCCCAATGTCATCCTGTGATACAAAAGAATTGGCTTTCCAGGGGCATCTGGTGACAAAACATCCTAAGCTCCTGTTTCAACAAAGCCCAGTTGGAGATAGAGCTGAAGATCTTTTCAGGAAGCACCTATGGAATAACTTTTCTCAGGCAGAATTTTTTTTCCCCCACCCATTATAATGCTGAAATGTCTTATGCTATGATGTATGAAGTTTCACATCCTTTCCATTCATTAACATTTCTTAATCCTTGGGAATATTACAGTAGTAGATTTTATTTTCCCATTCAAGTGGGAAAAAGCTGCTTCACTGTGGTTTGTGTCATGAAATGGCACCATGAAATGGGAATGAGTTATTCTCCTTATGAAAGCAAACTAACGCTGCTGAAGATGAAACACCCTTCATACCATATCTGCTAGATTTCCTTTGTGAAGCAAAAGTATTTTTATTTTTTCCTTTGATTAGTTATTAAAATACCAAAGGAATAATGCATTTGGGATGATATTTTAAATAATAATATGAATTACAGTTACATTAAATCATATAGCCTAACTGTAATCTAGATTGGTTGAAATATACCAGTAGTGAAGAAGAACATGTTATCTGAAAACCCATGCTGAAGTAATCAGAAATGTCACCTTCTTCACTCCTGACTAAGAGATCTGTTCCTGAACTACACACATCCAGTAACTTTGAGATAAGAAAAACTTCATTACTCCTGTTTTTTGGGTTTTGTTTTATATGGCTTCCATTCTTATTTATTAAAACACACCATTGAGTCAGACACCCTGCTGTGATTTTGGTGTGTGTACTCCCCTCATGCATGCTTTAATAATTAAATATCAGATTTGAAAAACAGAATATAGTCCAAATGCTCAGTGCAGCAACAAACCTTCTAGCCTGTAAAAAGGAAGGCATTGAAACGCTCCCCTTAATGTACTGTATGTGTTTAGAGGAACAGACTTATTATTTTACACTTCTATAGATTTCATTGAATGAATTGCATGGAATGCTGTAATGGTTTGCAATGCAACATGAACTAAAACATTGCATTTTTAACCCAAGGGGACCAGCAGGTTTATTCTGTTTGCATGTGCTTTCCCCTAGACTCTGGCTGCCCTAACAAGAAATTCAATAAATCTGCTTCCAAACCATCTTGCACAAGCTTTGCATGTCCAGTCTGGGCCTGAGGAAATTAACAAGCGAATAGAGCACACCATCGACTTACGGAGTGGCGATAAATTGAGAAGAGAGCATATCAAGCCTTTTTCACTGATGTTTAAAGACTCCAGCCTGGAGCATAAGGTAGCTGGGGCTTGGTAGCTGCATTATTCACAATTCAAATTGTAATAAATGTTCACTGAAGTAGAGGAGCTGTAGGTTCTGGCTTGTGTTGTTTTTTTCTTGCTTTGTTTTTCTTTTTCATTTGGTTTCAGTTTTCAGAAGGCGGGGCTGAGCTAGAGTTCGTACACAGTGACACCATGCAGGTGTTATAATGCTCAAAAGATTTCATTTTGTTGTTGGAAAATATGTACAGTGAGCAAACTCAGTTTCTGAAAACAATAACCTCTGGCTGGGTTGAACTTGGTATTGAGTACAAGCAGTTTTTTGCCAGATGACAGGTTACTTCAGCATTAACAATGATTGAACATATAAATAAATTGACATTTCTATTCAATAAATATATATCTATATTTATATAGATATGTTCCTTCCATTTAGTCATAGAATCCCTCTGATGTCCTCTATGCAGCTTCAATATTTATTTCAAGTCAACAGTAATTTTTCAACTCTCTGTTTTAAACATCCTTCTTAAAAAATCTGTTTCTAAGAGCTAAATATGGTTCATGTCTTTGTTGCTTCTCAACAGCAATATGATCTCATTAACTTCTCTTTCAGTCTACATCCCAATGTAAGTTATAAGTTTTAAAAGATAAGATAATCAGAGAGCACTCCTTGAAAGCTGATGGCACAGGGTGAGGTTGCCCAGATCTCAAATAATTTCATTGACTTTCATTGATAATTTCATGTGCTATGACAGTGCAGCAACAGCAGGTCTGCAATACTATGTGCACTTGACTGAAAGGAAATAAAAATAGTGGGGAATTGGAAGCATGGAGGCTCATTCTCCATCATCACTCTACCTTCCACTGGAAAACAGACATTTTAACTTGATTTACAAGAGACTAGTCCTCAGGAAGGCTGAGAGTTTTATCAAGACAGCTGGAAAAAAATATTGTGCTCAAAGTATCTTAGCCCTTATTGCACTAGTAATCTTATAGAAGAAACAAGAAATGTTTGTTAAAACAAAAACACACGATTGCATTTCCCCATGAGGATATTTACACTGAGACACAAGGAAGAACCCCCAAAACCAAATTATCCACAAATAATTATCTTGTGAAAAGGAAGACATTAAGGTATTTCTTTCAGTTCAGTCAGACACTCAGAGGAAGTGAAATTCAAGAACTCTGATATCATGTGAATTACTACATAAAGTTCCAAAAAGTCATGAATAGTCTTTAATCTTTTCAAGACACAAGATAAAAAATTATGGTGCAAGAATCTGAAATTTTTGTTCAAAGGAGGAAACAGCCTGGTCACAAATAACTTGATGAATGAGCAAACTTGTCAGTGGTTCACCTCGCCTTTCTGTGCTTTTTAATCACACAAGGCCTGAGCATGGGCTGGTGTGAAGGGGCACTGCCCAGAATCAGATTCCATATCCAGAATATAAATTTTCTTATTATTTTATATTTCATGATTGTCAGCCACAAAGAAAAAAACTATAAGGAAAGTGTAGAATTCAATTTAAATGCAATTTAAGGTACTAAAAGAAGATCCATGCCCTAATCCATCACTTTATATAGGTCAGATTTAAAATATTAATAAAGCTTTTAATTGCACCTGAATAAAAAAAAATCTATTTAAAAGTCAACATTGTAGCAGGTTTGATGCGTTTTCTTCCCAATAGGCCATTTCCAATACAGAATTGGGCTGCACTGTTTGGAGAATTATGCTTTCATTCAATATTGCCTTAGGTGTTAGTCTCAACCAGTAGTCGCAGGCAATATAAACCTAAAATCCGTTCAGCAAAGTTGACTGAGTCTTCTTTCTGTTCCATAAACTAATCTGGTTTCTCATATTAGGAAGAAATTTTTAAAAATATCACCACCACTTTATTTGTTCTGGCACATCCACCTCCAACAGCTGGACAGCCTCTGGTCAGCACCCTCCTTGCTTCTGTTCAGGGTGCTGGGACATCATGGGTGTTCTCAGATAGTGATGGGGAATGTACCAGGACACAAAGGAATGACATGGATTAAGGGATGATGAATTACAGTGTCCTTTTTTTGTAGACAGGAGCAATTGTCTTGTGGGACAGCATGGGAAATGTCCCTTCCCTCCTGCATGCCTGAAAAATAATTACAGGTTTCTCCCTGTAACCTTAGTGTTCAACCAGAGATTACAGGAAGTAATGAAAAAAATAATATTTGAATCATTTTCCTGCAGAAAGTAGCTGTTTCCTCCAGCTATCTTGCTATTACCACTTTCTCCCTTCTTCCAGTCCATTTGGGAAACTCACCAAACTCAGGTTTAAATTAGAGTATCACAAAGCTCTTTCAGCAGCCTTTTCCCTCTGCTCCCCCCACCCCTAACCTTTCAGTCTGTAATTATGTTGTTTTTTTCTAGCCATTAACATTTTGGTACTGCTTACATGACCTTCTACACCAACACCTTGAGCTGCTCCCCATGGTGTGGCTGGGAGCCAGCAGTGTCTGAGGGCATCCCCTCTCCCCTGCTGCTCCCCTTGGCTCACACTCACCTTCTGCTCAGCAGTGACAGCTTCAACCCAGAGGGAGCTCTGAAGTAAAGGAACCTCCCCCATGTAAAATCCTGTGCCCTCTCATTTAGCCATCTTACTTTCAGGTAGCACTGGCACCTGCTAAATACTCATTTCTATAATCTGTAAGTGCCTCTCACCCCAGACTTTGCACTTCAGAGGAGACAGAAAAACCAGCACCCATAGCTGAGATCCTGGCCAAGTGTTACCTTCACATTATTCAGTGAGAATTGTGTTAATGTTCTGCACTTCAATTGACAGAAAAGTAAGTACCCACATGAACAATAAACAATATTTCTTCCTCCTGCATTAGTAACAGGACTACCAAGATGCAGGATCATGGGGTAACATGAATGGATCTGAAATGTTCTACTGGACTTCTGTTTGAACTGTCTGGGTTGGTTTGAATTTTTTCACTATAAAGCAATTCCAGATAATGGGTTTGCATGAAATAGCCATGAAATTTCTGGTTTTCTTCCTTTAAGACTTCAAAGGGTTAGAAAAAAGCCGAAAACAATTCTGGAATCAACATGCACAAAACTGCCAAGGAGATCCTGGTTTACACTGGTTTAGAAAACTGCTGTCACTGCAGTTTAAGCCATTGGAACACCTTGCTACTCCTCTCTTATCTCATTGCTCTTTGTCCTTCTATGGTGACAGGATAAGTGTGTATTCCACAGCAAGCAGTAGCAGTTACATTAGAGAATGGATTATCTTTCTGAGGCTTTATGTATATTTCCATATGAATTCTGCAATACTTCATTATTCATAGGATTTTTGCAGGACTCCGCCTGGTATATTTTATAGATTCTTTGCTGAAATGAACTAGTCATTACTAACCTGTGTTTCACTCATTAACACTCAATATGTCATTTAGAGACCATTCACCCTCAATTTTGCTCAAGGTTTTTTTCACTAATTGCATGTAGGCAGACAGAGCAACTCACCACAGGAAAGTAATTCTGATGGTAGCATGAAAAGATACTAACATTTCCAAATATATAATAGCTCACAGAAAAATCTGAAATTACTTCAGATTATTCCAATAATTAAAATGTATCAGCATGATGATATCCCTAAATATCAGAAACTTGAAAATATCCATACTATGTACCTTCATACATAAAAGGGTAAAGCAGAGGCACAGGACAGGGAATTTTACATGCTGGTAGGGATTTATTACAGCAAGTCTCCAATGTAAAGATTTGTATAAAGATATTCAAAGTCTTCCTGCATATTTGCATTTGGATTAGAAAACAGGCCGGGCTTAGACATGAAACATTTGCATATTTTCTGTGAGGTGAGCACACTGGAAATATCAAAAGAGCTTTGAATTTCGAAGTATACATTTTCTTGGTTCAAATATTAGACCAAAATATCTGAGTTTCTCTCTTTCAAAATTTCTGACTGGTAAGATAAAGAGAAATTACAAGAGTAGGAAAACAATTTCGCTCTTCCTGCTTGGTATATCTCAGCAGACACAGGCATCACCTCCTTCTTTCAACTCAGAAAATTCTGTTTGCAGGGAGGTCTGCAAGAGATTCTGGGAAAACTCTGTGCCTGTTCAGCAACTTCTCTGTCATTGGTCAGAAACTGGATCTCTGTCTACTCTTTGGTTTTCTCAGGAGTTCATTTCCTCTCCTGTCTTAGACTTCTTGAAATTTACTCTTCCTTTCCTCTCCTGTATTGCAAAAACTTTTCCAACATTATTCTGATGAAGAAAAAACCTGTCTCCCTTTTCATCTGCAAGGTC
Organism: Muscicapa striata striata; assembly: GCA_030060385.1. Lineage (NCBI taxonomy): Eukaryota > Metazoa > Chordata > Aves > Passeriformes > Muscicapidae > Muscicapa > Muscicapa striata. The sequence continues at coordinate 1,972,369 of JAREIS010000046.1, forward strand.
CTACCTGAGTAGCAGCAGACCAAAAACCTTCCTCCCCAGTGCACAAACATTTTCTTTAGGGGAACGTGAAGCCTGTCATAGTGCTGGTACTCCTCTTTCAAAGAGGCTTTGGAAGAGAAAGGTGAGGAGTAAGCAGCATTACTCAACAGAAGAAACCAGAAGAAACCTTTCTCAGTTTCAGCCAGCAGGCTGGGCAAGCACATGGATAAACTGTTCCCTCCCAAGAGTGCAGGCAAATGGCCTGAGCCCCATGGAGCCTTCACTGTGCCCTGAGCAGGTCGTGCCAGCACAGGGGGCTCTGTGGGATGCTGCAGTGAGGGTTTGCACTGCAGACAAGGTCACATCATGATCCTTCCTAGCACTCTACACAGCAATGGTTGGGTACAAGCCTCCCCATGCTTTCTGAAGGGCCTTGAGGCTTAGTCAGCCCTTCAATTATTTCTCCAAGTCATTAAGGGGTAGACTGCTACAGAAGTGCTACGTTTATCATTTATGTCACTGCTGCCAAGGGATGTCAACAATTCCTCATCACAATGTTGTTACTGATTAGAACACAGCATCAATCCTTTTGACATAATGCTCAACACAGCAGGCCATTCTTTGTTTGTGTTTCATTCATCTAGTTTGCCTTAATTTCCCTGTGGAACAGTTGGAATTTCATATTATATTTTAAGGAACATACCTTTCTTTTCCGTATTTGAAAAAGGCCCTATGTTTAAGCAGACTGGTGCAGTTCTGTTTCCTTGTATGTGAAATCAGGGTCAGTGCCCCTGGGATCCCAGCAGCAAAATGAAGTGGAATTGCCTGTGAGCACCATCAAAAATCATGCCAAAGTTATGCTGCCAGCAGTGGACATGAGGAGGAGGAGAGGTAAAATGAGGGACACCAACAAATGAACCCCCTCTTGTACTCATGGCAAACGGGAACAGGGAAGTGAGAAAGCTTTTTTCCCTCTGGGAGCTTGAGACTGCTTTGATCAGATGCTTATAGCTGAGATGATGTCTCAACCAAAGGTCCATGTAGGGAAAACACCCCAAGTATCACTAGGATCTCTCTTCAAAGGCAAATTAGCTATGAAATCCAAATAGTAGCTGGGTTCTCTCAGTGTATGTTCTTGACACATTTCTTAACAATTTTTTTTTTTTTTTAATGTTATACTACTTCCTAGCCATTTATAACAGCAGTTTCCCCCATTTCCATATTTCTGGAGAGAGATTCTGATATCTGATATTGCTTTGACTCTTATAACCTTTTTTTCAACCCCTTTACAGCTGCAAAGCATTAAACAAAATGAAGTTATTGTTCACAGGAAGAAAAATGACTGGGGCAAGCTTTTGCAAGATTTTTGTAAGACAGAAACTTTGTTGGCATCCATAAAGGATATAGAGAATTCAAAAAAATATTCCTATGGACTAATCTTCATCTGCTGTAAACAGCTGCAGTTTAATTGAATTAGCAATGATAAATAACAGCTGAGGACTTGGTTAATACTTCCACTTTAACTGATCTACTGTGGTCTATCATTGTGTCTGTTACTCCACTTCTTGGTAATTCCCATATGATAGGAACCTGATTCTCAGTTGTTTGATATGCTGGAGGACAATATTTTTTCAATAAATCTTTATAATAATGCATCTCTAATAGTCTTTTACATTTGGAGAATGCACATACCACCAAGTTTCCACACAGTCTCTGAGTAAGTTAGGATACAGAGTTCCAGCATCCCAGCATCCCAAATGGTCACAGAATGTTCTAATTATGTAATATTATTTAAAAATAAAATTAGAAAAAATAGCAGAGCAGTCTCAATTTGGCCATCACGGAGACACCTCTGTGCCATCATGCATGCAGAGTCACAGATGACTCTAGTGCTTGTCTTCATGTGAGGAATTTCATGGTTTCTCTGGTTATTAAGTATTTTATTAGGTAATTAAATGTTTAGTATTCTATTTAGCAGCACAAGCTCCTGGTATCTACCTCAAGATTTTTAAAGCAAATAATTTTGAACTAAGTAGAACAATTTTGTATTGCAAATTACAGAGTTTTACTTTCTTGGTTAAAGTATTCTACCAGATTATTAACAATTTATTTGATGGGTTTGATTAATAAAAAAATTCAGGTTATTGATTTTTTGGTGCATTGTGCTAATTTTCCCCATGTCTCCTATATACATCAGCCATAATGAAAATACTGCCTATGTTAACAGCTAATTTACTTTTCTGTGTGTATGTTGTTTTTTTTTTATTCTAGTATTCTCAAATGCGGGATGAAGTGTTCAAATCAAACTTGGTGTGTGCATTTATTGTTCTTGTATTTATCACCGCTATCCAAAGCCTGCTCCCTTCCTCCAGGTAAATACAGAAATATATCTCTATATATTTGAAGGCACTCTGAGGGTCACAGTGAAATAACATTTTTGGGATTGATGTGCAATGTATCAATAAAATCTTCTTATTCTCCAGAAGTCTTTGGAAATATTTGTTGACTTTTTTGCAATACTACTACTTTTTTTTTACCACATTATCTGCAGCTACATGTTTTCAAGTGAGACAGCAGCGTGTACTGATGTTATGTTGTCATGTTTTCAAGTAGAACTACCACCAAGTTAAGTGAAAATTTTGTATTACAAAAATTTTCCACAGTGTGTCCTGGTGAAACCTGATCCAGAACAATAGCTGAGCCTCTTTGCTAAGTGATTGATAATTACCTTGGGTATCATGACTGTCTCAGTTTTGTTTTATAAATGCTTTGTAAGAGAATTGTACTGCTTGCTCTGCTGCTGACAAAGTGATTTGCCCAGCTGGGAAAAGTAGTCTCAGGCCATTAATAAGCACAGAGGTGATCTGGTAGATCTGTTTTCATTTCTGCTCTTCTTTGGGCCTGACAAAGCAATATATTCCTATCAAGGTGATGAAAATGTGACACAGATGAGACCTCAGTGTCCACATTTCACAGACTCAAACCTATCATTTGGCATTTCTGTCTACAATTTAATAATGGGAACACAAGGGTATGTGAGGTCAGTTTTCTAGAACAGGACTGCCACTGTAAAAACCCTCTGGTACCACTTGGTCTTTGACAGGGCAAGTGTAAAAAGAGAAAAACCCAGATTAACACATTTCTCAGGTAGTTCCTAGCACTCAGGTAAACCTTAACTTATGACTGACAGTAGAGTAGCTTTGAAAATATGTTATTTGTACAAGAAATAAGACATTTATTGCGTTACAGTAGTGCAGCAAGATTCCTTGGATCATCTCTGGAAAGCATGAGTTACCAGGTTGATGTCTGAGAAGACCAAAGTGATGGTCAGGTGCAGACAGGCAACTACAATCTGCAGCAGTGGTGTCTCATATGTTTTGTAATTCTCAGTTGAGAAAGTACTCAGGGTACTACATGACCTTCTGTTGTTCCTTATGTGCTATACTGCCCCTAGTAAGTTTGCTTCCTTTTTAAAAGCTCTTGTCCCAATTCACTTTTAAAGTTCTTCACTTCTGGTAGATATTTTAGTTTGTTTGTGTGTTTGTTTGTTTATTTTATTCCTCAGTATGTACAAGAAGATTTATGGATCTTATTAACAGAACCTGTTTTCCAAAGAGATTTCTGCTGCTATATCAATCACTGCCATACCAACGTTTAAAAAAAAAAAATAAAACAACTAAAAAACCCCAGACTTTTTTTCTATCTCCACAGATTCATCTCTGTTAATTCTTGTGGGGGTGTCTAATGCCATTGGAATGAGGGGGAAGGAGTCACACAAACACATTGCCTGCAGCTGTCTCACCTCCTAGTTTCTCATCTTGCCAGTAGTCTTGTGTTTTTCCCTAAGGACCTTTTTGTCACTGAATGTTAGAGAGACTGCAAATACAAATAGGACAAAATGAAGATTAGATAAATTCCTACAAAAAAAAAAAAATCTGCAGAGGTTTCTGAAAAAAATATGACCTTGTCTTCAAGAATACCCTGAAACGTTGATTGCTGTAACCTGGGAAGATATTTAGGGAAAGGATATTTACCACTACTCCTTTTGTGAGAGAAGTTTTGGAAACACATGGGTGTTTTATGGCAGTTCCCATCTTCTGTCAGAAGCTGAAGATTGCTGTCAAGGCTTAAGGAGACAAATTTTGGTCTTTTTCTTTCAAGTTCTGATACTCTGCTTCAAAAAGTGTTTCAATTTTTTAAAAAGCAAGCCTGTCAACAGATGAGCAACCCTAAAATAACAAGATAGGGGTTTTAAGTGAGAAGGTTTCAATATGCTTAAACATATTGGATGAGAAAATAATCTGGAATTTCAAATTTCCTAAGTTCCAGTTCTAAAAGCAGTTCAAGGCATGAGCAATTGTACAAAACTATCACAAAATTAGACAGGATTTGGATTCAGAGAATCCTTGAAATAACTGCATATTCATTTGTTACACCTCTGGTAAATATCAGAGAAGTAAAATACTAGGATGGAAAACCATGGAAATAATTTCCATGAAACCACGAGCTATAATTCAGTCCTTATGGTAACTTACCCATTTCTTAGAAACATATATAAGAATTTTACAGTGAATGCTTCAGATTTCTGTCGAAAAAGAATGAAATTTTGTATTTGCTTAAGTAGATGTGAAATTTTTTTTGAGCTAAGTCTTTTGGTTTCTGAAAATTCGATGAAAATTCTATTTAAATTGTCATAGAACATATATTACTAATGTTCTTCAGGGAGTTTCCCACAGAGTTTACCTTAGTCTGTGTGTTAAAGAAGGAAATCATATCTCAAATCTAATGTGTATGGAAGTTCCAGAGTTCTATCTTAGTTTATATCTATCTCCCTAAGGATAAATATTTGATCCATTCATGCATTTTTCTCTGAGAGGTCAGATGCCCTGAATTTAAAAATCTTTGCAATAGTTTTTATTCTTTGAAATGTGGAGTTGGGGAAATTACTGTAAGTCAAATAAATTAATGACATATTTTTTACCATAATTGTCCTCTATGAAACCATTATATTACATTGCCAACCTTGCAGTGATTCATCTTCTCCATCTGAGAGACCTGGGAGTTTTATTAATTTCCTGCAATGAGCTATTTATATGCTCACATGGACAGAAGGTCTTAATAGTGTAGACTGCTGAAATACTCTTATCTCTGCTCATTTTTTAATGGGTAATTCTTGTGAAGGAGAAAAGCAGATTTCCAATTGTTATTAATTTAAACACTTGCATCTTCTGTTTTATATAAGTTTTTCTTATGGCTTAAATCAGTTGATTTGTGACTGTACAGGAGGAAGAAGGAAGGCAAGATCTTTTTAAACTTCACTTGATCTTGGCAGTAAGAAAATCCCTAAAAAGAAAATCAGTTGGTCTTGAACCTCTTCTTGAATGAAGGAGTGATCCAAGCCAGGTGTCCTAGTTCTGGGAGAAATTCACAGACAGAAAATTATTATGTTTTTTTTGTTCAGATTCCTCTAACCTTGTCGATGCATTTTATTGTACTTGCTCCTATCAGCATACTCCCATCAAAATCTTAGCACAGATACTGGATTGTTCATCTGAGAGGTCATATTATGCCACCTCCAGTTTTGTTTTTAAATCAAGCAGGCTTAGGAAAGAGACAAACACATTAATCTTCCATTGAACAGCTAAAGTGGAAAAAAATTTGTTGCCTATAAATTTATTGTGAACAAATACAAGGTCTCAGTTTCTCAGGCACATAAGCAGGTTATTCTGCAATTTCAGGTTTATATGCCAGACTTAGGTGTGTAGATGTTTCCTTTATTGTACCTTAATTCAATAACATGAGTCTTACATGTAGAGTTTGGCAGTCCAAAATAAAAATTAATGTTTAACGTCCTCAGGCTGGACCTCTTGAGGCTTGATCCTAATCTTTTTGAAGGCCTGAGTTTGGTTTTGTTTAGAGCTGGGTCAGGCTAGGTTAGCAGCACTGGTAGGCTACACCAGCATATATAGACTGTCTATATATATCTGAGCCATAGTTAGAAACTATCAGCTCCAAATCGGATGGCAGGCACTTGGCTTTGCAAAGCAAGAAGGCTGCTGCACAATGCTGCTGTACTGTGGGAAACTGAAGGGGTTAATCTTGTATGCCCTCTGTCAGTGTCCATGACCTGGGATTAAAGTACAAGCACTGGAGAATGAGTCAATGTGAATCTTAAGGTCTGCATAGATCTAAGAGACTACAGGGCAATGAGATTAATTGTATCCCAAACTACACAGATGATGAGCCCTCCTGACTGCCTTGACTAGCTCTACATGGACATGTTGCCCAGTTTTTCCCTTGATTTATTGACTGATTGTGTTGAGGTTTAATGCTGGATTCTCTTTTTTATTTTTCCTCAGAGTGATACCAATGGTCATTCAGTTTTCTATCCTGATTATGCTGCACTCTGCTCTCGTGTTGATCACTACGGCCGAGGATTACAAATGTTTACCCTTAATGCTCCGGAAAACTTGCTGCTGGATTAATGAGACCTACTTGGCAAGGAATGTCATTATATTTGCATCCATTCTGATTAATTTTCTTGGAGCCATCATCAATATTGTAAGCCTATCGGGAAACAAAGGATATTATACAGGAAAAGATGATTTATGAATGACTAAGATTGCTACAGGACTTGCTAACTATGTCTATGAGCCAGCTGTCATTTAGAAAACATAAAAAAGCAACACATCACAGCTTCAGGAAATTCAATCCATCGCTTAATCTATGTATTTCTGAAATATCTAATTATTTTCCCTCTTGAGTGTCATCTATTTTTAAAACCTTTTGTCGACTTTCTGTTCCATATATCCACCCTTTGAGGACCATTTGTAATTTTCTGACACGCTGAAATACTTTCTTAGAGACTGTCAATCCAAAAAATGCTCATGGATATTAAATTCCTCCTCTCATAAGTTCTCAGCTCATCTTACAGTTCTACTATTATTTAGATTACTAAGAAAAATAAAACAATCGCTAAAATAATAATTTCAAAAATTCCAATACAGCCATGATTATCCTGATATATTCAGCAACAGGAGAGAGCTTTACATAAATTGGGCAGATTATAATGTCAGACAACCTGACAGGTGCTGAAGTCTGAGCCAAGAATGTGGTAAACATCTCAGTGATAGATTAAAAGTATCACTGATATGAGACTTAGTCAGAAAAAGAAAAATGCAGTTACTCATTTCCATCATTACAGAAAAAATATAAATACAGAAAATGTCAGGAAGTTCAATTGGGCTGAAAACTTCCTGAAGAAAAAGACAGTGGTGCATTACAATATAAATCACTAAGCAGTGTTTTAAAATTTAGAGGTTTTAAAATCATGTCTAACAAATAGCTTTCAGGAAAGATTTTGTAGAATTAGTCTTGATCTTAAAATAAGATCTCTAACTTACTATCCATGCCCAATTTGTTACTCTCCCTGACTCCTTATGCATTTTTTTTAAGACTGTATCCTCTGCAATTTCCTGGGTTGGCTAATCCAAAGACAGTCAAAAGAAAATTATTATTTTTTACTATCACACCGGTTTTCTATAAAGCAGTAAACAGTCATATATATTCTCATATATTTAGCTGGACAATGACTTGAGTCACTGAGTTCTGACCTCTATAGGAAATGACAACATTAATATAATATCATTATTTTATGTGTTAAAGTTCTTCCACAATAATAGTTTGTTCAGGAGGGAGCTGCATGCATTTAAGAACAGGCAATGCATCTCAGCCTTGCAGTTTTGTATGTTTGCTGAGTTCAAATGCAGCCAGCTGGAGGGGTCTAAGACTCAGATGCTTTCTAAGAAAATCTATAAAGCTTTGGTTTCACTAGGCTGGCAAATGAGTCTTATGAGTCTTAGCTGCATTCTTATTGCTATAAATTTAAGTTTCTGATGCTGAAAGTCTTTTTAAAAAACACTTGTACTTGTTCTTGTGACATTCTGCCCTGCAGAGAGGTGCTGTATACCTTATAGATTTTTAGAAGGTCCCATTCTGTCTGGTGCTATGGAAGAGTGTACAGCCAGCCAGGTAATACCTGCCCTGCAGAGATGGCTGAGTGGCTAAAAGAGCAAACAAAAGAGTCCCAAGTTCAAAATTAATTTTAATTTAATGGTAAGAAATTGGACCTTATTAAACAAATTCTCTAACTATTGGAAAAAAAGGACCTCTAACTAGCTTGCACACACTAGTTGATGGCATGACCTATTGTAATCATCCAGAGTAAATAAATATATATGACAGGAGACTCCATCTGCTTTAAGAGTCAAAGCATGAAACAATTAATGATTTTTTTCCTTCATTCTCAGACTGTAATATATTCCAATTCTACACTGCTGTTTTCTTTGTATCTAATGCTCTTGATTGGAAATACCATTAAAATGAATGCAGGTCATAACAGCAAAAAGCAATATTGCATTATCAGAACCATTGTTCCATGAGTGAATTTTTATTTCCTTCCATTCTAAGCATCACAGTTGCTGTTCTGGGACGACATCATGTTTTGGTACAATCAAGTCTGTGTGATGTCATGAAAATGAAGGATGGATGTCCCATATCCAAAAGGATAATACTATCCATAGCAGATGAAAACAGCTTGCAGAAAGGGCACACATTTAATCTGATTTTGTGCTCCAAATCAAATAATTTTCTCTATAGTTTATAGCAAAGTCTAAGCACTTTGAGAGGTACTTGTTAAGAGTCCAACATCTGGAAATCTCAGAGGAGCTCATCTTTCCACTCTGGAAAGAGAGCAGAGAGAGGTTATTCAGATGCTGAATGTCTGCAGCATAAACACCTCCCCCTTTTCCATTTCATCTCCACAGTATCCCTTCTTACTGTCCATTTATTCAGTCCTTGGTACCAGCTGGGCAGCTGGCATGGAGAGCTGCAGGTCAGCCAGTCCCACCCCTGAACCCAGCCAGACAAGCAGCTAGTCACCAGTGCACAATATAGCCCTGATTTTGTTTAATTTCTTCACAGCTATGGTGTGATTTTGACAAACCAATAGCCCTGAAGAACCAGACCTTCAATTCCTCTGCTTCTTTTACGGACATCTGTTCCTGTCCTGAGGTATTTCTGGGGATACCTTTGAGTCTGAGATGTGATTCACTAAGGTTCTATGGCCACCACTACCTTGTGGTGGAGTCAGGGGCTCAACACTGTGAAGAAGCAAATATTTTCATCTAACCATGTGTTGATAGAAAAAGCAGAGGCTAGTTACAGAAGGAAATGACCTTATAATCTAATGAGGCATTACAAATAAGATTTAACCTTTGAACTTTATACAGAACCTTTATGCTGGGAACACACCCAGCAATGATTCAATGAACCTAGTGCAATAAAACACCCTATCTAATTTGCATGAATCTAATGGAGAGCAAAACTTCTTCCATGACAGAAAAAGTAGTTAGACTGCTGGGGTTATTTTAAGATTGGTTTTGGAGGGAAAAAAATAAAGAAATCTTCTCTAAGATGAGCAAGCAAGCAACAAAATCGATATGTTGGTCATGTGCAGATAAGAGAAGTATGTTGCTTAGAAAGTCATATGGCAGTGACATGATACTGCCAGCAGAATGCTCTAAACAGCAGGGATGCAGACTTTCCTACAGAGAAACTGTACTAAAGAAAAACTGTACCCAGAAAAATGACTACTATCGCTCCTAAAGCTGTGTGATTGGAGTTAATTTAAACTACATTTGGACTGTGGGTGCTGATGTTGCTATTTTAAGTCTGAACAGCTCATGACCATGATTGTCTTTCTCTATCCAGTATCAGCTGCATGGATTGCATTTGGCAGATGACTAATCATTGAGAAAAATGAGGCAGTGAAAAAATTAGAAAATAAGATATGAATAAAACTTCCAGGCACCACATTTTAAGAGAGTAATGTAACCAAGCTAGACCTACAATATTAAAAAAAAAAAAAAAAAAAAAAAAAAATTAAAAAGTGGCTTTATCTTCTCTCTTCAGTAACATGGGAACAATTAAAGTAAAAATATGATTCTCCCATCCATTTTGTTTGTCTTGTGGAAATTTAGACTCCAAAGGAACAGAACTTTTTTTCTCCCAGTTGACTTTTCAGAAGCAATGCAGCATCTGCATCTACTGCATGCAGCATCTCTCCCTTTCCTCTTTTAACTATAGAGGATGCCATTTCCCCTATAATGCAATGAAAATGCCATAAAGGCACAGAAAACGATATCTGCTGACATAGAAGTACCATGAAAAATAGAGAATTTGTCATTTCATATTTTATTTTAGTAAAATGCTTATTTTCAAAGTGTCCTGGTCCCTAAGAGGACTTAGCTGAGCACTGAAGTCCAAAATAATCTTTATATATTTCTGGTTACATGAATATTTACATAGATGCTTATCTCTGATCATCAAAATTAACCAGTGCTGTTTTGTGTTCAGTATTTTGTCTTCACTGGTGTGCTGGCAATGGTGACTTGTGCAGTCTTTCTTCGTCTCAACTCTGTCCTGAAGCTGGCAGTACTTCTCATCATGATTGCAATCTACTCTCTGCTGACTGAGACCATTTATGCTTCCCTTTTTCTGCAATATGACAACTTTCACCACAATGGAGAGTAAGTGTTCACAACCCCCTTCAGCAACTGCTTTTCCTTAAGGTGCTGGTTCAAGTCCTGCCAGAGCATGAGTGTATTGGATAGCAGCATAGTTAAATATGGGCTGATCATTGCAACAGGCAATGACTAATCCAAAATGATTTATAATCTGTTTCTTTCTCCAGCCTTTTTATTAAAATGTTCATTTCATGAGGGAATTTAAATATTGAGCAAGATTTGTCTTTTATGTCTCCTATAGGATATCAATGCTGACTAAAAATATGCATGCAATGCACATACCTTGGTCATTTCTATTCTTGAAAGCTTCAGAGATACCAATCAAAAATCCCCCGTTTAAAAAAACAGGAGTGAACAATTGATTTTTTTTAGAATGAAATCCAAACAAATAATGTGCAGTTGTAAAAGATATAAGCAGCACTTGAATGATCCTGTTTTGTAGGAGAGTACTTGGAGGACACCTCCTCCTCCCCCTCCCAGGTTTCTTTCTCAGCAAGAGGAACTGAAGAGAAGAACAGAGGAAACACAAAAATTTGCAGAGTCAGAGGTGCAATTGTTGTTGCAATAACTGAATCTAGAGCAGCAGTAATTTAAATAATTCAGAAAAGCACTTCTTCAGTCTTTGATACTTGAGCAGTGTAGTATTGCAGTTCCTGGTGCTTTTAAGTGCAGATTAAGATGCTCAGAGTGAGAGAAAAGTGTAGATTTGCAGTACAATTAATTCCCACCACAGCCACACACTTACACATAGTGATGCATATCTTTCTTTACTTGCTTCCTACAGTAGCAGAGATTTGGGGAGCAATTCCTTTTTCTAATGCTAGTTTTCACTGTACAGACGTATAATATGTCCTGAGCAGACCCCAGAAAATCTGACAAATGGCAGTAAGTATACTTTGGCTAAGTAACTAGGAGTAGAAATCATGATAATTGTCACTAACCAGGCATGGCAAAGAATCTTTGTGTGAAAATCTTGAAGAATTCAAAGTAGCCACTATTCCCTATGTCAGTGAAACTCTCTAGAGACTGTTATCACAGAAGAGTGAGAAGGAGGCAGGAATATTCCCTGGAATAGCCAAGACATAGGGAAATCAGTTGAGATGCTCCATTCTCACAACAAGGATATGAACTTAAGCTCTGATATTAGGAAGAATGAAGTTCAAGATTGGTGCCCTGAAAATTATTTGTTTTTTTAGCTATACAAATAATTTGGATGAAAGGGTTTGCAACTCCTTACAAAACTCATCCAGCTATGCAATAACAGGTGAGTTTATAACTAACACCTTTAAGGCTCTTGCCTCTAGCCAGTACACAAGGGGTCATTTTGGAATGCATTCATTCGGAGGTTGTATTTCAGGCAACTTCCAAATAGGAAACATTTGAATTCCAGCATATTTGCAGATGACAAGGATACTTCCTGCTTGCTCTTGCTCTATACTGATGACTCATCCCATAGCAGCACATTTCCAGCACAGTAAATTCATTAGGACCACAAAGTCAGTTCGGTTATCTCTCTCACTAGAAAGTTCCCTTTTGGTTTAGTCTCAAGTTCTGCTCTTTCTTTCTCTAATTTCTCTGTCATAGGAGTCCTTCTCCAACAAATATCATCTAATACTTCTTTAAAAATTACTATGGAAAACAGATCCAGTATCTGGACTTTGCTTTTCAAGGCAGACTAAAGATTGTCCCAAAGTCTTTTTCAATTTCTGGTCCTCATTTACTCATTTATTATTTTTTTCAAAATTTCAAGGTTTTATCACCACGTAACAACTTCCTTTTCTCATCTCCCTTCAACAAAATAATTGACAAGCATCAATTCACCTCTAATTTTTTTTCTCTCATTTGCTTTACTGTAAGTTTGTCTCTACCAGTTCCCCAACCTCTTTTGTCTGCTCCCTGGGAAACACGCTTTTAAAAAAACCCTGGCATACAGAGATACTTTCTTCAGTTTTTATTCCTCTTTCCACATAACTGTAATTTCTCTCAATATTTGAAACCCCCTGTTACTTCTTTTAACCCCTTTTATTTTATTTTAAACTTTCTTTGTGTTCCCTACAGAGCACCTCAGTGATTTCATACAGCAGATTTCATACAGCCAGTACCTGCTTGGCTCATCTTCTCTGCCTCCCTGTGGTCTGCAAGGGTTTCCTTTCCCTCCCTTGCCACAGGTTTCTCTGGTCTCCTGTTTGTAGCTCAGTAAAGCCAGTCCTAGCTCCTGTTTGCCATGGTTTTGGTCCTCTTTTAATCCACACTATATTCCTGTCATCTCCAAACCCTTCTCACACTATGGGGATATTTAATTTCAGCTCCTGCCTTGGAGTTCACCCTTTATCTCTAGCCTTATTCACTTATAACTTTTACTTTCACAGCCTGGAAGTTTCCTTTGTCAGCTCCCCCTCAACCTTTTCCCCCCAGATGCCTCCTGCACTCCACAGGGGCTGTTTCAAAGCTCCCAGGAAGAGTCTGACTGACACACAGCTTGCATTTCACATTTGAAAGTGAAAGCTCATCACCTCCTGTGTACCTCCTGTAGGCTACAATTTAGTTACTTAAGATGTGTTTCCAAACAGGGAGCTCTCCAATTACACTCCTGTTCTCTTGAACTAATTATCACTAAATTAAATATTCAAATACACTGGATTTTTTTTTTAAGAACAACAAAAAAATGCCACTTATTGAATGACACTTCTGAACAATTACAATACTGACTAATCAATAACTGTATTTTACTTTGTTGTGTGTTTGGTTTTTTTTCCAGCACAGACTTCCTGGGTACAAAGGAGGCATCTTTACTACTGATGGCAATGTTCCTTTTAGCTGTGTTTTATCATGGTCAACAGGTAATGCAAACATTTCCTTCAGCCTTTCCCTTTGTCCCTTGCAATTACAAGATATGACAACAATTATTTCTGAAATACCATCTGCCTTTTTACCCTTTTGAGCACATGACCTTTTGCAATTTAATAAACCATATGCAGAATCTGATTAAAGAAAGCCCACATCTGACACTGCCTAGCATTCTTAAAAAAGCATGTGCAATATTCTATTCAGCAATACTCAAATTATATTTCATTCTCTATTTGAAGGAACAAACATCACACCATTGTTTTAGACACATGTACAGTTCTGGAGGCACCTGACAGCTTCAGTGCACTTGAGTAGGCATAAACCCAAAATATAGAAAGGGAATAAAAACCAGTTAATAATCAAACAATGGTGAAATAGCTTATTATGTTTATAAAGTAAAAACAACAGACTCAAAGAAATTAGGGAAATTTGGGTTAAGCACCAGTACTTGCTCATCTGTATCATGGATGACTTACAAGAATCCTTTCACATGGACCTAGATCTCAAACAGTGTTTAGGGGCCTCAGAGCTTTAGGACTGATATTCTCGAGGAGGAATTGAGAAACTGAGTATTTCAGTAATACAATGCCCAGGGAGAGAAAACTATGGAAAATTTAGATTTAAAATAACAAATGTATTGAACAGTGGCTGAAGCAGGGTGTTTTCTCCACAGTGTTTCTTGCTCTCAAGCTCTGGATGTCAAACATGCTGAGTTGAGGCAGTTTCTGACCATTAGACTGAAAATCTCCAGCATTTCTCAATCCTCCTGGAATGAGGCAGTAAGAGAGGAATGATGCTGTGATGAATAAGACAATATTATACACTTTATTAAAATAACTTTCTAAGCTGTCCCAGAAGTTAGAGCCTCCATTCCTTCCACAGGAGAATAAAAAGAAGCCAACACTTAAATATTCTATTAATTTTCCTACTGTTTATCTTCTTTTTGAGGGAATGAGGAATGTGTTAGTAGGGGAAGTAAGGAATGAAATGAGTTTTGCACAATGTGCAGATTTAAATTTGATGGAAAGTAATGAACTGTGACATATCTTTATCAAGACAAAGTCCACTTAGGAGAAATATGAAACAAATAAGAACTGAACAACTCAAATTTGTGATAAGCCTTATAATATCCCCAGTGATTATTAACATATGTCAAGATAAAAACCTCAGGCTTGAGAATCAGCCAAGGTAATAAGAAAAACAACACTAAATGAGTTGGAGTAAGAATTAGGCAGAATCCAAGCAATGCTCTTCAGGATCCCAATCCTGAGTGTCAATGTCTGTCTTCTACAAAAGCCTGATATGGGGTGTTTAAGAGTGTTTTCCAGTTCAGAGATCTGTAAGCAAAGCACAAGTTATTTTCCATTTTATTAACCCTTCTTGGTCCATAAAACAGGATGGATGCATTAAAACTGCCCTTGGAAATGGTCCCTGAGATGTGCTCAGTCCTGCATGTTCTCCCAAATGATTCATAAGGCCATATGGAATGTTTTCAACTCTGTATAGCTGCCAACTTAATATATATATAAGTTCCATTCAGACCACATTAAAAAAATAAAAAAAAACCAAACAAACAAAAACCTCTTCAAAAGTGTGAATTGAGGAGCATTAAGTCCAATAAACCTGTCCTCCAGCACATCTTCCCATCTCACAAGCTGCAAAAGTATTCTGAAATAGAATAGCTTAAAACTTGTCTTATTCTAAGTGGATTTACTGAAAAATATTATTTTTCTAAGACAATATTTATGGACCTTCAATTTTTAATAATTGACTATTGGTTTTTATCCATTGTGATTTAAAGTTAATGCCATATTTAGCTCCCAAAATTTAAAATTAAATTTGAGCAAAAGGTGTGTGGTACTATTTCATTAGATTTAATTTATTTGCATGTGGCAATTCTCTGCAGAGTGGTTGGGTTGTGTAGCATGTAGAGGACATAATGTTAGGTTTTCTGTGTAATACATCTCTCTTTTCTTCACTAACTATTGTAATTAGAGGTGTTTCTTATAGCAACATATCAGGGCAGGAAAATATGGACTCTTTGGGATTTAAATCCAGAAATATTTCTTTGGGCAATCAAACAGCAAACCTTAAACTCAACCCTACAATTCTTTTTGTTTTAGCAAATATAAGAACTTAGCAAAGTATCTTCTTAATATTTTCTATTTTCAAATCTCATTTATATCACTCCTTTCTTTCTGAGCTGATAGTGTCATCTTGGTAGTCCACTGATGATGAAAGAAAAATATTTAATGTTAAAATGTGATCATAAATAACCAGAATGTTGTTATCTAAAATTTAAAGATTAGCTGCTGCTATTCTGAGCTAGGCTTAGAGATGTGACATTTCCCTGTAAAGCAGTATAAAAAAAATCAGCTCTGAAAAACTACCACAGTTTTTTGCCAAGCTCTTATTGTAGTAGCATTAAATATCTTGAAGCATCAAAGAACTCAAAATCCAGCAGCTGCTCCTATTTGAAGTCAATCTTTGAAATACCTTTAGAAGTCCAAGCAAATTTATAGTTAATTTTTTTCTTATTAGTTAGTTGGTAGAGATAAAAGTCAGTTATTTGGTATGGCTCTGTCTTCTAGCATAAAATAAGGGCGAAGGAAACTGAAAAATATTGAATTTTTTTTTTTTTTAAATACTCTTTCATAACAGGCTTTTATTGTTGCTATTAATTAATGGTCACAAGATAGAAGACCAACACATCAGAAGAAAAAAGTTTGTTTATAAAGCTGGCTACAGCACAGAGAGCAAGTAAAATAAATCACTGCCAAGTTGCACACAGGCTTTGGAAGTTTATATCAAGCCATGGGCACTTTTAGCTTTTAGAAAGGAATTCTCCCTAGAGTTCAGCCAACATAAAAGGTCCCTTGCAAAGTGCTTTGCTTTTTTTCTCCTGAAGAGTTTGCCATTCATGACTGCTGCTGACTAAAACTGTGACCAAGATGAGTCACTAAACAATGCCTGAACCCCCTCTTAGTCATTCCCACCCACTACAGGCTGCTCCTTTATTTCGGTTTGGTATATGAATTATATTTCAAAAAATTCCTCTATCCCAGCACCTTTTGATGTCTCTCAAAATTATAAAATTTATCTGTTTGCTGGCATAATGCATTTATTTGCTAGGTGTTTGCTTTGGTTGGAGCACCTCAGACCTCACAAATATTTTTCTCTTTCAGTTTACTGACTATATCCTTTTTTTTTTTTCATCATTTTCAGTAATACTGTAGCTTAGTAAGTCACCGTTTGTGCTACAGTACCAGCTGCCTTGAAATCTGCTTAAAACTGCTTCAGAGTAACACACACAAAATCTCTGGCAGTATTGGGCTTGTCCATGTGCTGACACACACGTGCATCTCAGGCAAGTGACACAATGCTTCAACATGTTCCCTGCTTCAGCTAGCAGATAGTTGCCATTCATATTTAAATTTATATGAATTTATACATATCTCAACAATGCATATATATGTATGCATGTATAAATTCTGCTGTGCACAGCTTTTGTTCTGCACAAACTCTTCACTGGAAATAATTTCACTTCAGCTTTTAGCTGCAGGTATCAGGCAGTGAGACTTGGCATGTATAAACTGTGATTGTAGACTGTGATCCCAAAATACAGGCACAGAGTATTGCAGTGGATGACAAAGAGACTGGGGGTTTTTTTGGGGGTTTTTGGGGGGTTTGTTTTTTTTTTTTTGGTATGATTGAAGTTGCAAATAACTGCATGTCCCAATGGTAGAACTATATAATTTTTATCCACAGATCTGGACATTCTCTTTGAAAGTACTTTGGGCTGTTATACAGAGTTTTGCTGAAAGATGTTCATTCTTGAGAAGGAGATTTTTGCCAAGAGTTAAGAGTTAGCCTTGTGCTAATTTTCTCATTTAATTTGAAGACACTTATGAAAAGGGGAACATATTTATTTCATACCAATACCTGCCAATACCTGTCTGACTCCATTATCTAAATAATAAAGATATGCTTAAAGGGAAAATAATTTGGTGACAGTTTATATCCACTGACCATAGCAGTAACATGACAAATATTATTTTACACAAGATTATACTGAGAGTCTCACTGTACATAAAGCAAAGAAATAATCTCTTTTTCTGGCAAGAAAATCAAATTGTTTCAAAGATCTTCAGCAGGAGCAGCCTGCCAGGATGGCAATACAATCTCTACTGTTATCTTGTCAGGTTTTATTTTTGCCTCGTTTTTCTTTCTGAAACTACAGCTTGAATACACAGCAAGGCTGGATTTTCTGTGGCGTGTCCAAGCAAAAGAAGAAATCAATGAAATGAAGGAGCTAAGGGAGCACAATGAAAACATGCTACGGAATATTTTACCCAGCCACGTTGCCCGTCACTTCCTGGAGAAGGATCGGGATAATGAAGTATGTGTCAGTTTTCTGATATTTTTGTCTGATTAGCAAAAGAAAAGTAGATCTGGTAGGAAATTGCTGAAACTTATTTCTTGATAGGATTCACTGCACAAGCACTGACAATATTTGGTATCTGATCAACACTAGAAAATAATCATGTTTTGAAGTAAAGGTTCCAGCACTGCATGTGGAGTGATGTTTCCATGTTCAGACTCCCCAGTAGGAAACACATGGGTCACACACAGAGAAATTCTGGCAATAAATCACCAGGATGGCTATGGGACTGGGGTGCATGATGTGTGAGGAGAGGCTGAGACACCTGAGATCATACAGCTTTAGGAAGAAAAGACTGAAAGAGCATCTCGTTGTCTTCAAGCACCTAATGAATATTTATAAAGAAGACATTATTAGGGGCCTGGAATATCTCTCTTATGAGGAGAGAGGAGAAGACTGAGAAGGGAATCTCATTTAACCCATTTAAATGTCTCCAAGGTGCCAGGCGCTTTTCAGTGGTGCCCAGGGACATGACAAGGACCAATGTCCATAAATTAAAACACAAAATGTACCACCTCAACATGAGGAAGAACTGCTTTACACAGAGGGTGGCAGAAGTGGAACAGGCTGCTCACAGAGGTCATGGAGACCCCTGTCGGGATGTATTCAAATTCTATCTGGATGCATTCCTGTGTAACCTGCTCCAGGTGACCCTGCCTGGGCAGAGGGGGTGGCCTGGATGACCTCCACAGGTCCCTTCCAACCCCAATAATTCTGTGTTTCTGTGGTTTTGTGATTCTGTGAAAACAGAGGGCTCAACCCTCAAATCAAAAGGACTGTGAAAGACTTGATCTAATTGGTCCTGCTTTGAAAACAAACAGTATTAAACAAGATTCAGAAGTCTGTTCCAGTCTATGACTTTGTGAAAAATCTAGTATTTGAGTCTATGAAAATCTACTATTCATAAAAAAATTACATGAATTTAACAGAATGTCTGTGCAGGTTTATGATAGCCCAGTGTTGCAGAAGTATTATTAGAGCCTATGGAAGGAACAAGCTGCAACAAACCTGAGGCTGTCATATCTTCAGACACAAGAGAGCATTCTTGCCATTTCCTCTTGCCCCTGAATTGCCTGTTTGTGGCAGATAACAAAACAACATTTCAGAGACGTAGTTTATGGCTATGTTCCTAAAAAGTGTTTGCAGTACACAATGAAAAGCGTGATAATGAAGTCTCTGAATATTCCTAAAACAATTTTTCAGATGGAGAAAGGAAAGTCCAGAATTTGTTTCTGAAAGCAGTAGTAAGTCACTTATTTCTTATTTGAAACAATGTAAATGTATATTATAATATTATATATATTAAGGTGCTGTATGATGAAATTGAAATTTCTCCATGTAATGTTGGAATTATCTTTTATAATGGGACGGAATGTTACAAGATTCACCTTGCTAGTACTGGTATATCTACTGATCATGCAGCAAAAAAAGTACATTTTGGAAATGGATGTAGCCAGACAAATTAAACTGCACAATGAGGAATCATTGTGTTCTGATTTCAAGTATCACTTAGGGAAGGATGACATAGTGAGAAGCTACAAGAAAAGGCACTTTAGAAATCATTCTTGAGAAATTTTACACTCTGTGGGTATGAAAGTGCCACAGAAACCCTGCTATGCACATGAGAAAAGGTGACTGTGAAAGCAACCAGGTTAAAATGTTTCATTGCAAATGGAGCAGACCTCAACACTAGCCAAGAGTGTGTTCTGGCATATCTGCATTATGGATTTTCAGGGAATAGGTTTTCCATCTTACACTTTCATTCATGTATGGTCACATGCATAATAATCTTCAGAAGCAAGCAGATGCCCCATGGATCACTACTTATGCTTCAATACTTCATCACTGAATTAAATTCCACCACCCCTGCTTTTTATAAAGCAATTTCCAGAGTAACTATACTTGGGATGATTTATGCATGAGCTGGCAGACAGTAAGATCTACCAGATTTCAGTTCAAACAATCCTGCAGTTCATGTCTGGCCATTAAGTCAATTTCTCTGCTCTAAAAAAAAAATTAATTCCCAAATGTGTACTGTAGCATTTTCTTATGGATGTATTATTTCTGTCCTTATGCTTCTTACCAAAAATAGAAAAATGGAGCAACTGAAGGCTCAGGCAGTTGTCTTCTATCTTCATGATACAAGGCAAGAAAATGGCTGAGTGTATTCGTGCTTCTCCTAGCACACATTGTCAAATAAGCATCCACCAATTCATGTGTGTATGACCTTTTTCTATACCCACAAAAGGGAATAAAAAAGTTCTTAGAGTATGGCTTCCACAATCCTGATGATGCTCTTCAGTGAAAGAAAGGGTAAGGCAGTAAGGGAATCAATCATGTTTCCTCAATCAGAGCTTTGCAGTGGCTTTGGAAACTAGAAGGATTTCCCCGCTTTTACTCTAAGACACATTGTAAAAGAGCCTGGATAAGTAGAAGCATTAGCAGCATCTCAAAGAGCAGAGCAGAGGTTCAGGATGCTTTTTGAGGAGAAGCAGGTGAAGAAAGAAGAACCTGAATTGCTCAAGTCAAGTGCATGGCAACCAGCAGTAAATCTTTTTATCATGAAACCAAAGCATTAAAATTTCTTAAAGCCACTAACAAGAACTTTGAGAAAAAAGTACTGGAGGTCATAATGATATAAGAAAGGTTCATAAACAGAAATGGAAGTGTCCACCATTAGGTAAAACGACAGAAATTGAAGCCAGGGGGAAATCAAATCGAAGGAGAATACATATGATGGATAATATACATTAATATATATTAAAGCTAATATACATTAGCCAAAAGAACAGCATACCAGGAGTTGTGGCAGCAGTCCTTGGAATCTTTAATATTGAAATTAGTTTTTTACCTAAAAATTAGCTTTAGTTAAAACAAGAGCTGTCCACATTTTCACATATGTAATAGCACAAGCACCTCCATAGATAAATCTGTCATTCAGTACCAGAGTGAATTATATGAATAATATAAGTAGGAGCTTATTCCAGGACATACTTTATCCTAACAGCCTTCTGTGACTGATCCCTTACAAACTGCTTTCTTCCCCCCCCCAGTAACTCTATTATCACTCCCACTTCTATTTCTCCCTCCTTTAGAGCCCTAAGAGCAGGAATATCTTCTAGACCCAGGCAACCAAAGAGCTCCACAACCTCCTTAGGAGAACCAGAGTTTACCAGAGAGTAAGGGTTTTCTGAAAACTTGGGAATAAACAAACTTGTAAGGAGCTGCAGTAGTGTGAAGTACAAATTATCCACCAGAAAATGTGATAACTGGTACTTGTACTTGGCAATGAATCTTTCATGTCTTCAAGTCATTCCCCATATAAATCAAAAGCAAAATTTTTATTTCACTTTTGCTGGTGTAGCTCCTTGACTTGAGAAGCAGAAAGAGCAGGAATTCAAAGAAAGGGAAAACCCTGCATATAATCCGCAATAAAAATAGTAAGAGCTGTCAGCCTCCTCCTGTTGAACCTGCCTAACCCTTAATACACTAATGCCAACATCAGATGTTAAGGTATTATGCATGGAAAAATTAAGAAAACTATTTTAATTGCTGCCAGTTACATTTTCTCCCTTATGTTACCACTTCATTTTTCCTCATTGTTTTTTTAGGAATTATACTCTCAGTCCTATGATGCTGTTGGTGTGATGTTTGCTTCTATTCCTGGATTTGCTGACTTTTATTCCCAGACTGAGATGAATAACCAAGGAGTAGAATGTCTGCGCTTACTGAATGAAATCATTGCAGACTTTGATGAGGTAATACCAGCTGCTGATGGGGTTTAAACTATGAGTTTCCAAATGGCAAATATATCATCCTAAATTATAAAATTTGGTAATTATTTTGCTTCCAATAGTTCTCTGATTTTTTTTTCTCATATTACATTTGTCTGGTTTGCTTTTTTGCCCTTCATCCTGCCAAACATTGGTCTGAAAGATCTAATGAGATAGAGACTGAAAGCAATATTCGAGTTTAAACATCTATAAAAGCACCAGAGTATCTGAAAGTAGAAAATATTTCAGTTCTGTAGCAGAAAGAAGTATGAACAAATCTGCAACTGTTCTGGAAAATAGTGGTCTAAATACAAACAGGTAAAAGTGTTGCTTTAAAGGTGTTGGTTGAATGGACTCAATGAATATTAAAGGATAAAACAGTGCTCAGTTAAATGTGAAGCACACAGCTCAGAAGCAAATGTTAGGTAGAGAATGAGAGGTGGTGGTGACATGAACTGAGGAGATTTGTCTGCTTAGGAATTTTATTGAGAGATAAATGAAGTTCAGCTTCTTGTTCTACAGAGGAATTCAGAGGTGAGGAGATTTTTTTTTTTAATGGAAAGAACACAGAAAGGGTAAAGAATTTATTTAGATATTCTGTCCAGTTAATTAAAAAAAAAAAAAATTAAAAAAAAAGAGGACAAGATAAAAAGGAGAAAGGAGAAGTCAGAACCCCAATGTAGCTAGTTCTAGGTGGAAGCAAAGAAAACCTGTAAGTGAAGGCAGGAGAAATTGACATACTCTGCAAAGTACTTTGTGAGGAAGCATAGACAGGTGGTACCATGTCCTGCAATGAGCCCAACAGGAATTAAGAGAGTAGACAAAGCATAGGCCAATTAAGAACTTTAAAAAAGGTTTCAAAACCAGGAAAGATGAAAAAGTACTGCCAAAATTACCTAGCAGAGTGAATTTTAACCTCTCTACTGCAGGCAGTTTTCAGGAGTGTGTAGCCCTCACTGAGTCGTAAAAATAGAATTGGAACCAGCTATACTTATCAATGAGGTTGGACCTATGCACCAGACTGCAATGGTCCAGACAGAAAAGGGAAGGAGAAAATATCATTGGTCTGTGACTTCCATCCTGGGCACCTGCATGGGCAATGAGTGGCTGCTCACAAAGATTGTACCAAGACTAAGATTACTGACACTGAAATTGGGAATGACATTTATCCATATAATTGGTGAGATACTAAAACTATGAGTGGGAAATAGAAGAATTCACGGAGAACATTTCCCTGTGCATTTAAACAGAGAACAAAACTTCCCCCTCATGAGAAGAACTCTGTCACCTGCTAAGCTCCTGCATTGCATTCCCCATGGGTATAAATGCCTGCCTCTTACCTCCAGGATCTAGCACAGCTGTCAGCATGCTTCTTGATTAATAGTTTTGTTTTTATTTCCAGACCTGATTAAAATGATTACCCCTCAAACTTAAATTAATTCAAAGCAATAGTCTTTGCATTAGGATATTTTGTCATGCACATTCATGTAATCTTCACAACAAAATTCCTTTGCTGCTGTGGCAATTACTGAAGACAAGGTTTTAATCAAAACCCTAACACAGTACTACTTTTAGGCCCCTAACACCTGCTCTGTAATTAATAAAGGACTAATTGGAGACTGTATTATGTCCCAGACATGTTTAGTTGAAGAATAGATATGTTCTTGGTACAGGTAGCAAATGAAATTATGGGATCCCCTGCTGACTGCTAACCTACTTGCAGCATGCTCATGCCATTAGTTTACTCTGTCTAAGCAATCTGAAAAGTGATATGCCAGACAGAGCAACTGAAAGGAGTAACCTTATCCATGGAAAAGGAACCAGAAATCATTCCAGGTGCAGTGTTTCAGGGCTAGCAATGTTTCCATGTAACTATTGACTGACACTGTACAATGTCACTATTCCTTCTTTTTTCCCCATGT
Organism: Muscicapa striata striata; assembly: GCA_030060385.1. Taxonomy (NCBI): domain Eukaryota; kingdom Metazoa; phylum Chordata; class Aves; order Passeriformes; family Muscicapidae; genus Muscicapa; species Muscicapa striata. The sequence goes on from JAREIS010000046.1 coordinate 1,995,917, forward strand.
CCCTTGCCAAGATTGCCTGCTGTTCAATACAGCCCCAGGAGCAAAATGCAGATGTGCAGCTCGAGAGCAGAGCAGCTCTGTTATCCATGGGGAAACTCTGCTTCTCAGCATCAAGTGAACACCTCTGCAGAGATACCCTAATGCAGAAATCTTAGCACAGGAGTGTAGGACACAGGCACTTGATGCCATTTGTACATCCTAGGTGGTTTGGGACACCCACACAGGGTTGTCAGCTCCCATACTGCATCCTCAGAAAATTCATGTTCTGGAGCAAGCCACTGGATGTTTTCAAGGCAGGAGTACTCTTGATCACAGTGCACATACATGTTTAGACAGCTGAACTGAGTTCCTAAACCCTATATCAGTTTCTACACTGTGAAATGCCTCTTTTCCTTACAATAATAATAATAATAATAATAATAATAATAATAAACATATACAGGGCCAAAATGATGCTTCTGAATGGAAGCTGTGGTAAAAATACAAGTTGACCTGGTTTGAAAAATGTGATAGGTACATGAGAAGGAAATCTGGGTTATTTTTCTTTTTAGAGGTTTTTCCTTATTGATGCAAAACACAGCAAGATTACAGTCTGGATCTGTTACTTTGCTTTCCACATAATGTTAGAGAGACAAAGCCAGTTACAAAAAAAGTAGTAAATAAATAGTGAATGTTGGAACATAAGCTGCACTGACAGCTGCATGGGGTAGGTGCCCACAGAAGAGTCAGATTGTGACAGGGTCTTTCTTGGGGAATGGGTGAACGTGGTCCAAAAATCAGTTTTGCAGAATAGGTCGTCGATTACTGTAAAAATACAGACTTCATTCAGTTGTTCTTTTCCCCACATGGTTCAAAATTTTTTTACTTCCAAATTACCAAGTCCTTCTGACAGCTAAGGCAGAATAGGAGGTACTAGTTTCTGGACTGGCAAAAAGAAGCAAATATGAACATTGAACTTGTATCATTGCTTTCTTTTTGTATGACTGTAGTTTTAAGACACAAGGCTAAACTCCCTTTCTTAGAGATGTTAGACTAAAAAATTAACAATATAACATTTCTGCAGGTACTATGAGTCTTGAAGGAATTTTTTTTAAATGTAATATTCTTTCTAGGCTTTTTAATATGTCATTTATGTATGTTAATGTTACATTTAGGATTTGTGTTTTCAGAAGAGCTTTCTTGTTCACATTTTTTTTTTTTACTTTCTTGCATTTTATTTATCCTGCAGTGATTTATATAGTATATATACAGATATTAATATATTATGTTGCCACAAGCAGAGGTTTCAACAGAACACTGGATCCTGCTTTCAGATTCTTTGGTTACTTTGCAGTTGTCTGCTGTGTCCTGCAATATTTTTTTTGTAAAATTTTGTACATGTGATCCCAGGGTCTGACCTCCACACAGCCTTGGCTACACATGAATTGCAGCATCAAGCCATTAGATTCTTTTTCGACACAAACCACATCCAAGTGTTTGAAAATGTGTCCCTGGACTATCATGTTAAATAAGCAGCTTATTTAAAATGTTTTAATAAATGGCAGCTGATTTAGGACTGAGTTGGAATATCTTTCCCCAGTATCAAAATCCATCATCCTGTCATACCATGAAGAAAGTAATTAGTAAATAGACCATTATTTGAAGAAGGAAAGAAGCTATTGAAGAGTCCATATAAAGCAGGGGACAAAAAAAACAAACAGATTTGGAAACAATAATGAATGAGGAAAAAACCCAAAATTTGGGATCATTTTTTCTATATTGTATCACAGCCAATGATTTTTTCTTTCCTAAAAAGAGTAATTTTAGATATTTATTATAAATTTTAAATTAGTGTGCTGTTTGCTGTTGCTTCCAGCAACCATCTGGAAATGAAAACATGAACTGTTTTCAAGCAAGACCATTTTCTTCCCTTGCCCACACACGGTGCTCTCAGACTGCTCATGGAGGCAGAGCCCAAGAAACAATCTTTTTCTTTAAGAGAGCAGTAGGAAGAGCTGCCCTTGTAAGAGGGAAGGTCACACAATGGGCTGTTCGGGCAGTTTGAAGAAAAATGAGAAGCAGGTTAAGTCTTTGGACTTTGCTGGCTTGGACAGGAGCCATTAAGCATATGGCTTTGTGTTCCCTCCGTGCAGGCTGAGCAGCCTCCCATTAGAGACAGATGGTGCCATATCTGCACACCCACAGCAAAGCTCTGGCTGGCTGCACTGGGGTCACTTAGTGCCAGGGGATATTTCATGTTATGCCTTTGGTGTGTTTCTCCCTTTGAATGAAAGAATCCCTTTAGTGGGCAGGAAATTCCAACTCACAAGACGGAAAAAAAGAATGCACAACAGTGTAGAAAAAAAGAAAGGGGAAAATATTTTGTTACATTTTTGCCTGACCACAGAAAGACTTTTTTCCTTTTAAACTCCAACTAAATCGAGGTTTTAGAATTGAAAGTTTGAAACTCCTTTTTTTTTTTTTTTTTTTTTTGAAGTGCTTTTTTCCATCCCATGACTTCATAACCATACTGATCCCTAAACTTATTTGATACCATACAGCTTATCACAAAGTGTTACAGGGTGTTTGGCATTAACACCAGCAACAAACATTTTCCTGTGATGAGGTGATTAATCCCACATCCCACACCCTGTTATCACTGATAGAATCCACATCCTCAACTCTGCTAAGGACTTTCAAGGAATGTGAAGCTCGTGTTTCTATTTTATGGAAAGTCTTAAGTTAAACCATAAATATGGACTTGGAATAGGGACCAAACTTTTGCTCCCACTTCATTCAGTCACTTTAGTCACTCAACTAAATTTACTCTTTGTCTTCCAGATTCTCAATCTGACAAGTTCTTCATATCTACTTAACACCCATAGCTATAGCAAATCCCAGATAAATACAGGCATTTACCATTTCCCATTGGTTCCTGGAATTTTTTTTTTAGAAGGGGAAAATACATAAATGTATGTACTGAATGATCCAATGGACATGCTGGTGTCCAGTCTGACACTAAGTAGAGGGAACAGGGGATATAAGAGGACTTGGTCTCTTACAGGATTTCTTTGGGGGCATCTACTTCCATCCATTGACTGTGTAAGATCATAAAATTATAGAATGGTTTGGGTTGGAAGATCATCTTGCTCCAGCCCCCCTGCCATGGTCAGGGACACTTTCCACTGGACAGGTTGCTCAGAGCCCCAGCTAGTCTGGTTGAATACTGGTCTCATCACCTTAATTGTTGCTGTAGGAGTACTTAATTTGCAAACTGAGTTCCCCCAGTAGAGTTTTAGGAACACTGTTAAGTGATCAAGTCTTCTATTCACAGTTTTTCTTCACTGACATTCAGTGATCACACCTCAGGAAATGCAGGACTTGGATGCATTTCTCTTAGGCTTGAATATGCATGTCTTATATTATCCATTGTGGAATTTACCAAACAGCACAACTAAGCTTGCATGCACTTAGTGAGCAGATGATGTTCCAGAGTTCCAGATCAGTGTTCCGCAGAACCCAGAATAAATTGTGTGTCATGACTGACTCAAAGATACCACAGGTGTAAAATTGCATTCTCACATCTTTAGAAGCATTTTGTGTTAGGAATTACAGGAGTAACAGTATTTTTTTTTTACATATGCATTAGTTACTAGGTGAAGAGAGATTTCAAGATATTGAAAAAATTAAAACAATTGGCAGCACGTACATGGCCGTGTCAGGATTATCACCTGAAAAACAGGTAAGAGGATAATTTTCTTTAAGAAGTAAAACTTGTGATACTTCTAACCATTCACACTTATAAATATGTTATCTCTATGTTGTTCATAAAACTTGTTTTGCTAAAATAAAGTAGACATTTGGGGCTTCTGGCAGACAGCAGTTGCACTTCTTGAAGAATTCAAATGCCATCTTGTGCTTGGAACAAGAACCATATGGATTCTTTCCTCAAATTTAGGTTTATAGGAGAAAAAATAATTCCTTTCAGTCACACCAATGTGAATCTAGATCAGGTCTATCTATATCTTTAGACATACTCTAAAACCACCTCAGTAACTCAGACAGGAACATTACTGACAACCTCCAATAATCGATGGAGAGGATCTATTAACTGACAGTGTTCTTATGCAAGTGTAATTCTGCATTTATATTCTTTTTTGATACAGCCTATCTACACACAGCATGCTAGCTACACATCAAAAAGAAAGCAAATCATCAGTTCAACTGAAGAACAAGCAAACCAAGGGGATAAATTGTCACAGAGGACACACAGTTACAATCTCACACAAGACATATGAGAGAAATTCATTCATAATTCCACACAAGAATTTGCCTGGAAACAAATTAGATGAGGCTCTAAAATACATCCAATGAGAAGTCATCTGTTGCTGAAATCTGTTTCTTTAGCAACCGCTGCCTGTCCCCAGGAAGAGCAGCACAAAAAGGGTGTGCTGCCCCTGACTGGTCACAGGCTGGGAACCACACTGATCAGAACTTCTGAAAAGCAGAAACAAGATTATCATAAGCTTTATAAACCAGGAAATTTCCACTGTTTGTTAAGAATACATTATAAAACACATGGAGTGTAACTAGCTGAGCATCTCCCGCCTACAGAGTAACAAGTGATGCTGACAACTAGAAATCCATAAAACTAGATATGCATGGGATTTTTGATTGTCAAAATGCTTCTGTGTAGACATGAGAAAAGAAGTATAGAGCACCAGGGAAATAGTTGGTGATAGCTACACAGCTCCTAATCACTTCCTCTGACTCTTGATGGGGTAAAAATTCCAAGGGAGAAAAGCTTCATTGCCTTTCCAAGACTGATTAACTCTTCTCTTTTCTTGAACTAGAATATCTTAATGGAATTTTAATGCATGTTTTAAATATACTTGTCATACGTACATGTCTGTCACCTTGTCAGCACCTAAGAGGTGCAGGCTGCTGAGGGAGGTTGGCATGCTGTGAACAGAGCTAGTTAAGGATAAGGACCAAGCATGGTGTGAACAGAAGAAGGTGATGCCAAGGAGATGTTCATGTTCATTATTAAACACACAGGATGATGAAAACTGCAAAGGGCCGGACTGCATGGCCCAGGGAGAAACTTAAAATCCTTTGTACTTTGAACTGGAAATCTGAAGAAATAATTACCTTGCTTCAGAAGAGATGAGATACAATAATTGGGCCAAACCCACAGCTGTTCCTTACTGTGCTGCCTCCCTTGAGAGTCCCTGCCCCATCACCTGCTCTGTTGGTTCCCTGGGAAGACAAAAACCTACTGCTGGTCCCCATCTGTATATCCACTGCTTTGTGGGAATGGAAATGGAAGGGGAGGAGCAGGAAGTGACTTTCCTGCCCTAAGCAAAGGCAATTAATGAACTACACAAGAGCCTTTCCTCTCTCCCTCAACCAACCCCAGATTGCCTGGCTTGCCCTGTTGTTCCTGTCATCATAACATCTCTGAGAGCACTTGAATTGATGCTTTTCCTGGGTGACAGTTTCAGTAAAGGAGAATTACACATCCTTCACTTCTTTCACTCTGCTTCTTGCTTATGTGGGTCATAAGCACATGTTCTCACTTGATTTTGACCCTTGAGTCTGAACAATCTCAATCCTCTCTATACTTTCCTTCTCAGCCTTAGACATGTTTTCACATGCCTTGTTAACTCTCATGATTGCCTGTCAGATTGTTGACAGAGCGTTACTTTCTCTGGCCCTTTAGGCTGCTCTCTATCCAGTTATACTGGTATAACATAATGGGAAGCATTACCATTAATAGCAGTGTACCTCTCTTCCATCTAGAATGTTGAGCCTGGATTCCAAATGCAATCACTTGGCACTTGCAGGGATGGGTGGCAGCTGGGCAAATGGAAAGCTTTATTAACATATTAGTGTATAACTTTTTCCTCAGCAATGTGAAGACAAATGGGGGCATTTGTGTGCCTTGGCTGACTTCTCCATAGCTCTGAATGAAAGCATACAGGAGATCAACAAGCACTCGTTCAACAACTTTGAACTCCGTATTGGTAAGCATGGCTCAAACACCAGAGCTAAAATGGGACTTTGTCTGCAAGGATGTGACTCCACTGAGTGCACTCCAGGAACATTGCAAGCACATGCACAATTTAGGAGAGCCCAAGGACTATATCCTCTGTTTTCAAATTGGCTTAATCCCAGGCAAAGTCAGAAATATTAAATATTCCATTTGCAGAATATAGGCCTTGATTTGGGGATTGCAGAAGTTCAAAGTTTCAGTGAATTGTGAATGGGGAACATAATTAATTTACTGTCTTTAATAAGTCTGGTACTAAGAACCCACAGATATAACACAGAAAGTGAACAGGACAACCTAGATCCAACCTCAAAACTAATACTCACACAGTCTCTAATTAATCTCCCTATACAATATTCTCCTTCAGTAAAGGGACAAAAGTAGTTTCTCCTAAACCCTGGGAGTAATACTTCTGTTTTGCACAAAAATTTAATTCCATCTCTGACCTGACCAGTGGCAGCATCTCTGAATTCTCTCTGTGATGGGTAAGCTATTGTTCTGGATGGAATATCCTGCATGGCTAGTGGAATGGGACACAAAAAATGGCCTGAATATATGGCACATAGCAGGAATAAATTTGATGACTTCTCATGCTGAGTGGATCACTGGCCAAAACCAAACCAAACCAAACCAACCAAACCACACCACAAACAAACACCTGGAAGGGACATGTCTTTTATAGATAATCCTGCCATAGAAAAACTGAAATATATTCATCAGTCACAGCATGGATATTCACAGCATCAGTATCTGATCTGCACTTCCTAACGGTTTTGAACACAAAACTCATAGTTCCCAAGATTTCTCAAGGACCAGGCATCCACACTTAGTAAAAAATTTCATAGAGCATGAATGCAGAACTATTTGATAATATTTCTATCACCATTTGAAAAAAAAATCTTTTAAAAAAGGAAAAAGAACTAAAAAACTAAAATATTATTTTCCAAAAGATATCTTACACTCTACTAAACTTATTCTTGAATCATTATAGAAAAAAATTGCTTGTCTTTTCATACAACAATCTTGCAAAATGCAGTTTTTCAATAACTTCTCAGGATGCTTTAACATTTTCACTTCATGGAACATAAGAATGCAATTTCTTGACTGTAGAGCACTAACAAGGTCACCCTCAAAAAGTGGAGTTCCAGAAATCTTTCTTACAATCTGAGAATAAGTCTTCAGGAGCTTTGGCAATAACGTCCAGAAACAGATGACACATAAGTATTGAGATTCCACTGACGTGGGTGTCCCATACAATAAATCTTTTGATATCACTTTTCAAGTTTCCTAGCTTTTCCAGATTTTTTTTTTTGGTTTGTTTAATTTCTCTATATACGCACCTCTTTCTTAAGCCTAAAGATCTGTATCTGAAGCAGGCTTTATTGATTCTTCAATGCAAATATGGGTTTTAGTCATTATTGTACACAGTTTATGTTCTCTTTTTCTTTCTTTTTTTAAATCAGGGATTAGCCATGGCTCTGTTGTAGCAGGAGTTATCGGTGCTAAGAAACCCCAGTACGACATCTGGGGCAAAACAGTGAATTTAGCAAGTCGAATGGACAGCACAGGTGTTAGTGACAGAATACAAGTGCCTGAAGAAACGTACCTGATCCTGAAGGACCGAGGATTTGCCTTCGACTACCGGGGAGAAATTTATGTCAAAGGTATCAGTGAACAGGAAGGAAAAATCAAAACATATTTTCTTCTAGGAAGAGTTCAACCAAATCCTCTAATCCTACAACCAAGAAAACTGACTGGACAGTATTCATTAGCAGCTGTTGTATTAGGACTTGTACAGTCTCTTAACAGGCAAAAACAGAAGCAAATTCTTAATGAGAACAATAACTCTGGAATCATAAAAGGACATTATAACCGGAGGACTTTGCTCACTCCTGGTGGATCTGAAGCAGCAGCCCAAGCAGAGGGGGCTGACAAAACTGAATTGCCATAATCAGCATTGTTTGTGGGGTTGTTTTTTGTATTTCTTTTATATATAAAAATAAATATACAAATAAAAAGGGTTTAATTTTTTTTAGAAGGAGTGTGATTTTTTTTTCTGATATGATATTTCAATGAGATTCAAATTCCTATATTTTAACAAATGGTGCCAGCACGTCTCCCCAGTCAGCTGTGATTAACCTCTGAATATCCAGACACAGTAGGTGTAGGCCATCACTCTGCTGTGTCATCTACCTGCAGAAAGGGGCAAGAATAAACCTCTGACTGGAGGGATTTAGAACATGAATTGTGTAGGCAGTTAAGGATGGCGAAAGGAAGAAATACTGTCAGATTTTTCAGATTAAAGCAAAACAAAAGGAGATTGAGTAGGTTCTTCTCACCTTTAATTGCCTTCAAGTAGATTTATACAATCTAAGGTAGTTGCCTTGTCCCCATAACTACAGGAAAAATATTGACAATACAGCCAAAGGGTTTTAAAGTGTGTCATCCACCCAGGTATGAAGATCTGGAAGACAGAAGAGAAGAATCTTGTCCTAAACTCAGTGATTCCATTGAGTTCACTCTTCAAATAGACTAAGGGATCCTCCTCACAGCTGGGTGACTGCCCTGTAGATAAATTGTATGTTGGTGTCCAGCTGACCTCTTGCAGCCATGGCAGGAGGTCAGGGCTCTCCTGTGGGCATTATGGCACATCCATCAGTCCTGTTTGGAGGGCTCAAACACACTGTGCTGTCCTGATTGGCACAGAAACAGACAACAGACTCACATCTTGAATGACATGACTGGAGCCTACAGCTGAATCAATTGTACAGTCAAGAAACGAATCCGATTCCCTGGTGTTGTTTTCCAGAGTTCTTCACTCAGTCACCAGTCCGAGTTGTCACCAAAACAAGGGTTTTCTGAGACTGTAAAATGAGTGTGTGTTGAAGCAGGAGACAAAACTCACTGCTAAGCTCCCACTCAGCTGCCCCAAGATGAGGGGAACCCAAGACTGAGAATACCCTAAATTATTTGTGTGCCAGCACAGACAGTCCTAGTGAGATGCTACAAGGGCACACCTCAGTGCTACAAGTCCTGCATCAAAACCAGGTTAACTTTTTGGGGACTGGCTATTCAACTTCACCTTGGAAAGAGTAAATATATACCCCAGGTTTGTACATGCACTCATGCCATGATTCACAGTGGGCAGTAAAGTGCACAAATGAACCTCTCTTCAAGTCTGTTCTCAAAGGATCTGGGCTTGTTTCAGTAAATACTATCTTTAAAGTAAATCACAGACAGCAGAGCAGAGCCTGTAATCACACAGCAATCTCCAGATGAACCATGCTCAAACACTACAGTGCAACATACAGATTCTTTGTAAATACAGACTTGCTTTCTGCAGGCTGCTGTTACCTGGCCCTGAATAAAAACTCGGATTCTAAGGAGCACTGCCACTGAATTAGACTCACTTTTAGAAAATGACCAATTTGGCTGGAACATCCTGACTAATATATTTTTGAAGACATTACTGTTCACTAACAAAAGAGGTACCAAGACATGAAAGTGTTTAATTGTAATGAGATTTTTAAAAATGCATTTCAGTTTAAAGTGACCCAATTAACAGGTTTGTAGGGCAATGTTTTATCCATAAATTGTCATATTCTGAAATAGAAAATAAAAAAGATAGGTAAATTCAACAGAAAGTTAAATCACTGAATAGTGGGTCTGAAGAGAGAAAACAATGAACAGTCTGAAATGTTATACCCAGTGATGTTTCAACCAATAACTGAGCTTTCATTCCAAGTGTTACTTCTTTCAGTCCCCAGAAATATCACTTTTATGCCATGCATGGAAAGTCAAACCCTTTACCTCTCCTAGGCAAGTGCTGATACTGTAGGAGATGAAGACATGGAAGTGATGACCTCTGAAGCATTTAAATTAATTTCATGTTTACAGTGATATTTCAGGAACTAAATAAGGAAGCTTTGGCTGGTTTAAACAGTTCATTAACAGCTGTCCTCTCTTTAACAGCTTTTTTTTTTTTTTCTGTGTTGGATGGGTTCACTTCTCCGAGTCCTCTAAACATTTAATTCTTGCTGATAGCCCAAATTTTCTAATTCTGATTTTCTAATTCTCACCACCTCTGTAACAACAATTTGCAGTGAGTGGAAGGTGTTAACTGGATAACAGGATTGGAGACTGGAGTTATGAGTGCAACTGCACTGCTCTTTAGCACAGGCCCAAATTTCCTGCTTCTTATCAGACAGAGATGTCTTTCTCTGGTATCCCTCTTAAAATCTCCATTAGCATAACTGTGTTCCCGAGAAAAATCACTGGCTAGTGAAGCCTGAGTCCATGTTGACCAGATAAAGAGTTTGCTAAATCAGCTCATTACTGCTAAATCACCTCATTGCCATAAGCAATTCTTTAGTGAGGAATTTCACTTTTTACTGCAGAAGGTAAATCCCTGCATGAGACTATTTTTTATACTTGCTGGTTATTTGTCACCCCAGCAATTGCACTGTTTGTTCCTTTTCATATGTGCTGACCTTACAGGTTCAGCAATGTTATTTCTCTTTGTAGCATCAGTTTTCTGTGGAGCACAGCTGTTGTTGATGGTCTCAGTCTGCTTGTTGCACTCCATGTCTTTATGGTACCATTAGTGTATTCAGCTTTCCCTCACAACCATCTTCAGGGTTTCTTGCTCACAAAGGATAGAATTGCTCATACAAGAAGGACCTATAAAGCTAAACACCCAGTAATTATCCCTTGAAACATGGATGCCTGGGTTAATGAAACCAAATTGCCTTGATATCATAACACTTCAGCCAAAGCAGCTAGGAAATATTGAGAACTTTCATAGATTTTCTCTATTATGAGAATAAAGCCTTGGCAAAATTTAACTACACTCTTTGATGTCACCTTATTTCTTTCTACAAATGTACTCTACACAGAAACAAACTGTAGCAGGCTGCTTCCTCAAAAAATTGTACCTCAGTTCCTCCACAAAGATGCATGTCAGGAGCTCTTAAATGATTTCTAAATAAGCAGGCCGAAGCCCACAGCTTTCTTATCTGAAAAGCGACATACAATCAACTGCATCAAGGGCAGCTTATGCTTTGAAGTACTCAATCATTAAAGCAAATGGAATATTGACAATCTGGATAACAGTTCTGTACCAAAATCATTACTTTGTAGTGCTCCAAGAGCATTTTTGCAGCCATCACACCTATATTCTAGCAAAAAAAGCTATACCTGTAGCAAGAGTGTTGGTTTGAAGGGCAGTGAAGGAGTTTTTGTGCTAATTAATTTATGCCATTGACCAATTTTTATAATGTATATTTAGAAATTCACAGTTAGGTACGGGCAGCAATCAAGGTATCTACTCTTGGCTCACATTAAGACTCAAACCACTGAGTTTAACTCCACTGAGAACAGTGTGATAGATGTGGTATCATTTAGAACTGTGTGCTAACAAAAAAAAAGATTCAAAAAATAGCTTTTAAACACAGGCAAAAAAAAAAAAAAAAAAAAATCACTCCCTGTTCTCAGCTTTAATCCATTCCTGATTATTTCACAGTTGTTTTCACATTTGGAAAAGCACAGCAATAATAAAAAAAAAAATCTCATCTAATCCTTTTCTCATTAGCAGAACTTCAGCTGCCTTTCCTAAGTGCACTGGGAGTCAAGGAGTTTATCCAAACACCCAGCACAGAAAAGTGCCTGATAGCCAAGTTTCCTGGGGCTGCCCACTGTGGAGCAGCAAGGCAGGGAGCAGAGCCTGGCTCCACAGTGACCTGACAAACAGGCAGAAAAATCATCAGAGGAGCAGGAAATAACCACATTAACCATCGTCAGGGGGACATGGTGAGCGTTATAATTGCACAGTCAACTTATTAACCTCCCTATCAATCTTCTTCTGTGCAGTGACACAATTCAGGGGTTGTGCTTTCCCCAGCTCTGCTTTGCTGGAGAAGGGAAAAAAAATGACAGCAGAGCAGCTGGCAGATGGGAGGGAAGGGGTAAAAATTCAATATGCATACCTCCAGGCACTTGAGGCTTACAGCAGTTTTTAAGGAATGCTCTCATTAGCTCTTCCAGAAAAACAAAAAATTTCCATTGTTTACACAACTTTAGCAGAGATAGCCCAAAATTTTTATCTTTTCTGTCTATTTACCCCTAAGGTGTTCTATATGTGATAGCTGTCAGAGCTACAGAGCCACCCAGAGACTGATTCATTCAGTTCTTTCATGTGAAAACAACAGCTATATGCAGGGCTGGTTGATCTGTAAAATGCCATCTCATGCTTCGTCTCCTGACCCAGATCTCCCTCACCTCAAGGTGTTTTGTTTTTCTGGTTGTGAAATACTTCCAGATCACAGAATCACAGGATATTATGTTAATATTGATATATTGAACATCTCTCTGTGTCACAGTCCATGTATCTTTTGAGGGTCCTGAAATCAGGGCTTCCTTCAGCTTTGCAATGTTAATTGAAAACAAAGAAGCACCACCATTGCCACATGGAGATGAAGAAGCAATCTCAGCTGGTTTGCTGAAAATCTAAGGTTCTAAAACAAATTATATGTGTGAAATTACTTTTGATTGCAAAAAGCATTGCCCAGCAATATTGATATGGGCTACTCCAAGGGATATTATTACAGCCACAGGATATTAAGTATAATTTGAACTAACTCATCACTTACTTAAAATAATAAAAAATATGACAGCCTCCCCCTATTTGTCATTCCACACAGAGACTATTTTGACAGGCTCTCAGTTTATATATATAAATTTCTATAAATCACCAAGTAATTTTGCTTCAGATGAGTGATTTCCTCTTTTGGACATGCCCAGAACAATGTTCTAAAGCTCCATCCAGGAGTCAGGAGTTACCTGTCAGTTAACCCTGTCTCAGAGTCACCATATTCTGCATGGATAAAACCAAATCTTGCAGTGGCACCAATTCATTCCTTGTGTCCCTGTTCCCAAGAAAGGCAAGACCAGAGGCTTGAACAAGCTGGGAGCTGTTCTTTAGCACTTCTCCCACCTGAATGATGCTGGGAAGAAGATCCCAGCAGGATCTATACCATAAGGTGAATCAACATTCTTCATTAAGAGCCTAATAATCTGCAAGTTGTTACACTTGGCAGTTTGGCAGTCCCAGACCTGTTCACAGGATAATGAAGGCACAGGGAATACATCCCACATGCCACAGCTGACACTGCAGTGTGCAATCACCTGCTGCCCTATGGGGCTCCTCTTTTCCTGGCAATTAACTTGGCAGGACCTATCACCTCTCAGAAGCCACTACAAGGCTGTTAGCAGACAAGTTTTCATGGAACCAACTCTGACAACATCCTTTTCTATTGGTGGTTTGGTTTGGGGTTTTTTTATTGCTTCCTGCAGAACAAACAATAATCTCCATTTTATTTATCCACTCTGAATTTATTCAGAAACAAAAAACTCACCCATACTTAAAACATGATTTAAGCAACAACATTTTCTCCTCTTACTCTCTCAGACAAAGTAGGTGACGTGCCCATTGCAGCTTATGGATCTCCACCATATTTCCCTCCCAGAGCTATGCTGTCCTTACCTCTGTGAGCTGAAAGTTTCCTATAGAGCATGTTTGCAAGGTGATCTCAGGCACCATCTTTCTGCTCACATCAATTTCAAAGCTGGAGGACTGGAACAGAAGGTCCTCTATGTGCCTGAGAATTATATTTAAGAAAAAGAAAAAGAAACTCCATGAAAAAAGTTCCAAGCTATTTTGAGCTTTATGGATAAAAGTAATTATTTTATTTTCAGCTTAAAGGTTACAGTGAGCATAGAGAATACCAGTATCACCCATTGCCCCTAGAACACAGTTTCACGGGTTTTATTTCCACATTTGATGCTGCCTTCACATCTATTCTGTATTCCCATGCAGAGCACACTGACATTGGCCCGTCCTGGCTAGGCTCAGCAACCCATACCTTTGGACTCTCTCTTTGGAGCATCTCCTGTCAAACATTCAAAAGAGAAAATTTTGATAGTAACCACTGCAATGGGGACTTCTGCTTTCAGAAACTTAGCCACACCCTACTGTGGATTCTTTGATTAAGAAGCATCCTTATAACTCCAAATTATCCATCTTTTTTTTTAAACCCATATATATATATGGGTTTATATATGGGTTTATGGATATATGGATATATGGATATATGGATATATGGATATATGGAATATATGTTGTGGATGTCAGAAAGTATTGCATCTTAACATCAATACAGTAGGAAGAAGTTGGTTTTGCTCCATGTTCCAAAGGTTAAAAAACTACCAGGAAAACAATGACAAAAAACTTTCTTAACCTGTCTTTGAGGCAGAGACTGGTACCCAACCAGAGTTCCTCCTTCAAGGTGGAAGCCACTTCATCTAAACACCATCATCACCTTTGTTCAAGGCTATAGCTTCAAATTTGGGCCCCTCTCTTCTGCATAAGTCCATTTAGGATGTCTTTTAGCCTGGCTCACAGCCTTTGCTACTCCAACAGGCCAACAGGACCAGGACAGTGACCATTCCCCCTGTGCTCAGCACTGGTGAGCCTGCACTTCAAACCCTGTGTCCAGCTCTGGGTCCTCATGAAAAGAAAGACTTTGAGGACTTGGAGAGTGTCCAGAGAAGGACAATGGAGCTGGTGAAAAGTCTGGAGCACAAGTCTGATGGGAGCAGCTGAGGGAGCTGGGGTGTTCAGCCTGGAGAAAAGGAGGCTCAGACTTTTTATCACTCTGTACAACTCCTGAAAGGAGGCTGGAGCCAGGTGGGGGTCAGCTTCTTCTCCCAGGTGACAAGAGACAGGACAAGAGGAAATGGCCTCAACTTGCTCCAGGAGAGGTTAAGATTGGGAAAAAAAAAAAAATTTCTTAAAGCATAGTGAGGCATTGGAAACAAGCTGTCCAGGAGCCACCACCCCTGGGGGTATTTAAAAGAAGTGTAGGCATGAACTTAGGGAATTGTTTAATGGTGGAGTTGGCAGTTGTGGGTTAATGGTTGGACTTATTGATCTTAGAGGTCTTTTCCAACCTAAATGATTCTATGATTCTATGGTCTTGTGATCCCTATGACTGTCAAAAATATGTTCATAAAAATTCTGTTATAGGTCAGTGCCAGAACTAAGTCAAGCTCTGTAGCTTATGGAAATGAAGGCTTCACTGGAGTTAATTGATTTAATTCCAATGTATGAATGCTTTCATGGGCCAAACACAGTAGTTTCTTGAGACCTCTTTAATCTAGTGAAGAAAAGCAGAACAAAAATTAAGATGGGAAGCTACACAATACCAAATTGGAAATAAAGCACATACATCTAACAGCAAATATGCTTAGCCACTGGAACAGGACACAATGAAAAACAATGGATCTGTTATCTCCTGAAGAGTTCAAAATGAGACTATGGAGACCTTTGTACAAATTATGCTTTATTCAAATACAAGTGCCTAAGTCCACTGATGGGGAATAAACAATGTGTTTTCTCCAATCTGTGAAATTTCAAAAGACTGGCTGGATATTTCAAGCTTTCTATTTTCTATATCCATGCATTTGGCATCATCTCTTCACCACTGAGATAAAGAGAAAAAAAAGAAAAAGGCAAAATCTTCAGTCCTGAGAATGTTTCACAGCTCTTGATAGTTCTGAAGTACTGACTGAAGATGAGGAAGGAAAACCTTTTCAATTTCATGCATTGATTCAGAGCCTGGAAAAAACATAATTTTATGTTATATGTTTCCCCTTGTGAATGCTCTGGAGGTGTTGCAAACCAGTGGCTCAGCTCGCTGGCAGACATTCCACCAAGCTATTTAGCTTCCCAATCATTTATATAACTGCCTCATTGATTTTACCAAAAAACTCTGTAGTCAAGCATCAAGAAAGAAGCTGAATTACTCCCAAAATTGCCTTCCACCATTCCCACCCCCTTAGTGCTCACTGCCATTTTTCTTCCTTCCCCCAGTGCTCAGAGCAATCACTCCCCATTGCAGTTGTTCTAAGCAAGGCTGTAAGACCCACTGGGGAAGAACATTTGTTTCTTAACAAGAGTTTCTTCACAGAGTTCAGTGAGATGTCAGGATGTGTTCATGGTGTTGAGTTGTGTGACCTTGTCCAACTGAGGGTGTTTGTACTTTCCCTTAAAACAAGAAACGTGGCCTTGACTTAAATAAAAGAAGGGTTTTCTACAAGAGTAATTTATTATAATGATATGTCCCTCTCATTTTTGTACAAAGATGTGATATCACATATACAGGATACCTAGCCTTACAAGGCTTCTGTACGCTTTTATTCCACATCCAGAAAAGCCTCCTGGGAACAGAAAACACAGGATGCAGGAAAAGAAGAATGAAAGGAAAAGCTACCTCTGAACTTGAATGGAAGGAAGAAAAAGAGGCACATAAAACGCTCGTAAAATACCTTCCAAATAACCCGATTACCTACTTACAACCTGCAATTCATGATTTATTTCTCAAACTTCTCACAAAGGTTGACAAGAAGATTTTTTTCCCCTTCCCTACCCATAATTCAGCTACCTAATTCTGAGACCAAGAAGAGAATAACTACTAATATTTCACTTGGATTAGCAGTTCCCACCAAGTGACAGAGGTGAGAGATTTGTACTGGAAGGTCACAATGACAAGGCAGAATGAGTCTCTGCCTGCTGCTCTGAATTATTAATAGTGCCTCACCTCAGAGCACAGCCCAGTCCTGTTCTCTTGTCTGGGACCTCAGGAGAAGGGAGCACAGTTTTCAGTGCACTTCACGCCTTTAAACAGTGCTTTGAGCCCACACAGCTATTTCACACCTGGGTAGTGTCAGGGCAGGGCAGACTTCTTAAAGACAGAACATCCTACTCAGGGGCAGGAAATGAGAATTTCACAAGGGTTATTTTTGGGAAGATATTTTCAATTGCATCTAAGTGGAGGGAGAACAGTTTAGTGCCATCAAGCCCCTTAGATACGGTTAAAAATAGTATTTTTTTTTAAATTATGTAGGCAAAAAATTGCATCTGAAATGTCATGCACCATGATTCCTTTCTATTGTCTTTATGCAATTTACCCCACAGGTTCTGATGTTCAGTCTTTTCCTAATATATCTTACACCATCTTAAATGGTGTTTTTGAGGCAGAGAAGCAGCTTCTTCAAGACAACAGGAAAGCACTTTGCTGGATGCCTGTCATAGGTGTCCTGAAATCATTATAGGGAGTGCCAGCAAGCAAAACTCAGGGGCTTGTCAGTCATGTTTTTGTTCACATAAATGTTCTGAAATACAATGACCTTACTTTCTAAAAAGCTTGACATTTAACTGCAGCGTTCTAGAGTCAGCTGTGTCCATTGTGCCCTTCTGTGGTTGCTCTTGAGCTGGGTAAAAAGTTCTTTTTTCAGAAACATGTTTACAACTTTTCCTACCTCTCTTGGATAAGTGAAAAAATTCAAGGTGTGATGGCTTGCAGAGGAACCATGAACCTCTTCTTTTTAGATTAATTTACCTAGAAAACATAAGATTACATTTCTGCTGCAGAAGCTGACTTTTTATTCCTTCGCAGAAACACTTAAAACATGAAACAAATATGAATGACACAGCAATTCCTTTTTGCACCTGCAGGCAGGATGAAATTATTGGCCAGAGAGATGGAAAAGATGAAGCAGACACAGCTGACCAAGTTACTGATTTGGATTCCCATAGCAGCAAATAACCAGGCTCAGGATAAATCCAGACAAAAGTGCTGTTGTACGTTCCCTTTTCACAATGTCACCACAAGGAAAGGCAGGGAACATGTATTCAGAGCTACGGGCATTGCCTATGGGCACAGCTCTTCTGCACATTATGCCTCTGTTTTTATTGTCTTACACTGAAGTAGTCTAGGGCTGGATAATCTAAATAAATTAGTTTTATGACCCAACTAAAAATTAGCATTAATGTCTGACCTCACTCGATTTTAACTTATGACCTGCATCCTGTCAGTCTCCCAAGTCCTGAAATTTCTCTTCCAACCTGGGGACAGCAAATCCTTTCCTCAGGAGCACATTTGCATTTCTTCATGCATTCACGAAAATTTACCTCCTTCCAGCTGTGTCTGAAGACTCCTTAATCACTTCATGTCTCCACTCTCCTGATACAAATCTCAGCCACAGACACATTGACTGGGGGAATGAATGAGCCCAAATTTTATTGGAACACCAGCCAGCTCAACTAAGACCCTTCTTTCCAAGACAAACAGCATAAAGTGGGTACTGGTGTCTCAGACACCCCTGTGAATTCTCCCCCTAATCTGATCTTTGCTGGTGGCTTTCCCTCATTATCACCATCCTGCCAGTACTGCCAGGCCACTGCAGGGACTAATCTTGGCATTCTTCATGTTAAATCCTGTACTCTTGCTGGACTGCAGCCCCCAAGCGTGATGTTCATTACTGTGCTTGCCAAAGCACATTAGGGACTGTGAGCTCTATTTCCAGAGCAGTCAGATCAGAGCAGATACCTCTCCTGAGTTATGCTACAGCACTTGGCTGCATCAAGTTTGGTGCTGAAACACTTATATGCATGCTTATATGAATTTATTTTAGCACATGAATCTTCCCACACTTGGCATTACCTGAACCCTTGTTAGAGTTAGGTGCAAATTCTTCTTTTTTCTATTTCTTTTTTTTTTTTTTCCCTAAGACAGCTGGTACCATGAGGAGCAGCTCAGGTCACTTGGATTGTTCAGTCTGGAGGAGAGGAGACTGAGGGGAGATCTTATTGCAGTTTCCTCATGAGGGGAAAGGAGACACTGATCTCCTCTCTCTGGTGACCAGTGACAGGACCCAAGGGAATGGCCTCAAGCTGTGCTTGGGGAGGTTTAGGCTGGATATCAGGAAAGGGTTCTTCACCCAGAGGGTGGCTGGGCAATGGAACAAGCTTCCCATGGAAGTGATAACAGCATCAAGTCTGAAGGAGCTCAAAAAGTGTGTGGACAAAGCTCTCAGGCACATGGGGTGACACTTGAGGTGTCCTGTGCAGGGCCAGGACTTGATGATCCTGATGGGTGACGGCAGTGGTAATGAAGAGACAGGGTCTTCACGATATGCCATGAAGCCGTTTATTGATCCACAAAGCAAAGTTTATATACTTTTTTACTTATTACTAAAAATAGCACACCAATTATATTCGTGTTGCTAAGTTATATAACTACATAACATTGCTCAATCTATGCCTTGTTTAAGCTAGCCAGGTATATACCCCATACCAAGCACTTTCTTATCTCTTGCATTCTTTCTCCAAAATCCCGCTTACTCTTGCTAAGGCTTGCGGCCTACTATGGCCAACATATCCATGTCAGTTGTGACAAGCTGAGCAGTGCTTGCAGTCCTGCTCTCTAGTTGTATTCCTACAGATGGGTCCCTTCCAACTCAGCATATTCTATAATTCTATGATGAACATGATGGAAGTTATAAAGAGCCACAAGTACAGAAACAGACAGGATGCAAAACTGCATGCAGAACATACCCATGGGCAAACACAGGCTCAGCCCTGCTTATCTGAAACAAGCTGTCAGGAAATCTACATGCTCTTATGTCTCACATCATTTTATAAATTAATAAACACTAAAATCTGTAATTTGTTGTGGGTGGTAGGGGAAAAAAGAAACAATATAAGCTCCTTTTGGAGGTTGGAAGCTTGAAAAATCAGGGGAATTCAGTAGGGTTTTCTTTAAAAATTGTTCTGGAAAACAATCACATCTGCTGACTGTTGCAGACTAATTCATCTGCAAATCTGTCATGCTGCACACAGAGGAAAACCACAAGCATTAGAAATCATTCCAGTATTTTCTGAGGGATCCATTTACTGTGTAATCATTGTTTAGGTAGCTATGAACAACTTTCTCTCTTTCTTGCTTTCCTGTGACACCCTTAAATAGTACTCAATCTTTTACCAGCACAGAATGCTAATGTGCAGAAAGATCTGCTGTTTTCACTCCTCTACAGTGCATCATTTTTAAAAGGAGTTCTCAATTCATGTGGGCCTCTAATAAACAGCCATCAGATGCTCTGCTCATGTTCAGTACCCTCTGCCTTCAACAAGGAATGCAGATATGTCCAAAAATATACCGCTATTGTATTTATAGCAGAACCAAAAGATTAGAATGCAAATTAAACTGCATGGAAATCATCTGACTTTAAGATCACATCAGTTTCCCAGAAGGACACATAACGTTTGAGGTTTTCAGTTCAGCTGTAAGACCCAAACTAACCTTCAGGTTTTATAGAGAGGCTGGATGAGATGATCTTTAAGGGTCCCTTCCAACCCAAACCAATCTGTGACTCAATGCTGGGAATGAGATAGCAATTGAAATGAGAAGCAGGGTGGCAGAAAACAGGTGAACTTTTCTAACATGATTTCTTCTGGCAACCCCTAGTATTTCCTGTGTTTCCCTTCTAACCAAATCAAAGATTTTTTTTTTTTTTAGTATCTTTGTCCCGTACAGCAGCCAGATGTGCTAGGAATACCTAAGTGGAAGTAATACTGAGAATAACACCCAGGACATCCTCTTGATGGATTTCTGTAAGCCCTGGGCTTTACAGCATTACAGGTATCCAGTGTGTATATCCCTGTCAATGTCACACAGGAGGCTGCAGTAATTAACACCACCATGTTCCATCTGCACAGACAAATCATTGCTCCCCACAATGCTTGAAACCACCTTACTAATATATTGCAACCCAAGAAGTTATGGGACTTTTGTTGTCTCTGATTAGGAAAACATAGCTTAAGACCCAACCTAAAAATCCTGAAAACTACCCTGTGCCTTATATTATCCAAAGCACTATCTCACCTGAGCAAAATATGAGGAAATGGCTCATTCATGCTACACTTTTATACTACACCAGATGCTCCTTTATTTCTAATACTCTCTAGCCAAAACACTGGAACCCCACTTCACACTGTGTAAAAGGAATTAGTTCTCTCTTCAGTGCTCCTGGAAATGTAATCGGAAGCACATCCAGGTGCAATTATGCTGTGGCTGAAGGGAAGAATTCAGCAGTGCTTTTGCATTAATACAGACTCATATGGGGTGCTGACACCTCAGAAGGCATTGATGATGCAAGGGAATCTTCCCTGGTTCTCCTCTACTCCATCACTGCTCACAGATCTAGCACAGTGGGACCACACAAGGCTCCCTGAGTGGTCTCAGGTTGCATTAATCACTTATTAGCTGCTCCTGTAAGTGTGCCTATAATGCCAGCTTTGAGGAGTTTGCTTCAAAAGAAATAAATGGGCTGATTATGGAACGAAGTGAAGAGCTCTCAGCACCAAAGGGATTTGTCTGAAGCTTCTTGGCTTGTTGTACCAGAGTCAAAATTGCATTTCAGGTTGTTGATCTAACACAGATGTAAAGAACAGGATTGTTTCACTTCAGATAACATACAAGGTTTTTAAGACTGTTGTTTTGAACTGACCATACACATCTATCAAATTTTTTTCCTACCATAAACAAGCCCTTATAGAAGAGTTCCTGCCTGAGAAGCTTCATCCTCTCAGAGCCTCAAAGGGACTCATGGATTTCTGTCTGTTTTCTGTCAGTGTTAAAGGATTTGATTGATTCTCTCATTATTCTTACAACTCAAAATAATGGAGAGTGGCATTTTACTTGGAGAGATGTGCACTGGCTTAAAGAAACACTCCCAGTTCATCCACGTGCTAGAGCTCTGGAGAGCTGAATGGTACTCACTATTTTAGATGTTCAGTCTAACACACACAAAAAAAGATTGCATTTTTCCTTGATTTAAAGTGTTACACTGTGTTCATAGTTGTATTCCACATGGGTTTCATTTTTGGTCTTAACCAGGACTGAGCCAGAGTCTTTTCTGCCCTGGAACAGATCTAGGGCTGATTCTTGCAGCCCTGAAGGAATGTGACCATGCCCCTCACCACAAAAAGCCATAGCAGAAGTATGACCAAAGGCCACAGAGGGATGTGGTGCCCTGGTGCAGGCAGATGTGCTAGGGAAGCTTGCACAGCTGCAGGCAGGTCCCAGACCCAGCCTGCTGCTCCTCAGAGATGCACAAAGTGGGATGCTCTGCTCACAGTGTGATGCACTGCAGTGAATGCTGGACTGTCTGTCTGGGAGCAGCAGCAGACAAGGTACAGTCTTCAGTTTGCACTTTTCATTTGAGTGCTTAGTTATCACTTTTAGTTTGAATCTGAAGATGACCTCTTCACTAGGAAAAAAGAAATAGGGTAGTTTGCAGTAGAAAATAAAAGGTGGGACAGAGGCACACAATGACCTTTTTTTAGAGCAACGTTTCAGGCAGCCAAGGTTGTCTCAGTTAAGAAGCAGCTCTGTACAGCCACATCCAGCTCAGATGGCAGTGGGGATGGTCTCTCACACCTGAGCATGTTGGTGCTTCCCTTGGGCAGATGCTCAGGGTTTGTTTTCAGGCAGTCAGGCACATGGTGGTGGGATGACCAGGGCTTGCACCCAGACCCAATAGCCCTGGGACATCATTTTAAAATGGGTAGTTTCTCTGCATCCTCAGCCTCAGGTAAACTGTGGTGGTTTTGGCTGCACTTGGGGCTTGCTTCAATTCACCTCTCATTCTACTGCATTCACTGGAGGACACCAGCATGGAGGGAGATCCTGCTTGGAAGGAACAAACCTGTGCCCCTGTCCCTCTCACTTGAGTTCTGGCATCACCCAGAGCACACATTCTGTTAGGTACAATATGGCAGCAGTGGGAGCAGAAAACACTACAATCCTGAGGCTACAAAACAACTGAGATTTGGGTCCAAATCCAAACACATCCCTTGAAAAACACTTTCACTATCCTATGCTAATTTTTGTTGGGATATTTTTTTTCCGTCTACTTTCTGTTTGTCATTTATTTAGAAGCTGAAACATTTAAAAAGGGGAAAATTCTCCTGTATATTTTATAGGTAATTAACATGCTGGGGCCCTGGGTGCCTGCAAGGACTACAGAACACATGAATGAAAATGCAGCTTGCTGCACAGAACTACTTTGATTAAACCTCTATTTGCATTCAGCACAGCCACTGTGGCTCTCAGGCATTCCCCCAGCAACTCCAAACAGCCACATCAACCTTACCCCAAACCTCCACTCCCCCCACCCCACACACCCAATCAGAATTCCTTCACTACTTAGGTTGCATTTTGGGATAAAATACCCTGAGTGAGATAGTTCTGTTGCCACCAGGTCATTCTCCAGGTGCAGCCCTTTCCACTTGTGCCAGCGCTTCCATAGGCAAAGAGTGTTTAGAAAGGAAACGAGGGATTTGAGATAAAGCACTTAAATTCTAAGATAATAGAGCAATTAACACTAGAAATGAGGATGCTGAAGCCCAGGAGACCTTGCTCAGCTGCTGTGCTCTTATCACATGATCGGGGAGCATTTTTGAAGGTAATAGCAAATAACTTCATTAAGCTATCAATAGATTGAGAAGTTTGGAGAGCTTTTGAAAAAAATAAAAATCTCTTTCTGTCACCAGGTGGCTTCTACAAGCTCTCCTAGTTCCCATACAATGGTATTTTCAGAATCTTATTAAACACAGTGGGAAACTTAAATGCTTAAACGTCCTTGAATGTTTTTGTCTTGGGTTTTAGCAAACCATTTTCCTTTGCTGCCCTCTTGTGAGAGAACAGCAAAAACATGCCCATTCAGAACAAAAATAAAAACCTTCATTCACCAAAATATATCCTGACCTAAATTCACCTAGACTGGAGATAGATCTCTGTGAAAGGAGCCTGTTTTATTTAATGCAGTTTCTTCACAGGAGGAGGTTTTCTGTTGGTGCTAATTGCTGTATGGTAAAACAGCTCAATGTCAAATACCTGTGTGGTAAAACAGCATCATCCAGGACAGGTGAAACCAGCATGAAAGAGTTTTTCCCTTAAAGAACTGGGGCAAAATAGACATATATACATACAATATATATCTATATGTACAGTATACACAGGTATTATGTAAATATACATTTAAGCACAAGTACAGGCTGGATGAGCCAAGATTAGAGCAGGAGAAAAATGCGCTTTGTGGACAAAAAGCTTATTGCAATTCAGCAATGTGCACTTGCAGCCCCAAAAGCCAAATGTGTCCTGGATTGCATCAAAATCCACATGGGCAGCAGGTTGTGTGAGGTGATTCTGCCCCTCCACCCTGCCCTGATGAGACCCCACCTGCAGTGCTGCATCCAGCTCTGGGGTCCCCAGCACAGGAAAGACAGGGACCTGTGAGAGCAAGTCCAGAGGACACCCATGAAGCTGATCACAGGGCTGGAGCATCCCTGCAACGAGAGGAGTTGTTCAGCCTGGAGAAGAGAAGGGTCCAGGAAAAACTCACAGCCCCTTCCAGTACCTAAAAGGTCTATAAGAGAGCTGGACTTTTGACCTCAGTTCTGAGGTTTTCAGTGTCACCTGCACTCTGCATTCATCTCACATTACAGATGATTTTCACTTTTGCAAGTATATTGCTGTCCAAGATTTTCCAAGAGGAAATCTATTCTTCAGGGCAATACAGATTCATCTCTAAAATTAAGCTGAAAAAGGTAATTTTGAGGTTTATATGTTTGTGGAACTGCTTGAGATGATGAATGATGAAGATTATGCAAGCCCTTGTTTATTATCAGGTAAATATTTTTTATTTATGTTTATGACAATAAAAAGTACATGACAGAGACAATCTTCTTATACAAAACAGAGAAGAGCAGAAAATACTAAAGAAATTCCAGAATAATCATATATTAGATGCTGTAAGGTTTGCTCAAGTCCATAGGAATGCCAAAACTCACAGGCAGTTTAAGGATGTCCTGTGTTATCATGAACATAGAGTGCAATGCTTTGGTGGTAAATCATAACAATTGACCTGAGTATTTTATAGCCATGGTAGGTTCCCTCTCACAGAACCAGTTTATTAAAATCTTTAATTTCTGACTGATGGTTCCACGTGATGTTTATTTATGAGTAGCCAAATGCTGTTATCCAATACAGGGTGGCCCAGAGCAGATAATGTAATCATCTCGAGATGAGCTGCAGCCAAGGCTGCCTCCAGCTTGCTCCACTGTCAAAGAAGATATCCACAGAATGTCTGACATAAACCTGAGAGCCCTGCAGGTTTTTCTGCCATCCCAGTGAAACAGTGCTGTAAAAGCCTGGGGGACTGCAGGGCTCTGTAGGTGCTGCACTGCAACATAACGTGGTCTCTCACTAAGGCACTGAAAACAGCATCAGATCAGACACTTTAAATATGTTACCTTGAGATTATTTCTGCCCCTTTTTCCCTCTCCAGTTAAAAATTCTCTCTTTTGGATGGCAAACGCTGAAATCCATGATCAGCAGGCAGATATTCACATCTTCAAGAAGTGGCAGACATTTCCAAACTCTGGCATTTATACCACCATAAACTCTTCCTGTGAGTTTCCAAGAAGATGCCTCTCTTTCCTTGGGTATGCAAAAGCCTTTGGAGTCACCATTAACTGAAGCAGATGAAGGAGCACACCCCTGTAAATTCACCACAAACCCCCTCCAGATGTCACTTTGGGAGATGCTGGCACATACAAATTGGCCAAGTTAGTTGTTTGAGGGTGCTTAGGGAACTAAATGCCAGCCCTAAAAGAAATGGATTTGGGAGATTAAGCCACTTTCCCCTCCCTCGAAACAATTAATTCATGAAACCAGTGCATTGTTTGCAGTACTTCACAGCTACTTCTATAGTAAGACCAAGCATTAGATTTTATGTAAAATCCTGCTATTCTGAAACATAGTGAGTTCACCTGAGGGGATATTTTCAAAGCTTCCCATCAGCAATTTCCTATTTTCAGAGAAGAGTATCACTGCAGGTCTTCCTTTTGGACTGTCCTGTATCTCAGTTTTTGGTGCATGTGACTTCCCAAATCCAGAACAACAGATGTTCTGTGATAATGGTTCTGTGATCATTTGGAGAAACAAAGAACATCATTTGTGCAAATTTGGTGAATTACTTTAAAAGTGTTTAAGGGTGAGATCACAAATCCTGGAAAAGGACATCTGGTAGTTGGAGTGGGAAAGTTCATCAGCAAGCAATTAATTCATGATGCTGAAACAATGCAGAACAGCTACACCCCCTTAATTTTTCAGGAAGCAATATAAAATATCTTGTCAAAAGTGGTAAGTGTTGTGAGCCAGAACCTCAGTTCAAGAGGGTGAATCACTGTAATGGAAGGGATTCATCTAGTATGAGCTTGACACTAAAATTTAAAGTGCTCTCACTGGGCTCTGCTAGAGATAATGAAGTAGGCATCACCGGGATTTTTCTAGCAAACTATCCCAAAATATTTTCAGTGGAGATCAGCCACACACATCAACACAGCCACAATTCTACAGATAATATAACAAAAAATTTAGGATGCAAATCAATTTATTCAAGGTCACACAGCAAGCAAGCTTATTACATTCTTTGAATTGGACTCCCATACTCTGCCCACTTGACCAAACTGCATAATGTTTGCATTCTCTCAGGCCAAAAACGCTCTATTTGTTCATGTAATGCCTGATATAACTAACTATGAGTGCCTTTCTAAGGCTGGTGACTGCTATCCAGTGTGCAAAATAGTCTGGCAATTCACTAATGCTCTCCACCCATGTGAACCCCAAGCTCTTTTTTGTCTCCTCTGACCACATAGAACACACAGCTGGAGACAGCACTACCTTTTGATGGAACCAGCCAAGTGTTATCATCAGTAATTTGCTACAGTAATACTGTTTTGTTTAAATCCCTCACACTTGCAAATTCATACACTGCCTGTCATGTATCTCATTAACAAACAGTCCAAACATGAAGAGCAAAAATATATATTGTTTTGACATGTGGGAAGTTGTGCAAAGGAAATCAATACACTGCTCCAAGCTAATGCAAATTTCTGTAAATCACTGATTGCTGCAAATGGGTGTAGCTCTGTTGCATTGACTGATGCTACATTAATTACCACCTGCAGAAATCCTAACCCATAAGGTATCATTTTCCTTGTGTTCAATTTAAAGAACAGCTTAACCGATCTTGTGCTCAGAGCATTAAAAACAAACCAACACCTTCAGGTCTTAATTTTCTGCAATCATTTTTTTTTACGTCCTCATACAGAATGTGGCAAAATGAGAAAACAAAATGTCAAATCACTGTTTTTCCACTTACTGGACCTACAATAATATTTAACACTCAGAAAACACAACAAACTATGAGAGAAGGAAGTGATGCCAATTAGTATCTATTGATTTTCAGTAATGAGCAACACATTCAGTTCTACAGCAATTTCTGATTCCCAAACTGTAAGGACAACCTTGTTTATTCACACTTTGTGAATTGAGCTCATTATTTTGCCTGAGAGACCAACTCCCACCTGGCTATGATCATCTTTGAGAGAGCTGTAGAGAGTGATAACATCTCCCTTGAGCTCCTTTATCTGCAGGTTAAACACCCCAGCTCCCTCAGCTGCTCCTCAGACTTGTGCTCCAGACCCTTCTCCAGGTCCATTGCCCCTCCATGAACATGCTCCAGAACCTCAGTATCTTTGTTTTCATGGTGGGCCCAAAACTGGACACAGAATTTGAGGAGTGGCCTCACCAGTGCTGAGTACAGTCCTGCTGGTCACTCTTTACTGATACCAGCCAGGATGGTGTTGGCTTTCTTGGCACCAGCTGCTGTTCAGGAAAGGTGCAGGCCCCCCCCCCTCTCTGCTGCTCATCCTATTTGGGACACCTGCACAGCAGTGAAGTGTCATGCCAGAAATGCCACAGCTGAACCACCTTGCCTCTGCTCTGGAACTCTGTCCAGCCCTGCTTACAACATCCTTGGGCTTTCAGCTGTCTTATGGTTTCTAAGGTATGGAGACATAGGGCCCAAAACTGGCTGTAACCCTTCACTGTAGGGAAAGCCCTTCAAACAAAAAGTATTAAATTCTCCCCTGAAGAGGTAACCCTTAGGCAGGCTCTTGGTTATGGCTAGGGAAAAATCTGTCCCACCATGCTGTTCAGTTATATGCAGATATTTTGTACCCTATTGTCTCTCTCCCTTTGTTCCACCCCTGAACCATCAGATCATTGGCCCTGTTGCTCTACCCCACCCCCTGCTTTCCCCATATAAACCCTGCTCCCACCAACTTCTTCAGTTAGTCTTTGTCCCTGGATCCTTTTGTGAAAGAAGAAAAAAGATCTCTGTAGAGCTCCATAAAAAGACTCAAGGTGCTGGCTGGCCCTGGGTGCCTCTGGATGTGGCTCTCCAAAGACTTTTTCTCACTGTTGCATCTTGCCAGGACACCTCAGTATCAGCCCATGAAAAAGTGAGTATAGATTCCAGACTATTGCTCTCTAGCTGTGTCTGCATCACTGGGTCACAAGGCTGCACACAAACAGCTGCACAGACCTGGAAAATGTCTCCGCCTCAAGATCTGCTCCAACCTGGAGGGTTTCAAAGCTCTGCTAAGGAAGCCTAAGTAGTTTTGGGAGATATTCTTCTATGCTTTTAATTGGCTTTATGCTTAAGGAAATTTATGTTGCAAGAGATTTAGATATGGCTGTGAGAGATTTAGGTTTTTCAGATAGCAGAGAATCTATTTATTCACTCGAAATAGGAAGCTGCACAAATTTTTGCCTCATTCTGTGAGTGGGGAAAAAATATCCCAAACCTGTGGTTAGATGCTTGAAGAACAGCAGCACAATTATACATCTACCACTCTTAGAACAGGAAATGATCTGTGCAAAGACCTGTAATTCAGCCACCTGTTTTAATTAGGAAAAATGTAATTAACATTGGAATCACTGCCTTGAGACATAGGTTTACTGGAACCATGAACCACCAGTCAAATTAAAAAGGTAAGAATATCTAAATGTCCATTTTACATCCAGGAGGTGCTTCCAAACTACTAAACAGTAACTTCCCATGCTCTTGACCAGTTACATTTTATTCTTATGTTGTTGCATAGGAAACATAAGCAAAAATAATTCTTTCCTAGAAGTGCATCAGACAGTGTGATCTGCTCAGGACCAGCCTTCAGCAGACATTCATAGGGAGCTCATCCAGCCCTGCACAAAGGCTCCAGGTCTCCTCTTTACAGTGAGAGGGGTTTCTGCATAAATTGGCTTGTACTTCTTTAGACATCTTATGAACACAAAAATTCCCATTTGTGCACCTCAGGTTTAAAGATACTTTCTAATGAGATCTGAACTAACCCACCATAGATGTGTTTCACAAGGTAGAATAGATGTTTTCTGGAGAGATACATCAGTAATTGACTGTCCCTGAAGTGGACCCAATTTTATTTCAACAAAAGACTTCCCATGACAGATATATAAACCATGATTCTCCTGTCAGAACATAGGCATTAAATGTGGGATTCTTTGCTATTTTAGACTTCTTCCCTATCTCATTAAAACCAGCTGAAGCCTTTCTGTCTCTTGAATAGGCCCAAACAAGATAGAAAGCAATTGTGATTAATGTTTAACATTGGTAAATTCAATACAAATGGCAGCATTGGTAGTAATTGACTCTGAGACTTTTTTTATCCCACAAGTAAACAGTTGAAATTAATTCTACTTGAAGACTTCTGGACTTTACATCAGCCTTTGTGTGTCATGGTGCAGGTCTGCTCAGTCAGAACACCAAGCTCCCAGAATCATGGAGTAAGTGGGCACAAAAAGCTAAGGGAGGGGAGAGCACAGTGAAGTACTCTCTCCACCAGCTGAAGTGCTCTTGTAGCCAGTGGAGTCTGGGCTGTGGCCCAGCTGGGCAAATTGGGCACCTACCTTGCAGTAAGACAATCATATCCCACACTCCTTTAAGTCTTCCAAATGGGTCTCTGCTGATCCTCATGGGATCCCATGGTCCTATACAGGAGTCTGTATTGCAAACACCTAGATATGAGTGAGATAAATTCCCCCACAGGTACCATCTTGTATTTTGGGGGCAGTACTTGCCATATGATGTTTCTGGAAATGGAAATGCAAATCAGAACTAGAATCCTGGATGGGAGATCAGCTCTTCTGTGCAAGGACAACTGCAAGGTGAAAGGTCTGGCTCCATTCTTTGCAGAGAGCTGGGCATTAGTGTTCACACACTAGATCTTCTAAATTCATTCTACCTTCTCTTATTCTTTAGTGGCCTCTGTAAAAAGAACTGATAAAATTCTACTATGTTTTTATTTTTCAAGGAATAACCATTCATTATCTTCCTGCTTTGCCTTTCACTGACCACATTTTTTGTTTAATCCTCTGGCTAATATTGATGCTGATATTAATGTACTTCTTTTCAAAAAAGAAAAGAAAGAAACTCCCTTTTTATAATTTTTACTAATATGATGCCTGCCATTCAAGGAAAATGCAAGATTTTTACAAGCGTTCTATACAGAAAATTAAAGATCATCTCTCATGGCTGATGGAAAAAAGTTCCTCTCTATTAACCTTCATTATCATAATAAATTGTCTCTGTCAAGAAGTGGTGTAAAATGAGGTTTTAAAAAGAACCTCAGACTAAAGTTAATCAGGTCATGCCCAGGGATGGGGGGATTTTTAGCTCGTGACATCTGTCACACCTTCAACAAAGGGAAATAATCTGTACAGGTATGTTAAAGGGAGATTTGAGACTTCAGCCTGCAAAACCAAGGAGGGCAGTTCTTCACTAACAACAAAATATTAACCCCCAAATGAAACTTAATCACCTTCAACTTTTGTCCTTCTGAGGCCATGTATCAGTTTTACTGAAAACAGAAGACTCCTGGTACAGCTGTATTACATTCAGAGTGCTAAAGTATGAAAAGCCTCATTTGGGAAAGATCACAGAGGATTTGTTGAAAGTCACAAGAGACCTGAAGTGTTTGTTGCCTTACCCACGGGACCAGCCTCTAACATTCATTCCACAACTCTGTCCTTTGGACAGCTCCCTCTGGCCTCTCACAATGTCAGTTTGGACCCACACAGAGAAGATCCAAGGTCCAATCCTTTCAAATCAGTGAGTGTGGGTTTCTCCCTCAGCCCACACAGGGCAGGATTTACAAATCTGTCTTTTAGTAATGTTTTGGTTACCTTGTATAAGGTGCTGGAAGTGCATCATGACAACTGAGGAACTTGCTGCAATGCCATTGTTAACCAATCACATCCACATACTTTCCTTAAAATTCCAGGAAAAGCTGCAGAGAGTTAATGACTGTGCTGCCAGGGTGTTTTATCAACCCCTCACATTTACATCGTCAGCAATCAGTGCAGATGTTACACTCGAACAGCAATTATACTTCTTGCCATCTAATCAAGGTAACTCTGATTGACTTTGCTACCTCTCCAGAAAAAAAAGAAATTCAGTTTCCCCCTCCTTATTTTATGAAGGCAATGCCTTATGCAACATCACAGAAACTCTCCTCACACACCTCATGTATTTTCTTATGAAGGAATGCTAGTTTTATCCAGAAGATGCACACCTTGAAAACTCAATGTAAATCCATCTTTTATGCAAAGTGAAATTCAGGATATTACATTTTGGTAACAAGCACTTTAATTCACTACCTCAACTTGGCTAATGATGACTCAAATGCAATAAAAACTGATGCAAATACAACTACTGAGCTAAATCGTCCTGTACAAGCTGAGAAACAATGAGAAATAAAATGTTTCAATAAAAAATTTCTGCATTTTCAGGGGAAATGAATCTGCCAGATGTTCATTGCAGTTAACTGGAGAGGGATAAGTGCTGGAGTTAACAAAGAACTTACTCTTTTGCCAGTACATAGAGATAAAAACGTGTTTCACATGAGATGGTCAAAGTTTAATCCCTCATCAGAGCAACATCTTATCCTCTGTCATTACATCCACCACAACTTTGATCACATTCTGTGTTTGCTCCAATGCTAGTGCTTGCCAGGCACAGTCTGTGTTCACTTCATTCTAATCTAGTATTGAGGACTTTCCAGCTAAATACTTTTGTGATTGTTCTCTGGTGACATAGAGGAAGGCAAGTGCCTTGAAGTATTTACACTTGGTGGCAATAACAAGTTGTTGCAGTCAATGTAAACACCTTTCATAAAATAAGAAATTAAAATTGGATGGCAATTCTAGCAGATGATTGCAGGAGTTGCAGCTTTCATTGATTTAGATGAAAATTATGAGGCTTTATTGTTAAAAAGTCACATAAAACAAATAATAAATGATTTTGGTTTAAAATGGGCATTAAATTTTATTAGATAGTACAGAGCCCAAGGAATGAGATTTCACTAGAGCTTTGACCAAATTAGCTTTCAAATTTGTAGTTTCCTTATTCCCTTAAGGGTTGAATTTTTCATTGTCTCCCTAATGTAATTTTCCACATCTCCAACCAGCAACCCTAAGAGGAGATATTGCAACTAGAGGTTTTCCTAATTTTTGCTGCCAGCTTCTAACTGATGTTCTACTTTTGATGAACAGGCCTTCATCATATGTCAGGGCTGATTCCTCCCTTCTGTTTGTGGCTTACCTGTCTGACGTAACTATCACATCTCCTTTGCAGAGAGTACCACCTTACTGATTAATTTGTGGCTTGAGAGTAACCATGTATCTAAATTTCTGCTGTGCTTTCAGTTTCTGGTGAGTTTCTTTCAGAAAACTTCCTCAGATAGGTCATGCCTTTTCAACTTGTAGTGGAAATTACAATATATTCTCAATAGATTGATCATGTGGTTGATTTTAGGTGAAAGTAGCAAATGCTAATTAATAGTAAAAATTGGGTTTTAGCTACATACCACTATATAAAATCTTTTCTAATTTCTAATAATTCTGACTTCATGAGACCAGAAGGAGCCTCATTTTGTGAGGTGATTTTTACAACCTGTGTGTTCTAAAAGAACAGTATTCCTCTTCATAGTTATTTTCCACCCACCCCTCTGAAATCCCACATGCCAGAAAAATGAAGCAACTTTTTTCCTGTGCAGACCAAGACAGGAGCAAATTTGAAATGTATCATGGCCACTTCTTCAGAGCACTTCTGAGGACATTCAGCAAACAACTTCCAGTGCATGTGGCTGAGCCAAAAGACTCAATCCATCCACAACAATTAAAATTCAGATAAATAATTCAGTAGTGAACTTAATGGGGGATTTTGCTCTCTGGTTTCATACATGCATTTTTTTTTCAGAGGCAGCTTTTGCTTTGTTTGTTTTTTCTTTCACTCCATTATTATTCCTCTGCCTTTGGTCATTACAGGGAGGCAACTGTAGAACAATGAAAGTTTGGCAATATCCTCCATAAAAGCATTCCAGCTTCAGCCAGCCCATCCTCCACAGCAGCCCACCCTTTGCTGCCTTCATGCAGGTTCCTGTGCAGTTTTGCAGGGGTGCTGTTCATTGTGTTGCCCCAAAGCAAAGTGCTGCTCTCAGAAATCACAAATGTACCTACAGTGTGCAGTTAGAGCTCAGTAAAGCTCTAACCCAGTAGGATATAAAGGACCATATCCTATTCCTACTGCCAGTTGCTAAGGGAGCATATAAGGAGCACCATATGCAAAATGAAATAAAGCATGTTACACAGTTATGAGCAGTGATTAAAAAATTGCAGCTGCAGAGGTTAAATCTGATTCCCACTGCTTTTTAGTCATTATTTGACAGATCCATATCAAGTCTCTACCATAGCAGCAGACTACAGTTCATATTCCTTTTGATTCATTGCTGCAAGCATTGCCACTGAAGATAATGATAACATTATTTTATCAGATTTTTATCAGATACATAATAGAGTCAGACTGAGAGATTAGTGGTGTGTCTTAGAAGTCTCTTGGCTCCATCTCAAGATGAAGAGGCTGACCTGGCTTGCAGGCATAGGCAACCTGTGGAGATAAATCAGGAGGAAAGAAAGAAGTCTTCAGGGATTTCCATATGGGATCAGCCCTCTTCTTCCCACTTTCCCCTCATGCAACCACCCTGCACTGAGGGGCAAGCCCAACAGGCTCCCTTGTATGGGAAAATCACCCACATCTGACATTACAGTTGTACTTTCCTGGCATTTTGGATTGGACACCTGCACAAGACAACTAACTTGTCTGTTTACTCATGAAAAACTTTTAAAATTGCTCATTTTGAGGGTCACATCGGAATAATATATTCATTATGTCATAGGTCTTAAAATATTATAAGCATAATGATGAAGTATCCATACCCTGAAATATTCTGGTTAAATACTCTGTGGTAAGTAGATCCATCAAATGCCCTCTCCTACTTTGCCACATTCTTCAGTGTTTGTTATTTTTATACTGAAAATTAATCATAAAGTCTATCTCACAGTTTCCATTACTGTCATTTAAAAATCTACAGATAATCCTAATCAGATTATGGAAATTTTTAATTCCTGAATCTCTTAACTGATAAATCACAAACTCAGCTAGATAATACTGTTTTAATTATTCCATCTCATTAATCAGTAGTAGCTCTGTAAAATTTTCTTCACAAGTCTGTAAGTGTCATCTGATTCCTTGTGAGTCTGGGCTCGAAAGCACAGGCCAATGATTGTTTGAAACAAGATTCCTTCCAAGGAGAGAAAAGCTGGGCAAAGCTTCCCATGGGACCTTTCACAATATGGTGGGCAGTGCCTGCTCTGCTGAACACAGCTTTAAGACCAGGCTTGTAAATAGTCCATACTGTGAGCTCACACCTGAGCTGTGCCCAGGGAAGCATCCCATGACCCTGAAGGTTGTTCACTCAGCAGTTTGGGGAGGGAAGGCACAGGATGGGAAATTGTGGTAGAAACAATTCTCACACCATGTGTCTGTAGGACAAAAGAGGGAGTGGGAGAGCCCACAGGCTACACCCTGGGACACACAACAGCAAAGTGCCTCACCTGAGCTGCCACTGAGCCCCAGTGCCCCTGGGGCAATCCTGCCCTGCCCTGGGCTCTCCTGCATCCTCAGTCCACTGCTCCACTCCCAGCAGTGCAGCACAGAGCCATCAGGAAGGGCACCAGCCTCCTTCCTCTCTATCCCAGCAGGCTGGGGACAGCAGTGGATGTAGGTTTTCCTTCCCCAGTTGCACTGTTCAGAAAGTGCAGAGGGGAAAGTACACTGCCTGGAACACAAAATAGACACAGCCTGGAACACAAAATAGGTACAGCTTTCCCCAGATAAGAAAGGGAATCGGGGACCTTTCTGCAACTGGCTCAAACATTCTGGCATGGAACAAGTGTGTGCCATTGCCTCTTCAGAGACTGATGAAAACCTGAGGATAGAGGTTGCATAGACACAAAGAGGAGCTTAAATTAAAGATAGCATAAATAGAAACAAGTTTTGTGGCCAAGATCTAAAAATACAGGATGGTAAATAAATGGGCTCTGTTAGTTCCTTTATCTAGCCCTGTCAGATTAGTAGATTAAATTATTTAGGCTGGATTTATTAACTCTGATTTTCTTCTAAATCTTACAAACGTCTTTTGTTGCCTGCAGTCTGGCACAACTGTTTTGCTTCTCCCTCCCCTCCATATGCACTGCAAGGCATAAAGTTAATATGCTCTTTGCAGACTGCATAATCAGCTAGGTGATATTGAAATGCCTCCAGAAGCCTGAGCAAATGCAATGTGCTCGATCTCTTCAGCCGCAGAAGGACCCTTTAGGGATAAATATTAAATATTGTATGGTGGGATTTAGCTCCATGCCTCCTATTACTTTTCACAGGAGACACAGCTGAAGATTTCTGCACCATGTTAAAAATTTAGGCCTTGATGTTTAAATATTGAACAAAATGTTTAATGTGAGAACATCAGTTGCTTTTTCTTTGTTGTTTCAGTCACTACCAAAAAGGGATAGAAACAGTTTATGAGCTTTCATATTGTCTCCTTTCACTAATGCTGCTAAAAATGAGGGCACCATTCAGGAGATTTGTGAGCCTCTGCCAACAGCACAGAAGTGGCAATTTTAATTTATTTCATAGTTCATAAATACTTGTAGAGAGAACGTTAAAATTCCCACCCTGGCTTTCAACATCACGAGCACTACAGGAGCACGGATTAAAGGGGACAAAAAAAGTACCAAATTATCATCCCAGGAGGAAAATTTTTACCTCCCACCATGTTTTGGATGTCCTGGTTGGAGGCAGTATGGGCCATCCTGGGGAAAATGCAGCTGCCATATAAACAGAATGAGGATCACCCCTGCACATGGACCCCTCACCACCTGTTGTGTCCCTTTATCTGTAATATTACTGCTATCTGCCCCTGTGTTGCTATTTCACTGTGTATTTGTCATGCTATGGGAAGAACAGCCACAGAATTTTGTCTTCTCGTTTCACTGTAGGAGTTAATTTAGGCAATCAGTAGGACAGTGCACACATTGATTTTTATGTGATAAGTATTTAGAACCTGAAGGCTAATCATGGTCTTCCAGGATTTGTAGACCTATGAAGATCTGAGTAGCTCCCAAAAGTTACTGAGAGGATGAGGAAATACAGCTTCACACAAAGAACATGAACCCATCAGACTCAGTAAATAGTTGAAAGACAGAGATGGGCAAAGGCTTATAATAGGTCTATTGCTGGCTTGCAGTGCTGTGGTGTTTTTCAATACTGATTTCCTTCTTCTGGGGCCCTGGGGAGAGAGGAGCCCACGCTGGAGCAGGTTTGCTGGCAAGGCTTGTGACCCCATGGGGGACTCTCACTGGAGCAGCCTGTTCCTGAAGGACTGCACCCCATGTTGGGGATCCACATTGGAGTACTTTGTAAAGAACTGCAGGAGTGTCCCATGGGGGGGACCCCATACTGGAGCAGGGAAGGAGTGTGAGGAGTCCTTCAGAAAAGGAAGGAGAGGCAGAGACAAAAATTATGAGCTGACCTCAATCCCCACTCCCTGTCCCCAGGTGCTGTGGCAAGGAGAGGGTAAATCAAGAGTGAAATTGAGCCCAAGGAAGAAGGAAGGGCTGGGGAGAAAGTGTTTTAAGATTTGGTTCTATTTCTCATTATCCTGCTTTGGTTGGTAATAAATTTGACTAATTACCCCAAGTCAGGTCTGTTTTGCCCATGCAAGTGTCTGGTCAGTTGTCTCTTCCTGCCCTTATCTGAACCCACGAGCCTTTTGCCTTATTCTTCTCTACCTTGGTCCATCTGAGGAGGGGAGTGACTGAGCTGCTTTGGTGGGCACCTGGTGTCCAGCCAGGAATAATCTATCACATAAAAAATCTACAAAGCAGAAGGAAGAGAGTTCAGAATAGTTCCAGGGTGTCTGAAGGCACAAAAAACCAGAAGTGAGAAGATCAGATGAAGGCAAGGAGATATGCAATTGGTAGGCTTAAAATATTGCTCAGTGCTACACATTCCTTTTATACCAAATGCATCCCAAGAAGAATCCAGGTTGACATGTGATCTATATTAGCTTGGGGTAATCCACCAACACTTTAGCCAGAGATCCTGGAAATTTGTCATCATGGTCTTCTTTCCTGAGAAGTGATAGAAGAGCCTCAGAGTCAGGCAGCAGGAAACAAGGAAGCAAGTAGAGAATAAGTGACAGCCAAGCCTTTAATGGCAAGAAATCAGGAAAACATGTTGCAAACCTGTTGCTACTATGATATCATCATGCACATGAGTAGACATTGTCCCATGAGCTCTTCTAACACATTAATTTTATCATTTATTGGCTACAAATAGAAGATTTTAAAAAATTGCTGGTGACAGCAACTCTGTGTATTTTCTGAATAAATGAAGGAATTATCTATTAAGCAGTTCAGAGAAGTGAAAGTCAGACCTGAGCAGTACAGAGAAATTCAAGTCAGACACTCGAGGGTCTTTTCACAACTCATGCTTAATGATGATTGTGTGACACCCCCAAGTCTACTTATCTCTGTGCCTTTTGAATCCCAGCCTGCAGAAAGGAGACAGCAACATTTTATTCTCTGAGGCCTCAGGGCCTCTGAAGGCAGCTTAACTGCTATTAATGCAATTGAAAATGGAGATAAAAGCTTTCTTTTGCTTTTTTCTTTATTTAATATTATCCTGAACTACAGATATGCTCCAAGATGGGTTTGCCTGTTCAATTTTTCCCTATTTAATAAGAAACAACTCTACCAGTACCAGTTACCCTTCACCACATGGATTTCTGTAGGAAACATTAAGATCAATTTCAGTAGCATGGCCTAAGGCTGCAATGACCCTGCACAACTCTCTGCTGTGATATCAACACAGTCCTCCACTTTTTAACTATTTCCTCTCATCTTCTCTGTCTGCTTGGACAGCTGGTTTCTGAGATACAGGAGCTGTATCTTGAGGGAGCTGCTTCTGTCTGCCTTAAATTCTGCCATCCATCCCAACACAGTCCCAGGGGAGAACTGTGCTGCTCTTAGGCCACCAAAGCTTCAAAAGCATGAGCTGAGACATGGCTGGAAATAGCACTAAAGCCACCTCCAAATGTAAGTAAGTCCCTGATAACCTGTGCCAAGAGTTCAGGATGGACAGATGGAAGTGCTGGTCATACCTTCCCCTGCCCTTGTGTGCAGCAGCTGAGAAGCAGCTGTGAAGTGTCTTCAGTCAGAAGACAGAACAGCCACTGAACCTCATTTGCTTGGGGCTTTTCATAATAATTGTGTTCAGCAGGATAGTTTAGGTGACCTGCTGAAGTCCATTCTATATTTATAGTCCATGATCAATAATTATTAGTCAGGAGAAATGATAAAATGGTAAGGAGTAAAGTTGTAGAATGACCCAAAACCTGATAAGTTTCTCAAAGTTTTTCATATAATGTGATCTAGAACATCTGCAAGCTGAACTCATGCAAGATGTTATTTAACACAGGCACAATAAAGTTCATCACAGTGACAGAGGTGCACTTTCATAATGTTTTTAAAAAAGGCAGCTCAGAGTTCTGTGAGGGTAACCAGAGGAGCACTGACTCTTTTTATAATAAATCACTGAGGAGACCAAGCCCCATTCCCAGCTGTGGAAAGGAAATGCTAATCAGGAAAAGGTCTAAAGTATTTACTTCTGCCTGAGGAACTCAGTGCTAGGATACTGAGCTCAGTGCTGAGCTTTGCATTTGAAGAACAATGGCTTCCACCCACTGCAAATATTGGGGGATTTTTCTTGCTCCTTTTCTTCAGTTTCCAAGAAACAAAGGTTCCAGAACAGTGTAGGGAGAGGTTGGAGGCAGCACAAGGGAGTAAGACTAAAGAAGGTTGATAGAGAAGCTTAATAAAAATCACAATGAGAAGATGAATTGATGACAGAATATAAATGCTTCCATAAGGAAAAGATGACCTCTATAAAGATTGCTTAATGTAACAGAAAAGGATAAGAATTCAGTCTTTTTTAAAACTAGGCAAATTCAGACTGGAAACGAAACGTTTTAATGACTGAATACCTTTCTTTACAACCTGATTAAATAGCCATCTCCCTTTAAATGCATCCTCTGTGACATGCTGCCTCTCTGAAAAGATAATTTTTAACTCAGTCATAGGCATTAAACAGAACTGCTGAGTGATAATCTGTGGCCTGGGTGATCCAGGAAGTCAAATCACAAGGCAATAATGATGGGTTAAAGACAGTGGGACCCAACTCTTCCAAGTTCTTGTCCAAACTCCTTGTGTGCTATTATACCCTCTAAAATTCTTGCACAGACCTGATCTTTCAGTGTTCTCTACATAACCTTTCCAGAATGTGAAGTGTCACTGACATCTGTGAGCAAAATATTTGATTAAATCACAACATCAGAGGGATATTACTGGTGATATTACACTAAGCTATAGTTCTGTCTCCAGTAGATCCACCTCCATGCCTCTTTGGACTGTGACTTTAAGAACATTAAAATACAACAGTTCCTGGAGATATCTTCCAGATCCTTAGACTCCAGTATAAATTCAGTATGACTAGCAATTTTTTGTGCATTTTCTACTTGCTGAAGCAAGGCAAACAAAAAACAAACACACAAAACAAACAAACAACAAAAAAACAAGAGAAAAGATGGTATTTTCCCAGCAATTTAGTTATGTATTTTGTGTTTTGACCTCCTTGACAAGATAATATTTAGAATTTCACTGATAATCTTCTTGGTTGCTAAGTGACAATAGAACTGAGGATGAGGAAAATTCAGTTTGCAGGAGAGCACCCACAGAACACTGGGACACTGTTCTCAAGATAACACTTGTACTATTACAGTACAACATGTCATGGAAAATGATAAGATAAAGAATATCCAAGAAAGGGACTCCTCCAGAAAAGCTGACAGTTTGCAAATTTGAACTGAAGCAGTCATTGCTCAAAAAAATAAATGGGTTTCAGAGTGAAATCCATGCTGTGTTATACAATTGATGCTTCCAGCTCATACAGCAGCCACTTGCAGGGCTCTGATTCAGTGGTTTCTTGAGCTTGCTGCCATAACTCAGCCCCGTAAGGAAATGTGGGGTATCAGTGGCTGAGTTCATTCCCCAGTTTGATCCCAGTGAAGGTGCAATCAAGGTATTCTATAAATGACAGGCTGACATTTCATGATCCCTGGTACCTTTTCTTTTGGGAAAGTTTAGCTTGTCAGATGTCTGCTGGAAACTCAACACAGAAGAGAGGAAGCAGTCTAGGAGATTCCAGGAGTGTATGGAAGAGATCTTATGAGAATTTATGACTTCCAGAAGAAGAGGCAGGCAACTCAGAAAGAATTCAGAGATGCTGGGTCATGTAGAGAGAAAATCAGAAAAGTGAAAGCTCAGCTAGAACTCAGTCTAAGCAATTCTGTGAAAGATAAAGTGTTTTATAAATACATCATCAACAAAAGGAGGGCTAAGGAATATCTCCATACTTTACTGTCACTGAGGAGGAGGAAAAGGCTGAAGTATTTAATTCTTCTGTGCCTCAGTCTTCAACAGTGAGACTGCTATCCTCAGGACAAGCAGCCCCCTGAGTTGGTAGACAGGGATGGGGAGAAGGCTAGGTTCCCTGTAATCCGGGAAGAAGAAGTTAGTGACCTGCTGAGCCATTTAGACACTCACAAGTCTGTGGGGCTGGCTGGGGTCACTCAAGGGCACTGAGGGAGCTGGTGGAAGAGCTGACCAAGCCACTCTCCATCATTTACCAGCAGTCCTGGCTCACTGGGGAGGTTCCAATTGGCTGGAGGTCAGCAAATATGCCACCCATCTATAAGAGCAGCTGGAATGAGGATCTGGGGAGCTACAGTGCTGTCAGCTGGGGCTCAAGGTTTATGAAGCAGATCACCTTGAGTGCTGTCATACAGAATAATCAGGGAATCAGGCCCAAAAAACATGAATTTAAAGCAAACAGGTCATTCTTGATGTCCTTCTATGATCCACCATGTAGATGAGAGAAAAGCTATGGATGTAATCTACCTGGGCTCCAGTAAATCCTTTTGTACTGTGTCCCATGGCATTCTCCTGGAGAAGCTGGCAGCCCATGGCTTGGACTGGTACACTCTTGCCTGGATTAAAAACTAGCTGGATAGCCAGGCCCAGAGAGGAGTGGTGAATGGAGCTACATCCAGCTGGCAAACAGCAACCAGTGGTGCTCCCCAGGGCTCAGCAGTGGGGTAAATTCTGTTTAATATCTTGTCTGATGATCTGGGTCAAGGGTACCCTCAGTCAGCTGACAGATGACACCAAATTGGGTGCAGGGTAGGAAGGCTCTGCAGTGGGATCTTAGCAGGCTAGATTGATGATTTGAGGTCACTTGTATGATATTCAAGAAGGTCAAGTGTCCTTGGGTCACAACAAGCCCTGCAGTGCTCCAGGATAGGGACAGAGTGGAAACTGCCCAGCAGAAAAGGACCTGGCTGTGCTGGTTGGCAGCACTGAACACAAGCCAGTGTGTGCCCATGCCAGGGGCAGGTCAGTGGCACCCTGGGCTGTGCATCAAGGATAACATGGCCAGCAGGATTAGAGAAGTTGTTGTTCCTTTGTCCTTTGATTTAGTGTGGCACATGGGCCATGGTCTAGTTGGTATGGTGGTGGTTGGTCAAGTGTCAGACTTGACCATCTTAAAGGTCTTTTCCAACCTTACTGAGCCTATGATCAGTGTTTTTCTAGTTCTTAGGAGAGCTCTGTTTCCATGGGGCTGCCTCAGAAAGGGGTAAGGACTGCCATCTACACTCATCTTTTGGGAAGGACTGGACACATTATGCATGCACTGTTGAGGATAGATCTAAATCTTTGTTTGCTGGCCCCTGGTGTCCTAAGAACACCTAAACTTCTCTGAGGCTTATAAAGTCCTGCATTCAACCAGCAGCCTTGCTGTGGATTTGAATCATATGAAAGTGCAATGGCACAGCAGAGCAGTATCTTACCACACAATTTATTTTTTCAGAGCAGGAAAGAGGTGTGTGTGTGTATCTCTGAAAACTAACAGGAAGCCCATGCCAAAATTTCATATGGTGAGTCATCTCTACAAATATATGTGGGGGGAAGGTGTTTTGAAATTTAGTTTCATCTCTCATTATCCCAGTCTGATTTGATTGGCAATAAATTAAACAAATTCCCCCAAATCAAGTCTGTTTGTCCATGATGGAACTGGTTCTTTTCTCTCCCCTGAGCAGTTGAGGAGGGGAGTGACAAAGCAACTTTGGTGGGCACCTGGTGTCCACCCACCACAATCACAAATACTAATTGTACTTTATTTTTCCTTGGAAATATTCTAAAAGAACATTTGGAATGTTAAACTAAAAATGTGAGGGGTTATATAAACAAATCTATCAATCTTAACCATGCAGGTTAAGATTACCAGTTCTTGAAATCTTACCTTTTTTTCATGTTTGGTTTTTTTAAAATAGGTATATAATAGGAGTATGGTCTTTATGTTCAACAATCTGGCAGAATAAGATTAATTTAGAACTCCAAAGAACAATTTTGTTTACTTGATTAGTTTTGTTTGGTTGTTTTGTTTTTGTTTTTTTTTTTTTTTGTCTTGAGTCTTCCAGTGAGGTGGAATGACTATATCCCATCTGTTTCATTTTACACTTTTATCCTTGTAGCACTTTAGTATTTTCTGTGTTACTTTACTCACTTATAGGACCGACCAGCTGGCCACAGATCCAATTTAGGCAGCTGCTAGATGCTCCACTGAGGGAGTACCTGTGCCAGGGAAGATTATTAAACTGATTTGCAACCTTCACATGAAGTTGTGAATGTCTACTTGGAGAATAAGCATTCTCTTGCTGTTTCAGTCAGTGGATTAACACAATACTTCTCACATCTCAAACTGGTTCACAGCATGTTATTTCTGATTAATTTACAAATATGGCTTCAGAAGACTGACTTGGTTCAATGTATTTATTGAGTGAAACTGTGAAAGACCATACTTTATGGACAAGATAAAGATTTAAAAACATGTGTTATAAAGTCCTTTGCTCTTGTTCCAGCTATAAGCAGCAAATTGAAATGAAAACAATTTTTTAAATTGCAGGGTTATATTTTCAGTCACTGTTTATTAGTTAATTGCATGTTTTCTATACCCTGACATAATCTCTATTTGACCATCTAATAAGCAGCTGTACCATTTTACTAAAATATTAGTCATAAAGACCACCTAAAGGCCTCCCTGTTTTTTAGCAGCCATCTGGTTGTTAGAGAAAACCTGGCTCAGAGGGAAAGTAGGAAAAATGCAGAACTCCAGAATAGCTCACATTTGAGGAGGAAAAAAAAATGGTTCTAGGTTAGCAATCTAGCAACCCACCCAAAGCTGCTTGGTGAAATGGGTGAAATGTGAAAAAGTGAAAAATTTATGCAGGCCTAATGCTGCATAGCAGAGGATCTTGGAAATTCATGAAACAGCTTATTATGAACACATAAAACCTTTTGCCAATGGATAACCAAAATAATGGATGATAACAGGAGTAGTTGAGACAAGGTTTCATACTTTGAAAGAAACTCAGGAATTTTTACAATAAACTGTGATTTAACATATCAAACTGCTTGTGACAAATTTAGTAGAAGATGAATCACAGTAGAGGAACAGAGCCAACAATTATTTTAAAACTATAGGCTGGTTTTATAAGCAGACCTTCATGCTACATGCTAATATCCATTTTCTTGCTATTCTTCAGCAATTTCTAGGTTTGGTTTGCAGCAAGGAATAAAGAACAAGGATTTGTACCTCTCACCTTCAAATCAGCCACCAGACAGGAGGCACTGCCCTACACATCTCTGTAGGACATTTATGAACTGGTAAATGTTGTTATGTTCCTCCTCTCTCTTCTCTATAGATATGCAAGTGAACATTTGTGTTTGTATATGCAGGCTTTTTATTTATGGTATAACTGCAGATTTTGCTATGACACCTCAAGTATTCAATATTTTCCAGAAAAATCTACAAGTCACTTTATATCCTTAAACTAGGCTTTTTAACACATATAATTCATGAGTTTTGTCATCTCTAAAACAATTTTTTGGCAGTTATGAGTGTTATTGAGTAGATGTTATGAAAGTACCTGGAAAGCAAAAATGCCTCATTAAATCTTAAGTATGGTTTGTATTATTATTTATGTGTTAAAGATTTTGGTTGACCTTAAATAACACTGGATATTGGGTGTTTTCAGTCATGTTAGGTATCATTTAATGGGAAAAAAAAATTGGTGGGAGGTGGGAAATTTTAATTGTCTTTATTTTTCTTATATTAAAATAAACCTGCAGCTGGTTCTCCAAGGGCTGGCAGTGGCCTGACAGCCCCACAAGCTGTTGCAGGGTTTGCCATCCCTGT
The DNA here is from genome assembly GCA_030060385.1 of Muscicapa striata striata. Lineage (NCBI taxonomy): Eukaryota > Metazoa > Chordata > Aves > Passeriformes > Muscicapidae > Muscicapa > Muscicapa striata. The sequence continues at coordinate 2,040,543 of JAREIS010000046.1, forward strand.
GGGACCAGGCAGGACAAAGGGGTTCCTCACCCAGGATCTCCCAGACTGTTTAACTTGCCCTTTAATTTCTGACTATAGGAGATAGGATTGAGAACCTGAGGAGATGTTTAGCTGAATACTGCAGGCTGAACACAATTCACAGGAGCTGAAGGAGAGTGCCCCTCTGTAAGGAGAAGGTGATGATCTGGAAAAAACCTCTGGGATCCAAGACCAAGTGTTCCCTCCATGGATTTGAGGGATGAGAAGGCAAACACCTTTGAGAACTTAGCATTTCTCTGCCCTCATTTTCTCTATCTGTCATTTTATGCTCTCCACATACAGGTTTTGAGAGATAAAATGAATGTCTGTAAATTATTTTGAGCGTCTCAGATGAGTGATTTGAACCAGGAGCTGAATTATGACTGGGTAAGGCACAGTATGGTCATGGCAACAAAAAGGATCATCTTGACAGATGGTGAAGTTGATATTTTTGTCTCTTTGGTTCTCTTTTCACATTCATTTTAGAGTAAACTGGGTGATTTTTCCTGGAATGATGAGCTGTCTGCCTGGACACTTGTGTGTAAGCCTAGTTGAAACATATGCAGAGCTTTATATAGATCCAGCTTTCCTTCTTTTTAAATAAGTGGGAACCTCTTGCTGCCTGTATTAAAAGAAGAAATGAGGCCTTTGTTCAACTGTTTTGTCTCCAAACTACTTACATTTCACTCCTGAAGATAAATCCAGTACTTTGCCAGACAGCTCTTTAGAAGACTGTGTAATTAGAAATCCAGGAAAAACAGATTTGTTGCTCTATTTCTACAGCTAGGCCAGACACTGGCAATGAAAAAGAAGCTGGCTCAGAACAAGGTGGAAATTCTAAACTTTCAGACTTATCAGTTCTGAAAGTTCCTCATGAAAATCTGCCTTTTCAGACCTAGTAATAGCCAGATGGAAAATTTCTATAGGTTTAAAGACTTAGAGGTTTGCTTCATTATTTTCAGAGTACTTTTTTTTTTTTTTTTCAGATGTTGATCTCACTTATTATGGTAGAAATATATAGAAATGTTTGAAGGGTTTTGTCTTATTGCAATAATAGGTAACTGAAGCTTCTCTGTGAAAAGGTGACCCTCCAAGTAGGTGAGGGAAAGGCTGTGAATGTTGTCTACCTGGGCTTTGGAAAAGCTTTTGACACTGTTTTCCACAGTATTTCCCTGGAGAAACTGGCTTCCCATGCCTTGGACAGGTGCAGTGTGCACTGGATGGTCAGCCCCAGAGAGTGGTGGTGAGTGGAGCTAAATCCAGCTGATGGTCAGCCACCAGTGGTGTTCCCCAGAGCTCAGTACTGCAGATAATTGTATTTAATACCTTTATCAATGATCTGGATGAGAAGATCAAGGGCACTCTCAGCCAGTTTGCAGATCACACCAAGCTGAGCGGGAGTGCTGATCTGCTGGAGGGTGGGAAGACTCTGCAGAGGGATCTGCACAGGCTGGATCAATGGGCTGGATCAACTGTGTGAGGGTCAACAAGACCAAGTGCCAGGCCCTGCCCTTGGGTTGCAACAACCCCATGCAGTGCTCCAGGCTGGGGGCAGGAGGCTGGAAAGCTGCCCAGAGGAAAATGACCTGGGGGATGCTGGTCAACAGCAGCTGAACATGAGCCAGAGTGTGCCCAGGTGGGCAAGGAGGGCAAGGGCACCTGCCTGGATCAGCAATAGTGTGGCCAGCAGAGCCAGGCAGGGAGTGTCTCTCTGTGCTGGGCACACCTCAAATCCTGTGCCCAGTTTTGGGCCCCTCACAGCAGGAAAGGCACTGAGTTGCAGGAACATGTCTGAAGAGGGACAATGGAGCTGGGGAAGGGACTGGAGCACAGTTCTGATGAGGAGCAGCTGAGGGAGCTGGGATGTTCAGCCTGGAGAAAAGGAGGCTCAGGGAGAACCTCATCACTCTGTACAACTGTCTGAAAGGAGGCTGTACTCAGGGAGGGGTCAGTCTCTTCTCCCAGGTAACAAGTGACAGGATAAAAGGGAATGACCTCAGTTTGCACCAGGGGAGGTTCAGGTTGGATATTAGGACACATTTCTTCACCTGGGGGTTGTCAAGCATTGGAACAGGCTGCCCAAGGAAGTGGTTCACTCACCATCCATGGAGGTATTTAAAAGATTTCTGGTGTGGTGCTTAAGGACATGGTTCAGAGGCAGACTTAGCAGTGCTGGGTTAACAGTTGGATTTGATGGTCTTGAAGGTCTTTGCCAACTTAAATTATTCCATGATCCTGTGATAAACATAAATATAAAATCAATACTACACAATACCAGAACTCACACCATCAAGTGCAAATTTTGTTTCTAAGTGTACCCATTTCATGTCAAGCAAAACATGGAAGATTTAAAATAACACCAATAGATTAATATAAAAATTAGCTGGATATGTTTGTATGTACACACACATGTTTTCAGAATTTTACCTGATTCTGGTTTCTGTTCCTCATCTGTCATACTCATTCTAGTTTCATCAGATGGGAGAGAAAAAGCCTGAATTAAATGTCAGTTGTTCAGAAAGTCCAGAAACAATATCCTGACAGCTCTCAGCAATTCACTTAATGAGAGACAGCTGCTGAACAAACTCTTTTGATTTGAACTCTTTAAGACAGAGGCACCTTCACTAGGAGCATGAATCAGAGAGATGTACTCCTTAACAATGTCTGCCAGTCACTTACTACAGATCTCTGATCAAAAAGTAATTCTGCTCTAACCCAAAGACAGTACATCAGATATCTGCTGAATTAAGAAAGACATCACATGTTCTGCTTTACCTCTCACCATTTACCTGCAGATATGAACTTGGATATGAACCACAAGTTGCTTGTTTTTTTTTTCCATTAAACTTGACTTTTATGTAAAGCAAAACTTCACTTATAAAAATATTACTTGAGAAAAAAGCCACCTGTGCTACCTGTGTGTGTGTATCAATATTCACATCCCAATTTCTAATGGTTAAAGTGAACATGTGATTAAAAGCAGGAAAAAACTTAATATAGGACAAGCTAACCTAATAACAGTGTCACATTGTTTCCACTCTGAGGTCTATAGAAAGTCAGGTTTCCAGCTGAGAACTGCAGATCTGTTCCCAGACAGCAGCTGGAAGCCTGTCTTTGCTCCACACAACCATTCACCATGGGATGAAAGCAAGTGCTTCACTGCTTGGTGGGAGGAGGAATAAATGGCTCTGCTACAAGGTCCACAACTCCAGAGTGCCAGTGTCTTGGGATTTTGGATGTCAGAGGCAGAATATTAATTTTTATTTCAACTAGCACTTCCTTCCCTTTTTTATTTCTGTCTTGGCCCCCTTCTTATCTCTTAGGGACAAATGCAACACAAGTCTCTCTGCTCTGCAAACCATTGTGGAGGACGGTGAAGTTCACTGGCGTTTCAGTCTTCTCGGGGAAGAGGAGCAGAAGGATGGAAAGAGAAACCTGCTTAGCATAGGAATGAAACGTTTTCCTGTTTTTCCTAGCCAGGGCTGCCTGTGAGAGCAGGGCTGTGTTTTCAGGCTGTCTGCAGGCAGGTCCTGCCATCACTAGGGCTCGCAAGAGAGCTGCAGGAGCCAGCCCTGGCTCACTCAGGAGCTGCTGCTCCTCTGCAAGGCAGCTCCCTGTGCCTGCCAGGAGGGGATGGAGATCTTGGCTGGGAAATCTGTGCAGCAGGCAGTCTTACAGCCCTGCCACAAAATACAGAGGGATGCCCTGCTACCCAAAGGAAGCAGGCTCTGCAGGTGCTGCCAGCTGTGCCTGTGCATCCTTCAGACCCTGCACAGGTCCCTGCTGCTTGCTGCCCTCCAACTGGGTGTGCTGCTCCTGCTCCTGGGCTGTTTATGAGCTCTCAGCATGAAAACACTGCTGTGACATCTTTTTCCTAAGTCTCATTCCCATGCAAGCCCTGACAGAGTGAGAAAAGTTGTTTTTAAAAAAACACCATGCTGTTACACCCAAACAAACACCTCTGAACAGTGAAATGCCCTGTCACTGTTTCATAATTAATAATATGGCTTCTCCTGGCACTGTGCATGACACCACCACTGGCATCAACTCAGTGTGGGCTGTGCCTTGACACCAGCACCAGCATTTCCCTGTCACCTCCCTCCATTCCAGCACCCTTGGAACGCACTGCTGGGAAGGGGAACGTGACCAGCTGCATTTCTGAAGCACATTCAAAGCCATTTCTGTATGCTGTGTCACCACAGAGCTGGGACAACTTGACATAATTATTGTGCCACATAAACCCTTTCCTAAACAACAGGGCTGCTATCAGAAAGCTCCTTGATAGGCACTCTCTGACAGATTTTAAAAATAATTGGTTCATATTTTCACAGGTGCTGAGCTTGTAAACCCAGTCATTTCATTACAGGGTAGGGTACAATGAATTAAGAAAGTGCCAAGGCATCACCGAGGTAAAGCAGATCACCTGCTTCTGAACTTGAATGAAAAAAGAAAACAGACAAGTTCTCCTATTCCTGCTTAATTAACATCTCATTTGCATTTTGTTATGCAGCTGCTCAGCTGCACTCAAAAAATGTGCAGCTCTGAGATATGGGAGACCCTGAAAACAGCATTTGGGCGAAGATTCCACATTGACTATTGTGTGCCCACAGGCTGTGCTAAGCCAAATAACTGATCAGACTGAGACCCACGTGCTGGGAAGATCTGTGGTTTATTAGGCATAGCAGTGGCTTCAGAAGGGAAAATACATTATTTAACACATGATTTATGCCCCTGTACTGAATCCTAAAGTGCCTTCCCTTGTGCAAGGTGAGTGTCTGAGCAATGTTTGGTTTTTCAGAATAACCTAACAGAGTCTTATTCCCGTTTTAAGACTTGGTCCCCTTGTGACTGTCATTCAGATAAGGACATTGTCCCTAGGAAATACAGATTTTTGTCATTCCTAAAAATTGTTCATCACATCTGATTTAGTTGAAATTGCCCTTTGGGGGCACACAGATGATTCACTAGTACAAAGTCAGCTGGAGCTCAGCACTGCCTTAAAGAAGGGGGCAAAGCAGCATCCCTTCAGGCCTGTAGGAAGCAAATCTCTTGCTGATGTTAAAGCCTTTACACCAAGGTTTTGCAGCACCAGGACCTTCTTGGGCTCCATTTTAGTTGTCTTATACTGGTCCTCTGAGTGATTACAGGAATGTGTAAGAGCACTTTGGGCTTTCTGAACCTGTTAGGTGGCACTTGTACTGCCTCTTGACCTCATTTTCTAGAGGAGGCAAAGAGCACAGGAAGAGGAAAGCTGGATCTGACAGCTTCTGGGAAAAAAAAAAAAAAAAAAAAAAGCAATGTGGAGAGGCAGAAATCCTCCAGCAGTATCCTGGGACCCCTGCAGTTAAAATGTGAAGAATGGGAAGATGAATTGCTGGGGGAATAAGGGTCTTCCAAGGACTGACATCCTGATTTCTGAGATATATGTCCAAACCACTCAAAACCCAAGAAGTTTACAGGTAATCTGTGCATTTAGTAAACCAATTGACCCAGATAAGAAATGTTGGGACTTCATCAGCTTTCTATTTTTAGGCTACTGGTAGGAAGAGATAAGTTCCTTATAGAAACAAAAATATAAAGCAGTAATAGTTCCACCCTAAATATATCATTTTATGAAACAGAAGAAAAGTACACTGAAGTGGTTTTGGAGTGACTCTCATCACAGGCTGTTCATATCAGTGAGTCCAAAGGAGGGCCACAAAGACTATCATAGGGCTGGCACTTTTGCTTTGAGGATAGGCTGATAGAGTTGGGGCTATTCAGTCTGCAGAAGAGAAGTCTCTGGGGAACTCTTATTGCTTCCTTTCAGCATCAAGAGCAGCCTACAGAAAAGCTGGAGAGGAGTTTTTTATAAAGTTCATGATATGATTAGGGGCAATTGCTTTAAACTGAAAGAGGATAAGTTTAGATTGGATATTAGGAAGAAGTTTTTTACAAGAGGGTAGTGAAAAACTAGATTTTTCTGTCAGGTTTTCAGAGAGGTGGTAGGTGCCCATCCCTGGAAACATTCAATATCAGGCTGGACAAGGCTCTGAGAAACTTGACTTATTTAAAAATGTCCCTGCTCATGGAAGGGGATTCGACTAGATGACCTTTAGATGTCCCTTCCAACCCAAACCATTCTACAATTCTGTGATTCTATGACTGTTTCAGTAAGAGGCAGAGTAAAGCAAGGAGTTAAGGGAAAAAATCTGGAAGCATAAAAAAAGTGAAGGATCATGCTGATGAGTCCAAGAGTTCATCCTGGAGGCAAAATTAGGATCTTTCATGTTAAGAACTGGGGTGAATCTTGGACATAAGGTAGGGATGTTTTTGCTCATTTCATTTCTCCTGCTTTCAGGAAAATGGTATTTTGTATATTCATATAATCATAGACTTATTTGAGTTGGAAAGGACTTAAAAATTATCCAGTTCAAACAGCCCTTCCATGGGCAGGGACATCTTCCACTAGACCACATTGTTCAAAGTCCCATCCAAAGGGGTCTTGAACACTTCCAGGAATGGGGCATCTACAACTTCTTTAAAAATGAAAAGTCAAAAATCCATGCCCATTATCTCTTTCTACTCCTTAAAGAGACAAAAAGCAGTTTGAATTCTTCAGTCCATAAAGACTATGAAAGGCTGATGTTAACTTTTCTGGCTTGCAACAATTCTTTGAGCTCATAATAAAAATTATATAAAGCACTTGGAACCTCATATTAATGACAGAGTATCTGTGCATTTTATCACTTGATTTATTGCAATCCTGGACACTAGACAGTAATGTTTATCTGCATGTTTTTGTTCTTCTACATTTCTGAAGCACTGCTCTGTTTTCTCTCCCAGTTTTAAACCATGATGAGGTTTAACTAGTCATCTTTTTATGCTTACATCCCTGCTCAACACCTCCTCATTCATTAGCTGTCAATACCTGGCTCCAGCAGGGTTTCAGAAACCACTGTGCCAATGTCTCACAGTCCTCTGTCAGAAGCAATTAGTCACTTTGGTGAAATCTGTCAAGGTGTCCTCCTTCTAAATATATATGCACTGTTATTCCCTTCAACTAACTTCCTGTGGGGCAAGCTGGTATTCAGTCTGTAAAACAGAAAGCTCCAGGGAGACCTTACTGTGCCCTTTCAGTATCTGGAGATGCTGCAAGAAAGCTGGGTTGTACAGTGACAAGATAGTCATGATAAAGTAACCCCCATAAAGCAAAGCGAGCTGAATCCACATTGCAGAATGTGATGCTTTTTTTGAGTAATGTATGATAGCTGGATTTTGCTTATGCAAACAGCTGAGGGCAGGTGCAGCTGCTCGTGGGGACAGGCAAGGTTCAGCACATTGGTTAAGGATCTGACAACCCTAGAGCACTGGGGACTTGCCTTCCCAAGCAGAAGCTGGCTCAGAGCATGAAGACAAAGATTCTTGCAACCTAAAAACAAAAGTGAGAGTCAGCTCTCAAGTCTTCATCAATTATGTTCCCTCCAATTATTGGGAAAGGGGGACCAAGAACCCCAGTGAAAACTTTGTTCCATGATTCCTGCCCAGACATGCCCTTCTCCACTGACTCCAGAGGGGCTCTCAGGTTTTCAAGCTCTCCAAAGGCCATCAATAGAATCCTACAGTTTTCATCTTCCCAGCTCTGTTGGCAAATACAAATATCTCACTGTGCAGAACTCCAAGGGAGTTCCTTTAACAGAGTTGAAAGTCTCAAATGCAAACCTTGCTGCCCACCAATGCAGTAAAAGAGTTTGTGGAGGATCACTGGGAGACCACATGGGGTTGCACTATCTTCTTCCTGCTTCTGCTGAGGCACTTGGTTCATGTTGGACACAGTCAGAAAAACATTTCCCCTTAATAATCAGTCAGGCTGCCCATGACTTGACACATCACTCAAAATGCTTAAATGGGGACCCTCCCCTTCGCTCATTGCACACAAAACAAAACAAAAACCAAAGCATTTTCTGGGCAAATATACAAACTAAAATTTCCCTGTCTTCTTCATCTCTCCCTTCACAGGTTTTATGATAATTTTCAAGTGTTTTTCTGCATGCATAAATCTATCTTTGTTAAAAAGTAGAGCTGGCAATATGGAAAGCAACTCTTCTCCCAGCAGAGATAATAATACATGAAAATGTCATTACAAACCAATTTCATATATAGTATCTTGATCTAGGAATTATAAAAATATCTCAATTTACCAGCTGCTATGAATCAATGCAGAGATGTAGTCGACAGGAACTACAGTTACAAGCTGACATTGGAGTTCGTTTGAGGACAAACCTGCTTTTCCAGTTTATGCAAGGAAAAGAAGAATGACAAGGGCAGAGAAATGGGGGAAAACACAGCACAAAGCTATAATGACCACAAATCACTGTTCTTTTCAAGTGACCTTTTTGGAAGATAAACACAAGATCGAAGATTGCCTAAATTGCAAACTGGGTAATTTTTTCACTCCTTATATCTCCTCCTGTGTAGTTGAAGGACAAGTTACCATACTAAAGTTTGGATTAGCACCTGTAAATTGTGAGCATTCTGCAAGCAATGAGAGAGGCTGTTCTTGGCAGCCCTGACCCCGGATCTGCTGTGATCTGAGCCTGGTTTGTCATCTCCTGCAGTGATCTTACTGCCTCCCTGGAGCAGTCCAGTGATCTGCCTGGATATTATTAGAACATCTATGGTGACAGTCATTCTGTTTTCCTAAGGACTGAAAAAAAAAAAAAAGGACAGACTTCATAGTTAAAACAGGCCAGCTGAGGGTCCTCTGAAAGAAATGCTTTTTTCCTTGCCTGTGGTGAAAAGCAACCATGAATTTTCCTATTTCTTCCTCCCATTGCTAGCAAGGATCATTTCAACCCTCAGCTGCAGTCTCTGCTTTTGTCAAAACTTAGTCTGAAGAGATGCTAAGGAATCAGGGACTGATAACCTGAAGGGACCTGGGACAGGTGGGATGGAATCTGTACAGACACATTAAGAGTCATACCAGCAGCCTCTGGCCACAGTGCTGCTGCCACTCCCAAAAAGGAGCAGGATGCCCTTCAACACCCCTCTGTCCTCAGTAAAGTCATCCCTGGCAAGAAGCAGAAATAATGCACCAGCCAAAGTTTGCTTGTTCTTCCAGTTCCCATTCAAAAAAAAAAAAAAAAAAGGAGTCATTTATCAAAATTGGAAACTGAAAGTTCAAACAGTGTGGTTTTCATAGACCACATGCAATTAAGCTATTTTCTCTGCAATGCAGCAAGTTCTTAAGGTACAGCACACAAGCAATTGCTGGCCAAAGTCTTGATGCCCAAGTTGCCCTAAACTGACTAAAGAAATTGGAAGAGCCAATTCTGTTAAAGCATTTTAAAATATTTGTCTATCAGAGACCAGGATGACAGCTGATGGAGGACAGGGCTTATCTGGTGACTGCTTGGACCCTAAACACTCCCCTGAAATATCCCAAATGGCCCTTTTAAGATATAGCTAGAATTTTATGTAGTCTGTTTATGAAAGACTGACTGAAAGGACTGAACCATATTTGCCAGCTTCTGATAAAGTTTGTCAAACTATTGTGGTAGCCTCATGGGATGTAACATAGATTGACACATTGGCTGAATGACATAGCTTCAGCCTTGAATATTGTGCAGGCTTGTGGCTTCCTGCATAACCACTTTCCTTCTGGGAGATGTGTCAGATAAAATAGCAGTGGCAGGGTTCAAACAAAAATTGGTGGAGCTTGGTCCCTGCACTCTGTTTACAGGAGTTATCCTGTTGCTTTACCAGGAAACACATTCAGAAATAAGAGTTCATTTTCATCTCCAACAGCCATCAAGACATTGTGCCTTATATGCTTGGAAAGAATGGGAAAAATTATGTGGGAAAGGATGTACCAAGGAAGGCCTCTGGAAAACCTTTCCACTGGCAGTCAGTCCCCATCACAGTCAGGGTTCCTCTCATTCAGTCCTGCCTGCTCCAGGCATTTACACCCTTTGCTGCTCCCTTCAGCAAATTCTTGTTTAGCCTGGAGCCCAAAGCTTACTGGCTTTGCATGAGGACAACCCAACCTTGTCCTTTTCCCACTCCATCCCTGTGCCACGGGTTTACAAGGAGCAGCCTTAAGCCAGTCACTCAGTATTTCCACTAATTTCTTTGCTGGAGATGTGGGTGCCAGGAGGGTATTATCAATCTATTGCCAACTAATTGTAGCTTTAAACAGTCATAATGCTTTCCATTTCAGACAGCTCAGCAAGAAAGAACAAGCTATTTCCAGAGCTGGAGGCTCTCAGTACTAGCTCCTTGTCAAGAAAGTACTTCTACATTTACACTGAGAGTTCTCATTTCTCTGTAGCCTATACTGCCCAGCTGCTGATCCCATAAAAAAGGCCACTACCTCAGTTTTTTTCAGGTGAAATCTTCATTCCTTTCCCCCCAAAGCAGTATGAGCACATGCATTTGGGGTGCAATTGCAGGATACCCACACATTTCCAGAAGACTCTCTTGGACAAGGGTTGCTATTCTAACAGCATTGCCTTCCCAAATAAACCACACACAGAACATCTTGTTTGCTGTTTCTAGCAGCAGCCAAGAGCTTTATGACTGTCTGTTCTGCCTGAGGGCAGCCCATGCCCATCACATCTTGGCCAAGCTACTCCAGAATATCTCTTAATTAGTTTGCTGAGATTCAGGGACAAGTGAGCTTTAACAAGTCTGTTATGACTCAACATGCATGAGCACCAAAAATCTCATTAAATCAGGTGTTCCCAAGTGCAAAGATGATGCTTCTGCAGAAGTTCCATATTCTTCAGCTAGTGTAAACAGCTCTATTGAAGTTAAATTTCAATAACCCTTTCAGAAGACTTAAGGGGTAATGTTAGGAATCCTTGCATTATAATGCTAATAAATTTTACTCCTGACTCTGTCACTGACTTATTTATCAAAGAGACCTTCACCTTTTCTTCATTGTCCCCATCTGAAAACAGGTTAAGCAATTTTAAGAATCTTTATCTTTCAAAGTGCTTTCAATCTTTGAGACAATTCACCATAGAACATTTAAATGTTGCTATGACCCTGGCCTACCTTGAAGGATTGTATTAAGCCAAGGACCACTTTAAAGACAATATTGTTGCTGAGAAGGGTCAAAAATAGCTTCTTGTTTTTTCATGAAGGCTACCAGGTAACCACTCATCTCATAATTTCTGCCTCGTGCAACTAAAGAGAAGTTAAATAAACACACAAGAAAGACTGCATAGAATGAAATGGGGAGTATTTTTGACTGGATCTGATCACATTTATTCCTTTTGAACTCGGTGGTGCTGCATGCCAGAAAACTTCCATTCATCGTCGCCAAATCAGAGGTTCTCTGGCATTTGAAGTAAAGAGCAAAGCAAATGTAAGACAATGTTTAATAAATGGCACACTGACAAGCCTGGGTCCATTTTTCTTTTTATAAAGTAATACTGAGTTATTCTATTATTTTTCCTAATGTTTTCCTTCCTTTCTGACCCTCGTTTCCCATTGCTGGTTTACAGCAATATAATAATCGCTGGGCCAGTTTAAAACTGATCTTTTAAAGCCTTTTTAAAGTCTGTATCTTGATGATAAATAGTAACAGCAATATGATCTTTCTTTGTGATCCATACTGCACATGAAAGAGCTTCCTGGAGGCACTACATGAGGGAGACCACACTTACATCCAAGGAAAACATAAGCTGGAATTGTCTGTGAGGCTCTTTAGCAGTGCAGCACTTAGGTTTACAAATAGGAGAGTAGTTTATATAAGTGTATAGGGGGAAGCAAAGTTTGGGGAAGAGGCTATATCTTCTCTCAGACCACCTGATAAGGTCAGAGAAGGGATGAGCTTCATTAGCTTGCTTAGACTAGGTGGCAAATATTGTTTGCTACTACCAGGGCACAGACATTTAAAACAGACCTGCAGAACTTCACATGCTGGACATGAGGCTCACAACTGGCTCCTGGCTCACATCACCCCATAGGTAGGACACAGGTGGCACCACAGCCAGGGTGTCCCTGCCACTCTCTTCATCAGGCTTTCCACATCCATCTCTCCCACTGAAGGGGACCATGCAGAGTGCAGGACTTCATCAGTGTGGGACAGGGGCACAAGCCTGTGTCACAGCTGCTGATGTGCCATGAAAATGGAAATCTGTCTTTAGAGAAGTCCTGGCTGTGAAGACCTGGCAATGAGCATAAGCCCTGGCAATGAGCAAGCATTCATCAGGGATGCTCCTCAATAGGGGAGTGGGTTACACAGATCTTGTGTGTAATGCTAAACTTTGAGATGTCCAGGACTAAAATCACAATTTAGGGCCTAAGAGAAACAGAATACCTGTAATTTAACTGAGCTTCTTGTACTTTTGAAACAACACTAAGGATCCTTGTATGTGTGGACCATAAGTGTGATTTGAATGGTTAATTATTAGAACAACCTATAACACCAATTAGCTAATTGCCAACACAACACACTGAAATGGTCAATGAGTAAGAGAGGTCAGATCTGATAGCCTTTGTGCTTTGTCATCTTGTCTTATGCCTGTTTCATGGGTGGTTTCTGACAAGCTGTGTGCAAGTACTCTATTGCTTATCAGATGGAATAAATAAAGCAGAGGCATCATGACAGCACAGATAATCACAGTGAGGAGGGTCAAAGCCACTGGCTGAGGAAGACCATGGAGGCTGGCAGGACACAGAAGGCGGCCCAGGCCGAGCATCACCTAACCCAGCATATTGTCCAAGTCCCATGGCACAGTACATAACATCTGGTGCACTTTGAGATAAGATTTGGATAATAGTGAGGTCTGATAAATGAGCTATGCCTGTGTATAAAGCAGCTATGGTTTTCCTCAGTTATATTGCACATTGAAGCTTTTGGGGATTAGTTTTTTCAAAGCTGCTGGAATCAGAGCTGCATTACTGAGAGGCCAAGGGGATCTGTTTTCCACCACTGGGTGGAGAGCAGTTTTCTCACTGGGTGGTCTTTGGAGCTCACCACTGCTGGAAAATACAGCTCTAAGTAGACTTAGACTGTATTACCCATTGAAATTATCTGTGGCTTAGATAAATATACAGTGATGTCCTTAAGCAGAGAGGCATTAGGAACAAGTCATCTGCTCAGTCATTCTCTACCACCTAGGGAAGGCATCATGTTGGGGCATCCTTTCTCCTTTGATCCATAATTCACCAGAATTCCAGTCTTCTGGGACTAATGAAAATATTGCTTGACCCTTTTCACAGTGTTTGCTGATAGAAAAAGATGATTATGATAAGGAAACTGAATTACTCAAAATGAACACCTCAAAACAGTAGGTAAAGATCAACAGCTCTACCCTCTCACACTCCCTGTGTGAGACATTGGCCTACAGAGGCCACCTAAATGTACCACTCTCTCTCAGACTTTTTTAATGGCTGCCAGCCAGGTGTCAACTATGACAAAAGAATTAAATTGTTCAGCAAAACTTCATCTAACTTTCTGTCCTCTCCAGTAATAATCACCTATCTCAGAATACCAGCAAGCTAGCCAGTACTATCACTGGATTTCCTTTCTGACACTGTTGTCTATTGAAACAATCTAGGAAAAAAATTCTTTACAACATTAAGAGCACTTATGCACCACTAGCCAAAATTTTCAGAGTGCTTTGTGAACATGAATTAATCTGCATAGTGGAAACAAAAGTTTTGTGACTTTGACTTCTGTGCCCTTAGGTTTAAGGCAAGAGTGTACAACTTGGCTTTGTATAAATTTATTTCTGGATCAAGCCTTGCATACTTTGCCAGCATTAGGAATAATTAGAGAAAGGGAAAAATATGGAAGAATGGAAGAGAGTGGATTAAAAATTGCTTTCAAAAACTTCCTTGATATAGAAGCCTTACAAGGGTATCTTCAGAGTTCATGAAATAGAAATAACATTTTAACAAGTTTAGATCAATAGTGCTCAGTCATGAAGGATTTTCATTGATGATGCTGTGCTGGAATGGAAAGTCATTATAAAAATCTAGAAGTGTTCAATTTCACAACAGATGAAAATTGAAACCCCCAGCTAGACCTCAGAGTCAAAAGATCCAAATTCTGATCTAGACTGTAATGAGACAATTGCTTAAAACTTTCATATCTCTATGTAACTTCTTATGACCACTCACCTTAAGACCTAAGATGGTATCAGTGAGGGTGAATGACGTGTTCAAATGGGTTCTTGTCTCTCAGAGCAGTGTGGCCACTGAAGCTGTTTTGCCTGGGTTACTGAATTCAATAAATGACTACCAAATTTTTGGTTTAGTTTCAGCATAGACACATATTTGAAATTTTTTTTCTAATGTTACTTTGGACTTTCTCTAAAATGAGCTCCAGCTAGTCAAGATGTGGAGAGGATCAAGGACTCAAAGGTCAGGTGTGGGTGCTGGGCAATGCTGTGGGGGCACCCAGAAGCTTCACTAAGGTATTTACAGAGACAGAAGAGTTGCATTATGCAAACCATATCTAAAAAGTCTTGAGAAATGGGGCTCTGCAGTTTTTATCCCTATGGTCCAGTCAGTTCCTTCCTTGGTGTTGCACCACAGTCATTCCATCCCTTTTCAGGGGACATCAGCACATCCTGACAAGGTTTTACATGCATGCAGCCAGCATGGATGGGTGAATTAATTTCATCACTTTATCAGGCATCCATGGAAGTAGAAGACCAGAAGGACCTTTTTACCCTAAGGAAAAGTATTTATACTTACATCATCTGTGAAAAATATCTAATCCTCTTAAAAAATGTCATTGAAGAAGATCCCACAAAATCTGCGTACTGTTTGTGCTATACATCTTTCATATTTTTAAATATTTTCCTAATATATAATTTACATTTTCCTTGATGATTAAATTGATTAATGCAAACTGATTTTTTCCTATCTTACAAGTACAAATGATGACATTCTCATTGGCCTCATCACACCATTTTGCAGACTAAATAGGATTTAATCTGTTCTTCTGTAGATTAACACACTTTTGACAGCCTTTTCAATTTTTTTCTGTCTATTTCATTTGGATTATTTTCTTTTTCCTATAACTTTATTTTAAAATTATTCTAGTTATTTTTAAAGTTACATTTCTCTAGTCTTACATTCAAAACCTTGCAAAATACCTTCCAGAAGAAAATGTTTGCAACAATGCCCCTTAATAGTGGAATTTCAGTTTGTGATCCCCAATATTCGCCATTCCCTTTTTGGCAGTTGTACCAAAGCAAACATTAACCACCTTGTATTTGTCCATCTTTCCAAAGTATAGCACTTGGCTCCTGACTGTCATGGAATTTCATCTGACCACTTTCAGACATTCTCTCCAATTAAAATCTAGTTTCAAAGCTGATGTCCTACCGAGACTTCAGAGCCCAATTCTATCCAGGGGTCTCTTCAGCTGTCCTGAGCATGTTGCCTCTTCATCATCAAAATCACTCACAAAATAATGTCAGCTCACAAGTCTTGGCCCCTCTGAATCCCCTCTTTCACTGTAAAAATCTCCTCTTTCTCTGTGGATCCTAAAGCATTTTTACATCCACTGCCTTCATTGGAACCCCAGCCTCTAATCTAGGAGTTTCTTAACAGAGGTGGAAATGAAGGAGAAATGACTGACACGAGCCATCGTTTGTCCTGCTGAGCTCCTGTGTCAGTGAACTTGGGCTCTCAGGCACATAAACTCCATTCTGCTATGTACATGTTAGAGTCAACTGGGAGATCATCAATAGCATCTAAAGCTGGATCTATTATTTACTAAAGAGACCTCATCTTCTGTGTCCACATAATTTTCCAATTCTCTTTCAAAAAAGAAAATTAAATTAGTTTTGCTCGATTTGCTATTGACATGGTTGCACTCGTTGCTTTCCATGACTCAGCCTTAAGTGGAAGGAAGCACCTTTAAGAATATTTTATTATTCTACAAACCTGGAGAAACTGATTATTTAGTAATCTTTTCTTGTGTCTACCTAGGTAACAAAGTTAAAGTAGCTGATCTTGAAATCCCTGATTCAATGTACACTTTCCTTCAGTCCTCTGGGATCACAGTGCCCTTGCTGAGCTCTCAAAGATAATCTTGGATAACTCAGAACTGCCTTGGATATTCCTTAAATCCGCCCAATTTTATCAGGTCCTGCTGAGCTGACAGCATCTATTTTATATAAATAATCACTGACTTTTGGTTCCCTCCCTGATCTCATTTGCATTTCAATCTCTTTGTTAAAATTTATTTTGTCCTGTATCTAGGTATAAGTAATATTTTTGGGAGAGAACAGTGAAGCAAAGATGACAATTATTTTCAGACTTCTCTGCAGTCTTCTCCCCTTTTTTCTTGTTCTTCCCTTTAATGGTGGGTGCTGCACACTCTCTTTCTTTCCTTTCTTTATATTTCTAATGTATTCACAGAACATTTTCTTGTCAGTTTGGTGATTTTAAGTCCTGGACTAGAACTTGGACCTTTTGTGTTCAATCTTTATTTTGGGAAAGATTTGAAGAGGAACAGGGAATGAATCAAAGGAGAAGTCCAATGAGAAACTAAAGTAAGAGAAAGAGCAGGGCAGAAAAGGAACAAAGTTGGAACATAATATAAAATAAAATAACATCTCTGTAAATGGAGTAATGTTTTATCACACTCAGTTTAAAGATTTATTCTGTATGTGAATATAAAAAATATTAATCTAGGAAGACCATAGTAGTGTTTTTAAATTATTTGAATTTCTGGGGACACAAGAAGGGTGAAAGAATCTGTGAGTCTAAGTCACTCTGTCATCTTAAAAATTAGTTGTTGTGCTTTCCC
Organism: Muscicapa striata striata; assembly: GCA_030060385.1. Taxonomy (NCBI): domain Eukaryota; kingdom Metazoa; phylum Chordata; class Aves; order Passeriformes; family Muscicapidae; genus Muscicapa; species Muscicapa striata. Next base: position 2,057,323 of record JAREIS010000046.1, read on the forward strand.
AATGCACCACCACATGAGTCACCCAGGCCACTTTCAGCTCACTCAGTTGGAGCAGCAGTAAAGGTCACTTTTTAAACAGACTTGATGCTGGCAGTGGCTCTCTGATACCCAGCACACCTGCCTAAGCCAGTCTCCTTCAGAAAATCACCTACAAAGACACAGCTGATAGCACTGGGTCATTGTTTCACCCAGTCCTGAAGCCTTGGAGGGTATCCTGCAACACCCCTACTGATTCCACAGGTGCCAGGTGTCACCATGTCCTCTTCCAAAGGGACAAGGAGCAGGTTCTCTGCTGATGCCTGCAAGCAAGGAGCAGGAGTAGGTCCATATAGCACACACAGTGTAGAACAGCCAGCTCAGGGGAGCCATTAGTACAGAGACTCTGAATTGTTATTCCCTGTGTTGGTACTGCATGACAGGTGTCACCTAAACATGCTGGACTACAGTGACATCCTGGGTTTTGTCCACTATCAGTAGCTTGACACTGGATCCTGCAGAGACCTGATCTGATGATACTACCAGCAAATTTGTTACCCCAGGTGAATGAATGAATGAATGAATGAATGAATGAATGAATGAATGAATGAATGATCTGGTGGAGAATTATCCTCCCACCTGACTCCTTAAGGGTTCCCTCTCTTTTACCTGTGTGCTCAGGTAAAAATGTCTGGCTGCCAGGCTGTGAAAATGTGAGGGTACCTAAGCATGCACATTATAGGACTCCTTGAATGGCCTTAGATCTTTGAACTGACTTGGCATTTCAAAGTTGTACTGCAATATTGAATTTTAGGTACCTGGGAGAAGCCTGGCAGGCTGTTCTTTCCACAAAGTAGACATGGAGAACAAGGCCAATGCAGATCACATTTAGAGTAAAGCTGTCAAATGTTTGGTAGCAGTAAGTGGGAGTTCAGTCTATTCCATTAATTAATTTCTTTGGTATAATTTTTCCCTTAGGGTGCTTTTCCAATGTAAAGCTATGACTCTGAGCCTTGCACTTTGGTATCAACTATGACTACTATGATGTCCTGAGCAAATTGGGTGATTTAGATCCAAGGCAAAAGGGACAGACCCAGGTCTGAGGAGTTAATGGTTTTAAAAGGAATGACCAGAGAGGAAGTGGGAGGGAGGAAAGGAAGGAAAGATAAGTAAATGAGCCCTGTTCTAGGAACTCCTCTTAACCTACATTTTTGTCCCTAAAGTACATTAGAGCTTTGCAATAGGTTTTTTTTTTTTTTTTAATAATCAGTGATGAACAGCTGGTGAAACAAGGTGCTTTTTAGTGCTCTGGCAGTCACTGGCATAACTAACTCAAAGCCAGAGTGCTGTCACAGCAGATCTATAAATCAAGAAGAAAATTGTGTTCTAGGTCTCCCCAGAAATATATAATCAATGCAGGATCCATTTGATGACCTCTTATGGAATCTGGTAGAGAGAAGATTGGATTATTTTATCTCAGTGTTGCTTTTCAGTCTTAATATTTTTATTTTTTTTTAATTTCAATCCTGTTCCAGGAAAACATCTCTATTTCAGAGAGCACTTGGCCATATGCTTATTCAGCAAAATTACTTTCTTAAATCCTGTGAACTCCTCAGTGACACAAGTACATGCAAAACAGCTCATCTGAATTTGATTTACATTAAAGTTGGAATTCACAGTGCCAGTATAAATGCTCCTAATTTATTTCTTCTTCCTTCATCATCATTAAACATGACATGATCATTAAGAGCAGCCTAAGTTTGCACTTGTAGCTTTCGCTCAGGTCTGCCCAGTCCAAATCCTGTGGGTTCTGGAAAGACAATGTTTGGATGCTTACATAACTCCTCAGCTTTCATGTGGCTCAGTTTATTTATAACAGCAAGCTCTTGTGAATAATGATTCCTGCTTCAAAGGCTTCATAGTCAGCTTCAAGTTGTTGGCCCCAGAGTGCTGCCCCTGCAGAAGAGCAGTCTGGTTATCAGTGCCCTTCCCCACCACCCGTGGGGAGCGTGCACAGGGACAGAGCTCAGGACAATGCCATCAATCAGCAAAGTAACTCACTGGACTGTCAACATTTTCAGACATAATTTTGATGTTCAGTTTGAGCCTTTTGTCCTCTACTGTGTATTTTTAGAGACTCTTGCCACTGGCATTGGTGAAATATTTACAGATGAATTCTTTGACTTTCCATGTCATCCAAATGCTCTAGGTGGCAATTAAAACTCAAAATAGAGCAGTGACAAATTCAGAGTTGTGAAAAAAAATTTCTTTGCTCAGGACAATATTTTCACTTCAATCTATTCACTGAATTTCTATTGACATGTACAGAAAGTTTGCCCAAGGGCCCTTGAAAAAAGACTAAACATTTTGCCAGTATTGCATAAGGATTCTAAAAGCATTGTGTTTCACCAACCTGATCTGACTTTCTGTCCTGAGAGAAAGGCACTGAGTACTCAGAAAAGAAATTTCTGAAGGAAAAAATTCAAAGGGATTTTCCAGCCTTTTGGTTTGTGGTTATAAAAACAACATTTCAGGGTCTTGTGTTTCTGGATTAAATTGGATTTTTACATTGCTAACTAACATATCAGAATTGGTGTTTACCTACACTGTGGCCCTTTGAAGCCATGTGTAGTGTGGAAAATCACATGTGGAACCTTTTGTGGAGTAATTATCTCATCATTTCATCTTTCCAAGGGTGTGCTGTAACATCCCTCATCTTTTCTTCCCAGGTCAGTGATTTCAGACCCCTAATCTTTTTTATTGCTCTCCTGAATGCATTCTAATTTCCAGTAGTTAGAATTTAATGCAGTATGCCCCATGCAGTTACAGCAAAGCCTCTGGGAGCTAAAAAGGACCTCAGTTATCTCTTTGGTCTTTAACTGAAATTATGTTTTTCTTTATTTGCTGATAATATCAAAATGACAAATTATATATCCCCCATCATGGTAATGAATGTGCTCAAGCTATTTTCCACACACTATGTAGAGCAAATAGCATATCTCTGCCATGCACTGTGTTGCTTTTTGCTCTATATTTCTAGCCTGTTTCTCAGTGTCTTATTTCTGTGATTTCATTAGCATGCACAGAAGCTGCAGCCTGTTTAAGAGCTGTATTCATCTGCTCACGAGGGATGATCACCTTGTAACAAAAATCTGTCAGTTATAAGGAATTAAGGCAAAATGTGTCTGCCATCAAGGAATAAACTGAATCTGAACACAATGCTGAGACAGCACACAGTTCACCTGCAGAAAAGATAATACCACTCTTGTGGTTTAACCCCAGAATATTTTTGATGGGCACTACAGAAGCTCTACCCTCTTCTACAGAATATAAAAGTTTTGACTGGTCAGGGACAGCCTGATTGGCAGATCCTCTAGTACTGGCCAGCCAGGTGGCTTTTGCTAAATGTGTATTTTTAGTGTTTGAAGGTCCCACCACCCACTGCCCTCAGTGTAGTCTTTAAAAATCCTTTGCATCATTCAGTCTTCCCAGAGGCTGGAGCATGATGTGGGAAGCAATACAGCCCCTAAGTGCCAGGTGTGTATGAGATTGTTTCAGAAATGAGTACCATTGTCTGAGTCAGTTATTTCTGGATGCCATATCTCCCTAAAATTTTCTTTTCAATGCCCAGTATAGTGTTCCAAGTGGTGGCATAGGGTACAGGTTTGGTTTCCAGCCATCCAGTGGTTGTTTTCATCATTATAAGAGCACGATTCTTGCCTTGGCAGGTCTTTGGGACTATTTATATATTGAGCAAGGTATAAAGATATAGGATACTGATGTGGTAGATCCCTTTGGCCAGTTGAGGTCACTTGTCCTGCCCATGCTCCCTCATGACTCCTGTGCACCTGCTCAGAGCAGAGCACAGGACACTGGAAAAGTCCTTGGCTCAGGGTAAGCCCTGACAGCCCCAGCTGGAGTGTGTTAGCAGTTATTATTGTACTAAATTAAAAATAAAGCACTGTACCAGCTACTAAGAAGAAAATTAACTCTATCCCAGCCAAAAGTGTCAACTGGACACTCTTCAGAGGGAATAGAGAGAAATAGGCACTTTCAGGGAGATTTTTATCTGGTCTGCTTTAGGCATCTACCTAGGCAGGACAGACCTTAAAGATGCTGTGTCTCTTCACTGAGTAAGTGGGGCAGGACTCTACTCTGTGGGTGTCTAATGCAGGGTGAGAGGAATCCAGTTTTATTTCTCTTCAATTACAGCCCCATTCAGAGTCATGTACAGCTGCAGTAGAGGCCTGGTTTCAGCTACAGCAGCTAGTTTGGCATCAGAAACTGAAGGGGGTGATAAGTGACTTGGATCAGGACTCATTTCCTAGGATCTGCACAGACAGTAGGGAATTTCTGCAACACCTAAGCACAGCTCTCAAAATAAGCTAATTACCAGCCTCTCTGTCCCACTTTCACAGCCTTATAGCTTTGATCATGGGAGTGTTTGAGCCAGACTCCTGACTCCCACATTACATATGTACAGACTCCTGCACAACAGGCCCATTTTGCCTAAGGACCCCCTGGGTGTGACTTGAGAAATCATACCAGACTAAAATAGAATTTTCATTTTCTCTAAATGTAGTTCAAGTGGCCAGGCACATTGCTGCTAGTGGATACTTGTATCATATGATCAACTATGAACAGATTCTGTAAATACCTTTCCTGCAGTAAATACCACAGAATTCATTTTTTCTGTTATTTCTAAAAAACAAATTTCAGCTTCTGGAAGCTGAACAGCCTGAACTGCTTCTTAGGACAAGAAGAATGACTGAAAGGAGTGAGTATATGTATTCAACAAAACAAGCAGAACAATACCTTCAGAGAGGGATTTATTTGGCTTTATTTTTAATTAAAGGAGGCTCTTGTAAGGTGACACTGTGCCTCAGTCTCCCTCTCTCCAACTAAGAGATCATGGCAGAGCAGTGCTCTGCAAGGTGAAAAGTGTTCAAATGGGAAATGCTGTTCATTCAGTGCTGCTCCAGTGTTGTCCATCTCTCAAGGTCATTAGCAAATCTGCCCAAAGCCTCATTTGACAGGCAGTGAAGTTGCTCAAGTCTAAGCTCTGTAAGGCTCAGTGGAAATGATAAGATTTCATAAGCTATATTCAGCTTGCTAAGATATAAGCAGACACCCTCTGGGCACACTCAGGTTTCTCAAGCTGAGCAAGCTACCCCAGGAGCCAGGGTCAACTTGGCCACTCTGACATGTTTTCAGAATGACAGAACAAAAGCCAGCAGGTCAGAATGATGGCCATTAGACTGTTTCAATTCACCAAAAAAATGTTTTTTCACCTTGGGCTCCAGATTCAGTATTGTTTATTTCAGGAGAAAGCAGTAATAAATAATGAGAGAAAACACCAGGTATTCACAAGATAAATAGTCCCAAGGGCACATGCAGGACAGAGGTCTTTTTTTCCCATCTCTTGCAAAAGAACTGGCTTCATACTAGTTCTTTGTTCTTTTGTCCTAGTTCTTGCAGCAGCAACTCTGATGATACTTTAAAAAACGGCATGGACCATTATTTACACTCCTGAGTTTTTCTCAGTCATCCTCAGGAATGGCTCTTTACCCCAGAAAAACAGGAGAGCTCCCTGGACCGCCCACACTGGAGACAGTGGCAGCTTTGTTGTGACCCAGGCTTTTCTTGTCACCTTCAAAATGTTGGCAAGAATTAGTCTCCATTGGAAACCCCTGCCTGCTTGAGACAGAGGACAATCCTGTGTTTAAACAATCCTTAATCACCCTCAGGAATAGGACACTAAAAGGATCTCCTGGGACAAGTGTCATTCCTGGCTGTCACATATCATCAAGTTCCATCTATAAGCTGATCGTGTTTCAAATTGGAAAAAAAAAAAAAAAAAATGTCCTTATTACCACAACTGGTGGTTCTTCCAAAATCTCAACAATTGTTGCAACAACTGGGAGCACTTTTCTAATTTTCAGAAATTTATCCATAAGCAATTAGTACCTAATTTTTCTTATAGTTGTATTCCTCAGATTAACTCGTCCTGATCTTTCCCTGGTGTTCAGCCGCTGCTGTGCCTATAGCAGACAGCCACACCTCTCCTCACTCTTCCTTCTGCAAGATCCCAGGTGGGTCAGGCTCCTTCCAAGTGCTGAACTCTCCCAAGCCACCACCATGACCTCTCTGTGACTGCTTCACTCTAAACTCATCTTTCATTTCAAAGGAGTGAGGACAATGCTGCAGTGTTGCAGCTCAACACTTCCCTGCTGCAGGTACTTCCCTTGAGACACCCTGGAGTGCCTTTGCTTCTTCACACCTGCACCATTTCTACAGCTCCTCTTCAGCTTTGATCTGACTATTACATGTCTTTCTTCTCCTTGGTTACTTCCTGCTGATGAGCTCCCAGCTTATTACAGAAATCCATCTTATTACTCCCTAAATCCCTGCTACAACAAAGTATTTAGGTTTCTAATTCCTATTTAGTCATCTCCTAACATCCCACTGAAATCAGTAGGAATCAACTGATGCTACCCTGCTCCCACTGAAATCAGTGGGAATTAGGTTTTGTAGTATAGAGCTATCAGCTATCAGCTTTTCTCTAAGATGCTCATAATAGAAACATTATCAGCAGGAGACAAGACACCATGAACCTTAATATTTCTGATAATTACTTCAGGAGTAATAAATCTGAAGGTGCTTTTAAAGACCTAGTAATGAATTCAGAAAACAAAATAAGTATGCACACTCATTTGACAGCACCCATTCTTTAAAACAAAACCAAAACCAAACCCACCCCTTCCCCCATCCCAAAAAAAAACCTATACTAACTGAGAAGCCGTGTTTGGTGAGGGAATAAAATGTTAATACTAAGTCAAAAAAGGCAAAGTACTACTAATAATGATGATAATATAATAGTCCTAGCTTTTCTCCCTGAGTCAGGAGGGCCAAGTGGAGCTTCATAGAAAAGAAAAATGTCCCTCCTCACCTTCTGATCCCCTAAATCACTTTTGGTACCCCCAGGAATTTTCAGTTTCAGGATCTCCTGTGAGTGAATCTTGAAAGACAGTGACTTCAGAGAGAGTGACCTTTGTTTATTGTATTCTCCACATCATTATTTCTAACATTTTCCAAAACTTCCGTATGTTTTTCTTAGTGCTACAGTCTAGCCTTGCCCTATTGCCAAATTATTACAGGGTGATACTGCTTGGGATATCACCTGAAAAAATAAGGCACAAGGAAAGTCTTTGATGGAAAAATCATGATAATTTAAGAATATGTTACTTCCAAAAAAGCCAAAACCAGACAATTATTTGTTGGAAAACCTAGACTGTAAGAATATTGCTAAACATTGGGTTCTGCAAAGTAATAAAAGTGTGTGCTTTACTTCCAACCTTCTTTTTAAACATGAAATAATATAGTAAAATATGAGAAAAGATTGCATTATAAAAATTACATGACAGCTCAGAAGCAAAGACATGTCAGTTTTCTTCTAAGACAATTTGTTTTTTGGAAATTTACCCAGCACGACTGGCATTTCTTCATGCATCAGAGATAAGCTGTTGTTGTGGAAATGGGTGCAAGAAAGGGGGAACCAGGACCTCTGGGGGCTTCCCTGCAGTGCAGAGCACTGAGCCCTGGGTCTGCACCCAGACACCCTCTATTCACCTCTCAGTTAAATGAGGAGATTCAATTCCAGCATTATTTCTCTCAGTAAAGGTCTAAAATGCTTCATATCATCTAGCTGTGGTGAGATTTCCTTGACACAAGTTTTTGGAAGAAAACTGAAACACTTCCCTATGAGAAGACTCAAGCCAGGCACAAAGGGTGATGAAATAGTCAAGATATGTCCCAGGAGATTTCAGGATTCTTACAGAGCAGCCTGAAGATACAGCTGAAAGCTTTTTCCCAACCCTCAAGCTTTTAAAAATAACTCAGCCCCCAGAAAAGTCCAGATTTATAGTTTCAGAGTTAACTTTGTGAAGTTAGTGCTGTATATTAAAGAAGAACCATGAAGAAATTTAACCTCAGGAGTGTTTATATATATATATATATATATATATATATATACACAAATTAAATAATAGAAGACAGTAAGATGCTCAGGTACTGCTTGAAGAATCAGAGAAGAAGCATGGAGGTGCAAATAGCAAAGACATGTTGACAGAAATACTCCCATTTTGTGGATTAACAGATGGATCCTGCAAGATGGCACAGGCCACTGCAATCTTCCCCAAAATCTGGACTAAGCTTGTTTAATAAGGATAACTTAATCTCCTTGTAAGGACTTCAAGTGAGGGAGAGTTCGGCACCTTTACTGGTAGCTGCTCAAATACCTAATTTATCTCACAGCTGGGACACTGCCATTTTTTTCTAAACACATCATGTCACAATATAAGAGAATACAAGGCTGGGAGAGAACTTGAGAGGCCTCTTGATTCATCTTTTTGTCAGGTAGAGATCAGTTTTACCGAACGTGCTATTGTACGTGAATTTGGTTCTCAGCACTCCACAGGGACACAGGGAGGACCAAATCCCTCATTCCCACTTTCTCATAAATTACCTGAAGAGATTGTGTTCTTTAAATCTTTGAAAGAGAGGTTCATTTCATACTTTTCAATTAGTGTCTGGGCCTGGGCCTCTTTTGGACTTCCTCTATTTCTGTATCTCTTTGGAAGGATGTCAGCTCAGTTGGATGAAATATTTAGTTCATGAACCATCCAGTGTTGTGCACGAAGGAAGAATGACTCTCCTACAGACATATTTTTTTTAATATATATGTCCTGCTTGTTTTCTTTCTTTCCTGTTCTTGCACCTTGATTAGGCATTATAAGCTTTAACTTTCTGGATGAAAACTAAAAAACAATGCCTTTCTAATCACTCCTGTCATACCTTTTATTAAAAAACAAATATATATCACCTGCTATATCAGAGGTGAAAGCATCATATGTTATCTGACCAAGAGCTGGTGACCAGACAAGTCCTCTGCTAATGGCCTTCTCCAGCACCAGCAATGTTAATAACTCCATTTCCAATTCTGCCAGTGAGATAGTTTTTCATCCATCTATTTCTTGCCCTGCTGATTCCCTTTAATGCAAGATTTTAATCAGTGTGTCAAGCAGTATTAAGTGAAGCGCCTTGGAGAAATCCAAAGGTACCTCCTCAGCACAGCTGTCTTAATCATCCAAACCTATAATCTTATCAAAAAGAGATAACAGACTTGTTTAACAAGATATAGGTTCCATTAAAACCATTTTGCCTGGTGTCAATTACCTTCTTAAGGCCTAACTCTTCATTGACAGAGTCCTGAACTTACTGCCCCACTCTCTGGCCCATAAGAAATGTCAAACTGACTGATAGTCTCTGGTTTCTCCCTTTTCTCTCTTACACAGGAATTAAAAAAAAAAAAAAAAAAATTCTGAAGACACAGCACTGCCTTATTTGCCAGGATAAATTATCAACTAACCACAGCAGATCTGGGTAATTCTTGCCTCAGCTCTTCTTGATGCTTAATGTAAATTATTTTCTTTATTTGTTTATTTGAAAAAATATGGTATCAAATTCTGATTCATATCTTCTTTTGATATGGATAGTAATTTCTTTTTTAATCCACTACATCACTTGGGTTTAGACTTTTTTGATTTGTGTCTTTCAAATATAGAACAGAAATATCTGCAGATAATTTTTTCTTTACAATTTTTGATTCTATATATACTCACTGCATGATTTTACATTTGAATCCAGTAAATAACTTATACTTGAACTTAGCTTTTCTTTTCTCCCCTAAAATATTTGTTCTTATTGTTTGCACTTCTGGCATTTGTTGCTATTCTATTGACTCTAGCTTTTCCTATCAATCACTTATATTTTAAAAGTTGTAACTTTCATTTGTGGTTTTTAACTCTCACTTCTTTCCTGTTCTTTACACAGGGGAAATGCTTCTTTCACATGTGCTTTTTCATATAGGATGCCTTTTAAAAACCAACCAACCAACTCTGTTTTCTTGTTTTGAGTTTGGAAGATCATGATTTTATGGGCCTTCAGGAGTATTCAGATAATAATGAATTTACAGAGTTCATTAAGCTTTGCCACTTGTGTTCCCACATTGCAAACAGAGGTTTAAGCAGAAGACAGTTGTGTTGTCCCAAAAAAGACAGGCAGAAGTTGTAGCTGTTAAACATCTTACACTTCAATAGTTCAAAGGCATATTCTAACAGTGTTTCTGACCTGGCATCATATGTGAACCCATAATGGTTACATGAGCTGAGATGAAGAGTGTCTTCTCTTTTCCTTTCCCTCCTAAATTTATGGAGCCAAAAGGATCTGCCTAGCTACTTTCTGAGTTGACCATTTTGAGTTGCATAGAACTTATTTTCTTTCCCATTTTTTGAACCTGTTAGTTCTTACATATTGTTATCCTCTACCTAATCACATGGAAATATCATTTCCTTTTCTCTCCTTTTCCAAGCTGTTTCTTACTCCATGACCCTATATACAATCTCCATTTCTGAGACAGAATGTGCTGGGCTGTTGTGTGTATCTGGATGTCAAGGAAAGCATGTCTGCTCCAAGAACACAATTTTTCTGTACCTTATAGGCAAAGACTCTCTTCAGGCAGGATTTTCTAATGCGTGTCATGACCATTGGTTTCTCTATAATGCTTGATAGTGAATTAAACTTGTCCATAGAAAGCAATACCACCAACCTTTCTCCCATTCCCATGTAAAATCCATTAACTAAAGAGATCTTGTATCCTTCAGCTGAAAGAGACTAAAAAAATATATTTTGTAGTCAGTTTCTCACAAAGAAAATTGAAACAAACTACTGATATTTCAGACCTGAAGCATAATGTAGCTTTTTGGGAAGGTTATCTGAGTTTGTTTCACTATAAAATTCTTTATTTTTGGAAATCTAGACAGGCAAATTGCCCACTTTTCCTCAATTGAGCTGAGATGTTTTTTGCAAGTGTTAACAAGTAGAAGGCTATATTTGAGTACACCATGACATCTCTATAAACAAAGTATACTGGGGGAGGAGAGATGGAAATACACTCTGATTTCCACTTAAGGTTCAGTCTTACCACCCTTGAATACATGGAACTTAATACATTTTCAACACATGGATGCAGGATGAAAAGAGGGATTGCAAAGTAAAACTTCCTTATCAAAAAATGCAATGTTGAAAGCTGTCTGTTGAGTGTCCCATTCTTTGCATATATTGCAGATCATTGAAGTATCACAAACAGAGATCTGCTTCTTAAATCTGGACTTCTGAAGTGAGCAAAAGGAGATGGAGAAACTAGGTCATGTAATTTCAGGGTCCACAAATTTTTTCAACAGAACTTCATGGTCTGGGATGATTAACATTCAACTGCAGCAACTGCTACAAGTAAAATCTTTTGTTGTTGTTGTTGTTGTTCCAAAGCATTAAAGATGCAACTGTAAAACTAACTCTGTTCAGCAATTGCTGATGCTGGATTGGGTTTCTCCTGATTGGAGGGTCTGGACACAATTTTCAAAATTCCTACATTGATTTTCAATACTTGGTTTATAAAATATTGGAGGAGGATGAAATGAGGAGTAATGAGCCTATTTGTGTGCATCATTGAATCTGAGGATGAAGACACAGGATACTGAATTCTTAGGTCTTTTATAGTAGCTGCATCACCAGGCTTTTGTGCTATGCATTCTCAGGATGAGGGCACACAGGAGGGCAGCATGAGTTTTACTGTACTTCAAAATTACCCTCCAGTGTATGAGGGAAGAGAAGAGATTAAATCCCCTCCTGCCTGGATTAGCTGTGGAGGGCAGACTGCTGCAGTTCCCCAAATACTGTTTTCTGTCATAGGATGTCAGATCCACAGCCATGGACCACTAAATAGGTTAGGTGGCACTGTGATTATTTTAGTGTAGGTATGGGAGGAAAGATGGATCCAGAACTCCTCCAAGGGCACCTTGTGTCTCCATGCCTCCACCAGCCAGGGTGCACCACATCATTCACTGACAGATCAATGTTCAATGCTGGAAATCCCCAGTGTGGGAAAAGGGCTGCAGTGCAAGGACAGGTCTGGCCCTGTTTGTTCAATTGTCTGTGGATGTTTTGAGCATGGAGCTTCTCCAAGAATGGACCTTAAAATCAGCAGGTTATTGCTTGGCAGGCTCTGCCATGTGCAAGTTAGTCTTTGTTGGAGTTCCTCCGTGTCTTTCTTTCCCTGCCTTGAAGTATATGCAGTTAATTTATCACCACACCTGCTGTCCCCAAGGTGTGTTTCAGAATGACCTCTCTTTGACTCAGCATTATTACCATTCCCTCCCATCACCATTTAAGTCATATCCCCTCTCTGCATTTTTCCCATCTGAATTTAAAGGGGTTGAGGAAACAGAGTTTAATCACTGAGCTTCACTGGCTTTATGTTATGGCATTGAACCTCAAAGCTTGGCAGTAAAGGAACTTCATAATGAGTTATAATGATCCATCTTTTCTTATGTACAGTGAATTTTAATCCCCTTCACTGATAATTTATTTTTTCTATTTGGTATATGAATTATTTTATTCTCCCAAGTTCTAACATTTGGGAAAAAATGCTATGAAGTAATATAGATCTAGACATGCTTCCACCAAAGACAAAAACCCAGTCCCTGGCAATTTCATTGGAAGCTCACAAACTTATGGTATTGTTTAAATGGATATTGCTTCATTACCAAAGTGGTTTACAGTATTATTTACAGAGCTGGCTTTCAAGACTCCTGTAGACACAAAGATAACATCCAGATTTCAACTCCTAAAATAAATTCCTGACACTGCAAGATCTTACAGAATTGCTGGAACCTCACCTTCTTTGGCCCTCTGATTTGTCTCCCAAACTCTGTCTTGGCTGTGGTCTGGGGTCTGAGGAGGGCACTGGTATGGTATTTATTGTGTGAGTAGAGAAACAACATGCTGGGAAGGTCTGTTTTGGCTCCAAGCCTGGATTAGGTACGGAACATCATTCCTCAGGACTGGCATAGACTCTTCTGGGAAGCAGTCATTGTTTGTGAAGGGTCCAGGCTCTGCCAAAGGAAAAAGTGGGTGCCAGAAGGGACATTTATGCATCTCTTGGAAGGCATCTGCAGCTAAGGGAACAGATTTCAAACTTCTAGGCAAAGGATCCCAAAAAAACCCTCTGCAAAATGCATCCCAGACAGTCACTTCCCTTCATCAGCTGCAGGCTTCAAGGGTGATGGAGATGCTGCCCATGCCATGCTCCTGGCTCCTGCTGCTATGGTAATCCAGAAGTTTTTTTTTCAGGACAGAGCTTTACAAGTTCATTATTTATATTGCATTGCTGTCTTCATTTCCTTCTACTCATCTTTCTTATTTCTCACTCTCCCCATTCCCATGGACTGCCTGTCCACATCATTAAATAATTAACACCCCTTTGTATTATGCACCAGGGATAGTATTGCAAACATCTGCTGTGAGATGCAATTTAAAAGTACAAAAATTCCTCTCTGATTTGAAATTAGCAGGGGAAATGTTCAACCCTGAGATCATATACTTCACTGCATTTGCATTTCTATATTGCTCACAGAAAATAATTTTAAAAACTTAATTTGCATTTCAATTTTTGTCATTCCATACTTACTGTATTTCACTCCACATAAAGAATGAAAACAGACTGTGAAACTTACTGGAAGCTAAAAAATCTGGCTCTTCTTTTCTAGCTAAATGATGCAGTATTTGGCTTATAAAACCAGCAAGGGAATAACTCCAATTAAAATTGTTTTCATTGGAATGCTTAAATATGGAAATATTTCTATTGGTTTGAATCTTAATTTCACAGAACTTAAATTCAGCTCTAACCTGATGTGTTGGACCAATTTCTGAAAAATCCATACTTTTTTTTCCCAGCCTGAAGACCCTGAATTGACTAACTTAAAGAGAAGTTTTAAGTAAAATTGCTGAGGCTTATCTGATGACAGCAGGGCCCCATGCTATTTCTGAGCTTAGTGACAGGCTTTATAACTTTTATAAAGAAAAAAATTCAAGCAAGAAAAAATCTCAAAATATATGAGCAAACAAGAATTTGGGAAATGTATTGGAAACAAATCTGAAACAAGGCAGTTCTCTTTTCTGTTAGTTAGTTGGAAGTGAAATAAGAATTGTTCAGGTTTTTTATCTCCTCTGGGCTGGAATTAACCTACCTCTCAAAGTTCTTTAAATCCAAAAAAAAAGTAGGACAAAATCCAAAATTAGCTCTGTGGACTGATTTTCATCCATTAGACTTTATTTTTTTGCAAAACAGAAATTTCAACTTCATTATTTTCATGTCCAAAACCAACAGAGAATGCTTCCAAATGTAGACATATGGATTTAGTGTACTTCCAACTGAAAACATGTGTAAATCTCCAGCTACCTTTCCTTGCCTGGAGGAAAATTCCTTACTCTTCTTAGTCCTTGAAATCAACTGCAACAACAACAGAAAGGATGATTTCTGACAGTTATGAATTGCTTGTGATGGAAGAAGGTAACCAGGTCACCTTAACAGAATACCTTTAATTATGTTTGAGATGCTCTTTCAGCCCCAGAAGGACTCTCTGACCCACACAGAAATAATGCTTCTCCCTCATGACACACAACATATCTCTGCAACATGCTGCTTTGAAGGCTTGGCTTGTTTGGGGCTTTTTAAACTCTCCAAGGAGAAATTCCACTGGCAGTCTTTATGTTGGAGAAATGATTTAGGGACAAGCGCTGGATCTGTGGAACACACTCTTGCTACTAATTAATGCATATCCTGTGAGGATTTGAAACAATAATACCAATTCTGCCACCAGCATGAAAACAGAATGTATCTGTTGTTCAGCAGAGAATAAATCTCTTTTCCTGACCTGCCAGTGATTAATCACAGGGTCCTTCAGAGGATGAAGAGGTGGGAAATAGAACAGGTTCTTCAACCTGTTTTGAATGAGCAAGGAATCCTGATTCAAGAGTTTTTCATGTCTTCTAGCACAAATCAAGCCAAAGTCCAAGAATTTTATCTCAAAAACTCTGTGTTCTGTAGCAATCATTATTATGCAGCAGCTCATCAACTGGACCTCAGTCTAGGGAGTCCTGAAGGAATTCATAAAGGAATGGGGTATCCCATGAGATGTGACTGAGATCATTTCCATAGTGCTGGCCACTTGAAGGCAAGGCAGGAAAGGCTAATCCCCTGTCCCTGCTCCCAAGGCACAGGAGGAAGGTGCCATGTGGCTGGGGTTGGCTGGCATCCACCACACTGCTGAGAGGCTTTGGCACTCCTTGGCACTCCCCTCCCAACCCAGGGCCAGTTCAGAGCTCTCCACTGCAGCCCAGAGCAGGGCTCCCAGCCTGAGCTCTGCTGTGAAAGCACTGATTGAGAAACAGAAGCAAAAGATGAGGTCCCAGAGGGCTGGAAGGAGGTGGTTTTAAATAGAAAGAGGTCATCCAGCAGTGAGACCACTTGCTTCCAAGGGGGTAATTTGAACTAAGCTCTTGACCTCCCACAGACTTACAGCATGCAATCAAATACAAATTATAGGCTCTACTTATGGTCCAGGTCCCCATCTACAGCACGGGTTCAATTGTATTTTCACTTCTTCATGGAAATGTTGAGGGATGAAATGGACAGGTGCTGCCACAGTGCAGCCCTTGCAGCCATGAAATCCTGTAGGGTCTGAATGGGACACAAGTGTGATCTTCTGTGAAACTGGAGGGAACTAGAATGTCTCTCTAGAATGAGACAGTGGTCTGCCAGCCCAGGACTTACTATGGGAGAAAAACTGGGATGCAAAATAATGGCTTTTTGCATTCCCAGAGCAATTTCAGAAAATGACAATAGTACCAATAAAAACCATTCATGGCTCTGTTACACTCAAATAACCAATGCAAAGCTCAGCTAAATGTCAGATCTCCTTCACTGTCATAAAATAGCTTGTGCAATGCTGACAATCAGAAACAAACCATTTAGAGGAATGAAGAAGATTGTAATGAGAAATGTCAGGGAGACAGAAATATCTGGCCCACTCACAGTTTCACCCTGAAGAAACACTTTCCTACAGCATGAGACTGGAGTGAAAGGGGGTGAGGGAAGGTTATATGGTTTGTGCCGTAGAAAGTCCTTGTTAGAGAGAACTTGATGTAACTATAAATCTTGTAAGCAGGTTTTCTTACTCAGCATCATCAGTCAAAACTGCGAAGAAATTCAAAATTTAATTGTTTATTTGAACCAGAATGAGTAGCACTCACATTTTCCTTTGTGCTCACACTTGTATTTTAGACCTTGCTAAGTGTTAGTGTGTTTAATCTCACAAAATCCTTTGCAGGACAGGTACAGTGGGAGGACACAGTTTCTAGGACAGCCAGCTGCCAACCACCACCAGGGAAAAGGCAACCATAGCCTGGCTGCCTTCTGTGCTTGTGCCAAGGTGCAGCACAGCCAGCCCAGGGTGGCAGAGATGGAGGAGACACGTGGTGGCTGCAAGGAGCCACGGGCCAGACTCTGCCCTGCTCGTGGCATCAGCCTGAAAGCAGCAGGAGGAGCAGAAGAGAGGGATGGTTCATGTTCTTCAACCATACCAGGGGGCCCCTCATGCAACCCAGTGCAGACCTCAGATGGGCACACCCATCTAAAACCTGAATTTCCTCACCACATATATTCACATTGTTCATCTTGCTGCTAGGCAGCTTAGAGCAACCTCCACTATGGCAGCTTAGACCCCAAACCCACGAATAAAATGAGTTTGAGCACTCACAGATCATCAGCCTTCAGCCTTCCAGCCTCATTAGAGCCCCATTCAGTGAGTTTATGGGACATTGTTAAAATCTCTGAGTGCAGGGGGATGAAAGAAGCCACCACAGAGAATGCTATGAGTTATATTTGCCCTGCAGCTGCCTTTCATCAGCTGTTCTGCAGGAATGTGCACCAGCTCGAGAGGGAGCAGTCAGGGTGGTCACACCAAGGGTGTAAAAGGACACTGCTGAAGCATGGCTGAGCAGACAGGCCCCTTGTCCTGTCCTCTCAGGGCCTTCCTGGAACCGTGTCCAACACTAGAGAGGGTTTTCTCCAGGGATTAGCAGCTCTCCTATTTTTAAATAATTTACACAAAAGCATCTTCCTTCCCTAAGACTGGTTATTTTTAGACAGAGAAAAATACACACTTTTATCTTTATAAATAATCAGAACCATATGGCCTAAGCATTCTAAAGAGATCAGTTAAACCAGCTTTCCAAGGGAGGGACTTTGTGTGTGCATGTGTGTCTGTGTGTGTGCTTAGCAGAGCTGAGCTCTGGCAGCCTGGCAGCCTCAGAGACTGAGTGCAGGACTCACAGCTGGCTCTACAGCCCAGATGTTCTTACACCTTGCTGCAAAGCTGCCTTGAGCTATATAAAGCAGGAAGACAGGTCTTTTTTTACGTGGCTGTGTTTTGTGCCTTACCCAACATGACCAATAAGTGCCAAGATCAGACCTGGAGCTGCTAAAAAATCTGAGACAATCTCAGCATGACAAGAGGGTTGGAGAACTTGATATGAATAGAGGCTGAAAGAACTGGGTTTGTTAAGCCTTGAGAAGAGGAGGTTAGTGGGAATCTAATAATAATATTCCAATACTTAGTAGTAGTTATAAAGAAGAAGGTACTTTTTTCACTAGGATGAACAAGGAGAAGACGGAAGGCAATGGGCACTACTGGATTTAAGAGAAATTCCACCTGGATATAAACTATTTGTTTCACTGTGAAAACTAACATTGGAATCAGTTTCTCAAAAAAGCAGAAGAGTCTTCGTTTATGGACATATTCAAGACTTGACTTGGCAAGGCCCTGAAAAACTAAATCTAAAGTCTGCTTTCAACAAAAGGTTGGACTAGGTGATCTCTAGAAGTCTCTTCCAGCCTAGACCTTTTTTATCATTCTGTGATTGAGAGTTCTTCATGTAAGACAACTCTCCAAGTGGAATAATTAAAAAGTAAAATCCTCTAAGACCATCAAATGGACTCAGACAGTAAAGTAGAACTCATAGCCTGTGTCCTGAAGATCGAGTTACTTCAGGCACAAAGGTTTTGACTCTGAGGGACCTGAAGGTGCCTGCAAAAAGAAATGAGCTTCCATATTTGAGATAGGTATGCACAAAGTAATTAAGGTCAGTTTATAGTTTGCCATATTTTGCAGCAGGGCTGGTATAGAGATGCCAGGCCAATAGCAGAATTCCATTGTAGAAGGTCTTGTAATCTACAATGACAATTTCAGTATCAAATGCAAAGGGATAAGCAAAATCAGCCCCATGTTCCTATGGAAGTCAGTGTTCCTTTTGCTGAAAACACCCAGAAACTTCTATAATTCATCTGTTGGCTTCCACTCCCATCCTGCCACTTGGCAGGTCTGTGCAGAGCTCTGGAATATAAATCTCCAAACAGCCAACAGGAATCATGCTGCAACCTGCACATAGGGGTTGAGGACACAAACATATTCCCCAGGAGAGCTTGTTTATTTTTAGTTCTAGAGAAACCACTAAAAATCTGTTGAAGAAAATAGAGTCCCATGGTGACAGCTAATGCTGTAAGTAAGAAGACAGATGCATGTATGTGCAGAGTAGATTAGATGTGTGATCACTGCCAAAATCAGTCAGCGTATCCTTTTCAGGTCGTAAAACTGTTTTTAATAGTAGGGCAGAAACATGCTAACATTGCTTCTCTGTTTACTTGTTTGTTTTAATCCCAGGAAGTAGTCACTTTGAGCATTTCACACTGTATATAAGCAGTTAGCAAGCCTAGAAATTAAGAGCCTCTGCTGGAGAGTGAATGAAGGTCTTTGTGCTGCCCAACCTCCAGCTCTCCTTGGCCAGCTGAGATTTACCCTCATGTGGGGACTCTTTGATGGATGGTATAATGAGGCTCAGAGGGGTACTAATCCCCCAGGGTTTAGGAGGGTCGAACAGAGGGTATGAAAGGCCAAGCTGTAGCAGATTTCAGCAAGTCTCAGCCAACAGCCACTTTGGCACCTTTCCCAGCCAGCGTAGGTTAGTGCAGCCTCCAGGGTATTTCTGGCTGTTGAGTGTGGGAGTCCAGGAGGAGAAGAGAGAGTGAGTGGGCTGCAGCATCTGTACCTCCTCAGTAAAAGGTGCAGTGCTTATCTTCCCTTTATAGAGGCACATCTACATGCACACACAATCTCATCCTTGGCCTCACATGGCCAGCACAAAATGAAACCTGTTGGGTTTGATGAGGGGGATGGCCAGCAAACACAGGCAGGACAAGCTGGAAAAGCAGATTCCCAAAGGCTCAATAGAACCAGTCCCCAAACTCAATAGAAAATTATTGATTTGTGTTTATAGTGGGGATCGTAAAGCCACTCAAAGTGATCAGCAGAGGTGGGATGTGCCCAGAGTAGTCTTTTTAGAGATTTGGAGAATTTAAGATACTTGATCATTGCTGCCAGCAAGGGGCAATTGTACATTTATAGACAGCAAAAGTTAATGGATGACAGACATAGTATTGCCAGTGCAGCTGTACAGAGCAGCAAAACAGTGAAAGATGACTGCTCATCACTATGTGTTCCCTTATCTCACAGTAAATTAGGCACAGAACAATTCTGCTTTTCCCTAGCTCTCCTCTGGTCTTCTCATTTCCACTAGCATGATTGCAAACTCCAGTCCTTTTGACCTGTACTGAAGGAGAGAGAAAATCAAACATGCACATCCCTTGAATTCATGACTTTTAAGTTATTTACCTCTGTTATCTCTATTCAACCAGAGTACTGTAGGGGCTTTCTGTCACAGCAATATTTGTCACTGCTCTGACTTCAACCTTTCTTTCTGTTGGTACTTTAAAATGATTGGTTTTCTTTCTAAACAGGTGCTTAGTTTTAATCAGTGTTTAGCCCCATTATACATCTAAGTATTCATTATTTCTCAGTTCAGTGATGTTTAATCATCCCCATTTGATCAAACTGAGTTCTTCGTCTGCTCTTCACAGCTTCCACGCTTTGACTCTGCTCCCTGGTGTACCCAGCTGCTTTTCTGCCTATAAAATTTCTCAATAGACATTTTATTTTTTACTTCATGCACAGTTAGGATCAGGAGATGAATCCTTCTGCAGAGTGATTGCTTTAATATTCATCCTTTTTTTTTCGTTTTCTTGTGCATCACTTGCTTTGTGTACATGTGGGATTTGTGCCAGGAGGTGCTAATTTCTTATGATGTGGGTGTTGTAAGAGACAGGCGTTAATAAAGTTTGATCTGTGACTTTTTCTTTACTCAGCTTTAGGGTTCTTCTTCTCATTTTAGCTGTCTCTTTAACACCTTTGCTAGGTCTGTGCAACTGTATATCAAGGCATATTAGAGAGGTCTCATTGTTATTGATATGTTTGGGATTACTCCTCTCATTCTCTCTTTGAACTAGTCCTTTGATTGAAGAGCTTTTCATTTATGCTCATACTTTCACATTTCTGCCTTGACTTCCAAGGAAAAGGCATCCAGTCATTCCCAAGAGAGCCTTGGGAGGGCAGAACAAACTAGAGCCCCAAAGAAAGCAATTTGGCAAAGGAATGTCCACAGTGGCCACACATGTTTAACCATAATTAGAATTAATTTTTATGAGACAGGTTTTCCAGTAGTTACAAGGATTTTCTTCCCAAAAATACTTTCTTCAGGTTGAGACTTAGCCCTAGCAGTAATGACTCAACAGCTACAAATTCCTAACTGGACACAAGCCAATAATTAACCTAGTCTGGAGTCTTTGAAGAAAATGATGAACAGAAAGTGACTCTGCATTTGACTCTGGACCATGACAGACTCCAGCCTTTCCTACATTTATGTATTGATCCAGACATCATTGCAGGGAGTTACTGTGTGATTTCAGCAACAAGAATGCTGCATTTTTCTGCATCAAGTCCTTGCAGTAAAAAATTATGTGGCTGCACAGTTTTGTCAAGGTGTTGGTGTTCACAGTGTTAACTTAGATCCTGTTCTGATCTCCAAAAGCTGCTTCTGCTGGTTCCCTTGGTGCATTCAATGTTGCCTTGGCTACTGCCAAGGCTTCAGTGTAGATGTCTGCAGCTGAACTGTTGAGATGCTCTCTGTAGTCAGTGGAGAGAAAAAGGAATTTCCACGGGGCAGTTTATTCCATCTGGGAATAGGTGTCAAATCTGAAAAGCAAATCTGTCAGGACACAAGGACTAACCCAGATGTCTGTGTGGTGTAAAGTAAGTACTACATTCATACTCAGATAACATGAATCCCAACCTTGCCTTCTCTTCAGTGATCTTTTGCACTGTTTTTTTACCTTCTCATGATGTTTCCTTGGGACAGAAGGGTTCTTCTCAGCCTCACAGCTCTCTGCAGACACACTGTTCTGGACTCACTTTATTGGCCCAAATTTAAATAGAGTGACAAAGTGTTGGAAAAAATCTTTTAAAGTCTCTGTCCTACCAACACCCCCAAAATCTGTTGGTTTCTGTGGTAACATTCCAAAATAGGAGCTGATTTATTCAGTATTCATCCTATTTGAGCAGAAAAAGCCTACAATTCTCCACAAGTGCTCAAGTTCTGCATTTTGGGATGGTCCTGAAAACTGAGAGAATGGGAAACTCACCATTAAGTCCATCAGTATGAGGACTTTTTACAAGACCAGGCCAAGTCTCTGCAGCCTCCAGCATCTGAGCTGGACCAGACAATTGTTGTTTGCCAGGACCAGGAAAAAAATCTCCTCACAGTATCCTCCTCAAGGAGCAACATATCATTAAGTTATTAACAGTAATTTAAAGCTATGATTATCCCACCAACAGGGAAGTTGAGAAAAAATTATGGAAGAGCTCTTCATTTATCTCCTGCTCCCTGGGATGTCCTAACACTGCAGATTATGCCACCCTGAAGAGTCCAGTGAACAGGAGCTCACGTCACAAGGAGTCCTATCCATGGCCATAGCAGAGAGATCAATTAATTTACATTGATTCAGGGTACCAGCTGGAAATGGCAGGGTTTCTTTCCACAACACCACATCCTGCTGTGCTGTCACTTATCTTCCATATGCTCTGGGATTAAATAAAAAAATTAGCCTCCAACAGCATTTAAAGTCACTAAATACCACACAGATTTTTTTTCTAATAACCATTTACATTTAATTTGTGTCTATTGAAATGGGAGAGGAAGGAAACGCACCTGTATTTATTTATCTCATGATTTCCTGATGATTTTGTCAGACCTGCTGTCAATTAGTCACCAGTTTTGCTGTCAAAGAGAATGTTTTTCTCCTCAGTTTCACTGGGTTAAGTGCATGTTTTGATTGTCTATTGGAAACTCCTTGCTTAAACTGTGCACTGAGGGGATAAAAAATCTGCAGTCAAAGAAAATAAAACTCCTAAGGACTCAGTTCTCTGCCATCCTGTACTAAATTTGGCCATTCACAGCTGTGCTAAGCAGATGTAAAGCTCACAATAGTCACATAAGTGACCCCACAGGGTGCCAGGCTCAAGGAGTTGAATCTTTGTAGTGGAGAATCTACCAATTATGGGAGAAAATGGGCTTTCAGCATTTATGTATTAAAAGTAGCTCTGTGTATATATGTGTGCATAAACAGAGAGAAAATAAGAATTTCAGACTAGCTGTGCATCACCCCTTTGAAGCTATGCCATCTGAGTCATCAAGAATCTTGGTACAAACACCACAACACAAATGTTAACATTCCTCTGAAGAAATGTGGTTTTTTATTTCCAACCATTGGAAGAGGATTCATCTGTAATGGTCAGATGGGAGGTAATCAAGAGAATCAATGTTGCCTGGGGTGCATTTATCCCATCCCAAAGTAGACATCTCAGGTAGGTAGGATGAATCATGCTTGAGCATTAGTTGTGTAAAGACACTCAATGCATAGGATGAATTTTACCATTGAGATTTCCATCTGAGTAAGAAAGCTTCATCAGTTCTGAAGAAAATATCCTCAGGAATTTAATATTTCTGTCCTACCAAAAAACAAACATTATTTTGTTTGGCTCTTACGCATAAATTAGAACAGAGAATAACTTTAGAGACCAGAACTCCTGAAGTCAGTAAAAGTGATTCTTGTGAGGTTTGGTTAAGTCTTGAATCAAGCCTGAAAGAATCAGATTTTTACACCAAATACCTGCTTGAGATAGGAACAATGTCACACTTTTTAGCTTTGGTCTTCTGCCCCCCAGACTGGCAACAAGACCCCCACAAGTCTGCTTTTCCCCTTTGCCCACCTGCATTTTGATCTTTAGCTGTTGCTGGACTTTCTCAGCTGTGAATCTATGCTGGATGGTGGATCAAGAACATTTTCATAGAAACACATTGGATTGTTTTTCCAAAACCAGTTTAGGTTCCCTAAACCTGTGTGTGCAGAAACGTGTCAGGGGAATGTGGGAGAGCAGAAAGGGACAGATACACCTCAGGGAGCCACTGTTGCCAGTGCTTTTTCTTGGTACAGCAGGAAGGTTTTGATCATGATCATGAATGGGAGTCTCACATGGCCTGAACACCCCTGAGCTCTCATCCTGCCCCAAGTGCTTTCTGGTACTGTAGATGAGAGCCTTTGTCCCAAGTATCATAGAATGAAAAAAATTATGGTACCCCATGGTAATGTGAATCACTTGATCCAATATTTAACAACTGAAACAGGTGCCAAGCACTAGAGTTATTTAGGTATTTTCCAGAAACACAGTTTATCACTGGGAAATGCCACTTTGCTGAAATGGAGATTTCTCTTGGGAACATGCCAGTTTTGATGAAATTTTCTTAAGAAAAATTTCCATGGTAGGATAGGATTTCTGGTCAAAATGCCCAAGAGAGAGAGAGATGTTTTCACTCCTCTAGGAAAGCCAATAGGTTGTTAGGTCAGGATATCCAGACCCAAATCCATACCCAGAGCACATTTTTGGACTTGGCTGCCCAGTTATCTGGTTGAGTACCTGAGCAGTCCATTTGCTGTTCTCAGCTGACTTCAGCATCCTCTGTAAGAGCTATTCTGCATTCCCTGGATAACTATTGGTGTAGGAATATGAGCCCTAGTCCAAACAAGTCTTGAGACTCAGCCAAGCTCCTTCTCCTTTTCCTGGCCAAATATTATTTATTCATTAGGAATGTAGTCATTGGAATGAGTAGTTATTCCTCACTTAGCTTTAGTGTGTGAACCCAAGTCTCAATAGCTGTGGCTGTACAACACTAAAACTTGTACATGTGTCCATGTTTACAGCCATGTCTAGTTTGCCTTCCCCCCCACACAGCAGCCTGGTCAGTACCCTGCAGCTTTCACGTTGATTTAAAAGTGCTGAGCAGCAACATGGGAGCCAAAAAGTTTCCACATCTTCTGGAGGGCACGTCCCAGCTCCACCTAAATGCAGTAGAGGAGCCTGGTGAAGGTCCAGTGGTGGGTTTAGTCTGAGATGCAGGCTAAGGGCCACCTCAGTAAAGAGAGCAAATGCAGACACTGACCTCAGCAGGAGTTAAAGAAATGGATCACAGCGGACAACACCTGCTAGGGTTGTGTGGATCCACTTATTTAATTTAATTAGTTGAAATTAGGAATATTCTTATTTCTTTCAACTCAGTGAGGGGTGCTAGATATCAGCTTTTGGGTTTGGTATGTCTCTGATATCTGAAATCTGCAGCTGAGTGAACTTCTGACTTTTATGCTGGTAAATTTCCACAGTTTTACATTCTTAATGCCATCTGAGCAGACAAAGACCATGGATAGTTTTGTTTTATTTTGTTTTCTTTTTTTAAATGAAGAACCATTTCATTATACCCAGAGCTCCAGAAAGAACCACATTGTGGGCAGTAATAGGTGAGGATTTTTTTAAGTTTTCTCCATGCAGCAAACATTATTTGCAAAAACATCAATCAGGGTTCTCTGAGGTATCATAGTGATTAGCAGCATAATGTTTTTTATCATGATCCCAGCAGGCTTTTTTCTTATCTACAGACTCAGTGCTTTGGATTATGTAGGAAAGGGTACATAGGAAGCTTACAGCATCTGAAACTTTTTCATTTTATTTCTCACTGCCTCATGTGTTGAACCGAGGCAGAAAAAGTATATTTATATAGTTATAAGGAGGGTTCTGACTGTTGCTGAGTCAGAAAGAATAGGTTTAGCAGGCCAGGAAGGGGAAGTGCAAATACTGGAACTGTTGTTTTGCCAGTCTGATTTCCAGTTACACCCCTTGACATGCCCCAGTCACGAGGTGACAGTGAGACTGAGATGAGCAGTGGCTGCCTCTGCCCCACTGCAGCCTTGGGGTTTGCTTGGACAGAGCAGATGTGGGAACAAAGGGTATTGCTAAAATGCAGTAAGGGATAGAAAACAACCAAAGGGAAAGCCTTTGCCTGCCAGAGACTCCCACCATGGCCCTGCAGGCACAGACAAACCAAGTGCTTATTGCCACAGTCTCCTTCACTGTAACACTGGTATTTTGGTCTTTCCTTAAAGGGTAAATTCTAGGTTCCACACATGGCACAAGCTGCACTAGGCTGTCACTTGGCAGTTCTGAATCCTCAAGTTCACATCCCACTCACCCTTTACATGCCCAGGCAAATATGCTTTTCCTTCTAATGCAACAACAGGGTCTTCAGGAGAGTAATAGTTTATTGATTTTTTTTCCTCACTGGTAAATATAATAGAGGACAGAGAGGTGGAGCATTGAAGTAACATTGCCAAAACAAACAGATGATAAAGATGATTTATCTAGATAACAGCTCACTTTAAGGCATTAGTCTGGGGCAATCTATGGAGTGTAAGGTGAACATCTATCCTCAGCATGCCATCAGTTTCCAGTCAGCCTGTACTGAAACAAAATTTGACTGCAATTCCATCACCATGACAATTGTCATCTACCATATGAGCATCCTAAATATTTATATATGATCATTAGTTTACAGTTCCATGCTTTAATGCATTTAAATACATTTGCAAATATTTAATATAATATGCACATAAAGTTTAAAGGAATTATTTTTTAAATCCCATTTCTGGAGAAGTCTGGACATTTATTGCTTCCTGTAGTCATTTTGAAGGGAATATGACAAGAGTTTCAAAGGATCAGACCTCTATTGCATCGCTGACAGACAATGTCCTAACAATCAAAAGTTCTAAGGCAATAGCTTAACAAAACATGTGATGAAATCAAATTCATATTAACAAAACATCTAAGGACAAGCCCAAGTTTCATTTTTAACAGCAAAAAGTTAAGTATGTTCTCAGGTCCCTCACTGGCCAGCAGATGAGCCAGGTTAAGGGGCTGCAAGGCACCATTGCCTGCCACATCAAGCCTGACCCACATGTCACTCTGCCATCTGGTTTGGTCTCAGAATGCAAGCAAAAGCATTTTCATCTCTCCCCAGCACACTGCAGCCACACCTGGAGTCCCAGGATCCCACCTGGGAATATGACAGCTCAGTGGAAGGGCAGCAGCCCAAAGTGGTGTTACAAGGAGGTACCAAACATCCACATACTGCTTTTCTTCAGAAAACTGAGTCTTTCTCCTTCTCTTTCTCTAAGAAGCCATAACAAAAAGGAAAAAGTGTGTGTTTAGATGAGTTTGTTGACATGTGGCTAAGTGCTTGAAATTAAGGCAATGCAGAATTTAAATTGTGGCTATTCACTTTGCACATTGGAGTAGAACTCAAGGTCAATTGCAGATATTTCAGATATGGTCAAAACACAGATCCTAACTTAGGTCTAAATCAACTGCTTACTTCAAATCATAAGAGGGTCTAAAATAAATATATATAGAGGTCAGCAGCAAATTTTTATTTATTCATGATCCTCTGTCTCTACCAATGGCTGCATTTGAAAGTATAACAGAAACGAAACAGGGTCCTTTTTTATCTGACTTCATACTTGATTATAGCAAGATCCGATGAAATAATTATTGTTGCAAAGCTTGTACAACTAAATTCCTATTTCACAGGTATGACAATAAAGCAGGATTAATTCCATTGGTTTAAAATATGGTTATAAAATTTACATGAGTGGCCTCAGCACCAGACTTTATATGCAGTACATTCAACTTCTATGTAAGTTGAAGCTTTGAGGAACTTAGATCTTCAGAGCAGCTTCTCTGCCTGAACAGAAAAATTCCTCCAGAGATACCAGCAGAATTATAAACTCCAAAACCACTGAGCTATGAAAAAATTGGAAATACCACTAGGTTTTTACGAAGTTCTCAGAAGTTCAAGTATTTGGTGCAGATTGCATCAAAATGAATCAATCAGCCTTCTGGGTAAATAGGCAATGATTTTAAGCAGGAACAAAGTAAATATTATACATTTATGTGTGTGTGTATACATATATATGTATATATGTGTATGTATATATGTATATATATGTAAATATATTTTTTTAATAGTTTGTGCTAGTCCTGAGGTCTAGATTTTTTTTTTTCCATCCTGCCACCAAAATCAAAAAGACAATTAAACCCTCTAATTTTCCAGTCCTGCCACGAAAATACTTTCTCTGATTTAGCTAAAACATCTTAAAGTTTTAGAGAGAGCAAACATGCTTTTCCCAGGAGTCCACACACCAGAGAGCAGAGCAGGAATAGAGGAGTTCAAGGAAACATTTCTAAGTCAAGCTTGTGTGTAGAGTGAACTTCAGCCAGATGTGATGAGGAGTTCTGCTGCTTTTTTCATTGTTGAAAAAAAATTATCATTTCATCAAAATGTAAACTTAGCAAGGAAGCTTGCTGATTTATTTTTTTCTGGACAGATTTTGGAACATTTATATGGGCAAAAGTGGAACAAAAGCAGTTACTGTCTTTCTCTGAAGCTTTATATCTGGGGTAATGGTTTGGAATAAATGCAATAACCAGTAGGCTCTGTCCTTCTTAACTTATGGGATAAAACCAAACCTTGTTTCCCCAGCATTTGCCTGCCTTATTTATTTCATTATTGAACTTTATAAAATAAAAACCTTGTCTATCCTTGCATATTAGGCAAAATAGGAGCCAGGTTTGAATGGGGGGCTTCTGACCTGTATGATTTTATAAACAATCACCTCTTTTTTATTTCTGGCTGCTGCATGATGAGTTCAATGCAGAGACTGAGTGACTCTGTTGCTGGGAGAGCCACGTTGGCAGCTGATGGAGCAGAGACTGCAAACATCCCCCAACCAGAGAAAGCTGCAGGTGCCACAAAGACTCACTGCAAGGAAAGACTTAGAAAGGATAGACCATTTCTATTGGATGTGACTTCTCTCTTTCAAGTACAGGAATGAAGGCTGGAGTTGACCCTAAGGAATTTGCTCTTCTTAACACACTCTGAGCCTATAATATTAAGATGGGTGTTGGCTATGCTAAAAGTACTGTGGTAGTCTCTAGGTATTTAAATGCCTAAGCCCCAGCCTGTTCCTGATTTTCTCTGTCTAGACATGGATTCTGGAATCTTTTATTACAGAAAAATCTTATGCAGTGTTTTCTATCAAGCAGTCCATGCCAGGCTGAAAATCATTCATAGAGAATACTTTGGCTGATAACTGATTTTGGCCTTGCATGCAGTGGGGCAAATATTGGTGGAGGAGATCTGGGGATAGGTGCTGTTATCCTTGGATTCTCAACTCACACCTGCTGCAGCTTTTAAAGCTTGCCTTGCTTCCACTCCCCAGCCCTCAGCTACTTTAGTGACTTCTTCTCCCAGCTCCAAATTTAACAAGTTTCCATAATCTGTCTACAGCAAACCTGGGGGTTTTGACTCAACACCAACTTGCAGAATGTGACACAGACAGTTAAACCCAGCCAAGGAGGATATGGGTTTGTTTTCTCTCCTAAAAAGAAGCTGTAATCCATTCAAAGTATTACCAAGGTATTTTGGAATCAAGCTAACTCATTTCTGAAGTTCACATTGAGGTAATGTGTTATTAACCTCAATTGTTCTGTTTTAATCTTCTCTGTCCATGGGAACAAAGTTGGGTTTTGGCTTTGGCTTAAAAAAATAATCATCTACCATCCTGACAAAACTCAGAAGTGAATGGAGCTGTGTGAAGGAGAGGACAGCAAAGGACAGAGGGTACTGTACTCTGCTGAGGCAAAAAAAAGAGAAGGATGAACACTGTTTTTCCAGACCATTTAATGCCACAGGCTCATACATCATGGGTTTACTTGAGTGAGTGGAGGTTGTACCTCTTACCAAGAGTGTCTGATCACTCCTACCCTTGGTGCAGAGTGGTTAACCCCCCCTGGGGTGCTTCCAGTTTGGAAAGCAGAGGCAGCCCAGAGGGAGAGGAGGCTGCTCAGCTCCACACTCTCAGGGATTAATGTAACTGGGTGCCTCCAGCTCTTCACAGATGCCATCCTCTAATCCTCTCCTTTATTCAAAGGACCAGGGACCATGACAAACTGATAGTGACTGTGGCTAAAGAAGCTCTCCAGAAGCCACCAACTGGCACTTTTCAGCAGCAGCTATAATCCAGGTTTACTCGCCAGTTCCTTCTGAGCTGATTTTTCATCATGTAAACTGATTCTGCCTGCTCTGCTGCACTGATAGGGAGAAGCAAATGGGAGACAGAAAACAAGAGGGAAATGCCAGTTGGCACTGAGAGAACCAATGTGCTTGGTGTGGAAAAGCTGGAGTTTCATGGTATTTAGCCTGCCCCAGGTCAGGCTGGAGGATCTTAAAGACCTTCCCATCTAGAAAATATGGATTACTAATTTGCAATTTCTTAACAAACAAACAATGGCAACAAAAATAATTGTTTACTTGTGGAAAATATATCAGAGCAAGTGTCACAATCTGAAAATACTTTCATCAGTTCACCATCCCTCCCTGCAGCAGGAAGGAAAGGGTGGGCAGGGCAGATGTCAACAGGAAAACATCTGTCTCAACACCTGGCAGAGCTATGAGGTAAGGATGTGGGTGGCAACATCTTCCTGAAGGGAGCCTCAGGTCTCAAAAGCCTGGAAAACAATTCTCACAACCACGCAATATGAAAATAAAAATGCAATATAATCTATATAAAGTCTCCATATAATTGCTTGTATCCCTTCTCTCTGTCCTCTTGGCAAGGAGACCCAGATGGTGATTTTTCTGAAGTCAGCAGATTTCACAGTCATTTTTCTGTTTCCTGTGAAGTGGTTTCTGCCTTTGTCTTTCTCTCTTCTTAATTAATTCTGCATCATTCAACTGCCCCTTTTGGCATTCCTGATTTTTAATGTTCTTAGATTTATATGGTTTTCAACTATAATCCTTAAAAGTAAAGTGTATAGCTATCTATTTAATCCAGTTTTCTGCCTTCCTTCCTTTTCATCTGTGTAATATGATTCTCTCCCATCTTTTTTTCTTCGGGCTGCCAATGCCAAAACAAAGCTAGTCCTATTACTCTGGTCATACATTTTTAATGAATTTTTGTTTCATGTTCGCTATTCCATTCTTTTTAATAGATTTCTATCTTTCTTTCATGTATCATTTTTTATAGAGCTTTCTCACAGGTCTCCCTGCTGAGTTTCTCTAACAGTAAGTCTCACAGAAATAGAAAGATCCACATCAGCCAGCCAGAGACAAGCTGGATCCAGTGCACAAGTCAGCTGGCTCCACTGGGGTTGTTGGGAGCCCAAGGGCTTGGTGCTGCATTTTCACCCATGTCCAGCACAGCATGAAACAGAGCTCCACAGCTTCCTGCTGCAGGAAGCTCAGGTACAGCTGGCTCAGGAGAGCAAGAGTGAGCTTGTCTGTGCCATCACACACTACAGCCCTGTCCTGGTTTGAAAGAAGGTGCCTGCTAAGAAAGGCAGGAGCCTCTCTTTGAAATGGAGAATGTAAACACCCCTCCTTCCAAATTATTATAATTTTGAAATTAAGGGGCTCTCAGGCTAAGATATGGGAAATAGGAATAACAGTTCTTTACTAGGAAAATTAAAATAGAAATACAATATTACAAAGAACAAACCCAAAACACTGACAGTGTCAGAATACAACCTGACACCCTGTCAGTCAGGGTGCTGGTAGCAGTCCCATTAAATGGTGGCTGCATCCTCCTGCAGTGGCAGATGTGGTTCAGCTGAAGCAGTGCTTCTGTAGAAGGTGCAGTTTTCCTCTGAAGGTCCAGGGATGATGTGGAAAGGTCCAGTTTTCCTCTGGAATCCAGTGGAAAAAGGCTGCTTTGGTGTTCAAAATCTCAGTTTTTATCTAGGTAGGAAAGGCCTGGCTCCTCCCCCTGGCTGGAGCATCTCCCAGTGGGATGATGTAATTTTATCAGTCATACAGTGGGACTCAATGGCCGAGCAGCAGATGAAATCTTCCTGGAGGGATGATGGGTTGTGGAAAAAATAAAGATGATTGCCCCACCTGGTTTTAACAGATGGCCCATTAGCAGAGAATATCTCCCACAGGGATAAGGGTCACTGCCCCACCTGGTTTCAACAGATGGTGATAGAATACACATTTCTGGTCACATCCTGTATTGCAACCTAAGACAAGCCCATGGCATTCCTTTCTCCCCAAGACAGCTGCCTCTAGGAAATGGCTGTCCAGCCACTTCCTGCAGGTTTTTTTTCCAAGCAGCATAGCATAGACAATAGCCTTGTCAGCTTTTCTGCCTCTGTCTGGTATGGTTAAAAGAACATGCTATGCATGCTGATCTTATACCTTCCATCCATATTTTATGTTTATTTATTATTTGGTATTTGAACCTCTCCTTGGTTTATCCTCTCCCAAGAAACCTGCAAGTGCATTTGTTTTCAAAGTCCTTGGGAGGAGTAATTTCTCCACTATGATTCTGTGACCTTTTAATTCCCTACTTGACTGCAATCAAGAAGGTGCAAAGTTCTTGGATTCTAGATATTCTGCATTTCAGATGAAATAAGTATCAGTCTTTTTGGAAGAAAGGAAGACTTCACTTTTCTCTGCCAGAGAAAAACTTGATAAAAAAAGCCTTTTCTTTTTCTTCTTGCCTTGCCACTTTTGAACTGAAATATTTTGGGCTGAAATAAATTCGTCAGAAAACTGCAAATGTATCACCTGCATCAGGACCTTTCTTCAGCAGCTAAGCCCAAAACCACTGGTATGTCATTACTCCAGCACAGTACTATCAAATCTAATTTTGGGGGCCCTCCATGGACCATTATTAGCTTATATCACATATCACATTTCTGTCTCCAAAGCCATTCTGTCTTTAGAGCCTATTCAGACAGAAGGACTTAGCCAATAATCCATATTGAATGGGCTGGGATACCAATCCATGGCTTCATGTTTCATTTCTATTGGATGTGATGTTCAAAGTATTATCATAGTGAGTAACTGTTCTGCCTCAGAAGACATTTAAAATGACTGGATGCTATCTAACAAAAAGAAAAGAAAAAAAAAAAAAAAAGAAAAGAAAAGAAAAGAAAAGAAAAAGAAAAAAAAAGAAAAAAAAGAAAAGAAAAGAAAAGAAAAGAAAAGAAAAGAAAAGAAAAGAAAAGAAAAGAAAAGAAAAGAAAAGAAAAGAAAAGAAAAGAAAAGAAAAGAAAAGAAAAGAAAAGAGAAAAGAAAAGAGAAAAGAAAAGAAAAGAAAAGAAAAAGAAAAGAGAAAAGAAAAGAAAAGAAAAGAAAAGAAAAGAAAAGAAAAGAAAAGAAAAGAAAAGAAAAGAAAAGAAAAGAAAAGAAAAGAAAAGAAAAGAAAAGAAAAGAAAAAAGAAAAGAAAAAAGAAAAGGTCTAGGGATAGTCTGCAATGCTATACAAGAAAAGCAAGACTCTTCAAATACACAAATATGGATTTTTCGATGTACATTATTTCATACAAATATTTAACTTACAATTTCTTATCTTCAAGTTTAAGCTACCAAGGCTCTATTCTTGAAGTACAATTATACAAAATCAAATGTCAGTAAATACATTTTATGTGCACAACCTGTTTCCTGGAATTCAGGCAAAATATTAGAAGAAAAGAACATCTTCCAGAGGTTTAAATTTTTTGTTTTTATAAAGAAAACTAAACCTTCTGGAAAATTCTGCAAGAACATTGTAAATCTGGCTATTCTGTTGGCTTCCTCTTACAAATTCCACAGTGATGGGAGGACTTTGTACACAATAGCAGCTGATATTTGAATAGCTTGCAAGAGGTTTTGCTGTTAGCATCTCAGCCTCAAACACCCGGCAGTATTTCCAATTCCCCCCCAAAAAATGTTTAGAAGGAAAATAATTAGAAATTGAGTTGTCTGGAATTATTTTTGGCCTGAACTTGGATCACCTTTGGCATTAAATATGCCTTTCATTTTGGCACGTGAACTTTGCTCAAGGAGATGGGGAAGAGCACAGGCACAGTGCCATGTTTCAGAACAAAATACCCATTTTACATTGCATTCCCACTGCCTGTATCTAATTGCATGTGAATATCTGACAGGAAATGGAACAGGATACTCAGCATTCAATGCTTTTAGGAAACAGATAATAGGTAAATTGGTCTTTGCTATAGTTAAAGGAACAATTGTTTTACTGGACAGACCAAACTAAATTACACCAGGGATGCCAAAGGATACTGACAATCTGTACTCCACTGGGCAAAAATAGGACAATTCTTTTTCTCTCTTTTTTTTTCCTTTTCAGTTTTGCTGCATTTCTTTCCCTACTCTGATGCCCTCTCCTTGTAGGTGTGTGGCTGCTAAGAAAAAAATGATT
Organism: Muscicapa striata striata; assembly: GCA_030060385.1. Taxonomy (NCBI): domain Eukaryota; kingdom Metazoa; phylum Chordata; class Aves; order Passeriformes; family Muscicapidae; genus Muscicapa; species Muscicapa striata. The sequence goes on from JAREIS010000046.1 coordinate 2,090,852, forward strand.
TAACCTCAAATGCTGTTGAGATAATTAGCGACATATACAGGTTTTGCTTATTCCCCAGCCAGGATAATGTAATTTTAACAAATTTTCATGTCTGGCTCTATGTTCCAGAAATGAGCTGTGTTCCTAATGATCATTTTCCGGCCTTTGAGATAGAAAATGGCTTTGCACTTTTTGAGTGTTTTGAGACAGTGATCTATTTATATACACTGGTAATCAAGTAATTCAAAGACATGGGAAAACTTTTCCTTTTTTTTTTTTTTTCTTTTTTTCCCATACTTCCCTGATAAAGAAATGAGGAGAAAGAATGCTTTTGAAAAAGAAGATTTCCAAGCAGAGACTTGTACCCTCCACTTAATGGTAACAGTATATGATTTTCATATTAAACTCTCCCTTAAGCAACTTTCTTCCCATTCCAGACCATTCCAGGGTGATGGGTGACCCCACATTTAAGAAAAAGGGTCCTTTTTATATGGGCACTTCCAATCATTGCTCAGCTTAATGAAAACTAAAAGGTTGTGGGTTGTGGTTGGATAGTCTTAGGTCCATGACTGACCTACTTAATCTTTCTCCTTTTTCCTAGAAATCATATCCCTATCTGCTTCAATTAATTGCATAAATTACTGAAGTGGTTTTGGGGTTTTTTTTCCCTTGTCTTTGCAGGGGGATCAAGAAAAAGAAGCACGTAGGCTAGGTGGTAACTGTTCTTGCCTTTATTGCACAACATGATCTGCAAGGGGTGCAGATACCATTGGAGTGGATATGGTTTATGTACCCACCACAGACCCAGCCCAGGAAATGCAGTGCTGTTTTCTCAGAGAGTCGTGATAACTTGTAATCTTGCCCAGTGTGGTTTTGTTAGTGTTCATGACATTAAAATATAAAACACCTTTTAAAGAGCAAAACTGTAACTGAATGATCCAACTCGGTAGGTAAAATCAGATGAGCCCAGGGGACATTTTGAGTAACTTCTGCAGTTCTAAACCATTTCCCTTAAAATAAGAAAAGGAAAGAGTAAGGAAAAGAATACAAACATCTAACAAATATATATTACTTTAAATAAGGCTTATGTGCAGCAAGATTATATTTTACTCTGTATATTCCTGATGAGAGAAATAAAATATTTATATTAGAAAGTAGAGGCGTAATTTAGATTAAACCATTTGAAGATTGATATGCCAGATGACAATGAATTTAATAACACTTTATAGTTTTCAGCATCTGTAACAGTAGGATAGTGAAGGACTTCATTAAAATTTACAATGCCCCTGCCAGATATTGCTATTAGAGATCACTAAAAGGAAGGTGGCTTGCCCAAGGTAGTACTACATTGAATTCATAACTCATAAAGCTCAGGAGTCTGAGTTTTATTCCCTGATCTAACAATAAACCCTGAATTCTGTCAGGCTGGTCCCTCACCCGGGGGTCTGGCAGTGCTGGCAGGGCTGCACATCCTGGTGTCTGTGGGGGCAATCACACCTTGTTGCTGTTCCTGTCTTCAGACAGTTTATTGTGTCTCTTTACCTCTTAAACACCATCTGAGCTGGAGATGAGCTAATTTTTGTGGATTTTGCATGGACAACAGCAAGTTCAACAGCCCCTGTCTGATAGATGACTCTGTGGCAGCTAAGAGACAGCGCTGCTGCACAGAGTGAGAGCATTGGCTTTTTCTGGGAGGAGCAGCAGCCACCAGCAGCTCTGAAAAATGACACAGATGTCCATTTGTTTTTTAGAGATACATTAATCTTTCAGCAAAGTGTTTCTGAAGTTGTATTTGGACTTGGCTTTCGTTCATGCCCCACATTGCTAATTGATTTTTCTGACCTTCCCAGCCCATATGCAAACAGGGTGCTGGGGCTGTGAGGGAAAGCACTGTTTGCTACCACCAGAGCCACATGGCCAGCAGCCAGCAGCACAATGACACCACGTGCCTGGAATGATAATTGAGCTATTGCTCCCCTCTTCACTTTTAACCTTGTTATTAGCACTGATGCAGCCTCGGTGTGACAGATTGACAGACAAGATGGGCCACAAAGATTTGTTATAGTGACTCACACAGAAGGTCCTCTGAAAGCACCAGAATGAGAGTTCATTTGGGTGCACCCAAGGAGGAAATAAGACAAATAGTTCTTATTAATAATTATTATTGCTGCTACTACTGCAGCCACTACTGCTACTTTTATTACTTGCTGCATTCAAGAAGGATCTGGGAGGTGCTAGAGATGATAGTTTCTGCTAAGCAGAGAGCAGGATGGACAAGAACATCATGTCCCAGGAGGAAGATCTACCATTTTTCACTCCTTCCATCCCCTTTGTACAGCTTTTACAGCCTCTCTCATGGCTCTGTTCCAGTTTTTGCCTTCTCTCAACCCCATTTTTCTGTAGCCTGACCTCTACTCGTCATCACAGCGACTTGCAAAACACCCAGGGAGCCTGAGGATAGTTTCAGAAGTTGGATGTGCCAAAAGGAATGAAGTTCTAAGCTGAAAATTTTAATCAGAAGTGGGCCACCAGTAAAGAATTTGGCAGGAACTTTCCCTCAGAATTAGGCCCTTTGGAGATCTATGGTGTTCAATTCTGTATAGCACCTAATGAGAGACAGTCCCTTCCCACAAAAAAAATTGACAGGCAAAGTTCCAGAGAGGAGACCAAAGAATGGGAGGTACATGCTGGGAGATAATAAAAGACACAAAGTGAGTTTCTTTGACGGAGAGAAAACTTTGCTTTAAGATTAGAAATGAGGCAGAGAAGGTAAACAGTGATAAGAGAGCAAAGCATTTAGTATAGATCTGGATTGATTTAGAACCTCACATTTTAGTATACTTACTTTTCAGAGCACATTTTTTGTGGGGGTTTTTTGGGATTTACTTTGGTTTGTTGATTTGTTTTGGGGATGTTTTCGGGAGGGTATTTTTTGTTTGTTTGTTTGTTTGTTTTTTTATTATTATTTTGTGTATGTGTTCTTTGGGGATTGGGTTTGTTCTCTTTTTTGTATAGAAGCTACAAATCTGTTCCTTTTTAAAAATCTGTTCCTTCTCTTTAGGCAGGATATTTTGCCTTTTAGGTAATGAGATTTTTTTTTTTTTCCCAGTAAATTCCCAAGATTTTACTCTATCTCTAGGCTTAACAGGTGTAAAAACTACTTCTACAGTACTTTAACATTTCTATGCTCACTGCTGGATCCTTTTATCAATATTTTTCATGTTTTACATACATCTCATAGGTACATCTCATAGGATGGCAATTTTTAGGCCCAAATTTAACATAAGAATTCAGTCCAAATTTAATAATAAATAATAAATTAATAACAGTACACACAGCACCCACTGAAAACAAATGATAACAATATAACAATCCATTACTTGTTGTCCTTTGCTTTTCTCCTCCTCTGCCTTCCACAATTAAATACTAATGGTCATGGAGAGATTCTCTGGGGCTTTCTCACAATGTAATTCTTCTCAAAAGCATCTCCAGTTGCTCGTGCACTATTGTTCAAAACATACAAATAAGCTGCACCATCCAATGTTTGGAAAGTAGAATTTTACTGCAAGATGGAGCATGTTTAAAGGGCTCTTTACCAATTACAGCTTGAGAGAAGCCAGGAAAGAGATGTTTATAGATATGCTCTGCACTGTAGGGGTGGATTCAGACACAAACTTCATGGGGGCTGTGCAGCATCACTGCCTCTCCTGTCTGACTGAGCACTGCACTTATCACTGCTGATGGAAAGGTTAAATCCCATTAAACTGCCACATTTTCTTATTTTTATTCCCCCTTCACCAGGAATTTATCCAGTAGCAGGCTCGGACCAAAACATGACACACAGTTCATATGTGGGGCAGCTCTGGGTTTGTGCTGAGACTCAGAGCAGTTCTTACAAGGACCTGATGTCCCAGTGACATCCTGACTCCTCTCTTTCTCTCAGGTCTGCTCAGCTTCAGAAGATGTAAATTTCCACCCTCAAGTGAGACAGGAGCTGAATAAGGGTAGCTGATTTGGCCACTCCTATTGGAAAAAAAAATTAGGAAAACAATATTGAAGCCACATACAATAAATAAAATGCCAGTGCCAATTAATAAGGGGGAATGAATAGTTTTCAGTTGTCCACATAGGGCAGCACTGATTTAGTGCCAATTTTTTTCTTCTTTAAATAATCAAAATCAGTGTTGATATTTCTGGATGGGGTGTGAAGGAAAATTAATGGGTTTAAATACAGCAAATAAGAGGGAATTCAACATTGTTATGGACCCAGTTTGGCATAACACACATAGCTCAGTATAAGCACAAGAGTTCAAGTTCAGACCAACACTCTGTGCTTTGTTCATCATTGCTGCTCTCTCAGAGCCACAGACTGACATCTCTCCTCTGCCAACCTCAATGTTTTATTACATCTCACATTCTTGCATTTTTTTTTAAAGCCCATGCTCCTGAAAACATGCATTATACAAGAATTTCAGCTTTCTCTTGCAGAAAATGAAGTTTCCAGATCTCATTGCTACAGGACAAGGCTTGGAAAACATGAATCTCAAGTCAAACATAAAAGCCTTAGAAACCAGATGGAAACTCAGAAGCATACAACCATCTCTGGTTTGGTTTTTTTCTTTTTTTTTTTTTCTTTTTTTTTTAAACACCTTCTTGTTTTTAAAGCTGTCATACAATTGTTCTGATACCTGACTCATGGTTTCTGAGTGCCCAAGGCTGGCAATCCAGCTTCCTGAGATAAGAAGGTTTGCCAGGAGAAGCCCAACAGTTCTGAGTGAGAGGCAAAATGAACAAAGCATCACCCCTGAGCTGTGCAGAACATCAGTCCCCAGGGATGACTCCTCCAGACTTTGGAGTCAATTGTCAGGCTGTGTCTGCTCATGGCTCCAGGCTGCCTTCCCCTTAATTGTCCAATTGCATGAGCTGGGCAGGAAGACTGCAAATATTTAACAAATGTGCCTAAGTCAGGAGCTGAGCTTGACTCATTAGAGTCAAGGCAGAGTTCTCTTTAGGATGTAAATCCAAGGACTGTCTGGAGATATTTCCATTGCTGCAGAGGAAACCATCTGATGACCATGACTCTAATCTAGGTATATGAATTAAGGGTCTAAACTCAAGTTGGATGAAACCACGCTGAACCCTAATGTCTTCAACAGCTTTCTCTTCCAAAAGAGATTTTTACAGCAATCATGAAGTGATTCTGCAACTAAGAGAAAGCTCTAAATGACCACCTGAGCCAACTCACAGGAGAGTGTAGATAATCCACTACCACTCATACATATCTCATTTTTCAAGGTATGTCATGTAGATTAAAATTCATGTCTTGCACCTGCAGGACATGTTGGTGTTATTAAAAAAAAAAAAAAAAAAAAAAAAAAGGTCTATAGATTCCTCCAGGTATGCATTAACACATGCATGGGGAAATTTATATACAGGGGTTACAGAGGTGCCTTTAAAAAACAATCCTTTTATTTGGGCATTTCAAGCCACACGCTATGGTGGTGGTTTGAGGGGTCTGAAGCACCCCTCAGAGTGAGAAGCAGAGTCTTTGACTCAGGGTGCACTAAGATAGCAGAACATGCTTTCTGCTGCTCTCCATGAAAATCTCTCGGATATCTCATTTTGTCATTTTGCACACAGTCCTCTCAGAGCTGCTGAGTCAGCTGGATTCTGGATTCAGCTGTGGGTCCTTCCACAAAGGCCAGGCCCTGGGCAGCACTTGCAGGGGTTGACCAAACATAATCTCTAGTTTCACTCCAGATATTTATGGTTCCAAAGACTGGAAACAAGAGCCACATCTCTCCATGCCCAAGTGTCAGGAAGGGGAAGGTGTAGGAGTTGTGAGGAAAAGAGGTTTTGGAAGCCATGGGGATGATTAGGAAGAGGAGAGTTGTGTGATCACAGGCAGAGGGAAATACACAGATGTAAACAAATGCAACCCAAGAAGCAAAATCTTCCCAAAGTCTGAAGTCTGGAAATACCAGAGCTATAGTTGCTAGGGCAACCATAATTGGCCCCACTGTGTATAAGCTTTAATTAGGTAACCACAAACTATTTTTTCCACAGGGCCTAAAGATCATTTCCAGTGCTGGGACTGGGTGTGGTGCTGGGCACAAAGGCTGATGCCCCAGCAGTCCCACTCACAGTCAGGGGACAGCTGCAGGAACAACAGAACCAGGCTGGGCAAGCAGCAGCAAAGATGCTTTCACAGTAGTAGAAAGCACAACCACAGACCCAGCCAAGCCAGGTTTGTCCCTTGCTGTCTAATATCATATAGGAAATCACTGATTCCTGTACTTTCACAGCTGGTCATTAACTGGGGATTTCTTTGGATATGTGGCTTAATGAAACTGTTCAAGGCCAGGTTGGTTGGGGCCCTGAGCAATCTGATCTATTGGGTGACATCCCTGCCCATGGCAGGAGGATTTGAAGGATAGTCTTTAAGGTTTCTTCCAACCCAAACCATTATATAGTCCCATGACTAAAACTCACAGGTCTAGAGAGGAGCAGTCACCCTTGAAGCCAGAAGTTGCCTCAACATGGAGCACCCTGACACATGAGGCTGACCCTCCTCAGCACCCTCCTCTGTGTCACAGCAGGCTTTGGACATCATGTCCTTCTGGTAAACCCTCATAGAAGCACCAGAGGAAAGTGGTGTCTTGCAGTGACATGAAAGCTGGATGTGCATGTTTAGTACTGAGGTCACAAACTGCTCAGAGCAGACAAAAAAGCTGCTGGGGCTCAGCACAGAAACAGAGGTGTTTGAGAAGAGGCTGCACTGCTGCCTTCAACATCAACATCTCCTTTCCTTGTGTGAGCACCCCAGCCATGGCCACATTCCTGTAATACTGCAGTCATGGATATAACATCAGCACCAAATACATGGCAGGCTAATTACAGTGCTCCCCATGCTGCTGCTGCTGCCCCCAAAGAGCCAAGAGCCACTGCGTGACCTTACAAAGGTCATTATCCTCATATTTTTTCTCTTTTCTTTTTAGATTGGTGGCTTTTAATTCAAAACCTATCCTCACTGCCCTTTAACATAAAGAAACACGATTTTACTCTGTCTTTTCAAGCACTCTGATAATCTAAAGAAAACCATCTAAAGTACTACCAGGTCTTTACTGTGTCACTGCTGTTACAACGGTATCAGTATCACCATTTCAATATTTCTGCTCAGCTCCAGCTCTAAAGGAGAATTTTGGATGCACAAACAAGTATTTGTAAAGCTGGTTTTGCTGACCCAGAGAGAAGTGTGTTATTTTGGACCTCCCTTTTGAACATTACCAAACTCAAATGAAGGAGAACCAGAAAGGAAGTAAGTGGCTCACACAGTAAAATTGCTTTCGAGAAGAAATGACTCAGCTGTTTTCTGCTCAAATGCAAACACACACATAAAAATATCCCTGCCACATTATGCAGAAATCACCCTTGTTTCAGCTGGAAAAATAAAGAGGCACTGAAGCATGATGAAAGCAGCCAGAGCCAGCCAGCTCCTGTGCCCCACGCTGCCCTCTCCCTCTGCTCTGCTCTTCTGCTCCTCAAATCTGACCCACAGAAAAGGGTTTTGAAAACCAGAAGGGGAGGGGGATCATTCCTGGCCTGAAATCAGACTTTTGCTGCCAAGTTTCAGCCCAGAAGCAATTTCTTACAGCTGAGTTATAAAACTCTGGGCAGAAAAAGGCTGGGAAACAGAGAAGGGAAGAAGAGAGAGGGATTTTTGATGGAAAGGCAGGCATGACCTTACTTCAGCAATGCAAGTGGGTGGTTTGGAGTCTTCCAGGGACAGAGAAGCCTTGCTTTAAGGCAAAAAGATGAAACACCATCTGAAACAATGAAAAAATGAGATTTTTTTTTCTTCCTTCCTTTTATTATTATTTATTTCATTTCAGGCCATTCTTGCTCATTTATCTGAGTTGCTTTAAAGTACCTGTCAGTTGAACCACTGAGTCATATAATCAGATATTGTCATTTTAATGATGACAATGTTTCTTGAACTGTGTTTTTGTGTTTTACCTTTGGCAATTATTGAAGACACTCCCAGAAGTTCAACAAGCCCAAGGCCTGTAGACATCAATTGTAGTTCATGTGCATAAAATCTGCTTCTTAAAAATAATTTTCTGTGTTTGCAAATGTTCTCAATCAAATGCTAAAGATCTGGACCTGTCTGACTTTAGACCAGTGAGTCAAATACCAGGAATTAATCATTTTGTGACTGTTTAAACACACTTGTACTTGTAATTCATTCATTCTGATGCAAGTATATGTACGAACAGTGAAAAAGAAAAATGACCAGAGATACAAGGGAGTTGCAAAGTGACTTGCCAAGTATCACACATAGGATTCTGGCAAATGGAGGGGGACTTGTGTCTCATCACAGAATACAGAGCTGTGCACTTTTTATCACTGGTCTGACCTCAGAAGAGTGTTTCCCATCCTTGTTAATTAATGGGTGTACTGTTCACTTTGAAACAAAATTAAAGACACACAAAGAAAAATATTCACAGAGTTTATTGCAGTGTTGTCAAAATATTTTTTTTATTTTCAAAAGAATAAAAAATAGTTGAAATTTTAATCATTCATTTGTTACTTTTATTTTGCTCCTGTTTTGCTTGTTTGCATTTTGAGGGTTTCTGTGTAGGAGTATTTTGGATGGGTGGGAACAGGGTTTTCAATATTTTGTGGAAACGTCTCAGATACTCTGCACCAGTCAACCTTGTAAATGGGTTTTGCTCCAGCATAAACTGCCTCACAGTGAGTTTGAGGTTGATCCATGGTGTCCATGTTGACATGCCCTCAACCTTCAGAAAACACCACAGTACAGGAGAACAGAATTCTGTCTTCAGGCCATTTACATCTTTGGTCTTGTGGCTTACACTGAGCATAAGTGCATCTATGGTTTAGGGAGTGGCTTACCAGAGATCAGCCACCAGAAGTCACTGGATAGTCAATGATGATATCAGCTGTGAGGCAAACCTGATTTAGATGAGATTGGAGATTTCTATTTACCAATGATCTCAAAATGTTGATAAGTTTTGTTGTGTGAGCATAGGACAGGGCCTTGTACTTTACATTTTACACACAGCTGCACTGGGGCTTGAGGCACCAGGAGCACCAAGAGTAAAGATAAACAGTGTCTTGGGTGGTTGAACAGTTAATTTCTATTCTGTTTTGACAATATTGTGAAGGGCTTTTAGTGTCCCTGGGTCAGTTTGGGGAACTACTTGCAGAAGGGAATTACTCATTCTTGGACTTTGAGGAAGCAGTGACTGTACCACAGCCAATGGAAAACCAGTTCAGCTGATGCTCAGGAACCATCCTGCTCATCTGCTGATAGTTGCTCATGTCCACAGTCATGTGAGAGCCACTGACTTAGGGCCTGAGTGAGAAATGTAAAGGAAATGCTCAAGTTGCAGTAACTAGGATTATAAATCATGAAAATATGGGTCCCCCATCCAGACTTGACATATTTTTTAAAAGACCCTTCAGTGTATTCTGCTGCACAGCAGACACTGGTGTAGCTGATTTGTTTTATACTCTCTAAAAATAGTTCACAGATTTGTATCTTCTGGTCTGTGTCAGAATTAGGAATGGGGCCAAACCATATCCAATTAGCAAGTTACCACTGATGCTGGAAAGTATGAAAAAAATAAAAGCCAAATTTATCCTTGGATTTCATTTTATTACACAGTTTTGCCAAACCACATTTACATAGCTCACAACTTGAAAAAGAAATAGGTCTAAAAAATTTGAAGAATGTTCAGAACTGAAACCCCAGTTTTGTACACCACTTCAGCCAGATCTTCAAGTGCAGGGAAGTATGCAACTCCCACTGCAGTCATTTGAAGGCAGTTGGGTTCTGAATGTCTAAGCTATTTAAAAACTCTGAACTTCAAAGATCCTGGATCTTACATCTTATGCAAAGTCAAAAATTGGGCTTGTATGTGACTTGTCCTGTCTGAAATAATTTAACTGGTATCACCCTGCTGTGAACAAGACTGGATATTTGATATAAAATTATGTGTTTCATATTTTTTTCCACTGGAAAACTGAAAATAAAGCCCTTCTAACTTTTGTTTATAGTGAAGGTGCTTAGACTACCTTCTGTGGAGTTTCATTTTCATATCTCAGCTGGTGTAAGCTGGTCTCAGTCCTGGACAGAGATTCCAGACTGGACACTTCAGTGAGTTCTCGAGACTTGTATTGTCATTTCTTGCAACTCAGATTCTTCATGGGGTTTTTTGGGGTTTATTTGGGGGGGATTTTGGGGGTTTTTTTGGTTCTTGGGTTTGTTTTTTTGTTGTTTTTTTTTGTTTTTTTTTTTTTTTTGAGGCTTGGTGCTAATTTCACATGCAAAATATCCAATCCAGGGTGCTGGTTTGCCTTTGCAGCTCTGTCAGCTTTATAGAAAGTCAGCAGTTGCATCTTAAACCAAACCCAAAATGTAGTTAAAAGTGAAATGCTGTGCAGAAGGCTAAAGGAAATGCTTCTGTCTGCTCCTAGATCATTCAGTCAAAAATCATTTTTAGGTTATCTGGCCACTTCCCAGCCTTTCCTAAATGGAAAACTCAGTCAGCCCTAACTCCACTCCTTTCAAATGTTTGTCACTGAGTTGAAATGGACTGGAAAGATGCAGGACCAGGACTGTCTGCCAGGAGGCAGGGTTTTATCCCACTCCTACACATAAAGCCATAAATCATATTCTGCCATCAGATCATTATTTTTCTTCTGTTTCTTATAAACACAGCAGCAGCATCAAATGAAATATGAACCTTCCAAGGCTGTTGGATTTCCTTGTATGTACTGTAGAAGGCAACATTTGCAGACATATGGCATGCAGGCTACTCTTAGAGAAGCATTTTGAAAACTGAACTTGTACATTTTTGAGTCCAATAATTGTAGGTGGTCTGGGTTACTAACCCTAAATCACTTCAGTGGTAACTATTTCTCCTAGTCCTACACTTCAGTCGGCATGACATTATGTTTGACAGGGTTTTATTAAACAGATATCTCAAATATAATCTCCTGAAATGAACTGTAAAATATTATCTTCTGGATGCATGGCTTTTTTTTTTTTTTTTTTTTTTTTTTTTTTTTTTTTTAAATTTGGTTACCACACCCAGGAGTATGTTAGTCAAGCACACACCACTTGCAGTGCTCTGGTGAACAACCTGGATCTACTCTCATTCCTTCACCAATTTCTATTTCTTCCTGATTTTTGCCTCTTCCTTTGCCACAGAAGTATTGTTAGGATAACGACAAAAAATTTCTCAGGACTTCAGTTGTTACAAGAGGAAGACCATGGAAGTACCTCAAATATTTTGTTTGTTTTGCTCTTTTGATTTACATTTATCTCCCTAACTACAGAGAGAGAGAGAGAAGTGGAGGTCCATACACATATATCTATAGATAAATACACACCCCATATATTTTATAATTAATTCTTTTTATGTGATTGACTATTGAGTTACCCTCTTCTGTTGGAACTGTGTTGCATAGGCCTTTTTGGAAACTTCATATTTCAGGCATGGCCATGGAAAAGGACAAATGAAGAACAGCTTTAATTTTCCCTGGTACAGGATCTATATGGGTACAAGCCCAGAGACTCAAAAGAGTGATGAGGATTCTTGTGGCAAGCAAGTGTGAAAAGCTTTGTGAAAAGACAAAGAGGCAGGATCTGACCACGTGGGACCTTGTGTGTGAGGGTGGCAACATCATCCTGACAGCAAGCACATCCAAAAATCCTCCTATGAACCCTCAAAAGCTTTGCTGCTCGCACACCCTGCTCCTGGATGGTCCCAAACTCTGCTCCTGGATGGTCCCAAACTCTGCTCCTGGATGCCCCAAGCCCTGCTCCTGTATACCCCAATCTCTGCTCCTGGATACCCCAAACTCTGCTCCTGAATATCCCAAGCTCTGCTCCTGGATGCCCCAAGCTCTGCTCCGAGCAACACAAGGGCCAGACCCAATCTCAGAGATCCTCACTTACAGCTTTGGAGGCAGGGCACATATTTATTGCTGCACTGACACAGACAGCTCAGCTACTCTGCTGATGGATACCCTCATACATTAGCTCAGTTAGAAACCTGATTTCCTGCCTCTAAGTGAACTGAGAGATGCTCTTGATGCTGATACAAATGTCTTATAATCCAGCTATAGCATACCATTAGGATAATTGTCTGGAGAGCAGGTAGTGCCAGATTGATAGTCCCTGTTCCATTTGCCAGCAGCGCAGGTGCAGATGCTATTAACAAATGCATCCACGCCTCTTTAAAGCACTGCTGAGCACTTTGCTCCAAGGCTAACCTTCAGCAAGGAGTTCCTGGAGTTAATTATTCACTGTGTCAGTACAGATAAAATGCCCAAATTAGAATTAATAAAATGCTGGAAAGTTAACCCTGAAGGGAATATCTCAGAGAAGGATGTTACACTGACAAGGAGATTGAGTAGATGACCTAGTAAGAAAAAAATCTAGTCCCTTTTCTAATTTCTGTTTTAAGGCTTTACCAGATGCACTCAAATCCCAAGTCCATTACATGCTTTGAAGTATTCATCCAGCCCTGGGTGCCTCTCAAACTATTTTTTTCTCTGGGTATAGTATTCCTCACTGTTGTCTCTTTGGCCTTGTTGCTGCTGACAAGACTGATGCATGCATTCACACCCAATTCTACTCAATTAACCCTCACTGTTTGTGCTCAAGTGCTCATAGTGAAACAGCTTCAAGGAATACTTTGGATAAAGCACAAAATCTTATTAGTTGTTTACATTTCTTTGTCCTCAGCCCACCTCTGCTTTTAGTTGTATCTGCAAAATTATAAGTACTGAAAACTAATGAAGTAAAGACCATAAACAGAAGTGAATGATTGAATAGCCCTTCTTCACACTGAACTCTGTGATTTCAAGTGGTGTTTAAAATTCAGATAGAGCTGCAACTGCATTATCTTCTGCTCACTCAATCCTTGATCATGAATTGGAAGCATTCATTATTTACCCACATCTGTCATTCATAAACCTGTTTATTATGAAAGAGATTAGACATTTCCCCCATACAAATCCCATTATTCCATTGGATTTGTAGTCATACCATCCTTCTCCTTTGAAAATGCTGCTGTCTGTTCCTTTGGTAACATTGAGCAGTTGCTGCCATTTAGATAGACACAGGATAAATTCCACATTTCAATGGCCCTTCATGAGGTAGCTGCACTCAGTCACACTTGTTCATCTCACCATCCACTTGCTCCAAGTAAAGTAGTGGTAAAACCATACAGAGCACAATGAAACACCTGAGGGTCCTTCCTTCCTCCCCAACATGTGGTGAGGAAAATCAGATCCTCAGACCAGGAGTGTGGATCTGCCCTGGACAGCAGAAACACCAGCTGGTGTCCCCTGACACACACTGGGGACAAGACATGGTCCACAGACTGCAGGGGAATTAAATATTGGTGGGATAGTGATGTTTGTAGCAAGAGTGAACAGAGGATGAAGAAACATCACTGGTGATCAACAGCATGGCAGACTTGGGAGTTGTCCTTAGAAAATGAGCTAACAGTTCTTTCAGGCAGCAAAAACAGGCCAACAAACCATGCCAGGTTTTTTCATCTGGTGGGATTTTTGTGGCATGCACCTTCCCAAAGGCAGATATTTGGAAAGTAAGTATTAGAGCAAGTATCCTTTTGAAATGCAAAATTTCTGTGCAAATGTCCCCAGAGCGAGCACAGATCTGAGATATTATTATTTATTATTATTTATTATTTTGTTGCTATTGATATTGTTATTCTTGTTGTCATGTTACTCCTGGATTGAATGGGATGGCAACACATGGAGTAACAGGGAAAGATATCTTAGTAGAAGTGTAAGGAAATGTGGCCATTCTGGCAACATTGTTGTTTTCCTTTATTCATTGACCCAGGACACTGCAGAAAACTACTAACATTTAGCCTGGGTTCAACTGCTTCCAAGCACTGCTGCAGGCCCCCAAAAGCAGATCTGGTGATGCTGCTCCCTGCATTTCCCAGCACACTTTTGGCTGCAGGTCTGAGCTGGGCTCTGCTGCTCTGATCAGCCAGCTCTGTGCAGTCACCACAGCTCTCCCCAGCAAGGCAGCAGATGTCTCCTGGGACCAGAGCCATCTCTGCCATAAGTCATTTGGTTTCCCTGAGGTAGGACTGCAGCTACACTCATCCCAGGGGTCTGGACCTTGACTGCTCCTCTGCATTGCCATATGCTCCAGTATAATTGTAAGCTGTGAAGTAAAAAACAAATACGCAGCTTAAACAAGCCTGCTCTGTGTGGTGTTATTTCACTTAAGGATTAGGTGAATCAGCTTCACTGAAGAAGGCAATCTCTCACCATATGCCCATCAGACCCCCGGGGGGCTGCTGCAGGGCAGGAGGGAGGATGTGCTGGAAGGTGTGTGACAGCTCCATTGCTAATGCCTGGCTATAACAAATGGCACTTAGAGAAAAATCCTATATTTAAACAAGGCCTCTTTGGGTAAACACCTGAAATCCAGCAAGGACTACCCTGAACTCTCAGAGAAGGAGTCTTGAACACCCATGTCAAAATTCCCACTGTCATCAGTGAGCCCAGAGCATCATCTTCAGACTCCTCTATTTCAATGCACAAATTCAGAGCAATGAAATCTTAAAAATCTAATTACCTCAGCTCCTGATGTTTGCATCTCTGAGACAGTACTCATTTACCTAAAGCTCTCCTTTCAGTCAGAGAAGAAGCAATTAGCAAAAGGAGTATCACCCACAGAGTCAGGCATATATATATATATATATATATATATATATATATATATATATATATATATATGTATCACTGAACACCAAGCTGTGACAACCGAAGTACTGGGGCTCCAGAAGACAAACAGGCAAACCTTCCATTTGCTTTTGAGACAGGAACATAGCAAAAATCTCCAACCAGCCTCAAACTAAAAAACTTCAAACTTTGCAACCAATAGTGAACAGCAGAAAATACCAAGAAAAAAATTATTAGTATGTCAGATGGTAAAATTGTAAAACATGTGAGGAAGAAAAGGTTAACCTGTGTATCTACCATAAAGATAAGTGATACTGAGAGTTTCATAGGCAGAAATTATATTCTTTATGAAACCAACCAGAATAATGGGTGGAGAGAAGGCAGACAGACTGATGGGCACACAGCCCTCTTTCAGTGAACTTGTGCAGTTGCTTTTCATGGGCACCACAAGCATACCTCAGACTTTCAGTTGTGTGCCAGATTTTACTCATCTCCCTTCAAGCTGACAGAAGGTATGGCCTGACTTGGAGCTGTGCAAAGCTTCAAACTATTATCTGAGATACAAGTGTGATTCCTTTATAGTTATACAGAGTGAAGTCTTGGTGGGAAACTAGTCAGATAATCCCTCTATGAGGCAAAAGAAAGGGCAGAATCTTGATTCTGTCTCCCTCAAGTGCTGTTCTGCACAGTTAGCAGAAACAAAACATTATTTATGTCACTAGCAGTGGCATATTTTACTCTGAATTCTTGAAGGAAACAGACCTCTAGAGTAATGAAGGGAAAAGAAAAATAATTATTTCTTTGGAGCAGAGAAATCTTTCAAAATTGAAAAAAAAGTGCTGGACATGTTGCTCTTATAGGAACCATTTATATTGCATCTGCTTCCTTAACTTTCTCTCAAGCTCCAATTATGTATGAACAAAATGTGTACCTGAAGGGTAAATATCCACATGAGTCCAATAATCCAAGAGTCATATTTTATTTCTCTTTAATTTTGTTTTTCATCTCATCATGCAGTTCTACTTCCCTCATGGGCCTGGCTTCAAAAACTGAGCTGGTGGAGGGACAGGTCTTTCTGCAACTAGCAAAATAATACTTAGTGTCTCAAAATATATCCCAAACATATCTAAAACCTTTCTGACATAGAAGAGTGGTCTTAGTATTAAAGGAACTTGATTCATTACAGCTAAAAAAGATTTTTTTCCCATCAGATTCTACTTAGTTGGCTGTAAGATACTCATTGAATTATTTCACATAACAGTATCATAAAAACATGGTAGGTATGAAAACAGTAAACAAATGGCACTGATTTTTGTCTCATTTACTTTAGCTTCATACCACTTCAGTTTCACTTTGCCACTTTTTTATCTAAATCAATAGGTTTCTACTGCAACCAATAGCTCCAGAGTGATTTCATCAATAGAGGTTTAGTGAAACTACTGCTATTTGTGCCATAGTAAATAGGTAAGCAATCAGGTTCCATATTTTACATTATATTATATTTCTCCTTACAAAAAAATATTACTAAGTATATACTAAAAATGTTTCAGAGAAGTAGGAATGGAAAAATGCAGAACATTCAAGAATTTCTTTAGCAGGAAGATAAATATATTTTATTATGTACAATAATTAGCACTAAAAACATTCTCAGCACTTCCAGGGTACTGCTCACACAGCAGCTTGGTAATAGCTATTTTTGTGCCTTTCTTTTCCCAATGCCCCAGACAGTTAGGGTCATATTTTGTTGCATAAAGATGAAAAAATTAATTTAGATTAAATATGTCAACAGAGGGTAGTTCCATCAGCGAAGTGCAGTTGTCTCATCTGAGCCTCTACAAGATTTCCAGCAGAGAAATGCCCATTTGCTCCTTTCCCTACTCCACTCTATGGAGCTCTGTAGGGTAGAGATAATTTTCTCGTGCCTCGGTATTGCTTTGATTCTGAAAGGCACAGGCATGGATTAAGGAAACACCCCAGCTGAGCAGCTGTTATTTGTGAATCTATCCTCAGGCTAATCATACAGCTAAAGCTCTAATAAAGCAGTGAAACTGGAGCCTCAGTGCTGGCAGGGCATTTTCTGGCATGAATTGCAACTTGTCTTAACCAGAAAGGTAAAATGCTAAAAAAACTGAGAGGGTATTTATTTTAAAACTCTAAGACATTGTTGTTAACAAACCAGACAGTGAACCTCTTACAATTTGATCAAAAAAATAAAGGCAGAACAACCCCCAAAAGGCTGAAATTTCTGGTACTTTGGTGAGCATCCATGGGAGATATTTTTCTGTTAAGGTTTGAAGTAAATACAGCAAGTCATTTCTGAAACAGCAGCTATAGTCTGAAAAGCATATGTTCAGAAATAATCCTTATTTGAAAGATCTGCTGCCTGTGTTTATGGACCAAACATCTTTCTTGTAGAATTTCTGTACCTACCAGTTAAGGGAAAATAACCCCAAAAAACCCCAAAGAAACAACCCCTATTAATTTGTAAAGTGACTATACTTGATCTTATATCATAGGGAGTTCAAAATTCCCAACATCACCTTTCCAAACAGTGCTTTTTGATCTCCATATTAAAAAGCTGAAATTTTATCTTGCCTTCCCCCAATACCTTTCTACCAGTTATAACTCAGGAGGCTGTAACAAATTTGAATTTGTGGACAAAACCTGACAAGCCCCAATGAGCTAATATGAAGCATTTACAAGTTTTCATGATAAAAAGAAAATAACAAAGCCATAAATTTCTCCTTTTTTTTTTTCCTCAGTGAAGGAAAAAAAAATGGAAACTATATGTTTTAGAAATGCCCTAAAGAGGTACTACCACCTGTTTATTCAGTGCTGCAGAGTTCTGCCAGGAGGTAGATGGTTGGGGTTCTGTTCCCTCTTCCATCCCAGAGATCAGAACCTAAAGGAAGTTATTTTATTGCACAGGGGAATAGTCTGCTGGGAAATACTTTGTGTTTTGCTTTTTTTTTTTTTCCCTGTAGATCTTGTTCTACTCTATATAGAATATTGAAATATTCATTAGACCAGAGAGAACAACTCTATATCATGGTGTTTAGGCCCTGCAGTGGAGAGACAGGACATCACTCTCATTAATATTTCAATATTATAAACAAAGTAGAACATACTCTATCAAAGGTATTGAAAAAACATTTCCTCTGTCTCCATCTTTCAGTGGGGGATACCAACCAGTCTGGAACTTGGGGGCTGTTCCTGGGAACCTAAGGTGGGCTCAGATCTCATCTGGCAGATGAGGAAACTAAAGCCTTCTTTTTTGCATTTTGAATGAGTCCCTGCCAGATGAACTATTGAAAGACAGGAGACAGGTGGCTTTTAATCAACTAATCCATCTTTATGTATCTCTTTTTCTTTTCTACCTCTCACCTTCAAGAATTACAAGCTCATCCTGACTTTTGGAGCAGTTCTAAGCCCACTGAAATGCCACTTTTGGGCAAAACACTTTACAAAGTTTACTCAAATCTCAAATCTATATTGATGTTTTTCACACCTTTAGGTTCATCTCTAGGAATATACAAACCATGTCTAGGCTTCTTTCTGCATCTCCTCAGACAATTCTGATTTGTTTCTGATTTGGTGGAAAAGTAGATGTATAGGTTGGAGGGAAGGAAAAGGGTGTATAGGAATCTAAATACATCTCACTGTAATTAAAAAAAAGATCTATTATAATTGACATTTGTGAACAATATTGATCTGATTTTTATGTTACAGATTTACAGCTGAAAATTGAAAGTTACTAGAAGCTGTGCTAGACTAGAATTTGTCCATGATTATTAAAGTCATAGGATTAGTAGCTGAAATAAATTCAAGTGAAGTGCATAAAAAGTCCTAAAAACAACTACACTTCTGTCTAAGAAAAAAAAAGAAACAACAAAACCCAAAACACAGGAAAAAAATCAGCATGCTCTGTTGAGCAATGTTTCCTGATTTATGTGTGAGTCCACTTTGCAGGCACAGCATGGTATTTCTTCACACACTCTATAGAATGCAGTCCTTCTTCCCTACTGAAAAGCTGGGCTGAGTGGGAAGAATTTAGGCCAAGCATTTAATTTTATTGTGAATTTTGCTCCTATGACTATATGTTATAATATGGGGGGCATGGATAAAGTCAGGGAAGAGCTGGAACAGATGAGCCTTTGGAGGTTCAAAGCTTTAACTTCCCAGGCTCTGAATGATAGGCATGCTTAGATCAGAACAAAATTTCTTTTGTCATCTCCTGAGCTGAGAATATCCCTTTAGCTGCCTGAGAAAAATAATGTTTGGAAAATCTCTGTGTGATATTACATAGCTTATATTATTTATTTTGCCTGAATTTGTTCTGTAGCAAGCATTCTGGAAGTAATGCAAGTAAAATAACTCAGAAGGAATGACATAAATGCAGTGAACTGTCATTGCATATAGCTTCAAGAAACACTTTCCACATACATCCACCTAGTTTTCTTCAGTGCAGTTGTCATAGGAGAGTTTGCTAAGGATTCTACACGATGGAAATTTCAAACACATCTTCCTACTGCAGTTTATTCACCAAAGAAGAATCCCTAGGCTCCTGAACACCCAGGGAATCATTGCTGTTCTGGGAGGCAGGCTGTCACACAGAGGCAATGAGCTTGTGTTTTGAGTGTGTGTTTTGCTCCTCACAGACACACGATGACTCAGGCTACACCTGCCTCCACAAGTGATGTGGTGCAACAGGAGCACCAGGTTATCCTGTTGCAAATTGCAACCATCACAAAGCCATTTGTGCTAAGGACAGCAGCTATACCACCTGAATCATGAGGTTTCACTTCAGGACAGCTCTAATCTTGTCCTCAGGACAGAGCTCCTTTCAGCTCCTGGAGCACATTGGTGCTTGGCTGCCTGCAGCACATTTGGCTGGATCTGGCTCATGCACTCAGAGACAAATGGTGCAAACCAAAACTGGAGAGTGGAACAATCAGGAGAGTAAAAAGCACAAAGCTTGAAGCTAAAATCATCCCTATTCCTAATTTCAAACCCATTGTTTCTACACTGCTGTCTCAGAAAACCACACGCTCCATAGAAACCTTCAAGCCTCTTTCTGAGAGCAGCAGATAAAAGCAAAGACTTTTCCAAGCCACCAAAGCCAGGACCACAGAAGGCATTACAGCCTGGGTGCAGCTGCCATGGCAGCTGTGAGCCAACCTGGATGGCAGTGGTACAGGCTCTACCAAAACAGAACCCACTCTGGAGTCACTTCATCACTTTGAAGAAGCAATTTAGATAATCTGCCAGGACTACACAGGTACATGGAGCTGGGGGCTCAACCATGCCAACTGGCCAGAGATGTCAGGATGAACCTCAAATCAAACCTATGTGTATTGAAAGAGAAGATATTAAGATTTAAGCATATTACAATGACCTGAGAGATGTCCAATGGCAGACAGGTGGTGAGAGTAGATGTGAAACTGTGATCTTTATTTATTTGGTGGTTGTGCTGATTGACTCAGTTCATACACTGACAAACACCAGAAAATATCCAGAAAAGTGCATTTTAAGTGTCTAGCAAATCCTTAGGGAAAACTCAGATGGCTTTGGTAAACCAAAACATCTCACCAGCTTCACTGGAGGCATTAACACATCTGTTTTATACCCATACACAAAGGTAAAACTTCGCAATGCTCAAATTTTCCGTATCAGGACAAAAATACATCCAGTTTTCCCTCTGCAGTTTTACCTCAGCCATGGGAAATGCACTCTTCCACCACTCAGGTGTTATCAGAACCAGATCACATAACTGTTTGATTCAATATTTAAACTCAGCCTCTAATGATACATCAAAAAGCTACAAAGGAAGAATTTACTTGAAAATCTCAGTTATAAAAGCAAATTGTCCTAAAAATGCACCTAAGCCTTTTGGAGATGGGGCCTACATCTTGGCAGGCTCCACAGGATTGCAGCACATTACAATAGCTCCTCAACATAAATAAAAATAACCTAGATAATTTTTTGGTGTCTGCACGTCTCACACAGCATGGATCAGACCCAACTGGCCTCCTGATGACAGTGTCATGTAAATATTAAATATTAATAGTACTGTTACTGTTAATTTGGCAAAATGTGATACTGTGTAAAGCAAACTTTGTCTCTTTTGGCTGTTGCAACAAGGAAAACACATGTTCTCAACATTTCTAGCTGGACAGCTTTCTTTTACAAATGTTTGCTTTTCTTAAATTAACATACATGAGTGGGTTGGGGAAGGGGGGAATGGTGGAGGGGGGGGGTTGTTTTTACCTGAAGTTATTCAACCCCCTTTTTTATGAGTCACATTTACACCTACTGGAAATCTGGGTTTAGGTGACACTTGTCCCTAATTCAGACACAGTCTCTTATTCATCAGATAAAAACCAGGAAAAGCTGTTTAAAACCATTCCTGTCTTTGACTTTTGTAGGTTTTTGTGCAGTTCCTGTCATAAATGTAGGTCAGACACTGAAGGTAGTGGCTGGAGCAATTAAGTGCTCTATTTGACACAATTGCAGATCAAATAAAATACTTGAGAATTTAACCATTATATACACACATTTATTCTTATGCTTTCTGTGTGCTATCAATATGAAATATTTACTTTCTTGCAATCTGGAGACACAGTATCATCAGTGAGAAATAATCCTCATTAATATGGCTATCGGGATATTTGCCAGCATCCTCTCTTCTTTAACATTAAAAAAAAATTTCTACCTTATTCCTTCATCAAAGTATTTGAATCTTGAAAGGTGAAGTAAAGGTAGGAAGAAGTCTGAAGGAGGTATGCATAACACTCTCGAAGGACATGTGGTAGAGTATGAATTGCACTCTTAAATAGTTCTGCTAATAAGAGCTTGCAAACAGCTCTTAGTAGAAGAACTATGGTAGCCCAAATGTTTTTAGCTCAACACAGCACAAAAACATGAGGTTTTGTTCCCATTTCATTTGAGTGGGGAGACAATGAGAAATAAACAGGAAAATACAGGGACAACTGAGACCTCTAGAAAGAAAATAGGATGGCATTGTGAGGAAACCCAAGCATGAAGAGAGCAGAAGCTGGTAATGACTCTGTGTTCAGAGCTGTCTGTTGAGTACTGGTGAGAAGATTGTGGAAAAGTCCTTCAGTGTCTCACTGGGGAGAAGGGAAGAAGCAGCAGTGTATGTGAAGATAGATAGATAGAGGATTAATCAGCTGAGATAATGCTCTGGCACTTTGTAAACATGATGAGACTGATGCAACTGCCCAAACTGGGTGCCCCATGAGACACCCAGGAACAGCAACTGGAGGGCAATCCAAGGGCATCTCAAGTAGCCCCAGACACTTTCCTGACAGTAGAATAGCCAGTCTTACATGCCTGCATGTGAGGTATATGGATAAAGAGGTGGATGGTTGTGGAGGCAGATGTGTCCAGTGTTATTTCAGGTTCTGTGCGGTATCTGCCTTTTAGCACCCTAGAGGTTTTTCCAACCTAAATTGTTATGATTTTATGATGGTCTGGTCTCTGTTTGATGCTCCCCGTGACATTATGATATGATATGATATGGTTCAGTAGGCATGGTGGTATTTAATCAAAGGTTGGACTTGATGATCTTGGAGGTCTTTTCCAGCCTTAGTGACTCTACAATTCCATACTGGCCAATCCACTGCAGATGTGCCAGGTATCAAAGGGGGTCTCAAACACCACTGAACTTGTTTTAAACAGCATGGTTCCCCTTCTTTATCACTACAGGCAATCTGACTTGCAAAGGGAGCTTCTCAGTCATTCTGTTTCAAAGTGGGCACTGAAAATTGGCCAGTTGAGTTCTTCTTTCAGGTCTCTCACGCACCTTCATTGACTGTGATGTTATCTTAGACATCTCACACATATGTAGCCTCCTCCAGGTAATGTATCTTTAAGACTTTAACTCTGGAGAGCTAAACTAATGAAAACAGAAGTTTGGAGAAAATAATCTAAATCTGGGGCAGTTCTTGGAATATTTGAGCGCTGCTGATGTGCTGAAGGGAGAGGGCCAGGCAGTAGCAGTCACATCAGCAGTGATGGGTTACAGTTAAAGCTGTTTGAGAAGCACAGCGCAGCCTGGGTCAATTGGATTGCCTGATGCAGGCTCACGCTCCCTGGAAGAGCAGGCTGCCAGCCATGCTCCAGCCCGCCCACCACTGCTGCAGGATCAACAACTCATCCATTTCCCTGCAAACAGCACTGTCAGCTGCAGAGCTCATGCCACCAACAGTAAACATCAGCACAAGGCAGTGAAAATGGAGCTATGTGTCTTTGAGACACAAAAAGCCATGCAACTGTGCTGAAACCATCAGATGTGTACAAAGCCTCGGTAAGAAACTCACACAAAGCATTGCCAGGGGTTTATAGGACCCAGCATGAGGCAGGACCATGCAGACCCTGATGTGGTAAAGCACAGACAGTGAATGTCCTCAGGGTGAGACAGCAGCCACAGCAGGTCAGTCCTCTAATGGACAGGGGCAAAGACAAGGAACTGAGGCTATAAATAAGCTTCTCTGCAGCCAATGAGCCATGAGAAATGCACCGTGTACTCACTGAGGAAGGAAGTTACAAGGCTGCAAAAAAAATGGATCTCTAGAAACTAGTACAGACTGCCTCTAACAGCAGTGAAAGCCTGGCAGACGCTTGGGTATCTGCACTGACCCAAAACCACAGAACAGAATCACAACCAAAAAAAAGTGTCACTGCTGATTACCAGTGAGTGAAGCCAGAGCACTTGGGCTGCTCAAGGCAGAACTGTCTGCTGATGATTGCATCAAGACGAATCTTAGGGGAAGTGCTGTGGATAATGAATTTCTCTGGGCTTGTGTTTTAGTCTCAGTGAGCCACAGGAAAGGTCTGGTGAATGTTGAATCACTAATGGAAGCCCTACCAGCAGCATTTACACATGTTTTTCACAGTACAGTCAAGAGTTTGCTGGATTAGAGGAAATCTCTGAGTAGGCTTTAACGTAGCTATAATCTAATGGGACAAATGTACAAACAGTTGGCATTTGGGAATTACATGGCTGGACAAATTACAGGGAGTAAATCCTCCTGAATGCCCAGCAATACATAGAAAGAGCAAACAAAGCATGCAAAAAAAGTATCCCATCTAAGAGATTCCAGACAGGTTCTTGGAAAATACCAAAACAAATTTAAGAGGGGAATTGCATCATGAGAGAGAATTTTCCCAGCTTCTGGTAGGTGGATAATTTGGAAGCCATTCAGGCAAAACTCCAGTGGGGAAACAGAAAACACATTTTGCAAGATATGACATAACCAGGTCCTGCACTCAGACAATCGAGCACATGACACAGTAGCAGAGTTTAAGTGACTCAGCACTCCAGGAGAATTTTAATACAAAACCTCTTCCCCTGGGTACACACAAAGCAATAGAAAAACCAGATCAGCACTAAATAGCCTGAGCTAAACATTCATCTGGACAAAAGAACAATCATGCAGGCAAATCTGGCAGGCTTATATGAAACAGCAACTGGCTTGGGACAGCAGATGAAATGAAACCAGTAGCAATAGAAGAGCAATGGCAGGGAGCTGGAGCCTTTGTAGAGCTGAGGTGAAGGCCAGGAAAGCACTGCAAGGCACCCAGCAATCAGCTGAGTAGAGATGGGAGGTATGAGAGGAGAAGGCCCCAAAGAAAGGATGGACTGAGCTGCTGGGACAGCAGAGACCCAAATCCTGCACTGGCAGGAGGCACATGCTGATACTGGCAGCCTTCTTCAGAGACCTGTACATGAGGAGGGCTACATGACTTAGAAGGGCACTGCAAACTGGCTGCAAAAGGAATAACCATGTATCTCAAACTTCAAGTTAGAAAATGTTTTAAAAGTTTAAAAAAAAAAAAAAAAATTAAATGGAGTAGGTAGTGCAATCTCTGTCATAAAGCCAAAAGGAGAAGCACAGGTCACAAGAGCATGTGTTCTGAAAGGGTCACTAAAGGAGGCGGGCTGGGTTCATGTGACTGGGGAGCTGAGCCAGAGACAGGAAGACAAAACCCTTTTGGGACATCTGAGAAGGTCAAACAGAAACATAAAACTGAAGCTCAGATCCCTTTTTCTTTTCTTTCCTTTCCTTCCCATATTCCATCCTAGGCCTTGCATGTTGTGCTGCCCCTCTGAGTGCACCCACAAACGTTGTGGGTCAGGACACCAAGGAGGCATTACATATTGCACTGGGAATGCTGCAGACTCACTTCTGCTGCTAAAAGCCTCAGCAATACACTCCTTTTTGCATTTCTTCTGCTTCACACTGTGCAGGGACACGTCAGCACAGTTCTTCTTAATCTCCTTTTACTCAAACATCCCCCCTTGCTCAGGCACATTTAACTGCTTATTAGGCCACCACTACCTTAAGGTCAATCATGATTATGTCGTTCAAAATTTCCGACTGCTTCTTTCCTATTCACTACCCACATTACACAACAGACTAATTAACCCACCAGGTTCTCATTAAGTGGTATTCCTTTACTCTCCTCCAGGACCACCAGCTGTGCTGCAGATTTCCTCTGAGTTTAGGAAAATAACAAGATTCATTATTAGAAATTGATTTTTTTTTTTTCCTTCAGCGTGTCACAGGCCCATGGTCAGGTTTAAAATAGCAGCCCCCAGACTCTGGGGCTTGGGTCAGGATTTAGATAGACTCCTGCAGGGGATGGGGATGATGTTTCAGCAATTCTTCAGGGAGTGAAAGGAGGATCCCATTATGAGGAGACCTGGATTTATACCCACATGCCCAGGTTGGAGAAAAAAACATTTTATTTTTTCACAGTCCGTGATACATTAGGTACTGCTGCTCAGGGTCACTGCAGGTCTGCAGCTGATGTGCAGCTCTTGGGCAACTCTTCTACCACTTCAAATCTCATGCTCACCAATTCACTTGTTTGCCAGGGGAAAAACTAGAATACTGACACCAAAACAGAGAAGGATGCTGAGCCCAAACCAGCCTCAATTTACCCATCCTTTGGGTGGTTAACATCTTCAGACACCACCCAGGATGTAGCAATTCCTACATCTGGTTTGGGCACCCATTCCTCATCTACCAGCTGCCTGGTGAAGGAGCATCTCTCACCTCTGTCAGAATCCTGCCCAGCCTCTGAACTCACACCCAAACTTCAGGCCTGGCAGCACAAAACACCAGGACACCAAAGTCCTCTGGTCTGGCAGACCAGAATTTTTGATCCTCATACTTAATGTTGGTGGTGAACAAATTCAACACCTGTGTGTGGGAAGGTGCCTCAGCTCCAGGGGGAAAACAAAAACAAACAAACAAACAAACAAACAAACAAACGAAAACACTCCAAAAACCCTTAAAAATAGGTTATTCAAAGAATAATGGCCTTTTTTATTGTCTCTCAATAACTTCCAAGTCAGTGTGGACAGGGTCTCTGATATTGTTTGCAACCAGCTGAAGAGAGGTTTCCTAATTTCTCCATCAAAGCCTGTCATTTGAGGGATGTTAAGATTGTAAAGGAGGGCTTATTCATCATTTAAAATACCACTGATGTGCATAGGCAAAATTGAAAATTTATTTTGAATCATTTATAAAAATGAAAATTTATGTTAATTTGTACTAAGTGTAATAAAATTTCTATCATTAATAAAAATTTATATTGGCCTGTTGTAAGTAAAAGAAAGATTTTTTTTAAACTAACTTGGGCATAGAAATGGATAACCCATTTCATGAGACTAAGTAGTAAGTTCTTATTTTGAAATGAAAGAAAAAAAAAGACTTCAAAAATTTTCATTAAAACACAGGTAGAATTTTTTAATGTGTTCCCTAATCCCAACTACTTTGAAGTATTTATTTAAAATGTAATATTAATCAGCTGTTTATGAAAATATATTACTTTAAAAATAAGTTGTTTTGACCAAAATCATTCTCAAAATCATCTCATTCAGGCTGTATTTGGCCTGGTTTTTTTTAAACATTACATGTGTAAATTAGCTATTACCTTTTTTTATTAGAAGAGGAGGGGGGTGTTTTTGCAGTTGGGACATAGAAAACAAAGGCATACTGGAAGATCACAAGACCACTTTTATCTCAAATAAAATATTTTGCTTCTATAGCAAATTTTAATTTTTAAAGTTTCTAATTTCTTAATTAAACTGTGCAAAAGGAAAATACAAGGGATAAAATATTCATAAGGGAGAAAATCAATATATAGCTAAAAGGCTGTATATTACATGAAGTACATTAGAGTATATCGATTCTATGAAGTTGTCTTTCAACTGCTAATTACACATTCATTACAGGTTTATAAATCTTAATAAAGTGATTGAGTCAATGTACTAGAAGGAAGAAGCCTTTTCAAGTCCATGATTTGCAAGACCAAACTGTGGTTTCCAGCCTCACATCTGGACAGGTCTGCTGTGAGAACAGGACTTCAGGCCATGAAATATCTTCCTGTGAAGTCAGGAGCAGCCTGATGGGGCTTTCCCCTGCCTGGGATTTTCCCCTGGAGATGCAGAGATGGAGCTGGGGCTGTTTGGAGAAGGGCCAGGATGCAGTGATACAGCTCGAACAGGAACTTACTGACCTGACATAATACGTGCAAGAGGAAGCAGCTTCCTGAACTCTCAACCTATGACTAAAAAGGCTTTTTTAACAGGCACTTCAGGTTGCCTAGGAATATTTCCTGTTGTTCCAAAATCCTAGACAATCAGAACTCAATTGTCTGCAAACCATACTGTGCAATGTAAACCGTCAATTTTGAGAGAGACAAGTGTGCAAATCCTAAGTGTACATCCATAGTCAAATTCTGCTTTTAATCTGGCCTTCCCAAAAATCACAGCATCATGCCCTATTTGGTGCTGAAAGATCAAAATAACAGCATTTGATCCTGCAAAAAATACCACTGTGAGCCATGGAAGTGTGGAGCACATGGGACAAGATGGGCAAGTTCAAGAAGCTTCAGATAAGAATTTTCTTGCTCAGATGACTCTGACCTGTGAAGAGGTAATGGGATCCCTGTGCACAGGTAATGCAAAAAATTGTAGATTACATAAAAATATAGCAAAAAAAGTAAGACCTGCTTAAGGAAAGTATAAGCTATTCCACTTAGATGCCAGAGCAGTTGTCCAGGGAAAGCTTAAAGCAGTAGTTTCCTTATGTGTAAATTACAATGGCTCACTTGTGCACCCTAAAAGCCACATTTAACCCAACTGGTGAACCATGCCCAGCCTTGATTTATAGCACATTCTATTTTACAAAACCCACTTAGTCAACATATGGGAACAAGGATGGGGGGAGGAGATGTGAACATCTGCTTTCCTTGTCCTGGGCTTGCACTATTGCTGCGTACAGCTTTTCACTCTGGAAGACTTTCAAGCCTGAGAGAGTCACCAACCACTTGGATGCAACAGTGTGCTCTGATGTTGCTGCTGTCTGTCTTCCTGCTGTGACTAACTCAGGATTTTTCTGGTTTTGACAGAGTGCTGACGTGCCTGGCAGTTTGCTTGCAGCCCTTGCTGGCAGGGCTGGGGTCTCCACACCCCACACCCACCAACCCCCTCGTGCTCATGGCCATCGATGTTACCAGAGAAACAGCTGCTTCTCATTAAAGATTTCCAATAAGGGACTGGATAAAGGACTCTGTTTGTCTCAATCTATAGCACTGCTGTCACTCTGTGTGTGCATTCCGGGGATGAGAGCATTATTTTTAAGAAAGACCAGCATTTCCATTCTGGAGGCGGCAGAGAGGGAGAGGAGACAGCCAGATGTGGCATTTGGCTTCGGAATGCACCAGGGCTTGGGTCCAGCAGACAGAGCAGAGGTATGGCTCTGGTATGGTTGTGCTGTGCTGTGCAGACTGCCTGGCTTCTGAGAAAAATAAGATGTCTCCTCAAGAAATTGGCACAACTCTTAAGAAATGCAGTCCCTCAAGCCTCTACTGCTCTGGGATAAGAGGGTTTGAAATAATCTTTCTATTCCTCATGGTTACCTCTGTGAGCTTCCATCCATATAATTTGTTTGAAGTATGGCAGGAACTTGACCCTTCCCTTGACAAAAATCTTGCCCCAGCACATGCAAGTGGAGAAATTTCTGCTTCTGAAACACCTGACTGCTCCTGGTCAGAATAATGTGTGATCAGCAACTGCACAGAAGCAATCCTTGTGCCTGTATTTCAGGCAGAGTGCTTTCCTCAGCCTCTCTGCACACACCACATCTCTCCCACAAATTTTCTTGCTCCCTGCTGTACTCCCAGCAGCACATAAAGCCTTGGAGCAGGGACTGGGGGGGCTGTTCTGCTTTGCTTTATTACCACAATGATCAGTTAGGAAATCAGTGTTTCCCAAGACACAAGGGTAAAATCACCATAAAGATGACCAGGAGAGCTGGGTTTGAAGATGCCAAGAACATGACTGACTTGAGGGAGAGAAAATGGAAGAGGTTCTATTGCTCCCACTATTGTCAGTTCTATTGCTAGATCCTGCCACTCACCAGTCTGGTCCCTGGAAATCACTGCAGCATTAAAGATTCAGTGGCTGATCTGGCTGGCTGGTAGGTGGTGAAGCAAGTTGGGGCTCAGAAGTAACCTTGAGCAGGGAAGGCAATACAGCCCAGGGCCAGAGGATCTCTTAGATCCATTTGCAGGCTGCACAACCAAGATGCTCAAAGAGGCACCTAGCAAGAAGCAGCAGCCTGTGAACTGGAACAGATTAGTCAGATGCCACTTGTCCCATGCAAACAAATCCCTTTCTAGTTCCATGTCCTTCATACAGCAGACCTGCTCCCAAAGCAGTGACCTTGGCCTCTGAGCACCACAGGAAAACAGGAGAACCATGAACTGGAAAATGGGTCTGAAAGCAGCTGCCTGTAGCTCCCAAAGCAGCCTCTGCTCCCACTCCAGTAAGCACAGGCCTGCCTGCAGCTCAAGACTATCAAAAGTCACCACTAATGAGTATCTCCAAAATCAGTGCTATTTTTTGAATTACATTACATTTCTCCCTCTCTTTATTTTCAAACTTTCTGGGTCACACAATGATAAATGATGTCATTTTGACAATCAGGCATGTTTTCTCTTAGTGCCACAGCTGAAAAGTTATCCCACACACTGCCTTGTCCATGGCTTTGTCATTTTTCTGGCAAGATATTTTCCCTGTTGTAAGGTGTACCCCTGTACTTTTCAAACCACTGAGCCCAAGGGGCACTCAGTCACTACTTTTCCAGTAAGTAGCAACTATCATTCCAGCTGTAGAGAAATTAATATCTCCCAGGCTTCCTCACCCCCCCTCCCAACTCAACTTCAAAGTGCAAAGTACCCATCAGGACACTACCCCCAGATGATGTCATTTTTGTGTTGTTCACATTTTTGTCACACCAACAGTGAAGAAAAGAAACAGTTTGATGCACAAGCCCTTGCCAGGTCTCACAGCTTTTTCCTCCTGCCTTCCTGCATTAAACTCTGCTCTCCCTCCTGCCGCATCCTCCTTGTCTCTGCCCAGTGTGGGCTCATACCCTTCTTTCACATTATTTATATGCCAACATTTTCTCATACTCAAATTTGTTGGCTTTTGGGGCCCACTGGACCTCAAGGAGAGAGCAAGATGTGTTGTGGACATGATGACAGTCCAAGATCTCAGCCTCCCTCCTCTACCTCCCCTCCCCTGCCCTGCCCCTACATTATCAATCTCTCCATCCACACATTCAGTCTGGTTTTATCTATTAGTTTTCCCTTTAACACCCAGTTTTGGTTGCATTTTCCTGAACAAACTGTCAGAGCCAGTTGATTTTGGCATTGATGGTATCAACCAATTCTGTCTAACAGCTATCACTGGATTTTCAGAAGACGCAACTTTGCTTGGACTCACTCTCTGCTTGAACCTCTGTGTGCTTCCTCTGAGCCCACAGGCCACACTCAGCCAAGCCTGGGAGATGGCAGGACATCCCAAAGTAATTTGGGATGCATCATTATCCATGTCAGACAGGAGAAACTCAGCTGAGGAGAAAGCTTCAAAGCAAGATCAGCCCTTGTTGGACACAAGAGGGATTTTGTTAACACTTGAACCAGCATCAAGAAATAAATATCAATAAGCCTTAAGGCAGGAGAGGGATTTAGGTGCATCATTTCAGATACTGAAGTGATTACTTGCTTCCAAAAGTCATTTGAAGTCAGTCACCAGAGCCCAGCCATTAAGAACAACTGCACCTATGATTGCAATACCCAGGTTTGTTTTTTTTTTCCAGCCCAATCTGGCATTACTCCCTCAAATGTCCCCATCAGCTCTTAAGGACTGGGGTTTGTCCCACAGGGCTCAACCCTGCAGCCACTTCACAGCTGACAGTTCTCAGTGATCACCACCTGCACCTGAGGGACAAGGGTGTTCTTCATCTCTGAAGTTATCCAGGCTTACCCAAAAGACTGTTTTGTCCAGTGGGATGGCATTTGATTCTCCTGTCTTCTGTGCAGAGGAAATCTGCTCTTCAAAAACATTTCTAGGGAGGGTGGCAAAGAGACATCTCTGCTCTGTTGGTATTTTGAGTTTATTCTCATTTAATGTTGCTGAAGGTCCCAGAGCCAGAGCAGATGACAGCTCCCTAAGTCTCATAACTTCCCTTTAAGATTTTCACCAAGTTTCTGGAGTTACTGGGACAAGTGGAAGGAAGTGGGGAGGAGGGTTACAGATGGTCACTCCAGAGACAGCACTTCCTGCTCTCTCACCACCAGTGACTTCAGCACCCCAGGCCTGGCCCTCTCTTCAAGAGTGTTGCATAGTTTTACTTGGGCATTGCTAAAGTGGTAAAAGGGAGGATCTGGATCTGAACATCCAAACTGCACACACACAAAATTATTGCAGACTGGTTTTGACAAGTCAGTTACCATCCAGTCTGCTTGCCTTCACACCCTGGACTAAGTCTGAACAGCACTATGAACATTAGCTCTTCTCAAAATATTCTCAAATAATTGCTGAAAAAACATTTTTAAAAAATTGCAAGGAAAGCACTAATCCAATTTGCTCTGCACTGTGTGGGTGACACACAAACCTTGGTAGCCTCAGAGATTTGTCAAA
This sequence comes from Muscicapa striata striata, assembly GCA_030060385.1. Taxonomy (NCBI): domain Eukaryota; kingdom Metazoa; phylum Chordata; class Aves; order Passeriformes; family Muscicapidae; genus Muscicapa; species Muscicapa striata. Next base: position 2,122,623 of record JAREIS010000046.1, read on the forward strand.
TACAGGACAAAACATGAAGATGTGTCCTGAGGAACATCTGCCAGTCTCAAAAATGTTGTGCATGTCTCACCAGGGTGGTTTTCTCTCACCTCCTGACACTCTCAATAAGATCTCACGTTTCCACGGATACTTCTGCTTTGGTTTTCTGTGATATCCTTCCTTCTGTGCTTCTTGTTGTCTGCACAGCTGGTAAGGAGACATCACAGTAGCCTTCTGGAGGCAGAGTGTGGATCTGCAAGGTGGCTCACACACCATTCAGGGGGGCACATTTGTCTGAACCATTGTCTGTACCTTTACACCAACAGGGTCTCACCACCAGCCTTAGTAACTCAGTGGCTACTCCTTGTGATGCTCCTTGGAAGCAAAGAGCCCCAAAGATCGATCCAGACTGAGAATGATGTGATCTCTCTCAGCCTGCCTAGGTCCCAGCATCATCTTAGATGTTACCATGGCATCATCTGCTGAAATACCACAGCATTTTAGCCTCTTCAGGGAAGCATGGGAGGGAAGTGGGTTCATATTCACCTTTTCCTAGAGAATTTTCTTGTGAAAATGGAAAGGAAATGATTGCTTGAATAAGAAAGGATAAAAAAAAGAAACTAAAAAAACCCACACCACTGCATATTCTTGAAGGACACATGAGCTGGAGTTTTTGTGACAGAACTAGTCAAAGGACAGCCCATAGAAATGCAGAAACCCACGCAACCAAGAGAGAAGTGGAATGAAATCAAACAAGAGGAAAAGGCAAAATGTTGTGATAAATGCACCAACTGTATTTAAGAAAAATTAGAGGCAATATTTTGCTTGTCTTTTTAAGTTACTTAATGACAGAAATATAGCAGAGGCAGACTTGCTATTGAAAACCTTTCATCTTGCCATAGAAATTATTAGCACAGGTTTTGATCCTCCTAACACAGCTTCTACCAAACATAATCCTGAACCAGTCAGTTTGAAAATTCATTTTCCAAGTCAGGTAGAGACTCTATGGTAAGAGCTACCAAGCTGAAAGTGATTGTCTTTTACTTAGGCCATAGATTTGATTCAGCTTTCAGAGAAAACCAAAATCTCTCTAAATTACAAGGAGAAACTACCAGTGACAGTGAAATTACTGAAAGCAAGTCTTGGTTATATCATAAATCCAGCTTTAGGACACCTGATGTCAAATAAAGACCACTTCAACCTTGTAATACAAAACACTTATCTGATAAAATTCAATCTACCATCTCAGATTTTTTTTTAAATCTGTGGGCAAGTTGACTTCACCCTGGGAGGCTTCAGGCTGGAAAAAATCATCACTGGCTTCTACTGCTTAACTTGATGACAGACCTCTGTCATTCCAAAGTTAAGCTGAATCCCAGCATAAAAATACAGAGCCAGCCTGAACTTAATGCAAGTACTCAGCCAATTCCTTGGAAAAATGGTTCAGTCTTGTTTTCCCACCCCTGGTCTCAGTGGAAGTGAGCCCTGCTGGGAGATGTACTGAGACTGCAGTTTCTGTGTTCTCCTACCTCTCTCTGTGGTTTAAAGAAGGTGAAATTGTTTTTTATTCCACTGAATACTTTAAAAAATGAAACCAATGCCAAAATAACAGGAAATAGCTGTTACCACAACATTAGCTCACTTTGCCTTCGGTCTATCTTGCAGCCACATGCCAGGTTGCTACAGTCCCTCAGCAACTTGGATTTCCCACCTTGAAAATTCAAGTTATGAAACCCAGGGTGGTATCTGCTGGCAATGTGCCACCTCCCTGCCACTGCAGGGAGTGAAATCCCCCTTCCTGGCATCCAGCTCACTGTGCCCCAGCAGTGGGTGATGGAGCAATGCAGCCAGCAGATCTCTCAGCCCAAACAAGACCTTCAATTGGTTTTGTCTGCAATTTTCCTCCTTCTTGCTTCCCTGTGGTAGCATACCCTATTTTGTGAAACAAGATAAGCTGACACTCCACTGGCAATTATCCACCTCTCTGCTGAAGCCCATTGCTTTATTTTTGACCAATTTCTCCGCCCACAGCATCCAGCAAAACCCACACCAATGGATGAGGAAACAGGAGTCCCTCACTGCCTTTAATAATATTTTTCTGTTCCAGCCCTCAATATTCAGGGTCTTACTGTTGGAACTGCTTGATTTTTGTCTTGTTTTGCTTTTTGGAGAGCAGGACTATTTCTGAGATAAAGCCAATGTCCATGTCTGGGACCAGCTTGCATTTCAGCCTCACCTGCAAACCGCATTTCACAGAGAGAGTCATCCATTTAAAAATCACAATGAGTATTTCATAGATTTAAGAACTGTCTTTGAAGGGCTCCCCAATACCCAAAGAGGCCATCCTAGGGAGATGCACACACTTGCATTTTTGGTAGCAAATGACATTGAAATGAGTTATTGAGCTCAATGAGTTTTTCACATGACTTAACAGGCATTGTGAAAAATGCCTGCATGTGCACAGCTTCTGTGTATCCACAACAAATAAAGAAACCAGCTACCTTCCACATTTCCCTTGGCTATTCCTTTTTTCCCATCCTACAGCATTTTCTTTTCTTTAATCTTCAGGCATTCCTGGTAAGAAAAGTATTTTTCTGTTCTTAGGTTGAGCTCTGTGTGCTGGCAAATCACAAAATATTTGACAATGGAAAAAGACTGTAGTTATCTCAATGTTGTCAATGAAGAATCTACTACAGGAGGAGGATTTTTTAGAGTATGCCTTATTTGCAGTATATACCATTGCACAGTTATCCCATTTGCAATAAAAATTACAACCGATAAAACTTTAATTTCACTCAAATATTTTCAGGAACTCATAAAAATATACTGAACCAAGATGAAGAGTAAAAATAGGGAAAATGCTTTATGGATCAAGGTTCTTAAAAATATTTGAGTTTGATTGAAAGCCTTCTGTTCAAATATTTGGAAAATTTTATATAATCTTTACCTTATTTTCCCTTATTTTTCTGTTACCTATTAGTGCTTACTCAAAAATAATCCATTAATTCATATATTGGTGTATCCATAAATTCCAACAGTAAGAATCTCAGAAATAGCTGTTACATGTAATGTTGTTTATTTAGATTTATGCTACTAATAGTAGAATCAACAAAGCAAAAAATTAATTCACAGATTCAGGATCAGCAGAATATATTGCTGCCACCATTAGCTAAACAGTTCGCCCTTTTGTGTTGCTCAAGACTATGAATTTCCCTCAAACAATTCAACACACCTGGACACAATTAGGAAGAAAAATACAAAACACCTCCAAAGTACTGCAATTAGGTTTGTTCTGGCAAGTCCTGCATCTGTATTCTGGTGGCAATTGGCTTCTGGTGCAAAACACAGTGCCAAAAGTAATGTTTTCTTTTGCATAAAACATATGGAGGGCTTTTGCTGAATTCACTGTGCAGCATGCCTCTGGTAATGCTGTTGTCCAGCCTGGGAGAGGGACAGCTCAGCATCAGCAGCAAGCTGCTGCTGGGAGCACTGAGATGTTATCAGGGCCACTGAAAGGAGATTGTGGCTTGCAAGTTGGTGTGAAGGCTTTTACTGCAGTCAGAGCAGTAAAAGCAAAAGTAGGAGAAATCTCTGATCTACATGTGGTGGCCACAAGCACCCTCAAACCCAGAAGTGTAGGCGGGAGGGGATTTACTGGAAATGTGAAAAAAGGGAAAAACATAATTTGCAAAATTATCCAGCCTGAGCCTGTACCTGCAAAGGGCAAACTTGAGCATCATGCTGAGTGTATCTGTATCTCTATTCACCAGTTGTTTTGTCTGACTAATCTTTGGCCCCAAACACAAAACAGATTCTCTATGCAGAGTGCTTGCAAAGAATTTTATGATATTATTTGAAAAATATTTGCATTGTTTCATTTCCTTGTTAAACTAATACTAAAACTTTTCTGAAAATGGTTTGCAGGCATCATCCATGTAGTCATACTACCAAGTTCAGCAAGATGTATTTTGTCAGTGAAACTCTTTAGAAGCTGAAAATTGTAAACTGAAAGCAAAAAAGCCAAGCTCAGAGCATTCTTTCTTTCATAAACATTCCAAAAACTGAGAGTAGTAATTATTGTGTCACTGCACCAACTGATCCTTGTAGGGGAAGCATTGTCCAGCCCTCCCTGTGTCCACTCACCCACCTTCCAGCTGGTGAGGTTGGGCTCAGGCCAGAGGTGAGGCATCACATAACAGTGGAACTAAATATTACAAGAGAAGCTTTGTTGTCCTTTTTCCTATGCCCACAAAAGCTCTGCTTTCTGATGAATATAAAAGAAATGCACTGTTGAGTGAGAGCTTGATGTAGATCTGCAGGGTCCTGGAGTAGCAACCTGAAAGTAGCAGAGGGGATTCGCAGAGAGATTTGTGCCTTGGACCAGGATGGATCCAGGAGGGAGGCTGTACCTGCTGAGGTCTAACTGGAAATATCTGCAGCTCAGGGTGGCAGAAAGCCCTGAAGAAGTTGGAACTCTGTCTGGGGAAGAAAATGGGTAATTAAAGCTGCAGATAAAAACATCCTTTTCATGTTCCAGTTGGACCAGCCATGTCTGATGACAGGCTGTGAGCCAAGGAAGGGGCTGCAAGGCAGATTGAGGGGTTTGGGGGCCTGCAGGGAGTTTAGGGCCAACAATGGCATGGATGAGCTACATGTGGGTGTAGGAGTGTGGCAGAAGCACCAGCAGAAAAGCCCTTCCAGCTTGGCTGCAGAGTGAGACAAGTTTGCTTTTCACCAAAGCATTTCCTACTGCTGTGGAGGTGAACTGAGGCAGGAGCTGAGGGCTGAAGAGATGCTAAACCACAACCTGACCTTCCTGTGTGCATGAAAGGCCCAGCAGCTGCCTTAAGATAAGGAATAAACACAGTAAGAGGGACTTTATCAGCTTCTACAATTAATTTCAGTGACTCCACTGCATCCCTGTGTATGGCTTTTTTTTGCACATGGAGTTTTGCAGTCTGTTCAAGGAGCATTCAGCACTGCAGAACCAGGGACCTGTATTATTCCTGAGCAAACCTCTTCCATTCAGACCTTTGGGAACATGAGACACCTGGAGCAATTTCCAGGAGCTGGATACCTGTGCAAAGCTAACACAGGTTGTGCAGTGTGTCCCCCCCTGGGAACAGCAGAACCACCTTAGAAAATCTTGACTTTGAAAGACTCTCAGCAAAAATGACTGTATTTTAAAAACGGAGACATATGGTGGAAATATTTGGTTACCTGAGCTGCAGCATGGTCAGTGGAAGACTCAATGTAAGTACAAAAGACTGTAAATCTGTTTCATCCCTGAGTCCTGTGGGTTCTGCAACTCCTGCTCACAAGCCATAGACAGCATTCAGTATCCCTAAACTATTATTGGGCAGATTTGTGTATTAAAATGACATTTGGGTTGTCATTGAGCACAAGGACACTAGAAAATCCATAAATCTGTCCTCAGAAAGAGATTGGTGAGATGTGAATGTTTGGCTTTTGGCTCTATTTGAGGGGTTTTTGTGTTTGTTTTATTTAAATGCACGAACTTTTCCTTTAACTCTTGGATTGGAAAAATAATCCAGTAATGTTCACTTTAAAAAAAAAATCAAAATTTGCAGAGATAGAGAGAGCCTTTAAAGTTATATTTGGCCTCACTTCTATTCCAGATCCAGTAATCTTACCATTGATTGAGGCATTCTAAATGGGCCCTTTAAAAAAATAAATAAATGAAAATTGGCAGTTCAATCAATGTACTATCTTTAATTCAATATTCATCCCAATTGATTTTCACTTCCAAGTTTCATTTTAGTATGAAGTAGGGCATTGTGTTAAGGAAGTTGTGGGGGAGCTTGTAGGTTTTGGCAGCTGGAATGAAGGGAAATTGTGGTTTTTAGATTAGAGGAAGGTGTGGGAACCAGTTCTTTAGCAGCAGTTCTTTAGTTCTGTTGGGGCAGCAGGGCTTGCACACGCAGTTTGTCCCACGTTTGTTGTCAGCCCCAAGAGCTGCCACAGGGCAGAGGAGCAGGATGCAGGAACACCAGTGGCTCCCACTCCAGTCTTGTCCTTGTCCTGCCCTCCACTTCAATGAGTGCACTGGGCCACCCCTACATCCCTGAGCTCCTCCCCAGGTGTCCCCTGCCCCCCTAAAAGAGGCACCATCAAATCCCCATGCCAGCTTGAGCTGCCTGGGGGAAAGAAATTCCCTTTCCCAGCTGGGGCATCTCCATTTACAAGGCTGCCAAGCTTCTGAGGACTGCAGCTCTCCAGCAAACATATTTCCAGATATTTTCTGTGGCTGCACTTTATATTCTGTGGTTCAGTCTCATGAGATATGCAGGGCTTTCCATGGCAACCACAGAGGTAGCTTTCTTCTTAAAGAAACAGTGAGTGACAGAAAACGAGAACTTTACCAGTGTGAAATCAACCCCTTTAAGAACATCAAGGGAGCCCATCAAAACAAATCCTGCTCCCAGAAATGCAGCTCTGTTCCCATGGGCAGCAGGACCTTGGAAACAGTCACAGTCCTGGATGCACTATGGAACAAGGTATAAAGAGCAGGAGGAGCAAAGCAAAAACCCACCCAGTTTGTGCCTCACCTGTCTGTGCCCCTCCTTGCCTCACCGAGCTGAGCCTGTTCCAGTTCCCTCACCAACACTCGGGTCAGGTTTCCAAGTGCACTCACACTAATTTCCACACAAAAAAAAAAAAAAAAAAAAAAAAAAAACAACAAAACAGAACATATATATAAAAAAAAAAAAAAAAAAAAAAAACCAAGAAAATCTAAAAAACAAACAAACAAGAAGAAAAAAAAAAAAACAACAAAAAAACCCACAACCAAAAATATAAAACCAAGGTGGTTTGTCTGTGCTTCACTGTCTGCCCAAACACACGTCTATACTGGCAGCTTGAGCATGATCCCAGCTGTTCTCTGTCTTCTTTCTCCCTCCATATCAATAATCATTTCTCAGTATCTCCTTCAGTATCTCAATCTTTTTATGCAGCTCTCTGACCTCCTCTTAGCCACATCGAGAGCTGTCAATTAAGTGGTTGGGCCATTCATAATGGTCCATCCAGCACTTTGTGCTTTACTACCCCATATTTTTTCTGGGAAATCCTTTGGGAAGGCATCTTTCCACTTCAGGACTAATGAAAAAGGAGGAAGAAACCATTTCAACCATATATTGATATATGATAGTTGATATAGTGATAGTTGATATACGTGATAAAAATCATTACCTAATAATAAAGAATGTTGATAAATTAGAGGTAAATTTGGAAAATAATAGCAAGACCAAGGGATCTAAAGAGACAAACAGGATCACTAGAATATCTGTATATCCTCCACAAGTAAGGGCGTTAAAAATGCTTTGCTAATTCAACAAAGCTGTAATGGGTACACATGGAGGGAAAATACATGTTCAGGGTAGAGCCTGAAAAAAACAAAAAAACTGCAGAGAATATTAAGAATCAAAACCCCAAGAGAAACCTTACACCTTGACATGGTTCTCCATAGCTGACCACGTTATAAAAAGCTGGAGTACCCAAACTTGGCACATGCACAGTCACCTATGTCCCGTGAATTCTGAGCATGACCTAAAACAGCCTGGATTTTATCCCTGAGAATTAAACCTCAGACTCTCACCAGGATGAGAAGCCAACATTTACGTAGGGGGCCAAACAATTACCCTCCCTGCATGTTTTCCCTTTAAAGCACAGGTGTGGTCATTTGGAGAAATTTATATTAAAAGAATGAAAATCATCTGTTTGATACTAGTCAGAGAATGCCACAGGATGCTGTGACATGGGCACCAAGTGCTACAACACAGTTTGCAAAACAAGTTACATTATTTGCTTAGAGTCACATGGAAACAGACAGGGCTAACAGCAGAGCTCTGACACCAAAGGCTCCAAATCTGAGACATAACCACAAAACTCTCTTTCCTTCCTCCCACGGCCGTGCTTGTGCAGCTTCACTGGAGGAGGGAAAAAAGCCGTCAGTGCTCACTAACTGGAAAATTAACCCAGTAGCAAAAGTGATCCTGTTTCCAAACTTTTAAGCTATAAAACCTAAGGGAGGGAAGGGGTAAATCTATAAACCCAGGTAATCTACCATGTTCTGCTAACTGTAATCTTTATAAGTGAACAATTCTCCAGATGGAATATGAATTCATTGTCACAAAATCGCTGGAGTAAGAACCACAGCAAATTGTTGCAGCTTCTTTGAAGTCAGCCAAGCTTCTGCTAGCTGGGCAAGCTGAGGGCAAACTTTGGAAAACTCTCCCTTCATTTGAATATTAAGAGGACTAATAAAACAAAGAGGACATGGTAGGTTCTGGAGGCCTTTTTTTAGTTGCCAAGGGACAATTTGGATGTCAGCATGGTTTTTAATAGCTCTCTCCACCCCAGTCCTTTAGCTGTGCTTACAGAACTGGCTGCAAAGAGCATCTCCTGCTGCTTTGCAGATTAATTACCCAGTTTGGGTGAAGTGCTGTGTCAGTGCTAAGCCTTATTGCTTCCAGCACCACCACTCTGCTGTGAATACCATTGGCCACTTTGGGAGGGCGACAGTTGTTTCTGCAACACCTCCACATTCCTCAAACCATGTCCCACCCTCTGCTTCAGCAAGTGGGATTTCTCCATAGAGCTGGAGAGACTGGCCTGCTGCAGCAAGCATGAACACAAGCAGCAAACACTCTGTGGTGAAACAGCACCACACTGACAGACTGAACACGAGCCCCCAGAGGATGAATCCTGCCTGATTCACTGCTAACATCCATCCAATCCTGCCTCACTACTCTTGTTACCCAGCTCAGCTATCTACAGTGCTTTTGTTCCTCCACCTTCAATTTCCTGTGCAACTGGACCCTATGTAATGATCCCCATGGAATTTATACAGCCACAGTGCCTAAGGGCTGTAAAATCTTACAGTAATGGCTGTCTTATGATCATAGCAGAATGGATCCTGCCATGGTGGTGGCTCCCTGCAGAGTGCCTGGCCATAGAAAGCAGGAGTTTAGGGTCAGGAGTACCTGCTGCTCACTCCACCCAGCAGTGGCTAATAAGACCCACAACACAGAGCAATTGGTGTCTTTTCCCACAGTCCTTGGGACAATGCTCTCCTGTCTCCAGAAGTCTGCATGTGTGCTTTTACAGGGGAAAGCCATAAAAAGTTCTTTCCTTGCCTGTTTTACTCAAAAGCCAGCTACCAACACGTCCTACACTCAAGAGAAGTGATCTGTGGTTGCTAGCATGTTCCCCTCACTACAGCTGCCTCAAACTCCTTTTCACACTGATATCCTCTCAGGATCCTGGGATGCTGCAGCTCCACTCCTCCCTTGTCAGGACATTATTTGAAAGAACAGCCTTGGCAGTGTTGCCTCCTATGTATGTTATGAACTAGCTTGGGCACGTTCATCACCATTTCCAGGACAAGGAGCAGGAAAATACAGAGCAAATCAGAATCACGCCTTGTTTTTTCACTACCTTTTTAGCAGAAGTCTGGGAGAAAAGAGGAAGCAGTTGTGAGAACTGAGGTTACCCTTTATGTTACCATAGGAATTTCCTGTAAGGTGTTGTGTGCATTTTCCAAGGAATTTAGTTGTTCACTCAACACTTATGCTGAGATCATCCCACAGGAAAGAGAGATGGGAGGGGAGCATTCACAGAAAATACATCCACACACAGGACACTTGTATTAATGCAAGGTTATAGCTCATTGCTGAAATACACATAGAAAAAAAAATCACATCACTTTTATACAGCTTGCTGAATTAAAATATTCCTAACGGGAGCATTACAGATGAGATGGAGGAAGACTTCTCAGAGGTGTACTACAGAGGGACAACAGGCAGCTTGATCTAACTATGAAGCTGACCCTGCTTTGAGAATCTCTGACAATCCCAGTTACTTTGTGGTTCTATGATTAAAAATGAAATGTATGCTATATAGAATGTTTATTAAGAGATAACAAGATTTTTAAAGATGCCTGATTTTTTCAGCACTAAGCTTTTATTTGAAGTCATCAAATCTGCCTGAAATTCTCCCTAAAATTGTTTCCATTTAGCTGAAAATTTCCCTGGTTTTCTTCAGAAGTCAAAGCAAATAAGACATGTCTGCATAAGAGCATAAGCTCATTAGAAATGCCCTGCTGTGTTAGATCCATCATCCATCTATTCCACCAGTGACAGTCAGAGATGCTTTTTCAAGAGAACACACAAACCCAGATACTATTTGTGGATTTTTTTTTCCCACACACTCCCCCAGCACTCAGAACAGAGATGTTCAAGTTCCCTCTGGGTGCTGCTCATGGCCTGTTTCACAGTCTCCTCTAGCAGCAGTGTCAGAAGTTTGGGACACTCCACAAAAGGAATTCTTTATTTTTTTGGGCTTTTAAAAGATCCTCTGCTTGTTTCAGTGAGCATCTGGCAGTTCTGATGTGGTGGGTTTGGTCAGTAACTGCTCTGCAGTCACAACCCAGCACATCCTCGAGGCTCAGTCCCCATCATATCCCCCCTTCAGCTTTGTCTTCAGCCAGAAGAGACTCAGCTTTTCGAGTTCCTTCTCATACAGCAGCTTCTCCAATCCTTAAATTATGCTGGTCACTTTCCCTGCCATTTCCCCTAACCCTCATGCCCTGACGAGCTCCAGCATTTTATTGACATGCTTTGTTTCCACTTAACATGCTCAGTCAAGAATTTCAGAGAGCTGTCAGTTATGACTCCAGGATCTCTTGCCTGACTTCTAACATCATCTTTTTTTCATTTGTTACAAGAAGTCCATATGGATATGTGAAAGCAAGAAGGCTTTGTGAGTAGGTGGTGTAAAATCAGGAGAACTAAAAATGCTTAACTCCTTTATAAATAATGAGCTAGTAATCTGGATAATTAAAAATAACTACCTTAGGTCTGCACTTAAAAAAACTTAGCTGCACATCCTTAACTCTGTCCAATGTCCATAAGAAGGATGGCCTGGTCTTTAACTATAATACTGCACATTACCTCTCAAGAAATACATTTGTTCAAGTATTGGAGCTTGGTTTGTGCTTCTTTGCACAACTGAATTTCATTCTGTATGCATTTTCCTTAGAAAATTTTTCAGGTTTTGATTTCTTACACTCTTTAGAAGCAATTATGTATTTATGCAATCTCTGTAAAGGTTCCTGAAGTATCAACATTAGTGTGGATTCTCATGGCAACATGTATGTGCTTATTTGGACAAGAGATATACTCCTGCCATACTTTTCCCCCTTGTATGTTCAGTACATAAACATGCTGGATCTATTTCTCCTACACAGTTTCCATAGATTAAGTGTTTGTCAAGAATTAAACCTAAAGAAGATAAAACATACTCCTGAGATGCACAGATCCACTCCAGGGCTGAAATAAAGAAGGATGTCCTTCTGGATTCAAAATTTTACTTTTTGAAAAATTCATAGAATTCAGAGAGTCACAGAACAGTTTGTATTAGGAGGGACCTTAGAGATCACTTAGCTCCAAACCCCTGCCACAGGCAGGGACACCTTCCACTCAACCAGATTGCTCAGAGACCTATCCAACCTGGCCTTGAACACTTCCAGGGATGGGGCATCCACAGTTTCTCTGGGCAACCTGTGCCAGTGTCTCACCACCCTCATTTTAAGGAATTTCTTCCTAACATCTGATCTAAAGCTACTGTCCTTCAGTTTGAAGCTGCTACCAATTATCCTATTGCTACATGAGCTTATAAAAAGTTTATCTTCATCTTTCCTGTAGCCTGTCTTCCATTCCCTCAGCTTGGAATGTCAGAATTATGCCACTCTGAAGCCTTCTCTTTTCCAATCCAAAGAACCCAAATTCTCCCAGCCTTTCCTTACATGAGAGGTGCTCTATTCCTCTAATCACCTTGGTTGCCTCCTCTGGGCTCTGTCCAAGAGATCAAAGTGCTTCCTATGCTGAGAACCCCAGAGCTGGATGCAGGACTTCAGATGGGTCCTGTCAGAGCAGAGGAGCTGAATCCCCTCCCTCCCCTGCTGCCCATCCCTCCCTGGATGCAGCCCAGGACATGTTTGGCTTTCTAGGTTATGAGTGCACTTTGCCAAGTCATGTCCAGCATTTCTTCTTGAGAGGGCTTGATATGTTCATCCTCCCAGACTGTGTTCATACTGGGGATACAGCACTTTGCATTTGGTCATGTTAAACCTCATGAGATCCCCATGGGCCCACCAATTGATGAACAATAATCACAGCCTCCAAAGCCAGTATCAGAAATGTACTGTGACTTTAAGAGTAGTACATTTGTAAGAAAAATGTAGGCGAACAAACAGATGATTAACTATTATGACAATGAATATAGTGAAGGGAAAAAAAAAAAAAAAAAGCCAGTGGGAACAAATTTACTGAGCAACAGTATCTGCAGCTAAAATAAATAGGTTTATGTCATCATTCAGATCCAGCAGCCTGCTGCCAGTTCAGGAGATGTTTATTCTCAGTGTTTGGCAGCTGCTGAGTTCTGGGCTGTGGATTGTGCATTCCAAATTTTTTTAGTGACTTTTATTTTGTCATGGCCTACAATTATGAAACATTTGCTCTGAAGAGCTCTTAAGAGCTTTTCACACTGCTGCCTCTTTTATTGCCATAAAATGGGAACATACACAACCTAAGGCTAAATGCTGCTCTGTACTGGACAGTGAATAAGTTACTACAGAGAAAGCCATACATGCAACTCATTTCAAAATCTTCCTCCAGGCTCTGAAGACAAAATCTTTTTATTCTGACTTCTCAGCTTGTAAATACAACTGAAGGTAGGTGAAAAGAAGGGTCATCCATCCTGGAATTCAAGCAGATCTCAAGGGAGTTCTGGTGCAGTAAACCTGGTGTTTGGGCTGCCACACCATGATGAAGACACAGGAAACAATATGAAAATAGAAAACTCCATGAACTTCAGCATCAATGACAACAGACAGGTCTTTTATAAACCAATTTTTTTCTGCCTTTGAGCAAGTCCAGGTCACTCCTACACTGACAGTGTACTGGTATGGCAAGAGCACTTCTCTGGTGGTATCTCAGATAACACAGTGGCATTTAAACCCTGGATGAAGAATCATTTCGTTCTGGGACAATCTAAACGCCCAGTCTGGGGACCCCCCCGTCCATCACCTGAGCCAATCATTGAACAAATCCCTCCAAAATTCCATTGTTTAATGACATTCCCTTCACTAAATGAGACAGCTCTGTTTTTTCATCCAATGAATGGCTTTCATAGACATATGCAGAATGCAAAGGATGATCCTAGAAATAGACCTGTGGAGAAGGCATGGAGAGCCAGAGGAGTTAGGACCCTGCTGGTTGAGAGAGGCCAGCTGTAAGTACTTAGCTCCTGCCTGAGCTAGGATGTCCCCTCTTCTGCCTTTGAAATTGCTGTGGCCAGGCCTGCCTGTTCTGCCTTCAAGGTTACTAGCTTTAAAAAAAAAGATTATAATAACCAGATTAGTATATTGACATCATAAACCCTGCTAAACATGAATTAAGTGCATCCATTCTCAAACTGTGAGATTATTTAATCAAAACCCCCCAGGAGAGGAAATATTTAGGGGTTTTATGATGTCAGATCAAGACCTGGAGTGGCAGACTAAAAAAAAGATTATGTTTATCCACAGCCAGCACTGAAACAGGTTGTTTAAAAGGGGAGCTTGTTTATAGCACAGTAGTAGCTACACTTCTCCTAAACATACTCCTTCTTCCAGGAGCCATCTGCTCTGTGATGAGCAGAACTGCTTTAAAGCATCTCAACATGTGGATGACAGTGCTAGGGGAGAAGGAGCATTCTGCTTGACCCTTCTGTCCTTCTTTCCTCTTCATTTAGCAAAATCCTAACATCAAACAGGAAAGAGAACAACTGTAGCTACCTTCTCAGAGGTGATGTGCTATGAGAATTTTTTTTTTTACTCTCCCAGTAAATTCCAGATGTCAGATGTTGCCAGTGGATGGAGATGTCAAACAGGAGCAGAACAGTCACATGGAAGGAGTTGCACATCCATCCTTGGTCCTGGGAGAGAAATGTTGTGTGGAGATGCAACCTGTGCTCCAGGATGACTTACAGATATATACTCAGAGTCAAGACAACCTTTGGAGTCTCCTATAGCTCAAGCATAAAGTTTTTAGAAATACTGTGGTACTTTAAGATCAAGGGAGAGACAGTGACAGTACTAGAGTATGACACTTCATGGTGGAGACACCTCAGTGGTGTTTTCAGGCTCTTCTCTTGGTTTGAGGAAAAGCTCTGATCAGCTCAGCTTCTCAGACCTTTCTGGGAGTCTGTGCCTCCCTTGTTTGCACTATACTCTTACATTTCTTAGTTTGTGGTGTCCTTATCTGTGCAAGGAGAACAGGACTGCAATCCTCTCCAAAACCACAACTGCACCTTGCACATTCAGCTTGTCTCTATATTTTGTCCCATTAGCTGTCAGTATTAGCACAGTCATCATAAGGGAGACACACCATCAGCCTTGTTTGTCTTTGCTGGGAGAAACATCTCTTGATCCATGGGCTGGTTACTGCTGTAGTAAACACTAAAGAAAACAGTTTGGGCTCAATTTCCTTCCAGTTCATTCTGTTCTCATAATGAAAACTCTTCATGTTTTCTGTTTAACACCAGTCTGTGTTTTGCCATTCATGGGCATGCAAAAACAAGTGATGGTATTGCACAAGACCATGTCATATTGAGCTGTGGGCACTGTCTTAGTTCATTTGGAAAAACATGCACCACAACTGGCAACACTAGTATTCCTTTGATTAAAAACCATGAGCTACATTTTGGTCTGACTTCTGTTTTGCTGAAGCTGGGCAGATGTTAAATATAATGCATGTGAGTATTAAATAGTGTTTCCTCTGTGTTCATGAGAGCACATGCATGTGGGGAACTGGCAAGTCTTCCTGCCTTAAAAGACAAACAAAAAACATTTGAGCTTGGGACAACACAAGAAGAACTTGGAAAACTGGATGACTTTGTGAGTGAGAGGGAAATTCTCTCTTCTGTGCTGTGAAGTGTGGCCAGCCAGCCTTGAGGAGACTTGTCACATATACAGAGGGAAAAACAATCCATCACTCTTTGCTCCAGCCATAATTTTAATCTGAAAATTAACTTTCACCAAACAACTGCTGATGTTGTTCCATATAACCAAACTGCAGAAACATAACCCTCAGGAGCCATGTCTGACACCAGGTGCTGCAGCAGACAAGCAAAATGCTGGTGGAAGATGCCCTACATCTGCCTTAGAAACCTTTCAGCCCCACTGCAGCTCTTCCTGGCAGCAGTAAAGTCCAAAATAAGCCATGCTGAACATGAGGGAAAATTCACCAAGGTTGAGCAATACTGTGTCCACTGCAATCACATTCAACATCTGTCAGTGTCCTCAGCAGGCTGCTGCAGTGCTTCTTGCTGTAGAGAAGCAGGGCTTGGGTCACCTCTGCCCCAGGGCTGCTTTGCTGGTCAGGTCCTCTTAGGCTGGCATCTCTATTGGCAAAGTGAAATTATGTTGGTATAATAAAAACACTTCCTACTTTACCCTCAAAAGACAAGTTTTTTTTCCAGCAAGAGCACTGATAGCAGGGCTCAGGAGAGCAGCATTGTTACAGCCAAACCTCTGCTCCCAGCCCCAGTGTGACTGGGCAGCATCGTGGGTGTGCTGCAGTGGGGTAAAGCCACAGAGAAAACATCAGGGCTACATCACATCACCCTCAGACCAACACAGCTGGGGATAACCATACTGTGCTGGGCTTTCTGGAGTCCTACTGAAATACAAATATGGGTCTCTATCTTCCCTGCAAGGAGAGGTGCAGGCTGCTTCTTCTGCTCTTCCCTTTGCAGGCCACTACCAAATTTCTTTGCTTGAAATAAAGTCCAGGACATCAGGGGGGCAAAGTGCTCTATAAAGACAGCCCTTGCTATCTGCACTTCCCAGGCCTAGGACATCATCAGAAAATACCAAATTGTAGACCTGGATTTCAGTATCAAAGCATGACATCTTTAAAGAAACCAAATTCCTAGACCAAGCATTAAAAAAAAAAAAAAAAATCAAAATAAATAAAAAAAAAATATTAGCCTATTCCATTGGACTGTTCCCTGTATTCAGAAAACATATTTTCTCCTTCTCTGATCTCACTGCAATTAATCCTTAAATTACACTGGACACTGTAATCACAACATAAATATCAATTCTGCTAATTCTTTCTGTTAATGTCTTTCTTCAACTTCACAGAAACCTCACAAGAGTTATTGTTATCATATTCCACAGCATCCAATCACTTCTCATAGTCTTCACACATCCAAAAACCTGTCTCCTCCGGATCTCTGCGATGTTGCCATGAGCCTGCAGTAAAAAATACTTCACCCAACAGAAGAGAAAAGCAAAATATTTAGGTCAGCTCAGAATGAAACAAATTCAAATAATCTGTTTTGCAGCCACATTAAAAATAATAATAATAATAATTCAGTGGAGGAGAAAAAGGAAAACTCTTACTGTGATGTGCTGCTTAGGTAAGGTGGTAATGCAGGTGTTTTGATGGAGAAACTAGGTCAGGTTTCTCTGAGACGTGGGCAAGGCCTCAGATGTTGTTTAGCATCACAGGAGTCTGTGGTACTTCCAGGCATTCTGGTGAGGAAAGGACACTGAGGCAGAGCTGTTTTCATGTGGGTGCAATGGCAGACAGTGCTATCAGCTGGGAAAAAGGCCTCCAGACCTTTAATTTGCATCTCTCCCCTCCCAGTCCCTGGGAAATCAGCTGCTGAGAACTGAGGCGAGGTGCCCTCCCAAAAGAACTAACTTGCATCTACTAAAGAGCAATAGAGACAGAGAGAGGCTTTCACTAATTCCTTGTTTTGGTTTTCATGTTTCACCTGTTCAATCAGAAAAGTACATTCAGCATGTAAAGAACCACAGGGCCCACAGTGAGATGAAACACAGCTTCTTCAACATGAACCCAGGTATGTCACACAGGGCACAGACCAGGCAGGGCTCCTTCCCCTACCTGCCTCTCCCTTGATGGGAAACCATCATGAGCTGGGAACTGTGCCCATCCTGCATGGACTCAGGGCACCACTGAGGATCCATCCCTGTCATCTTCAGCCCCCCCAGAAACCACCCTCTGTCACCCTGAATGGGAAGCTGGGTCATGCTGAGAGCAGGAAAGGTGCCAGTGGTGTTTCCATTGGGCTGCACACCATGGCATGGCCAGAAAGAAAACACTTTGATTTTCCCACAAACAGCCTCTTCTGCTCTTGTCCACTGTGACATCAGACTGCAGCATCCCAGCCACTGAACCAGACCATGCATGGGCAGCACTTCTCATCATGGCATGGGTGCTAGATGGGTCCACAACACCAGTTCTTAAGAGAATGTGAGCTAGAGGACCCCAACAGCTGTACTGTGACAATTAAAAGACAGAGAAGCAAACTGGCTGGCAGTCATGCCAAAGATCCCTCATATTTTGCCACTGCTACTGCCCAGGTAGTCTGCCTTTCCCAGTCCATTTCAGGTGGCAATTGAAGGATCTGCTCTTGCTTCAGCAGCCTCTCCATTCACGACTCACTGACACAGCTCTGCTTGTGATGAAACATTTCCAGACAGAAGGTCCTTCTTGACTCAACCCTCCTGACAGGAAAACAGAAGTAAGCTCCTTCCCCATGTGTGTGACACATGACTCACCTTCACAGATCTCTTTCCCAGAATAAGGAGAAGAAAAAAAAAAAAAAAAAAAAAAAAGGGCAGTACAGCCAAAAGAAAACAGCAGAAACACATCAGAAAAACAAGCAAGTCATAAAAAAACCTGCTACAGACAGCTTCTACAAATCTGCAATATCATCAACATGAGATTATCATGAAGAGGCCTTGGAAATACAGACAGCAGCGTGATGTGGTGTGAGTTGGTGTTTGCAAGAGGACAGCAAATCCAGGACAACATCCAGGAAACTGCTGTTAGTGTGATATCTGTCAGCCCACATTAACACTGCAAACATCTTAGTGACCTGCAAAAAGCATTTGAGAGAGAAGGTAAATGAATTTCCTAGCTTTGTGTCCCTGCTGTTTATATCCTGCTAGTCACTAAGTCAAGCTCAGCTGAGCAGCTCTGCCAAGCCCCAGCTGCCTCCTGCAGCCCTCACGTGAGCAGCAGTCACAAGGAGCCACATCTCCCCAGCACTACATTAAATTTTTGCCCTTGGTTTAGCCAGGCATTTATCTGGAAAGGAAGGGTGGGAGTCATCTGAACACAGGAAGGTAAATAAAATACAGAGAAGTGCATCTCAGGCCATCACTGAATCTCCTCTAGTGATTAAATGAGAGGACCAGCACCTGGAGGCAATAATCCACCCACCTTGAAGCAGGCAGCAGATCTAGGGGAGCTCAGAGGGCTGATATCTCCCCAGTGGTGATGCAGGGAGCCCACCTGATAAACCCAGGTGCAGATGCCAAAAAAGGAGGGCACCATTTACATTCTCACATGGTGGCACATGCTGCAATATAACTGGTCTGTGAGACCACTGACACCCACATCAAGGTCTGGGGTTTCTCTGAATGAAGGCAACCACCAGATTTCCATTTAAATCAAAGACACCAAAGAATTGGGAGAATGGTAACATGCTTCCTAGCTGGTCAGATTTGGTCTGTTTTCATAATGTCCTAATTCTTTTGAAATAGCTTTCCCATTACTTAATTTTTTGAAGTAATAGGGCTTTCTCCCCTTTATGGAGTCTGGCATAGGTGGGCCACCTGTTCAAAATCTGACATGAAAACAACCTGGATGACAGAAGCAACAGCAGAAAGACTGCTCAGGAAAAAAAAAAAAAAAAAAAAACAAAACTGCCTTGGAAATCCCAAGATTTTCACAAGTGTATTTGTAAAGATCAATTCCCTGGTCCGTTCCAGAATACTCAATATGTGGAAAGGGTCCTTTTTATCCCATACCAGAATTAAGCCCAAGTAAATGCCAGGTTATATAAGGTCCTCCCTGCTTCCTCTCTCTGTGAGGAGCCCATAGGGAGTGAACTTGCCCCACCTCCTCTCCCACTGTGATCCTCTGGGAACCCCAGCAAGAGGGGGGAGAGAAGACCTTTGGTAGATTTGCAAAGCAGAATATGTTGCATCTATATCCATGAGAAGAACTGCTCACTAGACACCAGTCCTGCTCACTGGGAGAGGCAACAGCTTTTCTTCTGATGCCACCCCCATGCAGTTTGCACTGAAATCCCAAAGCCTCCTCCTCCAGCAGCTGAGCAGACAAACAGCCAGCCTCTCTTTCTGTGTTTCAGTTTTCCTCTCAGCAGGAAAGGATAAAAAAATTAGCCAGCACTCAGGAATGCTGTAGCTTTAATTCATTAATATCTATAAGTAGCTTAGAGCTCCTCAGCCATAGGGGGCTCTGGGAATGCCAGCGGAAATGCTTTGCATCTTGTTGCTGTTTTTCAACTTTCCAAATTTCCCTATTGCATCCACCGATTCCAATAATTCAAGCTCTGAATTTTCTGACTTGGCAAATTCGAATCAGCTTTTCTGAATGATTCTGTGAGTAAAAATGTGCTCTTTGTCAGAGAGGAAACGGGGAGCAGCACTAGGCTATCTGTATGCTGCGTGAGTCAGCCACAGTTTGTGCACCTGCTGTGACTTACAGTCTGAATGCCTTGACTGCACTCCGAGATGCTGGTGTTGCAAACAGATGGATTTTGTAAATCCTGTTAATGTTTCTATGTGTAAGAGCTTCCCAGCAGAAAAGGATCATGTCCACGTGAGTATCAGATCCACTTACCCTTATCGATTTTAGAATAGTAGATTCATTTTACTCAGACTAGAGATATAAATAGATTTATCATAAAGTGGGAACCTGGTTGTGTTTGTGAGAATGGCGACTTTCAGGAAATTAAATTTTAAATTAGCTGCTCTAAGCTGTAACAAGAGGAGAAATGTGTGCCGCTACACACATGGGCTCAGTTCCACCATACTCCAGCAAAATACCCAGCCTGGAGATAACACTGGGGCTGTGCATGCAAATGGCTTGTTCTGCTCTCTCTCAATCACAGGGTTTTATTCCAAAAAAGTTACTGGAATGCTTTGTTCTCATAAGGTTTAAGCAGCTTAGGCAGGGAAAATTGCATAACCCGTTTTCTAAGTTTCAGACGTTGCAGTGCACTGAGCTTCTTTTGCTTTGTTCATGTGCAGTCACCTTTTGCATGGGATGGGACTAGAGAAGTAAACAAGGAAACTGAGCTGGATAAGAAGGGGAAAAGAGTTCTGGGAGTTGCTGCTGTAAATGCAAGAGAAAGGGAAGTGGGAGGTAGCAGAAGCACAGCCTGTATACACACAAAATTGCCAAAATCTTTCTATTCTCCTAGGCAAGGAGGCTGCAATGGGGCAGGGCACACATGCCACATACCTACCTGCCTGTGCGTGCCATCACTTTCCAAGGGCACTGGCTGTTCTAGATTGTCCAAATACAGCAAAACAAGAGGGGGTAAAAAAGTGGTGAAGGTTAGCATGGTTCAACTGCCACAGCAGAATGCTCTTTGCCACCCCTGGAAGCAGCCTCTCTTGGCCACCTCAGTGATGAGTTTAAGCATGGCTTTGGGAAGAGGAGGAAGAGGAGGTGGGAACTGCTAAAAAAATTGTTATTTTGGTATGTTTGTGAAGGGATTTTGACACCAGGAGGGACTGAGATGCTGGGGCAGGGATGTGGCAGTCCAGCCACATCCCCACCCCAGAAGGTGGACCTAGGAGCTCGTGTCCAAGATCCTGAACCCAGCTCTCAGACCTGCCTCTGTTTAGAGAGACACCATGACAGTGTACTTCCCTGCACTGCTGGCATCATCAGTAATGGAATGCTAAAAACCCACTGCAGACTGTAAAACCCTCACTGCTGTTACCGGAATTTATTATGTGGGCAATTAACATAGGCAATCCCATTACCACTGCTGGGATTTATCTGAGTAAATCTCACATGTGTTATTCTTCTACAAAAAAAAAAAAGTTATCTACTTTTTGGCTTGGCCTAAGTTTCCAAAGATAAATGTCTCCCCTCATTCATTACTAGCTACACAGCTTGTGGCCATGTGGCGTGAGTATAAACAAGCTGCACAAATGTCTAGTATGGGAAGGAATGAAATGTTAATGCAAAAAATTGATTCAGTGATCTCTTTGCAGGCAGTGAGATGGATATTTCATTGCCATGCCTGACTATGTAATATAGTAACTGTGTGATTAGCACTTAATGACTGGAGTTTGTTTCTTTTCCTTCCCAATCATTAAAGCCATGTTGATTTGCTCAGAACATATTGATAATTTCTGAATATATAGGCAAACAAATAATAAACCTCAACAGCCTGCTCAGTCTCTGTTTATTTCTCTGCACTGACATGCAGCAGACCTTGGCAGATAGAGAGGTCTCCACCAGGGCAGGGCAGAGGACAAGGAAAAAGGGGATGAGGCAGTTCCTGAGCTCTGAGTCCTCAGAAATACCAAGTCACAAGACAACATCCATCCAGAGAAAGATGACTGGGGCTCTGCTGCTGTTAAATCCTGGGGTCAGCATCCTGCACAGCTGCTGAGCACACAGAACAACCCCCCTGGCTGTGCACAGCTCACAGCCCTGAGCACAAACATTGACTTCATGGGCCTGTCACAGTAAATCCTCACCTGCACAAGACCCAAAGCACTACTTCTTCCATTCTTGGCAAAAAAAGTCTTGGCTTCCAAGCTGGTTTCCTGCCTCCCTCCCCCATTACTTTCTGCAGCATTTCAGAGATTCCAAGGCTATTCATGCAGAGCACCCAGTGTGTCTCTGCACCACATCTCCATATGCATTTTAGCACAGCTACTGCTATTATTTTGCTTTTGATGACGTCTGTAGCATTTCCCAGTCCTGAGAGATCTGACCCTTCACCACCACTCAGGCTGCTACAAGTGGTGCTCAAAATGGGGCTCTTGAGTACCATGGCTGGGATTTTCAAAGCTGTTTAAGAGGGGTAGGTGCCTACTTCCTGAAGTTTTACTGGAAGAAAGGATGGCTAAATCCTTTTGTTATGACTACTTGTAAGAAAAGAGACTCTCTGCCCACAGTGTGCAGCAAAGGATGCTCTCATGCATGCTGTGAACTGACCTGTGTGAGCACATTTATGTCCCTGCTCATCACTTGGCCCAGGACAAGATGTATGTAGGCTTTGTGCCAAAATCTCTGCAGAGATTCTTGTTCATGTTCTGTGGGAGAAAAATCCCAAAACAGAGCAAGCTACAGTTATGGATAAACATTCATCTGGCATTCAAGAGAAATGCAAAGATGCATCTCAAGTTGGTTTCCATCTGCTAGTGATGATCCCAAGCTCCGTTACAAGAAGCAAAACCCAACAAGCTAATTCATCCCTATTGCCTCCAATGCCAGAGCCTGTTTTCTACCCAGGTCTGTGTTACCAGGCAAACTGCCTGAGTGGTGGAGTTTATTATGAGCAGGAACTGTGCCAGGGCTTTGACTCTGCAGGTAAATGATGACCACAGCATGGGGGAGGGTGGCATGGTCAAAGGAATCATCAGCACGTCTCTCCAGGTGTCTCCTTGTTCAGGGATGCTCCTGCTAGTAGGCATGCATGGACAAGGCAGACCTCACCATATCAGTTAGAACAGTGTTGTCATGTAGGCTGGATGTAAAAAAATTATGCTTGGGTAAAAGGAAAAACCTAAAGGAAAACCCTGTATTGGTAAACAAAACAAGCCAGGACACTTTGCATCTTCTTCTGAGCAAGTGAAGTGATACATCTCTAACAATTGCACTCTGCATCCTCAAACCAGAACAGCTTCATCTTCACACCTGCTGGCCCCTGCTGTCCTCCCAGCTGTGCCACAGAATTTGTGGCAACAGTAGTTGGGATGGTCAAAACCTATGAGCCATTAATAATTATGGAGAGGGTCTCCAGCCAGTGCTCTGGCCCTGGCCCTGTTTAGCTCCCTAGCCTATGTGTACCCAAAGGGCCTCACTCAGGAGTCAAACCCTTTGGACTTGCAAGTCCAAAGCTGGCTTTTGCTGTGTGTTGTGTTGAGGTTGTGAGTCTAAACTTGGAATTCCCAAAGGAACCTGGATTCCCTTGTAATTAGTAAAGGAGCATGGAGACCATATACTGTCCTACTTACAGCCTACTCCCACTGGACAGGCAATGGGCCCAGATGGCTGATTTTGATACAAAACATGTTTTCCCTCTTTTTGTCACTCCCTCCCTGCTACTCATGTGTTCTCTTCACCCGGCTGTGGCTCCCTCCTTATTGCAGCCTGGCTGTGGCTGTGACCCAGTGATTCACACAGAGCCGAAAATGCAGGGCTCAGTACTTGAGTGTAAGCCAACACACCCCACAGAGCAGTGCCAATCAGTAACACAGAGCTGGGTACATGGCAAAGAAATGGACAGAAATCTCCCTAAATCCAACTTCAAAAAAACTGGAAAACAACATTGAACATAAAGTCACTGAAATCACTTTTTTTCCTGGGTTTGTATTTCCGATTGATACTGCTGTAGGAGGACATGTAAAAAATTGTAGGTGTCCTGCTGAATTAAATTTCGAGAGTTCTGATGATGTTGTGTTACATTATAAATAGTGTCTGCCTAAAACAGTTGAATTCATTCTTATAATGCTTTTTTTCCTCCCCTAAATTCATGGTGCCAAGTCCAATAAATTGTTAGAACTCCCACTTGCTTCAGTAAATTTTGGATCAGATCCTGCAGGATTAGCCCACGTGTGCTTTGCAGAGCAAGGACTTGCAGACAGCAGTGACAGATTGATGAGAGCATTTCTGTGACCAAGCGTTTGTGGACAGGGGTTAAGTTTCCATGGCCAAGCACTAACAGACTTATGCCATCATTTTAATGGCTTCTGCATCCATTATGTTGAAAGTGAAAGGAGTACATCTGGGTGCCTGGACATGAGAATGATTAATAAAGGGGAGGGAAATGCAGAATGCTGAGCAGGTAAAGTAAAAAGTATGGGACTGTTCAAAGAGTTTTGAGCAAGCATGGGGGCTTGTGGATCTGATGAGTGGCGTGTGCTCTTGCACAAACATCCTACACTGACAAATGTGCCCAGGGCTTGATTCCCAGCTGAGGCTGCTGTCAAAGCTGTACAGAAGTGCAGTTCCTGCTCACTTTGGTGGGAGCTCCCTGTGCACAATGGAGCAGTAGGGCCCAGGTTGAAATTCCTAAGGTGAGGAAATTGGGAGTTAAGTTAACTGGCTGCATGCACAGAGAGGGGGTTTAAATAAACATGCTCCAGTGAGGGGACAGGCAATATGTTTGGAAATCTAGACAGGCTCTTTCTGCCGCCTGTGTTTTGTTTCTGAATCCAATGCTATGATAATGAATAAGCTGTTTGCTCTTTCAACTGCAGACCACATGATAGCTAGTTTCCATCCAAAAGCTTTGGCCCCTGCTTGTAAATTGATCCTGTAAAGTTAACTCCTTTGTTCAAGAGGTTAAGTATGTGATGTATCAATTGGACTTTTTTGTGGAAAAGCCCCAGAGCAATACACTTACTGAGCCATATTTGTATTGCAGAATAATTTGCAGTAAAGGTATGTGGAAGAGCAAAGATGGATCATACAAAAAAAAAAAAAATGTATGCTCCAGTTCAAGAAAGTATCAGTTCAGAACAGAAGAGAATTTAAGCATATGCCTAACTCCCACTGAAATATGGCTTCTAAACACATGTTTCAGGTCAAGAGTGTGGTTAAAGCTCACCCCAATAAGGAGGGATGTAGACATATGTTTAAAGCCTCTGAACTGAAGCAGGGGTGACAAAAAGGCCTCTAGAGTCTGGATTGACCAGACCAGGAATCAAATTTGCACCCAGTCCCTATCAAACATACCAGGGGAGACCCAAAAGGGAAAAAAAAGTTGGAAGGAAGGAGCAAAATCATCTGAAGACACTTCAGAAGGCCAGAAAAATTCCAACCACAAAATATGGCAGTGACACATCCCTGGGATGCAGCAGCACAGCCAGGAAATGAAGACACATTGGCCTCCATGACCCCTACATGGACACCCTGCTTACAGAAACATGGATGCTGAGGGTACCAACCCTGGACTCACAAGATCTATTTGTTCTTTTGACTCATGTTTTGGGCATGACCTTGGGCCACATCCCCTCCCAACACTGTGGCTCTTGTATCTGTCCCAACCTCCTGTGTGAGAGTAGAGAACCAGGAAATGCTCTCAGTCATGGGAGCCACAGAAATCCCTTTTGTAGATGGAAAAGCACCTACATTCTGGTTGCTGCAACCATAAAAATATTCCAGGGAACAAAAAAGGCTTCTGTAAAAGCAGTTTTGCCACCACTGAGAATTCAGAGTGAACCCTCTGAATTAAAAGGAATCTTCCTCACAGGAACAGGACTGTCTTCCCATTGTCTTCTTCAGTGAAATTAAGTTTGCCTAGGCAGGATGACATCTCTAACATCTTAATCCCTGCCACCTACCCCGCTGGCAGTGGGATCATATGCATCTTTGGCAACAGGCAATTGGCATTTTCAAAGCATGTTAAATTCTCCCCTTCTGCTGCAGTGCACCGGGACATGGAACATATTGGCAGCCTTGCTCAATGTTATCATTTTATTAGAAACTCTTGAAAGAGTATATTTGTCTTATCCCTTTGGTTTTTTTTTGTTATTTCTTTCTGGTAGCAAGAACCAACAGCCACTGAGGTAGTTTTCAAAGAAAATAGTGGCACAGTCTGTGCTTTGCAGGGCCATCACTCCCTTTAAAATCCACTGCAGAAACCCAGCCCCACCATTGTGACAATGTAAATGTACCTTCAATATTTCTATTTTCTGGGTGTCTGTGTGTGTTTAACCTTCATCTGTTTAATAAAGAGGTTTATTTTTCCATTGTAAATGGGAGGATTGGGAAAAGAAGGTATTGATTTCCCTGCCTTAATCCAGCTCCTGCTTCAAGGTGGAGCATCACATCAGCTGTGCTGTTTAACACCTAAAGTATTTTGCCTCCTCAGGGACCCTGGAATAAGCAATTCTTAGAGATTCCCCAGCAAAATGTGGAACAGCACTGCCTCAAAGAATTTGTGGGGATTCCAGAAGTACAGTCAGCATCTCATCTGATCTAAACTGGTAGAGCTCTGCTGTGCTCCTCAGGGCTCTGCCAACTCATACCAGGTGGGGATCTGGCCCTCAGCCTCTATTAATTGTCACATGCACTCAGAGATGAAAAATACGTTTATCACAAAGCAGGGAGGAACCTGCACGAGCTGCCAGAAGGGAAGGTGCTCACTCAGCTCAGCTCAGAGGGCACTGCCTCAGTGGCACTGGGCACAGTTCTGCCAGGAGCAGGGAGGCTCTCACTGATGTTAACCAGCAGTGACAGAGAGTCCAAACAGCGCTTTGGAGTTCCTCCCTGCCCTATTTTTCTGATGTCTGTTATTTAACAAGGAATCAAGTCTCCCCTGTTGGTACAAAATACAACAACCAAGGCCAGGCAATGTCTTGCAGGAGCAGAGGGCTCAAAAGGTTGTGTGGCTCTGTTCAGACAGGATTTTGAGGACAAATTTGGGCTTTTGGGGATTGTAGATATGGAGGGGGTAACTGGGAGCTCCCAGTGGAGCAGGGCTACATGCAGTGATGGTGGTGGATGAATTCAGAGCAGCTGACTTTCCCTGGGCATTTCTCTGCCTGTTTGGGAGGTTTCATAGGGATTAGGGAAGGATTTGTCAGGCTGTGGTGCCAAACCAGTGTTTATCCACAGAAGCCTTTTGATCTTTTAATTGTGTCAGAGACCTCTAGCTGGCATCTCTCTCTCCAAACCTGGCCAGTCAGTAGGAATGGAAGATTTATACCCAGCCTTTGTTTCAGGGCCGGGGGTGGGCAAAGGGAGGGCTGAGCTTTCTTTTGTCTGACTTTAAAAAGATACCCCCTCCTCTTCATCTGCTTCCAGCTCATCCTCCTGGCTGGCAGACATGGAAACACTCCTGCCAGAGCTATGGAGGGATGGGGGAGGCAACAATGGCCCCCTCAGTGTGAGAGCATCAATAATAACACAAGGCCCCCTCACATGCACACGAGCCTTTCAGTTGGCTGCTGTGGGAGTTGCCTGCATATTTTAGGAGACAATTAGGCTGGTGCTGTGTACACTGCCTATTCACTCTTCATCTCCAACCCTGGGGAGCAGAAGGAATGATTTATTAGGGAGACAGACTTAATGTCCTCTGGCTTTGGTCAGCTGTGATGTGAAAATAGCCTCATTGAAGGCAATTAGTATCAAACCCTAATTAAAAACATCATCTTTCATTGGTTTGCTTACAGACAGCTACTGCACTGGAGCACAGTCTTGCAGGGGGAGGACAGGGAAGGTGTAGGAGGAGATGGGGAGTGGTGGGAAAAGGCAGGAGCTCCCACTCATGAGGAAGGCAAGTGTGAGCACCACTCAGGAGCCCTCAGCCTCTCACAGAGGACTGCCTGGAAATGGGAAAGGCTCCATCCCACTCTGCTGGGGCTGTGCAGTGACCTGAAAAGCTCAAGAGAGTTGGTTTGTGTTGGCTGATGCATATCCAGACAGTTCAGGAGAGACTAGCACTGCTCTGCGTGACAAATCCTCAATGATCCTCCAGAAGCAGAAACAAAAACTAAACAAGTGATGTAGCCTGAGCTTGCAAACAGGCGTGGGTGGCATTGTTTGGTCTTTGGTCCCTGTCCAAATGGGGCTGGCTAAACCCCAGCACTCCCATGAGCAGAAAGCCCCTGTTTTCATAGGTGCTGGGATGAGCTGCTCACCTTTGCTGTGGCTTTGCCTGCCAGACCTCCTGTCCTTGCTTCTGCCCTGAAGCACAGCATGGAGCCCCACATCAGCTCTCTCATTGAAAATGTGCTTGTTCTGCCCTTGTGCCTGGTTCTCTGTCAAGTTCATTTAGTGACACTGACTGAAAGCATTACAGAGAGGGTGTTTTGTGCCTTTACACTGAAATGTGCCCTCTTTTGGGTGTCCCACTCCAAGCCAGAGGTTGCAGAATGGGAGTTCATGTGTGGGTGATGGGGAAGCTCCTGTGAGCCTGGATTAAGTCTCCAGTCTCCATTAGCCCTGTGGTGGGGGTGGTCCCCATGCCCACCTGCAAGCCACACCCTGCCAGGTCTCCCCACTACATACAGTGCTCCAGGGGACACAGCAGCTGCACCTCTGATAACAAATTAAACATGCCCAGGCCTCTTCTCTGTCACTGAGGCCAGTGAATACCCTGCAGCTGTAATTCTGAGCTTTTTGCTCTCCAGAACAGTGTAACCTCTTCCAAGTTGCCTGTTGGGAGAGGTGGCTGACCCATGCTGCTTCCTGAACTGTGCTGGAGACTTTTCTAACAGTGCAGACAAGATCCAGTGCTTTTGAAACAGAAAATCTCCTATCATTATTTAATTTATCAGTTAAAATAGACATTAGATGTTTTCAGTATCTTCAGGTTAATAGAAGACTTGTATTTTGATTCAAAGAGCTATTCCAAAATGCCAATGGTGTGGGAGAATTTTTTCAGGCTGCTGTTCTGGGAAAAGCAATCTCTGTTTGAGCTGAAGCCATTACTAATGTGAGCATGAGTCTATTCAGCAAGTTCCCATCTGCACATCTGCTGCAGCCAGCGGCTGTGGGGGTCTTGGTGCACGCCTGCCCATCTGCTGAGCATCCTCCTGCATCCCACAGCACTGCTGCACTCCCAGCTCCCTGCCCAGCCTGGCTTCCTACAGGCCAGGAGGAGGCAGAGCCGGCGCTGCAGGTGTTTCCAGGGATGTGCTGATGGCTGTGCTGATGGCTGTGCTGTCCCCTTCCACACGTCCCACTTCTCCACTGCTTCCTGCCACACCTGGGGCCTGTGAACAGCCTGAGCAGCAAGCCAGAGCAAAGCTGGCCCACAAAAAATACACATTGCTTCTTATGCTGGAAAACAGACTATTCTAAACACAAAAATTTGTATCTGGAGTCTTGGGGTTATTTAGTGCTTTATTAAAGTTATATATATTTCAATTAAGCATCCATATGCCTCATCATAGTATGGTAAATCAGGTAACATATGGCAGCCAAGTAAACCAACCATATTTCAGCCTTTTACAGTGTGTAACAACATGTGCAGCAATGTATATGGGGGTAAGAGAAACTTGCTGACAACTCAGTACTAAAGCATGTGATCCCACTCCATTCTGATAAGATTTCCATATTAAAAAGGTGTTTCCTGTCCTAGTTTCATCTGGGATAGAGTTCATTTTCTTCTTAATAGCTGGTGCAGTGCTGTGTTTCGGATTCAGGGTGAGAATAACTTTGATAACACGCTGATGTTTTGGTTGGTGCTGAGCAGTGCTTACCCTGAGCCAAGGATTTCTCAGTGCCCTGGGCTCTGCCAGTGAGCAGGTGCACCAGAAGCCAGGAGGGAACACTGCCAGCAGAGGTGACCTGGGCTGGCCAAAGGGATATTCCACACCCTGCAATGCCATGCTCAGAGCATAAACTGGAGGGAGCTGGCTGGAAGGGGCTGATCACTGCTCAGGGATGGGCTGGGCATTGGTCAGTGGGTGGTCAGCAATTCTATTGTGCATCACTTGTCTTTCTTGGGTTTTATTCCTCTCTCTCTTTTTATTATCTCCCTTCTCATTACTATTTTAATTTTTTTTTACTTTACTTTGATTATTAAACTGTTCTTATCTCAACCCATGGGTTTTATCTTTTTCTGATTCTCCTCCCCATCCCACTAGGGCTGGGGGGAGTGAGTGAGCTGCTTAGTTGCTGTCTAGGGTTAAACCATGATAGTTCCTTATCTGAGGATTCAATTAAAATTGGGTTTCTGTTCCTAGGAGGAACTGATGTATGGTATCATCTGTCTGATTTATTCTGAGGCGTCCTCAGGTTCCCCTGCATAGCTACGAATCACTTCCCCAGAATTATGTGCAGATATTTAAAATGTATGCCTGGAGGATTTTCAAAACAGAGCTAATTTTCAATTTTGGGCTTCTTTTGCACAGTCTATCAAGAAGATTCTGAAGATTAACTGTTTTATTGGATAGCCAGGATTAGATCTTCAGCTGTATAAACTAGGACAGTCTCACTTCAAATTCCCATATATGATCCTTATCTCACTTGTGCATATGTCTTCAGCCTCAGGCTACACTCACTCCTTCTGCATCCTGTGAGAAATCCAGTGGGTGGAATAACCTGTTATGTATCCTAGTGTGGGGGAGATGCTGTTGTAGCACCTGCCCTAGAGCCCACTGAAGGCAGGAAAAAGCTGCACTTAGATTTTAGGATCAGGCCTAAGCCTGGCACAGCAAAGCACTGCATAAATGAGTAATTTACTTCCACTATGTGCATCATTTTCAGTGACCTCAGCAAGATCAGAACTGAGATTTTCCAGAGACTGATTTGAGGCTATGGTGAACAGGTTGTTGAGTCAGAGCCTGGCTGTTTCATTTTCAGAAAATGGAACAGGGGTTGCACTGAGGGATGCTGCTGCAGACCTTCCAGGGCAGATGCTCTCACTGCCACTCAGACCCCCACATGCCAGATCCAAAGTTTTCAGATGCTGCAGTTAACCTGCCACATTCCCTATGGAAAAGTCCTCCACAACTTAATAGGAAATTCCAGCCTTGTTAATGCTTATTTTGGGGCTTTTTAATAATTTTAATCTAACAGGAAATTGCATATAAAATGCTGTAGAATAGACAGGAAATCTGCTGAATTTCAGAGGGTAGTTCTGATTTTTTTCTACAGCTCCCTATCCTTGAAGATCCTCATGATTTCACCAATGTTAAATTCTGCAGGACTTTTCCATAGAGGAAATCTGTCATTTATTTTCTTTACAGTTTCAACTGAGCAAATACAGACAAAATAAAATTTACTGTGGCACAAGGGAGGCTTGAATCTGAAGTCATTTTTCAACAAATAACTGGAGCTGTGAGTGATATCTCATGCCCAACAGCTGAGCATGTTATTTGAAAAATCCTGTTACATGAGCAAATATGAAGAGAAAAATATCTTGCTCAAAGCTTTTCACTTTTCCAAAGTTTCTTTTTTTTTCATTTCTTCCTTTTTCTGCCTTGATTTTAAGAGACTGACTCACAAAAAGTGAGTTTTCTCAGTGAGTGACTTTTCCTAGTCAAGAGAGAGTTGTATCTCAGAATTATCTCATCTAGTCCAAAGTGAATCTTATTCCATGTATTTCCTCAAGCCCCAGACTGCTTGAGACTCAGGGCTGTGATTCAGGAGCATCTTCCTAGTGAAAATTTTACATCTGGGTTTCCTTGAAGCTCCAGAGACCCAAAAGACTGCAGAGAGACTAGCAGAGATTTGAATTTTAGATGAAGGAAGACCCACTGGTGCACACACATCTTTAGATACCCAATTTGCATATGCAAGAACAGGATGACTGAGTATTTGTATATGTCTTTGTCTAATTGGGAGAGTAATTATCCAGATACAGATTTATAAATAGAATGGAGAAAGAGGGCTGAAAAAAGGCAGAAGAGCAGATTATCAGTTTCATCCTACCCAATCTATGCTCCTCCATCCCAAACTCCTACAAAGTCTCCTTCCCTGTGTGGGGCTCCATCCACTCCTGCCATCCAGGCACATCCAGGCACACACAGACACAGCTCTTGCTTTAGAATAATGAATCATTACATTTGGAAAAGAAATTCAAGATCATCAGGTCCAATCAACTTAGAACCACTGCCATGTTCATGATTAAATCATGTCCTTAGGTGCCATATCCACACTTTTGAACACTTCCAAGGATGGTGACTTCACCACTTCCATCAGCAGTCTGTTCCAATGCTTTACAACCCTTTCAGTGAAAATTTTTTTATTAATGTCTAATTAAATCTCTCCTGGTGTTACTGGAAGACATTAGCTCTCATCCTTACATTGCTGTGTTATAAAAGGCCAAACACCTATGTGCTATCTGGATGCATCCAGCAATGAAATTTGAGCCATACTATCAAAGCTGATTGATAATGATAAATTGCATAAAAACCAAGAGGAGGTTTTATGCTTTGAGTTATCAAGGCAGTGCACGGAACCCTCCACAATTTTGAAGTGGCTGCTGCAAAATGCATGTTTTGATTCAGTGCCCTGGAAATCTCACATCTGCAGCTAATATTTCTTTTCCAATTATTGCTGTGATTGGATAAAATATATTTTAATATCTTTGTGCTAATAGTTCTATCTAGAGAGAGACAGAGGTATTTCCACTGCACTGCAAGACCATTACATTTATTTGTACAATTCACTTAACTCTGGTCCATGATATCACCAGAAGCTCTTGATGGAATTATGCTTCCATAATTATAGCTTTATACATTACAGTCCTTAATAGCCTTAGGGCTGGATTCTCACTTGAAATAAATCATCAGGGCTTCATTGATTTTATTGAAGTATATGGAGGAATGTCAACTTACACCAGCTGAAACTTAAGGTAAGATCTTCACTCTTTGAAATCATCAGTTCTGCCATCAGCTTAAAGGCAGCCAGAAATTAACCCTTGCTCCTCATTTTTCATAGCCACTTTGATACCATGAACTGCATCAAGACAATAAATTGTTGAAGCTAATGCTGTCCCAAACCAAGATGTTGCTGCTAATTAAAATCTAGCATTATCACGCATACTCTAAAAGGTTAGGTACTAAAAGGTTTGATTCCCTACCACTCTGCACCTTAGATTCCCTTTGTACAGAACAAATGCAGCAACCCAACTTCAACTCCTGCAACACCCTCATACATTTTTATGGAGGTTCTTACATATGCACACATAAATTTAAAGTTTCAGAGCATGTCATTGTGCACTCTCGGCTAATTTACTGTTCATATATGAGCCTCGGTGAAAGGAAAGGATAAATAACAAGAAGACATCCAGCATTTCAAATGGTCAGCAAATGGATGGATGAGTTCACTCAGGCTCCTCTGCTGACCTCCACAACCTTCTGCCAAGAAGCCAAACAGTGGAAAAGGAGGTTAAAATACTGAGTGTGGGGAAATGCATTGCACTGGGGGAAACAAATATATAACATTCCTACTAAAGTAGTGAAAATCACTCACTGTCATAGGTCAGATTTGACCTAGTATTAATCACTCGGGATGGATGCAACTATCAGTCACTTAAGAAAAAGTACAATATGCTGTCAAGCCTTTCCCATTAAAATAACATATATAGCATCAATGTATGTTAAGGATAATATTTTTGTGGGCTTAAATTTGGCTATTTGCATCTTCAGTTATGGAAACAGAGCTACTGAAAGTTTCAGTCCAAAACAGACATTGGTTTTTTTGGCAACTGAAATGTGGATGTCTGTGCATTGCCCAAAGTCAACTTTGGCAGGCACATCAGAGATCAGCAGTTCCTAAGTCTGAGCAGTGAACTTTTGATTACAGCTTATTGCCCTCCAAATCTAATTCCTTTAAAAATCAAAACAGGTCCTCCAGAGGAGGATTATTAGGAGTCTGCTAAGGATAGAACAGCACAGGCCCAAATTTACCAGCAGATGAGGCTTGGCGTAGGCGAAAGAAGGCATAAATGTTTATCCCTTTAAGCCACAGTGACTGATGAAGGGTAAGCTGGAGGGAATGCTCTCCAGAGACCTCTCCTGCACTGCACTGCTCCAGTTCTGCTTTCCTCTCTGCTTATGGTTAAAACTGTCTTATTTGTCCTTCCACTAAGATAAACATAACTTTCCCCCATTTGAATCTGTTATGACAAATTTACAGGGTTCACTCAAGTTCTCTGTTGCTTCTTGATAGCTCCAGAACAGAAAGATAAGGATGGGCTGGTGAAAACGTTGAGCTTCTCATAACTAGAGAATCCATGGCCAAGCAAGAGGAGGGTGATGAGGAAGCTCCTGCCCCAGTGCAGGCTGTGACCCCTTTCAATTCTGATACATCAAAGGTGGCATTTGGGAAGAACCATGACAAACAAAAAACAAAGACAGTCAGGAAAATGGAAGAGTAGCCAAACCATTTCCATGGAGCAGATAATGAGAAGCTGAAACCACTTGGCCAGACACTTACAAGTGGACAATTTAGCTTAGAGGGTAATGCATTGATGCCACAAGCTGCCCTGACAGGATAGAGTGGCTTTGTCTCAAGGGGCAGCTGGAATCCTTTCAGATTCACTGCAGCACAAAATGTAATGGCAGGGAGGAGCCCACTCCAGCACGAACTCCTGAACTCACATGCTTTCATGTTAACTAAGCCCTAAAAATAACATGCTATATCAAATGCAAATTGATAAAGTCGGTCCAGGGTTTTTTCTCCTCTGCTGTTGCTTGAAGAATGCTGTAAGCAGTTTCATCTCAGTCATTTAGTATGAACAGACGCCTCTGCTCCTTGCACTGATGGAGAAAAGTGAAGTTTTCACATAGGGAACACAGTAACTCCAAACTACCTGCAAGGCAGTGATGAATGCAGCCCCAGGGACCACATTTTTCTGGGTACAGCACATTAACAGAGCATTAACCAGGAGAACGTTAATTACACATTGTCGCTGCTGCTCACCCAAAAGGAATTCAGACTGGCAAAACCTGATCATAAAAAAAGAAGGCATTTGGAACAAATCAATGTGTGTGTGACATAAAAATGCCATTTGCATCCTGCCTAGAAAGGCCCTGCAAGCCTTGCATCTGCCTCTCAAGGTCTCCACAGCACCATCAAACACACCCTCAGATGATGGTCCAGTGACTCTGCGCTCCACTTAATGAGCACTGACAGGAAGATTAGAACAAAACCCAAAATGCCCTCTGGTAACATTTCCAGATATAAAACCTCCTTTTCTAGGGAGTTTTGAGCTCTTTTATTTTCTCTGAATATTTATGTTTTAAGACAGTCTTCAACATTCCAGTGACCAAGGGCCAAGACATCTGGGTCTCTGAGGTTAGAATGTGCTGTGAGGACACAACTTCCTGATTCTCTGCCCAGTTTCATCCCAGAGTCTCCCAAACTGCTCAAATCTGCACTGTCCCCAGGGCCCACAAACCAGATAGGGACAAACCAGAGCAGCACATCCTGAGTACTCAGCTTGCACCCATCAATCCTTTGGAGGAGACCAGGAAATCCATTCTGCCATGTCTGTGACTGCTGGAGATGACAGAGTGTAGAGAATAAAGTCCCAAAGTGTCAAATCAATTCCCCTGAGCCACAGACAATTTGGTTTCTACTCAGACCAGTTTAATGGAGTACTGATCATTCATCTTCAGGGCACTCTGAATGAAAGCATACCTGTCACCACCATCATCACTACCAAATCACTGCTCAGCAGAGCAAAGTGACTTGTATTTTAAAATCTATACAAAAGTTACATTCAACAGCTGGTTCTGTTAGTGAAACACTCTGCTGTTAATGTATGCACACACATGGGGCACAGCCTGGTGTGAGCGTGCAACTTTGGGCTAAAGCCACCATTGCTTTATAAATTGTGCACAATCATCTGTAATCTTTGCAAAATACAGTTTGCTCTCTGTTGCCTGTTCTGCACAGCCCTTTCATTACAGAAACATCTGTTAGAAGTGCTTTAGCTGAGAGCTCGTCAGACTTTCCATTATAAACCCCCATATTCAAGGGGTTACTGCAACTGAGCCATAAAAAGTTGCTCCAGGCTCAAACTTGGCATAAAAGGTCTCCAGTGGGAGAATTATTTTTTTTTCTAAGCCCGAAATGTTAAAATACAAGCGGTTAAACAAATGCAATTCACTTTCCCTCAGAGACTGCCTCTCCTGGTTCTGTGTGTTAGACTAACTTGTATGGACTAACATTTTGCATGAGCCTTTAAAAGCAAGCTATTGATTAATTAATTCATTAAGCTAGTTATTAAAATAAAGTCACTAACTTCACAGCCTTACTGATTCATTTAAAATATAAGTGGCCAGATGATTTCAGATAGAAAAGCAGCTACCACATAAAAAATAAAATATCCATCCATATAAAAAAGCAAGGAGGGGGTGGGGGTAGTACTTTTAAGTCATATTTTCAGACTCAGCTTTAACTAACTTTTCTCTTGCAGACAATGGATTTACCCCTGGGCTGACAGTAGGATACAATGGCAAAAATGACCTGAGGGCAAGTAGGGAAGCTATTCTTTTTTCAGAGGCAGCCTGCTCTAGCAGGATGGTGGAGATTAGCAGAAAGATGTTAAGTAGGAGGAAATATGCTTGTTTAGAGAAGATAAGCAGGAGCGGGTGGGTGTGTGCATGTGTGTGTGTCACTGTACTGTACTGATCAAGGCAGTTAAGGTGATCCACTGATCCACAAGCAGTGGTAGAGACAAAAATCCTTCATGCAGCTTGGGGACAATGAAGAAGAGGCAGAAACCATAAGAGAGTTCAATTAGGAAAGACTGGTTTGCAAGTAAAGGAAGATTAAGCAAAGCTAAAACCCAGGAAACCTTGAATTGAAGAAGGGCTCATTTTTCAAGCTTGAGGCTATGAGCAGTGGTGATGATCAGCAAGGCAGCCCTTGGGTACAGAATGAGCAGAACTCTTGTTACACCATTAATTGTACTGCACCCAGCAGCTGCAGCAACAGACCTCATTGCTGATCCTGCAGGAATTTAAGCCCATGAGTAATCCCATTTAAATTAATGGGATTATGCCTCAGAAGTGTAGAGTTAAGCATATGTGTATTGGTTTGCTGGAGCAGGCCTGGGGTGACAAGTGGGCTCACAGGGTGCCCTGCCTGCTCTCTGTGCTGCCATCCCACAGCTCCTGCTCTTCCATCCATCCAGCCACCGGGAAGGAAGGCTGCAGAATGAGCTCTAAGGTCTCCAAGGAAAACCCCCAAACGGGGGGAAGTCACACAGTGATTCACCATTGAATGAGTGCCACCATTGAGTGGCACCATTTCCTCTGAGTCAGTCCTGAACAAAAGTCCCAGCACAGCTTCGAGATGGGAAAGTGTGGCTGGATGTGCGTCCCATGGAGGCGATGGAAAACAAACATCCTGTGCTGACCGCCGCAGAAGGGCTCAGTAGCTCATTTTAGCTCATTTGGAGGGCTCGTTTCTTCACCCTGGTGTTTCTGGCCAAGACCCAAGTGCTGTAATTCCAGCTTTCTGGTTCACCCTCCCAGCATGGGCTCCTGCTGTCTTGTGGCCTTGGTTGCATTTCTGAACACCAAGGAGCAGCTGCTGAGCCCTGGTGGGTGAGGGACAGTGTCTCTGTACACACAGCAGATGACCCAGACACCCCCGGAGAACAAGCATGACGTGAAAAAACAACACTGCAACCTTCACTCATGCTGAGGAGAGCTTTGGTTTGTATTAAAATCAGACATTGCTCAGCATGCTTGACTACAGCAAAGTGGCTCCCCAGCCTTCACTGACATTGGAACAACTTGAGATTTCACTACGTAAATGTTCCTTTAATCCACTCCAATACTTCAGCTCTAGCAGTGAGCTCAGAAAAAGCTGTGAACATGGTGCAGTGCCTTATGTGAGTAATGCACATATTACATCCTGCCTATGGATGTAAGAGGAATATTTCACCACTGCAATCTTGCTACCAGCATGCAGCATGTTTGAGAGGCTCCTGATTCTTGGATGTTGGCCAATCTCCAGAGCTCTGGAGTTAACACTGCCATCATCTGATGCACTATGTCACACCCTCTCTTGAGCATCAGGAGCGCCTAGAAAGGAAAAGCTCAGACAAGGAATCAGTCACTTAAGTCATGGGTTATCAGAAGTGAAGGCTACCCATGGCTTCCTTCCTTTTTTCCTGTTTTCTGCAACCTTCTTCTATGGCAGTTGTCAC
Organism: Muscicapa striata striata; assembly: GCA_030060385.1. Classification (NCBI taxonomy): domain Eukaryota; kingdom Metazoa; phylum Chordata; class Aves; order Passeriformes; family Muscicapidae; genus Muscicapa; species Muscicapa striata. Next base: position 2,160,330 of record JAREIS010000046.1, read on the forward strand.
CATATTTCTTAGGTCAAGAACACTCAGATGACTCCTCCTCCTCATATTATTAATTATTATTATGAAAATATTTTAGCCCTCTAAATTAGAAAGAGTGTCCCAAATGCCAGATATTTTATAGTTTGATTCCAAATAATTCATTTTTCTGTTTTTGCATTATGTGAACCATGCAAATACATGTTTTGACTGGTTCAAAAAACCCTCTTATTTTAAATATAAACAAATATTAAAAATCTGATAACAAAGCTGACATTAAGTAGCTGGAAATCTGAGATAGGTATCAGCTAAAAGGAATTTCCTGCTGCTACTATGTGTATTTCTACCTTTAATCACTGTCATATTATTTTCTTATCCCTGCTTGTCCTCCATGGCATTCTATGAGCACATATCAGTGCGATCCTAAAGAAGCCTTTTAGAATAGAACAGTCTTTTAAGATTCACCTTTGCTGTAAGAAGTGAATAATGTTCACAAAAGTTATATATTATTCTATGTATTGAAATACTTATCCTGAGCAGTTATATGTAATATCAACTCTACCTTTCTTTCTATTTTGAAAATTCAAACATGCTCATCTCAAGTCCAAATTTTAAAAAACCAAAATCTTTTTTGTACATTCTTTATGTGAAAATTATGAAAATCATGTATTTAAAATGAATGGGAATGGATGTGAATCTGTTACTTTAACAAGAAACAAGCTGGTATGTACATAAGCAATTAGCTATATTAATAATCTGTAATTTATCATGCCAAGAAATGACAGAAGCAACTTCTTAACTACATTAAAGTGTCAGGGGTTTAGTTATGTTTCTTCTTTAAAGAAAAGATAACTCACATGTCCATCTGGATCTAACTCAGCTGTTGTGAAAGAGCAGCATCAGCATCCAGAACAGCAGAAACAGCAGAGAGTCAGAGTTCAGGTCCCAGTGCCATCCTGTTGTTTCTGCAAGAGCAAAGCAAATGACCCTGGAAAAATACAGCAGAATGCATCAGGGAGAGGTGTTATCCTTGGCTGTAAAGCTCTCTCTGAAGTAATCATTGTGGGTGTTGATTTGCCTTTCTTTTATTTTGCTTTTAAAAAAGATCTGTGATCCTGTTAGTATTTAGTATGTCACAGTGAAGCTTCACCCTAGAAAGGGACTGGGATTGAGACTCCTCAGCTGTGGTCCACAGCACAGTGGTGAGCTCACTGTGCCTGCAGCATGCTGACTTGCATCCTGGACTTCATCTGAAAGGAGCAGAGCCAGGGGAAGGAGAAGAGATGAGATAAACAGCAAAAGCAGAAAACATGGTCAACTTTTACAGGAAGGTCAATATCCATATTCCTCTAAAGACTTCTTATAAAGAGGCACAAATGCTTTTTCAGTATGGTTTTCCATGTAATGTAAATTGCCACAGGGATGTTATACAATGACTTGGAGGATAAGTGCCCATGAGGCAATTTCTTTATTGAGACGTGGAACTCGTCACAGAAAAGCTGGAAAACACCTGTAGGTGTGGGAATAAGTTTCTGCTCTTACTGGAATAATATACTCTGGTCATCGTGCTGCCTTTTCAAGATCTTGTAGCATGCAACATCTATTTCTGTCTGTCCTCTGAAGGATCCCTTCCTTTTTTTTCACAGATGAGATAATTTACCTGGCATTTAGCAGAAGAAAAACCATTAAAGCACACATTTAAGATTGCCCATGATGATCAGAAGCCAAGAGACATTGACAAAGGAAGGAAATTAAATGTGTGAAATGCAAGATTATGCCAATCTTGAGATGCAGTGTTAGAATTGGCTTTAGATGGACCACATATGTCGTATTCTCTATGAATAGGTACAGCACTGAATTATTCAGAAGTCTGACTTGAAGACCAAAAAACTGAGGGAAAGTTTCCTATTGGAAACTTTGGATTACAAGCTTTTGCAAGAAGCATTATTGATTATTGAAATAGCCTCAGCCATATGAAACCCCTGAGAAATCTAGTTCACTATGCTGTAGCTATTTCTGCCACTACTTCTATCTTAGCTGTCTGTCTCAGGCTGATCTATTTTAAATAATTATTTCTCTCTGGAACTCTAAAGGCTTGAGTCATCCAAGATGATGAATTTGCAGGGAAAGCTCCTTTTCCACCTCCTCCCCTCACCCCCCACATTACAGCACCATGGAGGCCTTGTACATGAAACTTCAGTCCTCCATTAGAAAAACCTGAAATTTGACAGTGGCTTGAAATGTGACAGTTTGAAGATGGCTTTTCAAACAGACATATACCTTGACATCTTTGAAAGTCAATATATACCAGAGAATCACAGCATAAGCTGAGCTGGAGATGCACAAGGAGTCCAACTCCTGGCCCTGCACACACCATCCCCAAGAGTCACACCATGTGCCTGAGAGCATTGTCCAAACACTGCTTGGATTCTATAAGGTTGGGGCTGTGACCACTTTCCTGGAGAGTTTCTTCCAGTGCCCAACCACCCTCTGCCTCTGGCTGAAGAAACTCTTTCTAATATCTAAACTAAACCTTTCCTAAACCTCCTCTGACACAATTTCAGGCCATTTCCTCAGGCCACTGTCACCACAGAGGAGAGATCAATGGCTGTCTCTCTGCTTTCCCCCACAAGGAATGAGATCTCCTTTCAGTCTCCTCCAGGCTGAACAGAACAAGTGACCTCAGCCACTCCCTGAGGTCCTTCAGCATCTTTGTTTCTGTCCTTTGGACACTCTGACAGCTTCATGTCTCTCTTACCCTGTGTCCCCCCAGGCTGCACCCAGGGCTGCAGGTGAGGCAGCCCAGCCCAGAGCAGAGCAGGACAATCCCTGCCTTGCCTGGCTGTGATGCTGTCCCTGATGTCCCCAGGACAGGGCTGGCCCTCCTGGCTGCCAGGGCACTGCTGGCTCGTGTTCAGCTCACCACTGACCAGGAGCCCCAGGCTCTGCTTTCCATCCTCCCATTCCCCAGCCTCTCTGCAGATCCAGGATTGCCCCATCCCAGGGGCAGGATCCAGAACTTCCCCTTGTTGAACCTCACATGGTTGGTGATTGCCCAGCCCTCTGATTTGTGAGGTGTCTCTGCAGGGCCTCCCTGCCCTCGAGGGAGTCAACAGCTCCTTCCAATTTTGTATCACCTGTGAACTTGCTCTGCATCCCTTCAAGTTCTGCATCCAAGTCATTTATGAAGATTTTGAAGAGCAGAGTGCCTCAGAAAGATTGAGGTTTCCATGACCAAAATTGCTTGAGACACCCTTGCTCTGGAGGATATGCCAGCCCTGAGCTGCAGTCTCTGCAGCTGGGTCCCTGCAGAGACATTTGAGAACTGCAAAACTCACCCCAGCTGAGAAGAGAGGGAGGTAAATCAGGGATGAATCAAGAAGTGAAAACTACATGTTCACATATCTACCAGGGATGGGAAGAAACTTAAGTGACCAAAGATGGGGAATAGGCAGCTCTCCACAGCTCTACCCACGCAGCTTTAAGTGACTGATCTACACTCTCTTACAGTATGGTTATGGTATATTTTACAGTATGCATTGAATTTTAATTTTTCTGTGCAGATTTCACAGCCTTCCTTCCTCCTGTGGCTTTTACTACCCAAGAAGGGAGAGAGGCGGAACAAAAAGCTGCAAACCAAAGGGAGTGTGGGTGTGAGGGGGTTTATGTGTGCTTTGGGTTTGAAGCTTTGGCCTGAAAAGAGATATTTCTGTTAACAGACTAGAAAAGATGGATGATTTGCTGTACTGAAAAAGTTAGAAGCTCCTGCAACGTCAACACAGTTCATTGAAAGTTAAGAGGGGGCGTGTTATTTTTAGGTGCTAAGTAATTCACAACATTTTGTGTTTAAAATAAAATATTCATCTGTATCATTATGAGTCATCTTTGTTCAGATAGTTTACTAAAATATTCTCCTTATGTAATACTATCATCCAACATGCCTGAGATCTCTATTTTATTTTAAAGCTGGTGTACAACAGAAAGTCAACAGATACATTTGTGTTTTTAAGGTTAATGGTGAAACAATATTTCAGGTATAGTCACTATTAACAAGTTGTAAAATGTTGACTTCCCTTGCTATATTTTCAAATATTCTGTGTCCTTTCTATTATTATTTTTTCTTCTGCAGTTTATGTGCTGTACTCCTGCAGCCAAGAACATGTGTTTCCAATTACTTGAGCTTTCCATACCAGCTTTGCATTCAATAGCAACATTTTTTTTAAGGTACAGCTCCTCCTCCCACAGAAGTTAATATTCCTCTTCTTTTTCCTGCAGCTAACAGCAGTGGCTCTTGATTTCAGGCTTATTTTAGAAATCATTTGATTAGGAGCTCCTCCAGACAAGAATTTTGCTTTTTTCTAAACTTCTTGTACGTTTTAAGTGAGGAAACCCATTTTTCATATTGAATGTATATGAAGTCTTGAAGCAAGACAGGGGAAACTGATGTAATCCAGTCTCCCTTGCATGACATTTTCTCTAGTTTCTTATACAGCAAAGAATCCAATTTGACCACTACAGCCACAATGGTAGAAATACGAGACATAATCCCATCCTTAAAATTCATGCTCAGGCCTTGAAAATCCCATTCCTGGAGCATCTGTGCAACCTGCGTCCGAGTAATCTTCTGTAAGGTCATATATTGTGATTATGACCATTTGTACGTGGAGAATTGAGGCAGATAGATCCTTTTGCCTCTGTGTTGGCTTAGGGCTCAAACTTTTATTTGACTTTTCTGCACATTTCTGGGACCCACCATTAAAGAGGGATGTGAAGGTCCTTGAATGTTTCCTGAGGAGAGCAACAAAGACAGTGAGAGGGCTGGAAGTCATGTCCTGTGAGGAGCAGTTGTAGGCTCTGGGTTTGTCTGGTTTGGAGAAGAGGAGGCTGAGGGGTGACCTTGTGCTCTCTCACAGCTTCCTGAGGAGAGGAAGGGGAGAGAGATGCTGAGCTTTTCTCCCTGAGATTCATTGGTAGGACATGGGAATGGTTTAAAGCTGTACCAGGGGAGGTTTAGACTTGATATTAGGAAGCATTTAATGGAATCATAGAGTCATTTTGGGTTGGAAATGACTTTTAAGATCTTCAAGCCCAGCCATTAACCCAACACTTACAAGTTATCATTGAACTATGGTAAACTACTACAAATGCTAAACATTTACATGCTTGTTTTTTAAATACCTCTAGGAATGGTGACTCGACCACTTTCCTTGGAAACCTGTTCTAATGCTTAACCACCTCTTCTGTGGATATTATTTTCCAGTGTCCAACCAAAACCTCTGCTGTTGCAACTTGAGGCCATTTCCCCAGGTCCTGTCACCTGCTACCTGGAAGGAAGAACTGGCCCCCACCTCTCTATAACCTTCTTTCTGTTGTAGAGAGCAATAATGTCTCTTCTGAGCCTCCTTTTCCTGGGGTCAAACACCCCCAGCTCCATCAATTGTTCCTCACAGCAGTTGTGCTATAGACCCTGCCCCAGGCTGCTTTGCCCTTTTTTCAACATGCTTCAGAGAGTGTGAAAATAGTGGACCAATCTTCCAAGAGGGGTGGACAACAATCCAAGCCTGTCAGGGTTTAAGAGGTATAAGGACATGCCCTTAACAACATGGTTGGTCAGCCCTGAAGTGGTCAGGCAGTTGGACTAGATGAACATTAGGTCCCTCCCAACTGAAATATGCTGTTCTAATGATCATCTGCAGCATTAAAAATTGGCTTTCACTCAGGCTTCAGTCTGAGAAAGGCCAGGGGCTCACCATACAGAAAAAATTCAGGCACAAAGCTGGAAATTGAGATGCAGACCTTACAGACAGTGCAACCAGCATAAAACACCTAACAAGAGAATAGACCCCAACCTGAGGCACAGTTCATCAAGGTAAGAGGTGCAGCCAGAGACACCCAGGCTGTGTCTTGTCTAAGCAGAAGGTATGGAGCAATGTTTGAGTGGAGGGGAATAGGGTTACTGCACATCCTTTCATCTTGCTTCAGATTGGGATTAAGACACAACAAAGCTAGACAGCAGTTCAGCTGTGCCCTAATATTCGTCCCTTTAAGTGAAGTTTGGGTGATTTGACCAAGACCAGCATAAAAGCTTGAACTTGGCATTATCCATGAACGTGCTTAATGAAACTTCATTAGCAATTTAATCTTCCTCCTAGGACTGGATAGGGATCAGAAGGGGCAAGCCACAGGGGCAGATTGTGTACTGGGCCCCAGGCAAGAGAAAGGCTGGTCAGAAGGTGTTAAGGTGTTTGGAATAGGTTATAAATCTCTGGCCTTTAGTCACTGAGTAACCAAAGATTTCTCTGTGGATTTCTCACCTGACCTCCATGAGAGGAAAAGTCACGATCCCTTGTTTGCATGAAAAGTACCACATGAACACTTCTTTGTGGTTGCCCTGAACAGCAGGGAATACAGGTACCTCCTTCTGAAGTACAAAGCTGGTGAGGCAGTGTGTGCTGAAATTACAAGGTAGGAATGCAAGATATTTTAGCCCAAGAAGTCATTCAGAACGGGAATTAATTAATGCATAGTGTTGTATGATCTTCCTCCATGGATGTGCTTTGTAGACCTCAGACAGATGCTGCGTTTGAAACCTCCAGTGATAACATGGCAGAGCATAAATGAGAGATCCTGGCTCAGCCAGGATGAGTGTTTCAACTGGTGAGCACTTGCAGAGGGATTCACAGCAAGTGAGAGTGGGATGAAGGCAGCCACCACCTCCCACAAAGAGATGAAGGAGCTTTTCCCAAAGAGAAGCCTATAACCAGAGTGTAAGCCAGAACAGTGATGTGATGAGGAGAAATATGGAAATGAGACATCTGCAGAGCCCATTCCTTCTTTGGGGAAGTGCTGCAGTCTCTGCAACAATAGCAAGCCTCTCCTCTAATCACTATTTCTCCCCACAAACCTCTCTGGTGCTGGTCCCAGGTGCATGGGTAGCAGAGCACAGGCACTGCAGCCTTTCTAAGCATGGGATCTGTCTGACTCACTGGGTCCAACAGAGGCCACCCCACCACCCACGCTGCCCTAGTTTTCTCCCTGCAAAAGTCACATCTTTCTGCAGCAGTCCCAACCCTCTGCTGGGCTATCTCCTTCTCATCTACATACATCAGGGCCATAACACAGCAGACTTCTATTTTACCCTTTGGCTTTGTTTCTCAGTCCTGTTTTCTCATCAGCATTCTAGGGTTTGGATTTTGATGACACACACACATGCATATGAATAAGCATAAAAATCTAAACTCCTAATCAATTAAAGTCATGCGGAAAAAAACAGATTTGAGTTCATCTTCCTTTTTGTAGGCATGTTTCCATGATGGCCATCACTTATTCCCAAAAGTTGTGAATACAATTAGAAACATTATTTTCCCAATGGCCTTTAATTTTCTGGACAATTCTAAAGCTCTTCAGGCCAACAGCTCATGCTCACAGCCTATCCAAATATTCAGTTGCATCCAAATATTCAGTGCTTAGAGCATGTGATGCTTGCAGCATTTATAACAGTGTTGACTCTCACATGTCTATGACAAGTTTCATGGCACCCATCCATATTTTCAAATACTCAGCTCCTTGTGATAATGGATGGACAAGAAATACAGCACTAATTTTTATGTATACATTTAATCTTCATTTGTAAAAATAGCTTAAAATAATTGCTCATATGACTTCCAAAGACCCAGATCATGAGAATCTTATGTCTCTTTTTTTAAAAAATCCCCTAATTGCTAAATCTGCTGATCAACTAGGGTTTGTCATACTGTTTGTTAATGTTTGGAATTCTTGACTTCTGTTTGTCATTTAACTTTTCTGTAACAAACAAGTGACACCACACTCAGGAGGCATCTTTTTCAACCATTTTAAAAAGGAAATAAAGGAAAACTTTACTGACAATTGGAGAATACACCTGGTGTGACCCTCACATGTCCAAGGTGTCCTTCCAACCCAGCCATTTCAGCTCAACTGACATCCTGGATACCTATAAAGAATGATGCACAGAGATAGTCAGATTCCTCCACACAATATTTTTATTGCTACTTGGGTCTGTGGTGCATAATTCAACTTACAGTTGTCTCTCAACATTATCTAGACTGTCCACATATCTTTGGGAAAAGATGAAGCCAGCAGCTACTCTGACACCATGAGGACCTCACTATGTGATGTTTGCTTTCTTTAGTACCCTTTACTGTATATTTCTACACAGCATTTTTTGAGCAGAGCCAGTTAAAAAAAAAAAAAATAAATTGTACATGTCTTTGGTTTCCTCCCTTCACATGCCACATTGGAAAGAAAATAGGGGTGAAAAAGATGACTACAAAAATATTCCCCATTTTTGCCATTGTAATAAGGAACAATGAAGGAGAGGCAAAAAAGGAAATGTTTCAGGGTTTGGGGTTTTTTCTTATTTCAAAAAGGGAAACTAAAAACAGTTGCAAATGAAACATGCACAGCCTCCTGTGCACTAGTGCAGGCTATAGGTACCACTAAGGGTCAAGTGCTTCTTGTCAAGGCAGTTTCTAATGCCTGGACCTTTTCATAATGTCAAGAGGTGCTATTTGCTTAATAAATGTACAAACGCTGTTAAATCTGTTAGAACACAGCTTCTGCTGTATGTCACTGAATGAACAGTGGGGAAAGTGGCAATGTTTCTTGTGTAATGCAAGAGCACATGGTATGCTGCTGGATGGAGGGGGCTTGGTGCTTTTCCTAGTGCAACATTGCCAGCAGGGATGCTGATCTCAAAAGTAAACCTCCTTGGCTGCTCATTTAGAAAGGAACAGGACTAGTAATAAAAGTGGCAGGGATCTCCAAGGAAATGTTAAAATTGAAAGCCAGTGCACAAAGATATGTTTTGTAGCACAGCCAGAAGTCTCTAAACAAGTTAATTACTGAAGTTTTCAGGAAAAATAGTGTTTATAGCTTATAGTAAGTTGTGCCAGTGTTTATGGAATCCTTTTGGATAGTATTTTATACTCATTTTCTCTAATATTTGCAAAGTTTTAGTATACGCTGTAGTAAATCCAGATAGAGTCACAGTGTGATTAGGGAACATGGTTTAGTGTGTCACAGTATTCCTCTGGCATCCAGTTTCTGGCAGCTACAGAGGGAGAGGTCTGGGATGGCTGAGACAGAGGGCTGAAGATGCTCTAAAGAGAAAGAAAGTACATTAGTTTCATGTGACTATATTAAGACTTTTTTTCAAGGATGTAAAGCCTCCAGGTGACTGAAGGATGAACAATGACAAAACTGGGACCTGCAATTTCTTTCTCCCAATGTTTTAATTATTATGCTGAAATTTTCTCCAAATCCAATAAGTAGGGTGGTAAAGAACTGATCTTTCTTTCAAATTGATAAGGAAAAAGAAAACATTCCTAACTACTATAATGATAGGGTTTGTAATTGAAACATGAAAAGTAACAGAGCTTGGGGCCTCATAGGTTGATGATAACTTTCTTGAGCATTTTGCTCATGATGTCAATAATGATTTCATGTGTTTTATCTTTCACATGCATATCTAAACCCTTTTAATCTTCAATGAACTGAATTATCTTAATTCAGTAGCCATAGTGTTCTTTGTGGAAGAAGTGACAATTTTGTTATCAGCTCTAGGAATACACAAAGCTACATCCTGGGGATATGAAACAAGTGATCAGAAAGCTCAGCTGCTGCCAGTACATCAAGGGTGGATGTGGTCGAGGGTTTTTCCCAATTTGAAAGCAAGCATCTTCACATCTGTACTGAGCAAAGCCACTGGCCTTTTTTCCTCAGGTAATGGGGGATTTTTTGCAGCTGCTGTGCCCTTCCAGGACTCTTTATCCACTCTTTAGCTGTGATGACTCTGCTTGCCTGAGTTTGAAAATTTCTTTGTACCCCATTTCTGCTGGAATGTTTCTGTAAAGGTTAGTATTGTCAGCTTCATTATTTTGCCTACTGTGCTGTCCCTATTCTCCTTTTTTCCCAAGATGGACAATAAAATATTTTTGTAGAGTTTTTCAACACAAATGTCTCATAAAATTAAACTTTTTACAATAAGCACAATCTTTTTTTCTACTTATGTTTTAACTCATAAAACAGAAAATTATAATTTTTTTGTGGTTCTTTCAGAAATTGTTGGAGATGTATTATAAACGGATAGTTTTCCATTGAATTTAAATGATTTCTCCCCCCTACCCTTTTGAAATTTTTCTAGACAGAACCCCAGTTTTGCAGCAAGCACTTGCTCTCCTGCTTACAGCTCATTGAAGGAAGCTGGAGGACACTAGTCTTTTTAATTATTGCTTTATCCCTTCTCACCTTGACCTAACTCTGCCCTGGTAGGGAATGTTTGCCTACCTCTAACTGATTTACAGCAGATGTTAGTGGTAATAAATTATATCCCACTTCCCCCAGCTCCTTTTTTTTTTTTCCTAGAGCTGCTTGAACATTTTCAAATGAAAAGTCTCTCAATCTTAAAAGGCTTTTTTTTTTTTTTTTTGTCAAAATGCATATTTTGAAGTCTTATGCTTATTTTCTCTCTTTTTCAAACATTCCAGTTATACTGAAAAGGCTGAACTTTATACCTTTTCTCTATTTTTTGCTTTCCTTTTGCTACTGGGAAGAGTGGCACTAAGGGGAAAATACAAGAAAAGAGAAGGTGAAAAATACTATGACAACAGAAGAACTTCTACGTAAAAAAAAAAGTGACTAACTGAAATAGCTCATGCTAAGCACATGGAACAAGAAGGAAAAAAAGGAAAAAAAGAAAAAAAAGAAAAAAATTTCAACCCTGACATGTTTTAATTTTTGCCTGTTTTTCCACCAGTTCCCTCCTGACATCATCAAGCAACCATTTTGTCCTTGTTTCATGCAGCACGTGCTAGGCAAGGCAGATGACTTCATGCCTCTAAAGTCAAGTATTTGTTCCACCATCTCTTTGCACAGATGCAGCCACCAGTGCTCCAACCATGCTTGCAGGGACTGACCCCCATCACCAGCCCCGTGCTTCCCAAAAAGTAGTAGGAGAATGACTGGGAACACGAGGACCCAACTTGAAAGATATTTTCTGTATCAGAATTAGGCTGGAGATCAGATGAGAGTTCCTGACAAAGGAACTCTCCCAAAGCCCCATTTTCCACACCAGTTCTGCTGCCAGGCTCCCTGCAGCCAATGCAAGAAAACTCCATCATCCAGGCATGATGTCCAAGCCTGGCCACTTCCAGGGAGTCCTGTAACCAATGCTGGTTTGCCAGAGCTTCTGTCTTTGAAATAATAAGCAGAAATCCACTGCAAGTTACTACTTGGTAGTAGTGCTAAAGGAAGTCTTTTCCTATAGTGCTCGTGCTTTGTTCCTAGCTGGAAACTTAATATAATGATACAGGTTAGTATCACATGTGGGACTCAAATTAGGGCCATTGCAGATGAGATAATTGCCAATGCCTTAAGCAAGTGCACCAGTCAGTGGATATTACCTCTGTGTCTAATAACTGCCACCAGCAAGTGAAATTCAAGGTACTAATTTTTATCTTTCTTTTTTTTTTTTAATTTTTTTTTTTTTAATTTCTATGAAGTCTTAGGAGAATCAGAAAATCCAAAGACATGATTTTTTATCTAACATGCTTTAGGTAGGACTTTCCCAAAAAGCCAATTTTTAAAGAGAGGAAGCATTTTTGGAAGTGGCCCCTTGCCTCTGGAAAGCAGAGAAACCTGTAATTGTCCTCCACCAGGAAACACAGTGAAGTCCCCATTCTGCAAACATGCAGGGGCTTAATTGTGTGAGTGTGTGTGCTTGTAATACTATGAATTTAAATTTGACAACTCTCATGTCAACTTCACTTTATTAATTACATCTATGGGATCAAGGGGTCAGCTGTATGCAATATTATTGCTTCTCCTTGCCTTTGTAACTAGCTAAGAGCTTTACACTAATAGTATAACCAAGGTAGATAATATCAAAGGAATAAATTAGAAGTCTAAAAGTGATATTTTTATGGTGATGAGTGAACCAAAAGACACAAAGAGCAAAGCGTATGTTCTGAAAATAACCAACTTACTTCATCCTAATTTTGCTAGGGACTGCAGAGTTTGTTCCTCAATTCATAGAATCATAGGATAGTTTGGGTTGGAAGGGTCCTTAGAGGTTATCTAGTTCCAGCCCCTCTGCTATGGAACTAGATTCCTTGACAAAATGGCACAAAGGGAGTCTCCAAACTCCTCTCCTGCTTTAAGTAGCCTGTCCCTACAATTTTTAGGGGGGGAAAGCAGGGGGTTCCCACTGTACCAGCCTGGAGGAAACCATGCAATATCCCCCAATATATGGGAAATATCCCACAGACAGCCATACAAATCTTGTGTGGAAAAAGAACCAAGCAAAACTTCCTCAGGAGTCCCAGGTAGCACAGCCAGTGGCGCCCAGGAGTTCGGGCAGGTCGCTGCAGGGCTCAGGGTGCATCTCCTCCTCAGAGGAGGGAAAGTATGCATCTTTTCACTACAGCAGCACCATGTAGAAACCACTGGAGTTAAAACAGGCAAGGCAGGGCTGAATGCAGGGCTGCTGCTCGGACTCGTGAGCGCTCAGGCTGCGGAGCCCCCGGGCAGCCTGTGTTTGCAGGCGTCTCGCATGGCAGATCTGATTTCAGGCTCGGCCATGGGCAGGCAAGGGGTTAACAGGGACGCTGCACATTAACTGTATCTGTGCAGATTATGGCATGTTTATCCAGTGTTCAGATTTCCTGTCTGAGTGTTTGGATTTCCTGAAATCCCTGCTATCAGCCCAAGTGCTGTCCACTGAGCAGACCTTTTTTTCTCTCTCTCTCTTCCCCCCACCCTTTTTTTTTTTTTTTTTTTTTTAACTTTGCTCACATGGTAGGTTTTCCTTCCTGCTCTCTTTCCAGTTGTAGTGCCTGTGTCTCCTCACCGGTCAGGACATTTATGGATGCTGATCAACACTCTTAGACTCCAGAACTCTGAGGATTGCCGTACATTGGATTTCCTTTTCGTTATTATTATTATTTTATTTCACTTTATTTTATCATTTTGTGGCAAGAAAACCTGAAGAAACATACTCTTTTTTCAGCTGCCCATGGGAGAATATGTTTTAGTCTGAGATGGAATAATGGCCTTAGTCTTGAGGACCAAATCTGGAATGGGAATTCAGACTTCACACATCCTGGTGAGTTACAGCGTGTCGGGGCTGAGCGTGGCTGGTAAGGAGCAGCTCCGGGACAGGGACAAAGGCTGAGCCCCATCCTTTCACCGTGGCTGCGGAGCAAACTGCAAAAAGTAGATGAGTGAAGCTGAAGTCAGAGCTTTTTCCAAAAAAAAACAACTGAAGTCCATTTTTCGCTCCTGAAAATACACGCACTGCTCCACAGCTCAGATAATGTCTAGGTAAACTTCACAGAAAAATGTGTAAGGCCGGATTCTGTGAGTCCTTTCTCATGTAAGAAACTTTTACTCACAACAAACAACCTAGTGACTTTAAAAAGAGCTCATGTAAGAAAGGACTTGCAGAATGGGGCCCACATTGTAAATTGCAATGTCTCACTCGCAGCAAAAATTAATTTCAAAAGAAAAACTGAGCATTTACTGATTGTCTTTGCATGTTTCCTCGACATTTTACATTTTATTGTGGATTGAGATTTAATTTTTAAGAAGAATCTGTGTGCCAACTATTTGCCCTATTGTCTCTTAAATAAGTTTGCAGTAGGAGTGACAGTGTATTCCATGCAGCAGTTCCAGGAGGCCAGAAAGGGGCTTTCTGTTGTTGGAGGGAAAATGCTGAGTGCTGTGCTGCTCTGAATGAACTGGAAAGCTGCATTCAGACATGGGGCTTAGTTAAGGTTTTAGCTTCGGTTTTGGATGTGAGAGTTCATGATGACATTATCAGCCTTAGGTGGTTTTAGCTAAACCACAGTCACAAATGCAATGAGTTCACTGGTCTCAAAATCAGAGACTCAGAATTTGAAAAGAAAAAAAAAATCTTCCTTTCAGGCCCCTGGAACAGATTTCATTATTGGCATCCATGGAGGTGTTGCTGGAGTAATTTGTGGAAGATAAAGTATCATCACTGTTGCAACTTTTGTTCTGCCCCGTGGCTGGAGGCTGTGGTTGTGCTGAACATTCCTAAGCTGCTCATTGGAGCCAGTCCAGGGATTTGATTTTCTAATTGTAGGGGAAAAACTTGTTTCAGGAATTGCTTGAATGCAGGGAAACATCTATAAGAAAACCAGGTTTTTATAGTAATTTTGCTTTTTTTTTTTTTTTAATAGTAATTTTACTGGTTTTCTTAGACTTTTGAACAAGTCCTGAATTCTAGTGTACAACACTGCCTGTCAAAAAAGAGATTTTGATATTTAAATTTGAGGGGGTTAGTAGGACAGAATACTTTCTTTCTTATACCAATAAAGGAAAAGAACCATTTTCCAAGTTCTCTGCAAAGCCTTCAGATTTGAGGTTTTAAACCAACTGCCTGCTGTGCCAGCTATCTGTACAACCCTTTGAACATGATCCTGCTGCTCATCTTCAAGATTTTCTTTGCTAAAAGTGGAACTTATCCTGGAGGAGCCAGACCAAACTGTCTTGTCTGCTTGGGAACCTCCAGGAATTCAGGTTTAATTATTGACATGGGGCAACACTGAAACTGGTGGCATTTTATGCATGGAAGGGTCAGTTGTTCCTGTGTATGTAGGATGTACTCTCATTCTAGTGGGCTGACTGTCAAAAAATGAAAGGGGACCAAGGAACCCCTCACCTGAGTTAGACTGAACCATGCCCTGCCTTGCAGTTACCATGCAAATTGATGGTCTGTGGTCATGGATGTGATCAGACTGGCTGTAGCAGAAATGTGCTCCTCTCAAAGCTGGCAGAAGAGTCAAATGTCATCAGTGATCCATGAACTGAAGAAAACACAGATGAGGAGCCAGGGGAAGTCTAAAGACTCATCTAGGTCTGCCCAAATCTCCTAGCTTTGGAAATTTTGTTGGCCTTCCTATGAGCAAGATCCTTGAGACTGGGTCAGCTGTGGAAGTTTTGCCCCGTTTTTGCAGGGCTGTCAGAACTTTTCTGGTTTGGCCCAGGTTGGAAATGCTGTGGGAATAGTTTTTCTGGTGGTATTTTGGTATTTCCTCTTCTGCTCACACCCAGAGCAGGAAGTGCAGAAGCACAACCTTCAGCTCATTGTGTACGGGTTTCTTTTTATAAACCTGAATTCTCTGCCTGTCCCCCTCTCCTTTTTTTTCTTCCTCTAATAGCCCTCACATAGGATTAAGGCTCTGTTGGATTTAGACTGAGAATTTTTTCTATATTTTCATATAATAATACTGAGCAATCAGTAGTTACTTGATAATTCCTTAATAAGTGACTATCACATTAATTTTCAATTGTCTGAGTGCAATATTCGCAATCTCATGGTCGATAATGTCAATGTGCCAATGTCCCCCAGTAGCTGCTTCTGCTGGTATTTACTCCTGAACCTCTAGCAGCAGGAGGACTAACTGGCCACCAGGACCTACCTCCTCAGTTGCCCATGAAGAAATTCTGCAAATTCTTCTTTTTTTGTAACGAACTTCACCATTAAACTCTCTAAGATTAGACACTTCATGCTTTAATGTTCTTTCCCTCACTCATTTTCTTTTTCTGCATCAGTGAGGAGGTTCAACTCAGGCGCCCTCACTCCATGTGTCCAACTCACTCACCATCACGACTGCCAGTCCTCCTGCCTTTCTTGGCAGTTGTTGGCAAGTATGGATAAACAATTTTGACAGGTACAGAGTCCTGCTGAGCTAACTTCATAAGCAGAGTGATGTTTCACTGCTCAGATGATAAATGGACAACAGGAAATAAAACACTTTCACCGAAAACATCTCTTGCATCCAAAAAAATTTAACTCTTCTTTTTCATGCTGTTTTCCTTAAAAAGAAAGGAATTCAATTTTGTTTCACACCTGAGAAAGCAGATTGTATTTGGATTGGATCTTCTCCCTCAAGATTATCCCAACCACACTGTGAGCCCTTAATTTGCCATTTCAGAAATGAAAATATAGATGGATCTTAAGGTTGGCCTCCACAACAAAATAACTATCTCTATCTCCACCCGGGTCCACATTTAGGAACACTACATGAACAGCAAAATAACTATCTCTATCTCCACCCGGGTCCACATTTAGGAACACTACATGAACAGCTCTGCCAGTCATGATTGGAAACTCCCTTCATGAGTTTGTAAAACAATTTGCTCCTCAACAGTTTCATAGTCTTCAAAAAAACAAAGAAACATAAGCAAAGGGAAGTTAATTTGCTTCACTAAAATCCTCTGTAACTTAAGAAGATTTAAGCAGATGCAATACAATTACTAAGGGGATTTGAGTTCTGTGTTTCTTTTGGGGTGTTTCTTTTTCTATTGCTGTTGGCTCCAGCCCTCCTGGGCTTTGGGGAGCTGCAGAGCTCCAGAGAGGGCTCGAGGAGGGGGATGGATTGACAGCCTGGGTCATTATTTCAGACACTGATTAGCAGCAGCCTAGACCACCCATCAGTCCTCCCATGTGGCACCCAGGAGCCAAGCTCCACTATGCTGAACAGGGAGAGATGTGAAGCTCCTTGCTCGGTCCCTCCCTGAACCCCAAAGCTGGGCTCAGCCCTGCCAAGTGATGCTTTTAGTGCATCTTCCTCTATCTCAACTGGAGTTAACAAAATCCATCTGTCTCTGTGAGTCAGCAGAAAAATATTCAGCTTTTATAAGAGTTAAGGGACATGGGATAGGGCAATGTCAGAGCACGGAAGTCTTCCCCCAGCTCGGCACTTGCACATGACAGAGAGGGGGATGCATTTTCAGTTCCTATTCACCAGAGGAGCTGATTTACACCAGTGGAGGATGTGGCCCATGGTGTGCATGGCTATTGCTGCTGAACAAGGCTCCTTTCATCAGCAAACACATGTGCACACGGCATCACCCAGCACGCACTGTGACACGGCAGCCGCTGCACTTCAAGAAAGTCAGAAGATAACTCTATTTTCTTCTCATCAAAAGCAAAATGAGGAAGTCTCCCCTCTCCTCTTCTGCTCCCACTGCTACCACCCTGGCTTGAGCAAGCTGATCCTTAGGTATTTGTGTGGGGGTTTGTTCTCAGTGGCTAACCACATAACAATTTGAAGCATGTGGCTCACTCAAAAGAAACTGCCTTTAAACATTTGCAGGCTGTAATTGTGTTGGAGAGAGCAAAGTCCCGGCTGGAGGCTGCTGGCCACCCTGGGGGCAGCGGCAGGAAGCCCTAAATATCCCACAGCAAGGTCCCATGAAAAGGGGGGAAAAAGCTGATTTTATGTCTAGGAACTTCTCTTCTTGAAAATGCTTTACAGCCAGCAGCAGATGTTCCCACCTCATGTTTTGTGTCTTCACTTGGTGTGTCAGAGCAAAACACTCGGTGGGAAACAAAACAGAGAAAAGGGGTGGCAATGAGGGGGACAGTGTTTTGGCACACCATTTTCATAAATAAAGACAGAGAAGAAATAACAAAGAAATTGGAAAAGCTTTGCTGTGAAGCTGGGAGTGCCTGAGACTGCTTCCCTTGGGGAAGGGGTGAGCCAGGTAGAGTGGGACTGGAGAGCCAGGCTCTGTGGGGCATGGCAAGGAATAATCCTGTTTGGGGTGGTAAAATGCCTCATTAGAGTTCTTTCACCCCTCAAACCTGAATTTTTTAGGCAGAGAGGAAAGGCTGGAGAAAGAAGGTGTGCAAACAAGGAAAGCAGTTATGCTTGCAGGGGTAAAGACCCCAACTCAGTGCTTGTTATCCCAGAGTTGTGGGGCTATGCTAACATCCAGTTTTAAAGAGTCTGGGGTTTAAAGAAAAAACTGAAAATTGCAACATTTCCCCATGGAAGAAGATGTCTGTGAAACATTTTGCAAATAGTCTGTGACTCCCTAAGGCCATGAGCTTTTGATTGCCAGCTGATCCAGTGCATCTTCAGTCCATGGTTAGGAGAGCTTCTCCTTGGCTACACATATACATGCTCCTAAGCATTCATTGTGAAAAATAACAAGTGCCACTAATCTTCTTCACCCAACTACAAGCCTCACTTGTAATTCAGCATGTAAAAATACTGTATCTGTACAACTGCCAGAATGGCACCTGATCTAGGAAAGCAAATGGCTTTTGGAGTGTGGCCTTAAGGTTGAAAAGTTAAACTGATTTGGAGAAAGGGTAAATAAGGCCTTGCCAAGTCCTCTCTCATAGCTACAGTGACAGAAGCTATAGCCTGGTGGCACAGGGATGAGACTGGTTTCAAATTAGAAATTGAACTGTGCCCCCAGGTCCTGGGAGGACCGCAACTCTACACATTCCACCCTATCTGCTCTCCAGTTGGAAAGAAAATAAATCAGCTCTTAGTTAGTGGCTGAACAACACCCCTGGGATTGCCACCTTCTGTCTCTGAATTAGGATGTCACTGCATGGCACTGCCCAGACCAGCAGCAGGAGCAGCATGGCTGGCTCCCACTCGCCTTTAGCTCATCTCTGCAGCAGCCAGAAGGGAGTGTGTACGTGGGAAATGCAGAGCACAGGTTCATGTGCTCCTCAGAACTACTGGGACAAGGAGAGGGAGATGTCTCCTGCACAGCCTGGCACAGCTTCATGCCCTTTTTATAGCAGCTGGCCAAGTGCACAGAGAGCAATTTTGTCCTGGCCAGACCTGCCAGCCAGAGGGGCAGCAGAACATTTCAGGCACTAGGAAAAGCTTTACAGTATCTGGATTCAGCCTAACACCAAGCCCTCAGCACAGTGCTGTGATTCAACACAGGAACATAAAACCATGAGAGCCAGCACTTCAGGATCTTGTCTCCAGCAGTGGCTGACACATGAAAGGGGCAGGAGTTGAACAGGGAGGGCATGTAGTGGTATTTCCACAAATAATGGCCCCAATGTTCCAGGATCTCATGTGGAGGATTTTCTGAACTTCTAGAGCTCATGCTAGGGATGCACTTGTCCTGCAGATATTTGCAACATGCTTTGTAGGCTTTTTCCTCCTTAAACTGACACACATTTTAGGCATCCATTTTAAAAAAGGCTCTTATAGGTACAAGAGAGATTGTTAGACAAAAATGAGTAGGCAAAGTCACAGAAGGAATTTTGTCATGAACTTACAGTTATTAAATCATTACTAAACAGTGAGGCTACAATCCTAGTTTCCTACATGATTTACAGTAGTGCTACAAACTGAATTTTGTGGAAATATTCCAGATTTATTTGTGAGTAAATAAGATCTATACCAGCACCATGTAACTCCAGTGCTTTATTTATCTAATTTAGCATGGAACTATATATTGCTACTTTCCTTCTGCATTAAAATCCAAGCAGTTCAGTATTCACATAAATCAATATGCCTACTGATGTAATTATTTACATAACAGTATGTTTCTCATAAAATGTGTAAGACTGCATTCTCTGCTGATGTAGGATACTGGCTCCATCCATCTGATAAGAGGCAAGTTGTAATCGCACATCTTTTAATAATTATTTCAGCAGGTGTCCTTTTATTCCTGTTCATAATTAGTAGCTGAGTACTTAGCAAAGCTTGTCAGGATCAGAAATTCCCACAATTCAGTAGTTATCTATATTCATGAACAGAGAGGATGTCTACCTTGGTAAAATAATGTCTGAAGATATTTTCAAATAATTAAGCTATTTAAAACTAATGGGTACCATAATTCTACATCAAGTATAGAGCTTCTGAATTATTATCAACCAGCAGGGTATAATTCTGATGTTACATGCACCCTAAATGAATCTGATTCCAGATTTAATAAATGGTAAGATAGGTCTTAGCTAGAATCCCAGATCTCACAGGTAAATTAAACTTTGTAATTTTTATTTTCTGTGTTTTTGAAGCTGCAGTAGAAAATTATCTATTATAATTCTGTATTAACCAGGATGGGGTTAAAACTCTAGTATTCAAGATGATCTACAGCTGGTATTTATTCTCACTACCTAGACAAATGGGATTTGGCTCAGTGGAAACAAATTTCCTTACTGTTGAGAATATTAGACTTAAAGGGCATCAGTAGCAGAGGTGCAAGGATAAAAAGGTGATTCTAAGTCATGTGCTGGAGCTGTACAACAGCCTACCTGACACCTGGTCTGAATTACAGAAATCTCTTGTTGGTTGAGATTTATGCTTTTCTTTTCAGAGTTCCTTGGAAGCTCAGAGCAGTAATTAGGCTGTTTCCCCTATAGGGAGGTATATACATGTCTGCACAGGGTATTTCATAAACTCCTATACTTTGTCCCCTCCATGGCCTTTGAGCACAGAGGACAGCCTGGCTCTAAGGTTCCTCTTCAGTGAGAAACATTCTTCCCTCAAGGATAATTTCTAACACTACTTCTGCCCATTTTAAGACACTTTGGTTTCCCAAACAGCCACAAGTGGCTGACACATGTATCTCCCTCTCAAGTTTGGGATCTGCAATAGGCCTTTGTCCTGTGAGTCACATCAGCAATGTCCTAAGCAGAGTCCTACAAGCTACAGCTTGAGCAAGAGGGACAGACTTACAACTAAACTCCTACCATAGATCTGCACCAGACGAGGCACAATAAGGAACATGACCCAAATCAGTAGGACCATGTTCAGCCTGACCCTAAGGAAAACAAGGAATCTTAGACAACACTTTTCCATGATGCTGGTGCTGAAAGACACCTTACAGTTTAAGGGAACCTTACCCATGGGCTGGTTTATATACTGGGGGGAAAAAAGTAACTTATATAATAGGAATTCATATTATTTAAGTAGGGTTTAAATACTGTGTCACTGAGAACTCTGCAGTATCTCTAGCCTGTCTACAAGTGAGACTGAGGCAATTGCATTGTGTGTGTGTGTGTCTCCCCAAGACTTTGACCCACCCTCAACCAAGACAGATGGAGGAACAGAGGTCTCAAGAGCTCCTACACATTTTGTAAAAATAGGCAGATTGCTAGAAGAAAAAAAAAAAAAAAAAGTTTGAATCCTCTAATTACCTCCTCCCAAAGGGAAAATCCACAGCTACTGTGCAGCAAAAAGAGAATTTCCACAGGAGTATATGATGTGCTCACCACAACCCAGGAGAAAAGCTTCCACAGCATTTGCCCCTCCAGGCTGCCCATAAGGGGTTTCAGAGTGCCCAAATCCTCTTGGTGTTCATGCAAACCTTGTGTGTGCCAACATAGCTTTAGGAACAATAACAGTTCAGTGAAAGATGCCTGTTGTTATTTGTCCTAGAAGTTAAATTCTCTCTCCTTCCAATATCACAAGCCACTAAACCACCATGCTAATGCAAGAAGTGTTTCCTGGAGATAATAATGTCCTGGCATCAGCATTACATCCATACTAGTGCTGGCTGCTAGTACAGTGACAATGTTTTGAGAGGACTCTGTTTGCTAAAGCTGGCCATTGAAGGTAAAATCTTAATTAGTAATTTTCAAAAAAAGGTTACCTAGAATTCAGAACTTTAACTCATAACAAATTAGATAGATTGGACTAGATTATTTCAATGTCCTTTTGAAAGTGACATCCATTATTTTAGTCCAGTAAGGGTTTTCCAGACAAAAGTTCAGTGCTTCCTCTCAAGTGTCCCAGTGCAGGACAATGTAACTCTGCTCTGAGCTGCAGAACATTTTGTTTTAAAGATTCAAGGCCTGTTCTAAATAGAAATCATCAGGTGGGCCAGGCTGTTGAAGACAAGTCAATTTGAGTCTTGTAGAAAGACACTAGGCTCCTTTCAGAATGGGAGCTTAGATGAGAGAGAAATGGGGATGTCCAGAAAGGACAGGCTTGTGCTTTTGCTCCTTAGCATCTCCAGCCATCTGCAACATATATGAGTTTACCAGGTTTAGCAGGAGACAAGTGGTGGTCATGAACAGCAGAAATGAGCAGTACCAGGCAGCTCCCACTCCAGAAGCAAACTGCAGCAGCTTTGCTGTGGTTCCCACAGATGGAATGCAAGGGAGGAGGAACACCACAGTGACCAGGCAGCATCTGTGTGAACACTGACAACACCCCCTGGTTTAAACAGTAGTTATCACAAGAAAATATGTTTCTGCTTTGTCCTTTCTTGTGCATGACAGAAACAAAAAAGGTTTTTGTTTTTTTTTCCCAGAAAGGAAGCAGGTTTGTTCTGGAATGTGCTGGATCAGGTTCTTCTAAGAACTGAAGGATATATATCTGTGGGATTTCAACATTTTTAAGCCCTTACAGGATATTTGTGCAATATTAATTGTGTCAGTTACAGCACTGCTTTTGCAGCAAGCAGTAAACCCAACGTAAGGAAAGCTGGCCTCATTTGTGCTGTTAAGTCTTTCTTAGAAGCATAAACTATTTGCAAGATCATAACTTCCCTCACAGAGACAATGTTTAATTGGGGAAGAGCTCTCTTACAGGAGTAATATTCTTACTTCAGTTCACATCTGCACAGTATTTTCCTGATCAGGAGATCAAGAGAAAGAGAATCTGAACAACTGCTTCTCTAAGTAATAATGAACAGAGAGCTGTGCAGTAAATCATAATGTTCAATAAAATGAAAAACAAAATTTGGCTAGAGATTAATGACTGGAAAGGGACTTACTGAATTAAATCGGATCAGATGTTCCCTGGAAAAAAATCTGAGATATATTCACAGGGCTCTATGGTGCTGGTTTTGTTTTTCACAAAGGAAGATTTAACTCGATTGTTTTGTAACTATTAAGAATTTCTAGGCCTTGCAGAGTGATCTTAGGGGCTTGTGGGAGAGGACAGGCACTGTCTGGAAATTCTGGTCCCATTCAGGCAGGGGAGGGGAATGAACATGGAACCTTCCTGCTACACAATGCCACAAACTTCTCAAGTGTTGCAGGGGCATTGCATTTATACAAGATAAGGAGGGCTGACTTCAGTTCCCATGTTCAGGGGCAGAGTCATGATTATAGGTCTGCTGCAAAGACTGACATCCCTGAGTTCCCTAAAGCTGTGTTCAAAATGCAGCTGCACCTCTCATGTTCCCTGTTAGGTGGTTTAGGTGCCTCCTCCTTACTGTGTTTTCTCCTATAAACCCAGTTTTAAGTGTCCAGCCCTTCAAATGTTGGCTGAAGACACATATAGGCTCTGATTCAGGCTTTTGAATTTCTCCAGAGACTAAGACCCTCTAAGTCTATCCTCAACTTGGTATTTCACTGCAAGTTTTGCTTGTGACTCCAACCACAAGCAGCAAAACATTTACACTTCAAGAACTGCTCACCAAAGAAACCGACTTAAAACTGCAAATCAGTGATGGGGACCGACATTTCCCGTTGGTTCTGGTGGTTTTTCTAATCAGAGACGTTGCTTGTTTTCTCAAGATCCAGACTCGGTTCATTAATATATCAGATGAAGGAAACCAAAGCTGCATAAATTGTCACTGATCGTGCTAGAGATACTGGAAACTCTTTCCCCTTCAATTAATTTGCTGAACTGAAAGTGAAACAGACCCACAGCAGGTCAGATCAAAAGGCAGGCACGATGCTGAAGGTACTGCACACACCTCCCTTCTCACCTGCTTTCTGCAACCCAGCTGATCTGCAATACTGGGCTTAGACCTGGCCTTGTTAACTTGTGCTTCTTAGGCTTTTGTAAAACATGGACTTAACAACAGTTGCCTAGAGCCAGAAGAAGAGCAGAAAGACTATGCTATTAAAACCTTGAATGTAATACCATTTTAAAATTCATCAAAGAGCTCAGAGCAAATTCTCCAGAGACTGGGGACTTAGTCATCATCCCAGGTTTTTCCAGCTCATTTAGATAATTGCCCTTGAAATAACTGTCTTCTTTCTTTTTTCTTTTCTTTTCTTTTCTTTTCTTTTCTTTTCTTTTCTTTTCTTTTCTTTTCTTTTCTTTTCTTTTCTTTTCTTTTCTTTTCTTTTCTTTTCTTTTCTTTTCTTTTCTTTTCTTTTCTCTTTCTTTTTCTTTTCTTTTCTTTCTTTTCTCTTTTCTTTCTCTCTCTCTCTCTCTCTCTTTCTCTCTTTCTCTCAGTAAGTATTTAAGTAAATAAGCATTCATAGAGCAGGCAGATCAGTTCCACTCCTGCAGAAGGGCAGAAGAAACCTCCAGATACCCACCATGCACGTCTCTGCCTTTCTATAACATGAGCCAACCCCATCTGAGTGCATTCAAAATACTCATCTCACTGTCAGTTGCACAGATATTAGTAACTCATTAGCCATTTTAACAAATTCATGCACTGGCAATATTAATTTTTTATTAAGCATTTTATTAAATAACAGAAGCTGTTTAGAGAATATAATGTGCTATTTATTCCACATTTTAAACTACCCTCAAGGCCTGGAGGGACTCAGTCTCAATGCTTTCCCATCTTCTTGAAAAACTGTATGATTTGCTTACTTCTGTCTTGGTATAAATTCATGCTGTTACCAAGACAGGCAGCCCAAATAGTGTTACATGAGGTTGAACATAAAAACGAAACAATGAGACAGAAAAAAGAGGTTATGTTTCAGATTTTGGTAAAAGATTAAAACTTACATTACCACATACCATTTTATTGTGGGTTTTGTGTGTAACTTCTATCAGAAAAATTCCAAAAGATCAATACAACTTCCCATTAGATTGCCACTGGAAAATGTCAGCATCCATAGGAGTGCATCAACTTTTTTGTGTTGTTTTCCATTGTTGGGGTTTTTTAAAACTTGTTTTCTTCCTCCTAATTTCTCTTCCTCACTGTAGAATTAGAGGTACAGTCTTATACCTGCCCATGGTACAATTCAGGTAGAAATAAGAAGGTCCTCCAGCAGTGCCCTTAGGCATGCAGCATCTTTGGAATAGGTGCTCACCTGTGGAATCAGCACCCTTCTCTCTCTTTTAATCAGTAGGATGAAAGAAGCAGTTTAATGTGTGATTCATCTGATTTTATAGACATCTACTTTATTATCTCTGTTTTAAATTTCTGGTTTTGTAGGATGAGGTGAGAAGCCACCTACTTTTAGTTGTCTGTGTTGACCATATAATCAGTCACAATGAAAGGAGTCTGCAGTGAACAGCCAAGGCAAAGACACTTTGTCAGATACATCCCACTTTTACAGTCTAAAAGTTGAGTCAGAGATCACTAAAGTGGAGGAAAAGAATCCCATTTACATGGATTGGGTTTGGGTTAAGTTGTAAAAGTTTGTTCTGTCACTAACTTTTGAGTTTATCTCATTTTTCTATGTAGATAGGACATGTTTTCAAAGACATAAATATCTTTGTTCATGGATCTGAGCATGACTCACTGTATGGGTAGATACAGACCTGAAGAGAATACTTAGGAACATCTTTCTATGCCTATATTGAGGTTTCTATATGCTTTGTATTTTGGGAAGTTTTCTAAAGACACTTTGATAGTTCTGCATTCTGCTGAAGGACAGTACAGCTGGAGGTATTACTGAGCCAAAATAAATTACATTTTCACAGGGCTGTTAAGTAGAAGAGTGGTACTGCTTGGTGCATGGCAAAGAGGAAGGAATGACAAATACAGCACTGTGAAGGACAGAGCTGTGTCAAGAAAAGCGGGGCTGTCACAAACTGGAGCCTGACAGTCTTGCCTTCAGTCTGCTGTAGCCATCCTACAAATACATATCAATTATATTAACTTCTGTGAGCTGTTCAGATGCCAGGACAATGCATGACCTCATGAGTGCCTGACTAGTTGAAGAAGGTTGGAAGTAGGAGGTGTGGTGCTTGCTTTGCTTGAGTGCTGCCAACTCAGCGTAGAAAAGCTGCTGTAGGAAGGACATGGAATGCTCAAAGGCACCCAAATTTTGTGCAGAAACAATTTGATCTTTAACACAGATGTACCAGGTTTAGTTTCTAATTTTAATGATGACTCCTTCCTAAAAACTCAGACAGAAAATGATTGATCTTGAATTCAGCCCACAGTAAGTGGCTATTGAGAATGAGTTGAGGCAATGGCAAGAGGGCTTGATGTCGTATTCACATTATATTACTAATCCATAATCTATATACCATGCACAGGGTAATTTGCTATAAACTTTGCACTGATGATTAAATAATTAAGCAGTGACTAAACATAGAGGAAAGGTGGGAAGCACTCTTGTGTGTTATTAGCCCCTCACGGTTTTCAAAAGTGGATTATAAGTAACTCAAAATCTTGGACTGTGAATGGCAACCTTGCCATCAAATACAAAAAAATACCCTTGACAAGATCAGTGAAAGCCCTCCAGAGGTCTGAAGCTGGGCAGCAGACACTATGGTTAGCTGCTGCCTCCACAAAATAAATATTGTTCCCTAAGCCCAAGAAAGAGTTGATGGATATTGTCGGAAGTGATCAAAAGGTCACTCTTAAGTGGATACAAGGAGATTTAACTCACAATACCACCATCCTGAAGCCCTTAGACAATAACAAAAGACAGGCTTCAAAGACTAGAAAGTAATTCAGTCTAAATACTTACACAAATCTTCGTCATATATCTGAGTCTTAAAGAAAATTCACCTCTGAAGGAGACTGCAGAAAAAGACCAAACAAGTACCCTTGAGCCCTCTGGCCCTCTCTGGCAATGTGCCCTAAAATCCTGTGGTGGGGATAGAGTAAAAAACTGTTCAGTCTTAGAATTATGCTTTGCAACACGAATTCCAAATCACTGTTCTATAGCATTTACACAGCCCATCCATGATCATTTCATAATCATATGACAATTATATCACATGAGACAGAGAACTAATTTCCATTCTAACAGTAATAACCATCTCCTAAAACTAGGTTCTTTTTAAAT
Organism: Muscicapa striata striata; assembly: GCA_030060385.1. Lineage (NCBI taxonomy): Eukaryota > Metazoa > Chordata > Aves > Passeriformes > Muscicapidae > Muscicapa > Muscicapa striata. Next base: position 2,187,028 of record JAREIS010000046.1, read on the forward strand.
CAGTTGCTATTTCTAAAAGTACCATGCAAGAAAAGGTTTGCATTTTTAAGTTGATTTTCCATACATATTCAAACACAATGGTATATCAAGATGAATAGAAGAAGTCTAATACTTTGCCAATATATTTAAAAGTTTGGTGTAATGACCGGAGAATTAATAACCCTCTCAGCCTGACATCAATCCAGTGCAAAACACTGGAATCAATTCCAGATATTATTTGTAAAGAATCAGAGGAAAGTAATGTAATTTATTACTTTTTTCATTACTCATTGCATGCCAATCAGGATAGAATTAAGGAAAATATATTTTATTTCAAGAAAGCTATCTTGATATTTTTTCAGGATTTAAATTTTCCTGGGGAAAAGAAAAATCTATACCACTTATGTATAACTTATGAACTTTGGTAGCACTTGTGGCACTAAAAAAAATTTTGATTTAGAAAATTAGAATTCTCCAAAGTCAGCATTGTAATGATTGAATAGATTAAAACCTGAGGAACTGACATTCTTGAAAGCCCTTGTAAGTGGGGACTCATCATCAAGAAGATGTCACTGAGCCCTTCAGGGTCACTCCTGGGCTCTGTGCTGGGTTAGTTTTCCATTATTGTTTTCTTTCGGGATTCAGCCCATGCCTGTAAGTGTGCTCATACTTCGATGGTATATTTTAATGGAAGTACCAAAAACACATACAGCTAATTCATGAGGTCAGGATGGACTTCGGTTGCTTAGGACATACTAAAATCAAGTCCAGACAAATATCAAGACAGACAAATATCCTCAGATTTGCTTCCTTGAAGTTTGTTAGACCACATCTTAATAGTGTTATCCAAATCACGGATTAGGGCAAAGCCAAAGAACATATGTTTGTCACATCCTGTTTGGATGATACCAACACAGACACAAGCTGAACAAGCAGATTTTGGCATTAAATGAAAGATATTTTTGTTAACCTCACAGTTGTTAAAGAACATGTCAGTTACCACTTGGACTGAGTAATTTAGCTCCATATTTTGCCCATGAAAGTGTCTTTAATAACCTTTGCAAAATGTGATTTTGAGGACAATCTTTAAATTTGTAATATCTGCTTTTCAAAAGAACATAGATAGAAAAATTACTTGAGTCACTGCTGTTCAAATAACCAGATTATTTTTTTTTTCATTTGCGGGAAATAAGATTTTTCTACCTGCTTTATTTTAAAGCTTTTTGGGATATAAAATCTTTCTGCTCAGTCATTAGCTGCAAATTGCAGAATGAAGAAGTACCCTACAGCATTTCCAGATGAAGTAGTCTGTTTATACAGAAAGCACAAGGCTATAATTACTACATGATCACATTTGTATATCAAGGTCAGATTTCTGTGATTCATGCTATTGTTTGGACATAAAGGGAGTTGATTTTCAGCATGGTGGTGCACAACTACTATTGTTGTTATATCAGTGACTGTAGAAACAATATTAACTTTTGCTTGTTTGAGTTTTTCTAGTTAGGCTAACTCTAGTTCAGGCATATGAGAAAATTGGCTGGCTAGTATTTGCCCTAAAATAGTCATTAGTCTTGAAAAATATGGATTTATATTATTGTTACTCAGGTCATATAGTCTATTATGAAAGAAAAAAAAGTCCTCTAAAAAGCAAGATAAAATAGGTCATTAAATTACTTGCGCATGAAATCACATAGTTTATTTAAGCAATATCAAATGCAGGTAATTAAAGAGTGTAAAAAAAAATTCCTGATATTTCCCTCTCCTCTGCAAAATCCTTGCATAATGTTTTTCTTGATTATCACCCAATATATTGGCAATTTTTATATTCTCTTCCTGAGAATTCATTAGCTTTCCACAACATTTACCCTGTTCTAAAACCTTAAAAATATAGGGATTCAACTCATTATACTTATTAGTTAAGCATTAGGATTAGTCAAGCACTTAGATTGTACCAATTAATTCAATATAATTGTATGTATTTATAACAAGCACAAGAACAAATGCCTTCCTCACCTAAGGATTAATAGAATCTGCTATTGTATTACTGTATTGTGTTGAGTTGTCACCCAGCTGCCATTAATGTCACCCTGTTCTTAGCTAGGCCTCCTCCTTGCTTAAGCCCCACTAGACTCTCTCATTTCAGGTGTAGGTGTTTCTGGGTGAAAGGCAATCATATTTCTCCAGTTTTCATTGTTCTCCATATGTTCTGGGCTCTTACATTTCATATTCACTCCCTGCTCCCACTCACATACTGTCATATATAAGGATTTTCCACAAATCTGGTAATGTTATCTCCACATAGCCAGGGATGGCTGGGGAGCATTGGTTTTGGTTTTTTGGGGGATGAAAAGAAGACTCAAAATACCATCTTGACACAGCCCAAATTCTACAACTGTCATTGGGTCATGGGTTTCAGAAAAGCTGTATTTAGCCTCAAAAGACTCTTTACCCAGATAAATGACTCTAATGAGCATATGACTTGAGAAACTTGCCATCTGAATGATGCCCTATTAAATTGTCCAAGGTCACTGAGTCAGTGTCGAACTCACAAGCACTTTCATCACTGGGCCACCATTCCCCTCTCTAGGAGAGCCACATATGCTTCCTTCTCAGTGTTGTTTCTCATCAATCAATGATAACTTCAATCAACTTGGTTTCTTTATAAATATTTTTCTGGATTTCTTTGATATTTAATTTATTTGCTGATTGCTCTTGTATCAAGAGGCCCCAAAATTAGTAGGAGACCTAGAAAGGGAATATAATCATTCTAAACCACTGAGATCTAACCAAAAATGCTCATAATGCCACTTATAGCAAATGAGCAATTAAATAATATTTAGTAGCTTATTATGGCAGACATAAAGAGATTCTGTAACTTTTAGACTTATGAAAAATAAATTGTCGTCCATTTAAAATTTTGTCCAATGCCAATCATGGCTACTTGTAAACTTAGGTCAGCATCCAATTTGGAAAGTAATGAGCCATTATATACTTTTTATTTCTTGCTTTGATTTGAATAACATAAACCTATCATGATGGTGTCTTTTTTTGCCTAAGGAGATGAATAATATAATTAAAAGGAAGAGGTATGCTGTAAAATTAAAGACCCATGTCATCATGGGTTGAGTCACATCCAGGGTTGCCAGTGGCTATGGGTTTGTTGTAAGATGGTGGTATTCAGTTGTCTGCCAGGAGAGGCCTTTCCCAATCCACAAAAACACAGTGCAGTTCCAGGGCTGCCTTCTAACAACTTTTTCCTGCATGTAACACAATATTCAAGGATAATATTCTTGATTTGAGGCGGATACTCCTACTCTTGCACATTTCAAATCAAAGGACACACCTCCTTGTTATGAGCAGTGCCTGTTATCATTTCTCCTCCTATACTGCCAAGCTGGTGACACACCTGGTAAAATCTCAGATCCTTTCCAGCCAGCATGTAAAAATCTGAAATCTGCTGGTAAAAAAGATGTCAAACCCTCTTAATAATAAAAGAGCTCTTGAACAACATCACTTGAAAGTATCCTAAAGGCTCAGAAACAGAAGGGAAAAGAGAGATACTAACATCCCATCCAAACACTAGTATGTCGCAATTTTTAATTTAATCTCATATGTCTTGGAGACAGGGATTTTTCTATGTTATTTTTAATGTTAAGTGTTGGAAAACCTCCAGACCCACATGACATATCTGGAAACACAAAACAAACAGGACAAACCTCATAAACAAACTACAGCAGTCTCTGAGGAAATAGGTCAACAGGCGTAACAAGGCTTCTCTTAGACAGAAGGTTAAAAAAAATACTCATAGAGAAGGATTTGTGTTTTTCCTCATGGAGTCAAGAAATAAAGTGGTGTGCTTGAATGAAAATGGACAGATTGGTTAATCAAAGGGTGTAATCTGGGGATGGCCTCTCTCCCACTCCCCTGCTGCCTGGGCCCCTCTGTTTGACTCTCACCTCGTCCTTATGGGTCCTTGTCACCTCTCCCATGTGCCAGCTCACTCAGTCCGCATCTCTCTGTCTCATGGGGCTTGTCCCAGCCTCCATGCTTTACCATCTCATGGCAATGGCTTCTGTGTAGTATTCTCCTTCCCAGCATCCATATCTGGCCTCAAGCCCCTGCCAATCTTTTTCCAGCTTCTATCTTTGGACCAAACACGAAGATCAGCCCAGAATGTCCCAAAGTGAAAGGTATTTGCCAGCCCTACTCACCTGCTCAGGGCTCTGTAGCATGTCTAGCACCTTTCTTTCTGCACAGCAATGTAATGGCAGAAAAACCTGAAGAAAAACTGTAAGTCCACTTGTCCATATCCTGCTGTGACTGTCTCCCCACACCCTCCTGCCCTGTCTACATGCAGGATTACTCCCTGTCAGAACACTTCTTGTTCCCAGTCTCTTTATCCTTCAGATCTTATCTCCATCTTCCAAAAAAGATCAGTCTGGTGCACACACCTGACACTGAAGTTTTCAGCTTGGATGGATAGACTGAAGTTATATCAGAAAACAGGGTCTTCTGAAGTGTCAGACAACTTGGACAGGCAATGTTACCAGGACTGCACTCAGTGCAGGCTGACTGAGTAGTTGCCACATTGAGTTAGAGAGTTTTCCCAGCTAGCTGAATGAAGCTCTCCTCTAGCAATTTTTAACAACGTGTTCTTTTTCAGGTAATTTCTAACGGATCAGTTTACCACAGTGAAACTTACAATATTAAATGCAGCAATCAAAAAATGTAAGATAAATTTCCATCACTGAAGAATTAACACATATTCTTTCAAACTGACTGTTTAAATAAGTGACTTTGTCAGTCCCATACTTTTGGTCAGTTTTACTTACTTGATCTTTTCTCCTCATCTAGGTAGGTTTCTGGTTGTGACAGATGAGACATGAGATCTTCAGCATCCAGGCTTTCAAGTTTTTCTTCAAGAGATTCACTATGGAATCGGTAAGAAAAACAAAAGACATAAATATAAATAGCTAGTTTAAAGAGTAAAAAACAGACCAGATATTTTATCAATTCATATCTGCCAGTGAGGTTTTTTTCTGCCTAATTCCATTTCAGACTTTACTACAGTGGGTGTTCCTCAGAAAAAGTCCAACCTATTGATCCTTTCAAGGATCAAAAATTCCAATAAATCAGTAAATCCTCACAAAGCATTGACCACCTGAGCAATCATTGGAACAAACACTAACATGTATTACATAGTTTGCTTTGCTTTCATAGATTTCAAAGCTGGAAGAGGGGGGCAGGGTATACAAAGGACATTGTAACTCCTTTCAACTAATTTAGATCTGGTAACTGATGTTGTTTTAACTTTGAAAACAACAAATCTCTCAGATAAGCCTGAAAAATCTATGGCAAGATTTGTACAGGGGCTTGAAAAGAGGAGGGACTCTCATCTTTGCATGATGTAAAGTGCTGAATAGCACACAGTTGTCTAAATATGCTTTTGTTTATTCAGTCTCTGGATGGGTGAGTTCTCTTGTTTTAAAGTTTCCACTGTCTTTCACTGAACCACTAAAAGTTACATTTGGATTGCCTGACTTGAATCCCCTATATCAACAATACTGATGGTTAAGGCTGAAGTTTTCTTTGTACTGGATGCATGGGCTGGAGCTACCCTGGTACAAGTCACTGCTCCCTCTGTGACCACAGAGCAGTGTGGGACTTTCATCCTTTCTTCCTCCCTGGGGAAATCAGTTGACCATATTGCAGTCCAGACCAGCCAAGAGGGTGAATCACTGCTGCTGATCTTCTCAAAACTGAATAAATCCTCCTTCGGCACATTTGCTTTGTCACATGGCCACACATATTTTTCCTTTTTGAGTCCACAAGGTCTTAAATAAGCAACAGTTCAGAAGTCAGTCATATTTAAAAAAATATAGAGCTATTAAGATGGACATTCCTGTTTGATTTTGAAATGGCACTTACATTTTTATGCCCTACTGCGCCTAGATTTCTTTGAAGGAATAAAATAAAACACAACCACCAAGAAAATAAGTAGTGCTAACATCCCTGAAGATAATGAAACCAAATTTCCTACAGATCTGTCTTCACTGACGCTCCTGAGGAGGTGCAAACCATCATTCAAACTCTTCCCATGACTGGGACATTTAGGGGATCTTTCTTCCACACTGGTTAACTTGACAAAGAACAAGGTGACACTGAGCCTTTCCTATTCATAAGGATAAGAAACATTTTTTTCCCCTGCTCATTTTTACTTTCCCGCAAAACTTTTAGGAACTGAAGATTTTTGACATCTTTCCTGCTGCCCTTTTAAATTTTCTGTGATCAGCATTGCTTTAAAAAAAATCCTCAGAGGCAGAACAGATGAGCAGATGGTCACCCTCTACAGTAGTCAGTGGAGCGCCAGTTAACTTAGGAAGCTGCAAGCTCAAATTCAGTGGTTAAAAGTAGAAGGAAATGAGTAATCTGCAAAGGGAGCTGCTGTGATGGACCTGAAATTCTGAACTGCTAAATTTCATTTTAGCACCATGTGAACTCTGGCCCAACAGAAATTTGGTACACACAGCAAGACCAGTTTCCAAAAACTTCCATATAGTTATCTGTCATCCTGGGTTTCACCAGAACCCTATGACTTCAACATTCAAACATCTACATTAATAAAACCTGTAAGTCCTAATTTTAAATATGAGTAATTTTGTTTGAGCATAAAGGAGACATGCCTCAAATTATTTCAGATCTTACATATTGTTAAACATTCTGATTTCCTTAATAAAACAAACAAATATGCAAACAGAAGAAACACAGACAAAATAAAACCAAAAGGCATCACTCCTGAATTGAAAATTTCTTATGCTACTTTCAAGTCTAGAGCCAAGTGATGCATCCTTGAAAACAGTAGCTTATACAAGGGAAACACAGATGTGCTAATACGTTCAGTGGTTGCAAGGACCTTTTTTATAACATCCAACATCTGCAGATTTATTTCCAGCCTTTCTCTAATGAGATGCTATTTAGGAAATTATGAGAAATAAAGTATGTTCAAACAACACTCTAAGTCAGCATTTAAACTTCAACTCAGTAGACCCATATGCATTCTTGTCTGCAAACTGTGTCTTAGCAAAGCATGTGTAAAGCACAAATGACTTCTGTTTATTATCAGGGGGGTCTTTGTCCCTCTTTTTTCACAAAGTAATGCTAATAAAACCATAATATAGAGGGAGAAGTCAAACCCACAAACCCAGATCTTTCTGATTTATATTTTCACAGCATTAACAACTAGTAGAAAGAAACACTTTCATTTATCTGCCAACCTTTTTTGTCTGTCCAAAAATTGCTGACAAAATTGAAACTCTTACAATAAAATGCATATTAAAAATACTATAATACGTGATATAGAAAATGTATATTTAAAAAATATTTAGTTCTGATACAGCAGTGTTCAGCTGTGCTTTCACATAGAAAAAAAATGTAATTGCATTCCACAGATAGAGAAATTATGCACACAGAGATCAGTTGCCATGTCAGAGCCACGAGTGGCAGCTCAAGGACATGTTCCCAGGTCTACAGAGCCTTTATTTCATTCTCCAGCTGCTTCCCAGGTTCATTTTGGTTTGAACCTTCATCTTCACTGCAGGCAAAACACCGCATGTTGCCATCAGCATGCACTTAGCAGCTTTGGCAGAACCAGAGATGTGCCTGGTAATGACACAGCCATATCGTTTCCAGAGGGAAATAGAAAATATTGAAATGTTTGCAATGTGGGTTGAAGCTTTATTTCATTCTCTTTTTATTTTGGAGAGCCTGCTATGCCAGCTGCCCTGCAACATGTTCATTTCTGCAGTATCACGCTCTGATTTTAGTCATTGCTATTTCTCATATTTAAAAAAAAAAAAAAAAAGAAAAAGAAAAAGAAAAAAAAGCAGCTACTATGGCTCCTTCTTTGGAAGGACTCTTACTTCTCTCGTTTCATTTAGAGTATCCCTTCATGACATATTGGCTTCATCTTGTCCTTTGCAATCCCACTGGCACAGCCTGCTCTCATGCCAACATGTCTGCAGTGCCCTTCCCAACAATCCTTCAAAGGTTTGCTCAGTGTCAGGAATGCAAGGATAACTGTACCCAGGTTTCCCTGTGGTGTTTGTCAGCCTCACCAATGCAGTGATGGTGGGTACTGCTGGAACTTACCTCCCTCATGGTCAGCAGTTCTTGCCTGACTATCTCTGTGAGTAATGAGCAGGCTCATAGTTTCACTTGGGCAAGGGTTAATGTCAAACCTGTGAGTGGCTCCACTGATAGTTTTCTTTTCCATCAGCACTTTTAAGAGTTTGTTATCTTTGGACTGTCCAAAAACTAGTCCATATAGAAGAATATACTGCTGTGCTTTTATATTCTGTAGATGTTGTAAGAGCTGTGTTTGAATCTGTTGTCTCCTGACACACAGAATCATAGAATCATAAAATATCTTGAGTTGGAAGAGACCCACAGTGTCACTGAGCTCAACCTCTGTTCTCGCCCAATAATCCCACCATCTGCCTTGTGAGCATTGTCCAAGTGCTTCTTGAACTCTGTCAGGCTTGGTGCTGTGACCACTTCCCTGGGGAGCCTTTTCCAGTGCCCAAGCACCCTTTGGGGAAAAGATCTTTCCGTAATATCCAATCTAAACACCTAAGCTCCTGTGGAGCTCTCACACAAGCTCCAGCCATTCCCTTGGGTCAGGTCTCTGGGCACCAGAAAGAAGAGGTCAGTGTCTGCCCCTCCACCTTGTGAGGATGTTGGAGATCACAATGAGGTCTCTTCTCAGCCTCCTCCTCTCCAGGTTGAACAACCCAAGTGACCTTAGCTGCTCCTTGTATGGCTTCCCCTCTAGACCCTTAATATGCATCATTACACTTCCTATGAACTAAAGTAAGGTTTCTTAAAAGAGCACCTCTAACAAAAAACAAAAAAACAAAAAAACAAAAAAACCCAAAAAAACAAAAAAACAAAAAAAACAAAAAAAACAAAACAAAAAAAAAATTCAGTGAAATAGAAATACCAAATTCAGTACACCTGTAACAAGGAAAGGAGCATGTCTGTCCTGAGCCTACTGTCCCTTGCTGCAGGTGAGCATTTTGCTGTTTTCTCTTTGGAGAATGCAGAGGTGGCAGGGGAAGAGCCCATTGCTTGTTGTTGTTACTGGGAGCCTGGAATGCCATTACGTGTTTGTCTGCTTGACACTTGATCTTGCATGACAAAACCAAAAAACAAAGGCAAAACTGAATCAGCAGATTAGTCAGCTTAATCTTGTGTAACTTAATGCTGCACTTCATTTTCAGCACTGTTATTTTCAGCTGTCCTTTGCGTTGGTTATTTGAGTTTCCTTATTCAGCCAAGCTACTTGCCCAGGACATTCAAGTAAATAAGATGCAAAATATATAATTCAGCAAAATATTTCTGATGTTTTGATTTAATCTCATTTCATTTTGTCCACACAGCGTTAAAACCACAAGAACTTAATGCTACTAAAATGTCATTTATAATGAGAACACAATGGGCTCTCTTTTTGCTATCATTTGAATATTGAAAGAATGCGAAAAGAACCTTCTGTTTAAGCCACTATTGTAAGTGCTAAAAGGTTTTTAAAATAACATGTAGTTTCTGAGACATTTTCTATCTCATTTTAAATACCAGATGAAGACAAATGCTGGGAGATGCCAATATTAAAATTGAAATCAGCTGATTCCTGCATTCAAAACAGTCACAGCAGCAGCACAAAGTTTCTACACAGCTCATGTAGTTTATAAGCCACATTGGCAGATACTGTCCTTTAAAAAAACACAGAATTGCAATCAGCATGTTTGCTGGACCTGGATTTTGGTTTTCGTCATGTTCAGCAGTGTGACATAGGCAAGAAGTTTTCTTTTACTGGAAGTTACCTGACTGTTCTGTTCCAATAACACAATCATTTCAAAGGTTTGTTTGCAAATGTCAAAGCCAACAGCCTTCTTTCTCAAGCAGAAGCACTCTGCAGTTTACCATGTAAGTTCCCTTCAAGCAAATTAGCACCAGCCACAATGTGTGATGTAGGCTTCAGTGTTTAAAATAGACTTTGCCTTTTCCTGTGAGTACATCATGCACTTATGTGATATTAAACGTGCTGCAGGTTAAAATACATAATTGTTACATTTTGTACAAGGCTGTCAGCCCTCAGACCTTCCTCCGAGAGAACACAGCTCCGGGAGGTGAAATGTCTCCTGACTAAACATTTCCCGCTGAAGTACAAAGTGATGATGTTACTTGTCCTTACATAAATGGGGTGGTTTTGCTTAGCAAAACAAAACTATGAGAGTTCCATTAACAAAGCAAAGTTTACTGAGTTTTAGCATGTGAGAGATTCCAAAACCAAAAGCATAACTCATCCTGCTGAGATTCTTGTTGATTTGAAGCTTCTTTTATCCTCTAAGCCCAGCATCCAACTCAAATGAGACAAGCCGATATTCTAGGACTTATGGCCATAAATATAAATAAGCCTTTTTCATTAATTTTGTCAGAAGTCATCTGAAAATAAAACTATAAAAATGTAGGAACAGCAATTTACCATATAGATGTTTTCTCAGGGAACCTCAAATTATCTTTATCAGGTATCAAATGCCATGGAAATCTGATGTCACAGTGATCTCATAAAGTGAGTTAGGATCAGGAGGAGGGTGGAAAGTACTGCTGACTGCTTTGTCTAGCTGAAATGGATGAATCTAACACCAAACCACAAACTTATTCAGGACAGCAGTATAGTAGAGAAACATAGCCTAAGGATATTTTCCTGATGAATTTTAGCATACCACTACTTCTGATGCTATTTGCTGCTGAGCTGGTGACACCCTCCATGTTTGTGGAGATGCTAAGGAGCATAAAAAGAACAACTATATAGCTTGCTAAGAAAAGCATTTCAATAATTTGATGTTTTAATTAAACACGACTGTCTATCATAAAATCACCACTTTTATCTGCAGTAATAGCCAAGGTGGGAACCTTGCAAGTCAAGAAATTAGTGTAGTTGTAAATCTGTACTTGCAAAAAGGCATCATCATGTTCATACTTGAGAATCAAAACCCCCTGAATTTGACATGTGAGATCCTGCCATGACTACACCTGTACTAATCAAAAGGAGTCACTGCATTCCACCGTTGTGCACAGTGATTTCCTTCTCCAGCTAAAACTCACTTCACTGCCACACTGAGAGGCTGCAAATGGCCCTGGAGGCAGCTAGTCTGAGCATGCTTGACAACACACTGGTGCACAGCCAGGGACTTAGGTCAAGCTTGTTTCCAAAAACCAAGCAGCAACCACCCCCGAGTTTGCATCTGTGAGTTTGCTTCCTATGCAGCAGGGAAGTGTGACCTCAGGGTGGTCCTGGGGCGGCTCTCTGCAGGCAGCATAATCACATCCCACAGGAGATTCACCACCAGCTTCAGCCTAGATGAGGTGTTGATACCCTGAAGAACTGACTTTGCATGACTAAAGCTAGACAGCCACAAACACAGCAGGGCCACAAGCTCATCTCTCTGGCTCCTTATCTATAGTGGAAAGATAATTTTGCTGTTCTCTACCTCATTGCTGTGTGGTTTCAATAGTTTATTGCATTGATGTGAAGAGCTATGCAAGTGCCCTGTAGCTCTTCACCTCTGGCACATACTGGTCATGCTGCAAAGTTCACAATGATGACAACATCATCACCTGTTCACTCCTGCTCAGCTCCTGTAAGTGAACTGATGACCTCAATCTAAACATAAGCTGTCTAAATACTATAAAATGAAAAATACTATCATTCCTATTCAGTTTATTGCACAACATCTGTATTTGTAGTTTGCCATTGCTACGTTCGTTAGCCTCTCCCTAAGCATGGTGAGTGTCACTAGTACTGCAGAATTATTGTCAGTTTGCTGTAATTAACTCTTCTGTTTGCAATCACAATAAAAGCCAGGGAATCAAGTGGATTTGTAGACTGAATCACTGGGTGGGTTGGCAAGACAGCACAACTTCCTTGACTGTGATGCTTCAGCAGCAAGGAGTGATTTCCAGTGCTGTCTGCATGATCCTCACTGGAATTAGCTTGTCCAGGCTGGACAAGATGTATTCTACCTCACAATACCAAGAGGAGTGAGATAAGCATAAGTTCATTGGCAAACCTTCCATGAGAAAAAGGCCGTGGTACAGTCTCATCCAGGATCTAGCACAGACTAAGATTGAGTTACAGCAGACGCTGTGACATATAACTTTCACACTTTGATGATTATTCTTTGACATTTGTGAAGTGAAACAGTGATTTCAGTTGGTGACAATTTATAGAGAGGTGCATCTTACAAATTTAGAATTGAATCTCAGATACTGATCGCAACTCAAAACAGGAAACATGGTTAAATCTGAAATTCACTAAATGCTATTTGAAATACTTATATAATTTGACTAGTTTAAACATTAGCACATTTTTGCAGACAGCTTGTATAATTTATTTTTTATTAACATCACATTAATTACCTGATCTTGCTTCCAGTGAGTTTAAGTGAAAATAATCCAAGTCTAAAGAGGTCATGCCTATAGGACTATTTTCTCTAAAAACATTTGAATAGGGGAAGGGGAAATGCTGCTTCTAAGCAGCAAAACAGAGCACTGTATTCTCTCTGACAGAGTAAACAATTTCAGAACTGTCAAAAACAGAGCAAAAGGCAATTATGATCTTCCTTTTTCATTTTTAGGCCTTGTGCCATTCTCTTTATTTACCAGTATTCTTCTGTATTTATTCTACTTCTGATACATTTAATATGTCTTTTTAGAAGACAACATTTTCCTGATGAGGAAACACAAAAGCTCAGCTACATTTACTCTTTGCTCTGCCTTCACTTCTGTCATTCTTCACTGCTACAGTTTCCCTGGCCTGTCTATACCTTTTCTTAGTTGAACGTGCTCTTCAATCCTGTAGTTTAAATATTCACAAAAAAGTATAAAGAAATTTATGTCTCTAGCAGTATGTGCAGCTACAATCCAGAGATTAATGGTCAAGCTCAATAACTTCAGCCTAAAGAACAATTCAACACTAACAGGAGAGTACCCAATTAATTAAACCAGTTTGTCCATCAATGTGATGGATTTATCCTCACTTGAAATCTGCCAGCAAGGGATCAGGAATCTTCCTAATGTCAACACTGTGGCTGACCTGCAGACCACCAGTCTGGCCCAAGAACAGCTGTGTGACAGCCCATGATTGATGTTCAGCAGGAAATTGCAGGGGATGACCACAGAGACCCTGCTTGGCCCTCGGGCCATATCCCTCACCCATCCAGTTTCCAAGCAGGCTAGGCCAAAACAGCTCTTCTGGATGTTACCAACAGCTCTTTCCTGGCCCAAACTCCCAGACAGTTCTTTCCTTTCCATACTGCTTTTGATGCCACCAGCCACTTTTATCTTCTTGGTCTCTCTTCCTCCTCCACTGCTCTTACGAACACGATCATCAATTGATTTTCTTCCTACCTCTCCCTTCGCTTCTTCAGTGCTTCATTTTTTTTGCCCAAATTCATTTTTCAGTGCAACTCCCACACAGTTCTTTTCTTGGCTTCCTCCTCCTCTTGCCTACTCTACCTTTCAGAGTCTCATGACGTTTAACAATCATCTCTACGAGCTCAGAGCCTTTGTGCCAGAAAGCTGCATCACGTGAAGCAGCAGCAGCAGCAATCACATGGCCATATGGAGGGCTTCTACTAAGGCAATGAAATAACAGACACATGTTCAGGCAGGACCATTGCTCTGGAGTATTGGTCATATTTTTGCTGACAGAACTGCAGAGAAGTCTTTTTTTATAGGTATATTCAAATCAGGTATCTCCTTTTCATCCCTACTCAGGCACTGCAGTTTTTAGGTGATACTGTCAACTATTTTTGAGTTGCACAGGCATTTTATTAGAATTACATACAAAACCATGTACAAGCCTAAACACATTGCGACGTGGTAGGCACTTATACAGAGAACACAAAATCCTTTGAAATGGATACAGCCATGTAATATTGCTCATGCTCAATTGTTCACAATTGAGAATATTTCCCATTCCTGAATGGCCTAGCTTCTGTGGGGAGAATCTCAAATACAAGGAGGAGGAAATCACACAGTATGACGAAATAAATGACACTAATGCAGCAGATTACCACAATTACTTGAGCCTCCTGAGACAGCCTTCTTTAGAAAGGAACATATGGGACCCCAAACATAAGCTTTTAAAAAAAAAAAAAAAAAAAAAAAAAAAAAAAAAAGGAAAAAGATAAAAATCATTAGAGCTGTCTGTCTGTCAGTTCCCTGGGTTACAGGATGCAATAATGGATAAAGGACATGTTAACTATTCAGAAATACTGCTCGTGAGCGGACACCGAGCTGCAAACCCGCGGGCCAGGTCCCGGGCCAGCGCTGGGCTGTGTGACCCGGCCGTGGCAGCACTGACACAGCTCTGCTCTGGAAAGGCTCAGGGACAGAACTAGTAACGCAAAATCGGCAGCACCAACTTCAAGGGCTTCTCTGAATCATAGCAGGACTTCTTCAAAATTAACTGAGTCTAGGGAGCGTAAAGCCTAGCGGCGGCGGCACGATTCCTCGGCTCTGCATCACTGGCCGATGGGGCTCCGACCGGCTCCGACGGGCTAAAGGAAGGGAAACAACAAGCAATAGACCCTGACTCGCCCTAGGGACTCCCCGGCCCGGGAGCGGACCCGCAGCCTGAGGGGAGCACGGTCCCACCCCGCTGCCAGAAGGCTCGAGAAGCCCATTCTCCCGCTTAGGGACAGTACCGCAGCCCGGCACTCTCCGACCTTGTCAGCTTCCACCAAGAGCCCTTTTTTATGACAAGAAAACGAAAGAGCAGCAGCCGCCCCCCCAGAAACCGCGGGGCCGGGGGAGGGGAGCGGCGGCCGCGCCTGCGCGGAGCCGTTTCCTCCTTGTCGCGCGCAGCGGCGGCGGGCGGCGCGTGCCCGTGAGCGCGGCCCCGCGGCCCCGCCGCGCCCGGCCCGGCCCCGCCTCCCCCGCCCGGGGCGCAGCCCGAGCCCGCACAAGTCAGTGCTCGGCGCGGGCGGGAGCGCAGCCGGCCGGGGGCGTGGGGGTCGGCGCGGGTGGGGAAAGGGGCTGAGCCCGGCGCGGTCGCCGCTCCTCCCGCCGCCCTCCCCGCAGCGCCGCGGCGGGGCCGGGCTGGGCTGCTCGGAGGCGGCCGCGGAGCGCTCCCCACCGGCGGGGCCGAGCGAGGGGCGCCGTGCGGGGGCCTCTCCCCTTCACCTCCTGCCCGGAGGAGGAGGGGGCGGCCGGGGAGAGCCTGGATGTAGAGGGCGAAGCCTCAGCCTCCCTCTGCGGCTCTGGTGCTTTGATGCTGCGGGTCTCTGCTGGCTGTTAACATCTTCTTCCCTCTGGTTTTTTATTTTTTTTCGTTTTCTTCTCCCCCTCCGCCCCCGCCTTTCCCCTCGAAACTTGGCTTCCCCTCTCTCCGGTTGTGTGTGCCCGGCTTCTCCTGGGCTTTACCGGTGGGGCAGGATCATGCCGGACCAGATCACCGTGTCGGAGTTCATCGCCGAGACCACAGAGGATTACAACTCCCCGACCACCTCCAGCTTCACCACCCGCTTGCAGAACTGCAGGAACACGGTCACGCTGCTGGAAGAGGTAAATCGTCTACACCCCATCCCCTGTTTTTTATCCTTTCTCTTCTTTTTTTTTTTTTTTTTTTTTTTTTGTTCCTTTTTATTTCTTCTTTTTTTCTGTATGCCTTTGAGAGAGCATCAGGGACGGGGCAGCACCACCCGCCCAAATCCACAGGAGCCAGAGGCGTTGGTATGCATGTAATCTGCTCTTTTAATTGTGGGACTTTGCCCTTGTGTTGAGCTAGTTACTGAAAGCTTTCCTGCTCTGGCGTCTCAAAGATTAGTGCGTAAAGCAGCCAACTTAAATGTTGCTGTGGTACTTCTCGGTGTTTTCAGTCTTGTCAGTTGTTGCAGTAGTAAAAATGGGTGAATGTTGGGATTTTTAGAGGGAAGTTGAAGGGTGAGTTTTGTTTGGGAGCGTTAGTAGAGGTTTTCCCCAGCCACTCGTTACATCAAGTAAGCACAGAACTCTGACTGCAGAAATCTGCCAAGGGAGATTTGGTTTAAGAAATGAGGTAAGGATGAAGAGATGAATGTAGAGTGAGGGAAATAATATGAAAACAAAATTGGTGGAAGGAGAGGAGCATAATAATGCAGAAGAGATTATACAGTCTCAGCACTTCAACCTTGAAGCCTCAGTGCTGGGGTTTTTTCGTGCTTGTTATGAGCATCATTTAAATGTTAGCTCTGCTCTGCTGTCAAGAAATAGGACCGTGAAAATGGATAAACTTCCAGAGCTGGTTTCCGAGGAATATCAGTCCACTGCTTCCTATTTGAGGTTTCAGAGTGATTTCCTATGGACTAGGTCAGTGGTTATGAGGAAATGTCTTCCAAATGACTAAAACAAGACTGTGTAGCTCTTCTCTTGCCCTGTGCTTGCTTGAAGGTACAAGCGTAATGACGCTGAAAGAAGACAGATTTTTGCTATTGTTGCATAGGTTGCAGTTAGTTGTTGTTTTAGATTATACACTTAGTTCACCAAGTATTTGTCGATTCCTCAGGAGCCAGTGTGTTTCTAGGAGATGGATTTAAGAGAGTCTTTTAGTTCTGCTGAATGTGTTGGCATGAGCAAAACATTTGGTATGCAAGGAAAGAGTATTAATTATTTAATTATGGTGTTTGCCTGATAGTCTTGGGTATGGAAATATAATTCCACATTATTCAGATCAGCTAAAGTTTTAAGAGAAGAACTGTCTCTGTTCAAAATTGTAACAGTGCTGTTGACTAGAGTGATTGTAAGCTTGCATTTAAAATTACGTATTTTATTTTTATTATGTAATCTAGATTAACGTCTGTAACTTTTCCATAACTGTAACTGGTTTAGTTTTTGTTTTTTTCTCTTGTAACTAAGCCATGGCCACTGATAGATTTGTCAAAAATCAACCTGTTAGGTTTGTGTTTGACAGAATTGCTGCCACCTGGTCTTAACTATGTGGCATAGGTAAAACCATTGATATGCATTTTAGTACAGTTGACAGCATGCATAGGGTTAAGTAAAAATACATATTTTGTCATCACTGGAGACTTACTTCTAGGATAAGAATACAGTGTAATGCTTTCATGGTTTGGGAGATACATCAGTGCAGGCTGAATGTGATAATGCTTGTCCAAAGAGAAACAAAATAGAGCAGATAAATACACAGTGTTCTGAACTATTTGTGTGGACTGTGTGTATTTTAGAAGTTTTTATGTCAGATTTGACAGCAATAAATCAGAGGAATAAAGAATGGTGGGTGCTTCTGGTTGTGTTGCTCTTTGAATTTCTTTTGTTTGTATAACTGTTGTATGTGCCCTGTTTAAACTGATTGCAGTTTAAACTGGACTTGTTTTTCATATCTTTTTTACTATCTGTAGATACAAAAAAGCTTTATTTGGTGGGAAACAAGCTTTAAACAAGCTCTACTGTTACACGTGCAAAAAATCTGCAACTCTCTCAAATTTATAGTTATTAATTTGCATGGGGAAATGCAGACAGTCAGGATGTGGCTAGCAAAAGTCTCCTTTGGAGTCTTTGTGTATGCAGGCTACAATTACAGTGAAGACAGAGTTTTGCTGCTGCTACTTTCCAGCTGGGTTGGTTTCTGTACACCTACTTACCTAAAGCTGTGCGTTCTGTGAAACACAAGATTGAAAATGAATGGTGAAGTGGGTGTTCTGTAGCTTCTGCTGCTGTTGTTGATGTGTCGTGGATGACCTAAGAACTCCTCACTTAGCTCCTGAACGTCAATGTTGAGCCTGCTGTGTTAAGGCAAAGGGGGTCATTCCATCCTTGCAGCTATTTGATTTTTAGCTGAATATTGCATCTGGGTTGGAGCTCTCTGAGCTTTTGCAGGCAGTCAGGCTCCATGCTGTTATGGCGCTGCTGCCTGAAGTATCTTAGGTCGTTATTTTACAGATAATTTAATTCAGCACAATCTGCACCTGCCTCAGTGACTACAGTGACTATAGTTTGTGGATTAACTAATTATTTTCTTTATTTTAAGTATGGTTGCAAACTGGAGCTATTTTCTGAACAGAAATGGAAGGGAAATTAAACAGATTTAATAAAAGTTAGCTCTGTGTCCCAGCCTCTCAGTCCATTGTAATTCCTACTGTAGCTCAGATCAGTGGCTAGATCAGAAACGCCTTTTCATAAAAAATGTGGCAAAAAAGAAATGTTTTGGTGTGTGGATGCCTTAACCTAGTTCCCTGAAGTTATTAAAAAATTGTGAACTTACTGTTCCTGCATCACAACTAACAAGTTTTCTGAAATAACAAGAAGTGATGAACTGATTTGCTGATTTTCTCACTTGCTTGTCCATCAGTAGGGCAGTCTGTTCAGCTGGGTAATTGCTACATATTATCTCCTAGTTACAACTCTTTCCCTAATATAATTAAAGTCATTTTCAGAGGAGATTTTGTTTCAAGTTAAATGCAATTTTGGAACAAGTTTCAACTGAAAAATCAGACCGGACGTGTTCACTGACTCTGATAGTTTGCATTCAGTAAGTTTTTAGTGGAAGGCCCAGGAAAACACAAAGGCCTACCTCACAAAATGAGAACCATGGTAGTGCTCCTCCAAAAGACTTCTCTGTTCTCAACTCATTAAAAAAACTAAAGATAAAACAACATCCTCCACCCAAACTTTATTTAAATCTATGGTATTATTAGCAAACACAGTAGTAAGAACATGCTGCTCTATAGCAGTTTATTGATAGGAAGGTTTCATGCTATGTTGTTTGCAACTACTGAAACTTAAAAGATTTACAAGATTTTTTTTACTTTTAAGAGACCAAGTTTAGATTTTTGCCATTCAGTCACAACAGATTAAAAAAAAAAAAAAATGACCCTGCCATGTTTCTAGCTAGACATCTTTAACAATAATTACCAAAAATTGTGAGATTGTTTTATTATATTTTTTTTAGAGCATGACTGTTATGTAATTGCCTCAAGTAAACACACATTTTGAAGTTCATTCTATTGCTAAAATAATAGGGCTTTTTCTCAAACTCATACAGGGAGAAACAACCATTATATTGTACTATAGGTTGAGTTTGAGAGAATTTGCAGTTGATACTCTTCTGTTGATTTCTCCAGCATAATGTTACATTCATGCAAAGAATATATTTTTAGCATATTTCTGCTTGCAGGTGAGAGATGTCTTTTATAATGTGACGCCTTTCCTCTTTAGAAAGGCTGAGAGGGTTGGAGTTCTTCAGCTTGTGGAAGAGAAGGCTCTGGGGAAACGTTAGAGCAGCCTCCCAGGGCCTAAAGGTGATTGCAAGAGATTTGGAGAGGGACATATTACAAGGGCATGGAGTGTCAGGATAAGGGGGAATGGCTTTAAACTGAGTTAGATATAGGGAAGAAATTCTTTACTGTGAGAGTGGTGAGACACTGGGACACTGAGACAAGCTGTGGATGTACAATCCCTTGAAGTGTTCAAAGCCAGTGTGGATGGGACCTTGAGCAATGTGGTCTAATGGAAGGTGGCCCTGCCCATGGCAGGGGGTGGAACTAGATGCTCTTCAAGGTCTCTTCTGATCCAAACCATTATAGGAATCTATAATGAGCATATGAAGAGGAAATTATTGCATATGCAAATGGGTGTTTAATTACTTTTTTTAAAGAAAAAAGCTTAAATGGTAAATACAGACATTACTGATACAGTCTCTTAAAATACAGCCTCTGCTTTGTTCTGTCTAGACATGCTTTTATATCCACAGAAGCTCTATGATTTGTATTACTCAAATAGATTTTGAAAAGTTGATTTTAATCATTGAGTTAATATTACTTTGTGAGCTATTTGGAATTTTTAGAGAATGATGACATCTGTTCTGAGAATAAGTAGTGCACATGTGGGATCACCACAAGACTGTCTTGATTATCATTCTGCTGTGTCCCAGCTCCAGCTGAAAGAACATCTTTGCACTCAAGGGACAGCTCAGTTATCATGACCAGGCAGTTCTGAGTCTTTCTCCTAAAGCAGCAGATGTTGTACAGGACTGTCTGGAGACAGAGGTTAAGCTTAAATATTTAAATTCTCTGTTGTCAGGCTGGTAGATACGAAGTGACAGCTAGAAGCTGATGATAAAATGAAGAATAGCTTCAGTTGTGTCTGATGCTTATTTTGCAGTTTAATGCCTGTTTTACTGTTGTACTTCTATAATACTTGAACATCTTTAATGATTAATATTATTTCTTTCTTTTGCACTTGAGTAAGAATCTGACAACTCAAAATGTGCTTTTTGACAATTAGATTGGCTGCAGATATGTTTATATTTTGCTTTCATTTTTTTGTCTTTTTTTTTTAGCTTTATTTTTATGTTTTGGTTTTTAATTAAAAAAAAAAAAACAAAACAGCATAACACAATTCCTGCAATGATTATTGGTCATTTTGTTTTTCACTGTGCTGATGTGCCTGAGCACAGCTGTTTGTCAGTCTAAGTCCTACAACAGTCCTGTGTGTGCATATACATCAGTAAAAGAATGATTGTCTGATTCCTGCTCAGCCTCATATACATTTTGTTGTTCTCAATGCAAGTCTGGTATAATCTAACATAACTTCAAAGGAGAAGATTTCTCATGTTCTTCCTCATATCATGGATACATCTCTAAGATTAGATACAGGAAAAGGGAAAGTATGGGGTTGTTACTTTTTTTTATTTTGTCTTTTAAAAAATTTCTTTCAAAATGTGGTGTGTATGAATCATTTTCACAGTTTCCCATATGCAGCTTTCCCTTTGGGCTTCAGTTTATGCATATATTTCTTATTCTACTGTGAGGAAGAAGTTCTGGCATGAGGGTGAGGGGACAGCATTTTTCCTCCTTATAATTTTGTTGAAACTTGTATAGCACTGGAACTGCTATAACATCAGATCATCTGTGGTGATTTCAGACACTTTTCCACCAGAAGATCCTTTTCCATCACAAGATCCTTTACCAGTGACAAAGTATTCTGTCAAGGGATGCAGGTGAAACCATGCACAAGAACAGGAGCCTTTCCATTCTGAATCAGCTTTTGTTGGTATTATGCACAGACTTTGTTCTGGACTGTGATAATGGGTAGAATCTATTTCATGTGTGTGTCAAGAGAAAGAAATAATACAAAAATTTATATCAATTGCTTTTGAAAGATCACTTCTATATAATTTTAACAAATAATTGTAACATCCTATTCTTTTTATTTCTTCATTTTATTATTAAAATATATTTTTAGGAGGCGAATCCAGGCAACTCCAGCAGCACTAGACTTAAACCCAGCTTTTCTTAACCTTGTAAACTATTACTTATGGCAGTTAGAAGCAGTCTTCATTATAGAGAGCTTTGTACTTCAGAGCTGGTTTTTTTTTAATGTAACAGACAATGAGCAATCTTCAGTTTTTGAAGAAATATGCTTTTGATAGCAAACAATCCTAAAAACAACAGATAAGAAAAGTTTATTTTTGTAGTTAATAAAACTTGGGATAATTGTTGCTGCTTTTGCATTGAGTGACAAATTGCAACAGACATGTAAAGATGGGTACGTGAAAATTCTGAAATACAGAGGCCACAAGGAGAGCACATGGATGACTCCTGATCACAATACTGAAAAAGTGATACAGGTGGAGTTGACAGCGGTGTCTTGTATTTAAAATGCAGCTGAGGATGCTGTTGTATTTGCATGCTACAGTATTTGTTCATTTAGTGTGTAATCAGTTTTACCCTTCATTTGACAGTAGTCAAAGCATTTGGCTGTAATAAGCAGGCAATCTCCTTTTGCTTAAATGTGACTAATGTGAGGAAAAACAAGAAACACTCACTGGTAGCTCAAAGTTTCAGTCATGGCAGATGAATTAGCTTTTCCTTTTGGGAATTTGTATTCATTTTAGGCATATTTTTGAAAGTATTTACTGCATTTGATACCTCGTATGTTTTTCTGAGAAGTACTGCTTCTTGTTTTGAGTTCTCAACAGACTTCTTCATGTTTACCCATCAGTTAGGAAGCTGTGAAAGTGCTCTTTGGTGCACCCTGTTCAGTATGCTGTGCAGATAAACCCTGACAGTGTGTGTACCATGTAGTCATGGGAACTTGGCCCTGATGGAGGGGAGACACTTAAAGTGACATGACTTAAAGTTGAGTTTAATGTTTAGATTTGAGTCCTGTGGAGACACCTTCTGTAGTTAAAAAGCAATAAAAAGTACTTTGAAGAAAAACAGAGAAGGGGAAACAACCCACAAAGCCATGTTTGTATTTCAGCAGGGTGTCGCTGAAGGACTGCACGTGAATGATTCAGAACAGAATGAGGTTGGTTGATTTAATTTCCAGTATTTTTCTTACTACAAAGAGTAAAGCTCAATTTTCCTAACTGTCTTTGTAATTTGTAACAAGACAAATGAAGACCATTGTTAATGTTTTTTAACAGCAGATGTGAAGCAAATTTACAGAGGATAATTGTAAGAAAGATCATAACATCTCATTTTGAATGGAATAGTGCCTTGCAATAAACCCATTAGGCAGAATCAAGCCTAGAATACTAATTATCACTATTGTTTCAAGTGCAAAGGTAGGCAACATAAGCATGTTCTTAAAAAAAAGCTCTCAACCAATAGTGTTTTTATATCTCATGGGAAACTTTTCAGAGTCCAGTTAGTAGCATATTTTGGTATTTCTCTTAGAGACTGTTCAGCCAGGTTTGTTTTATACTGGCCAAGAGGTCCAAAGTTTATTGGTGAGTCCAAAGGAAAACCCCTGAGATAATAGCATGAGTTTCCTTTTCTGAGGGAGTGCAGCTGGAAGTCTACTCCCTGCTGAGAAGTGCAACAAACAGTTATTTTATATTTCTGAAGAGAGTGTTGATGTGTGTTATATATCTATATATAATGGGTTGTAAATATTGCTATCAGTGGGCTAATGCTGAGGTTTTGTATAAGCATTGCGACAAGTAGCATTTTAGAGTACAGTGGGCTTGAGTGTGGTGATTATGGAAAATCTTTCCTTTAATGATCCTGTGAAAAAGCAACAAAATGCTGTAAGAATCCCATTTTCCCCCTTTACACACATAGATGTGCATGCGGGTTCACATGGTCTTCTCGTCCCTTTTAGTCAGTGGTGAAAGGAGAGGCTTGAAGTTGTGCTATGGTTAAACTGGAAAGTGTATCCTCTTTTAAATAGCCATCTCTATCTTGACCTTTCTTGTTTTATCCTTCTTGTTACGTTTCTAAACAGAAGAAATATAAAACTCTTTCTAATGCAGAAATAGAAACTTAGGATGCAAGTAGAGTCTTTTAATTTCTTGGTTTTCTCTTGGTTAAGAGCTAAAAATCAGTATGGTGCTGGAGGTAACTTCCTGCTAAGGACAGTCTGTAGGACTGTCAGACCTTAGACATATGTGGGAACCTTCTGTGCAAGCTGGTGAGAGATGGACCAGGTAAGGGATCTGCAGGATGGGTGGCATGTGGACTGGTTTGCCAAGCCCAGAGGGTGGGGATCAATGAAGCAAAGTCCAGCTGGGAGCAGGTTGCAAGTGGCACCAGTGCCTTCCAGGATCAGTGTTGGGATTAGAACTATTTTAATTGTGTGCATGGTGGGCTTGAGTGTGATCTCGTCAAGTTGATTTGGACAATACCAAGTTGTTCAATGTGCTGGCAGCAGTCACCCTTCAGTGGGACCTGGAGAAGTGGCCTGATACAGGAGGAGCCTTGTGTGACTCATTGAAAGAAATGTGAAATCCTGCCCCTGGCATGGATGGAGTTGCCATGTGCAGCAGTACAGGCTGGCCAGTTTTCTAAGTGGTGACAGTTTTCTAAGGAAGAACCTTGGACTCAGGTGGATGAGTTGGGCTCACAGGTTGAGTGTGGGTTCACAGTGACAAAGGCCAGCCACGTGCTGGGCTGTGTTAGTAAAAGTGCAGCCTGCAGCCAGAAAATAGTGGTTCTTCCCCTCTGTCAGCAACTGTGAGACCACATCTAAAGTACTGTCTTTGGGGTTCACCAATACATGAAAAGAATTATAGACTGCCACAAGTCCAGGTGAGGATCCCCAGATGATTAAGGGCCTAGAGCACACCACTTAATAAAGGAAAAAGAGGCTTCTTTAACCTTAGACAAGAGACTAAGGGAAGGTCATATTGATTTCTCCAAGTATGTAGTATATGTAAGAGAGGTAACTGATAAAGGAGAAATTCTGATTAGTTTTGAGAAGGTTTTGAGGGGGTGTATTTGTGGTTCATTATTATTATTATTTGGGGGGCTTGTTTGTTTTGAGCTATGAGTCTGATGAACTAGTGCTCAGAGAGAATGTGAAACTTCTTGTCCTCAGAGACATTCAAAACTCCACTTGACTGTAGAAGCAGGCTCCTTAAAATTGTTTGAACTGCCTGATTTAATCTTTTAGGACATAAGGAGGCAGAGTAAAGTGGTTGTTTAGTTTCATGAATGTGTTTGTGTTTTCAGGTAGAAGTTTACAGTGAGCTTATTCTTGGAAAAACAGCACATTTAAACCTAATAAAACCGGTGTAAGCAAAATTGTTATTTTTCTTATCCTTCAGTGAAAAACTGCTTTAATAGAGGAAATGGGATACTACTCAGACTTCTGCAAAAGTGTAGCTGAAAAAGCTTATCAAATTTCAGGCTTTGTATGATTTTTAAGAATAGTTTAAATAGTTATTGAATGTTGGAAAATTATATAATTATTTTTAAATTATCAATCTGTACTTCTAGAAAGTCAGCTAATTTATTCTGTAAAGTTATAACTATATTACAGTTTGACTATGTGTCTGCTGGATTAATTTTTATTATTAACTATTCTTCTTAGGAAGGTGATTTGAATTTTGAATTCTAGAGCTCTCACCTTGAATTTATTACACTAATTTCCTTTCTTCTTAGAATGTATTTTACTTTTCAAGTAAATTATCTTTTGATTTTTTTGATTCTCAAAGCAAGAATTTTAGACTGAAGGGAGAAGTACACCTGAAGAAGTGTCTTTAATACAGAACTTAATCTTTTTCATAGCACTTCAGAAAAACTTATTAGGGATGGGGAGGCAGGAAAGAATAAAATATAGCAGGTTTTATTTGTTGGGAGAGTTGTGTCTTATCATGAGACCAAACTAGGATTTACATATCCTATTTTGGTTAGGTTTTTAAAACTTCATTTTCTAAAATCATAGAATATCGGGATTTTTTTTCCTAATGGGTGATCTAAACCTTCTATGTTTCAGTTTGAAGCATGTCTTATCACTACATGCTCCTGTTAAAAGTCTCTTTCCTGCTCTGTTGTATCCTCCTTTAGGTACTGGAAGGTACTATAAGGTTTCCCTGGAGCTTTCTCTTCTCCAGACTTCACAACCCCAGTGCCCTCAGTTTGCTTTCATAGGACAGGTGCTCCAGCCCTCTGACCATCTTTGTGACCCTCCTCTGGACTCGCTCCTGCAGGTCCATGTCCCTCTTATGTTGGGGAACCCAGAGCTCAACACAGCACTCCAGGCAGAGTAGAGGACAATTTGGTACCATTGACAACTGCACATTGCTGGCTCATGTCTGATTTCCTCCTTTTTTTTTTTTTTTTTTTTTCCTCCATCCCCCAGCCTTCTGATATAGGGAATTGCCTGGACCCAGGTGCAGGAAGTTGAGCCTTTGATTCAAGCTCTTTGGATGGATCATTGAGACAATTCCTTGTCCTTCAAATAATTCATCCATCAAACCTGTCTCTCTCTAATGAGTGACAAGGATGTTGTGTGTGACTGTGTCCAAGGCCTTACAGAAGTCAAGGCTGGTGACATAAAAAATATGACAATCAAAGTACATGAAAGTGATCCTCATGCAAAACAAACAAAACCATTTTAATTAATACTTCTACATGTCAGTGTCACAGTCTTGAAAGTACCACACAGTGAAAGTAGTTAAGCTGTTCTGTGCAGTGTGTAGCAAGAAAATTAAGACAGCTGTTAGAAAAATGTAATGGTGATGTTCAAACAATCTTAGGATGTTTTTGTTCAGTGATGACAGAGTGCCTATTTACAGCCCTTAAAAACTGTTTCCTGTTAGTTTATGAAACTGTTGAATTTTAATAAATTTTGAATGATGCCAGGATGAGTATAAGAATGCAAATTGTGCCAGGCTGTGCCACATTGTAAGTAGGTGTGACCATGATGATCTATCCCTGTGTTCTTAATAATGTAATATACAATGGTGATGGTGTTTGGGAAATCAGCGGGAATATATGACTTTTAACTAAGAATTTTTAAGGAGGTGGCTTAAATCTAAGATACATGGATGTTGTTGGTTGGTTGGTTGGCTTTGTATTTTCTTTCCCTCAGTAATGTCAAAATTATGGAGAAAATTGTTAAATGAAGAGTGATGATGCTGTAACGATGCAAATGGGATATCCTGAATATGTCTGTTTTCCAATCCAATATCTTATCTTAGAAAAGTATTTATATTATCTGTGTTAGTCATGAAGTTGAAATGTATTAAAACAGACAATGAGTTTGTAGCAGACAATGAGTTAAAAACTAACTTGACAGAGAAACTTGAATGAAGTTGCTTTAAATGTTTTGACAGAGCTGTTTTTGCAAAACTGGTCTTACATACTACATTTTCCAAATCTTATAAATGATGGTTTGATTTATTTTGCAAATTGTTCTTCATATGAACCTTTACCAAAATTAAGCTTTTTGTGATTTGATTTGGGTAAAGCTACTTGGGCAATAAAATTTTTATTCTTTTGCAAGGCAGTTATATATATATATATATGTGTGTGTGTGTGTGTGTATATGTATATATATATATATATATATATATGTATGTATGTATGTATTAGTTTTCTAGTATTTTTAGGGGATGTTTTGTGGTGAGGTTTTTTTTTGTTGTTGTTGCCCATTTGATTGGCTGTGGTTTTTCTTCCACCACCTCTAGCCTCTTTCAGGGAGGAATAAGAGAAGCCTAAAGAGTCTCTTTGATGTAAAGACATACTTAAAGTATTTTTCTGTGTTACGACACCGGACCTGTCTGTTCGCACATTTGGAGAAAATGGTGGTGTTCCTTAGGTGATGTGATGTGATTCAAGTATACAGAGAAGTAAAATTTTTTGGGTTGGGGTCACCTGGAAAAGCCCAAGTGCCCAAATATTGTCTGCTCACTAGTACAGTTATAAGGAAAGAGATCTCTCTAAACCCTTCTTTTTTAAAAATGTTTATAATCCTCTGGTGGCAGTTTTGTTGCCAAGCTTTCACAGGAAGTGCTTGGAAGGAGACCTTGTTTAAACTGGCAGAGAAAACATGAGAAGAAATATCATTTTTTCTTTGCTGACACTTTTCAGGTTTAATGAAGCTCTTTGCTGCTGACTAAAACCCTCATATTCACTTCCTGCCTTTCCCTGTCTCCCCATTTCATTTGAAGTGCTCCATATGCTTCCTTGCTTGCTTTTTTCCACTATGTCTAGGGCAGATTTTTCAAAAATGTTTTTTTCTGTGGTTTAAACAGCTGTAAGGGTGTTGCTTTACTTCAGCAAAGCCTGCTCTATTTGCTGAACTCGTGTAGTTTTGTACAGCTTCCTGTTTTTCTCATCCTATTTAATTAGGCAACAAGTTGCAGCAAAGCAGCTTCCTTTAAAATGAATCAGTGAATATTGTGCATATTGTAAATATGAAAGCAATTCATGTCTCTTTGAATCTTATGATATTGTGGGTATTTTTCTGTAGCTTTACTGTTTGTGTAGAAGGCCAAACCTGGTTGCATACAAAGCAATTTTCTCTCTTTTTGTGTATTCCTTTTCAATTTGATTTGACTTACTTTTTGTTCTCTATTGCTGCCTTTTGATGGTAACAATAAAGAGCTGTCCTGCCTTACTTTTTTCTGTCATAATCTCTATTGCTTCATGACATATAACTTGTTCCTACAAGTAATGGTGCTACTTGGGTCCAGATGAGTGTATGCCATTAGATAACTCATCAATAAAATTGACAAGTACTTATTAAAACTGTCTCATTTGTCTTGCAGTGAGCATGGTATAGTGTAGTTGTTCTTATAGCAATACAGCTGTTTCATGGAAGAAATCCCTGTGTGTTCACTGTAAGAAAAGAAAGGGAAATGAGGAGTTAATACAATGTAGCTGGTGCAGAGCACAGTTCATATTATAAACCTGGAAAACAATTACAGACTTGGGGATTAGTATGAAATCATTGATTGGTTCATGACTCAAACTGGGAAGTTCCTGGTGGAGTGATGACATTTCGCTTATAGTTGAAGTATGCTGAAAGCCCATGTACAGTGTGTACAAAGATATTTGGATGGATGCCTCTTCTCTGATAGTGATTTTGTCTGTTGTTGCACCTGGACCTCTGTCCATGTGCCAAAAGTTAAACCAGAGGGCTGTGATTTGGACTTACTCAACAGGACATTTTGGAGTATCATTCTCTCATCAAGTTGCTATATGACTCTCTAATTTGAAACAAACCTATAATCTTGTGGTAAAGGAAGAAAACCTGAACTTTGTTCATCATAAAGCAGCATTAAGTAAAGCTGGAACTTGGCCTGAGGCTTTAGAAGTAAGTAGATGCACCTGTAGTAAGTGTTACTAGGTGCAAGAAACACCCTGTGTGATTCCTATATGTCAGTGAGTGAAAGGCAGTGCTTCAAGGACTTCCCAATCATTATGGACTGGACTACCAACCTGCTGGATAATTCCACCACTTGGGGAGTTTATGGTGCTTCTGCTGGAAGAATTTGCAAATGCAGTTAAAGCTTGACCACAGTTGAGAGTTTTTAAATCAAGATTAGATCACTCTCAAAACAGCTGTAGATGAGTTAAATAAAATGCTAGGGTTTGATAGTGTGAATTTTTAACTATTGCTTATACATGCTGGAGGTACTTTTACTGTTGTTTCCTGTCTGTGAAAAGCGATTGCAGGAAAAAGAAATCTATATCTCTTGGTTAGCTGAATGCTAGAGTAGTGGCTTTGTCCCTGTCCAGTTAATGAATTTTTTTCTGGGGTAATCAAAAAAAATCACATAGCATGTTTTCCACAGACCAGTAATTGGAATTTCTTCATTTCTGAGAACTTGCCTTGAAGTTGAGTAGCCTGGCTGAATGAAGAGAATATGGAAGTCGCTGTGTGAAGGCAATTGAATATATTAATTGACCATAGAAAACATGACAAAACACTGGTGTACTGGACATTTAACCTTAATGGAAGATCTTAACTTTGATAGGTCATCTTATTGTTTTTGACAGGGCCCCAGGTAAATTAATTCATGTTGCAAAATTATAAAGTTATAGTAGAGTCTCATAAAATGGCAAAAGAAAATGTCATATTTCTGTTTTCAGTGCAGGATTTGAGTAGCATGTAGTTTTAACGGGAAGGAAAAATATTCAAACTATAGGTTTATAATGAAAGCAGACTGAAAATGTTTTAAAAAGCCGTTCATTGAGCACCACTCAGCCTTTTAGGAAGTTGGGCTAGGATAAATTAAAATGAAAGACTGTAGAGACAGATGGTCACTTTGGGATGTGTCTTAACATGTGGTAACAATTAAGATGTGGATGGAGGCTGCAACTGGGCTTCTGTGTTCTGTACTAACCTTACTTTTTACCCTCTCTGTCAGGATATATTCACACACATCAATACAAAAATGCACACGCCTCGGTATAAAACTGAATGGAGCTGCTGCTTTTCTGTGTCTGTGCTGTGGCTTTTGGCCCTCTAAGCAATGTACATGCGGTATATAGACCACCAGTGCTCTTTCTTCAGTAATATGGGCATTTAATTTGAGTCAAGCTGATGCATAAAGAGTTGACCTAGGCATGTCACTTCTCTCCTGAAACTTAAAGACAGTTGGTAAGTTTAGGGTGGCATAGAATCATAGAGTAGTTTGAGTTGGAAGGGTCTTTCAAAGGCATCTGTTTCCAATGTCTCACTAGTGAGAAGAAAGATCTTCAACTGGTTCATGAGCTTTGGTTTGACTGTAGTGTATTCTGTAACAGGCTTTCCAAAATCAATGGGTTTGTTTGTATTGGGCTTTGATTTTGTGGATTAATCTTCAGAACAATTTTGACCATTCTTAGTATGCTTTTAACTGAGTTTGAAGAAACCCTACTTCATACTTTGTGCACAGTTTTTAAAGCATTTTTTATTTATTTTTATTAATAATGGAATTAAAATTGAATAGAACAGTATGTTGGTTGAAAAGATACTTTGTGCAGAAAAATGAAAACACATACAGCACAATAATGGATGTACTCCTCAAGTGCATATAATACATGCATGTAATGTGTTGTGCTGTCTTGGATGTTGCTTTCCGAAAAATTGCGTGAGCCCTGTGATGAAGTATAAAACCAAAGGTAGATAACGAGTTTATGATCCAGGATCTGCTAGGGACCAGGTACTTAATGAGTTGAAGCATCATGTCATTGCTCCAGAATGTGAGTCAGAAAACTTCAATTTCAGCTGTGGAAAGGGAAAGCGATGTTTAAAAACTTCAGCAGTATTAAAATTAAATTGAGCAGTGTTTTATAAAGAAGTTTTATGAATTTCTGCTCAGACTTTGAGTAGAACATTTGGATAGTAATTTCCATCCAACTTTCCATCCTTCTGTTTTACCTTGTATGACTTGTCCCTTCTTGAAGGGCCTAGAGTTGACTGATATCGAGTCTCTGTGGATGGCTCTTAAATGCTTCAGTGCTTGTAGCAATACCTCCAGAAGACTTAGATAAAAACCTTTTCTATAAAAGCTGCTTTTATTTTGCAGAGATAAGTTTATTATTCACAACTTTGGTCAATTTTGGTTTTGTGGGTAGTTTGTTTGTTTTGAAAGACAGTGTATGTCCCTCTAAATTGTACTGGTTCTATCCTAGTTATCCTGGTATTAATTCTATCCTGTTATCCAATTTTGTAGCAGCATTAACTTAGAGATTCTGAGACTCCCTGAATTATGTGAACATGATAATGAGAAAAGTGAATGGTTAGGAATTGAAACACATTGTGGGTTGAGAACTGCTGTTGAATTGTATGCTATGACTGAAACAGTAAAAAGTTGACTTGCTCAAGATAGTCTCAAAAATTGTCTAGGTTGTCATATTTTTCACCAGAACATACCACCATATTGAGTCAAACCACAAGTTCCCCTAAGCCTGTATCCTGCTCTTTAGCAATCACTGATCAATAGCATCTGTCTTGGGGAGAACATTAGCAGGAAAACTTAACCATGATACTATTTCAACAATCTGCTGCTCAGAAATTTTCTGAGTTGAAGATGATAAACTATTAAACACACAGATGTCTTGGATATCCTTCTCATTAATTAGAATTTGTTAGCATCTCTGAAAAGATAAATTTCATGTTTCACCTATATGGCGTTTAAGATAAAAAGCAGAGTTTTTAATTAAACTTGCATCCTTATGATTTAATTTGACATTTTAATAGTATGAGAAAATAATTAATCATTTTGCGTTTATTCCTCCATTCCTTACGGGCTGTAGACACCTCTTGCTTTACATCAGTCACTTCTTTCTGAGCTTGAAGAACATTAGCATACACATGTTTAATCCCACCCCCTTAGGAAGCATTTCTGTAGTTGAGGTCAACTTAGTTGCCTTCTTATATCACTCTTTTAACTTTTTGAGATACAAAGAATAAAATGCAAATATACTATGAACTTCCATCTTAGTATAAGGATGCCTTTTGTGCTGCTTTTGCTCTTTCCTTAGTGGTTTGATATCCTGAATATTCAAGGATAGTTCAGGAAAACTCTTAAAACTGCAGCGTATATTTTGTCTATCATGGTTATGGTTGCTTCAGAGACTCACATTATATACATAAATTTACAAAAATTTTTTTTTATATGCATTGCTTTATACCTTTAAATATATATTTTTCATCTGCTTTCTCAACGGGCAGTTAGAATTTGTGAAGTTATGTGACTTTTCTACATCTAGTTTTCAATTACTTTTTTCTTGAACATCTTATATCGTCAGTGAACTTTGTCACTTTGCCAACCACATCCTTTCAAGACTGTAGGATGACACCTTCTGCCATCTGTAGATGGCAGAACTGATTCCTGATGGAATTTCTTGAATGGCAAAAGGGACATTTTGGAGTTTATTCCTATTTCCTTTAATTCTAAACAGTTGCTGCTCTGGAAGAATGGCTTCTCATCTCATTGGTTGGTTTTTTATGAAGCATGTTTGTTGTTGAATATTGCTAGATCTTTTTGAAAATTCAGGTAGACTATGTCAAATAGGTTGCTAAGAAACCTATTTGTCTACCTTAAAGTGGATGTAGGATATTAAATGACTTGCATCCTGATGTATCTCTTTACAAAACTCATGGTTTGGATTATTTTTGTTCTCCCTCTCCCCATGTTTTTCAGTTTCATTATAATTTTGAGGTGTGAGAATGAGAGAAGTTCAGAGAAGAATTGGGATAAGGTTTTTTGCTTTCAATGTGTTTGAAAAATGTATTGGTTTATAGGCATTTAGAAAAATTGTTACTGCAGATCTCCTGGTTTGGGATTTTTACATTCAGTTTGCAGAGTGCTTCTATGATTTCCTTATTTGCCCATGACTTCATCTTTTTGAAGAATGTCTTCTTTTAGTAATCTCCTTTACAAACTCTTTTGTTATTGTGGTCGTTCTGAAAAGCTCTGTGTTTAAAATGACAGACAGTAATTTTCTTAGGTACAATTACTTAAAACATTATAATCAAAGGTCTGAAGTTGTGTGTCGGAGAATGGGAGAAGATTTCCAACATACCTTAATGAAAAACTGTAATATTGAGAATTATATCTGAGTACTAATTTAATACAAGTAAGTATTTATACTGTTTCACAAGGAGATCATCTCACATTAAATATAATTTTTATGTACTTCCAAAAAGTTTTGTTGTTTTCAAATAAGCTTAGGTTAATAATGCAAATGTTAGTATATTTTCAGGAAAAAAAAAAAGACCTTTTAGCCAGCTGATCTTTGCTAAAAACATGGGCAAGACTGGGATGCTTGTAGAAGAATTTTACCTTAGAAGTACACTTGAAGACATTAGCATCTAAATTCAAGTGGGATTAGTGAACATATTTTCCATGCATTGTCCTTGTCCACTGAGGTGATGTTCAAAGTGTCAGGACACTTCCTGCTTTCCATGTAGAAAGTGAGACAACACTTCCCTGGGTCAGCAAACATTAGAACATCCTGTTTGAAGTTGCCATCTGAGAATTGATGCTTACTTCAAAAACATGAGCAAGTGCTCAAAACTGGGCTAATTAATTTAGTAGAATCAGGGGTAAGGTTCATAGTGTTACAGTTTTCTCTCTAGCTTATTATAATGAGTTAAAATAAAAATATTTACTCTTTACAATGTTACCCATGTGTCTTTACAAAGAAGATTTTGTCCCCTTTTTCTCCTATCCTTAGGTCAGTGCGTTGCTGTGGGGCAGAGCCTGTGCTCGGTGCTGCTGGAGCTGCATTAACCACATCAGTGCCTGCACAGGAAATGGAAACTTTCTTGCATGTGCTGCAAGAGAAATTGTGACATGTGATACTGTTTTGTGCAGGTGGCACTGCTGGTGGGAAGTTCTGCCTCTCTGCAGGAAGAATGTCCCTTCTCTGCCCCTCTCCTGAATGGGGTTGGTCAGGGAGAAAGGTGGGATTACCACTCTTCAAGTGGACGTGATCAATTTGAGATTTAATAATGCATAGCCACACACTTTTAGTTACACTGCTGGCCAAAGCAAAGGATTACTTTGTTTTTTTGGTGTTGCCTTTTTGTTTGGTTTTGTCATGGCTTTCTCTTGATCACCTGTGCAGTATGGCAGCAGTAAAGGGTGTCAGTCGTCCAGGCTGAACTCGTTGACCAAGCAGTTTCTTTGTTCTTTGTTTCCATACACGTCCTTATATCAAAGGGCAGGTGAGCCACTGGTGTTACAGAGTCCCCTTTAACTGGGGGCAGTTGTCAGTGCAGCAGGAGTGGTGTTTGCTGCCATCCTCCTGCCCAGCCTGCTTTTCTTGCCAGGCTTGTGTCTGGAGCAGGGCGCGAGCAGCACTGGACTGGGCCAGAGCAATGGCTACTCCTTGGCTCTTGCTGCTGCAGAATTAATTGCCTGCCTCTCCTTGCTTTTGTTCCTGTTGATTGGCCGTTTGTGGTTCCTTTTTAGGAGAATACTTATTTACTGAACTGGATGTTTTTCTTGACACTTTCTAAATGTGAAAAAAATACCAACAAGGCATCTGTCTCACAACTGGGACTGTGCTGAGAAGGCAAAATGAAAAGGTTCTGTGAAAAGAAAAAGAATGAAAAGGGAGATGAAGTTCTTCAGGCAGGGTGGAAGAACAGTCTTTCATATCTTCAGCATGTGGCTCTCCTCATCTAGTTTCTTTTTTCTTTACAAGATGGCAAAATGTATCATTAGACTTAGCTAGGAATTTGTTTGAGGGCTGAAGGTATTCAGAACATGGGGTTTTTTGGGATCTTTGATGTTCATTAGGGAGTAGTTCTGTGCTAGGTAATGTTTACTTTGCCTTTTTTTCAGTTTCCTTTGCAAACTGCAGTTGTACTATTTCATACTTCCTCCTGTTAATGTTTCTTATTTAGCTTCTCTTTCCCAGACAACCTCTTAGACTTAAGAAAATGTGGTTATCTGACTTCTGTGGGATTAAATTTAACAAGAGAAAATGGAGAAGATGTGGTTTTGGGCTTTTTTCTTTGTATTATGTTTTTTTGGGGTTGTTTTGTTTTGTTTTTTTACGAAGGACTGTAACTTTTTCTTTGCAGCATGTTAATGCTAAAGTTGCATATGAATGGATAGGTTATCCCCATGTGATCATTAAAGTCAGTATTTAAAATATTACTTTTGTCATGCTCTGTGCTTGCTTTTTATACTTTTCTTATGATAGAAGTAAATTGTACGTTAATTTTATTTTCTGTTTATGTTCTGAGGATTTCAGTGTTTGTTTTTCAGATAATTTTAAATAAATGTTTTTTTAAGTCTAATGGAAACATTTCACAGTCTTAAGAGATGACTTCATAAAATTAGAACTTTACATTTGGTGTCATCTTTAAGCTAAAATACTGTTTAGAAGGGGGAAGAGTAGTTATGCCCTGTGGGTCATTACTTACAGCAAATGGAAACTGGTTTTGCTTTGTTTCCTCAGTCTCAATGCATTTACTTTTCTCTACTCCTCACATTGTAAACTTATGTCTAAAATCATGTGGGTGAGCTGGTACTACAGCCAGTTGTCACGGGTGTTTACTAATCAGATTAAGAGAAACTGAAATAGAGAAGGAACTTGCACGGAAGGTCAGAGTGTTGTGACAACAGTAATGAAACGTCTACGTGGGTTGTGCAGGAAGCTACCACGTTTCAGCTTAAGGCTAGGAGCAGGGTAGATACCTGTACCAAGGTTACTCTGCATGATTGATAGGAGGATTGCTCTTTGAGAGCTGATGAATAAGCTGGATTCCTATATCTGTAATCACCTTATGACCCAGGCTGGCCTGAACAGGTCACAGGGCACCACTGCGGCAGCTGAGCTCTGTGTGGCTCTCAGCCAGGGATGCCACTGAGATGTTGAAGGTTGCCTAAGAGCAGTCTGAGGAGACAACCTGCAACCTTCTGGGTATTCTCACTGGCTTTTAAATGTGTACTTCTTTTGTTTGGTAATGAATAGCATTTGCTGATTGTTACGCTGGTTCACTAAAAGGGATTGTGAGAACCATACCTGAAAAGCTCTAGCTAATTCATGAAAGTTACAACTTTCACAATAAAGTTGAATGAATGGTGAATTAAATGATAAATGGAATTGTCAATTCATTTAAATATTGCCCAAGATCAAAAGCAAATTCCAGCCACTGAAAGTAAAAAAAAAAAGTTGCAAAAATATATTGGGTCCTTTGTGGAATAAGAGCTGGCTCTGTCCAACATGAAGGCAGCAACTGTTGTCTTCTCACAGGAGCCATCTTGCAACTCCTCTTTATTGCCCTGCCCACAGCTACTGAAACTTTGTCACATAAACCAAGTGCACTAAACAGCACATCCACCTAACAGAGAAGTTATTTTAATGTTGAATTTGATAATGTCCTATCCAAATTATGGTAAGAGCAGCTGTCAAGTATGGCTGTGGATTAGAGAATCGAGTGGTGAAAGTTTGATCAAAACATGCCTGACATCAGCACACAGTGCTGATAGTGCACTGCTTTGCATGGGACTCTCTAATGTGAAATTACCTGAAAGTATTTGCCAGGTTCTATTTTGACTGTTAAGTGTACTTACAGGACATTTAAATCAGTTTTTCAGAGTAATGGCATATGTAGCAAGTTTGACAATTTTGGGGGGACCGGACTTTCAGTAGAGTTGGTCTGGTAGTGTATGCAATGCTTTTCTTCCTGTGCATCCCTTGTATATTTTGCAGAATGGGTATGAGTGGGTGCTGATGTCCAGATTGCTGAGCATGTACTGATGCACATGATGTGAGCAGGTACTTAAGTACTCTGGAAATTCAGACAGCTGCAGAAAATCCTCAGTTTGTGTGGGTACACTTTCTGAGTTTCTTAACCTGCCATACTGCTTCACAGCTTGGATCATCCAGCTGAAGTGGGAACTTGTGCTTCTTATAACCTCTTGAATAATCAAAAGAATGTAATAGGTAGCTGGGTATTTGGTAGCACACCTGTCTTTGGTAACTTGCTACATGATGGAATTAAAAATTCGGTACTATTTTGTTCCCTTAAAAATCACAAGCAGCTCCAATCACGGTAAAATGGAGTGCAAATTTAAAACATTCACCATGACTTTGTGAATTGCAACACACATTGCAAATGTTTCTGAATGAAGTAGGAAAAAAATGGGAGAATGATACTTAATCAAGTAGCAACTGACTTCACTTAGAGCTTTTCTCCCCCCCTCCTCTATGAGTCAGCTGGAGAACTGCCTGTCCTGGATTCTTTCTTTCATCCTACCTCCTGCTGCACCTGGTAGAAAGCAAACCAGCCTTGATGCAGTGTTTGCGTGTGTGACTAATCTTATCCTTGAAGCCATGGATGGAAAAGAGGGAGAGGTCTAGACTTGAAGTTTTCTTCAACTTTTTCTTTCCTTCTTGCAGCTGCAAATATGGGTCAGGATGTCTTGCAGACTAGCATGTTGTATGTGGTCTATTAACAGATATATTTGCCTGAGAGTGTGGTAAAATTTTCTGTCTCTTTTTGTGACTTGCTAAGTATGTTATGCTGCAGAGTCTGAGTTATCTTTTTTTTTGATGGCACGGACTGTGGCTTTATGCACCAGCAATCATATTGTATACAGTGTACTGAATGGGATAAGTATGTATCATTACAGGCATTGAATTGCGTGTAGCCACAATGAGATCTACAGTCTTTGTCGTAATTGACCTCTAACTTTTTTCCTTATAATAGCAGTAGACAGTAACCCATAGCTGCTTATCAAGTGTAAACAGGGCGTGGGATGAATATTTGAGGAAAAACAAACTAGAAACCCCATTACTTTTATGCATAACTGTTTTTCTTCTGTCAGAATAAGGTGCATTCAGTTGTTCTTATCATCATCTTTGGAAAATAGCTCATTCGAGAATACTCATACTTTAAAGGTATTGTTAGTGTATGATAAGTTACACAATTCAATATAAATAGTTCAATTGGATATTAAAAAACATTTTATTGCAAATATTCCCTATTTGCTGTGATTTGTGATGAATGAGTTGTAGCAAGACCTGTTAAAAATTACTCCCTTATGTTTACTGATGCCAGTATTAAGTGAAAAATTTCTGTTCTTAGTTCAGTAGTACAGTAAGTGCACCAGTGATGACTTAGCTGGTGTTAGGATGACACAGATGTGTTATTCTTCTTGGGAGAGCTTGAGATGGCTCAGAGGATACTATTTAGAGGCAAAACAAAATTTTGGACAGCTTGTTTCTCATTCCTTTCCATCAGCAGTTTAGATTGATTGGGCTGTAACCTGGCAATTATTTCACCTTTGGAGGCCCTAAAAGATACCTTTAAGGTACCTATATGTTTTAGTGTCTCTCTTGGTACTTTTTGAAAATAATGCATCTCCTGACAAGTGAGTTGCTTGGAAACTGCTGGATGATTTGGAAAGTGTATTTTCTGGTCATAAGACTCCTTGGAAATATATGGTGCTGATGCAGTGAAGGCCTGTAAATTAGGTAACTGCAACAATTGCATGGTGCTGGTAATGGAAACTTGTAAAAAATGTTCTGAGCTACTGTGGGTTTGTCCTAGGCTGGGAGCATGCACGGGGGTGTCTGTTAATGGTTCAATTTCATTTTATTTGTAAAGATGCTGCATATTGGTTATATACCTTAAGATTTGGAAAACAAAACAACCCAACTTATGCTGTATGTTCTATACACATTTGTACATTGGTAATAACTTACTGATTTTTCAAGTCTTGATTTTTATTTTTATTTTTATTAATATTGGTGAGTCACTTCTGCAGAGGTTTTGTTTCCTTGTGTCACAAGTAATAATTTTAAAACTGCTGCTTCTACTAATAAAGAGCAAAAAGCTTTATACTGACTTAAGGCATAAACAGAATAGAGGTCTCAACTAAGCATGTGACTGTTCAGGCATAACAAAATCAAAGCAGCTGGTTGAATAGCTTGGAGGATTTTGTTTGTGCCAACCTTGCCAAGACATCTGTGTTCTATAAGACATTAAGGGGAGAAGTTGATTTCAAATAGTTGTACGTTTTTGACAGCCTGGCATTTGAATAAAGAGTTTGTGTAAGTTTCCTTGGTCAAAAATGCAGCATGCCATGTAGTGTGTCTTCCACTGCAATCCTTCTGAAATTCAAAGTGTTTTAGTAAGTCTGTTTCAATTTGAAGCTTCAATTTTATATCAGCTGTTCTCTTACCAAGCAGAGAAGTATTTGAATTCATTGCAACAGTTGAACCAGCCCTGAGTTTTGCCTTGTGAAACCTAGGGGAGAATCTTGGCTTTTTGGGGTTTTAGATTAGCTGGTGTATCATTCAGCTGTAAAACTATGAGGTGCACAAGTTGTTTGACTTTTAGCTATGAGTTTCAGAAATGAATGCCAGAAGAGTATCATGGTAGCTATGGCTGAATCTTTGGAATATCCTTTTTAATGTAGACAATTATTTCCAGCTAATTGATTTAGAATGCTTTTTCTTTCAGTTTCACAAAGCTTAGAATATAACTGAGATTTTATTTTTCCCCAAGATTCTCAAGATATCCATTGTAATTACCATTACCCATTGTAATCTAGGACTCAGCCTAACTCCAGGAATCTGTGATACCGTACTTCATTTTAAATTACACTTGTAGGATTCAGAAGATACTGCTGCATCATGGTAAATGCTTGCTTTCTTATATGACTGAGGATTCTCAGAATTAGTGAGCTCAGTTGAAGTCATTGACACTTTGTTATAGGAATAGTACTTTATTTTGGCTAGGATACTGAATTTATAAAGTTGCATGCTGCTACAAATTATGCAAATGGTTTATTCTTAAATTCAGCAAACAATTGAGAAGAAGAGCTGAGATGCTGCTAATTGCTGCAGAATAGTGATGTTTGTTTGTTTTAATTTTAAAGTTCCCATATGTAAGAGCATGCATACATTTGTTGCATCAGGTAAACGTGTTATTACCCAACTGGCCATGTAGTTTTACCTTGTTGTTAAGTGAAAGCACCTCACGGTAGTAACAAACATTACTCAATGTAATAAACAATCTGAAAAAATCTTTGGAATTTAAATTTCTTACTTATTAAAGTACTTCTTACTTAACTATTAGCAGTATGAAACATGTAAGTGTGAACTATTCGTGAAGTTCATAATTACAGGCCAAAATCAAAGTAATCATTTTTCAGTTTCCCAGACCAAGTTTCTGTAGCATCTGTTGCTGCAGGGCCAGGGCTGGGGAGCAGCTGAAGGTGCTGTCTCTGCAGGAGCCAGCAGGGCAGTCCTGCCTCCCTTCAGCCCTGGGCTGCACATTCTGCTGTGCACACACAGGAGGGCACGTGGAAGGCACAGCAGCAGAGTGGGTTTGGCTTGTCTACTGGGAAAGCATTTCTGGAATAAAACTAGAAAAATCAAGGAAATTCTGCATTTTTTCCTTCCATTTAATTAGTAGTGCCTCTAATAGGACCTTGGGAACAATTTCTTTTTTTTTTTGTTTTTTAACGGCACGGTTTTTAGATTTGTATTTTATCATATTAATTAGTGGCCAGTTAATCTATGAATTCACTCAATTGTTTCATTAGACTGAGAGTATGTAATGTGTTCTTTGGTTTTTTTGCAGTAATCTGCTGAAAAAAGCATGTTAAAATGTGTCTTCTCTGAACTTGTCTGTTCTTTTTTGGGTAGGTGGTGGAATTCATGGGGTTTTTTGGAAGGATGTGAACTTTTCTTCAGCACTCAGCCAGAATGCTGCTGATAAATATGGTTTGCAAGCTGTTTGCAAGCACTGATTGACTGACAGACAGAAAGAGACAATGGGAGTAATGGAGAATTGAGGGAAAAAAGCCCAAATTCTCCAATGAAAATGGGAAGAGGAAGAGACTAGGTGGAAGAAAGATTGGGATTGGGGTGGGTGATCTTAGACAAACACCCTAAGCATTCAGGAAAAAAAGAGGAGCTCAGAGAACTTTAATTTAACAGCAGGCAGAGAAAAAGACACAGTGTTATGTGAGTTGGCTGTAGATTTTTTAAGTCAGTAAGTTAAAACAAATGTAATCAAAAAGGGGGTTACTTTAAACAGCACACAGCAAGGCAGCATTTGGGAAAACAGAGCACTTTCAGAGGTGCATGTAATGTGGCTTCTTGGAGCTTGTTAATCTTGCAAAGGCCTAAACTTGGTGAGGGTGAGATTTTTGGGTTTTGCAGTGGGTTTTATGTAGTTTTGGGGTTTTTTTAAGTTCATATATGTAATCCAGTCCTTGACTAATTCACTGGTCTCTGGGATACAGATGAAGAATATGTGTTATCTTGAACAGTTTTGCTGAGAAATGAGTGCCTTGATTTCCTCTAAAATAATCGTGCTGGCTTGTATGTACACCTTCAGCTTTGCTTTTACTTTTTGGGGAGGAGTAACCTTACAGCTTTCCACTTTTAGCCTGTTGTCTCTTGCTCTCCTCCACATTTGTCCGTACTTGGCTCTGGCCTTCTGTGTTCTTTTTCTTGTAGACTGAAAGGGAACTTCTTTGACTTCAAGTTGCCTCTTATCCTTGCTAGGGACTCCCTATGAGTGTGTTACATCTCTTTCATGTTGTCAGTAGAAACTTCAAAAGAGTGCTGTCTGTCACACTATCAAGTGCTGTCTTGTTGTACTCCTCCTCTGTGTAGGAAAACATTTTCATTTTCTTTCATGTGTTGCCTCTGTC
This sequence comes from Muscicapa striata striata, assembly GCA_030060385.1. Classification (NCBI taxonomy): domain Eukaryota; kingdom Metazoa; phylum Chordata; class Aves; order Passeriformes; family Muscicapidae; genus Muscicapa; species Muscicapa striata. The sequence continues at coordinate 2,228,435 of JAREIS010000046.1, forward strand.
AGATCAGAGACTTTGACACTTGCAGAGTTCTTACCCCAAAGGAGTTTGGCTTCTGCTTGGGCACTTTGGTAATATAAGAATACTCTGCCTTTGCTATGATTTAACTTTTTTATTTATTTATTTGTTTATTTATTTTAGACTACATTATCTAGTGGAAGTTATCATTAATTAGTCCTTATTGCTGCAGAAATTATTTTCTACTTTTTTTTTTTAAAGTGATAGGGAAATAGGGAATGGCATGTGCCTCCTAGCAAGTTTCTGATCATTTACAAACTTTCAAATAGATCTTTATTAAAAAATGACCTTTTTTTTTGTTTGTTTCTTGTATGATATAAAATTTTTAATGTTGGAAGAGGCCATTAAGGTCATCAAGTCCAACTGTCAACCCAGCATCACCAGCATGTTCACCACTAAGTGCTACCTCCACATTCTTTTTGAACACTTTCAGGGATGGTGACCCTACCAGTTCGCTGGACAGCCTGTTCCAAATGACATCCCTTTAACTCCTGGGTATCTGAGGTACAAGGTGTACAATGGTGCAGTCCTCTCTAGCTTTACTCTGAAAGCCAGGGAATAAATTGGGCTGTGTGGTAAAAGGCTCATCTGCAAAACCACAAAGGGACCCAGGGTAATGGTGGCAGATGGGGAAATAGTCTGAGAAATGGAGCATCCTGACCTTGTTCTGCCCAGGTCTGCCACAGGATAGTGATCATTTCCATGAGACTTATTATGGGATGGAGAGGAAGACCGTCCATAAATTCTTCAGTATGTATTGTGGAATATTTAGAGGAAGGGCAAAAGGTAGAGTCTGTGATTCTGTGAACGAGGATTCAAGGTGATTTGGAGTGGAAGAAGCACAGGAGAGCAGAATGGGGGAATAAAGGGGCTAGTCATATACTGCTGGGTGAGGGGACTCTCTTCTAAATGCATTTGTATGTATGGAGTATTGAGTGCCTGTGCCAGCCCACAGTCCTGACTGGAGTGGGACCATTGAGTGTTAGGGTTCCCTGCACATTGGTGTCCAAGCAGCTGGAGAGTGTGCCCTGTGTGGAGGTGTCAGTGTGCACCAAGAGAAGGCTGGCAGTGCCCTGGAGAGTGGTTCAGAGGCTTGGAGCCAGGTATTGAAGCAGCTATAAATCCAGGAGAGACAGAGAGCAGAAGGTGTGCCAGCCAGCTGATAGAGGGACTCACAGGTCCAAGCCAGCTCTGCAGACACAAGAAGGTCTAAGCCTGGTTGAGGTTTGTGTGTGGTGTCTGTGCATGAGGCATGTCACTCTGCTGTGATGTACTTTTTTCCATGTCAGCTGTAGTGGGGCCCAGCACAAGGAGCCCTTAGTGCTCTCTGTGCCTGCTGGAAATGCACACTCAACCTTTGTCCTGGCCAGAGCTGGGAATGTGGAACCTCACCTTTACCAAGCTATGGGAATCGGCATCACACAAGCCATTTGGAGGAGTTTGTGTGGATGGTTGTCTTTTTCCTCTGCTGTCCTATGGGTGTGGCTAAAAATGGTAAAAGGTAGACTCTGGATAAGGATAGCAAATCTTCATTGAGATACAACAAGTATCTTCAGATTTTTTTTTTTTTTTGTGGAGTCCTTTGAATCCTGTTATCAAGATGGTCTCTTGCCTCTTCCTGCAGTAACTCAGTCATATCTGCCCTTTTCTGTAGAACCTGTAACCACAGTTCCCGCTCCCAAGGAACAATGAATGGATAGAATGTATAGAAATAGACATAAAATTTACAGAAGTGGAGGATGAGCAAGCATAGTCATCTTATTATTGCTTTCTGAAAATCACTCATCTGACAGTAAGAAGTCTTTGATAGGGGTTTCAATTTTCAACACTGCTGTGTTCCAGTTTGGAGCATGAATGTTGTTTTGAATTAAATTTCCTTAATATTCCCCTTACCTTTTTGTGGTTTATATCATGGGACAGCTTTATAGGAGACGAAACTGGATTGCTTTTGTATGAAAATAAACTGGAGGATGCACTGTCAGGTATTACTGAGCATTCAGAGCACAGAGCAGTTTAGATCTGGTCTGGAGTAAACCTGCTTTTGAAATGCGTCTTGGATATCTTATCTATGGATAGGTTTTGTTTCACAGATCCTGTCCTACTATTGGGCTCTACTTGTGGCTATAGATATGTTTTCTATTTCATGGAGCAGCACAAATATGTGGGATGGTTGTTTGCTTTTCCTCCTTTAAACAACAGCAAAGCTTCATCTAGGGGGAGTTCCCTTCTGATTTTCTCTAAGGGGCTTTGTTTTTGTGCACCATCCTGATGAGGCAGCTGCAAGTCATATATAGTTCTTGCAAAGATTCGGGATTGCAAATCAGTTCCTTCTTCCTTATTATGGTGTGTATTTAAATGCTTTTCCACTGTGCTGATTCTTTTTCTTCTATTTGTATTATTTTCTCAGTGCCTATGACTTTGTCTGTAAAATAATCCTCTGTTTATGGTCTTCAAGCTCTGCCCTTTCATCTTTTTATAACTATTGTGAAATGTACCATACAATCACATCCACTGTGGGAGCTGGTTAGCCACAGTTGCTATCACCTACTGTATTATGTGACTTTAACTATAATTTCTATTTTGTATCTTGTACAAACTGCATGTAACATTTGCATTAAATCAGTCTATTTCCAAATTCTAGAGCTCTCCAATTTTGTGGTTAACAAGTGTTACCTTTTATGATTATTCAGTATATAACTAGAATTTGCACATGCTCCAAATGCAAATGCTTAGAAAAATAGTTCTTTACTGAATCTTCTATTTATATTCCTCATGTGAATGAGCTGGAGGTTTTCTTCCTTTCCTCCTTGTATTCAAGCAGAATACAAATCGGCAATAGGATTTTTTTGCATCATTGCACACAGCTTCCTTTTCTACTGCTCCTTTCTATTTGTGTCCTGCCTTCAGCCCTGCTCGGATACAGCCCTTAGCATTCTGTGCACTGCTGGCTTGCAGGCAGGCAAACAATGCAACGTTCACTAAAGCTTTGAAAGGCTGCACTTGCCAGGTGTAGGATTTACTCTGTTCTAGCTGTGTGCTGGTAACTTTTAATAAGCCAAGACAAAAATAGAATCCTACAACATTCTCTTGTGAATTCACAAGGAAAGATTTATGGTCATGGGGATGCAAGTACCTTTGCTTGCTCAGGCCATAGCTGTCTCTTACCAAGGTGAGAAATGGATGCTTGTGGAAAGAGTGTAGAAGCAGTTTGCAGTGATATTTCTCCTGGTATGCAGTTCCACCAGTTTTTGAACAGGGATATTTTCAGCTGGAGTTGCAAAAAAGCTGTTGTGATTAAACCAAGACCACCTGATTTAAAGGTAGCATCGCTACCATGTCTTATATCAATTCTGTTTTTCCTACCGTTGATTCAATCCAACCTTTGCTAATACAAACTGGAATTTAATGTGTTTTGCCCGGTAGATGTTCACCAGATTTTTTTTTTTTTTTGTCAGAACATTCTAGGTCAGGGTAGATACTTCTCAAATGCAGCATTACTCGTTCTCATTGCAGTAAAGGGCTGAATTTACCATGATAGGTTTCTCCAGTGTCTGATGTACCAATATTCTTTCCAAAAAAGTATATGTATAAAAAAAATCTATATTAAAAATGTTAATCTTAAAGGCTAGGAGCTAACTTAATACAATCAGTTCATTTTTCTGTAAAGGATTATGGATTTTATTAAAACAAAATGGCTTTCTGGGAATATTTTCTACTCTTAGTATTTCAATTTAATGCATTAGTTCAGTAACTTTCCATTCACTGCATAAAAACTGGATGTCCTTGAGTCATATAAAGAAGTTAATTAACTTTCACTCTTGGTGTGTATAGGGCAAAAGTTACAGTATCAGACAGCTGTCCTTGTAAAGACTGGCAAGAAATCACGCTTTTCTTTTTCTATGACTATAAAGCATTCTCCAATCTATACATAAAACAATCAGGTTCTGTTCTCTTTTTAGTTTAAAACATAATGTGAAATTTGCAATGGAAATTTGAACAAATGGTATATTTTGCTTTGAGTTTAATAATTTGATTTTTGAATGGAGCATATCAATTTGTTTTGCAGAGCTGGAGTAATGTCTAAGGGGTATGTACATTTAAAACCAAAATGTATGAAATGTTTCATTGGTGTGGTGATCATAATTGTTCAGTTAATTCCTTGTTGCTTAGTTACTGTTAAACCTTTCAGAAAATTTCCTCCCTTCTATGTGTAAATAGCTTTTGGGACATTTGCAATGATACCTGATTCTCAGATCTGAAGAGGAAAAACTGCCCTAATTTTCTACAGGGCTTTTGTGGGCTTTTTTCCCATCTTTTTAATGAGGTTTGTCTGTGTTTGGTATTGTGCATATATGGTTATCTACTGGTGAATTCCTTCTTGTTACAGCTTACATAACAGAAATGCCATTAGTGAGGGGAACAACAGCTGTGATGGAGTAGCCCAGAAGTTAATAAAAACCTAGGAGCTTTTCTGATATTGCCAGCAGTAGAGGATAAGGGAAGGGTGTATAGAGAAAGGGCAGAGTTGTAGGGATACCTTCTTCAGTATGACCTCCCCACTCCAGTAACGTGAAGCTCAGGGTATGGCAGAACAAAGGTATTAAATTTATTTTTAAAGGCCATACTGAATTTTTCTTCCATGACTTTTCCCATTCTGACTTCTCTTTTTTGAAGTATGTAGAATTTTTGAATTCACAAGGAGTTCTAGAGCTTACCCTATGTGGTGCAAAGCACTATACTATACTTTTCCTTTTATATTTTTTTATTTTTTTAAATTTGCTACCTGCTGCTTTGTTTAAAGTCCTCTGCCCTTTATGTTGGAACAGACTGTTCAACCACTGGATATCCACCCCACTTTGCCATCTGGGATTTTTATAGGCCTGTGGGGCCAGCCAGGGTGCTTGGCCTTCTGTCTTGCCATGTGCTTCTCTGCAGAGATGGACCCTGTGCCTGCTGTGACTGCTCTGCAGACATCTGAAGGGTTGTACTTACTGTCCTGGCTCAGAAACAAGAATAGGTGAGACTTTTGAAGGTACTGCTCTGTGAAAGAACATTCAAGGTGAAGTATTTCTAGAAAAGCTACTGTCAATTTCCCACAAGTTCTGTTGCAGCCCTTAGTGGTTTTCATTTTTTTTTTTTTTTTTTTTTTTTTTTTTTGTTTAGTGCTCTGTTGAGGCCAGCACCTGGCCTCCAGAATTAAATTGCCTCTTATTGAATACCACCTTCCTCTGAGCAAGAAGTATGTTGAGATGAAGTGCTACCTGCTTGGAGTGATGTCTGGGGTAGAGGATAAATGGTATTTTAAAAGCAGCAGGAGGTATTTAAACCAGGTTACTAGACAGTTAATAATACAGAACAGTGGGAGTTACATAAAGTGCTTTTCAGATTTTGCTTCATTGATATTCTCAAGTACAGTAACTCTGTAGCTACAAACGTAAAACTTCAGACTATTCTGCAGCCATGGTTTATGTACTTGTGAACATCATAAGAAATGGCCTAAGGAACAGCAGTGAGTTACTGTACTTTAAATAGTTGACTGAGTCTCTGAAAGATAGAACCATTTTAAAATCAAGAGAATCAATATGAGACTTAAACAGCAAATCTGAGTCATCTCTGCTTGGTGAAGGAGAAGATGGAATTTAGCCTCTGTGCATGGATATTTCTGCCTTCTGACAGAGTTGTTTTCTAAGCATTCTAGTTTTACAATCTCAAAGTGTATCTTCACAGATCTTAAGGAGGTGGATTGCAAGAGTTGTAGCTCAGATGGAATGGATCTTAATGTAGTTGAAGTATGAAATATAATCCATCTTCTCAGGTCACATGGCAATTTTCATGGAGTCCCAGAGTGGGTGAGGCTGGAAGGGACCACAGTGGTCAGCTGGTCCAATGTCCCTGCTCAAGCAGCATCATCCCAGAGCACATGGCACAGGATTGGTCCAGAAGTTTCTTTAATATCTCCAGTGAGAGAGACTCCACACTCTCTCTGGGCAATCTGTACTGGTGTTTGGTCACTGCACAGTAAAGAAATTCTTCCTCATTTTTAGAACTTCCTGGGCACTCCAGGAGTGTCTGCCTTGTACTGAGGAGCCCAGACCTGCACACATCACTCCAGGGGAGGCCTTGCCAGGGCTGAGCAGAGGGGCAGGATCTCCTCTCTGACCTGCTGGCAATGCTCCTTCTGATGCACCCCAGGTTACCATTGGCCTTCTTGGCCACAAGAACTCACTGATCTGTGTGTGCAAGTTTGTGCATCCATTGAAGGGGTTGGAGCCACATGTGTGCAGTTGTGCATCCTCCTTTGCAATGGCCAGAACCCACCAAAAAGGCAACTTTAGTCTGATCTAATTCCTTGACTTTGTGATCACTAGTGTACTGGTACAAAAAGGTAGTGGGAATGAGTGGTTGGAAAAGGAGAAACAGGAAAATATTTTTCAGGTCCTGTAAAGCAACTGACCACTCTAGCTTTCCACTAAAACCTGCAGGGATTCCTGCTGTACTGTTGCTTTCAATCATAAAATGCCAGCTGGAATGTAGAATACTATTGATTTCAGCCTTCATTTGCTTAACAATTTCATCTTTCCTGTCCAAATTTGTGTTACATTACTCACCATTTTTTCTATACATTTATTCTGTTCCAAAGTGAATCTTTTAACCATACATTTGGTGTATATTGTAGGACATCTATTGCATTTTTTGATACCTGAAACAGTAGTTACTTCCTAAGGAAAAGAAGAACAATCCATTTTCATTCATATGCCTCCACTGAATTAAATTGTATTTGGAGGTATTAAATTTTTATAAAAAATACTATGAGGGAGTTACAGAAATGTAAAAATGAAGAAAATGTCTGTCTCACTTGTGATCATGAGATGGTACTGTATTTATTGGTGATAATATCGTGTCATGTCCCATAGCATCAAAGTTTGAAGGTCTTTGTCAAGCAAATACACTGTAGCATCAATTGAGAAGTTTCTGTTGTGTTCACAGCTTTTTCTATGCAACTTTGTGAGAGCTATTAATTTTAAAGTACTGCATCCTGTTAATTGTTCTAGTATCTTAGTCTGTCTAGTTTTTGTATAAAATTATTCCTTGATTGTAGAAACCTCTTGATTGTCTTTTAAGACTGATGTTGACTGAGGTTAATTTTATTTAAACACTAGCTGCATCCATTAGATTTAGCTAACGCAATATTTAGAGTGGGCTGAAATGAGTAAATTGTTTTTGCAAACAAAGGTAACTTCAAGATAAATGCTATAAATTAATGGGTTTTAGTATTAGTCTTAATTTTGTGCTTTGGGGGAATATGTAGTTAAAAGAAAAAAACATTAGACTAAAGCATTAATAACTTGGTTTCTGATTAAATATACTTCATTATGTAATTACTGCTCTTTTGGATTGATTTTAGATTATGGCATTACTTTGTCCTATGTTTAAGTGTAAACCTGTATGTTCTAGTTGCATATTATACAGACATGAAAAGCTACATGATAAGAATCAACTTAGTCCATGCACTTGTATTGCCCTGTATTAGCAATCCTGGTTTTCATTTGCTTTCCCACATTCCTTTCTCCATTCTGAAACATAAATTATATTCCCTATTTTAGAGAAGGATATTGCCAACCTGTGTTCTTTTGAGGTGACATACATCCTCATCATAGAATGATTTGGGTTGGAAGGGACCTTAAAGATCATCCAGTTCCAACTTCCTGCCCTGGACAGGGACACCTTCCACTAAACCAGGTTGCTTAAAGCCCCATCCATCCTGGCCTTGAAGACTTCTAAGGATGAAGCACCCATAACCTCTCTGGGCAGCCTCATCCAGTGCCTCACCATACTCACAGTAAAGAATTTCTACCTAACATCCAAACTAAATCTACCCTCCTTCAGTTTAAAGCCATTCTCCCTTGTCTTTCTCACTCCATGCCTTTATAATAAGTCAAACTCCTGGTCTCTTGTAGCTCCTTTAGGTGCTGGAAGGTGCTATAAGGTCACCCCAGACCTTTTTCTTTTCCAGGCTGAGCAGCCCCACCCCTCTCAACCCTCATCACTTAGACTGCTGTTTAGAGTTAAAAAAAAAAAAAAAAAAAAAAAAAAACACAAAAAAACCAACCCAAAAAAACCACAGCAGAGTTCATCATTGCACAATTATTTTGTATTCATTGTGGGTGTCTCATACAAGTGTTAGCAAAAGTGTTTTAGGCTTGAGGAAAAAAAGGATGATTATGTGTGATCTTCTCTACTTCCACTGAACTTGAACCTTCTCATTCAAGTCCTGCCTATGTGGGGAAGTTGTGTTCTTTGGCTAATTTTTGCTTTTGAGTCTGTGGAATGTGAATGCTTTTTGTCTGAATATTTTAAAGGAAATTGTTGCTAGTATAATTTAGCTATGTTTAGGATCTTGGCTATAAATTATGTCTGAAGTGTGATGTTATTAAAAAAAATGTATAGAATATTCTCCAAGGGCGTCTGTTCTCTAATACAGTAATAAAAGAGAAATAGCATGGGGCTCTTTTTGCAAAACACAATACCGGGTTAAAAAAATGCTGTGAAGTAACTAGCAGTTTGCTTGCAAAGTACTCATAATGTTTCCAAAAATGCTGGAAATTGCTGCCAAATTCTTCTAAGTTTCACTGTGGTTTTTAAACAATACCTTTAAGATCAACCTTATATTTAAAGTATCCTTGGTATGGAAGGGAAATTTGTAGATTCTGTGTTGTCCCAATGACTTTGTCAGGTCATATACACAATTTGGGGAATTTAAAGTTACCTTTACACTGTAGGATTTCAGTAGTGTTAAAATATTCTCTTCCTGCACCCTTGATTGGTTGCTGTCACTTATACCCTTGTACATGAGTCAGAAATTCTTTTCTATGCGTAACCAGTTTGCAAGTGGTCATGATGTGTGCCAGCATCCCCAAAATAAACCCTACAGAGTAAAATCAAACACAAGTCTTTGCTTTAATTTTGATATCCTTTGTGATTTCACTTTTTTACTTGTATATTGAGAAGGCAGATTTTACTCTGGTCTTAAGTCACATATAGAATTATTCTAGTAATTAAACATATATAACTAAACATATGTACAATTAAATCATGTATATTGCACACATACCTATGGCTTGCTTTTCTTCAGCCTATATAGCTTTTAGAGGTCTGTAGGTTTTCTGTACCACAATGAAGATGAGATATACATCTTCATTTTCTACTGTACATTTATGCTATTTTTGCATGTTGATTGAAAGGCAATGTAGAAGAAAATAGAAGCTTTTAGATGAGGCTTTTATTAAAATACTGGACTTGACTATCCTGATTGTTTCCTTTTCTGTAATTTTCCCACTAAACTGCATATGTCCAGAGAATATATTTATATTAAAGAACATGACATGGAAATTAAAAAATTAATGCTTGACATCTAAATTATGGAATTATGATTTTATTTTTCTTTTTTAAGCAGGGTCTCCAATCCCCTCATTTATACATTTTGTAAAGCTCTAGTCACAGACTAAGCAGAATTAGAAAGACAGCTCCTACTGTATATAGTAAAACTTCTAATTTCCATTTTTAAATTTACCTTACAGCAAAAAAATTGAATGTATGGTTTTTTTAATAGATTGGTTCTAGATGTGTTTTTATTCTTCTTTCTGTTAGTATCCCATAGTGTCTGTCATTCTGTGTTATACTCTGTAATGAGGATTGTTTGTAAGATGATAGACTCTCTTAGCTGGTTACAGGAATATAGCTCTGAGTTTCATAAGTGGTGGTGGTTGAAGGTTTAACATGATGCAAGATGAAATCTTACTGAGTCTGCCATCATTGCAGTCTCCATAAGCAGAACGAAACTGGGCTGTAACAGTGTCCCATAATGTTGCAGTAGTCTTCGAGGTCTATGTTACACTGGAAATCCTTTAATGAAACCCTTGGAAACTCCAGCCTGGAAAAAATAGGCGCAATTTTATTTTTCTTTTTTGGAATGAAACAGTATTAGTGCATTAATATACTCACTTTTTCTCTGAATGGAATAATTCTGAAATAAAATATTGCAGTCATCCATCAATGTATGCATTTAAATATTTCTTCAGGAGTTAGGAGGAGAAGGAGCATGAGTTGTTTCTGTTCTCAAGGAAGGGATCATGCCTGTTCCCTCACCTCGGGCAATTTTTTACTTAAAAGGATTTCTAATAGTAGTAGTAATGACTGGTAGAAGATCCCAACAATGCCACTTGGGATTTGAATTTATGGAGCCATGAGATGTGAGTTTGCTGTGTGCCTGCAACACCAGTGGAGAGGCTGCGTTTATTCCTCAGTGCCACTTTTAACTTTTGTGGCATTCACAGAAACTGTGTACAATATTTGAAGAGTTTTGCTGCCAGTAAGAATAAATAGTCCTGATCAAGTCCCTCTTCCCTCCCTAAGCAGAAAATGCCTGTGAGTTACTGGGATAACAACTTAACTGCAGAGCCTGCTGCAAAATGTTTTGTGGCTTCAGGAAAAGAAGGAAAAGAGTTAACAGGGGACAAAAATATTTTGTAAGTGTTTAACTCTGGCACTGCAGCTAAAGAGCTCTCCCGTTATTGAAATTTGCAGTCTGGTATAGTGGGGGGAGCAATTTTCCAGAGGCTTCTGTGCTTTTTTCCAGTTCAAGTTGCTAAGAATCACATTTTTAATAACCCTATGTCTGTTAGCACATCTATTGAATGTGGTTGTGTTTATGCTGTTTGTATGTCATCTTCTCCTCGCTTTGTTTCCTTTTGAAAGACCTTGCCTCAAATACTCACTGTCTTCTGATGAGTTTATTGTTTGATTGTTCTCAAAAATAAATAATTTTGTTCTATTTTTTGTATGTGTTAGTATTTAGGTCTCTTGTATCTAAGCTTTTCAGGTTAGATTTTTGTTAAATGAAAATGTCACTTTGTAATGTCTTGTGTTTTTTAAATGACAAGAAACTTCAGTGAATTATGCTGGAAAAAAAAAAACCCCTGTAATTTTGTAGGGTAGTGTTTGGTAGCCAATACTTACACCCAAATCAATGTATTTCCCCTGGCTTTTGTAAAAAATGTAAGGAGAGGTTTTCAAGAATGCAGGGAGAGAATAGACTTTTATTAGTTTAGGATCATTCCCTTTGTGCTTTTAAAACAGTACTTAATAGATTGCTGATGTGGACAAGAAGAATCAAGTCACAGGAAAAAAGATTGACGTCTTATGTCATGATTTGCTAAAAAGTAGAGTGCAACATCACTTGTTATTTTTAAACAGAGGAGCATTTGTAAAGTAGGAGGATTCTTGGGTAATGTTCTGTGCAACCACTTGCTGGTGCTATGCAGCCTTAATGCTGACAAAAGCTGTGTGTGCAGCCTGGGAATTGTGTACAGTGTTATCTTCAGGAGCTGGGAGCCTGGCTATGGCTGTACTGGATTTTGAGCTGTAGCCATATTTTATCCCAGCAGTCACGCCAATGTGTTTATCCAGCAACTGGGGTAAGAAATAGGTAAAGTTGTGCTGCAGTGACATTTAAACCGGGAAGGTTTTTTCACTGTTTTGCTGTTCCAGGTTTCTGTACTGTTCTGCTTTACTACTGCTGATTGAAGGAGTGAGTTTGTATATAGTGAATGAGAGCTATTCCAGCAGTTGTAGCTAGTTCAAGGTGTGTTGTTGCCAGTGTAAAAAATATTGTCACTAAGTAGTTGTGGATGCCCCATTGTGTCCAGAGAAGCTGTGGATACTCTATCCTTGAAGGTTTCAATGCCAGGTTGGATGGGGCTTTGAGCAACCTGCTCATGTTAAAGGTGTCCTTTCCCATGTCAGGAGCATTGGGACTAGATGATGTTTTCCAACCCAAACCATTCTCTGATTCTCTGATATTTATCACCAAGATTAATTTCTATCCAGTGAAGCTGGTTTAGAGTCTGTGGGGGAAACTGTCACTGGATGGTTTCAAGTGTTGTCACTAATTGTGGGCTTTTCAGCATCTCCTACACAACAGAAATTAGAAAATAAATCTAATCAGCGTCATCAACATTCCTGGAAACAAATCTCTTAGCTTATTTTTCAGGTATCTCTAAATGTACCTTGTACACAAAATAAGTTATTCAGAAGTATTATGTAACTCAACTGAGAACTTAAATGAAGTTTAAGTTCAAAAATATTGTGCTGAAAATATTGTTAAGCTTTCCCAGGTGTGTCAGAGCGTGTACAAAATCCAACATGCACACCATGCTCATTAGAAAAATGTGATGCTAACTTCATTTTATGCAGAAGTGATCATACATGGATAGTGACCAGTGTCTACATTCTTGCTCTTGCAGAAGAGGCTGTTTGTAGGAGTCTGGTTGCAAAGAAGGATCAGTTGCCAAACAAATTACAATTAGCAATACTGCACTTCTACAAGCAATATCCACTGTGTTTGTGAGAAATACTTGGAGAATAATTAAGTGGCTAGCATTTTTGCAGTTTAAGAGCCCACACAAATGGGCTGGCTCATCTATTGTGACCTTTACAGCTCTGGAGGTTGGTGATTTTTGTCATTTATGTGGAGTTTGGAGAGACTGTTGCATTGCATCAGACCATGTAGCTAAGAACAGACATGAGGAAAGTTCAACTGATGGGATCTATGTTAAATTTTGACATTACCTGAAAAAAAACCCACTTTCAGGAAAAATGTATTTACTCAGTTTGATCGCTGAATGCTTTTTTCATTAGGTTATGTTTAAAACACTTGAAGCTTGAAATTTTCAGAGAAAAGACAAGGTTTTAAAAATAATGTTATTTTAGTTGGTCTTCATTTGGAAGCAGCTGATAAATGGCGATGTGTGAAATGATGCTGGCATCAGTTATTATGGTGATAAGTGCTTGTTGATGTGTTGTTTTGGTTTGCTTCCTCTCATGGGTGCCCTTTGGGGTTTTCTTAAGTAACTCAGGGCAAGTTCAAGCTGGACCTTTCTATATCCACCTTTTACACAAAGAGGTTATTTCTAGAAAATTCTTAACACTTTAACACCCCTATTTTTGTCATGTAGACATGTGCTGAGACCAGCAATTGGAAACAATTTTCATTCTGGTGACTGGCAGGACCAGTGTAATTTGAGTGGAGAAGGAATGACAGGAAGAGTGGTTTAAGTCACTTCTCTGTGCTCAGAATTAAGGGGGTTTGGAAGTCTGCTCATTTCTGAATGAGTGAGCTACAGGAGACCAGTGCTAATCTTCTCTTTTGGTTTTATTTCACTGTGGCAATTATAGGGGTTTCTGTTGTAGCAATTTCAGTGGCATGCAATAACTTACTAGTTGTCTAGTCTGTGTTTATTGTATATCCAATAAAGTCTGGATTGTATTGTGAGAAAAGCTGATACTGCTGCTGAACAGCCATGACTTTATAAGATGCTATTGCTCTACTTCATTCCATGGGTCCTGTAACTGGGACTTGAGCAGAGGGCAAGCATGTTTTATAGTACAGCTAGCAGTAACTTCTGTGCCAGGGTTAGAGAACTGTGTAAATTGGTAAGTGAAAGATTTACTACTTTTAGTCCCTTGAAGCCAATAAATCATCCTTGTGTGTTCCATGAATTTAATTATTCTTTTGTCTGACAATACAGGCACATGACTGTGCACTCATTTCACCCATTTGTATGTATAACCTCAAATATTTTTATGTTTCACATGGATTGTTTTTTTAATACAAGAAAATAATTTCTTCACATATATGGAGGGAGGGTGATGAGTACATAGGTTGTTCAAGGATTTGTCTTGTGCAAAATGTTATAATGGTATATTATTTTTGTGGGCAGGTTCTGGTAGTGGTAGGATATGGAATCTTTTAGGGCAAACCTCCTAAAAATGGTGTCAATTTCTAAACTTTCTCTGATATTAGCATGAGTGGTTTGTTCTAGTTGGAAAATATATCTCCTTTGGATAATAATCTACTTGGGGATTAATCATATTCAATAATATATACTGACATATTAATGAGATCATCAGTGTCTTGAGCCACTTTTTTTCTTTCATTATTGTAAGGCTGAAACAGACATTAGTGGGGTTTTTTTTTATCCCTCTTCAAATTGTAAAGGTTTGCAAGGTACACAAAATATATTTGATGTTCTAGTACTCTAGTGGGCTCAATGGGCAGTAGCATCCTTTGTGCAAATCTGTGCCTCTGGGTTGGTGCTGATTTCTAGAAAAGCTAAATTTAATATGTGTGTAAAGCACTTTTGTGATTGGTTTCTGGACAGTAGTTTTGTGTTAATCTAGAAAGAAAAGTTTGTGGGTTTTAAACCATGATTTTCATGTGTATTAGCAATAAATACCTCAAATATTCATAAGTATGGTTATAGTATGTAGACTTTTCTGTACAATCAAATTAAGACAAATATAGAATCACAAATGGTTTGGGTTGGAAGGGACTTTAAAGTTCATCTAGTTCCAACCTCCCTGTCATGAGCAGGGACGCTTGCTAATACACTCTAATGTAAGTATTTATGCACACACATGCCCATAAATAGATACATATCTATAAAAACACACAAGGTTTTAAAGAAACAATTAGTGTCTTATCTAAATATGAACCTGCCAGTTTTTACTGGCAGAGACAGTCTCAGAGTCTCATCTGTCTCAGAGACAGATGGCAAACCAGAATCTACCACTTTCCACACTGCACTGTAGTATAATTTCTGGCTTAAAATTTAGAGGCTATTAAAACAGAGCATGGACCCAAAATAGAAATACCTTTCACTGAGAAGAGATCAGGCTCTTGAGGGTTGAGGAGAGGCAAAAGCAGAGTCTGTCAGTGTGAACAGCAGTGGAAAATGTGTAGCAGAGAGGACTGGTGTGGGTTAGGGAATGTCAGCATATACCTCTTCTGACCTGGCCCTGATCTGTGTGCTGTGGTAGGCTGGTAAAAGTGCACATGCAGCTACCTGGTGATCTACATCAATGAAATGACCCATTGGGAGAACCTACCTTGTCTCCAGCCCAAAATTAGTTTGATTTTATATCCTCAGGTAGACAAGTTTTCCATTCACGGGTGTGAATAGCCACCAGTAAATGTACATCTTAGGAGGGAGGAGATACCTTCTCTGAATGTGAGATGGTATCTCTAAGTACTAATGTCTGTCAGTGTGAACTGCACTGGTGGAAGGTGAGCTGGATCCATAGTGCTCAGAGGGAGCTTTCACAGAACTCTTGGCACCACAGCAGCTCCTGAGCTGGGTCACTGTGTAGGCACCATGAGTGCTCTGGGGTGAGGGAGCAGATGCTGCTTTCTTCATCAGGGCAGGTTTGAAGCAGGTTGGTGGTTTGAAGTAGCAGGCTAGGTTAAAGCAGCCATATTTTAGCAGAAAAGAGAAATTACATCAGGGTAACTATGTGGGGAATTCCACACTGGTTAGTTAGAAGAGCTGCTGTTGCATGATCAGGACGTTTTCTTCTTGACCATAAGCTTCAATGTACGTGAAGGCAGCAACCTGAAACCTCAACAAAGCCAGCCAGAGAATCTGCTGAGAATGAGGAGCAAGAAGCATTCCTTCCTTCATTTTATTTAAGCAGATTAAATATGGTGGTTGTTTTGTGCTCTTTCCCTTTGTTCCCCTTCAGTTCTTTTTTTTGAAAACTGTTTTTGCATTATTTTGAGCTTGTCTCCAGGATGACCATTTTCAAGAAGAAAGCTTTGTTCAGCTAATAAGGTAGTGAATCTGTGGTGTAGTAGTGAATCTTTAAATGATTTGTCTTTGCAAAATATGTGAGAGGGTAAGAAAATGTTCTTCTGTGGAATTTAAAAAGGCCTCCTGCAAGATGGTATCATGGAAATTAAAAAAGAAGCATTGAAGGAGAGCAAGAAGGAGTGGGTGGTGGTAAGGAAGAGTTTGGCAGGTAGGAAGGAGTGCCTCTGAATGCCTAGAGGTTGTCACAGAAACCCTTTGGCTCTCTAAGACATTGCAGTTTTCAATAATATGAATATATGCCACTTTTAATGGAAAATCAGATTTTGTGTCTGCTATGAGAGGCACTTAAAGTATTTAATATTCTGAATACTCAAAATGAAAATTAATGAATACTGCAAAACTTGTTTTCACCTAACTAGGGAAAGCAAGGTTGTTCCTGTCTAACATGCTGAGGAAGGTAATATTACTCTGGAATAATAATTGAATTGAGCATTTAGTGCAACTTAATTCCTTTGCAGCAGAGTGCAGCTAAAAATTGTCAGCAAAAGACCTCTAAGAGGAATGTTATATATTTGGAAACAAACTGTCTCCAGTTATATAAAATAAACAAAACAAAAACAAACAACCAAAACCATCAACACCCAAAAGCACCTAAGCAACCCTAGATAACAGATTTTGTGTACCTGGTATGTAAGTGTTTCATTTATAGTTTTGGACTATGAAGAAGTAGTTCACAGAAAAATTGTATTTGCAAATAAAAAAAACCAAAATTGGCCTGTGATGTCATTCTGACTTAGATCACTAGCTCCTTCAGGCTGTAGATGTCATCTTTGTATATTGCTTTGCTCAGTGATTCCTCTTTTAAAATAATGAATGTTCCCTTTCCTCCTGCTCTCACATTAGTGATTGCATCTAATTCAATAGCAAATCCAATTTAGAAAATTTTTCTAGTCTGCTTGTCATAGTCTTTTAGATTGATAACTTCAGTAAAAAGTTTCCTGGAGTTTTTGTATTTGTTTCTTTCTCCCGAGTGTCCAATTTGCTTCAATACTAGACCTTAGCACAAAAGTTTTATCTCTCAATCTCATCAATATTAACCATTTTTGTTCTTACAAAATATTGGATTCAAATTCTTATCCTATGTTCAGACTCTCAGTAGACAAGCGAGTCATTATTTTTTTCTGGTCATTGAAGATGGAGAGAACTTCAGTAGAAATGTATGATAGCAACTGCCTGACATAGAGGCAGGCAGGAGCAAAAGCTTTTGACAGCATTTGCAGAGGAATCAAAAAGAAGCACTTGCTGTGCAGTGTCTTGGAAAGGATCGCAGAGTTCCCAATATTTTTTATTTAAAAATGGTAACTTTTCCTGGCAAGATGCAAGTCAAGTCAAACCCACTATTTTAGTGGGGAGCGAAAGAAATAATGATGTTTGCAGTTCTTAATGTTTTAATCCATTGTTCTGCTGTAAATAGAAAAAAAAAAAAAACAACAAAAAAACCAACAAAACAAACCAGAGATAAATAGCCTCCGAAGGCATTTTTACAGCTTTTGTGGTTCCAAGTGTTCCAGTTTTAGCTGCCACAGGAGTGGTTGTATGATTTGAGAAAATGGTTGTTTCCAGTCAAGGAACAGAAACATTCCATTTTATTTTGTTACAGATTATCATGTATTGTTCAGCTATAACATTTTGCAAGGTTAAAATTGGGCTACTCAAAGCAGAACCATTATGTATTAATTGGTTTCTCTCTGTGTAGATGCCTACTGTAAGTGTTCACACACAGGAACTCATTGTTTGGAATTTACTGATGAGCAGTACCCTCATGTTTAACCATCTCCAGTGCTTTACACTGTAGTTGACCTGGAGCTTCTGATGTGGTTTTCTGGAGCTACTTAATGCTCAGTGGAATATTCTTCAATTTTATATTCATAGAATGGCTTGGGTTGGAAGGAAAACTAATATGATCTAGTTCCTACACCCCTGCCATGGGCAAGGACACCTTCCAGTAGACCAGGTTGCTCAAAGCTTCATCCAGCCTGGCCTTGAACACTTCTAGGGATGGAGCATCCACAGCTTCTCTGGGTAACCTGTGCCAGTGCCTCACTGCTCTCACAGTAGAATATCTATCTAATATCTAATTTCAACCTGCTCTCAGTTTCAAGCCAGTCTCCCTTCTCTTATCACTCCATGCCCTTGTAAAAACTCCCTCTCCAGCTGTCTTGGACACTCCATTTCTCAGGTATTGGAAGTTGCTGTGAGGTTTTCTAAGGCTTTTACTATCAAACCATCTCAGTTTTGACAGTGAAAGCTGTGGTGAAAGCTGTGCTTACAGGGTGTTTTCACTCAGTACTGCTGGTGATGTCCCTCTGTGAGGAAGTAGGAGTAGCTGACATTGTGCCTTGTTCTGCCAGTCTTCCAACCCCCAGGAGCTCCAGAATTTAAACTTTTTGGGTAACAGGGCAGTGCAAGGGTCTCTGCAGCATGAATGGTGTGGTCATTACCAGCTCCCATGCTCAGCTGCACTGCTTCCTGACAGTGGTTATGAGTTCAAGTTCTCCAACCTCCAGTGATTTGAAAGTGAATATAAAATGGCAAACACTGCCAGCTTCATTAAAACTTGGAATTCTTGATCTAACATTACCTAGGTGATGGGAAATTGCCTGTGATCTAAATGGGGAAAAAAATAGCAGACTATTTAAACGTTCCTGTGTATGATTTGGAATCTAATCCTCAATTCATCATTACTTAATAACATTTTATACTAGATTTTGGAACTATTGCAGAAAATTTGAAATTCTTCAAGATGTAATATTAAAAATGAATACTTGCATTTTATTGTTATTATTGTTGTTGTTATTATTATTTTTTTTTCAGTCACATTATGTTGCACAAAATCAGATATTAATCCTTTATTTTGATTTGCTATGTTTCATCATCTGTACTTTGAGTTATGTTGTAGAATTTGGTGCAAGTGATTAGTGTGATAATCTGTGTTTATAAACACTATTACTGTGAGAGAACCACAGATGTTAACAAGCAATTTAGTTGTAGTAGAAGCTGTAGGGCTGGTGTAGAAGCATCTGCTATTTCTGGTTTGATTTTTTTTTTCAAAATATAATGCAATTTGAATAAATGCTTTGTCCTTTGAAAAACTAAAATAGTGGTTTTCTTATAGCACTGTCAGTACTGTTCTACTCTGTTGTCAGAGCGTTTTCAGTTCAATCCTTTAATTCATCTTGAAGGGGCTGAATGACCCCAGACCTTCCCACAGGCTGAATCAGTGTACCTGAAGCTTTTTCCAGCCTGTAAAAGTACTTACTTTGTGCGTTTCTTTTTAGTTGTCAAAGTATATTCTGGCAATCAATGAAGTAAATATTTAAAGTTTGTTTACTTCTTGCTATTGTAGGCATTGGATCAAGACAGAACTGCACTACAGAAGGTGAAAAAATCTGTGAAAGCAATATATAGTTCGGGGCAAGGTAAGACATTGTTTGCAGTTTTACACAAGAGCCAAGGCATTTAATATCAAGTTTGAGATGTCTTGCAATTCATCCTGTTTAGATGTATAGCATAAGAAATGTTTATCTGTTTAGGAGTGTTTGGACATAAAATTTTCTTTCTTCACTTCTGATTATACATCAGATTAATGAGCTCTCCAGTTCTTTTATCCTCATATTCCTTCTCAATGGCCTCTAGGAGAATTCCATGGGTAAATTTTTCTACTGTCATAATACTTCAAGTATTTACATTCAACTAGAACAATGACAAAAAGGTGTTCTCAACTGAAATTTTAAGTGAAATAAGATTTAGAATTTGGTTTTAATTTTAAAAGTAAATAAATAAAAAGAAATATCTGGTTTGTTTGGTCAACATGTGCTCTGCCTTCATAATGTGTTTCTTTTCTTACCTAAAATCAAATTATGTATTTCCCTTCTCATCTAAAATAGTTATATAATTGCTTTGCTTGCTTGAAGACACTGCTGATGTTTTACTGGAACTACAGTAGTTAGTTTGATGGGAGGTTATTTGGTTAGAATATAAATTGATAATCAGTTTGAGTGCAGTAACAAACGGTGATCAAACACATCAGTATACAAATTTGGTTTTAAAAATGCTATAGCACTAATACTTCTACCTCTGTTTCTCTTATGTTCTAAAAACTGTGCCAAAGGCAGATAGGGCAAGAGAGCTGTGCACTTTCCAGTAATCTTCTGGGTGTAAATACAGGATTTTAGAAAATCCCAGTTCCAATTTTCTAACAATAATAATCAGTTTAGCAAATATTTTCCATATACAGAGCTACTTTTGAATGCTCTTAGTTTCTCTGTTTATGGAAGTGTCTGGGATTTTTTAATATCTTGTAGATTCTTAGCTCTTCTCATTTGCCAATCACTGATGTTGGTTTGCTAGCACCATGCTTTAATTAGCTGTAATTTCAGTTGTTGATAAATGCTTTCAATAGATTGTGAAGCCTGATATAAAGTGAGAATAGTATGTGGTGCATGTGTATTTAGTTTGATGCTTTTAGGAGTATTCAGATGCTCCAATAAGCTTTTCTATTTGAGAGTACTTACATAAACAGAGTTCCAAAACTGCTGGAAAGTGTAGAACACATTAAAGATGTTCTGCCTGATTTGAAACATATGAATAGCTATCATTTGAGTCGTGTGATAAAAATAATGTTGTTGCTAAGGCCCCTAAATAAGGCAGTACTAAATGATGAATTAGTTACATTGAATAAAAGCAATGGAAGGTGGGTTAATGTCCTTGCTTCAAAGGTAGAACTTAGTAGGAATTCTTTTGGCTCAAGAATACTTTATGCATAATCCTCTGGCTCCCTCTTCAGAATGCTGCTGTCACAGGATCTGTTACAGTGAAAAGCTGTGTGCAGGAGTCAGTTCAGGCAGTGACTGATAAACTGGGATTAGTAAAATCAAGACCAAAAATGTGTTATACATTTGAAACCTTAAAAAAAAAAAAAGTGAATCAAAACTCAAACTCATTTTGCCTCCTTGTACAAGTAAAATTGCTGAACCAGCTATTTTCTTGTGCTTCAGTGAGGAAAATGGATTTTGTTGATATTTAAGTAAAACATACCAGAAACAGCTGCGAAATGAATTGGGGTGTATCAGTTCAAGAAAGTATTATGTGGCAATTTTTACATTTCAGAAGAAAGCCTCTAACTACCAAAATTGGTATTTTGTTTGTTGGCTAGAAGTTAAGACCATATTTAATTTATTATTGTAGGAGAAGGTTTTTTACTACTCCTGTACTTCATAATCTCCTTTGAGAACTCCAGCTGAACTGGTGAGAAAGTTATTCAGGGACAATAGAAATTCTTTTTTCAGTTTAGTAATCCAATTCCTGCTCTGCCAAAAGCCATAGCTAGGTTTTTTGTGGTTGTAATGGTTTTGGGTTGTTGGAGGGTTTGTTTGTTTCTTTGTGGTTGTTTTTTTGTTGTTGTTGTTGGTTTTGTGGGGTGTTTTTTTGTTTTGTTTTGAGGTTTTTTGGTCTGTTTTTTTATTTGGTTGGTTTTTTTTGGGGGGAGGTTTTTTTTGTTTCTTTTTTGGATTTTTGGGGGTTTTTGGGGGGCTGTATGTATGTTTGCTTTTGGGCATTTTATTTTGTTTGGGTTGAGTGGTTTTTGGTGTTTGGTTTTTTGATGTTTGGTTTTTTTGGTTTTTTTGGTTTGTTTTTTTTTGTTTGTTTTTTGGGTTTTTTTTTTTGGTTGGTTTGGTCTTTTGTTTTCTTATTTTTTTTCCCCTGAGTAACATTTGAATAGTGACAGTGACACAATACAGTGTCTCATACAGAATACTTTAGGAAGGCTGAGCCTTGTATTGTGTTGGTTTGCTCTCTCCAGCACTGAATTATGAACCACAAGGTTCTCTGGTCTATTACAAAGAGCTTTAACATCACCCACATACTTTCTGCTCTTCCTGTACTTTCCTCACCCATTTGTCATATTTACACTTAGAGCTACTGCTGTGGAAATGAAAACATACCAACACAAAAGTATAGAAAACACTTGGAAATGTCCCTTCCCTATTTTCATTTCTGAAAGTGTTGTATGGGAAAGGACTGTTTATGAAATTCAGTGAGACATACAAACACCTCTTTCTCACCACTTGCTCCCTGTCTGTCTTGCTGTTGTTTACTTCTGGCATGATCAATTGTATCTGTAACTGGAAACCCATCTAATAGCAAGTGTGCTTAAACTTAATGGAAAATCTGTTCTGACTTCCTTTCCCATAAAATTTGGATTGAATTGTAACAGCAGTACAGATTGCACAATTATTTTTGCTGTAGATTTTTCAATAGCACTTTTTCATTACTTCCCTGGGATGACTCCCAAATATAATCAAAAGAGTTTACACAGTGGGGAAATAGAAATATAAAATCCTTACAAGATCAAAGGTACTGAGATGGATCAGCAGTCCACATGGTGTCCCACAGTGTTCAACAGCAGATGCTCAAGGAATTAGAAAATGGTTCAAAGTGGAGTGTATTTTAAGTATTTTGTTTAGCATTTTCTCAGCTCACACTGACATGAAGGCCAGGAATTATGTTGAGTCAGAAATTATATCATTATGTTTGATACTTCTTAATGGACTTCTACAACTTATTTTGTCCAAGGAATTTGAATTAATGTAAATCTTTATCATTCACAGTCCTGCATCAATCTAATTCTCCTGTGTGGATATTCCCAGTTCATGTTCATGTTCTTCAGATCTAAAGTCACCTGAGAAGGAGACTGTCCCTGCCCAAGTCTCACAGCAGTGGACTCAATCCCACCAAAATGACTCATCTGATATGAAATTGAGTGAGCTTTTGCATGTTCTGGGCATTAAAATTTGTAAGAGGCTTTGAGGTGCCAAGACTTACTAGAGTAGAGCCAGAGGAGTTTTGGTGGATGAATCCAAACTTTGTTCTGTGGACCATTCTCTCTCTTGAAATAGGTTTGAGTTGTTTCCATTATTACTCACAGTATCTATCTTCTGAACTCAGCAGCTCTAGAGGGTTTTGAGGTTTTTTTGGTTGTTTTTTACAGAAACCATTACATTTAGTCATTCTCACTTTCTCTTTCTTTCTCCAAAATGGCAGCATAGACTTCCTTTTCTAAAACAGGAAAGAGGAGGTAACAGGGTAATTTTGGGTAACAGGGACAGGAACTGCACACAATTTTAAGGGTTTAAACCCATTATGGCAATATTTTGATATTGCTCTATTGCATGCTCTGTTTCTTCATAATTTCTGATGTCCAGCTTTGTTTTGCTTGGTACTGAATGTCAAGGTGATAGAATTCCAGAACCTTTCCTTGTAATGTCTAGTAATGCAATAATTTCCTTAAAGTTAGGAGTGTTTTCCCTCCTGTGCTGCACTGCCTCTAATGCACACATCTATGCATTGGCCATTAAACATGAGATTCCTCTAATTTGAGAAATGCCCTGGTGGGAGCCTCTTGCTCTAGACTGTACAAGCAGTGGGTGTGTCTGGAGACTTCCAGTTCACTGGTGACCTCCCTCTGGTTAAAACATTAACACTTTATTGTTTCCTCCACTTTTTTTTTTTTTTTTTTTTTGGCCTTTCTTTCCTCCGTGTGAGGCTCATCCCTCTTAGTCTGCTTAGTTCCTTTCAGTGTTTTTGTGAGGGAGAAGACTTATATGGAAAATCAATAATTTTATATGGACTTCCTTTTCCTATATGCTTGTTGATTTCTTGGAGGTGGGAGTTTTTTGATGTACAATTTTCTTTTTATAAAACCTGTGTTTATTGTTCAGCATTTTGTATTCATCCATATGTCTACCAAGTCTGTTCTGCACTGTAGTTCTTACAAATAGCCTGGGGAATATATAAGCAATATTGCTGCTGGTGCACACTTGAATTCTCTGTTCACTCTGGAGCTTACTAAAAATAGCTATTATATATGCTTTTCATTCTTCCTGTAGTTTTGAGACTAGTATAAATAAGAAGCTAATAGGTTTGCTATTTTATTCTTTTGTACATGGATCTAAGTGACTTGCCATTGCTCATGTTATCAGATTTTAAGACCTCTACTGTTAGATGTGGTATAAATCTTCTGAAGCAGAGGAGAAAAAAAAAAAAAATGTTCCATGAGAACTTCTTCAAACATGTCAGTGATAAACAGAGGTGCAAAAAGAAGTAATTTCCTTTTCTAGGCTGGGTTATCTCTCAGTGCTCTTGGACTGTGATGATCTAGAGAACCTTGCAGACTCAGTGAGATGATTCTTGCTCTTAAATATGGAAAGAGGATTTTATTACTTTTCTCTTGAACAATCTCATTTCAGAAAGCGTTATTGTTATCAAGTTCAGACAATTGTATGGTGATCAAATAATTTTTTTCTATTATTTTTTCATTATATTTCAGCTTTGTGAAGAATGAAATGAGAAAGGTTTTTTGTTGGTTTTTTTTTTTATTATTTTTTTAATTTCAAGTAATTTCTGCCATCCTTTTTAACCTTGCCAGCTTTCTTGCCTTTCTAAAGCCTTTCTGAGTCATCTTTCATTCACAAATGTGTCTTGACTCTGACCTTGGTTATTTTTCCTCTAGCTCTCCATGGAACAAAGCTGTTTTAGAAGTGAAACTTAAAAATAGTTTAAAATTGATCAAAAATTCTGAAACATGATCTTTACTTTTTTTAACTTAACCACATATGCAGAATTAATTCTCATTAATTTAGGCATTGTTCAGGTTGCTGTGGGCATAATCAGTGACTAAAGAGTGTTTTTCTTCTATAAACTATTTGATTTTTTGTGCTTGTATTCTTCAGTGTTTGCAGGGTAATATATCTGAACAAAACTGTTGTAGAGGAAGAAAATTTTAAGGCTTTTATTTCAGTGATGTGTTTTGTAGGTCCAGCATATAAAGGCTATCCTTTAACATCTCTTCACAGTATTTGTACTTCTGTACCCTTACTTAATATGCACAAGTAGAGAGGAATCTCACTAGGCTCAGAAGCATATGCTGAAATTCTGATGATTTTTGAGTGGGAAATAAACATAGTAGTTAATGAATGCTCTGGGTTCCAGTGAAAGAGTAAATCTGCCATGCTCCAGTGGCGCTCTCAGCTTGGGCTCAGGTGCTGCTGGCCTTGCCAGATCCCTCTGGGAAGGAATGATGGCTGAGGTCCGTCTGAAGGGAGCTGTGTTCCTCAGTGGGTGCAGAGCCCTTCCTCAGTTTTCCATGATTCTGGCACGCCTCAGTGAACTGCTGAAGGAGCAAGATGTCTGCCTGGGGAAGCTGTTCTATTTTCATCACAGTGCTGAGCATTGCTTACAATACTGAAAAGATATGCTTCAGTTCTGGAAGACAAATCTTATTCCCTGTATGTGCTGCTGTCAGTGATCCTGTCTCACTCTCAGGGTTATTAAAGTCCTGTGTGAAGACTTGTGTGTAAGAAAGTCAATATTGTGTCTATTACAGCTTTCTGTTTGCAAAGGAATTTCTATTAGGACATTAGGAAGTAATTTCTGAGTTTGCATGAGGCACCTACAATGAGGTTAGAGGATGCTCTTTGCTCTAAGCATGTCAGGTTTCAAATTCTGTATTTTAGTGTACTCTACATTCCAGATCTAATTTTTCAGCTCTGAGCATTTAAGGTCAAGTAGGGAATTGCTTTACCTCTTCAATAGAAAATATTTAATCTCCTTTTGCAAGATTTACATTGATAATTGTGTAGAAATTGAAAATTTCTTATTCTTACGGAGTACTTATATTTTGTGTGGCAATTACAGAAGTAAATACAGGAGTATTCCTTTTATTTCATCATCAAAGCTTCATATCTGGATTTAGGTGATTTGTAATCTGGGATTCTTGAGAATTTCCTCTTTATTGTTCTAGGACAATGATCTGCTTCCTGCTTCCTCTTTCTGACCGGGAATTTCTTTTGCCCTTCCACAGATAAAGGAAACTCTCTTTATGAAATAATTTTGTAAAATGCTCTATGAAACAGCACAGTGCTTAAAATCAAAATGCTGGGAAATACTGTGTGCTTCACAAGCAAGGACAGGGATTCCATGATCTAGCAGGGCTCTTTCCGACTTTCCATTATCCTTCATTTTGCTTCAGCACAGCTCACCCAGGACTGCATAAGCTAAAGCTCCCTCATAGATAAAGTCCTCTGTGTATATTTGTGCAAAAGCTTTTACATCAAAGCAAAATACATATTTTATTGTCATGTAGCAATTTCCTTGAGTTCAGTGCTAAGCTATTTGATTAAAACTGTATGCTTTTAGAACAGTTTTCTTAAAAACATACAGCTTGAATTGCAACTCTGTATTAACATATGATTAAAAATTTGGCTTCTTGAAAACCTCTGTATTAATGTCTGATTTTTAGAATGTGACTGGCATGATGTGTGGGCTTTGGGGCTTGGTATTGGTAAATAAGAATTATACTTTTTTTTAACAGCTTTTGACAATTTTTTTGTTGGAGCTTTGGTGCACTGTTGAGTATCTGCAGTACCTTAAAAGAGTTAACTGTTGAACTCATCAGCTGTTTGTTAATGTCCAAGTAATAGATTTGTGCATTGTGAGACATTATTCATGAGACTTGTTTGAAACTTATGTCTTTTTTCCTTTTCTTCTATCTTTTGAGCCATAACTTGTAATTCAGATGCTCTCAGGCAATAGCACAACTTGAATTTAAAAAAAATTAAAAAAACAAAAAAACAAAAAAACAAAAACTTGGGGATTTTGGGAGAAAAAACCCATGCTATCTACTGGCAACTGTTCTCTCTTTCCCTTCCGCCTTTTCATTGTACAGAACTTGTGCTGTAGCTCTGTGGTTTTGTGTTTATGGTTTGCAGAAAAAAGCCTGCATAGTAAGGCTAGGAGATCCATTAAGGTGAAATATTGATTTAATTAATACCAGTAATATACTCTAAGAGAGATAAAGGTGATAAAGTCTTTCCCAAAGGGCTGTAGAGGTAAATTCTCTGTTTAAAGATACTAAAACTGAAGTAACAAAAATTATGCAAACAGAATCCAGAAAGGAAACCAAATAGAAACAGGAAAGACATTTCAGATACAACAGTTTCTAATTCATTTTTGAGTCAAGGTTTTTTCATTTTCACTGGCTTCAACTGCATCGTTTTGGTTCTGACCTCTCTGCATGTGCAGTTTGTTATTAAATCCATTGGAATGAGTCTTTGGCTGCTTACTAATGCACATTCTGCATTCTGTTATCTGGGATAACTCAGTGTACAAAGCAGGCAAAAACGGAACCTTTGTAAGATGTTTCTTCTTTTGTATTTACTGTCAGATTCAGACTGGTTCTCCTTACTTTTATATCTGATACTTTTGACTTTTTTGTTCTGTAAAAATGTCCAGCATTTCAAAAGAAAAGTTCATGTATGCATGAAAATTCCCCTAGTGGGCAGCTATAAATTCCGATGTTGTTTACAAAAGTGCTGTTTCACTGATACATTATTGATCTTATTCCTCTGTCAATAGCTATAGAGTTTTTTTCTGTATTACAAATTCAATTTTCTAATTTAAAAAGCATATATATGCCTATTGCTAAATAGTTCTTTTTAATCTTAAAATTATTTTAATTTTCAGTAAATGTTTTGAGTTGTGTTTTTTCTCAAAGTACTGTTTCTAATTTTGTTGTTAAGTTGCAATAAGCCTAAAATTATAATTGACTGGTTACAAAAAACCTGACTCTTGATTTTTCTTTGCAGATCACGTTCAAAATGAAGAAAACTATGCACAAGTTCTAGATAAATTCGGAAGTAATTTTTTAAGTCGGGATAATCCAGATCTTGGCACAGCTTTTGTAAAATTTTCCACACTTACTAAAGAATTATCAACACTGTTGAAGAACCTGGTGAGGAGTTTCAAACTTTCTTAGCTTTTAACTTGTTTCAAAAGAAAGTCTAATAAAAGAACTGTGTGATCATGATGACTAAGGTTAATTTTTAAGATGCTTTCAGTTTTTTTCAAAAACAAAACCAACATTTACTGCAGAGAGGATCTCTAGAGGGTGTTATTACACACTCTGTGTTTGATTATTAATTGGCAGTTAAGAAGGTAAATATAATGTTGAGACATCCCTTGAGTCATCATTCACAAGTGATTGATGGTAATATATACCTCATGGACTTTAATTTTTAAATCATCCCTTAACCTGAAGTCTTTCTAGTTGAAAATGCAAAATCATTAGTTATGGCTGTTTTGTTTTACCACTAAAGGAGAAACATTCACTTTTTGGACGAAAAATAACAATTTGAGCATGTTTAAATGATGTTAACAGTCTGCTCTCCCTGTGATATAGAAAGCATCCATTGCTCATGTACAAGGTTTCTGAAGGTGGTTTAAATTTTTGTCTCATTTAAAGTTTGCCTTAGGCCTTTTATTTCTGAAAACTGCATAATAAGACTACAGTCATAGCAACGATCTTTGAACACTGAAAGTAATGAAGCCACATTTCTTGTGAAATAATTTTTCATGGGCTTTGTAGCTGTTATACTCACAAAGTCATAGCTTCAGTTTTACATTTTTCTTATAGCTGGGCTTATTTCCACGCTTTTTGATATGTGTAGTACTAGTGGTATTACAGACTTGTCTTCCTACAGTCCCCAACACAACCATAACTGTTGTGGATCACACCAAAGGTCCCTGTAGCAAAGTTCCCTGGCTTTGACAGTTGCCCAAGACTGAGTCTTCTGCTTTCCTCTGTAGAGATTTCTGTCAGTCGGGATTATTTTGACCTTCTTTAATATAAATTTAGCACACAATTAAAAGTAATTATTGTAAAACATGAATTAAAGTGTAATGTAAGAACGGTTTGGGACTAGAACTCAAGTTCTTTGCAAGTTTTCTGGACTTTGTCATTCCTAGCAGGGCATCCACAGACATTTTTAACTTATTTCAACTAGCAAACAAGATGTCAGGATTATTTTATTTATTTTAAATAGTACTGATCTAGAGGAAAAAACACTTTTAATTTAAGAAGCCACACTTATTCAAAACAACATTATACTATTTCAGCTAAATTATGAAGCATTATCTGCCTAAATTCTTGTTGACAGGATTCAAAATAGAGTGTTCAGTAACTTACTTCATTCAGCACTCTCAAATAGACAACAAACTTATTTTACAATTGCCTCAGCATTTTAAAACCATTTCTTTTTCTCCTGTACTTAAGCATAATTCTGTTTAATAAGATTACACTGAAAGAAGAAAAAAAAAAAGCTTATATCAAAATAGAAGATGAAGTCCATTGAAAGAGCAGTTGGGAGGAGGGCTCTGTTATGTCACTGATAAAGCCCCAAAGTATGTCCTGAGCCTTATGTTGATAAAATTAATTTGAAAAATGGCAAGAGTTACTAAGATGAGTAGCAGGATAATAGGTTTGGGTTTGTTGTTGTTGTATTTTTGTTGTTGATGATGTTTGTATTTTGTTTTGTTTTGGGTTTTATTTTTTATTTTTTACCTAGAACCTAGAACACATTGATACCTTATTTAATAAAGGTACAATAAAATAATGAATTATCTTCAAAGATATAAAGATGAATGAGGACTAGAGCTACACAGTAGACAATAAAAAAAGTGCTTCACAAATTTGAATCCTTTTTATTCCATCTTTGAACTTCAATTATGATTCATTGAAATTTTCATAGTAATTTTGATATTTTGGATATATCATGAGAAGGAGGGCAGAAAATAACTTACTTTCTTCTTCATCAATTATTAAGTTACTACTTTTAAAGTGACATTCACTTACTATGAAGTAAAACCAGCAACTTTTATTACATACACCACTTTTAGAAAGTATAATTTTGAAATGATTGCTCAGCAAACAACGGCAAGAATAAAAATATATCCATTAATCATTTTAACAAGGCTAAATAAGTTGCTGTGCAGTTTTTATCATTAACTGTCTAAATGTCTGAAACTTAAAATCTATGAATATAATAGTTAAGTTGTTGAATCATTGTTATTAATATTATCTTAAAAGAAGGACACACAATGACCCTTCAGGAAGATTTTATAAAGGTAAAACATTGGGATTAGCGATTGCCAGCCCTGGTCTATGTTTTCAGCAAACTCTGAGTGTCCCACCAGAATCAGTTTCTCTGGTTTTTTAATTCTACCTCCTTGGTCATTTCAGGTTTCATTCTTTATGCAGTAATTCATTATAACAGTGCATTTAAAAGGTGTATAAAGACCTATGTATATGAAAATGAGTGTGTCTTTCCATTGATCTAGATGAGGTTTTGGCAGAATATTTGTAGCACTTGCAGATTGTTTCTTTTGAAAATTTTCATGGTTCTTGGCTTTTTCTAAGTATTTAAAGCCTGTTTGCCTCTTTCCTGTAAATGTCCTCAGCTAATCTTCACAGGCAAATTATCTTTTTTTCACAACCCTCACTAGATTCTCATATGTGTTTCCATGTGTTAAGGGTTTTTTTCCATTTATTTTGTTCTGAACATGAGACTGTTTTGCGTTATCAGATTGTTTCCAGTTCATTTGGGGTACTGTTTCATCAAGTCTTCAATGATGTAATAAATTATTCCAAATCCTTACTGTATTGGAATAATATAGTTCTCTTTAGCTTTGGGTTTTTCATTCTTTTTTCTATAGATGACATACTTGCTGGCTACTGTTCAGTCATTTCAACCCAAAAATTAATGGTTTGAGTTGGTTATCCTGTAAAAATGAAAAAAAGGCTACAGTGTATATGAGGATTTTGAGTAGAACTAGATCTGGAGAACCTGTTTGAGTGGTTGTTTGGATATTCTTGTTGATAATCAATTAGGCATGAACTTAGTGGGGTGAAATTTAAACTCATGAGAGTTTAAGGAGATGTCAGATCTACACAATGGACAAGGAAAGGAGCAGTGTTCCCAGAAAGGGGGCAATATTCAAAGAGCTGGTGGCCCTGCTCATTCCTTCTGTTCATGGTTGCATTAACACATGCTTTGTGGGTTCCCTGCCTGTGGCACAGCAGGTCCTTCTTATTTAGGAGGCTATAACTAAATTTGAACCCAAATGTTTGCTTCAAGCGGAAGAATATTGCCTTGAAGGGCCTTCAGAACTTTGCTTATGTGCTATTTGTAAAAGTCTGGGTTTATATCACCTTGTTCAAGTAAACATTGATTATAATATTTCTATGTGTCATGCAAATGTTTATTAATTCTTCCCAGACTTGAATTTACTATGGATTTAGAAATTTGAGGTGATTGTAGCTTGATTAGTGATGTTCAAAGGCTTGTTGGCAGTAGTTTGATAAGATCATAATAAATGCTTTTGAATGATAATGTTTTTGTTTTTTAGCTCCAGGGTTTAAGCCACAATGTTATTTTCACTTTGGATTCTCTCTTGAAAGGAGACTTAAAAGGTGTTAAAGGGGTAAGTGTTGCAAACAAAATTTTTGTTTCATGTTCATCTATCTAGAGAGTGTTTTCAGTCATGAGAGTGTTTCTTATGTTGGCATTTATTAATATTCTGTATTTAGTATAAAGAATAAATTTGCCATGACTATAGTGAAATCTTGAAAATTTCATTGTGAATTGCTGTGTTAGTGTGCACAGGAAAGCAATACTTTGCAAGGTTCAAACCCAATTTTATTCCCAACTGCTGTCTGAAAAGTTTTGAAGAAAACAATATTTTTGTTGCTATTTATTCCTTGATAACTACAAAGAAAAATGTTCTAAGACAATCTTCTATTTCCTAAGGACCTCAAAAAGCCTTTTGACAAAGCCTGGAAAGATTATGAAACCAAATTGTAAGTATTTGTCTCCCACTTGGCTTTGTTTTTTGTGGTGTTGAGATTTTTTGAATGAATTATTATTAGTAGTAGTAGCATTGGCATTATTAGTACTGTTATTTTTAAGATATTATTTGTTCCTTTCCCCAAGTAACACACAATCTTGAGAACAGAGCTGAAGGAAGGGCAGTTTCATGGCTGAATTGCATCTGGAGACTTAAAATATACAGGATATGATTGAGGAGCTAATCTTCAGAATGTCTTCTTTGATACTTCCTAATTATTACTTTTCCCCTAAATAATGCTAGATCACATTTTAGTAGAAGGAATTATCTGAAATGTTTTCCAATTAAAATTTCAGTAC
Source organism: Muscicapa striata striata (assembly GCA_030060385.1). Classification (NCBI taxonomy): domain Eukaryota; kingdom Metazoa; phylum Chordata; class Aves; order Passeriformes; family Muscicapidae; genus Muscicapa; species Muscicapa striata. The sequence continues at coordinate 2,260,197 of JAREIS010000046.1, forward strand.
AAAGATTGAAAAGGAGAAAAGAGAACATGCGAAACAGCACGGGATGATAAGAACGGAGATAACAGGAGCTGAGATAGCAGAGGAAATGGAGAAGGAGAGGAGGCTGTTTCAGCTGCAGATGTGTGAAGTAAGAAACAAAGTTCAGTTTTTAATTGCAACACCATAACTTAATATTAACAGACTTTGTGGGTCTTACTTGAAGGTGGTGAAATCTTTGTCGTTTGGAGGTGAAGGGAAGAAATTATTTTCATATCACACAGTACAACAATATAAAGATGATTATTTTTAGCAATTCTTGTACAAAACTTGGCTTATTTTTTTTTATTTCTTTCCCTTGTTTTTAGATTATTGTGGGAAGGTTCTTGGGCTAAAAATACACTCTGGAAATATTTCTTATTTTATCAGGTTTATGGTTTTAGCAGTATTCTGATATCTTTCTTCCAATACGCTTTCTGAAGCCTTCTAAGATTTCTAATAAAGTGATAAATGTTTGTGCCATAAAACTGATTTTTTATATTAATAGTTCTTTTTATTGCATTAGTGAGGATTACTTTAAATTCCAGAATATTTCAGTAATGACTACAGTAGCATTAAAAAGGGAAATCTTTAGACAATTGTAAAGAATGAAACTTTTCTCTTGGATTTGCTTTAAGTTTTGGGGTGTTTAAATTTTATGGAGTGCCCAGATAAGCTGTTGCCTGTTTTAAAGTTTAGCAGTGGTGAACTGCTGTTTTATGGGTCAGCACCCAAGTTAAACAGAGAATTTAATTCATTGAGCAAATGATGTTTTATTGTTTGAAAACTGTTGAAGCTTGTGATCCATGATTGTCAACGTGTTTTCCATTGTCTATACAGTATCTTATTAAGGTTAATGAAATCAAGACAAAAAAGGGTGTGGACCTTCTGCAGAACCTTATTAAATATTACCATGCACAATGCAAGTAAGTGCTGCAATGATTTAAGCTTTAGTTACAATTTTCTTGTTTGCACAAGATTTTGTTTCCCTTTGTTTGAAAGTATCAGGGTTTTGCCAGGTGTAAATGGGTTAGCTGCACCTCCTAATTAGTGGCTTGTCTTCATTTTCTTCTGTCTTCACTCAGGGCCGGGATTAAAAACATGAAGGAGATTAATTTCTTCTGTTCGGACTTGGTTGTTTATTAAATCTTATCTTAAGTACAGAGTGTTCTGCAACACTTCTAGCTACCACCTAAAAGTGAGCAAAATGGAGCTGAACCTAGTTAGTTACAAGGTCTTTTAAAGCTGAACAGTCCAATAAAGAGCTAGCACCTATATTATTTATACTTTTTTCCCAATGACCAAACTCCTGTGAGCCAGAGTGCAGCACTATCCAACCAAACACTACTACCTGAGAACATGAAGAAGGAAGAAAACAGAAACAGCACCCAAAAACTCCATCTTGTCCCATACCTATTACTATATTCTAAACACCCCCAATTCAAAACCCTTCACCATGTGAAATTAGATACTTCTACTTTAACTACACACCCACGACTTTAACTCCATCACTCAAATTTGGAAGCCTTCTCCAGGCCTCAAGTCAAAAGCAGTGTTCTCCAGGGAGTCAGTGTCAGAAAGCACAGAAAGCTCAAAACTCCCAGGCTTCTGGGTTCCAACAGCCAGGTGTCTGAATCTTCCTTTTCTGGGGCTGTAGACTTCCAGAAGAGAGTGTGAGAGTGAGTTTGTGGGGCAGGGCAGTGATGGAGAAAGAGGCCAAAGGAAAACCTTGCATGTTGCATACAAAGATTAATTTTATTCTCTGATTTAGAATGCATTTCTGTTAATACCTTGTTTATTCTAATTAATAGTTTTTAGTCTTTATGTAAATTTTAAAACTACTGTGAAAGCCACCAATTTCTTTGGATTTCCTTGAGGTGAAACTGGTGAGATACAACCTTGTCATCATTAGAACCCCAAAGGCAAACACACAGGAACTTAAGTTAAATACAGAAAAAATATTTTAGAAATTACTGTAGGAGAAACATGTTGGCTATATTCTCTCTAATTTGATATTTGTTAAAGCCACAATGGTGTATCTCCACTGTTGAAAGATACTGTACTTTAAACTACTAGGAAGGGGGTTTTGTTATGGTTTTTACTTGTTTAATTATTTTGTTCAGTTTTGAACATGGAAGAAGCTGGATATGTTTTATTGATTTTGCTCTTTTTCTCCTTTGTATTATGAACTCAATGTATTCCTGATAAATCAAAGGTATTTTTCATTCCAGTTTCTTCCAAGATGGCTTGAAAACAGCTGATAAACTTAAACAATATATTGAAAAGTTGGCTGCTGACTTATATAATGTAAGTTTACTTACACTTAGCTTTGCATCTGAAAATGAATTTTTAATATAAGTACATTTTAAATATAACTACAAGGATCTGTATTTCATTTGCATCTTATAACTGAAGTGTGTTACTTGAAACTGAACATAGCTAGATGAAGACATCTTGACTGTTAAACTACATATTCAGTTTTTAGAGCTATTACTAAAAGTAGTTTTCATTTTACTACTAGTTCAATCATACATTAAGATGAAACTACTTATAAGTGTGATTATTGGAATCAGCTTATGTTATTAATTTTAGTACCATTTTCACTCTTAAAACCAAACTACTTAATGATAACACCAAGGTTTTAAAATTAATTAGTCAGTGATGTTCATTGAAGAAAAGTACTATCATGGAATCAGAGATCACTTGTCACCCAAGTGTTTTTGTATTCTATAATCAGAATTACAGTAATCCCATTTGCTATTGTCATTTGTTGCTAAATTAAACTGCACTTTCATTCCTTAAGTAATCTATCAAATTTATTGGAGTTATTTTAATATTTCAGAGGATAATTTAGTTGCATTGGATATAGCAAACCATTACAATTACAAACTGCATGTCAAGTTGTACATTCATTTTAAATTGCTTTTCAAGCAGTAATTGCATAGAAGGTAAAGATATAAGAATGGACTGGTCCATGAAAATAAACTCAACTATTACAAAAAACACAAAATAATGGAGCTAGTTGTTCAGGACAGCTAAAATGGTTTATTGAAATGCATAAAACATTAAAATAAAGTTGCATCCATCAAGCATATGATGGCGATCTCTTTGTATAGATAAAGCAGACACAAGATGAAGAAAAGAAACAACTTACAGCTCTTCGAGATTTGATAAAATCTTCTCTGCAGCTTGATCAGAAGGAGGTAAATAATTTAGATATGTTATTCTTGGAGATAATATAAATTTGTGAATTTTATATTCAGAAATTGGTTTAATGTTAAATTTGTGTAGTTATTGGCTCAAAAGAGTTGGACTTTGAAGATTATGGCAAAACTAATATTTATAATGTTACTACATATCAACAGTGTTTTTCCATGCATTTTCTGTTTCTATTTATGTATGAAAAAAAAATTATTCCTTTTTTTATGTACTTTCTTAATGTACCATAAGAAGAGTTGTAGTGGGTCAGATAAATGCTTCATCTACCCCAGCATCCTGTCCTTGACAATAAGGAATGATTGTTCAGGGAAAAAAATTAAGGGTTGCACACTTCCATCTTATGTTCTGCTATCCTCCAGCCAGTTTGTGTTCAGGATTTTCCTGACCCAGGTGATCCCAAGGCACAATGAGAGCCAGAGACTTGCCTTTAGCTGTGGTTTGCACATTAGAGTTCAACTGCTAACTCACATTGATTTTGTGCTGTTGTTCTCCTTTCCAAACTCCTTTTTCTAATCGTATGTAGTAAGGAAGAAAATTTGCTATTCAGACAGCAGGGACTGAGACAGAGTGGTTAAAAAGTAAAATTCATCATCAAATGCACTGGTATCTGGTATCCACTGCAAAAGTGGAGAGAAGCACATGTGATGTCCATTGCAGATGTTCTGGAATATTTCTTGAACTAGGAGATAACATGACTGCACACATCACAAGCTTTTACCTGAGATAATACTGTGACTTTTCAAAATCATACTGCTGAGAGAAATACTGAATATCCCATGGTGACAGTGGCTGTTGGGAGGGTCAGTGTAGCTTCCTTCTGGAAAAGTTTGCTTATCCTCTGTTCAGTTTCCTTGTAGGTATATAGGACATTCATATTTACCAGGTGTCTCTTATTAAATATGAATTATAACTAAACATTAGACAGATTACATTCTGCTGAATATATGTGATCATCCAAATATATGATTAACAGTATTGCTAATATCATATGTACATAAAAGCATAATTTACAACTAGGTCACTGAGTCAGCCAAGTTTCTTGTGTTGAGAGTAAAATGCTAGGCAGTAAACACTGATACTTCCCCAGAAAACCCTCCCATTAACTTGACTGGCTTGGAAGTCTTTGAATTTGTGCAGTTGCTTTTTGAAGAAGTGTAAACCTCAGCTTATGTTACAGCTGTGCCTTTCCCACTGTGGCTGCATGTTATGTGGAATAATCTTTCCCCTTTTATTTGTTTTGAACTTTTAGATCTGTATACCCTATTAAGGATCTGAGCATGTGTGAATTGATGATATGCTCACTAGATATTTTTTATTTTTTTTTCCTTATAAAACCTTACATTGACTTGCTTTTTGGCCAGAGGAGGTGTGTAAGTTTAATCATCTGCAAAGCTATTACCATATCATCCTGTTTCTGAATCATGGTGAGCTCACAGAGCTCACAGGATCTTATTCTTCCCCTCTGCATCATTTGGCATTTTTATATGCTGATCTTCACCTGTCATTTGTTGTCAAGCTACTCACTATGGCTGAGTTCCTGAGAAATTCTTCAGTCAGCCTTTCTTGAGTATCCTGAATAATTTAATAGCATCTAACAAAATCTGACAGTTTACTGATCACCCTTTTCCATATTGTTTGTGTTAGACACAACATGTGCTGCAGCTTTCTGTGAAACTCATTTGGCTGTTTCATGCTTTTAACCTGTTCTCTCACGTGAGGACTTTTCCTCTTGTCCTGTGGCAATGTAATTCTTTCACTTTCATAAGGAAAAACAAGTGCCCATTGAAAGTCCAGTACACTGCATCAGTCATCATTTACTTACTGATTTACTTTACTCCCAGGGAGCTCCAGGAAATTTTTGTACACAACCCCTCTGTTCAAAAGCTGCCCTGATTTTCCAGTGTATGTAACAATAAATATACTCTTCAAAGTAGTTTTTCTTAATGTCCTTTCTGTGGTGTGAAGCTAAAAAATCTTTACTTTCCTGGAATGCTTCTGAAACTTTTGAAAAGTAGAACTCTAGTGACTGGGGCAAGTACTTTCATGGGCTGTCACATAATTTTATAGGAAGCCCATTGTGATTATGGCCACTGTGTGTAGATATGTGGCTTGAAGTTAGTAAATTAACTGATGTGGAATCACAGTTAATAAGGAATGATGGGCGAGTAATTCCGTACAGTGATGTGTTTTTTTTTCTTTTGAATGCTTGCTTACATGTGCTGACATAACATAGTTGTACCTCATATAGCAGACAAACCTTGGCCAGGAGGCTGTTCCTCTTCCTGCATCTCCAATTCCATCATTCTGAAGGACAACACAGCTTTACAACACACTCTTCATGTTTTTTAGAATTTCTTCCATGGCACAAATGCTGACAGGAGTACCACAGAGCACCTTTGAATAGATCCCAATGTACTGTAAAAGCTGCCAGCCCTTTCTAATGTTCAGTTTTCCCTTATCTCATACTTTTCAGTCTTTCCTGATTCTCAGTTTCATATTTTTTTCCCTTCCATCTCCAATGTGCAGATGGACTTACCAGATCTCTTCCATAACATTTATAGAGCTTTCCATACAGGCATTACATTTGTCATCTATTATCTAAATCACTCTGAACATAATTCTTGCTCATTCTTCATCAGGAATTGATTCCCAACATGCAGAGCAACAAGACTTGCTCTCCTCTCATGTACCTTTTCTTCCACAAGCTGATTATTTGGGAATCAAAGAAAAACATCTCCTCCTCTCCTGGATGCTGCATATATTGTTGAGTTCATGCTTCTTGACAAACAGCCAGTTCTTGGAAATAAAGTAGGGCAAATGGGTGGATGTTCTTCAGAAATGTATTGTGCAGTCACGGCTGCATATGCTACAGTCCATACAAGTCAAGCTTCAAAATTGCTCCTAGATTATTATCAGACAGAGTTAATGTTTGGATTTTTATTTATCTATTTCCTGGATGTTTGGTAAAAATATTGTGTTTTAGTGGAAAGAAACCTTGTGGGTGAGCTGTGGGTGACGGTCCATAGTGATGCAGAATCCCCAGGCAGGTGCAAAGGAGAGCTGCTTTATTGCAAAAAAACAGGCCTTTTCTAAGCAGTTAATCCCATTATCAGTTACATAGTTTTAAATCATAACAAACATAATTCAACCAACCACCATACACCATGATGTGAGCATGTGATGGTTTCATGACTTATTTTTCTACCCCCAATTCAGCTGAGTCTCTTTGCCATAGTCCTTTTCTACTTAACTGAAGTAGCAGTCCTGAGCCATGATTTTACAAGTCCTTCCTTTTTTAAAATATAGAAGTAAAGTCAAATATAAATGTGAAATTTGAATACATGTTGAAATAAAGTAGCTTCACAGGTATCACCAAAATATACTGTGCAACTGTTCTCACTGTAATTACAGCATGGACAAATTCTCAGACTCTAGAAGAACTCTGTGTGTTTATATATGTATCATATATGTATATGAAGTTATAAATATAAAAATGTTTGTTTCGAAGAGAATTTTGTATCTTAGAAGAAAAAAGGGCAGTATTGTGATTCTCAGATATCCAAGCAAATCACAGGAGAGAGAAAGGCTGTAATGAAAGAATCTGCTTTTTTGATAAAATAACTGTGTGATCACACTGATGTTCAAATTTCTCTTTCAAAATCAACATGAGGACTTTCAGTCATGGGATTCTGCTACATGACATGAGTCAGCGTGTAATGATGCTGGCAGAAATTGAGGAGCTTGATAAAACAATGTGTTACTTAGGTATTCAGTGTTTAATCCTGAAGCAGCATGTCAGCATTCATTACTCCTTAGTTAAGAGACAGCAAAGCCTGACATGGCCTGAGTTTTCACCAGTCAGTCTCCATCACTGTGTATATCCAAATCTTCAGGTACATGGAGCTGGACTTTATTATTGTGACAGATGGTCTGGTGGATTATGATTAAGTATACATTCTCCCACTTATATTAGTGCATTATAATCTCATTGCTGGAAAATTGATGGATTAATGGAATTATTGAAGAACATTAAATGAATGAGATTTTCTCCAGTGGATTTGTCAAGAATCAGAAGTACTACCAAACATTGCTTTGGTAGGGAAGCGGTTTGAAATAATAAAATTGGGGCCCTGGCTGTTGATAGTTAAGTTTATTTGACTGAGAGAAGGAAATTGAAACTAGTGATTCCTGTCCAAATTGTAAACTCTGCCACCTTTAACCCCTTTAGAGCTGCCATGAGATGTCCTGACATTTTCAAGGTCTCAGAACGCCTCTTTCACTGTTGCACATATTCCAGGTGTTTATTTAGCATTATGGGCATCTGTAATGACCATACACATTTTTGTGGCATTTTTGTCCTTTCATCAGTGGAAAAAAATATTACTGCAATCCCTGCTATTAGCTGGTTCATGGGGAAGCACATCTTGGCTGTATTTGAATCCAGGGCAGTGCAGCAGTGCCAGCTGCAGTGCCTGCAGCTGGATGGCAAGAACTGCCATTGACCCTGGCTCTGTTACATGCAGTGTCCCTTGTGACCACTGTGGTGCTGTCCTCACGTCAAGCTGAGGCAGATTCTGTTACCTTGTGCAAGAATTACCTCATTTTGGAAAACTATTATGGTTTATGGCTTTTAGAAAAAGTATTTTAATGAATACTAGTGTACTTTTGATGGTGTAAAGCGTCTGATCTTGTAGGTTGCAAAATGCTCATATCCTGCAAACCTTAAATTTTAAAAGAAACCAGGCCTTTAATGCAGGCTTCTGTTCCCTATTTTTGTCTATTAATTGTTGCTGCAAATGTAACTCAACAGCATTAAGTTGAATGTAGCTAATTTTGGAATCATGTTTTGTGTCTGTTTTGTCAAATATTTCTTTACATTTTATTTCCCCCGTTCTCTATCTCATACGCTACTTGCAACGAGAACTGTATCTCATTATGTTCTTTCCTATGCTAGTACCAGCAGGACCCTAATTCCAGTAGGGATTTGAAATTTGGTTTTAACAAGTGAGCTGCAGATTGTGGTGGTGTGAGCACTGCTGGCAGCACCCAGCTCGCAGGAGCCTTTGTGCTGCTTCCAGCCACAACTGCCAGCTTTACCAAAGCACTTCTCTAAACTCTGGCAAACTTGTTACGAAATGAAAAGCAATTGTAAGCACCCTGGATAAACCAAGAAGGAGTAATCTTCAGAATATATTGGTTGTGGTAGTATGAAACTCTGTCTTAGAGTGGACAGTTTATTGAAAAGCGAGTAATTGAGCTTCCCATTCTTTTGTTTTTTGGGATTTTTTTGGTGAGATGTTGTCAAATGTTTTGCAGGTTATTGTTTCACTGTTATATTTAACAACAAATTGATGTGCTCTTAATTATAGCTTTTTGCATACACTTGGCAAAATTAAAAGTTTGCTTCGGGCCTGATCTCTCTCAATAGAAATTCAGAATTAGCTCCTGTGGTGGAGAATACAATATAATTATCATTTTAGGCAATTTAAAGATTACCAAGATTGGAAGATGCATTAAAATTTGACCCTGCAGTCATCTTAGTTGTTTTGTGAAACCAATGTCCTATATGCCAGGTTGCCTGGAATTTTATGATATTTTGTTACTGGATAAGACAAAACACCAATATGCCTAAAAATAGTTATTGCCTTCTCTATTAGTGTTGTTAGAAAGGGAAAACGTTGTTTTAACAATGGGGGCTATAAAATTTATGTTCAAGGAACATGTTTTTTAAATGAATAATAATTCTTGTTTTAAATTATTTGCTTTCTCTTTCCTGTATTGCTTTTGCCTTTCGTGATCGAAGTCTAGGAGAGTAAGTCAATGTTTTAATGAATTTGGGGGAATTTTTTTTCTGATGTGCTTGTAACAAGTTAATCCATTTCACTTAATTATTTCACTAGATCAGGTCAAAAGTTATTTCAGTTGACTTCATTCACTAAAACTCATGAATGGAACTTTTTTTTTTTAATTTGAAAACAAAAGGGATTATTAGCATTTGTCTTTATTTATATATATGTTCCTTTATATATGCATGCTATATTCTGTTATTTTCTTTTTGAAACTTTATCTTAGCCTTTTACTTTTTGCTTATAAGACTGTGCAATATTACATATCTGTATTCTAAAAGTCTTTGTTTTGAGATGCATATTTGCATCAAAGGCCTAATGTATTAATTAAATCTTGAACATGCATTTAGTTCAAGATCACGTGGTATAAAAGCAAGCTCTACTATGAATGTAAAACATGCAGTAGGAGTTCTCCTTTTTTAATCTTTATGAATTTGTGATTTGGTAGAGAAGAAAAAATAAAATAGCTTAAAGTTAGAAAAGTTTGCTGTACACATCAGGAGAACATTAATGTTGTGTTTCCCTTTTTCAGGATTCACAGAGCAGGCAAGGAGGGTACAGTATGCATCAGCTTCAGGGGAATAAGGAATATGGCAGTGAGAAGAAAGGTTATCTTTTAAAGAAGAGTGATGGGTATGTTCTGGTAGCACATAATAGTGAAATCTACTACTATGTCCAGACTCTAATTTTAATAAGTTTTTTACTGTGGTTACTTCAGACATATTCTCCTAATGCATGTGCCACAAGGACTTGTGAGTTCCAAAGTTCAATCCTGAACATGGAACTAAATTTAATATAGCAACTAGAAAAAGCATGACAAGCGTAAAAAAATAGCCATAGTTAAAATAAAGCTTTTGTCTTTATAACTGTCTAAAAAATTATTAAGATCTGTCACAAATCTCCGAGTTTCTTTTGGTGAAGCATTCAGTAAAATTTTTTACTGCATCTGTTTATTTTTTAAAACTAATAGTCTCAAAATGATAATGATATTAACATGTTTTGAAGTCACACCTATTTACTAAACTTGATATGTTGTTCTTATGTAGGTTAAGGAAAGTATGGCAAAGAAGGAAGTGCACTGTTAAAAATGGAATTCTTACCATCTCACATGCAACGGTAAGTTATTTTTATACCTTTATATGAAAATAATAAATCGTATTACCCTTTTCTGGTGAGTCTGTGGTTGTTAATGTGCTATTGCAAAAAGGATGTTACTTCAGCTTCTGACTGTTGAAGTTTTATGATACTGTATCTTATGAAATTAATTTATCAGTAGTTTAATAAGAAAATGGCAAATGCATTGAACAGACTTCTCAATTAATACTTCAGATGGATTTGCTTGTAAGGATTGTCATGGTATATATGGGAACCATGCAATTTGGGAACTTGGGAAGTACTTGATGCTAGGCTAGATTCTGACAGATGAGTGAATGTGTTTAGTATTTTGAATGCTTTCAATTAGAAGTTTTAAATGCTGAGAAGGTTTGATCACAGTGAGTTCTTGGAATCAGGCATGTATCTGAAGGATTTTCCTAGGAATGCTCAGTCAGAGGTAGCACCAAGGTGATCATGGTGGAGGCAGTGCTAAAACTGCCTTGTGGGAGTGTAACATGAACTTGGAAATGAGCACAGCAGTTGCTCTTGTTAAAGGACATGGTCTCATTTCCTCACCTCTTTTCCCCCTTTCCCCAAATTCCACTGGCAGCCCTCAATTTCTAAAGTTTGCTAACTGTATAAACCCCAAATTCCTCAAAGATACATTTAATTATCATGTCTTAAATGACTTAACTACAGCACAGAATATTGGTATTGGTATTTATCCTGAGTTCTGAAACTCTGGATCTTCAGCTTTCCACTTTCCTTTTAAAGTTTTAGGACTATATCTTTGATCTATTTAAAATGGGAGGAAACCTAGAATATGGGCATGCTGTAATGAAAATCTGCATTATAATTTTGCCACTGTTGATGAAATGCAATTGAAAAATACTGATATTAGCATATTGTAAATTTAAGGTTTTTTCTTTTCATCCCTTTCAGATAAAGTGAGGCCATGAAGATTTTAATTTTGTTTAGATTTAGTAATGTGTATGTTTTGAGAGACCAAATCAGACCCAAGTGATGCTGGTCTCCAGCTTTTTGAGGGTGGATATGTGTGTATGTGCAAGCTCTAAGAAATATCATACATGCCCATTCCACAGAAAGGGAAAATAATCCTAAATCAATACATTTTTAAAATAAAATAATTTTTCTTTTTAGTCCAACAGGCAACCAGCTAAACTGAATTTATTGACCTGCCAGGTGAAGCCGAATGCTGAAGATAAGAAGTCCTTTGATCTAATATCACGTATGTTACAACTTTGGTACCATCTTGTATTATGTGGGATTTCTAAAAATTTTATTGCAAGATGCTTTGGGTAGAACACAAGGCTAGGGCTCAAAGTTCAGGTCTGTATCATACACACAGTGTCTCATGAGTGTTCAGAGCCCCTAGTTGTGATGATGAGCCAATGGATGTAGAACCTTTCTCTGTGTAGATGTGACACAAATACTGCTTCTTTGTGACAAGCCATGAAATGCAGCATATATGCTGCTCCCTAAGTTCAGAGAGATGTTTAACAGCTTACTGGAAGATGCATTAGTTATATCCACCAGGAAAGGGGAAAGACCTTTGGCTTTCTCCTGCTTTTCAGTCATTGTTCTCCTTTTTGAGTGCTATTTGAAGGAATGAGGAAGACAAAGAGACCCAATTTCTTTCTTTGTTATCCTACATTAAAAATATATTTCTCTTTGTTTGAAAATTGGTAGTGCCTTCTCTTCTCAGCATTAAAGCTCCTGTGGTTCCCCTTCTTCCCTCTGTGGTCTTGTACAGCAGGTAATTGTATCCAGGTTTTAAAAAGTCATTTGATGAGCCAACGTACTGTTTTCAGACTTTACAAATCAACAAATTGTTCCAACGCTCTATTCTGAAAAGAACAGTCTAGGAAACCTTTGATTGTGAGAGATAATAGCCACTTCGTGACTTCATCTGTTAGTTAGTAAAAGAATTTTCTTGGCTCAACTAGAGGGAAAAACTATATAAAAGGAACAAATTAATTTTGCCCTCTTCTCCTAATTATGTTTCAGCTTTGACTTCTGAAAGGGTAAAATTTCATTCATGTATTTATTTTTCTTTAGTATTTCAAAACTTAAAACCTTTAAAATACATACAATTGGTGTGAATCAAAATTTACAGTTTCATCTTCCTTTTTTGTTTTTTAATTGTTATCCATAGCTATGAATAAAGGATTAATGATACCTTTTAAGAGAAATTTCTCTTGAAGGCTTTAGCTGCCAAATAGGGTTTAGTACCAAGTGTGTAAAGACATTTAACTTTAATCGTGTGCCAAATGAAAAGATGTGTTTCTTTGTTTCAGATAACAGAACATACCACTTTCAAGCAGAAGATGAACAGGAATACGTAGCGTAAGAACATTTACATTTTTTCAAGTTTATTTTGCCAATAGAGATGTATAAAATCACACATAACAGTGGAAATAATTTTCTCAGCTATTGCATAAGTAGTGCCTACTGTCTCTTTTTTTCTGCAGTTATGAATCTGTAAATGTAAACTATTTTGTGTCACACTACAGAGCTCTTTTAAAACCTAGTAATGTTAAAGCCAAAACTAAACCAAACCCAACTAACCAAAACCCCATTTAGATTGTGTATCCTATCAGTACCTGGTTTGTGTGAGGTGCTTGGGATGATATAGATCAAATCAAGATTCAAATGAAATACTTTTAAATTCTTCTCAAATCTTCTCTGTCAACCCTGTTCTGCAGTTACTTCTTTTCCTCTTGATCTTACATTTTCCTTGAAATTAAACATAATAAATAGGTAAGAGATCTCCATATGACACTTAGAAAATATCTACAGGCAGTGCATTTTTTTTCTTCTGGAGGCCTAGAAATAAACAGCAAAGCACACTTCTGAGATTTGTGTACTTCAGAATCCAGGAACTTGCTTCATTAAGGCATATTTCCAATTAGATTATTTCCTTTTAAACAATTTTCTTCCTGCTGCATCACAATTATTTCCTGAGAACCATGTACCACTGGTTTTTCCTCCTGTGTCACCCGATTGTGTTGTGCATGTTGTCTAATGCTCATCACCCAAAAGTTCAAGGAATAAAATTATTACTGAAGAGGACAGCAAAGGCTACTTCATTATTTCTTCAAATATCCACATTCTAGTGGAAGTCTGTTGTTCCATGTGTATTTTACAGGTACAGGGGATGTTTGTAGGGGATGTTTCACTTGTTAGGTAGTGTTGGGTGGCAGTGGCATTGACAGCTCAACCTTGGGAGTTATGGGTGAAATGAAAGGGCTGGAGAATTCTTTGTTGTGCAGCTATTTCTCTCTGGGCTTCCACAGCTTTATGTTGGCTCTTACAGCACAAAGCTGGCTTGCTAGTCATGATTACTGCATTCATCCTGGAACTCAATTATTCCAGTAATTTTCTTAGTCAAAAAGAAAATACTGTTATTTCTTATGAGTCATAAGTTTTTGGTACTCTGCCATAAATTAAATTTTACTGTATTAGTTGGTTTAACAGGTGAAGTGATTTGTTTGGGGTTTTTTTCTTAACACATGAGCAAGGGAGGGGAAGAATAAATTAGCAGTATCCTTCTTCTGAGAGGCAGATGAATAAATTTAATTTAGCAGGCTGCCTGTTGGACTGTTTTGAAGTTCCAGGCTGGTTTTATTACCTATTAGAAGCACTGAAATTTTGTCTATCACTCTAAAGTCAAGTGGTTGAGAAAATTACTTGCTGTGGAATACAGAATCCTAGAATATCTCAAGTTGGAAGGGACCCTTAAGGATCATTGAGTCCAACTCCCTGCTCCTCCCTTGACTGCCCTATAACTAAATCATGTGACTAAGGGTATTGTCCAGAGGCTCCTTTAACACTCACAGGGTTGATATCCTGGCATTTCCCTGGGGAGCCTGTCCAGTGGCCAGCCACCCTCTCAGTGAAGCACCTTTTCCTGGTGTTCCATCTGAATTTCCCCTGATGCAGCCTCATTCCATTTCCTCATGTCCTGTCTCTGGTCACCAGAGACAGGAGTTCAGCACCTTCCCTTCTGCTGCCCCCCTTAAGGACCAGAATTAATGTAATTGTGCTGGTAAGAAACTGCAGTACAACCAAATACTCTGTTTTCCTTGTGCAGCCCTAAAAAGATTTATTATCTAAGGTGTCATGGGAACAGCACCCCTTGGACTTCCAACATTAGGGATTTAAGGGTGTTCTCCAGGAATTACTTGATGTAACTCCTCAGGAGAGTTCTCATCCTCTTTCAATTTCCTCCTGACTAGTATAGGTGTGCCTCTCTCCTGATCCTTTCCTCTTGTGTTTTTTGTCCACACAGTTTTAGTGCTGCCTCTGTTCTGTCCTTTTTACTTTGTGAGCCAATTGAAAATGTGTAAATAGCTTTTTAATCACCTTCCATAAAGACTCACATCTAAATAGAGAAAAAAGCAAGATGTATTTCTTTTTATTCTAGTTTAACTGGTCTTGCCTACATTTTCTAGTAAATATTTTACACTGCTTCCATAAGTAGCTCTTCAAACTTAATAATAATAATAATAATAATAATAATAATAAATCTTTTACAAGAAGAATTTTAAAAAACACGGATACAAAGCACTGAAGCCTACTTTCTGTTACAGGTTTATTACTGCTTCCCCTCTAACATTTCCTTCAGGCCAATGCCTTTCTTGATTTTTTTTATCCAGGCAGCTGTTTGTTGGCCTTTCATTACTGATTGACAGTCATTAAGTTTTCAATGGATTATTAGTTTCTCTAGTAGATAAAGTACAGTTAGGGGGAAGTGGGGTGTGGGTAATGTGTTTCTGTATGTGCATATAAATACATATTTATGTGTAGATTATAGGAAAAGTACTGATCTTTTTAACAAATACAATAGTGATTGCTTTCTGGGTTTTTTTATAATTGTGATAGGGCAAAACATACTCTGGTTATGAGCTTTGGGCTCTTTTCTACTGTTTTTGAAGGTCAAGAGCATATCCATACATGCAGGAAATGCCTGGATTATAAACAAAACTAGATTTACAAGGTTTTCTATGAAGAAATAGACATCTAACTTCAGACTAGTTTTTAACAGCAGTCTTCAGACATTTTTCACCTTGGAAAGACTGAGTTTGAAGGCATTGATACTATCTTCTCCTTCCATACAAAAAAAGTTATATATCAATATTTCAAAAATATTATGCTATTTTTGTTCTAATTATACATTTACCTGGAAGCAACAGTGTTGCGATAGTGATTGTCAGAAGAGACAGTTATATTTTTGCTACAGAATTAAAAAAAAAAAAAAAAAAGGAAACAAAACAAACAAAAAAAACTATTGGACTGGTTGTTGTTCTTGGGGGAGGGTTTTTTACTGACTTGAAAATACTGAAGCAAAATAGGAGATATGTGAGTGAAGCCTGGTCCATGCAAGATTTTCAAGCTCTTTCTATTTTCTGAGGCCATCTAGGATGCCAAATTTTTATTTAGCTTTCAAAACTGTGAATGTCCAGCAAACAAATTCCTTAAAGGATGACAAGAAATTGCTGATATTCAGAAAAACAAGTTTAACAGATGATTGGACTACCTATTTATTGTGTTAGGTAGAATAGTATCATAGACTAGTTTAGGTTGGAAAAGACCTTTAATATCATTGAGTCCAACCATTAATCAAACACTGCCAAGCTCAGAACTAAACCATGTCCCCAAGTATCCCATCCACACATCTTTTAAAGCTCTCCAGGGATGGTGGCCCAACCACTCCCCTGGGGGAGCCTTTTCCAGTACTTAAAAACCCATTTTATGAAGAATTTTTTTCCTAATATCCAATCTAAATGTTTGCTGGGACAACTTGAGGTTATTTCCTTTTGCCCTAAAGCAAGAAGACAAAGCAATTCTGCAAGACTTGATTAATTTTTAAATTATTTGAAAGAACACTACAAAGTATTACCAGAAGATTTTTGACTATTCATTTGGCACTGGCAGTATTGAGAAATAAAGCAAATATTTTTTGGGGTATTTTTTGGTTTTTTTTATTTAAATAAAGGAAGAACAAAAAAGAGTAATACAGATAAGAGAAAGAGAAGAGTGGTTAGAATGAGTTCCATAAACTATTAATATTTAATTAACATTTCATTTACTGACTTTGTTTATAATTGTTTATTTTTGAGTGTGCAGCCTGCCAGGAAGGCCTGGTGACTAAGAGGGCACTTCTTGATTAGCAGCACCAGTCACTGAGAGCATGTCTGTGATTGTGCTTGTCAGGGAAGAGCTGCCACTGTGGTGCCTCTTGCTCTCACTCAGGGTGCCCCAGTGACAGTCCTGGGCAGAGGCTTCCTTCTACCTGAGCAACACAACCAAAATAATGATTGCTCTGACAGTTTAGATACTCATAATAAGGAAGTCTGTATCAAACTAACAGCTGGCTCAGTTGTGTTGTATTTGTTTTAATTGCATCTAATAATTTTTTAATTGTTACTGCTTAGTTGATTTTTATTCAAATTCTTCCTTTTTAACAAACTAATCAAATTGTAACTCTAAAATAAATTATCAACAAATGTCAGAATAAATGGTGTTTGTCTGAGTTTAATTATGATTTTATTCTGTGTATTTAACCAAACATTGCTATAATATTAGAAACAAGACACCATTGCTGCTTGTTTTAACACTGCCTCAATGTTTTTAATAACATTGAATTTCATCATTAAAATTGCAGAAGAATGCCCTCTAGTGTGGGTTCTTCCCATGTAAGGATAAATGTACCTTTATTGTTTTCAGCATCTAAATCTTGGAGCAAATTTGTGCTCAAGACCTTCAATTTCTCTTTTATTTTTAAAGTAGATTTTTCAAAAATTTTAAAGAATTTTAAGCACTAGTTCCAGTTCCTAGATTATTTTCTGTACATAAAAATTTAAAAAACATATGTGCATGAAATTTATAATATGGAATGCCCATGTATTAATTCAGGCTCTGAATCTGTGTTCTAAGATTACACACATACATTTCCCTCTGAAATCCTTTAAAGCTAATTTTTTAATTGTTATTTTGGTTAGAAATTATGAATTTCAATCTGAAGTTCTCTTAGTTTGTTTAGATGACCATAACCATTTCTGCATATTTCAGAAGACTGATGATTGCAGACAATCTGAATATTGTAAACATGAAATGCATTGAGGACACTGCCAATTTAAAATATTTTTGAGTTTGAAATATTCGCAGTAGATCTAAAGTCATCTAAAATTACTTTACCTGTGGGGTTTTCTTTTTAATTTGCTCTTTTTTCTATATTAGCAACACTGCATCTGCAATGTGCTTGGTCCTTAGTGGAACTGCTTTCCCTCTTTACTTCCATATGGAGCACAGCAGCTGCTGAGAAGGGGTTTTGTTTGGCTTTAATTAAAGCATTATGTGTAAACAACAACTTGCAGAGTGATCGGGAGGGGAGGAAACAGTGCCTGAGATATCATTAAATAATCTCGATTTGTTGCACTCAGCTGTTGCTCCTAAAATTTTATGTTGGCTATTGGTATCTTTACTCTTCTGTCATCTTTAGCCCCTTGGTTGCCATGGCAGCTGTCATTAATTTGGGCTTTGCAGTCTGACTCTGATTAGTGCAGAGAGATCTGCATTTTAAAGGCAACTAGGCATCAACACATTGACCAGGGTGCTTGCTGTTTTCCTCTGTGAAGAGAAAGATGCACACTGGTTAGGGGTTATCATTTTCTCCAGGAAAGAGACTTTAGGAAGATTTTGGGCACCTTTTAAAGCAGTTAAATTTACAGGAGCTTAATTGCCCCTTTTCTCTTCCACAATTTCTGCTAATTTGAGGAACCTGAGAGCTTGGCTTTAAAATTGTTCATCAAAGAGATGTTAGAATTAAGACTACTTATCTCTTCTCATTTTTATATTTTCTCAAATCTTACCTTTTTGTCTCTGACTTTTCCCCCTCCTCAGTCTCTCCCACAATACAGTCCTTCCCTCTAGTCCCACTAATATTTTGTTCCTGGCAAGATTTCTACAGTTTATAGATTAACATGTATTTGCAAATGCAGATCTTCATTAAGGTCTTTATCTTGTGCTAGATGGATATCAGTATTGACTAACAGCAAAGAAGAAGCATTAAATATGGCATTCCGTGGAGAGCAGAGCACAGGTGAAAACAGTTTAGAGGATCTGACAAAAGCCATTATTGATGACATACAGAGATTACCCGGAAATGAAGTCTGTTGTGATTGTGGCTCACCAGGTATCTCCATTTGTTCATGTCATCAGCTGCTTGTTGGGAGCAAAGTAATTTCTTTAAAGAAGTGTTTGTAGAGTGAAAACTAATTTTCTAAGTGATGTTTCTCAGTCTTCAACCTGTTTTTAAAAGAACAAATATGACTTTCCTACTTTAGTTCCGTTTAATTCACTAAAATATTTTTGTGTGTTGTCTGTGCTTACTTCCAGCAGTTCAAGCCCCTCTGGAGTTTGAACTGTTCTTGTTGCACTGTGTCTAGATGCTTGTTGCACTTGAATGGAAGTTGCTTGGCATCACTGATCCTGTGCATGCTACTAAGTAGAAGTGAGTAATATTTAGACAATGATTGTGGAAAAATTGACCTGGCCAGGATCTTGCTCTGAGGCTTTATCTTGGCATGAGACTACTGGAATTACAGCATCAGAAGTTTTCAGAGGTGGAATAAGTAGTCATGTGCAAAGAATGAGACCCAGAGTTGAAATCCTATCAGATAATATCTTCAGAAGTACAGAGTTACAGGTCAGTTATGTGTCACTTAGAGTTTGAGAAGGGGCAGCTGGTCACAGTACAACTGAGCTGCTGTGGGAGCTGGCAGCTGTTGCAGCTTTCTCATCAAAGGGACACTTCAAGAAGGTGATGCTCATTTGGAACTGAGTAATGTGTATCTTGCAGATGCTTGCTGATGCAGAACTGATCCAAAATTGAAATAGCTAGTTAAAATTACAGCCTAGGATATAATTATGTCAAATCCTGGAATTGATTCATTCAATTATTTCGTTATGTAAAGCTATAGAAACTTCAGATTACTTTCATCATTCATCTTTTAATTTGTAGTAAAGTTTTAAGCTTCACCTCTGTACTCCAGCTTGCTGCTTTAAAACTCTTGGCTTAATGCTTCAGCAGTTACTATTTAAGGTCAAGGAAGAGATTAATTTGTGCACAAAGTATGTCTGGAGCTTTTTCTTTTCTTGAAAGCTGGTCATGCTTCTTATGTAGCATTCGTACTATAAAATCTATTCTACTATTACATACAGATCTCCTCCATGACAGCAGTTTTTGTTTTTATTTTTTTCTGGACTAGCCAGCATTCCTCAAATTTTCTATAACATGCTGCTTTTTTACATACTGGAAAGCTCTATGATTAATCTTTTATGAACGACTATTTAAAGTTTAAGAAATAAATTCTAAAACTTCTCAGGTTGTCAAATTTAGGAGATCTGTTACTTTTAAAAACAGGAAGTAATTTGTACAGAAAACAAGTACCAAATATATTGAACTACATTCATTCAGTATGAATGAATAAGTCTAAATTCAGTGCCTTTGGGACTGTTCCTAAATCTGAAAACTGCATTCCATTGGTAGCAATTTGTGGTTAAATTTGCACTAGAGTTTGGAGAAAAGTATGGAATATTCTTCATTTTTTTTTGTTCTTTGAAAAATTAAATAAGAAATCATTTCAGAATACATCTCTTACCACCATTGCAAACCTTTTTTTGGACTTTGATAAATACTTTGTTTTTCAATGTGCAGATCCAACATGGCTATCAACTAATTTGGGCATTTTAACCTGCATTGAGTGTTCTGGAATACACAGAGAAATGGGTGTCCATATTTCTCGAATCCAGTCTTTGGAATTAGACAAATTAGGAACGTCTGAACTCTTGGTAAGTTTCTTTAATTTATATTGGGGTTTTTTAGTCCAATGTTGACATATATGTTGGAAGGAACAAAATGTATAACTTATTGCTTATCTTTTTCAAGGAATGTGTTTTTGCAGAATTTCTCCTTCATATTTCTGTAGATATTTTACAGGTGCATGGTTATATATTATTTTATATTATTGGTGCTCTTGTCTCTTCTCATTTCTTGTCCTGAGATGTTGCAGAATGAGTATTGACATCCATTGTAATTAGTGCCATCCGGATTTTGGCTCTCAAGAGCTGATCTTGACCCAAAATCAGTCTAAAAACTTATGTGATTTAAAACATGAAGCTAATTTGACTTGGTAAGGGAGAATGACTGTTGCTAACTCTGAAAGAAAGATATTGGTGCAATCTTAATTTGATGGATGAAATAATGTAATATTGAAGTTATGAAATGAATCTGATGTGATACTATTAAAAAAAAAAAAAAAAGAAACACAAACAAAGGAAGAATAATAACAAGTAAAAAAGAAACAGTTGCAGTAGTTTTATCTCCCTAGCTGTGTTTGGCCTGAAAGAAGACACTTGTTACAGAAATTTGGTGTAAGGAAATTGAGAGAAGATGTAAGGCAGATCTGCATTTGGGTGTAGGTTCAACATTAGCACTTTCTTCATGAGATATTGAGGTTTTTTTGCAAAGTTCTGTTAATCTAAATCAAATTTTACTAAGCATGATCTTCAGTAGGCCTGAGCTTCTTTCCCAAAGAAGCTTCCTGATCAGTGTGCTAGCACCATTTCAGTGTTCATGCTGCTGGCTCCTCATTCTGGCTTTGTGTTGGAGGCAGATTGTCTTGAAATTCAAATAATTCTGTAACTGTGAAGTCTATTGTTGAAGTTCGGGCATAATAAAAGCATTTTCTTTCTTTCTAATTGCTCTGTGTCTGCATGTAATCATTGGGCTTTAATTTTTCAGTCCTGTGTTTTCCATCTTTTATTAATAGTGTGGAAAATGCACATTAATAGTCCTGTTGTTAGGTTGTTGTTAGATCCCAAAAGGCCTTCATTTATTGTTTTTCTTATTGCAGCTGGCCAAGAATGTAGGAAATACTAGTTTTAATGATATTATGGAAGGGAATTTACCTAGTCCTTCACCTAAACCCAGTCCATCAAGTGATATGTAAGTACTGAATCTTAAACTCTCCAAGTTTACTGTGGAATATATCTGTGATGTAAAATGTCTCAAACAGTAACCAAACCAGGGGAAGGCATAGATAACAGAAGAATGGAGGTTTTTTATTCCCACTATGGAGCTTCTTAGAAGTTCACATTTTAGCTATCTCAGCTTCCCTGTGTGGAAAATTCTTCATTTGGGTTTCAAAGTGCATTATTTGACTCTTGGATGCTTTTGAGTATTGTAGTAAACCCTCAGATGATAAACACATTGGACTAAATGTCACTAGCTTTGCTTTTTCTTTGGTCTTAGTCCCGAGAGTCAGAGTCCTTTTTGTATATAACAAGAAGACAGGATAAAATTGACAATGTTCCATATTTAGTGCTTGTTTGCAAGAAAGACATTCAGTATAACAAAAAATAACACACTTTTTATCAGATAGTTTTCTTCTTCCCTTCTCAGCTTCCAAGCTAGACAAGGTGATTTTAAATTATAATCACTGACCCATTTTTCTAAAAATTTCTAAAGCAACCTCTATTTTCTCACCCCACAGGACTGCACGTAAAGAATTTATCACTGCTAAATATGTAGATCATAAGTTCTCTAGGAAGACTTGTGCATCTGCAGCAGCCAAACTGAGTGAATTACTTGAGGCTGTCAAATCCAGGGATTTACTTGCACTAATTCAAGTCTATGCAGAGGGGGTAGAGCTAATGGAGCCACTGCTGGAGCCTGGACAGGTAAGCTTATCAGGTAAACAATTACTATTTTAAATCATGTATATTTGTATAATGCCCAGGATCTGGGGCTGCTACTTTAGATGATAAAACAAAAAAAAATAACAGATGAAAATGATGGGGTTTTACTTCCTTTCCTTAATGTTGTATTCTTGTGGGAAGGGAAAAGAACGTTTTATCTTTTGTGAAAAATTGGTCTAAAGGGGTGTGAAATGCAATAGTGATATCATACACTGTTTTGGTGCCACCATAGTGTGTTGAAAAGCACCTGTTCAGCAGTGTCTCTCTTTTAGAAAGGTCACAAAGAACAGACTTGGTAGCCCAGGGTCACCTATAACACATACAGTATTGTACCTGCTTTTAAAATAGTGGCTGTAGGAACACATGATTGACTGTCTGCACATCTGTTTACTGTAGACAAGGAAAGAATAAATCTGGTGACTTCACAGCTTCTGATGAGACATTTACAGAAGTACAATTTCTTTCAAGAAAAGATTGGAAGATTCTTTTTTGTGTGTGTGTGTGTGTGTGTGTGTGTGTGTGAAGTTCAGAGTACTTGATCTTCCTTCTGAAATCACCAACAGTTTTTTGGAAAAATCAGTCCAAGTTGACCTCAATTATCCATGGACAAATGTTAATCATGGGCAAAATAACCTGTTTTTACGGACAATAGATAATTGATGTTCTGCAATGTTTTCTCCCAACCTGGAGACATGTCAGAGAATGTTTTCAACAAGTTGTGTGAAAATAGCAAAGTTGGCAAAGGACACTGCCTGTCAGTGTTCAGTGAAAAGGATAAGTTCAGTATAGTCTCAGCACTTGAGCTATCACAGAGTGCTTATCATGGAAACACATTACAAATTCCCTGACTGCAAGGTCAGTTTTCTGTATTTGTCATCCACAGCAGTTACCACAGAATTAGCTCCTCACTCTTCCCAGCTATTACAGGCAGCAATATCTAGAAAGGTATGAGCACCAATTGAAAGGTAGTTTGCAGTTAGGACATTTATAGCAGCATTCTCCTCTGTGAATTGTTTGATGCTTAATAAAATAATATTTTTTAATTAGGACTTTAATTCAAAGTATGTATACTGTAATATAATTTTAATTGTCCTTTATGAACAATTTGAGTTAATGAAATCTAAATTTAGATTAACTTCTCCTGTAATTTTTAAATGGAATTGGAACAGCATTTCTGTTTCTATTCCAATCTATTAATGCATATGATATGTATAGAAAATAAAGTGTGATTAATTTCAAGTTCCACAAGGAGAAGCCCTTATTTGGGGAAATGCCCCATGCACCAACTTTATGCTGGGAGCCACCCAGCTCTGCCTAAAGAGACCTGGGGATCCTGATGGACACCAAGGTGAACATGGGCCAGCAGGGTGCCCTTGTGGCAGAGGTGACAGTGGCATTCCAGGCCCTGCCAGCACATGAAGGACAGTGATCCTTCCCTCCACTCAGCACTGGTGGGGCCACAGCTGCAGTGCTGTGCCCAGATCTGGGCTCCCCACAACAGGAGTGACTTGGACATGCTGGAGAGAATGCAGTGAAGGGCCACAAACATGTCTGAGAATCTGGAGCACCTGGAAAGGCTCAGAGATCTGGGACTGCCCAGCAGGGAGGAGGCTCAGGGGCATCTCATTATTGTATGGAAATGTTTGCAGGGAGGGTGGAAAGAAGACAGAGCCCAGTGGTGCCCAGTGGTGGGACCAGAGGCAATGGCACAGACTGGAGCACAGGGGGTGCCCTCCTTTTTGTGTTGTGAGAATGAACAAACACTGGCACAGGTTGCACAGGGATACGGAGTCTCTGCCATGGTAGATATTCCAAAGCCATCTGTGCAGCTGCTCCTCAGTGGCCCTGCTTGGGCAGGGAGGTTGGTCTACATGACCTTCACAGGTCCTTTGCAACTTCAACTGTTCTGCAGATCTCCAAGGGTTTAATGTATGTGGAACTGTGATTTCTGTGATGCTGTTTTTGTAGGAAATAATGTTGTGACTTGGTGCTCACCAGGCTCTTGTAAAGCAAGAAGTACTGCAAACTTACTCAGTATTCTTTGACAGGATCCCTTTCAGTTACTGGTAGCTAAAAAGATTAAAGTCTCCTCAGGGTTGTTCCATCCAGCTGGGAAAAGTGAAAATTGAGTTTAGGAAAGCTGAGATCTCAGGAAGTGTAATGCCATTTCTATTGAAGCACATGGTATCTTTTAGAGATAAAAAAGACAATAATCATTTTGTTAATAATTGCCTAATATTTTTCTTTTGAAATACTTGTAAAGCATGAATGAGATGTATCACATAGATCTGGTATACAAATTTTGCAGAAATAAGACAGAAATCTAACTTCTATTTACATGTGTTTAGGAGCCAGGTGAAACAGCACTTCATTTAGCAGTCCGGACTGCTGACCAAACCTCTCTCCATCTGGTTGACTTCCTTGTACAAAACTGGTATGGATTGCTAACTTTTCATTAAATTGTACATGACAATTATGGATGTTCAGAGTTATCCTGGCAGTGTCTTGGACAGTGTTTGTTCATCACTTATAATCTTTCTCCTTAGATGTGTTTCAAAAGAGAATATTTAGTACCTTTAAGTTGACCTTTGTGCTCCTGATCAGTAGAGAGGGAGAAAGATGTACAGATTAAAAGCATTGAAAGAAGCTACATAAAAGTAGGATGAAAGGAAAAACTCTAGTGCACAAGAGAGCATTGATTTAGAGCACATGATGATATGAAGCCATGCAAACAAAAAGTTCAGGTACAGGAGGGATGGTAGGTATATGTACCAAATACAGGACACAGGTAGAAGTAGAAAACAAAAGTAGAAAACAATGATCTTTCTCAGAAAATTATTAACAAGTGCTAGATTGACTTTAAAAAAGGTGTTCCAATAGTTAATAAACTGTATTAAAGCTATTGAGGGCATAAACGTTTTAATTAGTAATTTTCAGCTTCCAGTCTGAAACTCAGCTTCTAGGCTGAGTTGTTCTTTGTTGTCAAGGGAAGTGTTTATAGAAGTAAGAAGAATTAATGAAAAGTGTGAGTGGTGATTATAGGAGAGTGTTATTAAAGCAACAAATGAAAAATAGCATTCCAATATTTTCAAGCTGTTTGAGATGATAATTTGAAAAATGTTTTAGAAGCCCAAATTATTATTGTCAGCATTATTAAAAGATATTTTTTTTTTATTTTGGATGATTCTTTAGAATTATTTTGTTTAGTTATGAAGCTTCATAATTTCTTCAGACAGCTGTAATCTCGTGTGTGTTTCTGTTGTGTGTTTCTGTCTGTTGTGTGTTTTTTTTTGTGGCAGAATCAAGTTTAGGAGTATCTTTACCACCCTGAGGGCTCTTACTGTCCAATATGGGTAACATTAGGAAAAGCTGTCATCTCCTGAGATTTGCTTTTCTGGTTTATGAAAATATATAATTGTTCCCAAAATGTCAATAACAGTTTTTGAGAAACCTGGGTTTAGAAGTTGAAAACTGAAGGAAGCACAGTTTTTAAAAAGCCCTATGAGCCCCTTCACATATCTGGTTTTTCCCTAACTCAATGTGTTGTCCTTACATTCCCTCTTACTACTCTTTTGTTCATTCCCACAGCTGCCCTCTCCATAGTTCCTTGACATATGGGATTTATTAACCTATTTTAACTGTATCAGAATTATTTTTCAGATATTTCTATTGGGCTACTTTAGCATGTTTTGAAAAAGAATTACAGTGAAGTGGCAAGTGGAAAACAACTGGCATGACCTTAGGTCTAGGTTTTATTCTGAGTTTTACTTCTTTTGTTTTTTGAATGAACATCTGTAGCTTTTTAGTCCTTTTCAGTCACAGCTCAGGTATTTGCAGTGTCCTTGGAACAATTCTTAATAGTCTTTAAAAGTAATGTTTAGCTTAATTTTTTTTTATCCTACTTCATATTTGTTCAGTAAAGTTTTTATGCAAATATTATTTATAGGGATGCTAGATTTGAAAGGAATAGCACAGCTACTATACTTTTCTTGATTGTTCTTTTTTTTTTTTTTTTTTTTTTTAGTGGAAACCTGGACAAACAAACAGCATTGGGTAATACAGTTCTACACTACTGCAGTATATATAATAAGCCAGAGTGTTTGAAATTGCTTTTGAGGGGGAAGCCAACTATTGATGTAGGTAAGTTCATTATTTAAAACTGGGAAATACAGATTTCCTAAAATTTATTCCCATTATTTTAGCCACTTTTGTTTATTTCTCTGTGGTAAGTAAGCTTCTAAAATAAAACTGTGGTAGAAAGATTAAGACTTTGACAAGAACAAGCCTAAAGGAAACATTCAGTTAAGAAATGGAAGAAGATAATAGTGACAAAAATTCCTAATATGAAAAATACTGATGGCAACCCCTAAGCAGAGTTCAGAGTTCTGTTTCTGACTCATTTTAAACTGCCTGGAATTTAGGTTTATTGTTTATTCTAGAACTTGTATGTTATAATGCTTCAAATGTTTAATTCCCCTCTTAGATATGTAGGCTTTATGTACATAGCACTTAATTCTTCTGTTGATATCAGTTGCAGCTGGTGCTGTGGTTTCATCCAGCATGTCACTGATTAGGGAAGGGAGACCATGTAGATAACAAGAGATTATCCTAACTGTGAGGAAACAGAGATTCTATTTCAATTAAACTTTAGGTATGCCATTATGACAAATGAACTGATACAGGTACAGCAAGTGTTACACCTGTCTCACACATGAGGTGCAAAGAGAACTGAAAAGCAGCTGAGAAAGCTGATCCCATTTTTCATGAGTTAGGAAGGTATCCCATAAAGCCAGCTTGTTAGGCCCAGGAGTTAAATGTGATCAGTGTGTCTATAAAATATTTACATTCAGTCAGTTAATGGTATAGAAGTTTTTAACAGCTGATGCAAACTGGATTCTATTTCTCCCTTTTTTTTTCATCACTATTACTTTCCTCCACTGCCTGGTAAAGTACTGCTGTATAAGCTGAAGTTCATTGTTTAGTGGCAGAAATCACTGGTTTCCTTTGCCTTTTTATAGAATATGTTCCAATATTATCATAAGTCAGAGAATTTAATGTGACCTTTTTTAGCAGTTATAATGGGAAAGCTACCTGAACAACTTAAAGCAAGTTTATTGGTCCTTCCATTGAACTTTCTCCTAGGTAGATGCTAGAGGAGTGTTCACACCTTTTTGGTGCCTTGTTTTTTGAGGTTTTTTTTGAGGTGGGAGAGAGAGTATTGTGCTCTTTTTGCTGGGTTTTTTTTGAGTGATCTCACATAGGAACTTGAGTGATGTCACACAGACCTTGAAACATCACCTTAAAAGTTGAAAATTTGGAATTTATATAGTCCTTAAGCTATCTGGGTGTTAACTTCACATAAGAAGTAGTATGTTTTCATTCCTTTTCATATTGAGCCACCTCTGACAGATCTTTCCATAAGTAAATCCTTCTTCTAGGGATCTCAATTCTTTCAAAGTCACAGGCCTTTCTAGAGGACTGCTTTGTATTTTCTAGGATTGTTAACTGGCACTCTCTGTGTAATATTTCACACAGACATTATAGATCTCAGTTTGATAATTTTCAGTTCCTGATCACAGAAATGCTTTACAGTCTGGATGTGCTGTAGGGCATTCTCTGTTCCAGCTCCATGGCATTTACTGATGTAGTGTGAGAATACATTTTACCTTGGGTTTATCCACATTGGATGTGGGAGTTGTTTTTGTTTACTGAGACTTGCCACTGAGCATCTAGGAAGGATTCCATTAGATGCTGTGCCTAAGGACCTCCCAGCAGCCTCAGATATCACCTTCTTTCTGATCAGGTGTTATTTTAAATTGTAAACCATTTTATAGCTTTGATAAAGGCAAAGCTAGAAAGTTTTAAATTTATTCATGTTCAAATGTCTTCAAATTAAGGCTTTAAGCTTTTACATATTAATCAAAGTAAAATCTGCTTGGAGCAACTTTTTTTTTTAATCTTAGAATTAGTTTTCTTTTTTGAGCTATTTTACCCTGCCTGCTTGCCTCTCCTGCTTATTAAGGTAAGAGTTTTATTGGCAAAGGCCTGTGGAGATTGAGATGACTAAACTTCTTTATATTCTCTGCTAGGATGGTTAGGAGGGATTTGGGGACTGTCCCAGCAGGTGCTGCTGCTCAAAAAGAACCTGATGATACACGAAATGCATGAGTGCTTAGAGTGGAATCTTAGATCTGTGGCTGCTATAGAGTAAACAGATGTTTTTGATCACTTTTAGAAGTTACTGTGCTACAAGTAATGAAATTTAA
Organism: Muscicapa striata striata; assembly: GCA_030060385.1. Taxonomy (NCBI): domain Eukaryota; kingdom Metazoa; phylum Chordata; class Aves; order Passeriformes; family Muscicapidae; genus Muscicapa; species Muscicapa striata. The sequence continues at coordinate 2,288,422 of JAREIS010000046.1, forward strand.
TAAAATCTTTCTTAAGACATCTCAAAGAATTGTTCTTTTTTGTATTTTTAATTTTGTAGTAAACCAAGCTGGAGAGACAGCTCTGGACACAGCAAAAAGAGTGAAAGCTGTCCAGTGTGAAGAACTGGTAAGAACCAAGCCTGGGGGCAAGGGGGAATGTTTGTTTCTGCAAAAACATTCTCTACTTAATATAGCATTACCTTTGTATCTCACCTGTGGTATTGCTGCCAGCTGGCTGTGTGTTATCTGAAGGCCCTGCCACAGGTGACTGTTTTCTTACAGACACAATAGTAATTTTCTTTGCAACAGTTTAAGAAAAAGATCTTTCTTCTAGTGGCAGTAGAATAGTTATTTTAACTAGTGTATTGGACTAGTTATTTTAAGCAGTGTATTTGAAGACCTTAAGTACTGGAGGCTTGGATGTGTCAATAAATACATTAATCAAGGAGACTTGGGCTTTATCACCTCAAAAGTTCTTCCTAGAGGCTTTTATATCAGGAGTACTAAACAACCCCTGTAATATTAAAACTGTCAAGACCTTTCAGGTCTGCATCTTTGCTTGTTTTTTCCTGCTATGGTTTTTTATCAGATTATTTACCAGGACAGATAGTTCAGAGATGGTGAATAAGGAGAATTGAAACAACTTAAAATTACTCTCCTGAAAGGCAGAAGAAGCTAAAGTGTAATGCCTGGAAGTTGGTGTATCAAAAAATGTAGAACACCAGCTTCTGTGGGACTTTGTCCCTCTACTGAACAAAGCAAAAACTTCCTGGAATTTTGACAATGTGTCAGGGATGTTAACAGACACCACTCACAAAGATTATCAGTGTTCAAGAAATAGAGGTGTTAAGGATTTTCCCAGGTACTCCTCTGAAGCATTTAGCCAGGAATAAGGATTTTGCATCAGACCAACAAGCTTGTTTGTTCTTGGCCCTCTAAAGTCCTACCAGCATGCATTAAGAAGGCAAGTGAATTTAATTGCTATCAAGGTAGTAAAAGTCTAAGTTTCACATTCAAGACAAAACTAGGAGAATTTAACAAAACACTTGCCACTTAATTCTATTTCTTCTTTTTCCTATTTTGATGATCTGAGGATATCTACTTTTGCCCTGCAGCTGGTAATTTTAATATCTTTCCTGTGACAATTGAAAGTTCTTGTCATGAATTAATTATTGAATAATAAAAAGACCTTGTCCTTCACAATTCAAAGAAGTTTTCCATTTTCTGGGGATGCAAGTCAGCATTTTGCTGTGGTTGATGAGGTGGGACTGATTTCTCAGTTACTGCTGTGCCTACTGTTTCCAGTGGTTTGAGTATTCTGTCAGCTGGATCAAGCAGATTGCCTGTGCAGCACACAACTGGGATGGATTTCTTTTTTCTTTATAGTATCCCTTTATAAAAGTTACATCTACCATTAATGTGGACCAGCTGGGTGTGATACAGAACAGTCAAGTGGATGTTATCAATGAACTTATCTAGCAGTTAATTGTTTAGTTATAGTTATGATCCATATTCCATTCACTGATTTTCACTTTTCACTTAACTCTCCTAGAGCATCTATTCTTTTTTTTTTTTTTTTTTTTTTTTTTAATTTTTGAAGAGGAAAATGACTTCTGTGCATTTTTTTTCCCCAAAGCAGCAATGAGTTTAGAGTGAAAAAGAAACATGAATGAGCACATTGTTTGCCATGGGCAGTAAAAAAGTACAAGACGAATAATTAGGTGTTTGCATTATGATAGATGTACTAAACTCATTTCTGTTGCGTAACAGAATGGAGTCTTAACTGTGTAATTAAATTAAGTTTCAGCTCAAGTGAGTTTGTGAATACTTACATAACAGATTGGAAATGCTTTCTTTATTCCAAATTTTATTTCAGGAAGATGGTTAATGGCACTCCTGAATCAACTACTGTCAAGTAGACTACATTTCAAAGGATGTGAAGGAATAAATAATGATGGAAGATCTAGGCATTGAAAAGGAGAATTTATCTCCTCAGAATAACCATGAACTGCTTTATTAGTTTTGTTTTTTTGTTGGTCTTTTTTTTTTTCTGATCATTGAGGTTGTTTTTTAAAGAATATGAAATACGTTATTTGGGCTGGCAAAGTCAAGGAATTTTGTGCTTAAGATATATTGGCCTCATCCAGTGAGAGAGAGAGGCAAAATATCTAAATAAACAGTAAATACCTTTTCATTTGATTAAAGTATAAGGACTGGATTTTGATGGGGCAGCAGTTGTATCTACCAAAATTTATAAATAGATTTTGCCTTTTCTTTTTGGAAAGGAGGGCTCCAGATAAATTCTGCTTTTGTGGATATACCTTCTCTTCATGTCATTTTTTCACATGCTTGTCAAACATGGCGACTACTGCCCATTTTGAGAAAATCTTTTTGCCTTTCAGCAGTTTTTCTATATCTCAAACAAATAAAGGACATTTGTATGATTGCCTGAAATAGCTTTGTTGTTTTGTGTCTCAAATAATTTAAACTTCTAAATATTCCAGTTTATTTCTTGCCATTACAAAACTACCTTAGTTAACACCAAAAGAGCAGCAAGTATTTTAACAAGACTTTTTATTTCTTTCAGCTTTCCCAAGCCAAGGCAGGAAAGCTAAACCCACATGTGCATGTGGAGTACGAATGGAATCTTCGGCAAGAAGAAATTGATGAAAGTGACGATGACTTGGATGATAAGGTGAGTGTGAATGACTGATACAGCTTTGCACAAAAACTGTCAGCATCTCTGCTCCCTGGAAATAAATGCTAATTAGAGACACAATTTAGCCTTTCTTTTCTTACAGATAGTTTTGGGGGAAAAAAACCTTATTGTGAGGCATGTGTTAAAAACTGCCTAAGTGCTTTTTAAATATACTTTGTCAACCTAGTTATTATGGGCTGTTTCAGAAGTTTGACTTTGACAAGACATACAGTATAATATAAATCAGCAAATCTGGACTACTTTGTTGGTTTATCCTCTTCAGAATTCTAGGCTATTAAATTTTAGCTGGAGGAAATCCAAAGCTTACATACTTTTTTTTTTTTCCATAAATTAATTAAAAACCTAGTTATTGAATAAATAACTATTTTTTCACAAACCGTGCTGTGCTATTTATTCCTGTTGGGTTTTTTTGTTTTTGTTTTTTTTTTTAAGAAGTAATGGAAAGGCAAAACTTGAGGGCATAGAATAATTGCCATCCTGGAGTATGTGAAAAATTAGCCTCAGTGTCCTACTTTGGCAAGTCAGTTAATTACTGTGTGCTCTATTTCTGTAATAAATGCGAATACACCTCTCCCATTTTATATGAGTGCCGCAGAAAGAAATGTGGACAACTTCTCATTTTCTGTAACACTTGGGACTGAAAAATTCAGAAACCAAAGTAATTTGCATGTCCTCAAGGACAGCAGAGAACAAAATAATCATCTATGTGAGGAGCCTCTGGAGGATGAGGGATGCTGTGCTGGAGATAATAACCTGAACCAGAGCTGCAGGGAAACAGATCGTGCTCCATATGCACACATTAACTTACAGCAGGCAAAACCTGATGTGTAAAATTTCTTCAAAGAGCAATTAGATGCATTTAAAAAGAGCTGTATCATGGATTATATTGCTAGTTCAGGGACCAAATAAATCTGATGTGTCAGAAATGTTTGTTCATTTTACTAGGCATCAATGGGGTTATATATTTGATACTTAAGGATAATTGTCTAGTCTGAGTAATGTGCTATATTCCCTGAAAATTACTCTTACATTCTAAAACTTACTGGGCTTTTATTGGTATTTTAATTAGTATATTATTAGTGTGTGTTTCTTGCTTTAAATTAAATCTAATTTAGTGTTCACGATGATTTGTTGATGGTACTATCTTAATTTTCATTTAGAAGGGAGGACCTTTCAGGTTGAATTCCTGAGAAAGGGAGGAATGGGGGTTTATTTGTCCAACAAAGAAAAAAAACTAGGCTCCTATTCACTAAATTATGTTCTGGTATGCTGTTTTCCAAACATAATAACCATAATTAGTGTTTAGACAGCTGTATCATATCTTTGTTTTTCTATTCACAGCCTAGTCCTATAAAAAAGGAAAGATCTCCAAGGCCCCAAAGTTTTTGTCACTCCTCAAGCATTTCTCCCCAAGACAAACTGAGTCACCCTTCATTTAGCACTCCCAGAGACAAGCAAAGACTCTCCTACGGAGCCTTTACCAACCAGATCTTTGCTTCTGCAAGCACAGACTCACCCACCTCTCCAACGTCTGATGCTCCTCCTCTTCCTCCTAGAAATGCTGGCAAAGGTAAGTCTGTCTCCAAACTACACTTGCCAGCAGTGATTTTCCCATTGCTGCCCTTCCTTTAACCAAGGACATTGCAATGTTTCAAGATATTATTGATGCAGTAATGTGGTACAATGCACATTCTAAACTTAAAAGACCTGGGGGGCACTTTGTAATAGACTCATTCATAACACTGAACATGAATGGGTGAGGGATAAACTAATACTCTGCTAAATGAAAGTCAGTTAATTTTATGAGACTTGCAGCTGCAGTGGATTGTGATGGTTTGACCTAGATATCTCTTCAAATTTAGAAGATATATTTATGGAACAAAACTTTTTACTGTATTATAATTTGTACAGGTCTACTTTTTAGGACAAAGAAACCTTTCATTCCTTTTTACATGTTTAATTTAGAAATTGATAAATTGTGTTTTTACAGTAGACTTGTTGGAGAAATCTTCAGTTGTGATGAGGGTTACAGTACAGTTTAACACTTCAGCAGTTATGCTGATGCTCCCTTTTGTTAGCACTACTATAACTTCATTTCACAACTGGTAATTGACTTTGTTTACGAAAAATGCAGAGATTCTCTCATCAATATGTGAAAGAGTAAAAGGGACAGTGTTGGCATCAGGTGTTTGCTTTTATATGGTTCAGATGCTGTGCTTAAGCACTACAGTTCCATCAGCCTTTGTCATGTGCTTGCAACTTTCAAACGGATCCCTTGGCTCTCTCTTTTAAACAGGTTTGTTTCCCATTGTGAGGCAAAGCAATTTTGCCAGGTTTTGCATATTTCACATGAGATTTTGTAATCCATGTTTCCCTGGGGACTCAGTTGCATTCCTTGTAACTTTACTGTGTCAACCTGATTGTTGGTTTTACAAGATTCAACTTTTTCCTTCCACTCTCCCATCCCTTTTACATGCTCTGTCCCACAGTCTGCTATGGATTGTTCATTACAAACACAATGTTCTGGCTTAGATGTTCCTTCATGACCTAGGATAACTTCATTTTTGGCATAAAGACCTGGAAACTAATCATGTATCCCATTTCCTGAAGGTGGTTAATGATGTTGTGTCTGGTATCTGTATGCACTGCTTAGTATGTCATCAGCTTTCAACAGATTTTAATGAACTTTATTTCTTTGTCATTATATAGTGAAGCTCTCATACAGACTTACATAGAAAATTGTCTATTCCTCCAGGAAGGGGAATATTTATGTTCATATTTCATTCCAAGTATGTATTTTGGTTTCTGAAATATTAGGCATTTTCCTAGTTGTTCCTGGAATTTCCTTGTTTTGTTTCTAGACCAAGGAATCAATGAAACACTAAAGCTACTCAGAAAGAATTGAGGCATTGAGGTTTTATGTGTTTCCATGTCAGAGATTATGCAAAGAAATCCTTATTTATATAACAATGAAATAATATTATAATATCAGAAAATTACCTTCTAATGTTATATTAACTGCTTCATCAGACTGGAAAGTGTCAGATTCACAGGGTAAGTCAGAGAGATTAAATGGAACTGCTGTTACAGTAAAGTCACTATGCTTCTCTGCTTCAAACATGCTGAAACTCTACAGTCTGTGAGTAATGCTGGAGTGGAGTTTTGGTTGATATCCACTCAACAATACTGTGAAATTGGAAATTTCCATTGTCTACATGCCTGTGTTACAGGAATAATTCAAAACTTAAAGCTATGGGGGAAAAAGTGAAAAATGATTAGGAGAATTCATCAGTGTAAAAAAGTTGCTGTAGATGCATCATTTCAGATGCACTTATGGTTCATTTTAAACTGTGCTGCTCCTTGTTATCTCTCCTCTTCTAGCTCTCAGATTATTTAAAAGAAGATGAAGCAGAGACTTTCTATTTCCATAGGACACTGTTGACACATCTGAATTTTGAAACAGAGTTAGGTTTTTTTTTTTGTATAGGAAATCATAAACCTGTAGAATTTTTCTCCTCTTTTGGATGAGTATTAATAGAGTGTATCCCTTACATTGAAGTTTATACAAGCTTACTTGTCAGATGTGTGTTTTTGTTTAAAAAGTACATTTGAATATCTTGTGTTTAAGATTATATAAGAACATGGTGTTACTTTTTTCACTAAGCTCTATAAAAAGCAAGAGTAACAAAAGCACTGAATCTGTATTTAAATTTAAGCTTCCCTTCTGTCCAAAAACATACTCTGATCTTTGTCCCTGGCAGACAGCATGGGCCTCTGCTAGAACATGGAGTCTGCAGGGAATGGATAGCAGCTGGATCTGCCTCTTAGAAGGAGGCAGACAATTTTTAAGTTCCATGAGTTTTCATCCTTTTGGACATGCAGATGAAACTGTCTTTCCAAAACATGTTTTATTTTTAAGAAAACCCCCTCTCTGTAGCCTATGGTTCATTGCCCAGTGAATTTCCTGGGTAGCAAAGTTCTGTGGTGTTCCTGAGGGGCCACATTGATCTGGAAGCCATTCCCTGAACTTGTGTTGGGGAGAGGAAGGAAGTTTAAAGCAATTTACATGAGACACATCGCTCTTGCTCATGGTTTACAGTGGACATGCTGGCTAAAAATAATTTTATAGGTACAATAGTTAGAGTAGGTAATAAGGGGATGTTTTAAATTTCTCCATACATCATTATAACTCATGTCCAGATTTTCCATTTGATAACTTTTCAAAATATTCCTAAAATGCTGGAACCTTCATGTATTTTACTCCACTCTGTCTCATTTGTGGATACATCTTACTTGCTGCTATCTCTGCTACAAATTTAGTTAATCCTAACAAAATTAAAAGTACAGAATGAGTGCAATGACTGCCTGAGCCAACCACTCTGTGCCTTTTTCAATAGTTTATCCAAGCTTATTCAACTTACTTGTGCTCTCAGTCAAATCTTTAGCTTGTAGGATCCTCAAAATCACCTTTTTATTGCTCTTTTCAGCTTATACCTGCATTATGGCTCCAGACATCCAGCAGGTCTTCAGCCTATTGTTTTACAAAAAGCTTTAAAAAAAAAAAATCAATTTTTAAGTAGTTGCATGACTTGCCACAGTAGCTAAATACAATTTTGCACAACCTTCATTGCAAATCCAATGTGAGGGTAATATTGTTTTGGAGAAGTGTTGGGCAGTCTAATCCAGGTTTCCTTCGCTTTAGCTGAAAGCTCATTGATTTTAGTGGTTCTGCCTGTTTATCTCAGATGAACATGGAGATCGGGGTAAATTCTGTATCATGAAGTTAAGTTTGGATCTTCAACACTTATAAGGTTGTACAGTTTACAGTTTTGTCTCAGTTCTAACATGAGGTTATTGGTGGTTTTTCTGTGGCTGGTGGCTGTGTCAAGGCCTGGATGGAAACAGCACAGGTCTCCATGTCTGAGGTGTTAAACTAAACAAACCAAGCAGATTGTACCTTATCTGATTGAAGAATATTTTCATTCTCCTGGGCTTCAAGTTATCCTTTCATCACACTAACTCTTCTCTGTACTTTGCTGTTTAAATAAACTTTCTGATTTCTGAAATACAACTGGCTGCAAGTGTTGGCACAGCAGTAAAACTGGCTGTTTCTACTGGAAATGCCACATCAAAGAATCCTTTGGTCCTAGGTTGTTTGTTTTGTTTTGTTTTTTTCCTGATTGTATCATACTATGGCATAGCAGGCATTACACAGTCTCTTTTCTACTGTTTTGCAACTGAAATCCTTAATTTATAGCACAAGTGTATTTATTCTCATTTCCATTACCTCAGCCTTTGAGCTCATCCCGTTTCTTTTGAATGCTTGCAGGATTCTATACTTCTCTTGGAGACTTTTTTTAATATATTCTTATAAATGTGTTGCACATTTTGGTTGAATAATGTTACTTATCCCACTAAGACTTTGTATTTTTTGATACAATAATAGGAAGGGAAGACTAGCTGATGACTGTTGGTTTCATGGGCTCTTCTATTTCTTAATCAACCCAAAACACAAAATTCTTAGTATAACTTTTATATTTTCCTTTTAAAACTGAACCTCTTTTTAAGCATTAATTATCTAATGCACTTCAAATGCTAATGTTGAATCAATGTGTATTCTTAGTTTTCTTATTTAGAGTGGTCGTGATCATTTTGTCCTTAATTATGCTCTTATTTTCAGTACTGAAAATATATGATCTGAAGTAAGACAAAGTGAAATTTAAAAATAAGGATAACAACACTTGTAAATGAAAATACTATTTTTAAAATAAGTTACTTTTCTTTGCAGTGTCCATTCTACCCTGAGCTGGAATTCTGTTTTTCCCCTTATGTCTCATTAAGTGGTAAAGAAAATTACACATGGGAAGTTTTTTACACTCTAAACCCATCATTTATTGATTGGGTGGCAACAGCTTTGCATGGTTTCACAAGTACACAAATGAATTTTTACTACACTAACTGCACAAACCCTAAAGGGCAATGCACTACTAACTGCACACCTTATCCATTTATTTACCTTAGTACAATAATTTTGAGATTGTGATCTATTTACACATGAAAGTCTGATCTTGGTAATATGAAAAAGTGATAAAACATGACAAGAGTTAGACTGTAAGTGTTTGTTTTTGAGGAAAAAAAAATTGTTTTGAGGGAAAAAAAAAAAAAAAAGAGTAATTAAGGAAAAGAAAGCCCAACAGAAGCAAAAAGAAAAACTTTTAGATCAAGTTTTTTAGGGTTTTCTTTTTGGTTTTTGTTTCTTCACTTGTATTAGGAAAACGTCCTTTATGAAATATGAACTTCTCAACCATGTGAGAAATCATGATTAAGACATCTGTTGGAGAGGAAATGATTGGGTTAATTGCTGCCTGGTTAAAACCACAAAATACCTTCGATCTAGTAACTGCTGTGATTATTCCTTAAAGATTTCTAGCCTAGCCTTGTATAATTGAGAATATCACACAGGAATTGTTTTAAGCTGTTGGTTTTACACACACATTTATGTGTATATATGTGTATACATACACAGACATGTGCAGCTGCTGAGGTGAGCAGCCCTGGGCCTGGCACAGGGGGGATTACTTAGCCAGGGGAACCTCAGGGCAGTGAGAAAGCTGCAGGAGCCACAGCAGCTGAGGGGACATGGGCAGGGCCAGGGGCAGCAGGGCTGAGCCCAGGCTGTGTAAAGAAACTCTTGGAGAGGTCCAAGAACAGTGAAGTGAGCAGGGCGTGGTGTGGCAGTTTGAATGGGAATTTGCATGGAATGGCATGCAGGAAGGGGCTGTGACTGCCAGCCTGAGCAGGGAGCAATGCTATCTGCCACTGAGTTATTAGAACACACTGGAAGAGCTTTAAGCTAGATCTGAAAAGGGAAAGGGAAAAACCAGGCTTGCCAGGGGTAACCCTGGGGGCAGCACACCAGTGTTTGAGGCACTGTGTGTGCCAATGAGGTGCTTTGGGCTGGTGTCTCAGTGCAGCAGTCAAGTGGAGTGCCCTGAGACAGCGAAGACATAAAGCATGGAAATACCTCCAAACAGTCTTGTAGAAATTAGGGCTTCTCACCCAAAAGAGGTGTTGGGATCAGTATCCCAATTGAAGTGCAGCTACACCACTGCACACAGCATGGGCAACAAACAGGAGGGGCTGGAAGCCATTCTGCAGCAGGAAAACTGCAGCTGCCATCACGCTGGGATGAGTCACACAGCTGGAGTCTGCCATGGATGGCTGTAAACCCTTCAGAACGGACAGGCATGGAGGGGGAGGCAGTGGGCACCCTGTATGTTAGGGGCTGTTCTGAGTGGCTGAGCTGAATGATGGTGGCAGTAGTGGTAGGAATCAGAGAAAGGCCAACAGGCTGATATCCCAGTGGGAATCTGTTAGACACCACCCACCTAGGAGGAAGAAGCTGATGAGATGCCCTGTGAGCAGCTGGGAGAAGTCTCACAATTGCTGGCTCTTGTTCCTCATGAGGCAGGGATGTCTGGGATGTGTCTGGAGTGAGTGGAAGAGAACTTTGCTACTCAGCTGGTGAGGGTGCCAGCAAGGGAAGGTACCTGCTGGACCCGCTGTTTGTGAAGAAAGAAGGACTTGAGGGTGATTCAAGCCATCAGGGATCATGAATTCTTGGACAAGTAAAGAGGAGAATCAGCAGAGCTGCCACCTTGAACCCCCAGGGGATAGACTTTGGCTTGTTTAGGATCCTGGCTGACAAGAGTCCCCTGGGAGACAGTCTAAAAGGAGTCCAGGACCTTCCTCAAGAAGGAAATCCCGAAGGTGCAGGAGCAAAGATGTGGTTTAGGGGAGGACTTGGCAGTGTCTGACACGATGATCTCAAAGGTCTTTCCCAACTAAATGATTCTATGATTCTATGATCTACAGTGCATTTTATAGTAATTGTACAAAGTTGGTTTTGCTCTCAGAAAGATCTCAATGCACAGTTGAAGTTATCTTGTTTACTCAAGCTCAAGGAAGAAATTAAAATGAGAAAAGGGTGAGGATGCAAAATGGGGACAATCATTAAATGCACTGGCATTTGACTTGTCAGTTAATGATTTCGTGAACTTGGAATTAAATTGAGAGGAACAATTGCAAAATACATAATTTGATTTACAAAATAACCAATTAATTAAGCCAAGTCCAAAATCTTTTCTGGGCTTGTGGTTGAGAGATTCTCCTGCACAGCAGAAGGCCTTCCAGGATTGAATCTGGAAGAGAATAGATTGAATTATTGACTCATTAGGGGCAGTTCTATAAAATTCTTCTTTTCTGTTTATAACAAAGAGGGAGGTCACCTGGTGAAAATATCTGACAAATAGACTCATGCTTGTAGAATCATTGAAGTTGTCAGTGTTGTCAGTTTGTCAGTGTTAAATGTTTCACCTAAGAAATTTCAATAATTATTATTTTTCACTGATTTCAGTATTTCTATAATATATATAATTTTTGAAGGAGTGCAGGTATGGAGGTATTGATCATTTCCAGGCTACTTATAGAGAATATTCATAAATATTTTTGAAGAAGGCAGCTCTAGTTTTGTGTGCTGCATGGTAAGATGTATGTCAAGTAACTAAATGCAGGTTTTGTCTCAAATGCTGGTCAAATAAGGTAGCTTTTCAAAAATAGGCAAGTTAACCAGCAGCACTAAAAAATAGACTGACAATAGAGTTGAAATTTCAAGTATAAATAGACTTTGCTTTTAAAGTTTTATTTTCTGCATTTATCCAGACTGATTGCAAAGCTGTCTGAATTTGCAAATCTTACTGCAGGTGAAGACTGCAGTGAAGTTTTAGTTGTTGGTTAGAGTAAGAAAAAGACAAAACCAACAAACCCACAAACTAACAAAAACCACCCCAACAAACAACCCCCTGGAGCTGTTCCAGCCCACTGCAGAAGTGTTACAGGTCATGTCTTAGGACCTGGTGGCAGCTGACTTGAGCAGTGTCCCCTCGCTGCCACTTGTGCCCTGCTCTGCTCCCTTGAGCTTCTTGTTAGAGATGTTTGTGAAGGTCAATGGTGAAGCTGATTACAAAAACTTTTGTCTTCCCACTGGGTTATTTTGTCTTTCAAGTTGTATCTGTTCCCATATTGTGTAAAACATACATTGTGTTCAGTAATACTTGTGCCAGCATTAAATCAAAGGGAAATAAAAGTATTTAAGGGTAGGGGTGACTGCAAAGGCTCTTGTAAGCAGTGCTACCATGAAATATCTAATCTCAGTCCCAGAAAGGACTTCTCTGATGTTTATTTTATTCATACCACGTACAACAATTTGCATTGCTTTTGGAATGCATAGTTTGATGTATTTGATCTACAGAAAAAAGAAAAAAGTATTACAGAAAATCTTCTCAAGCTAAAAATCCTATTTTGAAAGTGAAAAGAAAATTTGCAGGCATATTTCTATTTCTTTCCTCCTGCCTTCCAGTTTATTAACAAAATCTGTATGGGATGGTTTGGAGGGCTAAAAAACCTCCCCACAAATAAGAGCATATAGAAAGTGCTTTCATTCTGGTATAAATTAACAGCAATTTTAATCCCACATGCTAAATATTACTTAATTTTAATATTTCATGCTGCTTTTTTTTTTTTTTTTTTTTTTTAAACAATGCCTAAAATTAGAAATCTTGGCATGGTTAATCCTATATTTTTTTAAAAATAAGTACTCCTGTCATTCTATTGTCAAGTTGCTTATATTCCCACATCTGAGATGGTTAAAAATGTGGTGGATGTGTCGTTTAATCTAAACAATGTTTTGGCATGGCTTGTCTTTTTATTTTAGTCTTTTGCTGCACTTCACTGTGGGTCTGACTGTGAATTTTTCAGTGCTACTTTGACGTTTATGCACATGTATTTGTAAGAAGGTTGTTTGTTATTTTGCAGGCCCACCTTCAACCCTCCCTCTAAGCACTCAAACCTCTAGTGGCAGCTCCACTCTTTCCAAGAAGAGACCACCTCCCCCACCCCCAGGACACAAAAGAACCCTCTCTGACCCACCAAGCCCACTACCTCATGGACCCCAGAATAAGGGCCCAATTCCTTGGGGTGAGTTTTGAAATGCAAAACAAAAGGGCAGGGGAAAACCTTTATGATGGCTGATATATGATCTTTGGTTTCTTTTTACCTGGTGCTTGCTTTCCAATGATTGCAGCTTGATGTAACGTCAGCTCAGATAAATCAGCACTTCTATCTCCTGTCACTCTGCCTCCCAGGCTGCTGCAGCCGTCTCACTTGAGAAAGCTGAAAATCCTCCATGCTCCCCTGGGGCCCAATCCAGTCTCCTCCACTGCCTCCCTGTCTCTGCTGTAGCTGCCCAGGCTCTGCTCACCCCAGCCCCTCGGCCACTGCTCTCCTCTCCTGTGCCTCTGCCCCTCCTCTGCCCCCTCCTGCTGCTGCTGCTGCTTGCCCAGCTCAGGAGCCAGCTGCAGGGATGCAGGGATGCAGCTCTGGGGCACCCAGACCCCACTGTGTCTCTGCAGCTCTCACCACTGCCCCAGCAGCTTGCCTTGGGCTCTGGGCCACGCCTCTCCTGTCAAGTGTTCACACCTCGCTGGTGGCGATGTGTTGTCTTAATATGTAAGATGTATGTAATATGTTAATATTTGGCTTTTGTGATGTTGTCTGTACATACACAAAGACTATAGGTTTGCATTCTGCTACCAGCAAAAGTTACATAGAAACAGAACATTTTATTTATTTTTTTTTTAACTGGGATACCTTTCTGACAGATACTTTTTGGATACTATTTCCCAGACTACTCCGATTCTTCTTCCTCTTTTGAATAAACATTGCTCTATGCAGTCACATTCTCTTGGTAGCTATAAATCTCAGGCACATGTAATTTTCTGTGATTTTAGTCTTGGTGGTAGGATTTCCATGAATCTGTAATTCAGCACTGGAATCCAGTGCTTACATAGGTGCATCATCCATATACTACTTGTATCCCATACACTATTTGTATTTTAAGAGAATTATCTCTCTATTCTAGTACAAACATGCAATTACTAGCCTAAAATAAAAAAATTGCTAGCCTAAAAGCACCTTTTTTCAGCAATTTGAGTTAAATGTAGTAAATCATGGAGTACTCATGTGTGATTTAATCTATGAAGATTATGAGGAAAATATGAAGAAAAATATAGAATCCAATGGAAAGCAAAGGCTTTTTCTCAAGGAATAAAAATAATGGAATTTTTTCAGTTCTCTACTTCTCAGAGGCTGGGGATATGGAAAAAAAGTTTCCTGTGTTCTGGAGTCTAACAGGCCTGTACTTTTTCAGAGGTATTAAAGACATTTTGAAGAGCTTGGACTTTAAATATATAAAAAATCCCAAATATTTAAGTCCAAAACAGCACCTAAAGTACCATATACTGGAATACTGTATAATGTAGCATTGTTAGGATGAAAGGTGTGATAGGATTAGATGCTAAGCAGGTGCCAACTTTTCCTTAAACACGTTAGGCAACAGATAAAGGAAGAAGAAAACACAGGAAAGGTGCAGGTGTGCAGTTGAAGAAGAAACCTGTATAGTAAAGCACCTTGTCAGAGCAGGGCCAGAGAAGAATATTGCTTTTCCTGTCTCTTCACTGCTTTTCAGGGCAAGCTAAACTTCAGTGGATGGAAGAGGGGCCTCCCCATTTTTCTTAGCTGAAATCTGTACAAAAGCTTGTTTCAAAGTCCATTTGGATTTTTAAGCAAGTATTAAATTTTGTGGTTATAAAAGAGGGATTTTTTTGTATTTGCGTTTGTGTTTTTTGCTTCAGGATATTGTCAGATGTTCACTACTTTTCCTTTCAAAAGCTTTCTTCTGTGTTGTTATAGTTCTTGCTATGTTGAATTTCAGCATTTGTCTTCTAATCTGTGCATTAATTGAAGTTTCAAGCAGAGCCATCCTTAGCTTATGTCTAAGCAAATTGAGTTACTATTCAAAGATGTTCTAAAAATGTCATTTAGATTATTTTGTATTTCCATAGCAACCATGGGATATTTTTCCTTTTTTATCCATAGGATCTACATGTTTGCTTTTTACCTTAGTTCCTTTTTTGCACCACTTTTAAACACAAACATATTTTTAGCAAGGCACAGCATGAGCCTTTTCTGCTGTTTCATTTAGACATCAATGCGCCAAGAATGGTATTTAGAAAAATGTGTCATTCTTTTGAATGAGAAGTATTTTGTGTTCTTGGATCATTAAATGTCACTTTGCATCTATTTCAATGACAAAATTTACTAATGGTTGTTGAAGCTGGTTCTGAGATTAAGACATGATGTAAAAAACAGAGGCAAAGGGGGATGAAAAGGCACTCAACCAAATGAGTTGGTGTCATTTTACCTCGAAAATGGTGATTGCTAATGAGGAGAAGCTTTCTGGTAAAGGAGCCCAGAGCACTTGGGTTTGGATTTTGCTGCCTTTTGACAGAATTCTGGATACCTAGGATCTTTTCTTTACCAATGTCTAAAGTACTGATTATGGAAACATACAGACTTCAGTCACTAAATCAGTAAAGGCTGTTCTTTACATGGGATAAAATACCAATCCTTAGAAATTTAGTGTTTTGTGAATAAAATCACATTCATGGTGGTTTTATAAAGATGTGCCTCACAGTGCAAAATGTAAACATTTGTGATAAATTTCTGATACTCTGCTGTATCTCCTTCTACACAGAGAAAATTGAAACACTATTTCAAAACAAATGCCCTACAGCAATGTCATTCAGTCTTCCCTTGCCAGGAGATGAGCGCTACCAATGAGTTGTTTTAAAATGTGTTATATGAAAGGTCATCTTGTATTGTTTTGGTCCCTCCTGCTTTTTTAACTGCAAAATTGTTAATAAAGAATAAATTTATAAATGGTCTTTTAGATATGTTGTATAGAAGATGCATAGTATAGAGGAATACATGTTTTGCTTTAAATTGCACCCTCTGCTGATTATATTTCAGTTATCCTAATGATTTTTGTTTTTTTTAATTGTCCTTTTTTTCACCTCAGGTAATGATTTGGGCCCACCTTCAACAAAGGCTGCAAACAAGTTTGAGGGGATGTCTCAGCAGTCAAGGTAAAATCTGCATATATGAAGGCAAAGATGAAAATTTAAATAAATATAACTAATTTGTAAATTAGAAAAGAAAAGCCTTTCATAGGAAATAAAGTCCTAGTTATGTTTCCTACTAGTTTTCTGCATGCCTTACTAGCATACAAATACTTTGGCTCCACTGGCCTCCTACGCTGTCCATGCACAATCCATCCTTTGAGCGGGATGGACAGAACGCCTTGTACCCGAATCTCTCTGCTGCTCCTACTGAAGTGCTCTCCCAGCTGGGGAATGCTGCCTCACACCACAGGCCAGCAGGACAAAAGTTTTATTTTCATGTTTCCTGGCATTTCATTTGATCTGCTTCAGTGTGAGGTGTCCTGCCTGTAGCAGCAGTGTCACTCTGGGTACAGGCTGGCATTGAGGATGGCTCTATAAGAGACTTGATCTCAGTCTTCCAGTTTAGCTGTTTCCCACTCTGTCAGGCTTCTGTGCTGCCACAGTCTTCAGTAACACAAACTGCTTTTAGCTCGTAGTTCATCAGCTCTGTCCATTACAAGTGTCTTTTTCAATAGCTGGAGCAGTAAGGACAGCCATACATTGCTGTCCCTTAGAGTTTGCTACTCCTCTATCTGAGCTGTGATTCCAAAGTCATGAGGTTCAGAGCATGGTAATTCCAATAAGCATCTGCCTCAGGCACACAGCCTTGCATGACCACAGGTGTGTGGGGATGGATGTGTAACCTCAGACAGGGCACAGCAGATGTGTAGGAAGTTTCTGGACACGCCCATACTGTGATCTGCCTCATCAGGACAAGCAGGGGACCTGTTGGTGGTAGCACAGCTGGATTCCCACGTTTGCTGAGTCCATCCAGCTGGCACTGGGCATTCAGGAAAAAAGTGGTAGTGTTCCACAGCATAAAGAGCTAGACCCATCCTAGATTCTTGACAGACAAGGGTGAAAGTGTGGTCCTTGTACTCCATGGCATTAGAGAGAGGCCAAGGTAGGAGCTGGGCTTGGATGATCTTTGTGGGCCCCTTCCAATTCAGGATATTCTATGATGCTATGATTTATTGAATCAATATTGAGCTTGGCTGTTCTTTCAGTTTCATGTCATGATGTATTTTTGCTATTTAAAAAACATCTAGAAATTAAAAGTGTTTCATCATGCTCATTTTGAAACATTGGCTGCAGAGACAAGCAATGATGCAGAAGAGTCTCTGCTCTGTTGAACATATACTGGCACCTTTCTCACTCATTTTTCATTTTTCTTGTTTTTTGAGTCATTATTTTGAGCTGGTACTGATTTTTATGTACTGTTAGATGCCTTAGATATTTTATGCCTTAAATCAATTTTCTTTCTTCTCTTCTTCCACATTCCTTTTCTATAAAAGTGACTTAGGTGTGGTTTTAGAGGAAAAACTTTGATGGCAATAGCTAACATGTGTAATACAGGTTGACAGAGTAAAGCATGTTGTTTTCCCACAATCATCAGTATTTCCTGGGAGTAGCAGAGACCTTGTCTCCTGCAGAAGTGTGTGTGTGTGTGATACAATATCATACATGTGCAGGCATCATACAAGGCATAGGCTCAGTCCTGGAAAACTTCACTGACATAAAGCACAGGTTATATTTTTCATGTGTCAGTATAATTATTCTAAAAAAGAAATTTTTCTTAAGGTTCAAGATCTGCCCGCAGAGTTGGTCTTTCAGCTTCACCTATTTTCAGAGTACATTTTCCACGTACCATAGTTCACAGAATACATCTGCCCCATAGCATTGAAGCTGTGTAGGGTTTGTATGTCTTTTTCTCTGAAAAAAACCCCAATTAATTGTTAAAAATGCTTTGAGTTTTGGGATTTATCCATGGACAAAATGATTATACAAAAGGAGCAAAATAAATGTAAATTTATGGGGGGATTTTTTTATTTATGGATGTGTAAGGGGGAGGAAATGAGAAATAAGTATATTTTATAACAGTTGTAAGAACTAATAATTCACATCTGTTGATTTAGCACTGGGACTGCAAAGACTGCACTTGGCCCTAGAGTTCTTCCCAAACTACCTCAGAAAGGTAAGAGATCTCTTTATGGCTATTCTCATAATGGCATCTTTTAAATGTGGGTGAAAGTAGATATTTGTTTTAAATATATGGATCTTTCCAGCAGAAATTTTACTTCTAAAATGCCACAAACAGTGAGAGCTTCACAAAAACTTAAAGGAGTTTGGAAGATAATACACCTAGGGGGAAAAAAAAAAAAAATCCTTAAATAATTGAAACTGGAAGAGACCTCAGGAGGTCTTGTGGTCCAGTCCAGAACTGGGAGCTGGACCAACTTTCTGCCATGAGAGCAGGTTGCTCAAGGCCATGTCCAGTCACATTTTGAGTTATTTATGGATGATTTCTCTGGGCTTCTGTTTCTACACTAGACCACTCTCTTTTTTTTTTTTTTTTTTTTTTTTTTTGTTTGTTTGTTTTTTTTTTTTTTTTTTTTTTTTGTTTTTTTGTTTGTTTTTGTTTTTTTTTTTTTTTTTTTGTTGTTGTTTTTTTTGTTGTTGTTGCTTTTTTCTTTTCCTAATATCCCCAAGTCCAGTTTCTTGATAGCTTGGAGCAAACTGTATCTCTGTGCCATGTTCTGGCAATCAGGGCTGTGGTCACTGCAACTACTTTAGAAAGAATCAGGTTCTGTTACATGCTCATTTATATATCAGCGGCAAACTTGCTGGGACCGTCATCCCAGGGAACAACTTTCTTTTAGAAATGTTCTTTTCTAGTCTCTTTAAACTTACACAGCAGGTTTTATTTCATTTTTTTTAGTTGTTGCAGCAGTTAACTATAAAGTAGAAAGTAAACTTACTTCAGACTATTGTGTCTGAATACAGAATCCATCAAAAATATATCTGTGTAAGTGGATGAGCACAATAGAGCCAGAAGATTAGGAATGCTGCTTGTCCAAAATTCTGAAGCCAGATGTCTGAAACTGAGTGCAAATAATTTGTAGCAGAAAAAGCAAAAGTTAATTTTAAACATTATTAAATTACAGTTAGTCTGATGTTATCTTGAAAGCGACACCAATTATGTGCTAGGATGGCACTGTGAAGGAAGTCAACACTTCCTTGATTTAAAATGATTTAGGTGAAAATTTAAGAAGGGCCAAGTTAAAGCACTTTAATAAGAGCTGCTATCAGGGTTTTTATATCTTTTACTTACATCTCAAACCCATGTGGATGATCAGTGTGTATTTGCTGCAAGGTAAGCCTAGGACACAGCCATATACAAGGATCAACACAGACTTTTTAATTTTTTTAAACAAGAATCTGATAGTAATTCTACAATTTCTTTCATGGTAACTATGCAAATGGGTTTGGTGGGTTTTGTTGGGTTGTTTTTTGGTTTTTTTTGGGGGGGTTGGGATTTGGTTGGTAGGTTTTTTTGTTGTTTTTTAGGAAGTTTTTTGCGGGTTGTTTGTTTGTTTTCATAAGTAACCATAAATATATCATGGAAGTGTTACTGAAGTGAGTGATATCAAAAGGGAATGTTGTTGCTTTCATAGTCAAATTCAGGCCACTTTTTTGGCTGGTAGAATATGATACTAAAGCAGTACTGAATGCAATAGGAAATTGTTCCTTCTAGTCAAAATGTGATGTTTTCATCACAGGTTGTAAATTTTTCTCTCTTGTCCCCCTTCATCTGCTTTTACCGTAGGACTATTTGATTTAGGAGGTTGGGGATTTTTTGTGTGTACTAATGGTTTTGCTTTTGAGGTAGATTTCAGTTGAGTTTTCTTAGGGAGTTTAGCAGTAAAATCCATAGATGACACTGAGAAAAAGAACTATTTAAAAATCTAGTTTCAATTTCCTTCCATCAATTCTGCAAAATATAAATTTTAAAACTTTTCTTCTTTAGAAAATTGTAAATATATACAATAATTCATTTTTTCTTAGTTTTAGTGTCAATGTCTGTAGTACACTGCATAAATATATGTGCTCACTCTCTCTTCTGAGAGATTTTACAGGTACTAATAATCCTGAGAGTCAAGTGGTTTTTTTATGGAATTCAACTGTACATGTGAATAATTGTCATTAAAAAGAAATTTTATTACAGTCATGTCAATTGGTCTATAGGTGGTTTTCCAAAGTCTTTTGTTATATTTCATACATTTTGGTTTAGGTCCAAAAAGTGATCACTTTATTTCATTTTAGGTAAATAATCTATGAATTGACATCTAATAGCTGTTGGAATAAGCAGTGCTGGCCTCCAGGAGGGGCAATTAAATGAGACTTAAGTGAATGAGGGTTATGTAAAGTTGTGTTATCTTGTTTTGTTATAGACTAGGAGGACTTCTGGGCAGTCATGGGGCTCAGTGACCACGTGATCATTGACACAATTGCAGTTTTGATATATGACTAACTTCTTTAATATTAAAATATTAAGATTATGAAAAATACTATTTTGCTTTTTTGTTTTAGTGGCACTAAGAAAAATAGAAACCAGTCATCATCTTTCAATAGATAAATCCCATCAGCACGTGGAAATGTTTCAGAAGCCCTCACTGTCCATTGATATACCACAGAAACCACAGCCTGGAGACCTGCCCCCAAAGCCTCTGCCTCTGGAATTAACTCAGAAACCTCAAGTGGGAGATTTACCCCCAAAGCCTGGAGAACTGCCCCCAAAGCCTCAGCTAGGAGACTTGCCACCAAAACCACAGCTTGGAGACTTACCTCCCAAGCCACAAATGAAGGACCTTCCTCCAAAGCCTCAGCTAGGAGAGCTGTTGGCTAAAACTCAAGGTGGAGAAGCAGCAGCGAAGCCTCAGCCCTCAGAGGCAAATCAAAAATCTCACTCCATAGATCTTTCTCCAAACGTACAGTCCAGAGACACCGTCCAAAGGCAAGCATCTGAAGAGTCTAATGACATAACACACACCCTGCCAGAAACCCCTGTGCCACTTCCCAGGAAAATAAACATGGTAGGTATTACTCCAGCTCCTTGGAAGTATCCATGGAAGGCTTTGAAGTTATTGTAGGACTTTCTGTGCACCCTTGAGCTATGCACTCAAGGCAACATAAAGCTATGGGCTGGGGTGGGGAATGAGGGACTCTTTTTGTGCCCCAAAGCAGCTTCAGCAAATGTTGGGGGTTTTCAAGTTCTCCTGCATGCTCAAACAAATATTTGCAACATAAAACAATAACCTTGGGAACATGACAGTGTATTTATATTTATTAGGATTTATGTATTATATCTATGCCAATCACAGCTTTGAATGAATTGATGTCTTTTTCTGTTGCCTTTGCTCATGGGTCTGTGTGCCTTAGATGGCTAGCATATTTATATATTTGACTTTTAAGCTTTTAGAAGGGATGTTAGCACCTGTTGTCAGTAGATGCAAAATTTAAAGTCAAGTCAGCTGTGGCAAAATAGCAAAAGTCCCTGTTGTGAGTATTTAACGTTGATGTACTAAATGGTCGAGGTGCAGGTTCAGATGTATTGATGAAGTGGCAAAATCAACATTGCTGCATGGTGTGTAGTAGTAGATCTGGAACTTGCACTTGATTCCAACCCCCAATTTATCTTGCTGTTTGTCTTTCTAACCAGTACAGTTTCCAACAGAGGACTCTTAATGCATATGTAGATTGAGATAACTATGAAAATCCAGAGCTCTCTTAAGAGTTTCATAATGAAAAATACATCAAAAGCAAGATGCCTTTGTTTGTCAGATTGGCTATGAAAAGCACTTATGTAAAAAGGAAATAAGCTTCATTCCAGTGAGATAGTGAAAACAGAGGGTTTCTGCTTTGTGCTTGTCTGAGGAAGAGCCCTGTGGAGCCATCATTCTGCTTGACTTCTGGCATGGACTTTGCTGTAAGCTCCTGTCTGCACTGAGGGTGACAGAGTTGTTGCTTGGGCTTCCTGAGTATTCTGGCATTTAAATATTACAGGAATTTGATCAAAAAGTGTTTGCTTACTTATGTACGTTTAAATATAAGCAGGCAATTCATGCTGGTCATTCTCAGCTACTTGTCACTTTATTAAAGAAGAAAAGAAAGCAAATAATTGATTACCTGCTTAGTTTGGTTACTTTTGGCTTCTTTTAAACTGTCACCCTACTATATACAGAAAAACTCTGAGGAAAAGTTCTTTGTTCTCTAAACTGAGCCGTTTTCATATGTGCAGTAAATTAAATAGTTCAGCTGTTGTGCAGTGATCCAAGCTATTCTATACTTCCCAGTATATATATATGTGTATATGTATACATAGTGTGTATATGTATATATGTGTAATATATATATATCACCAGGTTTTTGCATATCTTTGCATGCACACTTGTATCTCTTTGTGTTCAGTGCAGCCTTTTTTGCTCGAGTGATAATGTGCAAGGATCCCTCTGAAATGTATCTAGCCTCCATTTTCATCCTCTGGCTGTATCCTCATCACAAAGCTGGTGAAATGCTTTATCCCAGTGAGACCCACGACAGCAGCCACAGCACTCGTGGGAACCACTCTTTTGGGCTTGACTATTTAGCCACTAAACAGAAAAGCATAGTTTTTTTTCATTGGTAGTTTTAGAAAACTAATTGTTCAGAAATATAATTCAAAAATTCCAATACTGATAATTTATAAGGATTTGAAAGGATCTTTTTAGAGAAACAAAATTTGCACTGGGTGCTCCTGAAATCACATTGAGCACTTGAGTGCTCTTTTGTGTATGTGGTAGTTTCTATAAAGGAGACAAAATGTTCATTTTTAAAGAAAAAAAAGCATTGAATGTAAATAAGAGCATTGTTGGATTGTTAATGATCACAGCATCTCATTACTGTTCAGTTTTAAGCATAAAATCTCTTATTAATAAGCACTTGTTGGGTGCAGGCAGTCAATGGTAGGTATTTGTTTTTCAGTCAAGGGTTATGCTTCCTGGAATTGCTTCCATTTCTTTACACACCAATGCCACAAATTGTTCTGGAACATGAACAAAATATGTTCTGGAACATATGTGCTCTCTACATATCCATCCTTTTTTATACCTTCTCATGATTAAATACACTTTGAGCCTGAATGCTGCTTTTTGCTGCTCTCTGTGAAACAAATGTTAAAATCTGATGTACCCAGAGTAATTCCCATCATTTTTCATGTGCTCTTACAAGCTGACTTCCATACAGTTTTCTGTCTTTAGAGGAATGTAAAATTCTTTATTCTTTTTATTGAACAAGACAAGTTTTACCTTGCAGAAGTAGTTGCTTCCCTTCATCACTGGAGGATTGATTGGGAGAGAGTGCCCTTGGTTTATAAACGTTCTCTCGAGTTGAAAGCTGGGACTGTCCCCAAGCACCTATTCCTATTGAATTCCAGTCCCTAGTGCTAGATGAGATTTTTTTGTTTAAATACTATGAATATATTTTTAAGAAAAGAGGAAGCATTCTTCGAAGTGACTTCTCACTGCAGCAAACCTTTGCTGTAGAAAAAACCCCTTAATCTTACATGATTCTCGGGTATTTCTCTTCATTTGTCTTGAGTATGGGGTTTTTTAGTTTTATGTTGTGTTAACTGCTTTCTTCTTAAGTCCCCTGTAATTGTTATTTTTCTCTACCTTGAGTTTAGTGTGAGTGCTTTTTTCAATGTGTCTGTTCTGCTGCTGAGTTGCAGGGACTTTTTTCTTGCCAAAACATGGAGGAATTTCAAGTGGGTAGGTAACAGCAAAGAGAAGACTCCCTAGGAAATTTCCTCTGTGAAGTTAGTTTTGGCTCAAATTCCTCTAAACCTGCTGACTTTTCCCTTCATAGCCCTTCTGCTTCTCATCTCCTTCTGCTCTTCTTGGGTTTTTGCATCCTTGTTATCTGATTACTTCTGTTAAAAGAAGTAACTGTAGGTTTTGAAGAGGTGTGGGTATGAAAATACAGGAATATGAAGTAGCAGGAGTGTTTTGCTGTGAATACTGCTTACTTACTCTATTTGGAAATAATTTATCTTCCCTGCCATAAGAAACATATGTTTGGGGGAGGAGTCCATGGCTGAGGCTTTTTTTCATGTGAATTAGCAGTATGCAGCAAAGTATGACCTAGAAAATACTTGGACTAAGAATGGTAGAGCTATGAGAATATCTAGTGTGAATTGTCATCAGAAAATAGTACTGCCATCTGACATTAAGGTAATTTTAGTAAGAAATTGCTAACATTTGGATGGAAAAATCACTAAAAAAATAATTTCCAGTCCTGTAAGCAGATCTGAAATCAAAGAATACTGTATTTTTGCACTAGATCCAAAACCAAAACTGTAAGGAATACTGGGATTTCAATTCAGCATTTTCCTCAGTCTTTACCTCTCTTGGAACATTCAGAGGAGACTGGATTTAATTTTCTGTTCATGGTGGGTTTTTTGATGGAGTATGTATTAAAGGAGAAAGAGGGTGTTTGCAGACTAGAACAATGTAAAGACATTATTTAAGCTTTCTTAACCAGAGGAAGGAAAGGTTACTTAAGCCCTCTTAAGGGCTACATATTAAGCACTACACATTATGTTCTGCTGGGAGTTCTGAATCTTAAGGGAAAAACCCTACACCTGTGTAGGTAACATTTTTTTTTTTTGACCTCCTTGTTGAAGCAGAGTTTTTGGATTTCTGTATTCCCAGTTGCAGAGAAAGTAATTGACAGTCTTTACACTTTTGTAAAACAAAACATAACAAAAGGCAAAAATTCATATAATATATTTTTTTCTCTGTTTCTCCTGTCCTTCATGTCAAACTTCGTTCTATTTTTAGGGGAAAAACAAAGTTAGGCGAGTGAAGACAATTTATGACTGTCAGGCAGATAATGATGATGAACTCACATTTGTTGAAGGAGAAGTAATTATTGTAACTGGTGAAGAGGACCAAGAGTGGTGGGTATGTATCTTTCCCTTTTGCAGTTCCACATCTTCTTTATGACTTTTATAGAAAAGTCTCTTTTTCCAAATGTGGAGGGTTTCTTTTTATTTTTGTTTGTAGATGGTGTTTTATTTTGTTTTTTTCCTTTGATTTTTATCTGGTTTCTTTTTGCCTGAGAAACAGTCAACCTTTAAACTCCTATTAGAGAAAACCCTTTTTATTTAGGAGGGACAGTCTGTTAGAACCAGCCTCACTAGGATTAGCTTTATTGCTGGCTCATACAGCAGATATATGCACTCTCTGTAGTGCATACAGCCTCTTATTAATGAAGAAGCAGTGATTCTTATTCCATTTAACAAACTTACACCCTCCATGAAAATGAGATGTGTAATTATCTTCAGTTCACCCAAGATGTTAAGCTGTACCTACAGGGGTTACTGGAAATCTGAAGAATAGTTTGTAATTGATACTATAAGCTGATGGTTTTCTTCTTAAATGAGGGGCAGATAACATTTTCTTTCCCTTCTTCCCTTTCATGTCCCAGTTTCATACCATACTCCCCCTATTATGGACTGCATATTGTTCAAGTGCTAACACCAGGTTTTTCTCAATCCCACGTGAAGGCTCCAGCCTTTCTTGACAATCCAACTCATGTCCCTGAAGCCCTGCTACATCATATTTCCCTGCCAAAGAATTATTACTGGGGATAATGAGACATTTCATTTGACTAAAACAAATTCTAGTTGCATTGCTGCCTGTGATATCCTAATCTAAGTGCAGCACAAACTTTGCTGTTTTGTTTCCAGCTCACTCATCATTTAAGTATGGAAGATTTTCAACTGAAAAGCTGATATCAAAAGAGCAGTGCCCAGTGAAGGGTGTCTGTGTTGCCCATATCACCTAGTCCCTGATTACTGCTGCATTCCCTGCTGGATCTATTTTGTGAAGTGGCGTTTTAAGCCCCTTGGGGACGTGCCCAGCAAGTTCCATGAAGCGCCCTAGTCTGAGTGTTTCTGAGAAGGGAAACAAGGGTTTTTGACTCATAATCTTCAAAACTTTGGCTCTCCAAGAGGAAATGGCCAGCTCTGTATGCTTCCCCTTCCCATTTTGTAAGCTTGTGGAAGAGGAAGGAAGGTCCACCATTATTCTAAAAGTAGTGAGCAGTACTGTAGCAGGGTGAGAAGAGGGTTATGTGGTCAGTCAGGGCTCCAGTGCTATTCAACAGCTGTTTATAATTATACATTTTAAACTTGGAAAGATCATATAAAATATTCCATTATTTTTATCCCTTTGAATAAGTTTATTAGCTATTTCTTTATAAATGATCATTATGAAAAAGATGTGTAGGAAGTTGTAGCTGAAGGACGCTTAATCAGACAACACCCTGATTTGTTATAAATACTAGTATGAACCTAAATCAATAGATATCATACTAATTCAATGAGAAAACAGCTGGATTTTTATCATCTTAAGTGAAACATGCAGATTATCATAAATAACTTCACAAATATAGCAGACAGTACCCTTCAGTGATATGTCCAGGACTTACTCACTTAATGACGATAAGTGGTTTGCAGAGATGTTACTGAAAATCTTCCTATCAGACAAAAGAAACTCGGGCTTCTGTTTTGATGAGATTCTTGAAATTCAATGATATATGTAACTTTCCGAAAAAAAAAAAAAAATTTAGTTTTGTTCTCTTTAGATTTAATTAGCTTCGTCTTATTTATAATATGCTTGCGCAGTTTCATTTTGTTCCTTGACACAAATTCAAATGTTAACTAAGGTCTGCTTCAGACTGTCCAGGATGTTGCAGAGGCTCTGTGAGCCAGTCTGTCTGAATGAATGCAGTCTGTGAAGTCTGTGTGTACATTTGCACATCTATCTATATATATGTATACATGTACCTTCTTTTCCTGTGTTGCAGATTGGCCACATCGAAGGACAACCAGAGAGGAAAGGCGTCTTTCCAGTGTCCTTTGTGCACATTCTGTCAGACTAGTCAAAACAAACAAACAAATCCTAAACTTGAGCATTGCACATTCTTCATGCAAGACGGGCTTTTTAGCAAAAGCGAACGCTGCTGCCTCCCTGTAATCCTGTGCACAATTGTATATATAGCTACTGTTACAAATTAAGAATTCATTTAAGTTTCACCTCATGAGGTTGAGTTATATGTATTGTAAATATACTGTGTTATTCTGCCTTTGCCAGTATTATGGTAGCCTTGGAACCTGGAACGCCTTACCGGGTTTGTTGAAGCCATCCTGGGCATTTAGCACTTCCATCTCTGTCTGTGCTGTCCCACACGTGTGGACTGCCAGCTTTCCAACATCAGTGGTCTCTGTCACCCAGTAACTGTACAGAAATGACTGTTCCTAATAACTTGGTATTCTCAATAGACAATTAGCAGAAAGTTAGAATGAGTGAATGGTTTTGGACAATTTAAAGATCAGTCTGCAGTTCATAAGTGTATGCAGTTTACAGCTATGAAACCCACTTTGATATTTATTTAATATAGTGCTCAGTTAAGTGTAATTATGAAGACAAATATTCACTGACTTTACAGATAACAGTAATGTTTTACAGTGTGCATACAACATTTCATGTTTATATTATGTGGACCTATGCCAAACTGTGATTGCAGTTCCCCTGTGATATTACCTCACTATAAAAAGTTACAAATTTCATTCGAAAACTTACTTTAATGAAAATTAGTCATATTGTTCTTTAGTAGATATGTGTGAAATTTGCTGGTTTCTTTCACTGAATTCTTAGTAACCAAGGACTTCTAGCAAATGTTAACTGTTGACATTGTGCATGCATTTAGACGCTAACTTGAAACCTGCCTTTGTACAAAAGTAGTACTGTAGTCATATAGCTACATTTGAGGAAAAGAACATTTTAACTTAATTGCTATTCAGGTTAACGTGAGCTTGCAACAGTATTTGTTTATAGCTAAATTGGCTCTTTGAAAAATGATTTTGTGGATTTTTTTTCCTCTGTCTTCAATCTTGCTAAAAGTTAGTTACCTAAAATAAATTTTTTAAGTGGTGATTTAAGGATAAATTTAAATTATTTTTAATGCTCTGAAAAGTGGAAGCTAAGATGACCTCTCATGCATTTGATGAGGATGGTAATGATAGATCTCAGATCACAAGGGTAAGGCTGGTTTTCATGGAGTTCACCAAACTGCGACAGTAATGGTCGTAACCCAAAGCACGAAGTAATAGACCCATGGTCACAAAACTAATTTCTATGAAAATCTTTGGAAGGCTGCATTGGACCTGAGGTTTCTTGAAAGTTGGTATAAAGTTGCATTGCCAGAAAACACTTCAATGTATTACTGGAAACTTTAATTTCTTGTGTCACTTTCAACATAATTTTTAATCTTTTGAAACATCATGCAGTTGTGTTTTTCCCATGGTTTGTCTGTAGCGGGTTCCATGACTTTCATATGTAGTTTTGTATTACTTGCTTTAAATGTTATTTTGGCTTCAGAACCTAGTGCTGCTATTTCAAAGCAGATTGTCTTGGCTGCATGGAAAGATTTTCATTTCATAAAAGCATATCTCAGACTTTCTGAGGGCTTTCATTTCTAATACAGTTTTACAAGACTGTAGTCAGTGAATATTTAATTCTGTTTGTGGTTAATTTAGAAACAAATATTTGTCTAAATCCCACATAAAAAAAAAAAAAAAAGGCAAAACATTTTTATCAACTATTAATGGTTTTATCATTTATTTTTAAAAAATGAATTTAAAAAAAAAATATGCAATGAGTGAGCGAGCCTGCTGGCATCTAATCTTCAGTATTACCAGCTCCAGTATTTCAGACTTTTTTCTGTTTTTATGGAAAGGAAGTCAGGTTTAGCATTTATTTAGCATTCCATTTTATCCATTACTACAATGTTTTAAGTTGCATTAAAGAACAAAACCTATTCACTTTTGTGGTCAATTGTATTTTTAAGTGATCTTGAAATAAACTGATAAATGCAAATCATATAAAGAAAACCTAGGCATGTAAAATTATGTAGAGTCAAATGTCTATTCTTTTCTACGCTCTTTAAAATAGTATACATATGCATTTTATAAAATTAAATTAGTTCCATAAGGAACAATAGTTCTGTTTATTCTGGCTTATTGTGGGTCATAAGAAATCTGAAAATGTATGATATTGATTGAGTTTAAGTACAGTATTATATTTGAACTCAATGAGCCACTGTCTGCAATTTTGTATATGACATAGTATTTGGAAAGTCTAAATCTTTATGGAAAATTAGCTGATAAAGGGTTGGGGGGAGGGGCAGGGGAAGGTGCCCCCAGAGGGGGAAGTTTGCTCTGCAGATGATGTCTTATTTACTGTTGAACAACAGTTGCTATTTATTTTTTTATTACATAGTACATCAACGTGTACAGAAATCAGATCTGGTCATGCCACTAGTTAAAATCTTGACTTCTCATTGAATGTTAAGGTAAAACATCAGTACACATGTCTATTCACATGTATTTAATGTGACAGTTTTTGAGTACTGTATGTGTTAATTTCTACTTTTTTAATATTTAAAATTGCTTTTAAATAAATGTATTCAGTTGATCCCAGATATCTGAACGAGGCCCTTTTTGTCAACTGGAATATCTTCTAGAGAGAAAGTCTGGATTCCAAACAGGTAGAACTAAGACACTTGAAATGTTTTCTCTTGAATATAAAGCACTCCTTATATAATGCAATTAAATGTGTATCTCTTTAACAGCTGTTAAATATGGATGCAATTGCCTTTATCTGGAAAACTTTACTTACTAAAGTTAGCATCAAACCACTTGTTTTGTCCATGAGTTTCGATTGCTTTCTCTCTGGCCTTGGCAGGCTCTGGGGGCTCCCAGCCCCGTGTGTTGTTTCCACAGCAGCTGCGGGGTTGAAGGAACCGTTCACAAACTCTGTCCGTGGGCAGGATCTCCCAGCCCGACAGCAGCTCTCACACCAACTAGAGCACTACTAATCTTTCCTGGATGGAGTGACTGCGTTGCTTAGAATTTCAGTCCTGACCCAGCTTGCAGAGATTATTTTGTCCCCCATCCCTGACTCAGTTCTTGCATACTTCTCATTTATGACCCATTCCTGTCAAAGCTACTCCAAAATGAACAAGTCACTTGAAATTGCTAGAAAGCAGCAAGAACATCCTTTAGCCAGAGGAAAATCTGAAGTGTGGAGCTATCAGATCTGGTTTGTATCAAGAATAGTAGCTGCCACAGGACAATGTGGCTCAGGAGACTGCTGTGGTGAGAGCATTTTCAGACTGGATTGTGGCACTGGTGTGATTCCCCTCTGTCACAGGATATCCTGCTTGCTTTGATTGGGGCTTTCAAATCTACATAGGCTCAGCATGGGGCAGTTGGAGGGGGAAATATGGATGTGGAGCAGGAGCAGCAGTCTGGTTAAATATTGTGCTCTTTCTCAATTTCTACTGTGTCACAATATTTCAGATAACAGCATTCAGAGAGACATCAATTCCAAATGCCTCAGTTCTCTGTCCTGCTTGTATTATGTGTTCTTTGGTGACATGCATTGATTTATTTTCCTAAGTCAAAATTGAGGTGGATATCTCATATACTGTGTGGAGCAGCAGAGAACAAGGCAAATGCATGCCCAGAGAACTCCCTTGTTGTTCAAAGTTTCAGTCTCCTTACCCTTCTCCTGGCAAACCTAAAGCTCATAGTTAAGCAGAAAATAGGCAGTCTATACCAGTGAAAGTAGTGCAAATATTAAATACCAAAGAATGAAACTCAAAATAGCTCCCTACTGCCCAACAGAAAATAAACACTTCAACTGTATAAAACTGATTTGTTTTCAAACAAAGTTTGAAACTTCCTGTGTAGTTGTTCACCTGAGTATCAACAGAAACCAACTTTATTTTCCCATGCTCCACACTGTTACAATTTCATGCCCCTCAGACCTTGGACTGGAAACCTTCTGTGCCATGAAGCCAGAACTAGACAGAGGAGCAAACGTCCATAAGTAAATGAAGTTCAGCTTCAGGCCTTATATTCTTTACAGAGAAGCTTTTCACCTTAAGAGTTTAAGGCTCTCGGGAATGCTTTTATTAGACCCTTTAGCCCTTCTGAAACAGCTGGAAGTGGATGCAAAATGCATACACTGTAAATGTTTTCCTCTGCATCACTGCAAGACAATATTTTTGTTATCTGATACAAACTAACTATTCTAAGTTGTCTTAATGATACTTTTAGGGCTATACATAAAGAGATTTACAGCTCTGTCATCTGCTGACGGAGTGCTCAGGTTTCTTCTAGAGATAAGCTAAGTGCTGTTTGTCAACTCGTGCTTAAGCTGAGACACCCCCCCCCCGCCCCCACCCCAAGCTGCAGCCGGCACAAAACCTGCATGTCTTGGCTGTTTCTGGTCAGCTGCTGCTCGGGAACAGTAAAAACGATAGTGTGTCATGGTACAGGCTCTGCCTTGTTCCTCTGTAAATTACAGAACAGATCCTCCCGGCTGCAGCAAGGCGGATGTCTGCTCCACTCCTTTTGTAATGGTGGGGGCAGGGAGGAAAGTTTGTGACAGCTGTCGCATCTGCTAAGCTGTCAGAGCAGAGGAGAAGCTGATCAGTCATTTTCTGCACCACCTAAAGAATGTTTTGAACAAGGTTTAAGTTTTCCTGGAACTTTAAATCCAGTGTTTACTCTTATTAATGCTGTTCCTACCAGTTTGACCTTGGTTTTTGTAGCGTCTGATCAGAAAAATCCCTTTTCCTTATGCTTTTTGGGTCTTCTCTGAAAGACTATGTGGGACTAGGCCCATTTCCATATGGATTTCCCCCCCACCCCAAGGCTTGAAGATAATATTGTGCCTCAGTTACCACCAGAAATTATGAATCTGATTTCTCTCTCACAGTTCCATTGAATGGATGAATCAACCCTGAGCAGTAAACACAACTGCTCTAGAATTCCTGTATTAGAGGTTGTTTCTTGAATTTAACTTTGTACACTTTGAAACAGTGGCATTTGGCTTTGTTTTTTGATAATCAATTAATTTCTCCAGTCTTTTCCTCTGGGAACACTCCAGGAATAACTTACTACCTCTGCCTGCAAACTTACAAGCTTAAGTTGTTCTTAAACCTATTTTAGTAAGGCAATGTTTTTCATCTCTCCCTGCTCTCGCATTCCTGCTGCAGTAGGTGTCAACAGTCCCTCTGCGCTGGGGTTCTTAGTCTGTAAATAAAATTCAAAACCTTAGATATCAGAAAGGACTGAAATGTGCTCCTGAACTTCAGACTGAAGGAAAGGCACCTTGA
This sequence comes from Muscicapa striata striata, assembly GCA_030060385.1. Lineage (NCBI taxonomy): Eukaryota > Metazoa > Chordata > Aves > Passeriformes > Muscicapidae > Muscicapa > Muscicapa striata. The sequence continues at coordinate 2,320,330 of JAREIS010000046.1, forward strand.
GCTGAATGTGGACAAAAGAGGTCAGCAGCTGTTTGGTGATTAAGCAGGGGTTTATTGTGGTTTTCTGTTGGAGCCTGCTGATTTCCTTAATGACCTGACACCAGCGGCCACTTGCTGCTTTTAGACACCTCAAAGACAAAGCAGACTTTTTTTTTTTTTTTTTTCAAATAAGTAAAGGTTCTACTGCCTGTAATCACTTATCTATTTAGCATCTATTCCAATCCATGGGTCCAGATCTACATATCCAAATGCCTTCCCTTTATTCACTGTAGGGTTTGAATTCAGAGCTGTAGCCCTACTTTAAAAACTGTAGGCAGGAAAGCAAGAGCTGCAGGCAGCTGACCAATAAGTGAGCTGCAGCCAGCCACATGCTCTTGTTTCAGCTGAGACTTTTTTATTGTGTGGAAACCCACCCAGGAGCTGGAAAAAGAACACCTTGTGGAGCAATTTCAGGACTACTGCAGTAGTTCTGACCTTTGTGCATAGAAGCATGGGGATGAAGGGCAGATTTGTGATCCAGGATACTCCTCAGTCTCTGTCTTCCATGCAAGAACTGGGCCAAGCTCTGCTGAAAGAAACAGGAGAACAAATGCTAAACCTGCTTTGATAGGCGCACAGAGCTGCTTAAAAGTCAAGTTTGGCAGTCTGGACATCTGGAGAGCAGGAACCATCTTCATCTGAAATGAACTGACACCAAGTGATGCTGGAAGATAGGGAGTTTCAAGAAAGAAATCCAAGCTCTACATGTGCTACAAGGTAGAGAGATGTGAGAAGAGCAGGGGATGGAGGCCATCACAAACCACAGCTTGGACACCTTTGAAAGAGTATAAATGTTGTTGTGAAGATGTGAAGATCAATCATAAGGAGGCAGCAGCTCTCCTGTGAGCACTGCCTCTAGGCTGGCCATTACCTGACCCTGAGAGATCAAGGCAAAGCAGACTCCAGTGAAGTGAAAGTTCCTTGTCCAGGAGAAGCAGCAACATCTTGGCAAGCAGCACTTGGGGTGGGAGGCCAGCAGGGCAGTGAGACCATCTGGTCACCATTGTGCAGGTAGCTGCTGTAATTGCTGGGTCCTCAGAAGGAGCAGCAGGGCCTGTTCCTCCACATTTGGCTGTAAGCAAGGAGGTGTTACTATCCTGCCAGAGCAATCTCTGGCTGTAGCCTCACACAGGACCCAGGTCCCCCCTTAGATGTGATTCTGGCACCCTCCCTTCTTCCTTGGAGCAGATCTGGAACAGTCGCCTTGCTTAGGGACAGATCATCCTTTAACATTGCATTTGTGTTCCCAGGTCTGTCTGGATGAGATGGAGCTGGGTCCAGCAGAAAAGCTCCTGCTGTTCCCCCTTCCCTACTGGGATATAGAGAAATTTGTGAGTGAAGAAAAAAAAAAAAAAACAAAAAAACAAAACCCCCCCAAAAAAACACACAAGAAATTTAGAATGGAAAACCCCCCTCTACTTTAAACCCCTTGAGAGAAAGATTTGTTCCTCTCATTTGCCCATGGCAGTGTTCCATCTAAATGTTTTTCATGCAAAATGTAACCCCTGGTAATGTTTATTTAGACGGGGGCCGCCAGGGGTCATCGCTTCCCTCTGCCCATAGAGCAGGCACTTGCTCTGCCCATGATCCACAACTTTAGCTGCTTGCCTAGTGGAATGTAAGGGAAGGCACCAAATGAAGAACTTCTGCAGAGGGGTTCCAATACCCATGGGACTTCTCTGCATCCCAGCCTCACTGCTGCCCACATCTCCATCTGCTTTGGGCAAAAGACAGGACTTGTAGCCATTGTGGCAAGGCCTGGGCCTTGGGGGCTGCAGAGTGAACTGAAGCCCCCACCAGTGACTGACAGTAAAGCTGGGAAGCAAAATGCCATTTAGAGAAATTACCTTAAGAAGTGTTACCCACACCTAATCCCTGTCCCTTCCTGAAAGGGATTGATGGTGCAGGAGAACAACAGCATCTGTTGCTGGAGGGAGAGCTTCCTGAGGAGCAGATGGAGAGGTTGTGTCCTGGAGGGACCCTCACTCCTGCAACCAAGATGTCATCAGTTGTCAACAGGATGGAGAAGATGAAGAAGAAGCAGAACAAGGTGCCTCAGAGATGAGTGTAGCTCTAGAGATGGAAGAAGTTCTTGGGGTCTGAAGAAATTAGGCCTTGATGAGTTTTTTCTTTGACCCTCCAAAGCTAGTCTTAGAGACAATGTCTCACTGAAGTGGCTTGGCTGCCAGGCTGGATAACGAGGCCTTGACCATAGCAGGGATTAACCCCTGCACTTGGAGTAGCCAACAGCCCTGTCCCAGGATGGCATTCCTTCCCTGGGCACAATCCTGCAGCCCAGGGCAGCTCTAGCAGAGCCTGGGGGGAGGGCTGGGTTTTGTTACACACGGTTGAAGCCTGCAAGGTGCTCCGGCAAGTGGCTGCTCCCTTCCCACGGCTGCAGAGCCTCGCCCGTGTCCTGCTGTGCTTTGTGTGCTTCGTGCGTGCTCGTCCAGAGCAGCCGTGAGGGCAGGGCCAAATCTGGCTCCTCACGAACAGTCTCTCCTGGCCCCCGGGATGGCTGTGGGGGCTGATGTGAAGGCTCTGACCTGCGCCCCATCCTTCACCCCCGGCCCGACGGGGTGAACACCCGAGAGTGCGGCCGGCCCGCGGGGATGCCCGGGGCAGCCACTCGGAGCCGGCGGGGAAGGAGCCCGTGAGGGGCCCGGGGAGCGGGACCGGCGGGGAGGGAGCCCGTGAGGGGCCCGGGGAGTGGGACCGGCGGGGAGGGAGCCCGTGAGGGGCCCGGGGAGCGGGACAGGCGGGGAAGGGGCCCGTGAGGGGCCCGGGGAGCGGGACCGGCGGGGAGGGAGCCCGTGAGGGGCCCGGGGAGCGGGACCGGCGGGGCGGGAGCCCGTGAGGGGCCCGGGGAGCGGGACCGGCGGGGAAGGAGCCCGTGAGGGGGAGCGGGACCGGCGGGGAGGGAGCCCGTGAGGGGCCCGGGGAGCGGGACAGGCGGGGAGGGAGCCCGTGAGGGGGCTGGGGCAGCGGGACAGGCGGGGAAGGAGCCCGTGTGGGGCCCGGGGAGCAGGACAGGCGGGGAAGGAGCCCGTGTGGGGCCCGGGGAGCGGGACCGGCGGGGAGGAGCCCGTGGGGCCCGGGGAGCGGGGCCGGGCGCGGCGAAGGTGCCGGGGCCGCCTCTCCCTCCCCCCGCGTCGCTTCCTTTTATATCGATGCGGCACCGCCGCCCGCAGCCACAACCTGCGGCCGTGACGCCGCCGGCAGCCGGAGGGACGAGGCTGCGCCCCGTACCCAGGTAAGGGCTGCCCGCGGCCCCCGGGCGGGCGGAGCGGGACGTGGAGGCGGCGAGGGGCGGCTCAGCGAGAGGGAGATGGGGATCGCCTAAGGAGCCGGGAGGAGCCTGAGCGGAGCCGTGGGGTGGGCGCCCGTGGGGAGCCGCGGGGCGGAGAGGAGCCGGAGCAGCCCCTGCCCCGCTGTCCCCCATCCCCGCAGAGGATGCTCAGCGCTGCCCGGACAGCCCCGCGCCTTCCCGGCCGCCTCCCGGCGGGTCTGTGGGGCCGTTCAGAGAGCGCAAGGGCGGCCGGAGGCAGCTGTGGCCGAGTTCTGCTTCCCCAGGGCACGGGGACCGCGGGGCTGCCCCGGTCAGAAGGGCCGAGGCGGATCTGCCCTGTCTGCGAGGGGGGGCACAGGCCGGACAGGACGGTCCTGTGTGCCCTGGGTGGCAGGTGCAGCGAGTGGGGTGACAGCCCTCACACCAGCCCACACCACCTCCAGTCACTGCCGGTTGAAGCAGCAGCACGCTGGGCTAGCCGGCCAGAGGACGAAGCCGTGGTTTGGTGCTGTGTGCTTTGGGTGCTGTTTGTGGCCATCCTGGGCTGGGAGCAGCAGTGACCGTGTGAGGTGGAGGCGTTTTGTACAGATGCTGGGTGCCAGGCCGAAGAATTATTAGTCGTCCTCGTTTATGTAAATCTTGTACATAAAAGTTCAGCCCAGCAGGCAGAAATGTGCTGGACTGGCTGTGAGAGGATGAGCACTTCTGCTTTGGGGGATCTGGTACTTCCTCATCTAGGCAGGAACTGTGGTGTGGTTGTGATCATGACTCTCTGTGAAAATTACCCCTCTCTTGAGCAAGCTGTAGCATTTCAAAAGGGTTAGTTCGGAAACAGAATAGCACAGAGCAGCCCCTAAACAGTGACGATTACCTGGCTGTATGGCCTGGAGCAGAGTTACCCTTTTGCCATTTAAAAACGAACACTTATTCCTAACAACCATTTTCTTACATAAGTAAAAAATGTATGCATTATTTAATTTAAGACCCAAAAAGCCATGAGGATGATGCTTATTCAGTGTTTTGTTAGATATGTGATTAAAACAGTAGAAAGGCCCTTTTATTTCATTCAAAAAAGAAAACCTCGCATCTGCACCCCAAACTGAGAAGTGCTTTGAAGAGATGTGGGATTTTGGTGGAAGTTTAATGTCCTCTTTCTTTCAGAACTTGACTGAAAACGAGGTTGGCAATGGCTGCTGCCTGTTTAATGTTGAGGAGGGCAGATTTGATGCTGTGGGGAGTTGGGGAGTGTTCGTGGTACCTACATGTGCTCTGAGGTGCACACAGACACCCTCAGTGCTTGATGCTGCTTAGGGTCATCTTGCCTTAGACAGAGGCAGCATTTGGCTGCATGGCTCCTCCTGGGTTCCCTGCTGAGCAGTAGGTGCCTGTGCCTGTGCCTGTGCAGGCAGCAGGATGCACTCCAGCTGCTGTTGCAGACAGAAGTCCCTACCTGCTGCTCACTCTTGCTCTCTGGGAGCACTGCTAGGCCAGAGGCCTTATTAGTGCATTCTCTGACAGTTGTCACCACTTGCTTTCCCAGCAATGGTGATGTGGTTTCCTCCATGGCTCAGCAGGAGCCCCTGGCATGAAGGAGTTTCTGAGCAGGTCTGAGGCAGTGCTCTGCAGGGAAACTAGGAAGTGCTCAGCATCCAGTAGAACAGTTGTACGAACAGGACTTTTAAAGACATTCCCAATAAAATCCAGAGCATCCTTTTCTCTAACTGAGATCGATAGTTCAGACTGCTCAGCAAAGAGCGTGTGCGATGGATTTTCAATAATCGGCACAGCACTGCTTAGGCTTGAGGAAAAAATTATTAAGCCTCATTCTGTGCTGCTAAATGAGTGTGCCCAGCAAGAGCACTGAGAGAGGTTGATGCACTGAGGGGAGTTAAAAAACGTTAATGCTGCCTCTGAGCATGGAAGGGCACAGCAACTCTCAACTATTTATTTCTTTGTACTCAAAGGTATTAGAGGATACATAATGGCTCACAAAAATAAAGACTGGTATTTGAGATACTTCCTGTGCTTGTTGGAAGAGAACAAGGCCCAGAGTATTTTGAAAGTAAAAGCATATTTCCTGTGAAAAACTGCTGAAGTGACGTGCGAGATTGTTCCAGAGCTGGAGGCACAGGCAATGATTCAGGCCAGCAGCACTGGCAGCTGGGCTGGTGTGAGGCCGAGGGGAGGGTGCTGAGCACCAGCCTGTCTAAACCTGCAGCTAGGGCACAGGCACAGCATCATGTGCTCCTCTTGCTGTCCTGGGAACAGGAAGACAGGCGGTGTCCTCTGGCTGCAGACAGCCTCAGGGGCTTCATTAGGGACTGGAGGTTGGTCTGCCAGCAGGTGTTAGCAGACGGGCTCAGGTTGAGTAAGTGCATGCTCCAGAGGCTCCACAGGGAGCCACTGTAGGTCCCCCGGCTACCCAAGCACAAAGGTGATTCCATTGTGGCATCAGGACTGTTTCTGTAAGCTGAAGGTTGTTCCTGCATTGCTCTCTCCACCCTGACTTAGAAAGACTTGTCTCTGAGGTTAGTTCAGTCCAAGACCTGTCCTCCTGATAATCTGGTTTAGGTTTTCCTTTAGTGCTTACCGTGGCTGCTAGCCTGCTTATCAGCTGAATCACTGCCCCCATGCAGACCTGCATGGTTCCACTGGGAGCTGAATCCATCTCACTGGCTCCCAGGAGCCTTCTTTCCCCTGCAGCAGCTCAGCTCCGAGGGAGGAGCTGGCTAGGAGCAGAACACAGCCCTGACAGTCTGCTGGAACACAGCTGCTGGAGCTGGTTTTCAAATCTGCAGCAGGGCTGGATCTCGCAGTGGGTAGGAAGCACTTTGCACGGTGCCTGCAGTTACTCAGCTGTTGGAAACCTTTGTTCTGTGCTGCTCTGTGTGGAGCTTGATATAGCTTGGATTTTTTTTTTTTATTTTTTATGCTTTAGTTCTATTATTGTCCTTGCTGGCTATATTTTAAAATAAATACTGCACACATTAACTTATTCCCTTGAGGTCTTTCTGCCCAAGAGATGCTCAAACTGAGTGTATGTGTGACCTTGTGGTAATAGGTGGGATAAGTTTAATAGGTAGTTTTGGTTTCCATTCCCAGCAGTTTTTCAGGTGATGCGAGCTGCTTTTCTATCATAAAAACTCATTTTTTTCTAAAATTTCTTTCTAGACTTGGGTTTGCTATCTGTTTTGCAACAATGCTGTAAGAACTATCCCACCATATCTAGTGAACAAACTCATTTCACAAAGGCTTGGTGGATAGAGAGGGAAAAATACTACTGACTACAGCAGAAAACTAAGAATTTTATCTGAGTCTTGCTAAGATAGTCTTTGTCTCAACCTAAAATAGGACCCCCCCCATCTCAAGCATCTGCCTTGCTCCCAGTCTTGAGGTCAAACCTCCTGGCCACAACTCTCTCTATTTAAGAAAAAGATGTAGACACAAGTTGTAATCTGTGCTATGAAAATCTAATCTGTGACCTAATTTGTTGTGATACCATGAAGAACCTGTCAGTAGCAATCACTGTAACCCGTGGCACGGATGCACTGCTGCTTTCCAAGAGTGCTTGCTCGCCACAGCCCCAGAGGGAGTGGTGTCAGGCCGAGTGAGCACATTTGGGCTCCTCCACTGACAAATTTGGGAATAATATACAGACAACTCTCAGGTCACTTTTGTTATTCTTTTAAAATGGAAGTGTTATGGGCAGTCTTACTGTGTGTGAAAGGAAACCTCTTCTGAGGATCCCTGTGGAACAGGCTGGTTTGAAACATGTGGGAAGGAATGAGATGAAACCAAAACTGGACAGTTTTCTGTGCATGCCATAATAGATGTTTACCTGTCCGTTCTTCATTCCCCACGACCATGGCAGCAGTTTGGATGAAACCAACTCACTGGGTGAGTGGTTAGAGGAGGGACTTGTCTGAATAACTTCTCACCAGTGGGAGCTGTGGTTGCGTGGGCTGATTCTCAGAGGGCAAAACTGGCTGGTTTCTAGTACAGCCCCTTTGGGCCAAGTTTGTTGTCCTTTAAGGAGAAAAAACAAGGTCTTTTTTGGTGTGTTGCTGAAAACATAGCACTGTCAATCTTGTTCTGCAAGGCTAGAGAAGGAAGGAGAGGTTTACAGGTCAGGAATGCACATGTAATAGGCTGAAATACTGGGAATTGCACTCCTAGGTCCCTGCACTGCTGCATCTGTCAGGGAAAAAACTACGGAACTACTGCTGTATCAGAAACAACAGAGCAGGGCTTCCATTCTTATTGTTCTAGAAATAACTGTTTCTTTGGTTGGTTTTTTTTGTTTGTCTGTTTGTTTGTTTGTTTGTTTGTTTTGTTTTCTTATTTTTTTAAATATTATCTTTCAAATGCTTTACTTGAAAGTATTAAATTAAAATTTACAAGGCCATGCAGTGTGTTAACAACTGCTAAAATCCATGTCTGGTTAGTTAGACCATCAATCCATTTGTTTTTGAGATCCAGTAACCTAGATCCAGTAAGATGCATGTACATGGTTTGCTGCTTCCCTTTCTTGCCTTCACTGGAGCTACCTGTGCTGCTGTTAAGGCATTAGATCTTAAGATGTCTTATTTACTTTGAGCCTCCTCTTTATTTTCAATACTTTGTTCCCTAGCATACATTAGGTGTATGCTAGCATAGAATACTTGCATTCTGCTAGTAATTTGTGTGTTCTTTTTTTGTATTTTGGTGTACTTTTACCCACCCTGAACTCAGAGCTCAAGTTTCAATGTGTTATTTGTTGATTTTTGTTCACTCCAGGTTTTCCCTCCACCCACTCACTTCCTCTCACAAATGTTTCCTCATTTCACCATTTTTTCACACCCATTTCTAGCACAGGGTTGCTTCCCACTGCGGGCAGGCTCAGCACTTCATCTACCTCAGCACTTCATCTACTGTTCACCTCTGTGGGAGATGGGGACAGATCCAGGTGTGAGGGGAGGAGCAGAGGGAGGAGGAGGTGCTTGCCCATGTCAGGGCATGATGGCAGGGAGAGGAGGTCTGGGTGCAGGTGTATTTTTGGGCAGCAGGACCACAGGTGTAAGCAGGGTGGGTGTATGGGTGGAGGGAGTGAAGGTAGAGAGTGCAGTGTTTTTATGTGTGTGCTCATGATGGGGCACAGCAAAATCTCTGTGTGTGCACAGCTGGGAGACAGCTGGGCATGGTGGGCTGGGACCTCTGAGGTTCAAGGAAGCTGCATCTCCAGACCACAATGCAGCCAGGCCAGAGACCCTCAGCAAAGCACAGCCAGCTGAGGTGGCACTTACGATAGCTCCAACTTTTAATGTGCAATTTTGTTCCGTTTGCCTTTTATTTTTAACAAAAGGTTTCTCACCTCTCCTTGGACACCACCAGTTTCTTAACCACATGGAGTGCATCTGGCAGCTTGCAACCTGTTAAAAGAGGAAAAAATACTACGATGAAAATAGCATGTCTGTAGTTTTAAATTAGGTAAGGGCTAAAATTAGTAAGAGCAGGCCTGTCTGTGGCTGTGCAAACCAGCAGAGAATTAACATTCATCTGATTCTGAGCAAGGCAAGCAGAGGTTTGCAGCTCACACTTCCTTCGCCTTGTCCCACTCCTGTCCTTGCAGCTTCGCTTCCCCACAGGGCTCAGTCACCAGTTAGCAGAAAGCTGTGCAGATACCACTAACCTTGTGCCAATACTGAGTGCTACTTTCAGCACTGTGAAGTGTTAGCAAGAGCCAGAACATTTTTACCACACTCCTTTCATTTCTTTGCTCAAGTGCTGTGAGTGCAGCTTTGGATGCTTCGTGCTAGGGTCACTTGTCAGAGCCCTGGATGTGGCCTGAGTCCCAAGCTGAGGTCTGGATCCACCCACCATTTCCTCGGTGAGATAGGAGCCCCTGAGACACTTGTTTCCTCTTCCCAGCTGTGGTTTACTTTCCTCTTTTGTAATTGTGTTTCTGTTAACAGGGCTTCAGTAAAAACCAGTTGCTGAATTACTCACCTCACTAGAACAACTCTCGGGTGGTTTGGTTCTTTGCAGACTTTTTCATCTCACACCCCAGCATCATTTTCATTCACAGCATGACCCATGCAAACAAGTTTATTTGTGCAAGTTAAAGTGTGCAGTAGACTCGTGGGGTGATGTGTTTGAGGCAAGAAGAACAGCAAGAGCCTTCACCTCTCTCCCTCCTTCCCTGGGAACTACTGTGCTAGGCCCTATGCCCACTGCCAAAGTCAAACTCCTGGGAGTGAATGTTCTTCCACCCCTAGCATATCCAGAGGAATCAGAGGTCACTTGGAAATCAAAATTAAACAATGCCTTAGTGCAGCCTTGAAAAGTTTATTCAAAGGGCTGGCATTGCTCCAGTGCAGTTAAACTGGTGACCTCCCTCCCATAACAGCCCCAGAGAGGGCTCTGGTTTGACTGACAGTGTCCAGAGGTGGCTGCAGAGCTTCACTCTAGGTGGCAGGGCTGGATTCACACTCCTTGCACCATTCTCCCAACCAGAGGATGCAGGGTGCAAAACCAGGGAGGGCTGGGCTGCATCAGGCACATTGCTGCTCAGAGACCTCTGGGAGGAGTTGTACTGGAGGCTTGTGAGGTGCCCAGGCTGCTTCAGACAAGGGGCAGGGACCATCCCCAAATGCGAAAAACCACAGAACACCCGGACTTGGCTTGTTTCCCTGGGCCGTGCCTCCTCTGAACTATCCATTGGAGGGACAGCTGGAGGCTGTCTCTGCAGGCCTCATCCAGCAGTGTGCTCCTGGCACTGGACAGCTGCTGGCATCAGGGCAGTTATGTGATGGATGATTTATGTTCCATCAATTCAGTGTCCTGCCAGAGACACAGGGACAGAGTGTGATGGGGAATATCTCTGTGGTCTGCAAGCTCTATAGACGATTTGGGCTTCCATGGTGGTTGGTCTGGACTAGTCAACAAAACTCCCATAGATAAAAGCTAGTCCTGATTCCCAAGACTCTGCTGGCAATCCGGGAATTGAGGAGAGCAAGTGCCTCTGCCTGGGAATCCTAACTCTCACTGAAGGAATTGCTGGTGACCAAATACTATTTTCTGTGCTTTAGTGGGTCTGTCAGACATCCTGCTTATGTTGAAGCATTAAGAAATATTTACTGTACATATTAGTGTTCTCTTGTCAGTGCACTCTGAGTATCACAGATATCATTGACAATGGCCTACAGCAGTCCATCAAATGTGAATGAAGAAGCCACTCCCACTGCTATTTAAGGATTAGGACCACATTTCTTTCCCAGGATTACTAGCTTGAAAGGACATGGTTTTAGGAGTGCCTCCAAAATGCAAATCTTATACCAGGACTTCTTGTGCCAAGGATCCATAACTGATACATCCTGGTTACTGGTGTTACTATAATTGCATTTGTGAGCAAAACCTGCTTTAGGTCCACTTGCACCAGTTCTAGGTCTGCTGGTACCCCTCTCTATGCCTGGACATAACATGAATCACAAACCCTCTAAAATACATTTATGCACTGAGGTAGAAATGCACCCGGAACTGCAGCTGCTGTTCATACCAAAAAAATGGTCTTGTAAACTTGTTGAGGTTCTGTTTGGTCTGTCACTTAAAAAAAAAAAAAAATAAACTATATGATGTGAAAAGCACATGATGGATGTATTTAGAACTTGTGTTCTGTGGGAAAAGTCCACCTGTGCCACCCCACGTGCTTTTGCACAGAGCTCCCAAGAGACCACATAGTTGGCACAGGAGCAGTAAATTCTTCCCCCTGCAGGTTCCTGCAAATGCCAGTCAGTTTGAGGAAACAAGAAAAGAGAGCAAGGGCCCAGAAGGACAATACTATGTTCAAGTGAGCACGTAGAAAAAGACTGATCCTGATAACCTTGAGTGCCCGCTGAGGCCACTGGCAGGCTGGAGCACTTATCCAGAGCCCTTGGAGAGAACCATCTGATCCAAGGCCACCAAAGAGATCATGGCCTATCAGCACATTGCCCAGTGCTGTATGGGTTTGGTGCTGTTCCTGGGCAGTTTTCATAGAGCTGAATATAGTTATTTGCATGTTGCACAGTGTCTGGGCTTTTCCTCTTCCTCTTAGCTCTGTTGGTACTGCTGTACAAGAGTCTGAGAGAGAAGTTGTGTTCTCTGTCAGTGCCCAAATTGGTGTAACTTCCCCTGGACAGCGGCTCCCAGAACAGCAGCCCTGTCTGCACCAGCCCTGCTGGGGAAGGGGAAGAGCAGAGGCTGCTCTGCAGGGGAACTTTGGTGAGGAACTTCCCCTGCGTTTGTTCTCCTCCCCTAGTTCCTCATGCATGACATGATCCGAGTCCTCATGCTCCCCATCAGGTGACATTCACCAGCTGGGGTTTCTGCAACAGGGGATGCTCATGTCCACTCGAGAGGAGCCATGGGCTTCCTGTGGAATCCCCTGTGGAATAATAGCACACACTCCATCCACATTACTACCCGTGTGTCCAGCATGCCTCTGCCTCTCATCTGCCCTACTGCTGGAAGAGCTTTGGTGGGCAGTCAGAGGTTTCCTTGCTTCTGGGGGAAACCAGAGCCAGCCCTTGCTGGTCCTGCCTTCTGGGGTTCAGCACAGGGTGCAGATCCCCTTTCACTCCCCTGTGCTGTGAGCTGCACTACCTGCTCAAGTCCAGGGACATAGGAGGAAGGTGAGCCATGTTTTGCTCCCAGTGCCCTGTCTGCAGCCATGGCAGTGGCCCTCAAGCCTTGGTGCAAGGGCAGGTAGTGCTAGTTCACACTCAGACCCATCAACTTGCCAAGCTGGTCTTTCTCCAAAGTTGCTCCATATCTGCTTTACCCTCTGCTGCAGGATGGAGCCCAGACCAACATTCAGGCTTGCTGTGTTCCCTGGAGGTTTGACCTACTCACTAGCTGTCAGGCAGTTGTGGGTGTGTTCTAAATATTTATTTAGATCATCTTTCTCATAGTGTGCTGAATAGTTTCTAAGCTGGAAGAGCAGGTAGAGCCTTGGCCTGGGAACAAATTAAGCTACCCCCTCTTGGTATCTTTTTACTTTGTTTTGTTTTCTTTCCTGCACTACTTTGTTGGGCTCTAGTATTACTGTGAATTTCACTGACATCAGTAAAACACTGACAATTTCCCCAGTGGATCTCAGCAGGATCAGAACTCTTTGGAGATGAAAGCATATCCGATTGTATGAAAGACAATCTTTTCAATATTTTCAGAGGTCACTGAAATTTGGTTCCTTATCCCAGAGCCTCCTTTTGCCCCAGACACTAATATTGCAAGTGCAGTAGGTGAATTTAAGTTCCAACCCCATGAGGAGATACACTAGTTAATACAGAGAACTTCGGAAATTGTCCTTCCTCTCTCTGATGTAATTTTTGTCCCTTGAGTGTACAGAGATTAAAAGATAGTTGATCATACTAAACATTCATTGCACATTTCTCTTCTAGTATCCAGCTGACCTCAAATCTAGAATGAAATGAATTTGCATTTGTTTCAAAAAGTATCTTATTTTGTGAATCAAAATGTCAACACATTTGAAAGTGGTCCCACATGAGACATTTGTATCTCTAGGAGTTTAAATTGCTGTATCAATGTCCCATTAATACTAAGGGTGTTTAAAGGACAAATTCTCTGCCTACTGCAGTGAAAATTTACCCCAAGGTATGACATTTCACCTGCCACTAATATTGCTGAATATAATAGACCAGAATAGCAAGATTTGTACATGCTCATAACAAAAATATGTGAGAGGCAGATCCCATTACAGAAACCTTCCTTTTTTTTTTCCTCCTCCTTTTTCAGGCATTAAAATTTGCATGCTCTTTGCAACTTATATTACTGCACTGTTCAGAAGCCTGAATTTGGGCACAGTTTAGTCATGCAGTATATGAGTGGATAAAGAGAGCCCCAAAAAGCTTCCACTCAAAACGGTGCAAGAAAGTGAGAGCACCAGGGTATGTCCAAGGTCTTGTGGCACAAAGCCTGATTCCAGCTGGACCAGAGAGCTATGAGCCCCATCACATGCTCTCCTGGTGGCAGCTTTGTCCTGATGGACAGGGCTTTGCCAGAGCTCGTCTGCTCTCAGCATGCTCTGTCCTGAGGGAGCACGAGGACAGTGGGCAAGTCTCGATCCCCTCCTCCTCAAATGAAATATGGAGACAACTGGACTGAGCTATCGGCACTCTAAAGCACTGCAAATAATCTGAACCCAGGGGCCCACTGAAGCTGAGCCTGAGGCGAGGCATGTTTACCCAAGGAAGTGCCAACATAGCCCAGGAGAACATACCATGAAATTGCACCACACTGTCCCTCCCTTGCGCTGTCACGGAAACCAGATGCCAGGATGGAAAAGCACCAGGAGATGAAAAAAACTTTAAGTGCCAGAGAGCCCTGCTCAGCCCTACCTTCTGCTGCAGGCCATCTATGCTTCCCAGCATTCCCTGGTCTCCTGCCAATTCCCATCAACAGCTGTGGTTTGTGGTTGTAATGCTCTGCATTTGTCTCCTCTTTCTACCTAGCAGACCTGCCCAAAAGCTGGATGTGCAGCATGTAGCAGTTCAAGAGTCCCAAGACACCCAGAACTGGCCTCTAAGTATGAAAACAAATATTTCTTTACTCCTTTATCTTCTCCAAGGCCTGAGACATTGCAAGTGTGGGTTTGTAAGGCTTCTGGGCCCTTCTGATGGCATTTGTGAGGAAAGATTACGTAACACATTGCTTTATAATACATCATTTTCTTTCTTTTAAAGAACAAGAAAGTGCCAGCAGTAAGTCTAAACCTGGATTGCCAGCCCAGAAGCAGCCTGCTTACTGCATTTAGCACATGAAATGTTCTTCACTCCATCATGCCTATTCCCAGTTTCTGTGTCTATGTATTACTGTTGAGGCTGCAGCTTGGGTAGGAGCGGCTCCAAGATGTTAGCAAGTGTCTGTTAGGAATCCCACTCCCTGTTTCAGGAGGCCCCAGAAGTTCATTAGATGTTTAATAGCTTCCAGTCACTGCTGTGCTAGATGGATCTGAACTGGTGACTGAGGGGGGAAAGGTTCTCTCACACATTTACAAACCCTGAAGCATCTGTTCCCCAGACACAAATTTGTCTAATTCCCCTAAACCACTGATGATCTGCCCTGCAACGATACTCCCATTCCCTTAGGAAATCCCTTGGGTTGATATCAAGTAGATAGTTATTTTTGGATTCTTTCCCAGAGAGCGTGCACTGTATTGCTCTGAACCCTACACACCAAATAAATATATCATCCTACTGTAGTAAAGGTCCAAAAAGTTTTATTGAAGGGGAAACAGGTTATTAACAATTAAGGGTAGTTCACTGTATTGGTTTTGAGCCAAGTAAAGCTAATAGAGTTTTTTTTTATAGCAGAGATAAAAGTGTAGAGTATGGAGACTGAATTGATTGCAGCATTTAATGCAACATAAAGTCAATTAATGAATTTCAAGGGTTAACTCTACATTAAAGTGAAACATGAAGCTCACAATCAATGTATTAAGCATTTTTAAAGATTAGCAAAAGCAAACAAACAAACAAAAATAAAAAGCCCATCCCTTTTTTGATTAGTAAATGTCTGTATTTTTGTCTTCCTGAGGGAGAAACTCATGACCAGTATTTTTACTTCTTTTATCCTAAAGCTCTGTGTGCTTATATGTAAGTGTGTGCTTTTCCCTTACCTCCTTTTAGAATAAAATAAAACCTTTACAAGAAGGTGATCAGTGATTAATTCTAACAAAATTCTCCTACAGCTGCCTGTGATATTCTCATGGCAGGGATGGCCAGTAGTGTAGAGGGAACAGTATTTAACAAACGCTTTTGTAAGAAAGGCTCTAAATGAGGACAGTTCTAAACTTCTATGTATTTGGACCACCCCATGTTGTTTATTGTCTTCCTAGTTACAGTTTCTTAATTTAAAAGTATATTTTCTATTTCTCTGCAATAACAGAAAAACATGACATGGAAAAGAGAAAACAGAATCACTGGGTGATTAACTGTACTAATGAGGATGAGGAAGGTTTTAAAACATTCTGCACTGAACAATTTAAATGTTTATTGTAGAATAAACCTGCAGCCATTCTTTCTTACTGACAGCCATTATATTGTAACGTTGTCCCTTTACAGCATTTCCCAAACCATCCACTTATTCTGAAACCTTTGTCCAAGTCTTAGTATGACACGAGTTCTCTTTCTGCACCATGGTTTCTTACTCTCTGCCTTATTTCTTGGTAGCCATTCAGTTTTCCAATGGGCACACGTGCCCCTCTTTGCCATCTGGCCACATTTAAGTCCTGAGTGCAGCCCCCTCTGCACTAAACCCAAGCTTGTCACACTCAGCTGCAAAACCTTCCACAAGCTCAGGGGCAGAGTCTGTCATCCGAGCAGCAGCGTGTTGTGCCTTAGGACAGAAGTGACCCCATTAAAACCATTTAGAAGCGTGCACACTTATGACTGGCTCACTGCCCTTATGCCTCTCCTTGCTCTCACATGGTTCCCCAGGCCCTCTCACATCCCTGCTGAAGCTGGTCCTCTTTGAGCAAACCACAGAAAGATATTCGCTACATCTGCCCCTACCAGCCTTTTAAAGTAAAATTCAACTGATAAAAAATTAAGATTAAAATAATAATGGCAACATAATGGGAGCATGAAGGAGCAGATACTATTTGTCTTAGAAGAGAAGAAAATATAATTGAAAAATAGAGTCCTGTGAACAGTGTAACTAATGAATTGTAATTTTCTCCTGATTTGCATTCTGTGTGCCCTGCATTTCCCACTGGATCTTTCTCAGTGTGAAACTTCTGAGCTCCTCCCTGTTTCCAGCTCTCCCCTTCCCTGCTACATTCCCAGTGCTTCCACTGCAGTTCTCCCAGTGTCTCTCTTACATCTTGCCAGCCAGGCAGGAGATGATCCAAGCAGGTTGACTGGGCAGTAAACTCATGCTATTGAGTGTCCAGCACCAAAAACCAGATTTCCAGTGGAGTGTGGGCTGTGTGTCCTGGGACAGGAAGAATGACTACTTGTCATAGGCCAAGGGCTCACAGGCAAGCTGGAAACCAGCTCCAAGTGATCAGCCTCACTGCGTAACGCTTAGTAGAGACACTGTGCTGCTCCAACTTTTGTTCCCAGGTTTGTTGGTTTAGGACTAGCTTGGTGGTAGAAAGCCAATGTGTACAGCAGATCTCAGCATTTGTGTTTTTCCCTCGTCTACAACTTAGTCTGCAAGCTGCTAGGAGCAGGAATTGCACCAGTGGTTTTTTAAGACATTTTACAAATATTTCCAATGTAGTTTTTTGCGTATGAAATTACTGAAGTTTAATAGTATCACTTTAGGCACTTAGAAGTTCTCAGAATGGGAGGTACCACTGCCAGGCTTTGTAGCCTTCTTGCTTAATGTCGTATGAGAAGTTTGAGGTCAGAAATATGGCCTAAGCTTCAGAGTTACAGCCTAGCACCTCACAAGAGAAGACTATTTTGCTTCTTTCCAGTTTTTAGCTTGTTCACTGCCTGAGACAGGAATAATTTAGAATCAGGACAATATGAGCATGCATTTAAAGAGTCCCACTAGTTTGTGATGCAATCCTGCAGAGGCAGTGTGGTCATGGGGAAAAGCTGTCTAGTCGGATCATTAACATAATAGGCACCTAAGCTGTTACTCCAGGAACCCAGATGTCTCAGATGGGACTGGATCCAGATTGTTATAAACAGGCACAGAATGTTTGCCAGCTCATGTGTGAGATTTATCAGCTGGACATAAAAAACAGTATCTTTTAATCAATTGGAAAAACTTATTCTAAGATTAAGCAATTACAATGTGCAATACCAGCTTTACTCTCTTTTATTGCTAACTGAATATTAAACAGCTGTATCTGGTGCTAGATTTAGCTCTAGGTGCCATATTCCTGCTCAGGGAAAAGGAAGAGAAAGATGTCTGCTGTGCAGTGTTACAGTTGCTCAGCAGAGGAAGTGTTTAAGTGCCTGCCTAAATGCTTTGTTTCATGAAGTGTTCATCTGCACCCTGTCTGTCTCTCACAGATTACAGCACGGGAAAGTCCTGGCTTTCCATTTCCTCTGCTAGCAAACTCCTCCTTGCAGCTAGAGAGGCTTGTGGGACCAGTAAGGATTCTATTTCTGTCCCTCGAGCTACCCAGGCATCTTAAAATGATTGGGCTCAAAGATTCTGCTTCATAACCCAAATATGCCTGCCATGGCATGGGTGACTGGGAATTTTTTATCCCACAGAAAAAGAGTGCTACCTAACCACTTCATATGAGGTCATGGGAGAACCTACAAGAAAATGTGTGTACTGATGAGGAAAGGGTTTCTTCAAAGTTCTTTACATTCAGCAATTTGGTTCACTAAAATTATTTTAATTGCTGCTCTTTGAAGCATATTGATGGCATTGCAAGAAGGCAGCAGTATAAAGGGATACAACAGATGACTGCATCAAAACAGTATAATTTTAAAGAGGTAGATGTAGTTGGTGAGCTAATAACTAAATCATAGTTATTTTTTTCTCTCATTATTCAGTAGCCTCATTATTCAATATCATTTAGATCACACACAAAGATAAATTTGGTTTATAGAAGTTGAAGAGAATGCTGCAGAACCAGTTGAGGTTTTGATTGACTTAAGTTGAATTCTGGTTTTCAGACGGGACCAAACAGTCAGGTCCTTTCAAACTGAACTAGTGGTACAAGAGCAGAACAGTGGCAACAGTGACACTGCAGTCCTGTGAGGTGCTGAGCACACTCAGCTCATGGTTGTGCCACTGGAGCTCAAGGACACATCCTAAGGGATGCAGCCTGAGATGCTGTCCTTGCTCATATCTTGCCCAGTGGTGCCTAACACTGCTGTTCCATGAAGTCCATGTTTACTGACTGAATTTTGAAATTGTCCCCTGAGATTGATACTTTGCAAAGCCCTTCCCTGAG
This sequence comes from Muscicapa striata striata, assembly GCA_030060385.1. Lineage (NCBI taxonomy): Eukaryota > Metazoa > Chordata > Aves > Passeriformes > Muscicapidae > Muscicapa > Muscicapa striata. Next base: position 2,338,563 of record JAREIS010000046.1, read on the forward strand.
GTGCTTTAATTAAGTTACCTATTTCCCCAGCCGAAGCCTGCAACTTCCCCTGTGATGTGAAGAGGAAACTAAGAACAGCTGTAGCAAAGGAAACAGCTGAGGCAAAATTAAATGGTCTCTTGACAACGTCCCTTGGTAACACCTAGACACAGCCCAAAAACCACTTATGAGCTAAATGCTGTTCTGAGGGCTTCTAATAACAAATGAATTAAGCACTCTGGGGAAAAAAAAAAATCCACCAATAAACAAAAACCCTGTAATTATTCCATCATGACAAAGGATGTGATCAAAGTAAAATGCCAATCTTATGCTCCTGAGGTAGGCACAAATCTCAATGAAATCAATGAATATTTGTTCCATCAGGGCAGCACAACGGTGTTTGGTCAAAAACACCCAAGTCAAACCAAAACAAAAAACTGGGTTCTGTTCCAGAGAGTCATGAGCCAGTGGGGACATTGTCTTCCCTGTTCTCTGAGACATTGATTCTGTCCATTAACTGTAATACTGTTATGCTGCTGATCTGAAAAATTCTGTGGGGAAGAGAAGAAATAGAAAATATAATAATGTTTGTAGAAAGTTCCAGTTCAGATATATATTTTATTTCCTCCTGGTCCTGGTGGTTTACTTTGTTTAATAAACTGGCTTGATTGAGGCTATTGGGAGATCATGTGAAACTCTGCCACTCTGCATCACCTGATTTGCAGCCTCCTCTGACTTGGTGAAGCCCTTACTTAAAGGCACTGACTGCTACTAAGGGTGAATAAATACAGTGACATTTAGGAGTTTACAGAAACATTCAGGAGTTTTGCTGGAGAAATGTGCCTCTCATATGAGCAAAGGTGATGGTCCAGCATCTGCTGAGGTGATCAAAGCTTTTCTACTACACTGACCACAAACAGGTGCATCTGGGGCTTTTCCTCCAGTGAGTGCCATAAATTCAGAAGTGCAGTCTGTGGCCATGACCTCCTAAACTTGGTAATGCTGTATTATCTCAGTTGCTTGGCAGGCCTCTTCCCTTGCCAGTTTGCTACCAGCATACGTTCACCACTGCAACTACTCAAACTACTTGTCAGTACAATGGAGTCCATGTTGTGACCACTGAAGAAATTCTGTATTTCACAAACTTTTACAAGGAGCTTAAAGATCTCAGAATCTAATTGTGTGTTCTGCTCTATTCTGTAGCAGGTCTACTCTAATTTATCTTTCTATTTTCCAGTAGAGATAAAATATGATTAAAATAGCTGCAGTTCCTCTTTCCACCTTCCTCTATGCTTACTGGTCTGTAGTCTTCTTTTAATGCAGGCTTAACACCTGACATTTTATCTTTTTTCCTCCTTTTTCTTCCCCATCTCATATAGGTGAGCTGTATTTTTGAGGTAAGGCAGCAAAATGGAAAAAAAAAAATAGAGCTTTATGTTGTAAAATCTCCATTTATTCTTGATCACAGTCCAACTGACATGGCATTGAACCCTCCTGTGTTATTTGACTTAAAGAAGTGTTCATTAATTGAGAGCGTGCTGTGTGTTTTAGCTGAGGCTCCCCACACAAAGAGGCCATGCTGATCATCTGTGGGGAGCAACTGCATCACCAGATGAGCAAACTCGGAAATAATCTTGCACTTTGTAATGGCAGAAGAGGAGATGACTGATGCAGTTAGTCACGTGAAGTGACTGGGGCATAGCATGAGGAGATGACAGCATTTCACCAGGTCTGTCAGGGTAAAAAGATTGAACTCCAGATGCATCTCAGTTTTCCCACTTGTCACTTAAATATCAAAATGACCTTTTTTTGGTGGTGGGGGAAGGCATTCTGAGATTGTGAGTGCCTGTCTCCATGCACGTATAAAACATTGTAACTGTTTGGCATGACAGTATCTGGAAACACTTCAGAGATCCTTATGAGCATCCAGTGGTTTGACCTTGGCTTTTTGTTTTGTCTGTGCTTCTGTAAATTTATGTAGACCGTTCATATTTTGTTACAACTGTTTATATTCTGAAGAGCGACATTCATATCAGAGGATTTGTACTATCTCAATGAAAGCCCTAGAGGAGTCTGTGGTATAAATGTGACTGCCTCTGCACTCTCTCATCTACTACCATGGCACTTGACGTTAGTTTTATCTGAACTGAAAGGTGCTATGAACCACAACAATGTAACAAGGGAGCCCTGAAAAGCTGCCTTTCTTCCATTCTTGACATTTTCCATAAGAAATTTCATCTCTTTAACCATTTCTTTAAAAGAATAATCTTTAGCCATAGGACGTTTACTTTTCATCCATGTAATGGAAAAGCTATTGCTGTTCTCCTCCCCAAAACAAACAAGGCTGCTGTCAGTGGTCAGGGCGTTCTATTGTCCCTGCTGAGTTCACATGGCTCAAGGTGATGGTCACTTCTTTTTCCCTTTGGACTCTCTCCCCTAGGCTACCATTAGGTTGAAAAGCAGCCCAAGTGTCCCAACAGTGCATGGCACCTAAGGGCAGCTTTGCTCCTGTGGCTTTATTTATCCATCTGGCCATCCATATATAAAGTAAAGTCATCTTTTGTCACTGGTGTATATACACACATATATGCAATATGTATACATCCAAGAGTACATTTAGAGCTTATTAATCTTTTCTTGATGAAAATGCTCTGACCTGTTTTCTTTTCTGTCAGATATACCTACCTGACACCAACTAACACAATCCTCAGGCATTTAGTAGTGTAGGAACAGTTATGTTCTGTTACCAGTCTTTTATTCTATGAGACTAACTGAAAAATACAGTCTTTAATTCTGTTTTACTGTTGTTGTTTTGGGGGATTGTTTTCTTGGGGAGAGTTTTAATATTTATTGCCTGGTAATAATATTAATATTACTATTTAATATTTATTGATAGCCTGGTAAAATAATTTTGCATTCAGAAGAAGCAATTAAAAGTGAAGGCAGAACAAATAGAAAATTGCTGGGTTTTTTAGTCATGCATCATTTTCCACAGTGTTCAATAATTTTTTATGCTTCAATTATTATGTGGGATGTGGATGTCTTAATGTGCAGCTGCTGTTAAAGCATCAGTGATGCTCAGTGTCTGGGCATTCTTGTCTTCTGAAAGATGTGAGATCCAAATCAAAGATACAAAAACTGGCAATTTTGGAGAACCCTAAAGAGTACATGTTATAAATCTGCCCATGGTTTTGGTAGGAAATTTTCTAACCCCACCCTGCCAAGCCCCAAGTGCTTTGTAATGTTATGAGCAACAAGAACTGTTCATCCTGGGGCTGGTTGTGTGTAGTTCTTTAGTTCTGTGTAGCAGGACAAAGTTCTGTAGTATGACAGGTGAGACCCCCCGGTTTCTATTAAGCCCAAACAGTAACGAGTTCAGCATTAACTCAGAGCACAGTCCTGCTTCCCTGAATTCAGTTCAGTGGGACCTGGATCACCTCCTGCCTGGCATACAGACTTGTAAAGCTCTGTGGACTTTAGAGAAGATGAGGATGTGGTAATGACCTACCTCATCTCAGGACGGAGTGTGCATCAATTCACACCTCAAAATTTGTATCCACTGTAAAAAAATTCTTTCTGTGGTGGAAGTGAAAAGCCATGTCAAGCATTTGTTCAGCCACTTACACAAATCATACACAGACAGAACTGGAACTTCTGTCATTCTGCTTCTGTGAAAACCTTTTTTCTATCTTCTTTGACATCTTCTCTGTTTGCTCCAGTCTGTACAAAACAGCCAGAGCCTCCAGAGCTTGCCTGAGCACTCCTCTTCCCTGCTTAGGTGAAGGCAGTGGGCAGGTATGTGGTACACCAGCCCTGGTCTTGCCTGACTGCTACCCAAGGACCAAAACTCAGGTGTGGTGATTTCCTTTGAGTTCACCAAACAGGTTTTGCAGCTGAGCTATACTCACAAATGGCTGCCTTCATATCCCAGGATACTCTTTTAGCTAAAATATTTTAAAGTTATTATAGTCAATTCACTTATCTTGAATTCTAACAAGTTAAAGACACACTAAGTTTATCAGATAAAGTCAACATATATGTAGGTATGAAAAAAAAATGGAAATACACTGACATATAAATAAATCTCTGAGCTATTTTCCATTTTTGTGCTTTTCGGTGGGCTTGAGAGTACCTGATATTCACTAATATTTGGCAGTTAACAAACTGCTATCAGGCTTCTGATGAGAAACTTGTAGAAGTGGTCGGACTGTGAGGTGGTTGGTTTGTCTCTTTCAGATTGAGAAACACCCTTTGATCACAGCTGTATTGATAATGTTTTACAATTCAAGGGTGCAAGTTTTGTCTGTGCATTACTGCCTGGCTGTCCCGCTTGACCTCTGAGCCAGTCCCAGTGCAGCCTCACTGAACGCGCTGTGAACTCCCCTTGGTGTCACAACAGCTCAGTGTGAAGGCCAGGTGAGAATATACAGCAAAATTTAGAAAAGTATTGTCTAGATTCCAGGTTACGTTAAGGAAAAAAACATAACCAAGGCAGAACAAAAACTGCCGAACTTTTAATTTTTATTTCTAAGTAGGTCTGTGTGGAATTTTACTAGAGCAGCAAGCCCTAAAACAAGGTATTAGAGCAATCCTTCTGCTTTGCCAAATTTATCCACAGCAGGAGAAGCAGTTCAGGGTGTGCATTGTCCCCGTGTGAGGATATCAAAATCCAGGGTGTGATATGGAAAGCGAAACCTTCATAAAATCAGAGAATCACAGAATATGCTGAGTTGGAAGAGACCTACAAGGAAGATTGAGTCCAAATCTTGGCCCTGCACAGAAAGCATGTAATTAAGTCCATGGGATGTTCTTAAAATATGCTTTAGTGTTGAGAGTCATTTAGAATCATTTATGCTGGAGAAGACCTTTCTGATCATTGAGCCCTTCCATAAACCTGTAGCAAAGTCATTACTAAACCACGTCCCCAAGTACCACAGCTACATGTCTTTTAAACACCTCCAGTGATGGTGACTCCACCACTTTTATAGGCAGCCTGTTCCAATGCTTGACAACCATTTGTATTAGGAATTTTTTTTTTTTTTTCCCGTAATATCCAATCTAAACCTTCCCAGGTGCAACTTGAGGTCATTTCCTCGTGGTCTGTCTCTTGTCACTCGGGAGAAGAGACCGACCCCCACATGGCTACACCCTCCTTTCAGGGAGTTGTAGGAAGCCATAAGGTACCCCCTGAGGCTCCTTTTCTCCAGGTTAAATAACCCCATAACCCCATGTGGGTTTTTTTTGAAACACATTTTGCATGTCTTTTGTGTTTTTGCGGAGATCGAGGTGGAAAGTGTTCCACGATCAACCTGAGCGCAATGGTACAGGGCTCTGGCAGCGTTCACTGAGGGATGGAGCTCTCCACATTTCTTTTATTATTTATTTTTGCTGTGATCCACCTGGGAAGACATTTCTGAACGGCTTTAAGCCAGCAGTCCCACTTTTCCCAGAGAAGGAGCACCCCATCTCCCTCCCCAACCTGGCTTTGCCAACTGCAAGCACTTTAAACCCCCGAGCCAGGCCCTAAAAAGCACCAGGATCACCGCACTGGCTCAAGGCGCGATGGATAATGTTGACTGAGTGACGTTAGTGAGCTGGTCCTGGGGGGCTGCGGGAAGACGGCGGCCCCTTTAAGGGCTTGCCTCACTCGCCGCCTCGCCCGCCCGCCTCTCTTTCGCTCCCCCGCCCGTGCCCGAGACACTCGGAGTCGAAGCAGGTGCATGCGCAGTACGCTTGCGGCCGGGCGCGCCTGCGCAGTCACCTGCTGCTGGCCGCCCCCCGGTACATCCGGGTCAGCGCACGCCCGCCCGCACGGCCGGTGCCCGCGGTGCTGTGCGGCCGCTCCCCCGCTCCCCCTCCCCGCGCGCGCTCCCGCCGCCCGCGCGCGCGCCCGGCGCGCTCCCGCCGCCCGCGCGCGCCGCTCCGTCGCTGCTCCGGCCGAGCGGGGAGGCGGCGGCTCCGGCTCCGCTCCCGGTCCCGGTCCCGCTCCGGATCCCGGTCCCGCATCGCCGCGCGCGGGGCGGCTCGGTGAGTGCCAGCGGCGCGGAGGGCGGGAGGGGCCGGGCGGGGCGCTCGCCGCTGCATCCCCGCCTTCCCTCGGCGCCGGCGGCGCGACCCCCGCCCCGTTCCCGCGGGGCCCCCGTTCCCCGCCCGGCTCCAGCTGTTGCTCTCCCCGCTCCCCCAGCGCTTCGCAACTTCTCCCGTCCCGCCGCCGCTTCCCCCCGCACTCCCAGGAGGGGCCCCGGGGCGCGGGGGAAGCGCCGGCCGCTGCTCCCTCGCCGGGGGAACCACGCGGGTCACCGGGGACCGGCCGCCCTGCCCTGGCGGCTCCCTCCCGCCGTGCCGGGCACAGGGTCTGCTTTGCACCGGGCGGCTCCCCGGGATGCAGGTAGTGCCGCGGGATGCGGGATGGAGTGACAGTGCTAATGGATAACGGGAGCGGCGGGAGGGGGAGAGCTCCTGAAGGGACATCTGCAGCCTTTCGGAGTGTGGCTGAACAGGCAGCGGGTTAAGCGGAATACAGGGATCGCTGCAGATTTGTCATGGTTAGGGTGTATCCTGCAGGTTGGTGTGCAGCGCTGTGATGCTGGGGCTGTAATTCCAGGTGGGGTTAAGGTGAATTTGGAGTCTGTAGCAGGAGAGTGTTGTTTCTAACCTATTCATTATATAGTCGATAAAATCAAATTTTAATTGCGTTATAATTTTCTCCTGTGTAATTCGAGAATAAGGACGCCTGCAACTTAATTTTTTGTTACTTTTTTAATCTGGTGTCATATCTCACTTGGTAAAAAAATACACGAAGTTTCTTCACAGAAACATTTGAGACCCCAAAGAAATCAAGAGACTATGTGTTATGGAGGTTTTTGAAGTTTTTTTTTTTTTTTCTTTATCTGTTCCATAGCATAAGCATCCTGGATCCAAAAAGTCAGCAACAGTGTGACAGCTGTCATATTGCTGTGATAGTGGAGTCTTGCTAACATTTAAAATGTCATTCTAAGTTTCTAGTAACATAATATGGAAATACAAGTGTACATTAGCATGCATGTTAATCCTCAAACCAGTAAAACATTTTCTAGATTGATCTGATAATGTGGGTTCTTCCTTATTGCTGTTTCTAGTAGTAAAAGTTGCAAAGTCTCTTTTGCTCAAATTCTTTCTCCCCCTCATTGACACAGAATCTTCTTTCTTTGTGCTCTGACTGCTTGGACTTTAAATGTAGCTTTTAGTTAATCAGCATTTTCTGTTGTAGGTTGTGGCATATTTGGGTGTTGGACAGTAAATAGCCTGAGATTACTGTTGTCAAGGTTGGAACATGGATTCAAACTTAAAAGGTTCCCCCTGACAAATATCTTTGTTCAGCAAGGTGTGTTGTTTTGCAGAATTTATCTTTGATTCTGTGTGGCAAGCTTAACAGCAAAATCCTAAACCACATGAATAAGATACTGCTGTTACATGAAGCTGGATTGTTTCTCGCCTGGCATAGAGAGAGTATTCTATTGTTGAAATAGAAGCTTTGAGTAAGAGAGAAGATAGTTTTTTATCCCAGTCAGACTGTCAGATTTGTTATTGCATGTATTAGCTGTCTGAGAGCGGGGGCTGTGGAAAGAAGTGATCCCAGGATCTGCTTTAAAATATCCCTGTTGAGAAGTACCATGATTATATGAAAATATGGAATGAATTTGATCCCATCTGTTATACAACTTCCATTTGTCATCAGGTGCTCTAGATTTTCTTCCTTGTTTGCAGTTTAGCTGGGGCCACCTGAGGGGACAGATTATAGAAGAGTTTGTCTTCTGAAAGTCTCTGCCTCTTCCTGTGAAACCTTCCCAGACCTGGCTGTGGCAACCTGGTGTCAGCCAGTTCTCTTCTTACATACAAAACTATCCTGTCCCTTTATCTGGGTTTGTGTGAGTCTTAATCTCTCGATAAAGAGCAAAATGGAATCAATTTTCTATTGTGTCTATCAGTAGTTATATATATTTGCAAAAGAATTAATCATTAAATTAACTGAATGCAATAGTTTAAAGACACTTAGGGGGGCACCTTAAGGTCTGTCACCAGACCTCTAATAGTGCTTACTAAACTCTTGGAATTAATAGTGTAAAGAGACAGAAGGGTGGGGAATATTTGTATTGCAAACTACTGAATTATTGAGTGATACAGTAACAGAAATTGTCTCTGTCATTTGGAAAAGCATATGTAGGGGCTACTTTGGATTTCTGCAGCTGCTTTGGCATGATAAACATAAATGCAGATTTTTTTCCTCTCACTGTGTATCTTGGAGAATACAGACACAAACAGCCTGAAGTTCCCTTTTTCTTGTTCCTGCCTGCCAGCTGGGGGCATAGATGGAACCAGTTCATATCTTGATGTAGTGGAGACAGGCAAAATTAAAGCTTGTGTGCAAGGAGTTGGATTTGTTTTATAAGCAGGTATGTGTGTGGCTGTTGTAGTTGATTTGGTTGGAGGTTTTTAGGGAATGATGGCACTAGTGTAAGTCAAAGTTGTCACCTTTGCCTGCCCTACCTAAAGGCTTGTTCTCTTTAATTATACTGGGAGTTTCTTTCATTGATGTAGATGGGCATAAGTTGAGAAGAATGACTCCTGTTCGTTACGGTAATGTTAACTACCCTGAAGGACATTACTAATCAATTTTATGAGGCATGTAAAAATGTTTGAAAATACATCCTCAAAGCTGAAATATTTTGAGTGTTGTCAAATTGCATCTCGTGGATTATCAGCTGTCAAGCAAATGTGCTGCAGGCAAGGCATGCAGCTCATGTGAATGTATGTGCTGAATCTGCACGAGGCTTGAATGTCAGTGCCAGCTCCTGTGCTTAGAACTAGGATGCAGAGAGTCATCCTGGTAGTCATTTTGGTCCAACTGAACCCCTCCAGTCCATCAGCATGGCTTCAGAGGTGATGAGAGTGCAGGGACTGGGGATATGAAGGCAACTCTGCTTGGATTGGAGAGAGCTAAGCACTGGGATCCTGAAGCACTGGCACTGCTTACTAGCTGTGGCACCTGAAATACCTGCATCAGGTAGGGTAAGAATTATTGCAAATAATTTTCCAGCTATTAATGTTGGCCACTTGTATGTACCATTTGATGTCTTTTCTGTTCCCATTTGTTTATGTATATCAAGAGCACTTTTAAATAAATGGATGGTGCTCTTGCATACCTCTTAAGTTTTCCTTTACTATTAATCTATGACCATATAAACTTTACTTAGGAGGATCAGTATTTTCTTCCTTATGATCGTGGAAAATTTAGCACCTCTACCCAATGTAGAGAAATCTGCATTTCTCTTCATGTTTACGAAGACAGGGACTTATTTGATTGCCTTTAATTTCAGGATCTCTTATAAAATCACCTCAGTTTCCCCCCATCTGTGATTCAGGAATGTTCTCTCGAGTGCCACAAGTTGGCTGCTGCAGCTGGCAAAGTGTTTCCAACTGTCTAAAATTTGCTGAGAGTAATAGGCTCTCACATAGGCGCTGTTTTACATTTGCAGTTCCAGTGCTTACTGGGGATACATGTATTGCAATCATATAAACAGCAGAGCTTAACAGAAACCAACAACAAACAATGAGCAGTTTTAGAATTGACTAGGTAAAGCTGAAAGTATTTTTAGCTGCAGCACTTTCTCCTGTGTTCCCCATCCCATATGGTTCTAATAGCATTCTGCTTTTTAGAAATGGCATTTTGTCCTCTCTGTGACGTGAAAGCCTGATGTACAGGGAATACCTTCACTGTGGAAACAGTGAAACTAGTTACAGGTAAAGCATAATTGAAAGGTGTAGGGAAAATGCAGCATTCTTTAGCTTTTCACTCATGATCATTTTAATTTCAGGATAGTTGTAAGACAGTCATGGTTGTGAGGTAAGGGCTCACCGTGTCCTGCTCAGTCTGTTTATGTGGCTTATGAACTCAGATCTGTTGTTACAACCTTCATTGTCTGGTTATGCTACCCTCTTCATTTACTGTTGCTATTGAATATGGTGATATTGATGAAATGTTTAGTAATTTATTTCTGGTTAACTCTGGCAATGTTAATGCTGTCCATGTAATTGATTTGTAAAAGTATTTTTGATTCCAGACCTACTATCTTTGAATGTTCTTTAGGATGCCTTTTTCAGCACCTAGAAAAAGAATTTTTATGGTTCTAGTGCCTAAAAAAGTATTGACTAATTTGTGTGTCTTGGGAAAGGCTGTTATTTGCCTTCTTTGCACTAACCTGAAGTTCTGATGCTGCATTTGGGCAGTCTGACTGACCAAACCTGCCATTTTTTTTCTACTGCATGAAATCTTTGTGGGACTGTAGGAAAAATTGGGGAATAAATATCTCTGCAACAAAGAGATTGTACTTATGTACAATCTTCAAGTGTATAAAACTAGTTTTCTGTACTAATGTTTGTATGGGAGGATATATTCTTATTCTTTTACTCCTGTTCAGTGAAAATGCTGTATGGTTTGTGGTCTTGATTACTAAGTGTTGGACTGATTCTCTGGCTTGTATCTACAGCACTTGGGATTCCCAGGTGGTCCCTGTGCAAACAGTGTGACTGGGTCTGGGACAGCTTAGCTTGTGAGATTCGAGTGCGTTCAGTTTGGTGTGGCTGTAGCTACAAAAATAGCATGCCTTGCTAAACAGGCCTTCTGTCTGCCACCCACACCAAAACCTAAAGCTTGATCCTGTAGGCAGTTAATACGTTTATCTGGGAGGCTGATTCCATCAGCAAATGCTTTACCTGAAATTGGTGTCCACCAGGCAAAAAAAAAAAAAAAAAAAAAAATCTTACATTGGTAGTCACTTTATATATAAGAAAGTGCAGCAGAACACTGTCCTAGATACATTTTTAAAAGCACTTTTTACTTCAGACTACAGGGCTTAAATGTTCCCCAGTAGCAGGAGGCAGTTCTGTGAACAAATTCTGTTTAACTGGCGTAGTTCAAAAGACTCTTAAATTCAGCCATGAGGCAATTCTGGTTCTCCTTCAGTACTAGATGATTAAATTAAATGGAGTGTTAGCATGAGTAACTTTTTCTGGTGTACTGCACAAGGTAATAGATGAGTTCCTAGGAGCCCTAGTTTTAAATTAGGTGACTGGAAAGCCCCGTTTCTGTGTCTAGTGGCTGTAGCAGTTGAATAACTTCAAAAGTTAGATCTAATTGCATATTCTCCCAGTCAGATGTGGCACTAGATGATGGCTCATTCTCCTTTGTATTGTAGCAGTCTGGAGGGTTACATCCTCCTGGAAACAGATTTCTTGCCTTTTTGTGTTGCACAACAAAGGTGTTTGTTTCAGCCTCTGATGTACAAATCAGTTTGACCTTCTACTGAATAAAAACCAGACGGTTTTCTGAATTCTAGCACTGTTATTCTAGAAAAAAAACCCTGTAATAATTAATAAGAAATACATTCATAGCAGGTTTTTTTTTTTATTTTTGAGGGGTTTTTTGTGATCGGGAGGGGGTTGGGGTAGTTTTTTTGTTTTGTTTTTCTTTTTGGAGGGGTAGTTGTTGTTTAAACAAAACCTTCCTGTTCAGTGTCCTTGAAAGTGAAAATTCTTAGGCAAACTGCATTCTGGGCATGAAAAGACATTTCATTTCTTGTTGTATTTGCACCTTTTACGTGCTGTGACATACTGTTACTTGAAACTGTACCCTTCAAAGGTGGAAGTGAAATAAGTAACCACTAGACTTCATGAGGCTTCATTTCAAAGATAAAATTGCTGACCTTTTATATAAATGAAGATCATACAGACAAGAGAGCATTGTGTAAGGATTGCTTATGGAAGCAGTTAATTGATTCGGAGTTTAGATTTCCTGCTTCTGTGTGGGGAGATGTGGATTTGTCAGCTGAACAGGCAATTGAATTGTAATGGTGGGTTTGAAATTTTTTGCTACGGCTACTTTGCTTTTTCCCGTGTATAATTGACTAAAGTCATGTTCTCCTAAGCACTAAAATGCCTTTGCATCTCCGAGAATTAATTCAGAACTGAATTAATTTCTTCGCAGGAGTAACAGAGTAGCATAATCTAGTTGGTCTCTCCAACCTTGAAGTTTGGATGGCAATTCTACAAGAACTTTCAACTAGCATAACAAAGCACAAGTTGTTTTCTTGTCTCTTCTGAAGTTTACTATTTTAGCAGTGTTCAAAGTTTTTATGGGGAAACTCACCATTATTCTGTAACTCTGGCTTTTAATAAACATGGGTAGAATTGTGTCCTGGTAGGAAACTCGCTGTAAATGTGACTGGCAGTAGAGTCTAGTAAATGGCAGTGTAAGAGCCTATTGATTAAGACCTAATATTTTGAGTGTGACATAATATTGATGTTAATATTGTGTCAGGTTTTCAAAGGAATTTCAGTCAAACGACTTCAGAACTGCCGAAAGTGAAGCTTGGGAACAGATGTTGTAATGGGAGTCTTAAAATTTGACAGCTCTTCAAATAACCCCAGTGTGTCTGTGCTTCAGAGCAGAGTGTTTTTGCAGGGCTGATGCCTCTCACTTTGCTTTTCTCCCTGTCCATAGTCCAGAATGGGCCTCAGTTTGACCCCATTACAGTCCTATGAAAACTCATGCTCTAATAAACATGTATCCAGGCAGGCAGCATGGAAGAGGAAATGGGTTTGGATGCAGAGGACAGCTGAGGTGAGGAGAGATGGCAGTTAACTCGGAGGAGGAGCAACTTGCTTTGAGTTGAAAGCAAGGAAGAATATTAATTAGAATTTGGGAGTGAGTTAGGCCCAGGTTGATGATAAACTAGCAGAGAGGTTGGATTGTGAGCTCTTTGGCTGTGTGGAAAGTGTTGGTCAGTACTAAGGGACTGTGTAGAGAGATGCTGCCTCTCACCCAGCGTCTTGGGGATATCAAGGAAAATGAGGACTTGCTGAATAAGGAAAATACATAAAAGAGAGCTGATGGACAGGAGTAGTAAGGGTAAATCTAGGATTTTGTAAAGAATGCAGATAGGTCTGTTGGACAAGAAACTTGTGATGGTAAAAGTAGAGTTGGAAAATCTGTAAGGAAGAGACTGCAGTGAAATAAACAGTTTTGTCTATTGCCATTACTAGCCAGCGTATCTTCACCACTTTAGCTTAATATGTATCTCTGAGTGGTAGAAATTGGTGTTGTGAGCAAATGGTTCTGATTCTGGTCATGAGTTACGTAACTACAAGGATGAATTTTCTGGGCTCATCTCCTGGTTAAGAGTTTATACTGTTTGTTTGTGAAGCAGTGCTCAAAAGTCCAGAAGTTGCAGAAAGCAAGCAGCCATGAATATGTAATTGTAGGCCATTTCTTCCATTAGTGCCTTGCTTCATCCCCCCAAGTGTCTGGTGCTAGTTCTGTCAACACTGTGTTCAATAGTGTGTCTTCGTTGCTTTAGACTGCGCCATGCTCTTGCTGCATTGCTCCAGAGAAGCAGTTAATTTCCTCATGGATAGTCTGGTACTGCTTTCTGTGAAGTTACTTATTATCAGAATGGTCTAGTGAGATGAGGAAGTAGTTTGCTTCCTATTTTACAGGAGGAGTGAAGGCACGGAGAAGTTAGTTTTTCACGGTTAGAAATGACTGTAACTTGACTCTTTTTAGACTGCTTTACATGTTGCAGCCACATCCTCATAGAACTTGCCACTTTTCTCTTACTATGATACCATTTTAATGATGAATTCTAACGTCACACTTCCTACTTGTGTTTGCAGTCTCTTTGGGTATGTAGCTGCCCTAATCGAATTGGAGAACAAGGCAGTGCTCCAGGTCCTGCTGGTTATTGCAGCAGCAGGACATGGCCATTCAAAAAGGCAAGGTTGTTTCTAGTTTCTTCTTTTGTAACTATGTTGCTTGCCTAGAGAAATGAGGAAGTGTTAATTCCGGCATTGTGTGACTCTGGAGAACTTGTACTCTGGTGTTAGTAGCTCCTTTAAACATCTGGTACTGATGCATTCCTTCTCTGTACTGTATGCACACAGCTTTAGGGCCAAACTGGCACATGTTGTAAAAAGACACCTACTTGGTGTTTAAGTGTTATGGAGAAGTTGAAGTGCTATTGCAGCCTTATTAACAGAATTGTGGGCAATGAATTCGTTTCTCTGCTTTATGGTGAGGGAAGGAGAGATGAGCTGTTTTTTCCTTTTTCAGGTGGGAGTCTCTCAGTTGTCCACATTGCTCAGCTTATCTCTTTAATTTGACAGACAGTTCTGTCCTGCTGTCACCACTGCACCCATAAGTTCTTTCTGTTTTGGACACCCTTGTGGCTTGAGTTTCTCTATAGAAATGAGATGGTATCAACCAAGGTAAGCAGTGTAAAACTGCTGTTTCTTCTGTCAGTAGAAGGAGTGGTAAAAAAGCCTTTTGCTACCTTCTTGGAGTTTTTGATGGTTTGTGTGTGGATTTTTAATTTTTTTAAAATTTATTTTTATTTTGAATCATGCTCATCACACAGTTTTTCTTGGAAGCTTCTTTTCTGAAGAGAAATACTATGAAATAAGTTTATTTGGGTTAGTAAACTATATAGTTTTTTTGAAAAAAAGGAAAAAAATCTTTATTCCTGGTTAAAGAAAAGACAATTAGCCTCTGCTGCTAGAGCTGTGGTGTTTTGCCTTTTCTTACCAGATCTGCTATGTTGGCTTATGTTCAGTTAATATTTGGCTGACCAGCTTTTCAGTTTGGAGGACTAGAAATACTTCTGCTATAGAATCAATTTGGTGGAAACTTGTTCTCTCTTGAAAGTGTGGAATTCATTGATTGCAAATCTCTCTTCAGTCTTAAGTTAGAGAAGGGAATGATCACAGGAGTGCTTTTGATCTCACGAGTCAGTCTGGGTTTCTCAGAAGCACAGCTGGCTTCTGATGTGATATTGGGGATGCCACAAACATTGGTGTTCAAACCTGAGGTAGTTACGTGTGGAAAAGGACACATAAACAAAGATTTTAAACAATTAGAACCTCAGGTGCTGTTTCTGGCTTTATGTAGGCTTTCTGTGTGTTTAGTTATGTTATCTGTCAGCTCTGCCCACTTTTGCCTCTGTGGGTGGATTTATTCAATTTAAGTCTCTTCAGTTCAAGTAAAAATCGTAGTGGCACTTTATAAAAGAACATGAACTGCAACATGCTGAAGCATAGCTATGTGTGGGTGAGTCAGGAGAGAGCTGGAGTAGCAACACTAAAAAGAAAAGGAAGTAGAGTCATGATAAAACTTTATTTAAAAAGAAGAAAAAAGTAACCAACCTAATAAAAAAAAAAAAAAAAAAGGCAAGTCAAAAGCCATCTGTCTCCAGAGAATGGAATGCAATAGTGATACAGTTTGTATCTTTGTTACTCTCAGTGTGTATAGATTTTTGTGTGTATGTAAATCTGTAACACCACACATGCAGCCATGTGCTTGGTGTGTCTGCACACTGTGCAGGTAGTCAGCTGGGCTGTGTCTCAAGACACTACTCAAGCAGGGCAGTTTATATCCAAAGCAAATTTGAGCTGATGTAGAACCCACATGTACTTTTAGGGAACTAGTATTTTAATTGCTGGTCAAAATACTTCAGTGATTTTTGAGCCCCTATTCTGGTATACAAGCCTTTTCTTATGCTCCTGTTCCATCTGTTGAGGGCAGGTCCTCCCTGCCAGGGGCAGGATTGCACACACTCCCTCATCGGGGCACTGTGTATTGCTGACAGTTGTCAGGAAATAAAAAATGCTGTGTACAGTAAAGTTTGATTTCTCACAGTGTGTTGGATTTACAGCTCTGCCAGAATGGTTCAGCATAATTTTGTGGTTTTGATGTATATGCCATAGCTTCAGTGAAGAAACTAAAAATCACTTGCTAAGTTCCAGCAATTTGTGTTTAGCTTCCACAGTTACATAGCTTTAACTTCCTCAGAGAACATGTCATCTTTGGTCTTCGTATTTTAGCATGTTTAAAAAAAAAAAGTTGAAAGTTGAACAATTTCTTTAAAATGAGAAGCACAATTGTGCTTAGAAATGGTCTATTTCCTGGTTCTGAATCAGTGTTTGAAAAAAAGAGCTCTACAAAAAACCAACCAAATGTATTTGTTTGGCAAAATTTTTTTCTCTGCAAAAGGATCGGTGTTTTGTTTTTGTCATGTGTTGTAAACAAGCACAAATTTCATTTCACACTTCAAGATATTTCTTCATAACTTAACCATGAGAAAGATAAGCTATTTTATGTTGGTACTTCAGCATATCTCTTTTCAAGGACAGTGTTCTATCTTACGCTACAACTTTTTAAAAGTCCAGGGACAGAAAAAAATTAAGACAGTGAGTGAAAGCCTTGTTAGATATGTCTGAGCAGTCATCATAGGGCTTTATAAACACCCTGATTCTTTGAAGTGCTTGTGCTTGTCTGTAGATTTTTGCTTGATTTAAAACTGGTTTATTTAAGTTACTCTTTTTTCCCCTTGCCTTAGGCAGTCCTTGGATATGAATTTCTACACCTCACTGAAGGAGGGCACCTCGTAGAAGTATTTTCTGTCTTCTCGGGAGGTTATTGTGTGTAACATCATCTCTGCCTCGCTGCTGTCAGCTGTGCTCTGCTTCAGAAATTGCTGAGGCTGCTGTTCCAGGGCTGGCTGGTAGCGGAAATGTGGAGGCTGTGTCCTGCCTGCAGTGCTGTAATAGAAGTAACTGGGAGCTGGGGTTCATGCTCTTGTTTTACGTCTGCTCAGATAGTTTCGCTCTCAGCGCTCTGTCCTTCCTTATCCTTTGTTTAGCACTTACGTAAAAGGCTCTTCTTGCTTGTACTTCAGGAAATATCTGACATAGATAGCATTCTTTGTGTTTTCTTTTGCTCTTACCAGCCGTACTTTTCTCTGCTTTATTCTTCCCCTGAATGCTTCTAAGCCATAAAGTTTAGACTCAACTTTAAACTTTAACTAAAAAGAGCTACTAGTAGAGTCTAATTGAGTAGTACAGTAGGTCTGGTTATAATCCTACTTCTTTCATTTAGCATCATTGATATTTGTAATAGTCTCTGCAGAGCTGAGGCTAGAACTGCCTGAAAAGGAAGTTGTTTGAATTTTGTGTTTGAACTTTCCTTTTTTTCATAGAATGGTTTGGATTGGAAGGGACCTTAAAGATCACCTAGTGCCAAGCCCCCTGCTCGTGATGGAGAACCTGTTTGTCAGTTCTGAATGCAGGGCCAGTCAGGCCAGGAGTCCAGGGAGGTTTTCTTTGAACTGTGCTTTGGAATTGGGGATGGCTTGTTGAATAGGACATGGCTTCATTTCTTTCTTCTTTTTTTTTTTCTTCCTTTATGCTGGTTCTCAGGATTTCTCAGTACTTGTAATTGGGGCAGACTGTAGCAGTCTGGTTTGCATTTCTGACAAATGCTCCTTTTGGGTCTGAGTAAAGTTTATAGTGCAGAAGCAAACTTTTCTTCTTTGTGAGGAGCCATGAGGCACTATTCTTTTCCAAAGCTGTGCTTCCAGAAAAAAAAAAAAAAAAAAAAATCATACTTTTGCAGTGAAACTGATCTTCAAGGTCAATACTTCTAACTCTTCTAGTATCATTTGAGAAGAGCTAGATTCAGCATCTACTGCCTGAGATTTTACAATAGAATACATTTATGCATTTCTTAGCTATATGGCAGTAATTCTGAAAATCTATCTTGGCTTTTGTAGTTTTTCTTGAGCAAGTTTCAAAAAGATAGTGTTTTTTTCTTAGACAGGTGAACTCCATATCCTTCAACCTCCAAATTTTGTAGGTTACTTACTAAAAGAAGCCTGTAGGGGAAGTTTGGCTCTGACACAGTAGCCGTGTCCTCAGCCTGGAAACTTATTAGTTCCTCCTTTGTCTGTAGTACCTGTGCCAAGTAGTTGACTCTCTGTACCCTACAAAGTGGGACTGATTTAATCTTTAAATAGAAGTGGTATGGTCATGGTTTTTAAACATGCTGCATTGTTGTTTTAATAGCTAGCTACACTTCAAAGAAATTATTTTGGAAAACACTTGTGAAGGTTCTGCCCAGAACTATCCCATCTTAATGAGACTTGCACCTCTTACTGTTGACTTACATATATTTTGTCTAACCCGTGTTTATAGAAAACTGCAGCACATAAAAAGATTGAAACAGTAATATCGCTACCTTTGACTTATCCAGAGAAGAAAGGATGGAAATGTGTTATCTAGTCTATTTGCCAGGTAATAGGGATCAGTTCTATCTGCTTGTCATATTTATAAGAAAATGATTATATTTGCATTTGTCTCATGGCCCAGCTTCTGACTCACTGGAGGGTTTGGATAGAAATGCATATTCTATTGCATAATACTTGTAAGCATACTATTTATAATACATCAATATAAAATATATATTTAAACACATGCTATTAAATAGTCTGGGATATGCAAATAATCTTTCAGAATTCAATAGATGGAGTATGCAATAGAAGGAGCTGTACTAGCTGATCTGAGATATTATTTAATTTTTTTTGAGCTTCTCTAATCCCAGTTGCTTAATTGTTCAGATCATACAGGTGTGCAGGGTAGGTGATTTGAAAAGGTCCATCTATTTCAGTGTGATGAAATGAACTGTAGCTGTCTATTGCATAAATAGAAGTAGTCATCTAAAGCTTGGACTTACTTAAATTCACAGTTCTGCTTGCCCCAGCCTGTGTACTGGTTGGGCCACACAAAACCAGCTTGTGAAACTGGTCCAGACTTCAAACAAGCAACTTGTGGGTTTGTAGTAGTTTTAACCAGTGAACTAACCCATGTTAGCACAGTGGTATTGCTGTTAGTAGAACAAAGGATGTAAGGCAAGAACTGTTTCATCTCTGGCAGTCATGGCTTGAAATATTTTATTTAAAGTGCTAGAGAGACCAAAGGAAATAAATACAGATCTTAATTTTGTACTTTTGAACTTACTGTGTAAAAAGGCTTTGTCTTTATAGCTAATTGAACTGTCTGCTTTCTCCTATGTGAGGGTGGTTGAGTTTGTTGGGGGTTTTTTTTGTTTTTGTTTTGTTTTTTTGTTTTTTTTTTTTTTTTTTAATGCAGTAAATAGAGTAATTTGTATTCCAAAGGAGGAATTTGTCTGCATTATTCACTCATAAATGCTAACGCCTTTCATTTATCTTGAAAATCCTTTGACAAAGTTGTCTGCTGTGAAGAGCATCAGGTTTTGCTTCTAACAGGAAAAAAGGTGTGCAGTTCTCTTGTCTGACACAGCAGAAGCTGAGCCAAAGAATTGAACTGTGGCCTTTGACAGTTCTGTATCTTCCCCTGAATGCAAGGCTTTTTTGTTCAAGGCTTTTTTTTTTTTGGTTTTTTTGGGTTTTTTTTGTTTTGTTTTGTTTTTTTTTCCTTCTACCATGGTTTTTTAGCTTTCTAAAAGGAGTTCTAAGGATGTGACTCAACCTTGCAGAAGGAAGGAAACGTGAAATGTAGGCTGCTCTCCTGTTCTGAACTTACAACAGACCTTTGCAGAGGACTCTGTATTGTTGCTAAATAAGTGTAGAACTGCTGTACTGTGCATGACAGTCAGGGAGAGCATGGCAGTGTGAGTGTTCTGGCATTATGGAAAAGACACTGCATGTAATGACATCTTGTGTGTCACTACAGCAAAAGTAACCTACCCCCCTCATTTAAATAATTTCAGTCCAAAGGAGTGTCAAATCCCATTCTTCCTTCCCTATGTTTTTTGGTTGTGGGAACAAAATGCTCTGTATCCTTGCTGGTATGAGAGGGGAGTTTGAGGTGGTGGTTTCAGGTTTGCTGACACTGGTGTGGATAGGAGGATGATAATACTACTGATTCTCCATTTTTACAGATACTTTAATAATTTTGTCACTTGAGAGGTCTGAATATGTTTATTTCTGTCATCTGTTGTTCCAAAATAAATTTGTATTCAATACAAATTTAGAAACCCAAGTGGTGATCACAAATATTAAACTTCTTGATTTATGATCTTTGTCTAAAAATAGTATGCTAGCTAAGGAGCAGGAGATGTCTTTATTCCACTTTTTCTAATATAGTCCATAGTCCCAGGAAGGATACCTTCTTCATGGCATTATTGTAGCTGGTTTTGTTTTCCCCTGACTGGGGGATGGGCAATGTACTGAAGTAAAATTTTATAGTAAGTAAAAACCAAGAAAAAACCCAAAAAACCTCCAAAAAGTCAGCACGAATCACAACTGGTGGTACCTCTGAGCCAGAGGAGAGACTTGCACAGCCATACAAGCAGTTTCTCTTGGCAGCTGGGGTGAGTGGTGATTCCCAGTGCTTTGGCAGTAGGAACAGAAGTTTGGGAGGTGACTGAGACCTGGTTGATGGCTGATCCAGGACTTTTGTGTTATATACTTGTTCTTGATCTGTTGTGCTTCAATTTGAGACTACAGGGTAAGGGAAAAAGGGGAGACCTTCAGGGAAGTAGAAATGGAAGGAGAAGGGAGGTAGAAGATTGACTTTGTTAAAGCTGCAACCTTGTGGGCTCCATGTTGGATTAATGGTCTGTTCAGGTGCCGTTTAAAAAAGTACAGTCATCCAGGGCTTTAGGAGTAGATTAAAGAAATTCCTTGAAACTTCTGTAGATCAGCCTTTTTCTAATAAAGGTTGAAGAGTGCAAATGAACCTAACAATGAGCCAGCAAACCCCACCATACCATCACTGCCTTTTTCTGCTTGTTTGCAGAGGTTGATGCATGGATTTAACTAAATGGTTGACCTAGTTTCTTGGCCAGAAAATTAACATATATGTCTGCTTTTTGTAAAAGCTGGTCATAGACCAAGCTGATGTGTAAGGTGATTGGAAATCTTAGAATGTAAATCAAGTTTACTAAACTGAATACTTTAGACCTTGATTTTAAGGAAATTGAAAGGCAATGTGATAAAGGTATATTAAATAAATGGCATAGCAGAGGCTGACAGAATCAGGAACCTTTCTTTACAGCACTGGAAGTTGGCACCTGGTTATCAGGCAATATCTGTAAAATAAATCTGGCTCTTTTTCCCCCTCCCCTCTCTGGGGAGTACCTAACTGGGCTGTGGCACTTGCTGTCACTGTTGGTTGGAGAGGCTGAAGATGTTCATAACAAATGTGCAGGGGTAACTTGTAATTCAGGCAGTCTCTGCATTACCTCTGAAGCGATCCCAAGGATATTTCTCTAAATACCTGCTATTGGTTTAGGTGAGTGCTTGGTGATACGTGTAAGTATAATGGGTAATAGTCAGTGTTCAGTGTCAAGGTCCTCTAACATTTAAAGAGAAAATTCAGGGCTTTTCCTTGTCTTAGGATTTTAGCAAGTATGGAGACAAAGAAAGGATATTCCAAGAAAAAGTCTTCTGTTACAATGAGGGTATTCAGCTTTAAGTAATGCTGGAGTTGATAAGTTCTGTGAAAACAGGAGTATATCTGTACTTATTCTTGTATTAGTGCTGAAAACCAATGTATTTAAAGTTAGTGGTAGTGGTGGTTGTGATACTGATTGTGAAATTTTTTTCACAGCAAGAATAGAGAGTGGGGGAAGCCAATCACCTTTTGTTATTAAAGGCCACTAGATATGAAATCCTGTACCTTGAGAGCTGTTTCTGAAGTAGTCCTAAGTCAATATCTCCTATTATTCCTGGGGTAGTCTTCTTTATAAGAGATGCTGAATGTATGTATCACTTTTCAAGGTGGAAGGTGATTTTCTAAAGCTGCTGATGTGGGGCTCTAATCAATCCCCCCATCACCTACATACTGGCATCAGTCAACTTGTTTGCATTTCTGCTCTGCAAATCCTAATTTTTGTGACTGGGTTAAGCTTCAGTTGGAATATTTTTATTTTTTTGATACTGTGTACAGCGGAAGAGACAGATTAACCTGCTGAATGGAAAAGAAACAAGTTCTCCCTCTTTTGTTTGTGTGAGGCTAACAGTGCTCAAAGTGAGGGGAAAGAAGGGCAGGAAGAAAATACTTGTTGAATAACAGCTGCTGTAATTCTCAAACAGAGCTGCACTTACCCTGTTAGTCTTATTCAGTATGGAATTGTACAATTCTGTATAAAGGTAGTGCTGTATTTATTGTGTGGTTACTTTTTTTGTGCCAGTAGTGTTTCTTTATTTTGTGAGAATACCATAAAAACTAAACTGTTGATACTGATCTGCACAAAACGGAACTTGATGGGTATTGCTGCATGAAAGTCGGATTTTTCTGCTAGCAGATGTAGTTCAGAGTTTTTAGTTATAGTGATTCCTGTTTGTATTTAAAATACAAAAAATACAAAAATACAGTTTGTGTAAACTGACTTTTTGTAGCCATTTTGGTGGCTTTACTTTTTTTTGTGATGTTAATGGCCTATGTGTAGTTCAGCATGCTACATGAAAAAATGAAGAGTAAAGGTGCAGCAAGAACTTAAATAATATAACACAACCAACTTCCTATGACACCACAGTTTCCTACCCACCCCCAGCCCCCCAAGCTCCACCTTGTCGCTGCTGTGGGTTTGATTCCCCCATCCTCGTGCTGACTGAGGGAGCCCTGCACTTGCTGTGTAGGCTTGGAAAGGTGTTTTGTGCTTCCCCCCATTTCTCCAGCCTCCCAGGCTGGGTCAGTGACAAGCTGTCTCTCCATCCCATCACATCTCCTGGGGTCATGTCCTCATGGTATGGAATTGCTTGAGACTCAGGTCGGTGTGGGAGGTGTCAGGGATGCTGTAGGCAGCAGTGAGCAGCTCTGGGCAGTGAGAAAAGCCAGTGCTGTAGTGGGAGATGCCTCTGCCACTGACAGTCCCATGGGGACATTTCTTGGACTGTCCTGGCTGACCAAGAGGCAATCCAGTACATCTCATCAGGCAGAGGAAGGTCTCCTGCTGGGTTCCCAATGGCTTGGATGTGAAGGGCTGCACAGTGTCTGTGTATGTTGCTGCCCAGAGGAGTACAAAGTTCAGCAATGACAAGTGCAAGGTCTGGAGCCTGGGTCCAGGCAAGCCCTGGTATCAGTGCAGGTTGGGGGATGGAGGGGTTCAGTACAGCCCTGAGGAGAAAGAATTGGGGGTGTTGGTGTATGGGAAGCTTGACATCAGCCATAAATGTGCACTTGCATCCCACAGCCAGCATGTCCTGGGCTGTATCCCCAACAGCAGGGCAGCAGGTCAAGGTGGTTCTACCCCCTACTCTGCTCTCATGACACCTCATGTGGAATGCTGTGTCCAGCTCAGGAGTCCTCAGCAGAGCCAAGACATGGACTTGTTGGAGTGAGTCCAGAAGAGGCCCACAAAAACAATCAGAGGGATGAAGCACTCTTTCTATAAAGGCAGGTGGAAAGAGCTGGGGTGATTCAGCCTGGAGAAAAGAAGGCCCTGGGGAGACCAAGTCTCCCAGTGTCCAAGGAGAACTTGTAAGACAGATGGGGCCAGACTTTCAACATGGTCCTCTTGCACTAGCAAAAGATTGCAATGGTTTTAAACTGAAAGAGGCCAGATTTAGAACTAAGAAAGAAATGTTTTGCAATGAGAATAATGAACACCAGCACAGGTTGCCCAGGGAGGTGGTAAATGCCCCATCCCTGGTAGCATTCAGGAAAGGTCTGAGCAAGCTGATTAGGTTGAAGATGTCCCTGCCCATGGCAGGGTGTTATACTAGATGACCTTTAAAAGTCTGTTCTAACCCAAAGCGTTCTGATTCTGTGCTTCTTGGCAGGAAGTGATGCATTGGGAAAATCTGTTTTGAGATGTTTTTCTGATCTGGTGATGTGTGTTGATTTTGCATTATGCATTCATGGTCTGAGTTACTTGTTTGCATCTTGCTCTGTTGAGTAGTTCAGAATCAGAAACACAATTTAAAGCAAGATAATTTTTGGACTTGTGAATATTTTGATCTGTTGTGCAGCTTTTGCTCTCCTTTACCATTAGGAAAGAAGCAGCAGTTGCACAAACATGTAGTTTAATCTTCTCAACCAGGAGAATTGAAATGAACTATTTTAGAGCTAAGAATGATAAACAGTTTGGCCTAATCTGAAGTCCATCAGAGGCAGTCAATAACATGTTGTCAAGGAAAGCTGGAGTTTAACTCATTATGCTTTATGTATTCTCTGTGCTGACAGGGAAAGTAGCCTGGGAAACTGTAGGCATATGTAATGCTGGCAGTTGTGGAATATCCTAAAGATCCAAGATTTTGTTGATTTGCATTTCATGTTAAGCAAAAGTCCTACCAAGAAGTTAAGCAGGACATCCTTCCAGGATCAGATTTCTTTCAAACCAATGCTGTATTTCTGATCCTGTCAGAAATCTGTTCCAAATATTACATGTCTCTGCACTATAGCCATTATTTAAGACCTTGGTTTACTAACCTGTTGTCTCAAAGCAAATTTGAGTTAAGTACTGGTCTCCCAGATAGTGCTGACATACTGTTCTGTTTAAATAAAATTGAGAATCGCAGTCTTTGTAGCTGTGTCATATTCACAAAGAAACACAAACTCTAAACTGTATCTTAGTATAAAACTGATGTAAATTGTGCATGTAACTGAAACAGTAATTTGGCAGTATTTGGAAGTGACTTTTTTCAGCTTACAAGGATTTTGATTGCTGAGTAGCAGCTTTTTGTGCATGTGTGTAAAGATGAGCAGGAAATGATGGCTGTCCCAACTGCACAGCAGCACATTTTGCTGGCTACTGGTAAAGTAACTGGCACAGTGCTGTAAAAGGTGTCTGGGGAAATGAAAAAAAATTTTACACATACCAGCAAATTATTTTTGCTGGTATCTGTATTGTACAAGGAAAAAATACTTTTTTCTTACCTCATTATTCATTAAGCACATCTTGGTGAGACCTGACTTTAGACATCTACATATAAAACTATCTCATGAGAATGGATTTATTTTTCTTCCCATGGTACAGCTTTAAGTGGCATTAAGTAGAAGGTCTAGGCTCAGCTGTATGAAAGATAAGGTGGGAGGTTAGAAAAAGGAGAAGAGAAAGCAAACTAAAACTCAACTGATAATAAATCTCTGATGTGTAAACTCAGAAGATAAGACAGTCTCACTGGGTAAGTGCTCATGGTGACAGAACTGACTTTTCTGGGGAGCTTCTGAGTTCTTGACAATCTCTGTGGTGTTGCAGTCTTTAACAAGTAAAACCAATGGAAAGAAACCTTGGTTTATTCTTAGGAGTTGGGAGGAATTGTGTTGAATAAACATGAAAAGTAAAACTGAAATCTGTTTGAGGGTGTAACTGTAACATGTTGACTGAGTGTCATGCTTTGTGTGAGGGGCTGTGTGTGCTTGGGATTGGAGTTAGGCTGAAGCATTGGGGTGAATGGCAATGTCTTTGGAATTAAAGGTGGTTGATGAAAGTTGCAGTTTTAACTCTAGTTTGTAAAAGAAAGTTGAGGTTGTTTTTAATGGTTAGATGGTGGAAAGGTGTGTGTACAGGTATTAAATCCTGGAAGTACTTGACAGGCAGAACTCCTCTGTCATAACACAGACTGATGGAATTTTGACTGGTGAAAAGACAGGCTGCTACACAACCCATAACTACAGCTGTTTTCTTGGAACCAGTTACATCATTTACAGCATGGCTGTAAGTGTGTTCTTGGCGTGACAGCCTTCCCCCCCTCCTGATTTTTATATATATTTTTTTTTTAAGTTTTTCTCAAAGCTAACCTTTCTGTACTGTACAACAATAAAAGATGTGTCTTCCTGTCTCCCTGGGAGATAATGGGGGCCAGTGATAAAGTGGTTAATATTGCCTTCTACCACTACCCTTTGTCCAGTAGCTCCTTCTAAGCTAAAATAAATTTGTAGTAGTTCTGTTCAGAGTTTATAGTTAATTATGTTCATTTTCAATTTCAACAGTTTTAAGTCTCAAAACCTTCTATCTCAAGGCTTTTCCTCTGATAGTATCAGGCTTGTAAAGAAGTAGCAATAATTCTTACTAATCCAATTTCAATAAACAGTTGTCAGTGACAAGTTACTTATGGGGACCTGAATGGGTTGTGTCTATAACTGTCCTCGGAAATTCCAGCATCCTTCCTGCTTTTAGATGTCCTTCAAGGAAAGAAAAAGCTGGTAATTCAGGCCAATTAATCTTATTTTTGTTGGGAGGATAAATGGGCATTTTCATGTCTGATGACAGTGCAGATCTTTAAGGGAGGAACCACTTACTATCTTGCAGGTACTTCTTATATGCTATCCTCCCATCAGAGCTGTTAAGGCAAGTGCTTTAAATAAAAGTTTGGAGATTAATTTAATCCTGTGATCTTTTGTCACAGGCAATCTTCACTGTCAGAGTGATTCAGGAGTAACATGAGATTGAGTGCTCTGATGCCTGCCTTTGAATTCTGTACAGTTGTGCCAGTTTAATATTAGTTTTGTATGTACTTTAGAATATAATTGTAGACTTCCTTCACCTACAAGGATGTATAGAATTCACCCTTTTTCTTTGCCTATTCATATATGTACCACAAAATTGCCTTCACAATTTGTATGCTATCTCCTAACTGAAAGCATCCAGGAATGGCATTCCTTGATTTTTATCTCTTCTCTGCCTTGGAAAAGAACAAACTGCCAAGACTTCTTTGCCAATTAAGAATACTTTTCTGCATTTCTTTGAAATTATAGCTATCTAGAGACAGTGTAAATGAAAGAATCTTTAAAAGTAGAAGTACATTATTCTAGACTAACTGAACAGATACTGGGACTTGCTTAACTTCCCCTTTTAGTCAAGTAACAGTGGTAGGCTGAAACCCTGCCTGCTCTTAACTGTGATACAGAACAGCTGTGAAAATTAATGTTTGAAATGGTTCTGAGTTAAGAGATTTATAAGAACAAGGCTGGTAGCTGCAGATACCTCTTCATTTTCCTCTCAGGAAAGTGCAAAGTTTATTCATATTTGAATAATTTTTCCTGGGACTTGCTTCCATATACAAAGGTTTCTCCCAGACTTTGGCCTGGTCTCTTCTCCTCAAATAGTTGTAGGACAGTTTTTTGTCTTTCTGACTTAAGTTGTGGGTCTGGAATTGCTTGCTCTTTGCCTTCAGATAGGGAGGGAGGAAATATATACATTGACAGGTTTTGGTTTCTCTAACTTAGAATATTGTCTATTTTAGCCCCTGAGTATCAATTCCATATATATGGAAAGTAGACTTGGTTTGAATTTTTGGAAGCGGGAGCAAAGTCTTAAGGGTCAGTCATTTCAGAAGTGCTCACTTGCTATTAAAAGTATCCATTTTTAAAGAGTAAACAGGCCAAAAGTAAGTTTTCTATTCTTCAGCACACTATGGAGAAGGCTGAAAGCTATGAATTTGCATGTTGGGAATGGTGTTTATGGTGTTGACTTTAACCTGTGTTGCAACATTTGAGTGCTTTACTGATTTGAATATGCCTGATAACAATGCTTGCACACCAGAGAAGCCTGTCCAGGGTGAGGGAGCAGGCAGTTTGATGGCAGATTCAAAGTTGTGAACAGATGATAGAATGTATTAAAACCTTGTTAGTAGTCAAGTTTTCAAAAGATTTCATAGTTCAGAAAACTTTTATGGAGCTCTGATTTCTGATGAAAGGTAGCAATAGATTCAGGTTAAAACACTAACCTGTTATGTTGCTCTCTGTAGAGCATATGTTTCTGTGTGTTAACTTAAGAAGGGTGCTGATGTGGCTGAATGTAACTCAGAACAGTTTTTATGTAAAGAGCATGTGATGTTTATGGTTCTTTTCCTCACTTTTTTTCCCATTGTAAATATCTAAAGTAGTGTAATGTGAGATGTATTACCTATATTTAAGTTTTTTATTTTCTTTTTAGGACATGCAATGGAACTTTGACAGTCATAAAATTGATAGTATGAAATATTAATTCAATTTAAACCAGAAATTCTAGAGTTATCCTGTTTTGTGGGTGTAAGGCAGCAGCTTTGTGGGAACTCAGAGTGCATTGGCTATAGTGAAAAACTTCCCATCAACAGCAGCATTCTGAAGAGTAGAATGGATCAGGTAGAGCCATCTGTGGGCTGGTTTCTGTCTGTGTCTTTTTCTGTCCCTTTCCCCCACCCCTTTTTTGATCCTGTCTGGTCTTAACACTTCTTTTCACCTTGTGTATCTTTTGAACTTCCATGTCACTCTGTGTGTGACTGAATTCTGTTTTGTGTGCTGGGGCATGATCCTGTTTGCCCTTCCCCTGCTCTTGCAGTCACATGTCTCAGAGGAAGTAAAGTGTTCTGCCTTTGGGCTGGCAGAGTTAGGGCTTATTATGGCAAAGAGTAGGAAGAGCTGCAGTTGGAAGGAGGTTGAGAATCACTGCCTTCAAGCAGTAGCTTTTATTGTCTAGTAGAAAAGCTATAGCTCTGTTTTCTGAAATAAATCTGGTTCAGTGGCTTGGCACCACCCCAATGTACCTTTTTGGAACAGTCATCCTTGACCTAAGCTGAAGCTCTTTCCCATTCCAGGCAGAGTGCTCAGTGGAAGAAACTTAGAAGTCTGTAAAATAGTGTTTGATAATTCCTTATGATAATCAGAACTTTGCTGGTGTGTACAAGAGTTTGAGGTAAGGAAGACATTATTTCCTGAGAGTTTAATTTCCTACCATGTGTTGCTCTTGTGGTGCCGTGTGTGTACAGCACATGGGGCTCCAGAAACTGCCTCAAATATGGGGTTTCTCAGCAATAAGTTGTTGTTATTGTTGTATTCGGTATTAACAGGATGTGATACCTTTCAGGGCAAGGTCTGTGTGCGTGAAGTTGCAGATTTTGTATCTACTTTTGTGATATATTGTATTTGCTGGTTTCAAAGTAGGAAGAGGAAGTGTAGTTGCTCTTGCCCTCTGCTATCTGTTAGGAATGTGACACGGAACAAGAGTTAGAGATGCCACCTTTCTGAACTATCCTTGTTTCCTAGCCTGGTTCTTGAGAACGTTTTTTCATTGTCTCATGCGCTGCTTAATGACTTCTGTTTTGTCATAAGCATGATTTTCATGATCATGGAGATTAGTTTGCGTGACCAGCAAAACAAAAAGCTGGTTTTACTTTTCTAGGTGTGGTTTATTCTTCACTAGTTCTACAGACTTGTTATAGACTCCTGTTGTATGAGAGAGGATAGAATTTGTGGATCTTGTTAATGGTCTGAGCACAAATTTCTTTTGCTTGAAGCCTTCTTCCACGGGAGCAGCTTTTTCTATAAATTTGACTTAAATACATCTACTAAAATGCAAATTGTAGATTTATGCTCATTTTCACCTTAGAAAATTGTCCTGGTGTAGGTTCAGTGTTGCTTTTTAAGAAGTATGTTCTAACTTCAGGACATCTAATGACATACCTCTCTGATAATCCAGCAGTAGAAGTGTTGAAGTTGCATCTGGATGAAACTTCTTTTTTTTTTGTTTGTTTCAAGCATGTTGTTTGACATGTGAATCTTTTCCTATTTTTTAAAAATTATTTTTATTACCTTTGTGAAAGGATCATTTGATCAGCAGTTTGGAACATTTGAATGATTTTATAATTCAAAATAGTCTTAATAAAATATTTTTTGAGCTATAACATGCATATTGAAGTGAAGTTACTGTTTATGTCCAGGATTAGTCTGGACTGTCTCAAATGATTAGTTAACTTCTTACTGTCTGTAGGGCCTTAACTTAAAGGCTTAAGAAGCTCAAGTTTTCAGCAGTAAAACAGTAACTTCCAGTATTTTTCAGGCTGATGGAGGAAAGTTTAACATGAATATCTTTGCTGGATAGGAATGCAGTATCTGATTTTTGGGGTCTGTACTGCTTCAGCAGCTACTGTCTGTAATGTGATGTCGTGCAGGGATTTTGGAGATATTCTGCATGTGTGCTTCACTCAGGGTATCCTCACTGATGGCCTGGAGTCTTCTATGCTTGTTCTTTTATCCATTGCTGCCCTTACCAGCTCTTGCTGTAGCAGAATTCAAAGACAACACACCTGGCTAAAGTCCTTCTCTTCTTAGTGTTGATTGTTTGGCCTCATCATGAAGAAAGATAAGATAAGGAACTGAGGTATGGCAGTGTTAATTACCTGGAAGCAAATAGGAAGTTGTAGTAAAAACAGGGATCAAATGCATGTTTCTCTAGTTACTGTGGCACTGGACTGAGTTTCTGTAGTTGAATGACTCCTCATAAAACATGTTTATAAGATAGAAGCAAGGTTAGTAATAGAATATGGGACTCCTTTAGTTTCTCTGCAGTGATACATTAACTAAATGTACGTACAAGTGAAACCTTTTCATACTTTCTGATCTGGAAGATCTTAGTCATTGTTGGTCACTGTCTTTTTAATACTGTTAATACTGTTTTTACTGATACTTTTATTTTTAAGAAAATAACAATTTATACAAAAATGAGATTAAGGCCCTGAAGGCCAGCATCCATTTCTAGATTTGAGTGATAAGACAATGAATAAATTAATATTTGTCTTGTTACTAAATCTTTGAAAGCCAGATTAATTTTTGTTGAAAGACAAAAAAGCTCCTGGAAGCCTCTTGATCAGCCAAAGGGGTTTAGCACTGCTCTTTGTGAAGTCAGCCCTACCTTTGTTAATGAGCTTTCTGTGGTGCTTATGACAATACCATTAGGCAAAAGAAATTTTCTAGTTCAGCCACAGTGACAAGCATATCTTTATTAACAAGGTTTATCATTATGTAAGTCTTCTTACTTCCTGTCTTATCACATTCCAGTATTCAGAGATTGCTGGAAAATGTCTGTTGTTGGAAAGTTCCTGCCATAGCAGATTTCTGCTATAAGAAGACCCATAAATCATCCCATTTTTTGGCAGTGTCTCTGCCACATGAGATGTCCCTGATAAATTTTGTAAGTTCATGAATGGCAATGCAAATAATTCCATAGTAGGTAATGTTTGTTTTAGCCCATGCTGGGCATGGTGACCCTCAAACTAAACATTGTGAAAGTTAACTAGCTTTACTTAACTCTAAGACTGCTTCTGAGAGAGATATGGAAGCTTTCTGTAGTTGCACTGAGCGAGGCCAGCAAGGCTCCGTCAGTCCTGTTAAAGCAGGTGATTTAACTTTTCTGAGTGCTCCTAATTGTGTATGTGTGTTCTGTCAGCAGCCAGACACATCCATGGTGTGCAATTAATCTGTGCATCTGTACTAAATCCAGCACACCCTGTAGGCACTGAATCATAGTCCTTGGACAGGTGAGTGCTGCAGCAGCACGTGATGGATCCAGCTCCTTGCTGGAAGTTCCGCGTCGATGGCGCTTCCGTCTGCACCTCTGGCCAGGCTGGAGCTTGTGCTGGGCTTCTGTTACACAATTCCTGCCACACTTTTCCGGTTACCATCTTTCTGAGGAGCTCAGGAGCCTGACTGTCGTTGGGTTGAACATTAACCTCATATGTGGCACTGCCCATGCTCTGGTTGCACGGTGTGGTGAAGAGCCCTGTGGGTTTCTCATGGAGGAGCAGCCTAAAGCACGCCCTGCCTGTAGAGCAACTCTCATCACACGGTTTGATGGAGTCCCTGATCTAAATTTGGAGATTGCAGAAGCCAGGCGCCTTAATTTTAAGTCTGGTTGCACGTACTAGTACAATTTATCCCTGGTTATCAGTGATACTCTTGAAGTTGGTCATCCTAGGACTTTTTTCAGGATGCTTAAAGTGCATGTACTAATGATAATCTTGTTGAATGTGCTGGCGTCTGCCTGAAATTAGTGGTAAATGGATGAAGGGAAGCTGCTACCTGTGCATGTCTGTTGTTGGAGTTTTACTTAAATACAGCAACTTCATGTCTACCAGAATTATGCTGGCCATGATTCCACAATATTGTGTAATACGGTTCCTTTTCTTTATGTGTGTGTTTGAGTTTTGTGTCTTCATGGAAGATGGTTCTTCAGAATCTGTTAGTCTTAAGTAAGTCTTTCTAGGCTTAGAATAGCAAAACGCTTTGTAGTGTGACACATCTCTAAATAAAAAAAATGTTGTTTTGTGGTGGTTTTGTTTATTTCACTTCTGTTCCAGGGTAAAGTTTGATTTCAAAAGCATGAACTGAGTGCCTTGCTTCAATCTCTAGAACATGTGTGTGAATATTTGAGCATTGGAGTTTGTTATTTTGCTTAAACAGAAAAATGTAAGACTTGTTCTTAAATGCTTCCTTTGTTACTCCAAATAGAGGGTAATATAGAAATATTGTTGTGTTCCTGTTTTGTCTGAGGTTATAACTTGCACATTAAATGTAGGGAAAATGCCTCTGGAGATGATGGCATCTACAAGCACCCTTTGAACAAAGATCTTGTGCTCTCTCAGTACAGACTTAAATGAGAGGATGTGGGAGTGTAAGAAAGGCTTGAAAATTCTTCAGACTTCCTGTGCAGAAATAGGAGTCCAGTTGCCTTTAATGTCTTGGTAGTGAGAAGCGGATGTAAAAGCTGAGAGAGTCAGCAGACAACCTTCCGAGGGTGAGACTTTCTACTCAAGGTCTCTAACAGTCTCTAACATAAGCTTTGCAGTATTTTTATTTTTTTTTACAAATATTGGATCCTGAAAAGATCATTCAGACTGCTTAAGCTAAGAGCTTAAACTATTTACTCATCAGATAATGTTAGGTACTGTAAACATCACTAAGAGCAGGAACTAATGCCTGCCTCTCTGTGGACTAGATAACAGGCTTGTCTAAATCCAGCTGAACAGCAAATGGGGGGAAAAAGGATATACTGACCAACTACCTAGAGCAAGGGCTTCATAGCATCTTTCCTAGGCGGTCGTCCCCCTTCAGAATTTTTAAATTACTTATTGGCATAATGATGGGTAGTATAAGGGACACCTGACTCTACCCTCTAGTTAAGGAGTCTTGAATTGATTGGACCTGAAAGCTAGGCTTGTGCCTCCCTCTCAGCTGAAGCTGGGACACTTTATAAGTAAAAATATGAGGGATGCTGAAGCTGGGACATATTATGAATAGGGCCTTCAGGTGTGTATCCAGGAAAGAATAAGCACAATAGAGTCTGGTTAGAGGGAATTTTTATGAAGTGGGAAAGTCTCTTTTGTGTTTAGTCTTTGCTTAGGACAGATCTCTGTGCAAGGGAGATTTTCAACTGATCTTGCAGTTAGGATATGCAGCTTCTATCTTAAAATTGCAAGCCTTAACTTATTTAAGAGTTTATGTAGCTTGCTCATAACTTTAACAGTTAAAACTCTTAGAAAGAAGAACTGGTCCCCTGGTTCTGATCACATGAGAATCTTCTTTTATTGTGCCTCTGTAGACAGCAGAAGAAGCAGGACTGATCTGATGATCAGTCCATGTGTTAGTTCCTGGTTTCTAGAATGTAATTCAGTGCCTTGGTTGGGTGTTGTGTATCCAGGGAGAAAACATGCACTGAGATCTGAGGTCAAAAAATTCGTGGCATCTGTACTTGAGAATGAAGATATATTCCAGGTTGTGTTTTGTGCCTGTTTCTCTGTATGGCAAAAATGTTTTAAGACAAAAGAACTGCTCCTGGCATTTATTATAAGAATTATCAGACTTTCTGCAAGGACTCTGCACTTCTGACTAAGTTTCTATAATTTACATGATCTGAACTTAATTGTTGTCCTCCTTTGTATTTATCAAGAACATCCTGTCATTAGAAATAGGAAAAGATTAGTCCTGTCTCAGTCTGTCTGTACTTGCCCTTTTCACCCTGCTATGGAAACCTGCTCCATAACTAATCTGGAGAACATGTCATCTGTGTCCTGCCTCTTCATCTCTGAGTTGAGTCACTCTAAGGACTTGAGTCACTCTCAGAAGAGTAGTTCTGTTTGAAAAGGAAACTAGAGAAAATACTCACCATGTTATTTCAAGTCTAGCATCCAATATATTCTTCTCTGCTCACAGTTAAACTTTAAGCCTGTCTGATATAAGAGTATTCAAATGATTGGCATATTACTTCCACATTTATCTTTGAAACAGAGGAATATGCTTATTGTATGGCAAAAAATGGAGTAAGTATTCAGCAGTTTCAGTTTGTTTTTTTTTTTTAACACAAAATCTACTTTCTTCCTGTTGCCGCATTTGTAGTGAATATACTAAATGATGTACATATATCTGAATGAGATAGGTTCCTGAGCTCCAAGAAGCTGGGTGAATTAGGGCTTGAAGGTCATTAATTGCCTGGTGGGAGTCAGAACTTCTGCAGTGTGAGCAAAGTCTACTGGAATTGGAGCTTACACTACTTCTAATTGTAATTAATAAAATGAAAAGTGGTAAGTATAGTCATCTACTGAAATTCAGTCCTTCTGTAATACTTAAAATTATCTTGAAAACCTGTATTAAGGGAAGTTTTTAAACTGTGCCACAGTTCAGAGCTTGAAATACCAAGTCCAATGTTTGAAAGCTGCAATAAGGCACTGACAAGAGAAAGTGTTCACAATTGGAAATCCTTTTTATGACTTTGGAGTAATTATCAGAGGAAAGCTGGTCAGTGTTCTGTTTGGTAAATTACACTTCAGAGAATGCATTGTGGGCTGATAATACTTTAAACCTCTGCCAAATGTTTGCTGTGGGACAGGGGAAGGTTATGTGAGTCTTCCATCTGTCTTTGCAACTCTTAGCTAAATGGATGATCCTAATTTACTCACAAAAATTACCTTCTAGTGCATGAATAAATACTAGAGGTACATTTTTAACCATATTTAGTGGTTTCACAGCTCAGACCTGTAAGGACTAGCATGCTTAAGTGCTGTAACTCATGCTGTTCTGATGAATGAAAAAAAATTGAATACTTCGGTGTTGAAAATGGTCAGGGTGTCACTAGAGTGCTCGTGTTACATGGAAGCAGAGCTGCAGTCTTGTGGAGGCAAATACTTTTAACCTTGGAAAGTGTCTTAGCATCAGTGTTATTAACTGCATGCTGTACAGTTGAAGCTCAAACTATTGAGTTTTAGTGTAATTATTTGATCTTAAACACTTGGTTTCATTTCTGTCCTGAAAATAAAGGAATGACAACTTTCTCAGCTGTGCAGAAGTCAATAACAGGGAATTTTTTAATAGTTCTCAGACTACCAATTCCTCAAATCACAGGAGAATTTCCTCTTTCAACTGAAAATTAAAGTTTTGGCAAAATATGTTCTTAAGGGGGAAAAGTAGTCAGTATCATTTTAGCAGGATATAAAAAAGTTTTCTTGCTGTGGACCTATTTGTGAATTGTATTTTTATGTTTTCCTTTTACTGTAGGTTGTGTTACTCTCTGCCTCTTCTTTTGCATAGCTATTTACTATGAAGAGTAGCCTGCCAGAAGCTGTGCAGGGGTTATTTTGACTGCTCAATGTGTGTACTGTCTTATGTCTGACACTAGAATTGTTTATAAGCTACCACAAGCCTTCTGACATGTAGTTATCTTTATGGATCTTTATGGCTTTTTTTTTTCAGCCCATTTTGTGTAATCTGCATTTCAGATATGTCTTATGATGGGCTGTTATGTCTAGCAGTCTGTTGTGATCTCTGTTAGGGAGGATACATCACCTTGAATCCACATTACTGTCTCTCCTGTGCTCTCTGTGTGTTGGATTTAGCAAAATCAAGCACAGGCAAAGATGATGGGTGTAATGTGATTTTTAAATGTGGTTCATATCTATACAACAGTATATAGGCTAGGTGGAATTACTCCTAAATGGAATTCAGAAAAAGCTTTTGACTTGAAATAGCCTGCATGTTTGAAGTTGTGAAATCTACATTTGTCTGGTCTTTTGAAGATGCTCTGTAGGTTACCAAATAAAGAGGAAAAGAAATGGCATCTCAGGCCATCCTAGATGGTCGCTTTGTTGGTGTCCTTGGGATGCAGTTGTCTGACTGGAGCAAGGCAGAGAGCTGGAGTGTGGGCTGTTGGGTCAGCAGTTGAGGCTTTGGGCAGAATTTAAGGACAGACTGACCTCTGCATCTCAGCCCTGAATCATTCCTGTTACCTGCTTGTGAAGACATGTTGCCAGCTCTGACATGGGCCTTACCTTGGTTGTGTCAGTCTTGCTTTAATGGTTTAAAGACTGGAAAATGATTCAACTTGAGGCCCTCTGTAGACACTGCTGTGTCTGACAATAACTGCCTGTTTTGCCTCAGTACTTCAGCAAACTGTCGTGAATGGAGTAGCCTGAGTCCCTCAGTAAAACCAACTAAGCTCTGTGTTAGTGGCTTTACCCTTTGCTCCTGAGGACATAGCCATTAATAAATTTCTCAGTAGTTTTCTTCCTTGTAGCTCAAATGAGTGTGAAACTTGGAGGCTTGAGAAGCATGGCTGTGCCTCTGCCTGTTGAAACATGTGCACCAGGGAACAGCAAACACTGTGCAATTCACAGAAAGCTTTTTGCATCTTTATGGTTAATGGCTTTCTTCAGCATGAATTTTGTATGGAGAACAAGATTTAATCAGGTGCTGTACTAATTCCACCTTCCCCTTAAGTGACAAAACTAATGAAGTAAGGGATGGTCGCTTACATCAAGAGGTGAAGTCTCCCTAATTTAGCAGGAACGAGTAGATTTATTGTCTGCTTCCTTCTTTTGAATTCATCATCCTACAAAGCTATGCCAATACAGTGTGTGGAGGGCAGGCAAGGATATCTCCTGGGAATGAGCTTACTCTTTTGTTGTTCACCTGCTATTCTCATTAGCCTGTCAAAGAAACAGTGTTAATTTACTCCACAAAGGTCTATGGAAATAAAGAAAATTAGTTTGTGAACAAATCTAAGATGGCAGCTAACTGGGTTTTTCTCAGCTATGCTATTTATACCATAGGTTACAGTTTGGTGATCTGTTATTTAAAAAGAAAAAAAAAAATCTCTCCTAACAGGTTTTATGGACTGGACTAGATTAAACTAGATCATATATAAGGAACTGTTACCTTGAAAGCTGTAGACATCTTCCAGAAGGGCCATGTTTTCTGCAGCTTTTTCGGCGTGTGCTCTCACTTCAGCACCCTTGAACTTTCTGTGTGCAGTGCTGCCCAGTGCTCCTGTGCCTCCTTCCTCTCCATTTCTTCCAATCACACTAGACTTAATTCTTTGCCCTGTGCTGACAGATGATGTGCTTTCACTGTTTTTCTGATGTTTCCATCATCTCTTCCATCCTCTGTAACATATGGCAGTTCTGCCAGGTGGAATTCTCCCGTGCAGAATTGCTCCACAGCTATTGCTGCTGGCATTGCTTTCCTTTCTCACCTGAAGCCAGTCTGCAGAAATGGGTTGTCAGGGAGGAGGAACTACAGCCAGGAGTGGGAGCAATGGAGACTGGAGAGGGCAGAAGGGTCTCCAGTGGGCTTAGGTATTCCTTTCAGTAAACCAAAAGCCTGCTACTGATTTCAGTAGTTACTGAAATTAAGGAGATTTTACTATTCTAATTTGGCAATGTGATGCTGTGTGTCCTGACCGTGGAACAGTGGAAATATAACAATTTTTGTGTTTAATGAAATGATCAATCATGCTTGAAAAAAAATCCATTTTTGGTAGTGAATAAGAAGCTTTTCATACTTGCAGTGTAGCAAGGTAGAAGGAAGTGGTTTTGTTTGAGTTTATTGAAGGAACTTGTTGAGTTTCTTAAGTGGTCACTCAGACAGTAGCATCTTCAATCCTGTTAGGGACTGTAGGCAGAGATAGAACTACACTGCTCAGCTCTTGCCAAGCAGCATGAATGAAAGGATCTTATGGCTTCCATTCAGTTTATAATATAGTTGTTAACCTATACAGATGTCTGGCAAGAGGTCTGTGAATGAAAGGGACTGTATAGGGTGGCAGAACAACTGTTAAAACAAAGGCTATGCATTAACAGAGTGAATGTGTTTTGGGTGTTTTTTTAGATTTCCCCTTCTGCAGGAAAGAGAAATAGCACATCTTACAAGATTTGCGGAAAAAAAACACCAACACATTAACTTGACAGGCAGTTGCTTATCTTAGGTGCTGCCTTGCCACACATTGGCAAAAGTTATTGTTAGTTAATACTATTCTTTTTTTTTTGTTTTGCTTTTCAACTGTCTGTTGCAATTATTTGCTTTGGTGTAGCTGTGAATAGGATCCCTTGGTTTTATTTGGCCATTATATTTTTTCATAGTATCTCAGAGTCCTTGCCTTCTTTTCTCCTAGCTGTGCTCTTCAGGCTGCAAGTTTTTCTTTTGCAGAGAGGGCAGGAGGCAATGGGTGGCATCTTCTGGTAGTAGTTTTCACTGTGACTAAAATCATTCCTCAGCCTCAATACTTTAGAACTCTTCCTCTTCCCTCCACCCTTCCCAAGCTGGGACAAATCAGTAATGTTATGGTATTTGTGATAAAAAAATTAACTGCAAAGTAGCATATTTTTGGTAAATGCTTGTTAATCAGGATTACCTGATGTAAGAGGAACTGCTGATAGCTGATTAAATACAAATTAACGCTGAATATTTCATGCCTCTTCAGCCAGATTTGAAATGACATGACAGGGATTTTATATTTCTAAACCAAGTTTGTGCTAAAAAGAGATGTTTCAGAATATGCTTGACTTTGCTTTAAGAAGCAGAAAGAGAATTGGAGGATGAAATGTAAGATCACTCTGCAAAAGAAACTTTGAGATGTGAGATACTAAAAAGAAAGATTCTGGTTCCAGGAACACCTGAAGCAGGAGCAGCAGTGGTTTTACTGTGGAGACAGGTTAAGTGACAGCACTCAAGTATTTAAATTAGCTGAAATCCTTGAAAGAGAAGCAGTCTACAAAACCCTAAAGGGAAAAGACTTATGAACCTTTCACCACAACAGAAAGGTACCAGTTCTGAGCAGTTCATCACCCTGGTACTGTACTAAAAAGGATAGGCTGCTTGCTGTATAAATCTAAATGAGCTGAAGTACCCTCCAAGTGCTTGCAGTGGAATCTCAGTGCTGCATTTCTGTAAGAAATGTTGTCTGACCATACAAATACTGATTTTTCTAAACCAGAAACTTAGTTTTGAAGCTGAAAATCCTAGTAATCCTAGGGAAGTTCAGATAGGTAAGAACATTGATTGGTGGCATTTTTCTTT
This sequence comes from Muscicapa striata striata, assembly GCA_030060385.1. Lineage (NCBI taxonomy): Eukaryota > Metazoa > Chordata > Aves > Passeriformes > Muscicapidae > Muscicapa > Muscicapa striata. Next base: position 2,377,434 of record JAREIS010000046.1, read on the forward strand.
AACTGTTGAAAACTATAGCAATGAGGTATTTTTCCCTGTGTGCAATATATGTGACACTGTAAATAAAGCTTGAACCGAGACCTACTTTTTTCTGCTGCAATTATGTGTAACTTGGCTCCGTAATGCAGAGATGTAATGCTCTATTTTTTGTGCTGTAACTATATGTAACTTAGCTCAGTAATGCTGAGATGCAGTGCTCTATTTCTGATGCTTGTGATCATGGCTAGCTAATAGCCTTACTGACTCACAGAAGAGTTTGTAAGGATGCTTCTCTGTTTGCTTGTAATGTCACTTCCATAAAATCACCAAGTGTTTTTGAAATTGGCAAGTTTCATTTGCATTATGTAGGTTCCTTGGCACTGCAGGATTAACTTTGATTTACCCCGGCACTGGTTTATGTGATTGAAATACCATGTATTGTTTATGTTTAATGTGGTTCTTCTGTTTTTTTTCAGATTGTGAGGACGAGCTGCTGCATCACTAATCTGAAGAAGGGCTTTCTCTTTTAAGACTGCAAGAAGAGACTGCTAACTGGTAAACACTTGTCTGGGTTTCTTTGCTTGTAGAATATTTCTTTGTTTTCTATAATATTTTAGACCAAGGAATACAAAGTATTTGATCTGTTGAAAGCAAGTAGTTGATGCAATATTTTTTCTTTCTAACTGTCTGTAGCTCACCAGACAAAAGACTCAGTAGCAGTGGATAATATGTGGGTATTTAAATTGAAATACAAATTGATTAAATTCCTGCTCTGTCAATAGGAAAAATAAGACTGGTTTTTTTCTTTTTTTCCTGTAATAGCATGTTAGACATAGTCTGTTTGGCTTTTTAGCTGAGACAAATACAATGTGTCTGTACTGTGTCCTATATAAATACTATTTGAAGTGTGATAGTGCAAGCAATGAAACTTCAAATATAATGCTGCAGAGTCTGGAGAGAGAAAAAAGGAAGCCTTAACAGAAGTCCAGATGCTTTGGAAGATGCCATTAATGTGCTTGTAATTATTCAATGGATATTTCTTGAGGCCTAATTTTCACTCAGAATAATGTATGATAATAAAACTGAGGATATCTTGTGATTCCCAGACACACTAAGTCATGTGCAGGCTGCTTTTAGGTACAGAACAATAATAGGATCATCAGTGAAGAGCCATGACCGCCTAATAGCAGTTTGCCAGTCTGTAAGTTAAGGTCACAGCAATCACAAGGAAACCTGAGAATTTAGAACATTCAAATGACTTGACATGAGTAAATAATATGCACGTTGATAGTGGGTACCAGAGTTACACCTCTCTTCTCAAATTCTTAATATTGCAGATGAAGTAGCAGTTTTCCTCTGTAATTATACTTTACTATGCACCTTCTGTAAAGCTTGGATCTTACCTTTCTGTTTACTGCTGCCACTTGAGCTGCAGGGCTCATAAACTTGTGTCAAAAGAGGTTCTTAGCCCAAATGGGGTGATGTGGCTGGGTTCAAGGATGAAGACAGAAAGAAGCACATCCTAGCCAATAAGAAAACATTAAGCTTTCATGACTTAAGCGTTTACAGATGCTTTATTAGTCTTCACTTGCCAGTTAATTTGCCTAAATTTTATAAGCAGTCAGGGATAACTTTTTAAAGTTCTTTTGTTTAGCTGTTGCAGAGAATATTAGAAGGCTTGGTTTGGTTACTCTGCCAAACCCAGATTAATGATAGGAAAGTTTTTAAAGCTTATAGTAGTCAGCAATGTGCATCTGTCAGAATGACATAGTAAAAACAAACTTTGACTTTTTTAGTCTTTTTTTGTTTTGTTTTTAATATAAAGATGACTTGCACAGTATAGCTATTTCTGGTTTTTTTGCCTGTAAAATTGCAGTTCCTGAAGCTAAAATACATATGAGACTCATTCCTAAATACTGGGTTTAGAAATGTATGACCATTTGCAGGAGAAAAAACCTCTGGTATATAGTGTTCTACCATTTGAGGTACCAAAACACTATACATACATAACTTACGTATTGCCAGCATAAGTTTTGAACCACATTATAATTATATGATAGTGACTTTTAGGATAATACTTTGGATTATTCTGATTGTATATGATGTGAATAAATAATGTGCATCTTTCACTAAATTTGGGTGCATAGCATGCCCTTTACAGTAGACTGAAAAGCTCATTAGTCTAGAATTGAAGTCTTCTGTCTTTTTCCCTGCTTTGGCTTCCTTTTCCAGCCCGTCGTCCCTCCATCTCTCTCAGAGAGAGAAATTTAACAGGATGGCCATGCTGAGCGAAACTGGGTAGTTCTGTGAAGTAGTTCTTTGTCTGCAGCTGTGGTAAAGTATTTGTCTTAATTCAGTGTTTCCTTTAGGATCAGTAAGTCATTTTTAGCTTGGGGTGGTGCTGCACAAACTTGGTTTCACTGTTTGCAGCAGTAACTTTGATTTGGGAAGATAGAAGCTGAGAGGCTGCTGAGCTCTACTGCATTTTAGACTGACCCAGGTTCTGAGCTCAGGCCTCCAGCTCTGGGACTGTGCTGAAAAGAAAACGTGACACAGGGATGCTGCATTCCTTGGGGCAGTGTGTCTGTGTCTGGGTCTTGCATGACTGGTGCCACAATAAAAATTTTAACCCAGCTGGTCCTTGGTGTGGTGCAGACTAGCCCAAATAGTTGTAGAAGATGTGCGTGCTCATTTTATCCAGGTGGTGTTTCTTTTGCTTATGATGTTTCAACTGTCCATTATCACAGACACTGAAGGATGAGTAACATTTCAGTGTTTACCCTATTTTTCTTGTATTAGCTGTTCTTTTTCATTGCACTAACTTAACTTGTATGGAATTATTTTTCCAGAGGATCAGTTGTTCAGAAAAAATCTTGATAATTGTTTTCTGATTTCACATATTATCTCTGATAATTATTCACTCTCATTTTAGTGTTATCTCTTACATGCAGCTTGAACTTGTCTGCATGCTTGAAGATTTAACAATCTTTCTGTGCAACTTAGAATTGTTCCCTTGTAATGATGATAGGGAGATGTTTTGAGCAAACTGTTTTTGATTAACATGGTTTGAAGTCTCTGTTCCAGTATTGATATTGCAGTGTGGGTGGATTAACAGGTTTTGCATTTATGCTAATTTTGATAAATATGAAAAGACCTTCAGTATTATGTTTACAAAGTGGAAGCAAATGCATACCTGCCATTTTTTAATGAATTTTGTGAACTCTTTGTTGTGGCTTGTATAGCTTTTATGAAAGTAATATTTGCCTGGCTGACACATCTTTAAATGTTTTGCTTCTTCTTGTGAAGAATCTTTAAAACTTCTTCAGTAACAATGGGAGTCTTTTTCGTGCAAATCCCTTAATATGTGTTAAATTAAAAAAGAGCAGGAAAATTTGTTGTCCATACCTGTGTGCCTGACAAAGGTTTGAAGTGAAGGATCTCATGCAGAAGAGATAGTATATTTGAGTAAGGCCCTATTCCATGTGTTTACAGAATTCTGCTTGGTTTTGACTGGTGGGGAAGTTTATATAAAGTCAAACATGCTGCAAGATATATAAAGCTAGGCTCTGTTTTGTTTTGCTCAGTTCTAAATGTTTCCCCTTTTAAGCAAGGAAAGAGGTTTTATAAATGTGTAGTTTTTAATGGCTGCTTTCAGAAGGGTTTGTTTGTTTGTTTGAGGAAACCTATGTGACCAACATAGAAAGTGGTGACATTACAAATGCTTCTGAAAGCTTTCAGTGCAAAGCCCACCAGATACCAACAGCAGGGTAATATGGGAACATCAGGGGTAAAAGAAGTATCTGCCACAGTGATGTTTCAGTCTATACTGTAAATACGTGAAGAAAAATTGTCCTTCGGACAACTGAAGCCACCTGTACTTCCCATTTGTGCCACAAGTTAAAAACAATCTATTTTGGTATTGTTGCTCTAAATATAGTGTTGTAGGTTTGTCTGTAAATTCAGCAGAGCCTCTTGAATTGATGTCTCATCCATGTGAAAGTGGGTTTGTGTAAATGGCTCTTAGTACATGGAGGTTAAGTACTTGTATTTTAATACTCAAGATGATGTAGTAGAAATTCTGATCATGATGCTGATATTTTACCAGCATGCATTTATTTTGCATTAATGGTGCTGTCCAAGGCAAAAAAGAGGAATAGCTGACTTGTTTTAGGCTGAACTGAGCTGTCTTGTATTTATTTGTTCAATTTTAACTTGGGGATTGTTTAATGTGCTTCACTGCAACAGCACAGGAATAGATTGGGGTGTTAGAAGCTTTTATGCAGTGCTGTGTTTTTTAAAGTTTTATAATGTGTATTATCAATGTAAATAAATGTGTCTATGCTGAGGAAGCATCATGTAGTATCTTTTTGCTCACAGTAGATATAAAATAAGTTAAACCTTGAACAAAGATCATAGTAATCTGTAAATGATCAGTGACAAGTTTTTTTCACTGTAATCAAGTGGAATTGAGTGTTGAGCCAAAATATCCTTCCTTTACATGTAGTACTCCTACTGCAACAGTTAATAGAGCAGTTTAAAAATAAGTGAGTTTTGAATTTGGTTTAAAGGCTTATTTAGTAAACTATGCTCTTTTTGTTTATGAAGGTAAAGCTGCTATTTTTCTTTACCTGTAAATAGTTGCTCTGGACAACGTGAACTGTTTAATTCTGTTTGTCCAATGAGCCTTCAAATCAAAGGCATTAATTTAAGGGTTGTTTTGACTTTTTGAAAAAGTCACTTTTAAACAAGGCAGCAAAATATGTAAACTTTTCTCATCAGAAGGACATTTGACCTGAAAAGCTGTACTTGTTGAGACAGGTGACTGGATGTTCATATTAAGTTTTATGTGGCCTCTTCCATTAGGTTAATGTCAGACATTGCTTATTTCACTTCCTGACTTAGAGAGGAACTCTTAAATACTTGTTAAAGGATAATTCTAGGTTTTGTGGAGGGAGGGTTGTTGTTTTTGGGTTTTTTTTTTAACTTTGAATGCACTTGAACTATAGACATACAGTACTTTCATTCTTGTTAGTGTTCAGCTTACTACTCATCTACATAACTGCAGTTTTATTATTTAGAATCATAGAATGTCTCAAATTGGAAAGAACCCACACAGATCATCAAGTTCAGCTCTCTGCTCCTTACAGGACTCCCTATGACTAAATTATATGACTTAAGAGCATTCTCTAGATGCTCCTTGAACTGTGTCAGGCTTGATGCCATGACCACTTCCCTGGGGAGCCTGTTCCAGTGACCAGACACCCTCTCAGTGAAGAAACTTTCCTTCGTGTTTCATCTGAACTTCCTTTGATGCAGACTGCCTCCTTTTAGGTGATCATGGAATGAATGTGACAAATTATTGAAAAGAAATAGTGTGCAGCTGTTGAGACTCAATGCCATTAAATTGCAATACAAGGATTAAGACCTTTTTGTATAGCTCCTGTATTTTTGGTTTATTTTCCTCTGTTGGAAAAAGCTGTTGAATACGCACAACAGTCCCTAGGAGCTGAACCTGGACATTCCCATGTTATCTCTCTCATGTTTGTTACCCTACATTTTGTAATTTTTGTACATTTTTCCATCTCACATGCTACCCAATAAACATTTAAGATCACAGGTTCAAACAGCATGGTTAGAGTCTTCCTTTCTGGACAGCTAATGATTGATACAATTGCTTTTAGTATTCTAATCACACATGTTTTTACTAGAATAATTTCAAAACTGTATTACTGCACTGTATAGCTGATTGGAAAAGCTTCGTCATACCCTGCCCTTTTCTGTTTTTTAATTGTAGCTGCAATAATTATTGCAAATTTTTGTGTAGGTGGAGCTCACAGAGCTCCTAGACAAGCTGGAGGCACTCTCAGGAATCTCAGTACTCTGTGACAGTTCCTCTGGTGGGAGCAGAGCTCCTCTGTCCTCCTCCACAGAAATTGCTGCTTGTCCCAGGGCTCTCATGGAGTTGACTTTGGAAAGTCCTGTAACTCATCCACACTCCTTTTGTGGATGAGTTACAACTGGAAGGAGCTGCCTCTGCTGAGATCTGCATAGTGGGGCAGCGCTGGGGACCGGGGGGGAAGGAGTTGAGGTGAAGTGCTTGACTGTCACCTGGAAACTGCTCAGCCCTGGACCTGTGGCAGAGCTTACTGCTGCTGGTGTCCATTGGAAGGGTTTTTCAGGCTTTTAAAAATCTAAACTGTATTCTTAGCAATCTGAAATAAACACATCCATTGTCTGTGAGCAGCAGAAATGCTCTATGGGATACTTCCATAGCTGTAGCATAATTAGCTTAGGTCTAAGTTCATCTTAGAGTTCTACCTGTCAGGGAGCTAACTAGGGCTTCAGCTCTCAGTTTTTGATACTGTTAATGAACAGTTGATGGTTAGAACTCACTAAAACCAGTGAAAAGGTCTTTTAGATGATAAGTGGCTGTAACTCTTCTGTGGCTGTTTTTTTAAATTTGTTTTTGTTTTGTTTTGTTTTTTTGTGGTAGAAGTTCCTTGCTGTTCATATGACCTAGTTACAGTGCTGAGGAAAGTGTTGGGTTTTTTTTCACCTTGAGAGTAGAAATCTAGATTATAAGGAATAAGGACTCCTCTGTTCAAGCTTTAGGGAATAGGGCTGTGGGTCTTGGCACTGCTCAGAGCTGCTCCTGCACCACTAATAATGTGAATGGGAAAGCCCTGCTGACCTTTCCTTGTCTTACTGTTTGTACTATGCAAGTGGATGAGCACTGCAGCAAACTTCCTGGGACAGGGCATGGTTTCATTTCTGTTTTGACCATATTGAGCCAGAACTCTCTGGTTAAGCTCTGTCATATTCCTAATAAATTATATCATCTGTATATCTTAGATAAATAAGCTGTTGAATCACTAGGGTGGTATTCAGGAACACTTCACAACTGGGTGTTAACAGCATAACAGCAAAGGAAGCATCTACTGTGGAAAACAGCAATGCCAGGTAGTCATGGGCAAGTTAAACATACAATGGAGAGGAAATGTCAATATCATTTAAAGGTGTAGGAATGATATCCCATATCTTTTCTTACCCTAGGAATATTTCAGTAATTTCTTTGAGGAGTGAAAGCCTGAATTCTAGAGGGTTCATAAAAATTCTGCTCTGTTTTATATCCACTGTTAAATCACTTCAGGATGTGGATTTATGAAAGTTCAAAAAATACAGGAGATAACAGGAGATAATGTTACCAAAAGTAGAAAGTTCAGTTGTTTGAGTAATTGACTATTAGACACAGGAATTACTTTAATAATTCTTGCAGACCTTTTTTATTTTCTTTCCCTCTCTCCCCACCCCCACCCCCCCCAATAAAACCAGAAGCTGTGTTGCTTGGACTGAAGTACCACAGCTCTGCCTCCTTACTTCCCTACCAAAAAAAGCAATCAACCACAAACAAAAACCTAACTCTAAATTAAACAACTAAAGAAATCCCATCTCTGTTTTACTAAAATTCCTTGTTTGTCTTCTGGTTACCCAACATTTATTTTTCTTAACTTGTTTCTAAAAGTGAAAAAGTTTATTTGGAAATATTTAAATTAACTTTCCGATTTGATTAAAAAATTGCTTTTACTTTATGTTCAACTTGCAGGGTTATTTTTCTGTGTAGAGCTTTGAGAAGCAAAAATGAAGATTATGATAGTTTATTTTACTTTTTCCACTGAGCCAAAGTAATAGTTTGTTGTGGAACACATATGTGTAAGTGGATGAAATAGAATAAATAAATTTTCATTCTGAATACTAGTTTTGTGTGAATATCCTCTTCTGCCATACATGCTTTTACTTTTCCCTTTTTTTCTTAAGTTGTTGAAAGGGGTTTATGTATAAAAACTTGTGTCCCTCCTTTTGGTCTATAATGCAGTATCTAAACTTTTCTGAAAGCTTTCAAGGAATCTTTTAGATTGGAACAAACGTGCAAGATCAGGTCCAACCATTACCCACCACTGCCAGATCCACAACAATTTAACATGGTACATTAACTACAAAAGGTAAAAAAAGGGGGGGAAAAAAACCACCTTGAGATCAAGATGGCATGAAGTGAAGCTACTATGCAACAGTAACAGTTTAGAGATAATGTATCCTGTGAAAGTGTAATAATAAGGGAACTTGAAGAATTGTAGTGAAGCACTAGACTCTCTGATACATTCACAGTCCATTTCTCTCATTAAATTATAAATTTAAAATATGGTTTTGAATGTAGCTAGTAATGTTAGGTACTGTGGCAGCATTGAGAAACTGCACAGGATAGGGAAAGATTTAATATAACACATGGACTTCTAAGATGCAATTTTGCCTCACCAAGATAAATGAAAATGGAGAAAAAGATTTGAGCTGGAGCGTTACGGTCAGAAGTCAAAAAAGTGGTTTTATAGCAAGTAACCAGTACATTTTTCTTTATGAAGAACTGAGGTCACTTTGCAGTAGTGGTAGCCTGTTTTGCTAATCTTAGTCTTGTATACAATTGCCATACAGATACAGAAGAATCTTTGTCTAGAATCACTGATGTTAAACACCAGAGTTCACATCCATTTAGTATTGAACCATGGGTTCATCTACAGATGCCCTGAAACTCCCTTTGAAACATGATCTTAGCAATGAATTATTTTTTGTCGGTTAGACATCTGTTATTGTTACTAAAGTAAAATTCAAATTTTATTACTAAACATTTCTTAGTTTTCTCTTTTTATTACCCACAAGATGTGGAATGTATTTGACTTACGGTTCTCTTTTGGATTGGGTTTGGTTTTTTGTTTTAGTGTGTGCTTCTAAGGGTAACACGTTTTTTAGAGCTGTCTCTGCAAACTTTATTTCAAGTCTGAAGCTGAACCAAGACAGAGCAGGAGCATCTAAAAATTGCCAGGGCAGGTAGTCTTTGAGCTAGTTCCTGTTATCTTCCATGTCCAAGGGCTGTTAAGATTAATGAGCTAAGACCATCTGTGCCATGGTCCACAGCTGGTTCACATGGATTTCAAGTTGGTGATGCTTATCTAGAGTAGTCCTAGTGCAAGCTTGAACTGCAGACTAGGAATTTCAACATTTGCTCTGTCAAAGTAGCAGTCTATTGTGTTTTGAAAGCAAATTTAGTCTGGGTGCCAAGTATTTCACAGAGAGTACATGAATCCCATGCAAACTTTTGCTAGTAAGTGTTGTAAGCTTTGTCAAGTTAATACTTTCTGAAGTTCCCTGATGAGCTGAGATGCCAGTTGAATACAGAGAAAGTAATTTAGATTCGTGGTGCAAAGCTGTTGTTAATTATTTTTTACCACTCAGTGTTTTCAGTTTTTAATAGGCAGAAGAACCTGAGTGTTGGAAAGTCTGAAAAAATCACCATTCTTGTAGCAAATCATGACTGACAGTCACTGACAAGTCTATGCCTGAGTATAGAGGTTTCTTAATTAGTTCAGCCAGAGTTGGGCAGATTACAGTGGTTTCATACTGGAAGTTAATGGTTAGCTGTTCTCATGTGAAATCTGTTTTCACGTATTGCTGAGTTAAGCAGCATCAGTTCCATATGAGGTGGATGCCCAAAGCACAAGGCTTGCTCGGTGGTTAGCCAGTTTTCATTGGTTTTTTTCCTCCAGTCTCGTTATTCACAATGATGCCAAGTTTACTTAACTGCATCTTTTTTATCTGGGTACCATTTGACTTGTCTGCTACAGGCTTTTCCTCTGAACTGAATGATGCTTGATTTTTTTGTTTCTGTTATGCCACAGTTTAGATTCACTGTCCCTCTCTGATGGCTCTAGACAGTTTTCCTTTCTGGTTCTTCAACTGTTGTGACAATTCTTTGAATTTCTGTTGTAGTTGGCCTGAGATACTGGCATATGCTTTGGCATATTTCTGCTGTGGTGAAGTTAGGCTGCAATGAGGGAAGGGGTTGTGTATCTAAATGAGATCCCTGGGATGGGATGCATTAATCTTTCTTCTGTTTGGCGCCATGAGCTGTAACCCATTGAGTAAAGTTAATTTTCCTGCCCAGAACTTTTTTTCTCTGGTATGTAACATTAAACATTTTACTACCTCAAAATCACAAGGAATTGAAAAATGCTGGGTCTGAATTATTCAAATTTCACTACCTATTAATTTGCATAATTTGCATGTCTCATCTTGTGCCCTTTTGTGGTATTTCTATAGTAATCCACAGATCTAAACCTTGAGGATAAGTCAGAAGGAAGCTCAGAGGTTTTGCAGTTCCTCTATCCTAGCATGAAAACCCAAGTAGTGCACTTTGAACCTGAAAGAGTTGTTCATTCAGAAACTCTTTTGTCTGAATTAAGGTGTACCCAAAGTGCAAAAATGAATTCTGTAAAGAATCCATTACACCAATCAGTTCACATCTATTTTAACACATCTTTGCTGATGTTAGTCCCTGACTAGAGATCAGCAAGTCAATATCTTATCCATTTAGGCAGTGCTTTATTATAATGCTCACTACTAACCTCTAAATTTAAAATACCGTGATGTAAAGTCACACTATGTAAAAAATCAAATCCCTGTCAGCTTGCCAATATAAACCAAGTAACAGCATCAGCGGTGCTCAGTGTGAGCTGTTTTGCACAAAGGCTTGTTCATAGGTATTGAAAGATAGAAAACCAGTTAATGGATTCCTGTGCTAACATCTCTCTGCCTGTTATTGATGATAGTCCAGCTGACCTATAATGCTCAGCTTTCCTGGATGTTTCCCTTTGCCTAATGGCTTTGCTTTTCTCCTCCTGCCTTCATTACCACAAGAGTCCTACGAGGCTTTGTTAATTATTAACTTCCACTCATTCATTGAAGCCTTCAGGACAAGCCACCTGAGCATCAGCACGTTGTTCTTGCAGGTGGTAAGTGCTTGTGTCTCTATGCATTGTGTCCAGAAAGATGGAAAGAGCTGATCAATGCTCTTTTTTTTTATCCCTTTTTTTTTTAACCTAATAATTCTATCTGTTGGAAATATGGCTATTTCTGTAATAATGAACTAGTACCATTAGAGGACACTTTTTTTTTTAAAGTCCCTAGACTAGCTGCTAGTTTTTTTTTCCTTTATTTCTATAGTCTGCTCATTCTAATGAATGTAAGCTTCTTGCTTTTGTTTATAGCTCAGTCCTATCTGACTTTTCATTCACTCTTTTTCAGGAAATTAGCTTCTTACAGTAGTGTTGGGTCACGCATTGGTTTCAGTTTCTCTTTGCAGTGTCAGTTGTGTTCAGCCCTGACATGCAGGGGACCAGCCATTTCCAGGTTTTATTTTTGATGTGCTGTCTCAGAGCACAAATTGAGCAATCTCAAACATGACTTGAGAAGGGGAAGAAACCCAACCATATTTAAAATATGCCTAATGAGATTGGGTGAGCAGCAGCTCCTACAAAGACAGTGCTGTTAACCATGTTTTTGTCCTGAAGTATTGACTGTTGCTTATTTCTGAGAAAGGGGAAGCTGAAGTCAATGGGCAAAGGCAAAAGCAGCTGCTACCCAAACTTAAGCCTAGTCAAGGGGAAAACTTCTTTGAGGGAGTTGCATACACTGCAATGGAGAGTTAAATTTCTACAGTTGTAACTGTGTCTGGTCATCTTTGTGCTTATGTTCAGTTCTCTGGGCTGTGAAGAGTCATTCTCACTATAGTCTCCACTCTACTTCTTGCCTGTGCTGCTGTGTATCTTCAGAGCCTTCCCTAGTTAATGTTACACTATTATTTCCTGTGAAGCTTTGAGTTACTGTAATACTCCATATCTTCTCCTTTAAACTGTACTATTAGCATGATTATTTTACCATGTTAGGATGGTGGTAATGATGTGAATAGCACACTGAGGCTGTCCAAGAACACTAGTTTTCTTCGTTAAGCAAATGGTTTTCAGTGGTTACTTGAAAATGCCTTCTCTGGAGGTCAGCATGCAAGCCTTGAATTTTTTCAAGTGCACATTTGTGTGGTTGGATTAGAATCTTGTGTGATTTTCTTGTTAATACAATGTGAAATGCAAGTGGGACAGTTTGCCACTGGTATTTTGTTGCATCTTTGACTCTTCTGATATTAAATTTATTCTGGAATATGTGTGTTTATGAATTATCTAATATGGCAGCCTTTTTCCCTGGAAGCACATTCATCACCAAATAATGGCATTCCTTATTTATTTGTTTGCCTAGAGATAAAACACAGTTCTGAATTATGTTTTCTTAGCATATTTTTTAGAAGTCACAGTGGCATATGGATCCAGGACTATGTTTATGAAGTAGATACACAAGAAGAGTATGTCTGGAACATATGTCTGTGTTTGCTTTTCCAAGGTCACACTGCATTGCATTTAAGACTTTTGGTATAAAAGAATTAATTTCCATAATCTCTTTTTTGTTTTAAAACAGACTGGAGGCCAAGAACAGAGTGCAGCACTGGCTGTAGGTAAGAGTTGAAACTTAACCTGCTTGAAAACTGCTGACAAATAAGCAAAACTGTTGTATGTTAAAGGACAGAAAACGGGACTCTTTTGTTATTAGTAATTTTCGCTCCAAGAACTTGTTTTCCCCCTTTTCCTTCGACAACTCTTGAAATGTGTGGTGTTTTCTGAGAGTCCTGATCCCTGACTGAATTTATTCCTGCCTGTTTAAAGATGCTAAACCAGGCTGCAAGGGTTTGGTTTTTGCTTGCACAGGGCCTCACCACACAGCCTGGCGAGGCTGATTTTGAAAACTCTTCAGCAGAGTGATGTGAAGTCCCATTACTTCAAAGAAGGCATTTCCATTATGCACAGAATCAAAGTGGTTTGGCCACTTGTGTGAACTTATCCTAGAATACTGTGAAGCTTCTTGAACTATTTGAATGAGGAGATAATGTTTTGGTGGTTTTTCTCTCTGTCTCTTTAGTAAAGCTACTGTGTAGCTGAACCAGATCCCTTATGCCAGAAACCAGTGCTCTGAACCAGCTTCTGAGACTCAAAAGGTAGCACATGCTTATGTGAAGGTGTTAGTTTTATAACCTACTACATAGAGTGTCTGTGTAATGCTTCATGTTTATTGTGCTTTGCCAGCACAGCTATTAATCTTCTGTCACATTGGAAAGGTAATGGTACCAAACGTAAAGTAGGATTTATTTTTCTTCCGTTTTTGATTAATCATCAAAAAGCCTTTGAATTCTGGGGAGCTGGTTAAATGGAGTTGTGTTGTGGGTTAATCCAGGCTAGATGCCAGGCACCACCAAAGCCACTCTATCACTCCCTTTTCAGTTGGAGAAGGGAGACAAAATACAACAAAAGGCTCATGGATTGAGATGGGTTGGGGGAGATTATTCACCGGTTACTGTGGGCAAAACAGACTCATCTTAGGAAGAATAATTGAATTTATTACCATTTGAATCAGAGCTCCTTCCCCCCACCCCTCCTCCCTTACTAGGCTTAACTTTATCCCCAGTTCTTTACCTCACCCCTCCCTGCTCAGTTAGGGGAGATGGGGAATGGGGGTTCATCACAGGTTGTTTCTGCTGCTGCTTCCTCCTCAGGGAGAGGAGCCCTTCCCTGCTCCAGTGTGGGATGTCTCTCCTACAGGACACAGTCCTCCAAAAACTTTTCCAATGTGAGTCTTTCCCAAGGATTACAGTTCTTCACAAACTGCTCGAGTGTTGGTCCCTTCCATGGGATACAGTTCTGCAGGAACAGGCTGCTCCAGTGTGAGTTCCCCCACAGGGCCACAGGTCCTGCTAGGAGCCTGCTACACCATGGGCTTCCCACAGGGTCACAGCCTCCTTTGGGCATCCACCTGCTCAGTGCAGGGTCCTCCACAGGCTGCAGGTGGACCTGTGGACCCCTGTGGGCTGCAGGCACAGCTGCCTCAACAGGGACTGCACCACAGGCTGCAGGGGAATCTCTGCTGCAGTGTCAGGACCACCCCCTCCCTCCTCTTCCTCACTGGCCCAGGTTGTCTGCACTGTATTCTTGGTGTCTCTCATATATTTCCACTTTTCTCTTCTCTGTCCACGATTAATTCTGTGCCATAACTCTTTTCTTCTTAAATACATTATCCCAGAGGTACTGTCACCACCAGTGATGGGCTGGGCTTTGGCCAGTGGTGTGCCCATCCTGGAGCTGTCTGGCATTGGCTCTGTCAGACATGAGGGAAGCTTCTGGCAGCTTCCCACAGAAGTCCCCAACAGAGCTCCCCTGCCACCACAACCTTGCCACACAAACCCAATACAATTTATCATCAGTTTTGTCAACAAGAGTAGAAAATATTTTCTAGTGCTGTGTCCAAAACTATTTGATTCCTCCAATTAGAATTAGGAATATATGGCATATAGATGTGTTACTAAAGTAATTTTCTTTATTTTAGTGCATAATTAATGTTTTAAAATATTTTGTAGAATTGCAGGTTTTGATGAACTGTCACGTTTTTGTCAGTTTTAGGACAGTTTATGATATTGCTGGTTCAGGTCCACAGTCCTTCTTGCTTACTGGCTTTTGTCTCTGGGTTAAGGAATGAGTCCAGGAACTGGGCAAGCAAACAGCAGTATTTTCTAAATCTTTAATAAACTAATGGAAAAACATCTAGTGCTAGCAGCAGTATTAGCTTTTTTTTTTTCTTTAATAGCTTTTACTTGCAAAGTCCTTGAGAGTGTTGTTAAAGCTGCAGTTGGAACTAGTGCAGACTTTAACAGCATTGTGTGCATTTGCAAATTATACACTATAAAAGTCACTAAAGTCACTCACTATAGAGTGACTCAGACCATGTGTCCATCTAGGCAAGTCCAAGGCTCCAGGATCACCATCTTCCCTCTGCACGTGTGCACTTGGTTTTGCACATCCTTTTACACCTTCCACTTATTCCTCTACTAGAGAAGTGCTGCTTCTGCTCAGGAAGGTGAGAGTCATCCAGAAAAACTAGGAAAACTCAGGGTGCATTGGTGGGAGTGATACTGCCTGTGGGAAGAAGAATGCTGTTCAGCAAACGACTACAGCACAAGGCAAATAACTTCTATTTTCTTTGTAGAGACTGAGCCAACAGTGTTTCAGGTATTGAAGGGAGGATGTTTGTAAGTCAAGGTGGTGTGGTGTCCACTTCAACAGAACCTGGGGTGTCAGACTCCTGATGCTTACAACTTCTCCAGCTATGCCAAGACAAAGTTAGCTGTCAGATGCTTGACAGGATAATAAATCATCAGGGAATCACCAGTGTTCAGAGTTAGGAGGGACTGATGCACCCTACTCAAGCAACATGTAAAGGACTGGAGACTATGGAAAAGTTTGGTTAAGTTTTAAAAAAATGGGACAAACTGAACTAGACATTGCTGTTGAATAAGGTTAAAACTTAAAAAAAAAAGCTTAATATTCAGTAAAACCTGAACCTTTGTGTGACCAGGTGCTTAAAGAATAGTAGGAACAGGGATAACCATGTATTATGGTTCTTCTAGTATGTATTTTCAGATGGAATATTTTTCAGAGCCAGATGTGATTATTAAATGCGTTCAGTATTCCTAATGTCTTTCCATTCTGTCTGTGTACCTGGTTTTCCCCAGGAACTGCTGCAAACTTCTTGTGAGAGGAGATGGGATGGACCTGTAGAGTTCACAGATGGACCACTGCAGAAAATCATAACTCTGCATGATATTTTGTGTATTTGTTATTGATCTTAGTGGATTTCAAGTTGTATAATATCACTGAAGAGTAGCAAATGTTTCTCCAGATTTCCAACAGGTGGATGAGAATGAATTGTCTTATAATATCTTAGCCTTACTGGGTACCTTTTGTTTGATTTAAAGTTTAAAATAAAATTTGAGATGATGGGAGAAATGGAAAATGGGATTAAAAGTTACCATATTTGCACAGCTTGAGAAATGTGGACCAGTGGGGTCAGGTGGGCCTTTTTTTGTTTAGCTGGGATTTTAACACTTGCTTTCCAACAAGTGAAACTATCCAGGTTCAGTAAAAGTAGTTGGTGGTCTATCTTTTGAGGAGATCTGAAGAAGTAGCTGGATGTAACCAAAATGGCTGTAGATCCTTGTTCTTGCAAGGAGTCACTTTTGAAACTTCAAATGAATAAAAAACCACGTAGAGACGAATTTTATCCATCTGCCCTAATGCCTGTCTGTTTGTTACTGTTTCTGAAAACAGATGGGATGGGAAGGAGCATCATCCTGCTACTCATCCTCTGTTGAACCATCATCATCTTGATGTGCTTCATTAGCCTTCTGTATCCTGCAAACATACTGTGTCTGTGTCTCAGAAAAAGGAAAGTCCAAAAGAATAATCAGAAAGCTGTCCTTCAATGTGGAAACCTGCCCTTCCAGCTCTATGATTTGGAAGGTCATAGGCCTTCATTTCCTCCTTGATATTTCAGAGCTGCTCTGTCACTGAACTGAATTCTCAGGTGGACACTCAGTGTCAGGTTCTTACACAAGATTTGTGGTTCAGCACTGTGACATTCCAGTAGGACTCTCTTGAGGTGGAATATATTGATGGTTATTTATATCCATCAGTTTGATGAGATAATTTGTCATGACATCATTAATGCAGAATTGCAAGCCAAGGCACTGAAGGGATGCAACATTTTTGGGAGTGAACTTAGAGAAAACAATTTACCTGAGTGCTGCAGAGGGATGTGGGTGCTTGTACTCCTTGTCCTGGTGCATTAGGTGGCAGCACTGCCAAGGCTGTGGGATCCTCAGTGCAGCTTCACCCAGCTGAGATACTGACACGTGTGGCAGTCTGATAGATGGGACCTCAGCTCCTCTGAAAGAAAACCATTTCCAAGTCAAACTAGGCTGGAAGAGGAGTGCTGTTTCATGTATTAAATACCAACTAAAAAATGGCACAACAGCTGGACTAGTTAGGAAGTTAGAAATTGAAAACATACTACTTTTTAAACATTTAGCTAAAATTTGCAGGTTTAGCTTTGGGGTTTTTGGGCTTTTTAAAAAAATATTTTTAGTTGGGGTTTTGCTATTTTTCTTTATACAGAAGTGATTGGCAGGAGAAGGACTTAGCATACAAATTATTGTTGGGTTTGTTTTGGTTTTTTTTGGAGATGAGAGCTTGAGGGTTCTTAAATTACAGGCTGACATCCTGGAAATAGGAAACTTTCTTAGTAATGTGGTAGTATAGCACAGTCCTAAAGGCATGCCATCTTTTGTAGGGTGAGCAGCTTTTCTCTAAAAGAATAAAGAAAGTGTAGATGTGCCGCAGCTCGTACTAAATAGCTTTTTTATATCTTTAGTACCTGACAGAAACGTAACCAGTTTACTCCAGGATAAGGCCGGTGCTGGAGGCAGGGTTTGGGCAGGAGGACACGGCTGGTCCAGCTCTGGGGTCCGAGGGATGCTGCTCCAGCGCCCTGTCTCTGGAATATCCCGGTGGGGCAGCGGCCTCTGTTGGGGAATGGCAGCGCTGCAGGAGGCTCTGCGCAGCCCCAGCGCTGAGGACAAAGCTGAGGGTAAATTGCTAAATTGCCTTCCAGTGCTAATGTCCCTGAGCTGAAAAAGATGGCTTTTTTTCCCCATGCCTGCACTGTAATGGAATTAAAAAGAGCATTTTGCAGAATTAAGTTAAAGCACGTTGGGCTTATGTCCTTTTGAAAAAGGAAAGTGTAATTAATTATTTTTTAACCCCACATTCGCACTTGGAAAAATCATGCAGTTACTTGTTGAAGGGTAAATCAGAGTAGATTTTTGGAGCACAGTCTCTGCCCTATTCAATACGAGTTCTGTTTTAAAAACAAGCGTAATTCTTCCAGACAAACTGGGTTTATTCCAGACTTGTGTGAGCATGCTTAGTTATTTTATTGCAGCCCCTGTCAAATAGGTTATTCAGTGTCAGCTGTGCCACTAAAATGTTCCCAAATTAACAAGGCCCTAAGACTACTTCCAAAGAAACTGTGTATTCTTCAGTGCCTTTCTCTTGATTTCGTCTAAGAGAAAAAATGGACTGAATAAACACTCCTCTGACCATACTTTACAATTCTGGTTTTGAGGAATGTGAGTCTATTCACTAGTCTGTTTTCCTTGGCAGACCTCCATCCTCCTGATACGACAAGTTTTGAATTCAGTTTTGTTCTAAAGGAGACTTTATTGATGATGTGTGATCTCAAAAAAAAAAAAAAAAAAAAAAAAGCAGAGAAAACGAAGCCTCAACCCAAAACAACTTCAGCTAAAACAGGTTATTGTATCAAAGTCAGTTTAGCTAAATGAATTGACATCAGAGGCAGCTTCAAACAGCTTTTCAATAGTCTGAATACTTACTTTCCTGTACAAAAACATTTTCTATCTGGCTGTATAATTTGTTTTTCCACTTTTCAGATAAGATGCTAATGATTGAAGCCCCAATAATTCAGTGATACAGGCTGTTTTAGGGGGTTTGGAGGGGGACTTTTGGCCTGCATATATTTTACTCTTCTTGTGGTTGGTTTGCAGTCCCTGGTTTGTGGCCACTGGGTGTCAGCAGTGCAGAGCCGTGTGCAGGTCTGGGCGTGGGTTTGGACTGGGAACTCTGTCCCAAAAGTGTCTGTAAAAACTGCTGAGGTCTTAATGCTTGCTTGAAAAACATGTCCATCAATGAAGTAAAACTGTGTGTTTTGTGCAGAACTGGGGGTGGCTCTGGCACTTCACTCGTGTTTGATTCAGCACATTTACACAGGTAACACAATTTAAACTGTTACCTTTAATATTAATGGTGTTACTAGAACTGCAATTGAATCCTGAAAATGAAACCAGCTTATCCAAAATATAACTTGTTTCAAGCTAATGGCACCAAGCTGCTTCTTCCTAAATCTAAAGATGATAATGAGTGATAGCTACTATTTTTTTTTTATATTGACTCTAATTATTTATTTTCTGGTATGTATATTGCTTTGGGATTTTATATGATGGCAGATTTTTATTGCTTTAAAACACCACTAATATCAATAGATGAAATTAGAATGTGTCAGAAGGCATCTCTGCTGCTCTAGCACTATTCAGAAGAGAAACAAATATGCATTAGTCTAGGAAAAACACGTTTGTATCTGGGGAGAATGTTGCAGCCATCAAAAAGAGTGATTCCTGCAGTGCATGTTACCAGGCTGTTTCCATCTCTGCAGCAGTCTCTAGCATTCCAGGCTGAGGGCAGAAATGTTCTCACTGGTTGTGAGGCTTTGCTGCTTCATTGGCAGAGGAAGGCACACGGGATCCCATAGGCTGCCAGGCTGTGATGCCATGTGTTGCTAAGGGCTGCCCTGGATTCAGCTGATGTGGGCAGACACCTATCGCTGCCTCAGTGCTTTTTTTTGTTTTTTTTTTTTTTTTTTTCCCTTCTCCCTGTTCATGGCTAGATACTGTTCAATAAGCCTTGAAACAGGCTGATAGGATTATTCATCTAGAAAAACAGTGTAGGGAGACATTCAGTAAGTGTTTTGTTTATGTAGTAGCATTGTAAGTGTTATAACATTCCACTTTAATGCTAGAATTTTAATGTTATGCTTTTTTTTTTACTTACTATTTTGCCAAAATATCTCTGAATTGGTGGTTTATGGCACACTTACATGACCAAATGAAAATGTAAAACTCGAATCCTAGGAACAAAATATTTGTTGTTTCTTTAGATGTGTTTTCCATATTGTGCTGTACTTAAGTACATATGAGATTTTCAGGGAGTATAATTTTCATACTGCAGATTTTAGTTTTGGGAATAGTCTATGCATATCTAAGAGGTAAGCTGATGTTTTCTTGAAGCAGATTTTCTTCAGGGATCCCAAATTTTTTTTAAAATCTATTTATTTAACTTTTTTTTTAAACTAGTTTGTAAGCATATTATTCTTGCAATAGAATAAAAAACAGTAGAAAATATCATTTATGAACATCTTTGTAGTGTTTTGCCTGTAATGAAGGTTCTCCAGCTGCTCACTAGTTGCAAGCAATATCTCTGTTAATGCAGTTTTTCTTCCAGGTGTGAGAGGGGAAATTTCTTCGGTGCTCAGATGAGTTTACTTGCATTGCGTATTCCTGTTACATTTCCCCTGGGCTTAGCCCGGGGGTGTGGGGGGCACTGAAATGTGTTGGGATGTTTTCCACAGGAAGGGCATGCGTGCAAGACTTGTTTTGAAAATATGCCTTTGCTTTCCGCTTGTCTGATCATGACTCCACTCGCAGCATCATACAACCCCATAAGGCTGTAATGGGCCAAATCATCCTAATCCAATGTGGCATTCCGTATGTCTTCCTCTGCAAGTAGGTCAAGTTTAAGCCATGTTCCTGGCTTGTGCTCCGGTTTCCCATAACCTGCTCCACGTGGCTCAGCTATTGTGCTGGAGTGCAGAGCATGCCAGCAGGGATTCTGGGCAGCCACACAGGGACAGTCAGTTTTTGGACAGAAGCTAGTATTTTTGTTCTGCTCTGATCTCGTGATGTTGCATTTGTGGCAGAAGAAAACTTCAGTGGTTGAAATGTGTGCTTTTACTGAGTCTTAGGCTGTGAGTTTACCTAATGAGTTGCCTCCGGACACTGCACTATAAAATTTTAAATATAGTAATGCCTTGGGAGAGAAATTGTTTTGCAGGTTTTGAAGTGTACTGTATTCTGAATGAGAATACCAAATGAAATTGGATAGAGGGTGATGCTCTGAAGCTGTGGAAAATTCTTCAGTCTGGACATGTGAACATTTTAATGTTAGTGATTGCAATATGCAGAATTCTTCTTGATCAGGATTACAGCTTCAGTGTGCATTTTTTTCCATTTGTGCTGGAAGAGTTGTGGGTGAAAAGGTGGATTAGCACCCCCAGAGGTCACCTCCAATCAGTGCTCTGAATCAGCTATTCGACTCCAAAACAAACCCCAGCTACAGGACATCAAAATGAACAGCAGGGCTGATGGTTTTGGTTTTCATACAAACTTAAGTCTTTCTTGAGTTGGAACTGATTGATGTGGCAACGTGCTCAAGAAGGGTGCAGTAAGTGCTGGGAGATGTTCTTGGTTAGGCCATGGAAGCTCGGTGTCAGGGCTACCTAACTGGAACCACATCTGACTTTCTAAACCACTAATTTTACTTAGTTCAGATTAAGTTGTGGACTTGCAAGGAAATTGTGAGAGAGCTTAGTAAATTAATACTGGCTGGGCATGCCACTATGTAGTTAATTACGAAAGTAATTCACAGAACTACCAAAATGCTGGTGGTGCTTTTACAGGACATCAAAAAGCAGAAGAGGTCACTGAAGCAAAGTGTCAATACCTGGATTTGTAGACTGCTTTTCATGCTATGTGTAAATTGGCATTATCTTTAGTGTTAGGGCCAGTAGCGGTCTTTCTTTCATGTGTTTTGGGCCCAGAAAAATGGCAAATGATGGGCCATCTTGAACAAGAATCTCTAGTAAATCTTTTTCTTATCTGTCAGGGGCCTGATGCATCTCTGAGCTAGTTTGCTTTACTCTAGATTGGTCCAGGTATTCTGCTGACACAGCACCTTCTCTGAAAGGTCAGATTTCATTTTCCCTTATATAGTGTTCCCTCTGAGTGCAACAGATCAGCTCTGCCTGCTGCTCAGCTATACCTTCTGGAGGGAAATAATGTACAAAAGTGAAGGACTGTCTAACCTTAGCTGTGGCATATTGACCTGCAGCTGCTTCCACGAATCTGGGAAGTCCCACAGATGGCACCATGGTCCTGTTTCTAAAAGGTCATTTCAGAGCTTGAGAAGGGAGTGCTTAGCTTTGCCAGAAGAGTAGATTCTGACCTTTTGGCTCTTGCATTCATTACCTGGGATGTTAAGCTGAGAGAAAGCATCCTCCAAAAAAGTGCTAGAGAAATTACATCTCAATATCTATCTAAATTGAGTTCTCAAGCTCTACATAGCCTGAAGTCTTTTTGGATTGCAGCTGGGAGAAATGGTTGTTTTCACAGTTCTTAAAAACACATCAGGTCTTCCAGTTTTAAGGAACGCTTGAGATCCTTGAGTAAATGTTACAGTGCATCTTGAATCAAGTTTCAGAAATACTGGGTTTGTCCACTTTCAGCTAGATTTACATGTACTCCATAAAGCCTGAATATATAGTGACTGTTTTGCTGCTAAGAAAGCAAATGTGATTGAACATGTGTTGTAAAACTCTGATGTGACTAAAATTTATCAAGGTTTTTTCAGTACAATGAACATGTGAAGGGAGAGGTTTGTTGGGAACTTCAAATGTGTTCGAGTGTTCAAGCAGCTTTGTGTTCATGTAAATTGAAATACATTCCTATAGCACATCTTGTCATCTTGCTGCTGTCATAGTTGAATGAATCCATTATCATCAATTTCTCTCCTTTGCTCAGAGAGGCTCTTCACTGAGCTCTTACCTTTAGATCAATTGCATCTTCTGCTTGAACATCCCATTGACTGTTTCATTGTACTGCCAAAATTTTTATTGTGCTTCTCTATTTGTTAAACTTAAATCCTGGAAAAGAAACCATATATTCTTCCTGGAAAACTTTGCAGAGGAATGAAGGTATTTGTATTGCAAAACCAAATCCCCAGCTCCCTACTCATATTAGGAGGTGGTAGGTGCTCAGTGAAACAATCTGTTCTGCAGTGCCTATGTGCTCTCCTGTGAACTTAGCTTCAAAATATTTCAACTCTATAAGCATGCCCCTACTCTGACCTTCACAAGTAATATTATCCAATATTTAAGCCATGTGCATGAGCCTGTAAACGCTTAGGAGACTGGTTAATATCAAAACAAAGGCAAAACCTACACAGAGGCATTTTTTTGAGATACGGAAAATATTTTGTTGGAGGAAGGGATGGTGCAGCTGAAGCACAGCAGGTACAGGAGTTCTCTTTAGGCCATTAGTACTATTCACTGCCACGTGTTTGCTGCTTGTTTGTTAATGTTGGAATTGAGATATGTGATATGCTGTTCTGAGGTTGAGGTTTGGTTTTTAAATCTGAATCTGTAAACTGGATCACCATTATGCAGCTTCTACTTCTGGTTTTTTATTGGCCTGTTGAAAATATTTGTTTATGGATGCCTCTGTCTGTTCCCCAACATGAAGAACATTCATAATCTGGAAAACTCTGCAATAAAGTGGCTTATTCAATCCTGTGTTAAAAAACACACTTTATATATACGGAAAAGTAATTTCTCTGCTTTCTGCTGTTGCATGTTTACACAGCACTGGTGCACGTGTAGTTTTAAAATAGTTTGCTATGCTATGGGATAGAAGATCCTGGGAAAGCTGCCTCTGAAGAACCATGTTTTAGTGGATTAGTTTTCAAGAAGAGTCTCTCAGCTGGACACTGTAATTTAAAAATTCCTTGAATTAATAGATGCCTCTCACAGGCTGAGAAGTCTGATCTGAATTTCCAGGAAATAAGTTCGAATTATTGTGAAGCAGGTCTTGCATTTCCTTGAGTTTCAGGGAGAAGGTTGAACGTGTGAAAAAGCCAGCATACACCTCCTGATGAAGCTCTGTGTGCAGAGTCCCTGTGGTCACCTGGGTTACATTCAGAATCACAGTGCCAAAAGTCAGGATTCTTAGCAGTCATTTGGTCATTCTGTAGAAGTTGTTGGAGCAAAGACGTGTTATTTTCAGCAACTTGGGATTAATTGCCCCTTCCTTCTCAAGCTTTGTCTGATTGCTGCATCTGGCAGATCCCAAAAAATAAATCATATGCTGTTCTTAATCCAACCAAGAAATCTGTCAGCATAGGTTCTGAAAATTTGTTTTGCCAGACAATTTGTTTAGAGTTCATGTTGTTTCAATTTCCTTGACTCCTAATAAAGTAATGATTCTTTATCATTAAAGATGTGTCATGCTATCTCCCTCCAGGTAAATATGATTATTCAGTAAAAATAAAAATCAGGAAAAAATAGGGCATATACTTGTTGGTTGGTATCATTAGACTAATTTGAAAATTGATTTTTTTAACATCTTGTACTTGAATCCAAATGTCAGGTTGTTGATGGTTGTTCTTAAATAATTTGAGATAAGATTTTTGGGTGTGTCTTGCTTGTCTTGCAGCAGCACTCTAGTGCGGTCTTGGCATTTCAGAGCAATGGTTAGTAGGTATATTTTCAGCCTCTGTAAAACATGGGAAAGTTCATGAAAAGGCTGCTTTGTTATGAAATGCAGTTTTCATACTCATACTGCAGATATTGATTTCTGAAACTTGTGGTAACATTTGACACTGTTTTGATAATTCGTCTGGTCTCAAGTAATCTAACAACTATTTAATTTTTTTTCCACTTTTCAGTTTTTTTAGCTGGGATATGACAGCAAACATAAGAAGAACTGTTGAAACTTGGTTTTTCTCCTGGTTTTGGAAAAGTCTAGTTTTTGTTTTGCTTGTAATTGTGATTTATTGGGAAAACTGTTCATTGGCCACTGATGACTACTACTGAGAGGCTTTCCAAAATCTGTTTTGGATTACAGAGAGGTAGTAAAAAAGTGCTATGATGACACCAGTACCATTTGGGGTTCCTTTTGTCCTAAACAATAATGGGTTTGTTTGGTATTGAGTGCTGTAGTTATGCAAAACAATTGCTCAGTCATCATAGGTCAAATGTTCTTTATATGTATTAAACAAAGATGAAAAAGAGCCAGTAATTCACATCTTTATTTTCATTGAAGATTATAACTTTTCCAGTTTTTCAACAATCCCTGCTCTCTAAGAAGAAGGGGCATGGAAATGCACTGTACTGTGCAGGAGTTCTGCTCCCCACCAGAAACTGATGAATCCTGAGTGCAAAACACAGTGGGAGCCCTGCTGCAGTGAGACCCAGGCGTGTACTTAAAATAGGAGATGGTTATTGGAACTAAATTATTTTGCCATTTTTATTTTTAGGTTGGCTGGCATGGGTAATCTCATTAAGGTGCTAACCAGGGACATAGACCACAATGCAGCACATTTTTTCTTGGATTTTGAAAGTAAGTCTCTCAGCCCTTCACAGCTGGTGCATTTCAAATGGTAACAGTAGGGTTGCTTATACCTGCTGCAGTGAAGGCCAGGGGACTCAATTGAAAAGTTGGAATTTGAAAGACTTGCATGTGTTTTTTCTGTTCCTTTTTTTTTTCCCCTTTTTTCCCCCTCTCCAGTAGTAGCCAAGCCACCATCATGCTGCTGTGTAAATTTTCTTTCCATGTGCTTAGTCATTTTGGGTCTCTGTGGTCAGTGATGTCCATCCATCTGCCTGCAAATCAAGTAATCATGAAATGAGAAATTCTGTCAGTATGCCATAGTAATCTGTGCTGAGCAGCTGTTCACTGTAATCCTCTCGTACACAAGAGTGAGTGCTAAATCATTCCTGATCCTGCTTTGGTCATTCATCATGCAGTTGATGTGTAGTTTTTTACATCCAAAAGTCTAAAGTGAAGCTGTCTGAGTTTCACAAATGTTTTAGGCACCTTGTGTAAAAGATTTGTGGCATATCTCTGTTAGCATTTTCTGCACACTGAAATGATGTATCATGATGTGGTTTTCTACAATGGCCTTCTGACACAATTACCAGGGCTGACAAAATTAAAGCTCTTTCCTTCTGTTGTCTCATCAGGTTAAAATCTAGCATGGCTAATGCTTTCAAATCTGGTACTTGGCCCTCAAGGCAGTACTCCTGCTCAGGACACTGGTGCTAGGGTGTACTGGGACAGAACAGTCCCTGGCAAAGCCTTTGGTTGGATTCTGCCCCTTTCCCAAAGGGGCAGCTGTGAGGTTGGTGACACAGTCACTTCTTACAGGAATCCTGCACTGCTGGGGTCACCAGCTGTGCATCCTCGAGGTGGGGATGTCCCTTCACCCAGCCTGAAGGACGGGTTCGTACCTGATGGAACTCTCTGGTCTTTTCCCACTGCTTCAATCAACTACATTTGGGGTGTTCTTTCTTATAAAAGAAAATTTTCTTTTCTCTCATTCTTGTCTTGGCAGGTACCTTAACATGGGGAACCTTCTAAAAGTTTTGACATGCACAGACCTTGAGCAGGGGCCAAATTTTTTCCTTGATTTTGAAAGTGAGAAGATGATTTTATATATCTATTACTCTTTGCCTGCAGTAGACTGCATTTGTCTTGTACTAAATGTATGTTTTCATTTTGCCATCCTTCTAACTCCTTTGCATGCCTGAGCTATGAATAATTGTTCAGTGGACTTTGGTAGAAAGCCATAACCTGTTCTAAAATATCCTCAGGTCCTAAAATGTAAAATCTTTATTTTAGGAAAGGCTTTCAAATTGCATTTGACTGTTGAAACCTGATTTGGTTCTTGTTTTTTTAACCAAAATTCTGCCTACTTTTAATCAAAATGTTAAGAATAATTGTAATTATTTGAAGACTTACTGAAGTTGCAACTGACTTACTCAAATTTGTGAGTTTCGTCGCATGCTCCTTAAAGGAAGGACTAGAAATGAAACCTGATTCTCATCATTTCCAATGTGACTTAATAATGCTGCATACACAGGCTGGCTCACAACAGCTATTCATAGCTCCTGCATCTTCATGTTAAAGGTTGTATGTGAACCTTACTGGATCTGGCACTGAAATTTAACCTCATGCCTTCTTAAAATGGGGTCTCAATGTGTATAGAGATGAAATTGATTTTGAAAAGAGGAGACATGTAGCTTCTCTGATCAATGTCAGGTGTTCTGGAAGGTTCACATATGTCAGTATTTCTGCTTTTAGTTTTTGTTGCCTGATACAGTATAGCCTAAGAATGGCAGGTAAGTGTTGCTGGCTTCTGCTGTGCATGTTTAATTACTTTCTTTTGGGATGTGCTGTTTCTTTAGCCAGCTGTACATCAGCAAGCGTAACCTAAGATTTATGTTCGAGTTAATTTTGACCATGTAATAGAATACAATGGGATAGTGGGATAAAAAACCTGATGAATTATTATGATATGGATAATTTGAGGTGCATTATGTCTTTTTTCCCCTGAATTGTTTTTCAGTTGTTTGATGAAACAGTAGCAGTTTTTTATATTAGTTATAATACGGAAACAAATGCTTGAAGAAATAGGATTTTCCTTCAATGACATTTAAAGTTACAACTTCTCTGAATCCTTACCCTCTAGTGTTGATTTTTATCACTTGTCTCCTTGAATATATTGTTATTGGAAGATGCTAGCCATGCAAAGTATTCAGAAAGGGAAGATTATCAAGGCCTGCGTTCAAAAACCAGAAAGCAAAATTTGTCTAAGACCAGTTCTCACATATTGTCATAGTAGGTAGAATTTAGTGAAGTGGGAGAACTCATGTGTGAGTCCATTGAAGTCGTGAAGCTCCAACTTAATCTGCAAATATTGAAAATTTAATTGGAGTAAATGAAATGCATGTTAGCTGGATAGAAGAGGTGTAGTTCTGAAATAAATTTCAATAAAAGTTGCTCATTTTTTTTTCTTTTTAAGTACAGATTCTTTAGCTATCAGTTTTGTTTTAAAATGCATGTTTTGAGCATGAACAGGATTTGGCATGAGAGTAAGCAGGTTGCTGACATGAAATGCTTTCATATGCAGTCAAATTAGGTGACTTATATTATGGCTGAATTGTTAGACTGTTCTTTGTTCATTTTGGATCCTGTTCTGCATTTGTTTCTGCTGCTATACTGTGTGTCCATGCTTCTTTCTCCTCTGTTTCAGATAGCTTGCCTTGACAGAATCTTGGCTTTGACACAGCCAAGATCTTTCTTCAAGACTTGGCACTTAATCTTGTGATACTTAATGTTGTGGTTTTGTGTGGAAGGACAAGTAAGCTCTGTATTAAAAACAAATTTGCCAGTTCTGTGTTACGCCTGGCCCAATAATAGGCAGTTTGAAGTCTTTTGTTCTTAAATCCATGTATGTGAGCAGGCTCCAATGTTTCTTACATAGTACCATTAGGAACTAAAACCTAATGATCATGAGGCTTTGTAGTGCTTGCAACTTCAAATTTTAGACTTCTAACCCTTATTTTTCCCCTAGATGTTTATGTTGGTGCTGTATTCCAGTGATTGGTGTGGCTGACTATCAGAGTCCATGTAAAAAATACGATGGTGAGCTGTAGGCTTTTCCTTGCCTCCACACTGGTGGAGCTTATGCTTTCTTTGGCCACTCACCATACCTATTTGAAATAAATAGATGTCTTGAGTGTTCTTTTAGAGTCTGTGCAGTGCTATTAGAACATGAGCAAAGTGCACAGGTAAATATTGTTTACATAAAACAGCCACCTAAAATGTGGGAAGCTTACAGCTCAACTTTTACATTGGTGTCATTTCTGTCACAGTTGCAAATCCTTTCCAAATTTAGTGATTTGAATAGTAGCTAAAATACAGTGTACTTTGAGATGGTGGTATCAAGCTAGCGCTGACAGTATCCTGCATTATCTCCAGAGGACTTGGCCAGGTTTCAGGGGAGCCACAGAGGCAGCATTCTCCATAGTAATGCCAACAGAGATGAATAAATTATTTCATCTCCAGCAGTCTGGCCTTTCTTTCCCCTTGTTTGTGAGTTTTGTCCCAGACAGTTTCAGATGACTTGATGTGTTCTTCCCTGGGAAAAATCTCAGCTTAAATAGTTTGCTGTGCAGTGTAAACTTTTAACCCCAAATTTCTGTCCCTACTGGCTCTGTAGGCTAGCCAAATATTATTTTAATAGTCACTGAATGTGTGTGTTCCCCGCATGCAATATGTTGTCTCACTTTTGTAGTTTTTAGTTCACAAAACAGCGTTTGTGTATTGTTTCCAGTCTCCTCCTCTGTCTCTAATACATTACTGTGTGAGCATTCTGAACTCTTAAGTGTATATTGCATCTAGTGAAGTAACATTCTGATTAAACACAAATTAATTTAAAGATGAACTCCCATTTACATGCAGAACCTCAGTCTTCCCTTTTCTTATTATTGGATTAAAAATAGTAAAGTTGCCCTGAATAACCAGGGCACAATATCAAACCTCAGAACAACTGGGTGAGCTGTGCTGTGCTTACTGGGTTTGTTCTTTCTATGGAAAGCATTGCTGATAAAGGCACAGCCTTGTTGTAACCTTGTAGCAGGAACTTAAATGGTCAGAGGAGAAGGGAAATCCATGAAGTTGTGTCTCCTTCATCCTTCTGTTTGGATGCCTGGCACTGCTGGCTGCTTTTTCTTAGCTGCCAAGAGTAACTCCAGAAGTGCAGCTCCCTTTCCTGCTCTGTGCACTCCTCCTTGGGGAAAAGGAGTTGCACAATTAGTGATTCTCAGGTGAAGGTCCTGGAGCTTGAGCCCTCAGGTACATACTGAGGGGTGCTATTTCCATTATATGGGAATGCTGCCTTCATCTATTCAAGGTGATAACAGTGCTTAGGAAGAGGGACCACTCCCTCATTCTTCCCTGTGATGGGCTTTCAGAGTACAATGCCCTGACCAGCACTTGGAAGCAAATAAACCAATTTTGCTCTGGGTCAGCTAGCATTAGGCCTTGAAGATTTTTTATATCATGCCTTTTCATCCTATTCTAACAACATCTTAAATGTTTTGTAAAGGGATTACAAAATAATATAAATTTCATTTTTAAATTTGACCTCTCTTTTAGAGATGGCATGTAGCTTTGATCAGGGCTAGGTTTTATTCTAGCCCTAAAGTGCTACTTGAACCCAGATAGCTAAGAGGAGTTCAGGTAGCCCTTTTGGCTACATGCCAGCGAGGAACAAAGACTGAGACCTGTAGCTGAATTGTTCCAAAGACAGTTTATTCTTCGAAGGGGATTCTAACTACAAAGTCCGTTAATTTCAGGTAGGGAGAGATATTTATACTTTTCAGGAGGATTGAGAAAATAACCAATAAGAAGCTACTAGTTAAACACCATATCCAATTATATTTCACTTAACACTCTAACAAGAAACCAATCACTATGCTAACTTAAACACCAATAAAAATCTTAAGTGATAAGGGGTCTTCGAGGCGGGAATTATCTCATCTGAGAGGAATTTTCTTTGTCTCTCAGGGGAGAGAATCCCAAGGATATTTTCCTGGGGATTTTGTATCATCCACAATGGCAGAGGAAATTAGTGGGACAAATCTGGTTTATAGATGTCTTTTATTGAAGAGGACTAAAAATAAAACCATAGGACCAAAAATAAAATACATACCAAAAGAAATAACTCAGTACTTACTTGGTTTTCAAATAGATTGATATTTAGAAGTTTGTAATAATGAAAACAAACAAGCACATAAAGAACTTTTAACACCCCAACAACTTAAGTATCAACCATTGGTTTAAGTTTCCTGGAACATTTTAAGGAAATGAAATACAGTAGTTGGCTGTATGCATCCTACACTAAGAGAAGTGATGATGGTGTTGATTTGCCTAGCCAGCTGTCCAGTGAAGACCACTAAATTTGTATCTGGAAGATGATTTTCATTTCTAAACATGGAGGGTCACAGTGCTGCAGCTGTTTGCTTATTGGTGGGTTTTGCAATGAGGAGCAGGAGTTCTTTTGAGCCCTTCTGCTCTGCCCTTCCCAATCTTGAAAAATGAACTCTCCTTACTACACAGGGTAAAGAAAAAAACACATGAAAAATTAAATAGGCAGGAGATGTTCTCAGCATGAGACAATCCAAGTGACAAGTCTTGATTGCATTATTTAACAACACAATCTGGAATGCTACAGAGCTTCACGTCTTAGTCTGTATTTCACTATAACATTTCGTGTTCGTGCATGAACTGCTGCCAGTCAACTGGTGCTTCCCTGTCTGCTCTTTTCCCTCATTTTTTGTCTTCATTTCTTCCAGCAGTCTTCAGCAGCTTTCAAAATTATGTGACCTTTGTGATGGTCTGAAAAGCACTGGCCACTTTTACTCAATGCCTAATCAATGTGGTGCTCTTTTATCTATTTATTTTCAAAGGAGTGACCAGGTTCTTTTTAACCTGTGCTAATTCTTGATGTTTCTCAAAATACCAGTTAAACTGTTGCAAGGTCTATATATAGGCATATTTGCTAACAATGCCCACTCTTTATGCATTAAACTATAAAGACAAGAGTTATTTGCAAAAATTACAGCAAAATCCAGACAGGCAATGTATGTGAAATGTATTTTCTCCTAATACAAACTTTGTTTTCTCTTGTGTTTTTCTAGTGTGTAACACTAGGATACTGTGGGAGTTTTATTTCAAATGTAAAGATGTACCTAACTTCCATGGGAAGTTGTACATATGGATCATGGAAAAAGCACTTCTGAAAAGACATTTTCCAGACTCTTCAAACTGCACAAAGTCATGAGGATATATTGTCCTTAGACAGCTTTTGTCTGTCCCTATAAAAAAGAATCTATTGTTAATACCCTGATTTTTTGCATTGGAAATAATGGACTAAAATACAATGATATTTATTCCATAACATATTTTGCCCATGTTAACAGAGAAGTGGGTTTTTTACAAGAACTTTAGTGACTAACTTCTTTTTTTTTTTTTTAAAACAAGTCTAAAAGAAACTAACCTTATAGCTTCCATCAGCATTTTAAAAGAAAAAAATGTTGGTTCAGGTAAACCATGTCTGAGATACTTAGTTTTTAAAGGTTAAAAACTTTAGTTGATTCTTCTCGAAGCATACTTCTTACAGAATCACGTTTCTTTAAAGATGTATGTTTAGATTTTGAAATTATGACCCAATGTACTTCTGGGAAGCCCTTAGCTAATTAGGAAAAAAACAGGAAACAGCTTATACCTTTAAAGACAGGGTACAAAAAAAAACCAACGCTACACAAGCTCACACTAGGTCTTTCTATTCTCACCTCTGATTTTGCAATGAGTGCAGTAAAGAATATGTTTTGAGAATTAAATATATTTTAAAAGATATGGCTCCTTACCCAAGCAGTTAAAGATGAGGCTGACAAGATGGAAAACAATCTGATGCAGTGTTTCTAGATAACAGTAGACATGGACACCTCCTGTGCTATCTGCAGTGAGTGTGTCTGTTGAGTGCTTACCTAAGTTTCTTCCAGTGAGCCTCTACTGCACCCCAAGGTGAGATATGATTGTCATAAAGACAACTCATCAGGATTTCTTCTCCTAACTGTGTTTTAAATAAGTCAAGAAGATAGAATCCAGTGAATTTTTGGGATGGTAAATGAAGAGGCTACTAAAATGGATACAATTATTCAATTATATTGTACATTTGAAGTTCCTTATACATTGTAGTAGCTCTTCAGAGAATGAAAATTCTTGATGAGTTGCTGCATGAAGAATTTGTCCTATAGGTGATGGTGTGCCTATTGAATTCCGTGTTGTTAAAAATAAATATATATACATTTAATATGTTCTGCTGTTTAGATGCCCAACCTACAGAATCTGAAAAGGAAATTTATAATCAGGTGAATGTAGTGTTAAAGGATGCAGAAGGAATACTGGAAGACTTGCAGTCATATAGAGGAGCTGGCCATGAAATACGAGAGGTGAGCTAGAGCGTTACAACTGTGCACAACCTGTGGTTGTTCATTGTCTGATCCTAACCAAATACTGCTGGGGTTTAACTTTGCTTGCAGGAGCTGTTTTGGCAGAGCATGTTGTCTATTAAAATCACTGTCTTGAATTTCTGCTCTGGAATGTTTCTTTTTAACAGCAAAACAGATGTTGCTTGTTTCAATCATATTAATCCACATATGTAATAGCAAATTATGCTTCTCAGAGTTTTTGGGGTATTATTCCTATTGATTTTTCTTTGTATTCCCACATAAACTCTCCTTGAGTTAATAGTGAATTTGGAAAGAACGTGGTGTGACTTCAATGCAATTCTGAGTAGTGTTGACATCCTCTTGTATGGTAACTGGAGAAGCCTGATTCAGTAATCCTAATACAAAAGGCATCTCTTTTTCAACCCCTTTTAATTGGCTTTTATTTACTAAAGTAGATATTTGGAACAGAAGCAAAGTTCCTGTACAGAATGTCATTCCATTTTTTTTTTTTGTTGTTTAATAAAGGGTGGAATAAATATTCTCTGAATCCCCTTTCTTTCTTCCTCACATGCGGCAATGGGGGCTGCTTTGCTCATGAAGGAAGGAGTTACTCACTGTAACATACCCTTAAGAAATAGTGTTAGAGAGGAGGAGTCTTATTCACCCCATAGCAATTTGAGATACTCAAAACCATTCAGCTTTGAGAGTTTTTGTCTCCGTGGAATTGATAAGGGAGGTTTAAGAAGGATAACTGTGTCACACAAAGCCCTTAGGAGGGGGAGATACTTGGTCTTCAAGGAAGGAGCGTGTTCAGGGGCAGGCTGTAGGGTCAGGCAGGAATGTATGTCTGCAGATGCCATGGAGAATGGAGAGGTAGTCCTCTGAGAGGAGGTAGACATGGCAGGAAGGAAACTTTCTAGGACCAGAGAGGAGTGTGCTGGAAGCCACAGCCCATGGTTGACTGAAACACTTATTGAAATCAGTGAAAATACTGCACCAGAGTTATGAGCATTTTTATTTCTGTTTTATTAGTATATTTTCAGTTGCTAACTGGAAAGGTTGAATTTAAGGTATTATATGTCTGGAAGTTAACTGTAAAGACAAATTCTATAAATCTGTCCCTCAAAGCTGTGGTATATGCTATGTCCTGTTGGTGCTTTATGTTGTTGATTATGCTTAAATGTTCCTACTGTAATAGTTAGCCTGAATTTCACAGCAATTTTTTTCTTTGCAAATTTGGTAATTGGTGATAGATACCAACATTAAGATGCAGTTTTGATCACTAAATTTTTTTGGAGTAAGCACAGTAAAGTTGTTAATTTAAGTTAACTAGGTCTGGATATGTAAATTTTCTTATCTGAGTAACTTGATTTTTAACCATTTCTTTATACTCTCTCCAAGTTATTTTCCTGTTCAGGATGCTTACTTTCAGCACAAATTTTTAGACCTTTTTGGAACAGACATGGGTTAGTACATGCTTGTCTCTCAACTGAAAACTTCTTAGTAGGTAGATTTTTAATTATTAGCTCTTCAAACAATTGTCCTGCATAGGTGTTTTGGGTTTTTGTGTTTTGTTGTTTGGGGTTGTTTTGTCAGCAGTGCATCTGTTATTCCAAATCTAAGCATACTTTTCTCCTCTCTTTTTCTAATTTAAGGCAATACAGCATCCAAATGATGAGAAGCTTCAAGAGAAGGCATGGGGTGCAGTTGTTCCACTAGTAGGCAAACTAAAGAAATTCTATGAATTTTCTCAAAGACTAGGTAAATGGGAAGGTGTTAACTTGGGTGTTTTTTTTGTCTTTGTTAATTAGTATATTTGGCATATTCAGATGTGATCACATCTAGGTCAACTCCTTTGTGGAAAAGAGCTCATATTGCACAGATTCCTCCATAAACTTGCTTCAGTGGGTACCTGAGAGGAGAGAGAGAATGGGATCATCCTTGTTACTCTTCCTATACTCCTTTAGTAACTCAGGAAAGCAGTAACCAGCTGATTGACTGGAAATTAGTGGAATAAATAATCAGGAATTAATTCTGTCAGTGTTTCTGATACCAAGAGTACTTAGACTCTATTATTCCTCCTCAAACACCAGATATAATTTGCTGTGTGGAAGTGCCTGCCTTGGTTCATACACATGCAATACTTGAGATGGTGCTTCATGCCTCTTCTGAAACTCAGTGATGTGGTGGCTATGCTAATAAAACCTATGAGACTTGTTTTCTAAAAACATTGAAAGTGAAATAACAACAGACCAACTTTCTATTGATTCACTTTTAATCAAATTTACTAACATAGCTTGCAAAAAAATGTGTTTAAAACATGGAAACTTTTTGCAGGCAAGTTCTCCTTTTAAAATGGGTGAGGTATTTTCCTCAAGAAGATGAACAGGAAGCTGGATTATAAATTTGTCTTAAATAAGGCATGACTTGTGCTTTCAGCTATGTGCCTCTTGTATTCTGGGTCCTCCTAATGGCTGAAGTCTGCTAACACAGGTTATTGAAGTATGTTCTACACAAGTGTTGGAGACCAAGCTTGAGTAAAACTTTTCAAGTTTTTTTAGTGGCTGTCAGTGCTGATGAGACCTGTCTGTGCAGCAGTTTTTATGTAAATATGACAGCAGTTGACACATAGATGAGCAAGTCATGGAGTCCCTTTATTATTAATCACCATGTATTTTGGCAGCAGTGTATTTTAAGTCCAGCATGCAGAGTATCAGCCAGTACTGAGACAAGAAGCAGGTGCAGTTGTGTGTTGCAAACTGCTCTCGTGTTGTTGCAGAGGCAGGACTGCGGGGCCTGCTGGGAGCCCTGACGAGCACTCCCTATTCCCCTACACAACACCTGGAGCGAGAGCAGGCTCTTGCTAAGCAGTTTGCAGAAATTCTTCACTTTACACTCCGGTTTGATGAGCTCAAGGTAAGAGCCGTAATCAGAAGGGCTAGAAGAAGAAGCCAAGTCTGTTTACTGAAGTGATCTGGGTTGTGCTTTGTTCTGGAATAGAATGTGCAGTGCATACTCAAATATCCAATATGCTTGGCTTGCTCTCGTGACCTAGAGTTAGATTAAACTGGAAAGCAGATGAAATATCGTATTAGCTTTAGGCACCTGTTGTATTTCAGTTCACATTAATCATGTTTCTTCACCCAAATTTGGCATATCACTTGGGATAATGCTGCTGCTTTTAGCTTGTGTGCACCCATAGTCCAGCTATTTGCTTGCTAATGTGCAAAGAACTAAGCTGAAACGATAATTAATTTGCTGGTCTGATCCTTGGAGTCAAATTAGCAGAGCAATTTTTCTCAACCTACTTATTTCCAACTTGTATTTAGGAGACTGCTCCTTTTGTCATTCCTGTTGGAGCTTGTTCTGAGTATGAGAAACCAGAAAGCTTTATGTTGTGCTTTCCAGTTCCCAACATGTCACAGGCCTTTTTGCTTCACTTCAGGAAGCTGAATATTTTCTTTTTTGGGTGTATTATATTTTATAAAAACTTATCCTTACTTTTCTTGGATTTGTCACAACTCTCTTGCTTTCATATCTGCATAGATGACAAATCCTGCTATACAGAATGACTTCAGCTACTACAGAAGAACTCTGAGCCGTATGAGGATTAACAATGTCCCAGTAGGTAACCCTTGGATAAGATGAAATGTAGTCTTCTGCTACCACCTCTCTTCTCCATGGACAGAACAACTAAACCCTTTCTTCTGTTTTTTAGGCAGAGGGAGAAAATGAAGTAAATAATGAGTTGGCAAACAGAATGTCTTTATTTTATGCTGAAGCAACACCAATGTTGAAAACCTTAAGTGATGCCACAACAAAGTTTGTGTCAGAGGTAAGAGTATAAATTTATGGCTTGGATAATGTGCTTCAGAGCACTGCAGGGATAGACATAATGGGCAACACAATCTGCACCAGGCCTAATCTGGCATATAGAAATAAAACTTGGGGTTTGGAGCCTCAGAAAATGTAATGTCTTTCTCAGATGCTGTAGAGTTAGGGACTCCAGCCAGGCACCTTGTGTATATGTTCCCAAAAGTTAATAGATAGTGTCACATCAATACAGTGTCCCTCAAACAGGGAGGTGGGACAGGTGAGTATTTTGTCTGCATTGTGGTGGTAGTTTACAGCAGAAATTTTGGAAAATTGAAATGGAAACAGCTTGATTCTCTCTGCTTGAAAAAGGGAATGGAATTGAAATATAGCTTCCTCTTCCCCTTCCCAAGGCTCTTTTGTTACACTATGTAAAGTTAAGTATACTACAATATTGCAAAAGGGAGAAGGAACCTGAACTGGAAAAGTATTTCAGTGCTTTGATACATCCCTATTTATCCGTGACTACCTAAATAAATATTGGTTGTAAAATCCAGTCTCGACAAGTAGTGGCTGTCTTCTGGTAACTGTGATGATTTTTGGCTTACATGCAGAGAGTGCTCACTCCTTCTTAATAGAAAATAACTGTGCATTACATGATTAATGCAAAGTTACATCTGTCTTTTAATGATTTTTTTTTCCCTGAGTTCTGCTTTATGCCTGAAATACCTTAGTAAAACTGTCCTCTTATTTTAAATTTATTTATGATGGTTGTCTGCCACAATTTTGAGTTTTACTGTTACAGCAGTTGAATATATTTGGCTATAGAAATTTTTGTCTTTGAAGGACCAGGTTAGATGATGCCTTCAAAACTTTCCAAAAGTCAGTCGTGTCAAGGGTGTGATTCCTTGACTACAAACAAGGACAAAATCCATGTGGTAGCTTTCACTCTGTAAATTGCTAATCTGTATGATAACATTTAAAAAAAAAAAAAAAAAAAAAAAAACAGTTCAAGACTACCTGACTGGCCATAGTTGTGTTGATGATTTTAATTGCTTCACATCACTATGCCAGCAGATAACTGCTTTGACTTAGATTTTGTAGTATAGTATTTCACAGTAATTGAATTGTGGAAACTGTTAACCTTCTTTTGCAGAATAAAAATTTACCGATAGAGAATACAACAGATTGTTTAAGCACCATGGCGAGTGTGTGCAGGGTCATGCTGGAAACTCCGTGAGTACAAACACTGCTTGGGTTGGGCATGAGTCACCTCTCTGTTTCAGACCTGACTTGTGATGCATGAAAGAAATATAATTGGAGTAATTAGGAGCTGTAATGTTTCCTTTTTACCAGCCTAGTTGTTTACACTGACATGAAACCACCTTGTTTCATTTTTCCAGCCGCACAAATCATGTGGTCTACTTTTCTGAACATATTAATATTTAAAAATAGAGTGGCTATGGAAGCTAGACAACCTCTTGGCACTCTTTATAAGTGGTTTTCTCATGTATAATTCAGAGCAATAGAATATTTGAGCATGATTGCCTAGGGCCTCTTGAAAGAGGGGCTTTGGGCATTGCTTTGGTTGGTATGTCCTTGCTGACCGGCCTGGCTGATGGCTCTGACAAAATGACAGTGCTCCTGTCAAGGGAATTAAGAGACAACTTCTAGGTATGAAGGCAGTCAGTTATCTTCTGTACATTTAAGAGGCACTGGGAGTATGACCAAAGTCAGACTAATCTTTGATTATTTTCTAAATCTGTTTCTTCTGTGTTCTAAATAGTTTTCTGTTGCTAAAATCACTGGGGCATAAGCTATGTCTTTTTAAATAAGTTTCCGTCCAAATACCACAGGACATTTGTTTTGGAGTACATTAAGAGCTCCAGGCATTTATACGCTTGCTCTTCTTAGGAATGGACTATACCATTTGAAAAAGCAGTTCAAGGTTGTCCATTAGCTTGCCTTGTTTTTTTCTAAGTCAGAAGTTCGGGTGTGTATTAGAAGGTGGCAGGGAAAAGTGTAGGAAGCACTGAAGACAAAGTATGTATTGTTTTATTCTTTTTTATTTCTGAAAAAACTCCAAATGGTGTAGAAGTAGGATCCTGTTTTAGGTTTGAGAATTTTTATTAATCTTCAGGTAACTTTCTAAACAATCATCTGACTTCTGGCAGGTTACTGAAAAGAATAAACAAAACTCAGAAGTTTGGGGTCAGTGGATTTGGTTGGGTTGGTTGGTTTGTTTGTTTTTTCTCTGAGGATTCATAGTACAATTTTTCTCTTTAATCTTAATTTGAGTGTTACTAATATGTACTGTTGTCTTGTGTTTCATAGATAATAAGCTGTGTTTTTAAATTCCAGGGAATATAGAAGCAGGTTTACAAATGAGGAAACAGTATCATTCTGTCTGAGGGTAATGGTGGGTGTCATCATACTCTATGACCACGTGCATCCAGTGGGCGCTTTTGCCAAAACTTCAAAAATTGATGTAAGTTTACTGTTGCTAAATAATCTCCTGAGTATTTAAATTGTGTGTAGGCTCCTTTTCTGTCTTGCAAGTTCAGTAGCAGATGTACACACTGGGTTGGTACTAAACACATAGCTGTGAGCAAAAATACATATTTAAGTATTGAGAAATACAAACTAGGCCTTTGGACTTGTAAGTGGGTCATGGAAAATCTGTTTTTATGTAATTCAGGTAGTGTCTAGAAATACTTGTAAGCAGTGGTTGTGTTGAAAGGTCCAGATCAGAAAGTAACAACAGCCCCTGGCTTGTTCCTCACTGATTGGTGAGTAGCTCAGTTCACCATCCACCACACTTCTAACTTTCTCCTTTGATAGTAAGCCTGTGGAATAGGTGCTGTTAATGTGTGTGGTTTTGTGGCTATTTCAAAGGGATCATTATTCGTCGTATTGACTACAGTTGGTCATTATTTCACTGGCTGAATGTAATAATTCTTAAGGGGTTTGTGATAAATATGTATTTTTGCTCACAGTTCCATTTTTTTAAAGGTTGATAAAGCAGAGCTTGAAAGTTCACTTAAGTTATCACAGAATGGTTTGGGTTGGAAGGGACCTTAAAGATCACCTAGTTCCAGCCCCCTGCCATGGGCAGGGACACCTTCTGCTAGTTCAGGTTGCTTAAGGCCCTGTCCAGTCTGGCCTTGAGCACTTCCAGGGATGAGACAGCCACAACATTTGAAATCAATTCTCTCTCATCACTGCATGCTCTTGTAAAATGTCTCTTTCCATGTCTCTTGTAGCCTCCTTTAGGTATTGGAAGGTGCTCTGAGGTCTCCTCAGAGCATTCTCCAGGCTGAACAGCCCAATTCTCTCAGCCTTTCCTCACAGGAGAGGTGCTCCAGCCCTCTGATCATCTTCATGACCCTCCTCTGGACTCACTCTGGCATGGCTGTGTCATTTTTCTGCTGGTGACACCAGAGCTGGGTCCAGGTGGGGTCTTACAAGAGCAGAGCAGAGGTAGAGAATGACCTCCCTTGCTGTGCTGGCCACATTTCTTTTGCTGCAGCCCAGGACAGTGTTGGCTTTCTGGGCTGCCAGAGCACTTTGCTGGGTTGTGTTGAACTTCTCACACAACAACACCCCCAAGTTCTTCTCCTCATGGCTACTCCCAGTCCATTCTCTGCCCAGCCTGTGTTTGTGCTTGGGATGCCCTGATCCAGTTGCAGGACCTTGTACTTGGAGTTGTTGAGCTTCATGGGGCTCACAGGTCCCACCTCTCCAGCCTGCCCAGGTCCCTCTGGATGCCTCCCCTCCCCTCCAGTGTGTCAGCCACTCCACACAGTTTGGTGTCATCAGCAGAGTTGCTGAGGGTGCACTTAATGCAGCTTTTTAAGTAGCTAAGCCAGTCTGTGATAGGAAGATGTAATAATGAAAGCTTAATTCCTTTTTAATATCCAGAAAATGTCTTTACACTGCTGCTATTTTTAAATACTTATTTTTGATCTTTGACATACTGAATATAAAACATTCTTGTAAACTCAGAAGGTATTAGCATGGAAAAAACTGTAATTTTTTTAACTCCTAGATGAAAGGATGCATCAAAGTTCTTAAAGACCAGCCTCCTAACAGTGTAGAAGGCCTTCTAAATGCTCTCAGGTACTCCTTTTTGTTTCTTGAGGGTTTTTGTAAATATTTTGTTGTGAATTTTCATGAACTGTCCAGGGCATTTTCTTTACAGCCAAGTGTTCAGTGACTGTTATAGGGAAAGATGAATGTAATTATTGCAGGCTTTTCTTCTAATGTGTCTTGAGACAAGGATGTATGAAGAGACCTCTGTGTTTTAACGGGGTTGTGAATTTGCAGTTGTTTGCTCTAAGTTCACTTTTTCCATGCATGCAGGTTAAGAATGAGTCAGTATGGCATGGTAAGTAACTAGAAATTGTTCCTTTTTAGAAAGAACTAAAGTCACAAGTCTCTCCTGTAGCATAGATGAGACAAGAATTTGCCACATTAATTGGAAAAGTAAAGAAAAATCAATAATTCAGTATATTAATCTAAAACCTGCTAATTGGGGTTGTAAAGCTGTATCTGTAGTCAGTCAGGTGTTTGTTGTGGGGATGTCCAGCATGGGAGAAGTGGCAAAAAATGCAAAAATGTGATAGGCAGATCAAGTCTCTGTTCTTGTCCTTACTTGGGAAAGTATCATTACTTTGGTAACAAATAACTGTAACTGGGTGTTGTTACTCATGCACTTGCTTGGAATGTGGAAGCTTTAGTTTGTCTTGTCTGAAATTTTGCAGCTGTGATTTGTTTTCCTTATCTGTAGTGAAGCTGCTTCAATTTCATTTGCTCTTTTTATTTTTTGTGTCATGGTGTAGTAAGGAGTTAAGTAATATGGTATTGTAGGTGGGTTCTTTTACAAAGTTGTTTCAGATTATTAATTAAAATTTTAAAAATCCGTGCCTAATTTGAAAAATCATGTTATTATTTCCATGCTAAAATCATGTTCATCTCTGAACTTCATAACATGATCAGTCTTTGAGATGGTGATCAGTAAAAACACAGGCTTCCAGAGGGAAAATGCTGCATTTGCATTTATTTCTGACTAGTTTATTGTGATTGCAGCTGCCATGATCACCAGTCTTTATTAGTAGCCCATTTTCCCCATCATTGTTGACCCTATGAAAGTACATGGAAAGTGTAGTTCAGGTGCTGCCTGCACTGAGCAGTGACATTAACTCTAATTAACATCAACTTTTAATTATACAATTAACTTTGTGGTGAGCAGTGTAAATCCAGTCCGTGGTCTCCCAGACTGTGCTTTCCCTGCTCCAACCCTTTCCATGCATGGATGCTGTGACAGTCCTGATTTTTGTACATATGATTACTCTCTGGGTAGGATATTTAAATCTTCTTTAAACCATGTTTGGAATTGTTAGAAAGTGATGTAGGAGTGATCTGCTGTGTGCTTATGTGATGAAAACAGGTTCAAGATGTCATCATGACAAATTAAATCCAAATCTAAGTCTTCGATTCTGGAGGAATGAGAAGTCCTTGTGTTTTCCCAAGAGACAGAAAATGTGTTTCAAAAACAAATGGAAGGTGGTATGGATTTTAGAGGGAGATCAACTCCTTGTAATTTCAAATTCATCTGAGTATTGTAATCATGTTCAGCTCTTTCACATGGGCAGAATACCAAGTGCAATACCTTTTCAGGGTTTCAGAAAACTTTAAGCTGCTTGTTTGTTGAAAGTATAAATTACTGAAAAAGTGCTGAAATCTACAGTATTATTAACTTGTAAACTAAAAAGTCATTATGTATTTATCAAGTGAACAAGTAAAATAGTACTGCAGTTGTGGATAACAATGAAAATAGTAATTTAACATTAACTAATTTAACTAATTAACTTTAAATTATGAAGTAAGTTCTATTTGCTTTTACATGATTAGTTAGGAAGGAAGATCAGGGAAATTAATAATACAAAAAGCCTGCAATGAGTATATCTTTTAAAAATAGAGATAGCTACGTTTTTTATAGTGATTTAAGTGTGCTATTATCCTAGAGAATTTTGAAAGGGGAAGGAGCTGAAATAAGGACATGTGTATGCTCTTCAGTTTTACCAGCACAGTCTACTAAGCAGGAAATCAGGCTGAAAAGTGATTAAATCCATTGTCATTGAGGGATCCTAGGAGGGTTTGGTCATTGGAAGTTTTGAAGAAGAGTTTATCAAGCGGTCTTATTTGAAGATGTTTCCTGTGAGTCTGATGGATAATTACCTGTCACAAGTGGTACTGTGAGTTTAGTATGAAGGCCAATGTCCAGCTGAGGCTTATTTTGAGCTCCCCTTGGTGCAAGAGTGCTAGATTGTAGTTCTGATTGGTAATATCATTTTATGATCAGAATGTCTGACTTTTGTGTTCTCAGTGACCATGGAGTGGATGATGATCCATGCTTGAGGGTTTTGCTCTGGTACAGTCAGGTTGAGCCATAAACAAAGAAATTACATGTTTGTAAGCTGAAGTGTCATAGCATTTATGCTCATATTGACTTTATTTCTGTGTTTAGGTACACAACAAAGCATTTGAATGATGAGACTACCTCCAAGCAAATTAAATCCATGTTGCAATAACAATTACCTGGAATTCGCACCTGCTGTAGACAGTATTCTGCAATGACTGAGATGCACAGATTTTTTTTTTTTTTTAGTGATTGCAACTACTATCTCGTTCTTTCTTGCTTTTTATTTTCTCTCTTCCTGTTTACCCTTTTTTTTAATCACTTTCTTGTACCTAAGTAAGCTCAGACTTCTTTTCTGTGCCAAATCAATGAAAATTATCAATTCTGGAAAGTATTTCTACTTTTCAGAATAGCCATCCTAAGTGGCAGCTAATTATGCGTTGCATTTGGATTTCTCTGTACTGGGGAAAGATTTGTGACTTGAACTAAATATTTTTAAACTTGTGGTTTTTTTCTTTTTTTGAAAAACTAATATTTAATATTGCTTCTTCTGCATGGCAAGACTGCCTACTTCTGCTATTTAAAAATTCCTTGATGACTTCATTTTCTATTGCAGCTTATTTTCATGTGCAGCCATGAGGAAACTAAAAGCAGATTTGTTTAACTGTGTTTGTACAAAATGGTACCCAACACAAAAGTTTTTTTAAATGAGTAAAAACTGTTTTGTTTAAAAGTTACGTTTGCATTTTGACTCATTTTTGTAAGGATGTATGTTGTATGTTTAACCTTTAATAACTAACGTTAAACTGTGGTGTGTGCGTAGCAAAATTACGTATGCATGTTCATGTCAAATGATTGGCTGTGGATAAGATAATAAAATCAGCTTTCATTTTTCTAAGTGTGGTTTGATTTACCAGTATTTTGAGTGAGATGTCTTCGTGCCCTTTGGATTTTTACAAAAAAATAAATTTATAAATTTTATATAGTGAAAACTCTGCTGTTTCATTACCAGTAACCAGTTGCCTAATCCACTGATTTAAGCCTAGTATGTTTTAGGGTTCTTCTGTCCACTCAGTACTGCTTCTCTCTCTCTGATAATTATTACTCAGGGTTTGTGGTGAGGAAGATGGTGCAATCCATACAGATCCCAGTGGACATTGCTGAGGAACCTGCATCCTCAGTACAGCTATCAAAAATGACCCTGCACATTGGGCTCTTTCCATGCCAGTGGTGGTGAGATGAACTCCCCTCGCTCCGTGCTGCTGTGTACTCTTGTGGTTCTAGGTATTTGTATTGTGTAAAATCTGAATAATCACAGCATACTAAACAATGTTTCTTCTTAGGGTAACAATTTATAGGAACAAGTGTTACTTAGGTTGGTGAAGAAATTACAGCTCTTTGGGGAGGGAAAGGATTGAAGGGGAAAAAATTACAGCCCTTCCAAAGGACCGTGGCAGTTTGGAGAGAGGACCAGAGAGGAACTGTCTTAAATTCAGTAAATTCCTCCCCATACTGCACCTGGGGAGGAACAGCCCTGGGCACCAGCACAGACTGGGGACTGACCTGCTGGAAAGCAGCTCTGTGGAGAAGGACTGGGCGGGAGCAGCTGTCCATGAGCCAGCAGTGCCCTGGGGGCCAAGGCCAGTGGTGTCCTGGGGTGCATCAGGAGGAGCATTGCCAGCAGGTCAAGGAAGTGATCCTGTCCCTCTACTCAGACCTGTGCAGCCTCACCTGGAGTGATGTCTCGAGTTCTGAGCTTCTCAGGACAAGACAGACACAGAGTTGGAGTGGGTCCAGCATAGGGACTGGAGCACCTCTCTTACAGTTAAAGGCTGAAGGAGCTGGGCCTGTTCAATCTTGGAAAGAAGATTGAGAGGAGACCTCGTCCATGTCCATCAGTACCTAAGGGGAGGTGTCAGAGAATGGACAAGCTCTGCTCAGTGGTGCCCAGCAATAGCACAAGAGGCAATGGGCAGAAACTGATGCCAGGGAGTTTCACTTGAACATGAGGAAAAACTTCTTTACTGTGTGGGTGACTGAGCACTGACACAGGTTCCCCAGAGAGGGTGTGGAGTCTCCCTCACTGGAGATATGCAAGAAGTGGACCAAGCCTGTGCCATGTGCTCTGGGGTGACCCTGCTTGAGCAGAGAGGTTGGACCAGATCACCCAGTGTGGTCCCTTCCAGCCTTACCCAGTCTGGGATTCTGAGAGAACAGGAATTGAGAATGACTAGAAAACTGGGAAGTGTCATGTTTTGCACTGATGAGCAAGCATTAGTGCTTCTTGTGTGTGGCACTGTTGTGATTATGCCTAACATGAGTTGTCAGTGTCTGGAAAGGAGACTTGAAACCTGCAGGCAAGTGTGAGTCCCTCAGCTTTATTTGGTGGACAAGTATGGTTTGTAACTTTGCGTAGCATGCTGGCTCCAGGTAGAATGTATCAGTGTGACCATGCTTGATTTCCTAT
This sequence comes from Muscicapa striata striata, assembly GCA_030060385.1. NCBI lineage: Eukaryota > Metazoa > Chordata > Aves > Passeriformes > Muscicapidae > Muscicapa > Muscicapa striata. The sequence goes on from JAREIS010000046.1 coordinate 2,422,412, forward strand.
AGATGTTCCTTCTGCACCATCAAGAAGTGTGTTCCTTTTTATCTTTTCTTTGTTTGTTTTAAAAAGAAGAGATCTGCAAAACTGTAAATCATGACCCTTGAAGACTTCAGGTGTGTACTGTGGGTATCTGTATGTCCATCTCTCTTAGGACAACACATCTTTTTCTTTCTGGGCAAAGATGCTTAGCTGGGGTCTCTGTCACAGAGAAACCAACCCCTATGCTTTACTGGCCACAGGAATAAAATACTCTTGCTTTGACATGATACTCTAGTCCTTTTGGCAATATCACAGTTGAATCAAGCTGAGGAAAGACAAAACTGGATTTTGGGTTTTTTTTAAAAAGGAAAAGAAAAATCTTTCCCAGAATCATGTGAATGCTACAAACTGTGTACAACTGACCCTTCTGCAGGGATGTGAAAGGGAAACTGTCCTCATCAGTTCATCACCCTGAAAAAAAAATAATTTAGTGTCAGCCTTGTTTTGCTGCAAATACAGTTAAGGAATAATGATCCCAGAAAGAGAAAATCATGTTCCTTCCAGTATTATTTTTTTTAAGTAAAACTTTCTAAAGGAAGGCTAATTTACAGAGAATGGGTTTTAAGCACAACTTGTGTATCTGACAGTTTTTACTTCTGATTTTATTGAAAAACACTTGAAACAGTAAATCAGGCCTGAGTGCTGTTGTGGAAGAACCAGCCATACAGCAGATTTCTTTGTCTTGCCTCAGTGGCTGCTGACTAAAACATAATTTCTTCCGTCGACTGTTTTGGACAAGATCTTCCTTTCTGCTGCCCTGACGGCATCTTTGCTTTCAAACATCGTTGTCCTTGTGGTCTGAGAATAATTGGAGCTTTCCTTTTTTTCCTCTGGCATTTGTGTTCTGCAGTTTCTCTGTGTACGCAGCTGGGACAGGAGATTAGAGCTGGCTTGCTTTGGAGCTGGCTGGCCCACTGCTCCACAAGTCCCCCCACTCATGAGCTTTCCAAGAAAACAGGCTCTTCCAGTGCACCAGGCATCAGCTGTTTGCAGTTTTGAGCTGAAACTGCTCTGTGTTCCTAAACAAGCTTTTGTTCCTTGCAAAACCATGCTTTAATTTCACCCCCTTCATTTTATCTGTGCCAGTGGACAGGAGAGCAGCTGGCAGGCTCAGCACTAAGTATGGGTCACTAAACAGCCTCTGTATAGGTTTTGGGGGAAAATTTGCACTGTTTGGATGGCACCACCCTGTTGTGTGTGATAGCCTGTAATTTTGGGGGTCTGGGCTGGGTAGCACTCTGTTGTTAAAACAAATGCTGTGCTCAAATTAACCACCCTCCCTTTGCTGTGAGCTGGTGTAACCAGCCTGTAGCTGTTGTGGATGAAAGGGCTTCTCATGGTGCTATCTCAGAGTGTGAACACTTGCTCCTTTCTTGCAAGCCTCAGGTTCCAGGCACAGATGTGTCTCAGGGGGAAACATCCACAGTGGTGTGTGTGGGGTGTGTCACAGACAGTAAAGAGGCTGCATGACTGGCAGTGTGTGCTACCCCAAGCTCTGGTATGTTTCTGCAGTTCTGTAGTACCAGCCTGCTTGAGTGTTGTTGATTTCAGTTCCTTAAATTTCAATTTAAATTATGAAAATGTCTCTCTTAAAAAAAGTGTCCTTTCCTGTCCATATCTTCTGTTAATAAACCACATTGGGATTTCACTTCACCAGAAATGCTGCCTGTTTCTGTGTAGTTTTATTATGATTGGAACAGATCTGGAGAGGAGAACCCTGAAATGGCCTTGTTTCATGTGGATTTGGAGCATTCCTGTGCAAACATCCTATTCTGGATGAACTGTCCTTTGCTTTCTCCTGGCTTGCACAGCCAGTGCCAGCATATCTTTTGCAGCAGGGATGTGATTACACTTCAGACTGCTGCTTCACTTGAAGGTTGCTCCTCTTTTCTTTGAGTTTGCTGAGATTGCTGTTGATTTTCTGTACCTGCAAAGATGTAGACTCGTGAAATAACTAGCAAGGAGTAGTTAAGGCAGTTGCTGTGAGCTTATAGCTAGTTGAGGGATTTGAGGAGTGTGTTAGTAGGAAGTTCACTGTGGTTGTTCCCTGGGTGCTGCAAACACGTGTAGTCACAAGTCCTGTTGGATGCAGGAGCCATCCTTGAGGGTGCCTTCTTTGGCTGTGGTGATGGGATTGCTTATTTCTCAAAATCTTGAGAAATAATTCTGTGAAGCAGCTTCTTTTGTCAAAACAGAAAAGTGGCTATAAATTACCAAGCTGTTTTCTCTTTCTTGTCCTTTTGGTCTTTTTACCAGCCTAAGGAAAATTTTTTGAGCCCTTCTCCTGAGCTCAGTATAATGTCTGCTGGCAGATCAATAGTAGCAGCCTGGGGGCAGTGGAGCAAGGACTAAAGCAATCCCAGTATAAAGTTCATGGTATCAATTTGCATATGAATTTTGTAATGAATTGCTATCATACAGGATATTTAACAACTGGGTGATTGCAATCAACTGGCCAGTGATCTGCTTCCCCTGTGGTAATGACCCTTTCAGGCTGGTCTCACCCCTCAATTTTATTACTGTGGTAAAGGTGGCTGGACATTGTTACCTCTTCTGTTAAGGTTACAACAAAGGGCTGTACCTGTTGAGCAAATCTAGCCAGGTACAAGCTGACCCTGTCTCTTTGTGATGCTGTGGACTCTGTCACAGCTGTAGCAGTGAGAAGTGGGGCTTTGTGGGGTTCTGGGCCAGTGGTGATGTTATCAAGTTACTGCAGATGTGTTAGAAACTACAAGCCTTGTTCAAGTGGTAGAATTGAGTTCTCTCAAGGGGATGTCAGATTAAGCACTGCTCTTTCTGAGCTCCTGAACATACACAGGGATACTGTGTGCTGCAGAAAGATGTCAGATACAGCTGACACTGCTGAACCACTTGAACCCTTGGGTGTTTTATTATGTGGACTCACTGCTGTAATTATTTCACCAGCAAATGCTGGAGTGCATGGTAGGCTGGTAACAAGGTACACAGACTTGGTGTGTTGTGAACATGCTCCCTGAGGTTGCCCTTGTCTGTGAGTCCTCCTGGAGCTCCCAGGGCCACACTTACTTGCAGGCTTTCCTCAGTTGCCCTGCTCAGCCATGTCTGTTTTACAGCTGCAGCTTCACCCAAGACCCTTTGTCTTCCTTTTGAAAGCATTCATCTTACCTGTCTTGTATATGGCAGTATGTTGGTGCTGTCAGTTATCTTCCATGTGTTTCTAAGGAATTATTGAGGACAGATCTTAGGATGGCTCCTGAGACCTCCGTTGGTGCAAGAGGAGTTGGAAAAATTCAGGAGGTGTATTTGTCTTCTCCCCCTCATCAGTGTGCTGTGAACTGCAGCATTCTGCTACCCCCACAGGCTCCTGCCCCAGGGCCCTGCATTCCCTCTCATGCTTGAGCCCTGTCCTGCAGCCAGCACATTCCTGCAGGGAGCAGAGGTGTCCAGGAGTTGAGGTGAGGAGTTCCAAGCAGCTGGCCACCACGATGAAGTGAGATACAGGAGTGCTGTGCCCTGTCCTGGTTCCTGCTGTGGGGTTCTCTCATTAGAGGTGAAGTCCTGTTGATCCCAAGGTCTCCAGAGGAATGTTTCTCTGCATTCTCCCCTTCCTTGCCATTCATCACTGATGTCCCCCTTCCTCAGAAGCAGGGAGAGCTCTTGCTGCAGGTCACAGAGGTGACCTCTGTGGTCATAGTAGTCTAAGACAGCCCCAAGTCAGAGCTGGTCTGGCCTGATCTGTGGCCTGACCTATCTCCTCCTTGGATGCAGGCAAGGAAACAACTGAGCTGCTTATTTTATCCTTGCTTCCCATGATCCTGCATTGCATGATTTCACATGTGCCTATTGTGTCAAAGTGATGTTTGAACATTGGCCAAATGATGGGCCAGTGTCCAGGCTTGGGAAGGGAGTATGAGCACACATCCAGCTCATCCAGTGGGCTGGAAGCACTCCCATCATGTGAAGGGGCACATGAGATGAGTCCAACTGCAGGGTAGAGAGAGATGAGATGTTGCAGTGTAAAACTGATGTCCCCATAACCAGCTATGTGACCCCTGATCAGTATTGGTATAATTAGACAGTGTGGGAGTGCATTGCTGGAACATGTGAGCTTAAGTAATGTGGCCTTCCTAACTGTGCTCTTTCTGGCTTTAAGGCAGTTGCCTTTATCACATTTAGTATCCTTACTGTTGTTTCTAAGGTGATAGACTCTACCTTCAATACTGTACATCTTTGAAATGACTTGTAGTGCTTGAGAGGGAAATGCCACTTGGAGGCCCAGGCCAGAGATGCTTTCCTTTTGTGGCAGCTGATTGACTGTTCTGGCTAGAAGAGTCAATGATGATTTAGTGCCATTGGAAGGAAAGTTGGCTGATGTCATGAGGAGTTTCCTAACATTTCTATTACACTAATGTAAACATCTTGCAGAAGTCTAAGAGGGTGGCTCCTTAGAGACATTTAATCTGGGTTGAATAAAGGGCAAGAGTTGTCCATTAGGAAATGTTATTGCACTGAAGTGGTCCAGACTTGACAAGTCTTTTTCATCTGAAATTGAAGTTTAATTGAGCACTGGAAATTATGTTTATGAGGTGTTCCTGCATAGGCAGTTTGAGGTGTCAAACTCCAGAAGCTGGGAAGCATTGGACCAAACCATCCTCCACAGAGCATCAATAATAACTGAAAATATAATTTTGGCTGGAGTTGCAGAAAGCTTTCTTTTGTATTGCATAAATGAAAAACTGCTCCCAGAAAAGCTGCCACGTGCTGGGAAACAGCAGCCATCCTGAAGATGGCAGTGATGCTCTTCTCAAACAAGCCCTATTTACTGGCTGAGCGCCGCTGTTCTTTGAGAGCGACTGTCCCACCCGCAAACTCTCCCTCCTATAAATTACTGCAATATTGCTTTTCCCTTCAAAGACTCAGTGATCCATTGCTCTCTTTATTTCTCTCCCCATTTTGACACATTAACACAACTTGCTTCATGCTCTGGCTTTGCAAATGAGGAGCCATTGAAGCAGGAACGTAATTGCGTGTCTGCTCTCAAGGAGGGAACGCGTTTCGAAAGAGAATGGTCCCGGACTCCAAAGTTGTGCCTCTGCTGATCTGCAAGTCTCTAAAGGATTTTGAAATATGCTGTTAATCAAAAGCTAATTAAACATTTTAATTAGTTTTTACAGTGTGGGTTTTGTTATAGAAGGCTCTCTCTGGGTCCTTGTCATGGGAAGCTCTTGCTCAGGAGGCAGAACAGGACGGTTTCAGTCAGTTGCTTAGCTGGAGGACACTCAGCCTCACAGGCACCATCATCTTCAGTGTCTGTCCCTCTTCACCTATAGCAGGGAGAGCTGTCTCTTGTCAGTGAGGCTTTGGGAATGATGCTGTTTGCAGTTTATCAGCTGCTCCCCTACAGTTTCTCCGTACTTGGCCAGCTCACAGCCCCTCCCATGCTTTGGACTCATATTTACCCTTCAGGTCCGAGTCCTGGTCTCTGCAGCCCCAAACAGCTACCCAGCAAAGGGATGGCTCATCTGGGGCTGGGATCTGGAAACCCTTAAAAGAATGATCCAAAGGGAGAACAAGCCCACCCCATCTGCTTGGGGGATAGATTTCTTCTGCAGTCTAGGGAAGCTGGAGATCAGACCATGGGAAATTTCTGTGCTCTGAACCTAGATCAGCAGTTGCAGTTATTACTATAAAGTGGTCTGTGCATCTGTGTGTGTACATCTCTCTCATCACCTCCTGTGCCACTCTTGTCGGCGCTGTAAGGTTACAATTAAACCTTTGATGCAGGTAAGGGAGGAGCTGATACTGGGCACTGCAGGGATTTCTTTAGCCTGCTGCATTTCCCTCCCACCCCTTGGCTGGGGCTTTTGCTGGATTCTTATTTCCCAAAACGATTTGGTGTTTTTGTTTTGTTTTGTATTTTAAATCATGTCAATAACAACAGCCACAGCTTGAGACTACATACAGTTCAGGGAAATTTCTGGGGCCTGATTAGCCTGAGGCTGGGAATATCCCACACTCAATTTCTCCTGTAAAGGAAGAGTCTAGCTCTCTGGATCTTCTCTGCATTTTCGGGTGTGAGCAAGCGGCCAAGGCTGTGCTGAGCCGTCCAGAGGGTGACGGAGGGGCTGTGTAAGGGGATCGGAATTTGGTCAGTCTGCGCCGCTTCCTCCTCAGCAAGGACTGGAGGTGAAGGAGGGCTGCTGCAGCCAAGTGCTGGGCTGGGTTTGGGGACACACCGAGCAGTGGCAGGGGCAGCACACAGCCTGAGCCCCTCTGCAGGCACAGCCTGGTGCTGTGATAAACCACACAGTGCCTGAGCATCGGGGAGCAGGGCTCTGCGCCTAAAGCAACGTGTGACCGAGTCACCGATGGGATTCGAGACACCCTTTTTAAGGAGATCTCTGTGCAAGGATAACAGATCTGCTGATAGGCACGGTGCAGGCTGTAAATGGGGAGAGCAGACAAATTTACATTGCGTGAGTTTCTGGGGCTGCAAATCGATCTCTATTTCTTCTTCAGAAGTGATTTGGCCACTCAGCAGTTCTGTCACCTCCTCTAATCAACAGCCTGTTGCCTGAAATGCCCATTTCTCAGCAGGCAAACAATGTCAGTGCTTGCTGAGCATCAGATTTCAAGCACAAGATTTGAATTTGGGCCAAGAGGAAGGGCTTGTAACTCTTCAGTAGCATCACTGGAAGATCAAAACCAATCAGGATGCAGAGCAAACGCTGCTTCCCACCCCATCAGTGTCTATTAGTGCTGCTGAACATTAGGTGCCATCTCACAGAGCAGGAATTTTTCAAGAAAATGCAGAAAAATAATCTGAATTTTTCAAAGGGAGTCTTACACAGTGAACAGCAACACCAAATGGGCAGCCCAGGATTGGTGTTGCTAGATTTGCTGAGTCCCACAGGAATCACCTTCCTCTCACATTTTTATTTTACTGTCTGCAGCCACCAGAGAAGCTCATTAGGCTCAGCCTGAGTGCAAGTGCTGCAGTGGGAGTGTGTTGTGTTGCATGGTCTGTACCAAAGTCAGGCCATTGCTCCCAGCACTCATTCCAGCTCCTGAGGGGCTGTGCCCAGCCCCAGCTGGTGGCACCACTGCTTTGGAGACAGTGTCACATCATGGTGGCATTGTCAATGTGTGTCAGTGCTGCCACTGTGCCCCTTGTCTGTTGGTCATGGCACTGCCTGGAGTGCTTTGCTTGCCATGCTTTGATCAGCTCCATGGGCTTGGCAGAAAACTCTCCTCTCCTCTCCTCTCCTCTCCTCTCCTCTCCTCTCCTCCTCTCCTCTCCTCTCCTCTCCTCTCCTCTCCTCTCCCTCTCCTCTCCTCTCCTCTCCCTCTCCTCTCCTCTCCTCTCTCTCTCTCCTCTCCTCTCCTCTCCTCTCCTCCTCTCCCTCTCCTCTCCTCTCCTCTCTCTCTCCTCTCCTCTCCTCTCCTCTCCTCTCCTCTCCTCTCCTCTCCTCTCCTCTCCTCTCCTCTCCTCTCCTCTCTCCTCTCCTCTCCTCTCTCTCCTCTCCTCTCCCTCTCCTCTCCTCTCCTCTCCTCTCCTCTCCTCTCCCTCTCCTCTCCTCTCCCTCTCTCTCTCCTCTCCTCTCCTCCCCTCCCCTCCCCTCCCCTCCCCTCCCTTTCCCATTCACCTGTGGCTCAGTAGGGCCCCAGCAGGAGTCCCAACAGGCACATTTGGGCATTTCTGCTGAGGCTCCCTGCTCTCTCTCTTGGCACTGCCTAACCTGCAGCTGGGGTATTTCTTTACCTCCTTCTTGCAGAAAGAGCACTCTCACCCTTGGTGGGACAGTGGCTGTGAATCTGACATGGCCTGCAGCACGTGGGGGCTCTCACTAGTCCAAAATGCTGCAGTGTGTCATTGGACCAGCACTGGCTGCTCCAGCACATCTGTTCTGGCACCTGCCCTGAGTGCTGCTTTATCACAGAATCATAGAATTGTTTGGGTTGGAAGGGACCTGGTTCAACCCCCCTGCCCTCCCTACTAGACCAGGTTGCTCAGAGCCCTGTTGAGCCTGGTCTTGAACTCTTCCAGTGGTGGGGAGTCCACAAGCTCTCTGGCCACCTCTCTGCATGCCTGTGGCATTCCTCAGCTTGCACCTTCCCAGAGGTGTGGGGGAAAGATTGCTGGGCTGGAGCCTATAATACCCAAGAAATCACTAGGTTTAGACAGAATTTTGTGGTTTACTGTCAAATTCCATTGGTGACCTCCTACAGCAAAAGAACACACATTTGGGTGGGAGGTGAAACCAACCTGTGTTGAGGTTGTGGATCTGAGGACCACGATCAACTTTCACGGCTGTAAGGAGCATCTTTTGGCTCTCCTCTGTATAAAAGCAAAACCAGCTGCTTCCACAATAAAGCACTCCCCACAATAAAGCACTTTCCCCTGTCAGGCTGAAAGCAGAAGGGCTGCAATCTGGGCACACATAGTAATGTAATGTCATGACTCATTTGTATTGAGGGACCCAGTCAAGGTTGGAGAACTCTTGTTTTGGCTGTTACAAAAAGGTGGTGAAAATCAGTTGTGGGAAAAAAAACCCAAAACAATAAATGTATCCAACACTGTACAGAGGAAAGAGAAGTAAAGCAGACTGCACATTAATAATTAAACTTTCAGAGAACTGAATAGATCATATTGTATATCAATGAGTCCTATGGTCTTCCTGCATTGCTTTATACAGTCGACCTGTAAAAGTGTTTAAGCTTGGGTCTCCTGCAATGGGAAGCTCTTTTCTCCTTCCACCTTTCTCATATGGTAGAAGAACACTGTAGTGTGGTTTCCAGCACCTAATTTGTATCTTTATGTGTGTGTGTGTATATATATGCGCATATATAAATCCAGATATTTGTAATGGACAAGCTATTAATTATAGTTCTTGGGAGGAAAAAAAAAGGTAGCTATGGTAATGTTTTTCCTGTAACAAAACATCTGGGTTTAGATAATAATATATTTCTATAATTACTGTAGAAAATCAAATGTTTGTAGCAAGCAAAGTATAAATTACAATTGCTTTTCTAGGAATTTAGGAGCTGCTAAGTTCCCTCAGACCTGCAAGCCTTCTAGCCCAGGATTTTGACAATGACCAGAACAGGGTGGACCACGGGTGTTCCAAGAAACTGCAACAAACAGTTAGGTTGTCCCTTATCTCAGAAAAGTTTCCATTCCTCCCCTTCCCTCTGTAATTAGAGGTTAGCTAATGCCTCTCAAATCATAAGAGTTTACATCTTTCCTGAGACTTCATTTCAAAAATAACATTAAATATTTACTGCTATAACTCTGGTCATGCTTGCTACTCATCAAAATGTCTAATCGTGGTTGGAGTCTTGCCAGGGCTTTGTTATCTTTCAGCTTCATCCCATTTTCCTTCTGCATGATAATCTAACGATGGATGAGAGCTGTAGAATGACCAAATAAAGAATGGTAAGTTTGTGGAAATTACTGGAAAACAACAATATTTTTTTCTCTACATAGTTTTTCCATTTCATGTAGCATTCTGTTGCAGGAGCACAAAAGCTCACTGCC